>OY756417.1:607500-3007500 GCA_963576865.1 Anania hortulata | reverse complement strand
ACCAGCCCA
Organism: Anania hortulata; assembly: GCA_963576865.1. Lineage (NCBI taxonomy): Eukaryota > Metazoa > Arthropoda > Insecta > Lepidoptera > Crambidae > Anania > Anania hortulata. Next base: position 3,007,491 of record OY756417.1, on the reverse strand, counting down.
CTGCCGATTCAGTATGCTTATTCTTTGAGCTATTTCGTTTATTCTAGTATTCTGAACCTTATTTCAGAATTTATTCTTTAGAGAAATTCCGAGCATAGCTCTTTTCACAGCTCGCTGAGCAACTTTAAATGTTTAGTGAGTGTCCAAGTCGTAGTATGCACTCGTTGAAGTCTTTAGTCTGAGACTCTGAGCGATGAGCTATGAAAACATTTGACGAAGTTACCCAAATGCTGCCCAGACAGCTTCACCTAACTTATAGTTAAATAGACATTATTAACTTCGTATATCCGGACATATTTATATCATTACCTATCGTCATTTCAGCCAAAGGACGTCCACTGCATGTGGGCCGGGGCACATAGCACGTAGAACTGACAGCCGATAGGGCAGAAAGGTTCTGGAATGGAGGCACGTACCGGCAAGCGCAGCGGACAAGGTGGACAGACGACCTGGTAAAGGTTGCAGGAAGCCGCTGGATGCGGGCCGCTTACAACTGACCAATCTGGATGTCACTGAGGGAAGGCCTATGTTCAGCAGGGGACGTCCTATGGCTGAAATGATGATGATGATGACGTCCACTGAACATAGGCCTCCCCCAGTGACTTCCAGCCAACCTAGCATGACCACTAAAAGACGATAATATGATATGATATTTTAAAAATATGATAGATATAGCCGCCATTTTGTTTTTTTATTAAAACAGCGATCAAATCAAATGATGTCACCGACGTGGCGATTCATCATGGCGGCTATTTCTATCATATTTTTACAGTTGGGTGTCGATATTGTGATGATGTATAATTATCATAATCTTTAATGTTATTGGTTTTAATTATTTTGTATTGTCTGGTCGTGTTTATGCGCGGCGGTGTTTCGGCCTATCAGTGCAATGGTTCCGGGTTTCTTCGACCGATTCTGTGCCTCTCAAGGGTTCGGGGTCCGTTGAAGGGATTTGGGACTCTGGTGGTCCGTTAAACCGCTGCGTCACTCGCTGCACGTCCCAGCGTCGGAGGTCCCCGCCAAAAATCAGCGTCGTGATAAGTCTGTGCCTGACACGACAAATGCTGAGCGGGAACCTTTTTGACACACCAGATATCTTTCATTGTTTTATTGTTATGTATTTTTATTTTTTGTGACACACGTGGTGTCAAATAAATGGTTTTCTATTCTATTCTATACATCATGTTTTGATGGTCATGCTAGGGGAGCAGATTGGCCGTTTGGAAGCGGCTGCATCCAGCGGCTTCCTGCAACCGGTACTTTTTATTTATTTAACACTTTAATTAACTTTGCTTCAAATCAAATCAAAATCAAATCATTTATTTGTGAAAATGTGGGTAACAATAAGGTGACAAACATGGAGCAATGCACAAACACATTTACCAACACTGGCTTACAAATTTTCAATATAAAATTAAACTGTCATAAATCATACAATGTCCCTAGCAAAATGTCAAAAAAATCGTAAACTCCAATTAAAAATAAAAAAGCGGTTCAAAGCACTCATGATTTTTTTAAACTGTAGCAATTTATGCTCTTTCAATTGCCAAAAAAAAGTCTCATCGTTTTCAAAAATCTAACTAGGTAGAATAATAAATAACATTAATTTCCAAAAAAAGCAAGCAAAATGTTCAAAATGCCCACCGTTGGCTTGAATACAAGCTCTGCATCGTTTTATAAAAATAATCAAATTTTTCTTTTTAAAAGTAAATAAAAAATTATTGAAACATTAAAAGTAGTGATATTTCTAAAATAAAAAAATATCATATATTGTAAGCGCCTGACTAAGCGATTTTTTTCCTGGCGGGTACAAATAGGTCCCTAAGCCGACTACTTAAAAAAAAATTTTATCCATCTGGCCTGGACCATCCTGTATAATATCCGCAATATCTAAAGGAGAGCTTTAAATTTTTGCAGTCTGCCCTGGGTCACGAAATGCGGTCTTCCAATAATCTCCGACTTACCTCTCCCCTAAATTCTTCACACACCTATTCACAGTCCTTTACTGTGCAATCCATCCTCCTGTGGAACTCCTTACCGATGTCTATTCGGCAGTCTGAAACACTACAAATTTTTAAAACTAAACTTAAAACATATCTCCTTGGACTTTAGTTTTCTCCTATGTTTTTCTTTGATTTACTTCTTTCTTTACTTTTCCTAACACTTTTGGTATCAAAATCTATATTCATATTAATAGGGTTATTAATTAGTGTAAGTACTTATATGTATGATCATTATTTATAACAATGTGTAAGTATGTATATTATTTTATTTTTTAGTATCTATGTAATAAATAATAATATATTATGTAATATATGAAATATAAAATTACTTTAAACTCTTCACCGCCTGTTCATAACGTATTTTTTTTCAACTTTCCTCTACCTGAAGGTTGTCTGGAAGAGATCGCTCTCAGCGATAAGACCGCCTAAATTGTACCATTCTAAATTTATTGTTTCTCTGTACTGTGTTTTTTTTTTGTATGGTGTGTAATAAAGAGTATCTATCTATCTATCTAAATGGACAGTGGAGGCAACGAACGCCGTCAAAAAATTTGTTCCAGACCCTGGTCGTTAAATCTCTTCCCAGCATGTGTTCCATCACTGGTGACGTACATGCCGCTAGGCAAAATTGAGGGGTCGGAAATGGAGATTTATCCTAATAAAGTGTGAAGAAACTATGAAGGAAGACAAGACAAATAAAATACCATCGCTGAGTACCTAATTTTAGACCAATGGTGGCCTGTTTTTTTAGTACGATTCAAGCAGTATGCTCAATCTAGACAATTTAACATCATTGCTGAATAAGCATCAAATTGCATACAGCGATAAGACCGCCTACATTCTGCAGCAAAATGTTGTTTTATGTATTTTGTTTATTTTGTGTGGTGTGCAATAAAGATGCAAAAATACTGACCAAGAAATTAAAGCAACCATACTGAATTACTTGAGCTTCAACTTTACATTCGCCATGAATTATGTCTTAATTTTAACAATAAAACTATTCCTAATATATTATAGTCCACGGTATAAATAAGCAAAATCATACAAATTGAATTTTAATCAGTTATAAATAAGTTCGACTTTCGTCTGAGAGTGTTGAGAGAAAAATAACTCAAACGCAAAGGCGCAATGCAAATCACAGCCTATAAAAATGGCCCCCGCAGCTTGGACAAGCGCAGTGCAGGCGTATTTCCCGCCAAGATCACCTGTCAACGGTGTGGCCACTCAGAAAAAAAATTCTTTTTAGAAAAAAAAAAATGAGTGCTATCCTTCTTGTAGCTATCCTCGCATTGTGCGTATACAAACTTTTTTCGCGAAAGACAGTGACATGGAAAAAAGTAACGAAACGCGGCGAAGAGACGGCCGAGTTCAAGACTGCACCGGGGCCTATGCCTTTGCCTATAATCGGGAATTTACACAACCTGGGCACCCACGAGTCGCCGTTTCAGGCATTCACTGAACTGTCTAAAAAATACGGCGACATCTTCAGCCTGACGCTTGGGAGCACCCCATGTGTAGTAGTCAACAATTTAGAGTTAATAAGAGAAGTTCTGAACCAAAATGGCAAGTTTTTCGAAGGGCGACCCGACTTCATACGATTCCACAAACTCTTCGCTGGCGACAGGAATAACTGTGAGTATTTTCTTTTTAAATATTTTTTTTAGGCTAGGGCATATATTTAGATACTGCCAGAGGCGGACATACCTACTGAGTGGAGGATAAACTAAGGCCCAATTTGACAATGGCCGCGATTCGGTATCGATTCGCTCCCAGTAACATTACGATCACAAACGGTATTCTCGTAAACTTTTAATTTGACAAAATTTTATCAAAACTGTCCATAAAAGACTGAAAATAGAGCAAAAAAAAAACTAATTTTGGTTTCTTCCATTTTCAGTCGCATTACGAAATATAATTGCATTTTTTGGGTTAACGAGAAAGACGTTTGTGATCGTAATGTTACTGGGAGCGGATCGACACCGGATTGCGGCTATTGTCAAATTACGGGAATTGGGCCTCTGATCTTTCGTTTCCAATACTACCGGTTTAAACAAAAATAAATGTACCTACACCACGCCCTATTAACATACTAATTATTGTCCTATGACAATAATCACCGCAAAGGGTTACTTTAGCCATGGGGGATAACTTTGACTCAGGCTGATAACAGATTTTTTGGATTTAAATTATAATGTATCATCATTTAGGTCTTCTTTAAGAGTCAAAGACTCTCTTTAAAAATTAATGTTGTTTTCAGTTGATCGTATTTTAATGGTTTTGGTATGGGCCAAAGTTACCCTCAAAAAACCAAAGTTACCCTTACCCTAACCTCACACGATAGTGTGTTAATAGGGTGTGGTATGATTGCTGATATATCTTGAAGTAAGGACCACATCCTTGAATTACAAATTACCTGACTTTTTTCTGTCAGGCGCCTTTTCCAACACACCCAACCTCGAGCTATTTTTTTAAAGCTTGTTTACCGGCTTGAACTAACGACGAATCAAACCTGGGACCTTTGCGCCCGAAATCATCGCTTCACTTGAATCGGCACGCGTATGCAACGCTGCTCTTATTCTCTCGACACGATATGGTTTCAGTGTTTTTTTTTGCAGGGACGCCACGAGTTAACTTTTAGTATGAAGTTCGTTTTTAAATGAAGTCGTAATTTTTTATTTATGAATATTAAATAATAGATATTTTTACAGCCATATGGTACCTATGGACTAGTATTTAGCATTTTGATCCTAGACGGGGACAATATTTATTTTTATTCAAATTATTTATTCGTGGTCCATAGGTAAGTAATACAGAGTTGGTTGCATGCACATAACTATTATAGTTCCACTATGTCCCGCCCTCAGACATAAAAATATTTTGATAAATTAAAATTCTAGGTAACAATACATTTAAATCAGATAGGTACATTGTATTAAATCTTTGAAATCTTTGAAAATGTCACACAGCAGGAATCTATTCATAGAAAATCGAAAAACTTATTTAACCTAAGTACATATAACCAATTTTTATAGTAACAGAAGTCACGTCCTGCCGCCCTAGCATGACCACCAAAACTCGATATGATATAGCGATATATCTACACAAACTCTAAAAATATGATAGATATTTTTTTTTTAGTTCTTGTAGGTTTTTTCGATAACGGGAATTAATATATTTTTGTTCTGTAATAATTGTTTTTCTCAATTTGTGCTAGGTCATCATTCCTTTTTAACCGACTTCAAAGAAGGAGGAGGTTCTCAATTCGACTGTTTGTATTTTTTGTTTTGGAATAATCGCGTAACATACATAATGTTACGCGATTACTCCGCCAATTATGAATCGATTTTGATGATTCTCCTTTTGTTTGGTAGATCATAGATCAGAAGTGGTCCCATATAAATTTTTATCAAAATTGAGTAAGCGCTTTTTGAGAAAATCTACAAATAAGTATACCCAGATAATGTTTTGGTTCGTGGTTATTATATCTATGTTCAAATTCAAATTCAAATTCAAACGTTTATTGCATGTCACATTACAATTTTGCGGTGTTAGAAAAATAAAGGTATACATGTGACGCCCTGCAACTGCCCTGTTACATAATATCTTCAACAAATTTTAACCGATTTTGATGTTTTTTTTTATTGAATAGCTAGTTTGTGTACCTTAATAAATAAAATAATAAAATAATAGTTAACTATAAAGATACTGCAATAAAATTTGCGAAATAAATTGGGTGGAAAAATAGGGGATGAAATCGGTCTTCAGTAGTTAACTTTTCTTAACACTCTTATGATTTGTTTTGATTAGGATTTATCACTAAAAATAAATGAAATAATTACCTTTTGGGGAACAGAAACATTAAAAACTTGCCTTTGATGTCCCGGAAGTCTTTAACACATCTAAATAGTCGACATTGGCTTTCTTTAATTATTTCCGCGTTGAAAACTATGCAAGTATCCTATTTCTAGTTATTTGATATACTATAGTGATTTATACCTAGTGATAATATCGTTTTACAAAGACATTTGTAAAATTTTGGTATAGACAACATCTTCTCAAACTAGCACAAAACATCAAAAGACTTCGAACTTTTTTTATGGAGCCTGGCATACCTCAAGTTGCAAGTAACCTTATATTATAACGTTATTTTGGTGTACACCTATGAAACATACGTTAAACGAAACAGAAAATAATTACAAACAACAAAAACTCTTTGACAAAACGTTGTAAATGATATAATTTGGTCAGAATTTCAGCTTGAACATGTAATTATATTTTTATTTACATAATCAAATTGAACATCAACACCCAGACCCGAGACAATACAGAAAAGTCATTTTCCTACATTGACCGACCGGGAGTCGAACCTCAGAGATACCGACACTAAGTCCGGTATACCTACTCGCCTCTCGGCGTCGTCGATAAGCGTGAACGCGCCTGCATATGTATGCTCTGCTATCAAAAATTTTATTAATTTGAGATTTCAATTGTGCTTTGGAGATGTTAAAAATGGCGACAGTTGAAAATGAAAATTTTCCTTTTGACATCAAGTATAAAGAATCTTGCCGATGGAGCAAAAAGGTTCTAGAATGGAGGCCGCGTAAGCGCAGCGTAGGACGTCCACTCACAAGGTTGTCAGACGACCTGGTAAGGGTCGCAGGAAGACGCTGGATGCGGGCCGCTTCCAACCGGCCAATCTGGAAGTCAATGGGGGAGGCCTATGTTCAGCAGTAGACGTCCTATGGCTGAAATGATGATGATGATAAAGAATCTTGTAAATTACTCTCTTTTTTACTGTCGGGTAAGCGAGGAAAGTAAATCAAGATAAAACTAGGCCGCTTGACATAGTTCTGTTTATTTATTTACTTAATCATCTGAAACTTGAGGTGCGTAAAGGTCGATCAGTTATTTAGTTTCGACATTTTAAATGCTGAGCCCAAAAAAAAATTATAACACACTGGCTATTGCCTGTGGTCTTTAGTTTGTTGTTAAGGATTTTCTGCGCAATTTTCATATTTTTTTCTTTCAAAAGAACCTTCTCCTGATAATAATTAACACAACATAAAAAGAATTAGCGAAATTGTTCCACCCGTTCACGCGTGATGCGATGACCAAGGGAAATAGAGATTCATTTTTATATACAGGGTGTAACGAAAAGGTGAAATAAAACTTTAAGGGGTTATTCTACGGCTAAATTACATCAACTTTTTCTATGGGACCAACATCAAAATCTCAAAAAAAAAAATGACGTTTCCATACAAACTGATGCCAGCTGGTCGCGTTTTAGTATGGGAGTGTTTTTTTTTTTTTGATGTTGGTCCCATAGAAAAAGTTGATGTAATTTAGCCGTAGAATAACACCTTAAAGTTTTATTTCACCTTTTCGTTACACCCTGTATATTTATTTTTAGAAGGTTAACGTGTTTGTAATACCTGCCCCCCCTAGCATTACCACCAAAATACGATATGATATGGTATGATATAGCGATTTATCGACACAAACGGTATTTTTTCTACAAATATGATAGATATATCCGCCATGTTGATTTTTTATCGAAAGAGCGATCATAAAATTCAACATGGCGTCTATATCTTTCATATTTTTTTCAAAACTGACCGTTTGTGTCGATAGATCGCTATATCATATCATATTGTGTTTTAGTGGTCATGCTAGGGGGGCTGTGCATATGTGTAATGTGTGATAATCGCGAATCTTTAAAAGTAATTTAAAAAACGTAGTTGCAAGTGAAATGCATGGACCTATTTAAGAGAGACCAGTTGGCTGGTAGTAGAGTTGTAAATTGACGGTCATATGCTATAAGCGTCCGTCATTTATGATAAATGCTCGGTCACATTGGACATTTATTGTCACGATGGCCACATATTTTTTTAGTATAAACTAAAAAAAAGAAGAATTCCTCTAAAGTAAGTCTTAAATGTTATGTATGTGACAATAAAAACATACAATAAAACATGTAATTTGATCTGGATTGAACAAAAACAAAAACTTGCGAGTGACGCTTTTTAGCTTGTTCGTGCAGAAAGATAAATTAATTTTAGAAATTTCATTTCGTTATAGATCATCACTACTAAAGCCTGTCTTTCTTATAATAATGCACTTATTTGTGAGCAACTTTTTTTGTCATAGTTTGTCAATAGAGTTGATTGTGACGTTAGTGACAATAAATGTCCAAAATGTCCGGTCACATTGAGAAAATGTCCAATTTGCTCGGTCATATTGGTCAGACATTTATAACGTGACGGACACTTTACAACCCTAGCTGGTAGTCATCGAATATGATTTTATTGTTTTTTATATCACACCAATAGGCCTGGGTCAAAAAAAGATTATTCTATTTAGTCCGTCAGTTAGATTATCAAAAAATATTGGACCCATATTTTGTCTTTTGTCAATCAAACAAAAACTGACGAAGATAAAGCGCATCAAAGTTTGGGAATGGGAGCTCGTGACGTCACGTCTTGCTAAAAAGAGTCGCACGGCGTGACGTTATGCGGAACTATAACGGCCCATATCATCATCAGTTTTTGTTTAATTAAGAAAAGAAAAAATACGTGTTCAATATTTTATTTTTACTAGCCCATTATCTAGCCCCAAACTAAGCAAAGCTTGTACTATTGCGGCTAGATATATAAACATACTTAAATACGTTTTTAAACATCCATGACTTAGATACAAATGCTCGTGATCATCACACAAACTCCTGCCCCTTGCGGGATTCGAACCCGCAACCGCTGGCTATGTAGTCCGGAGCGCGAACCACTACACCAGACGATCGTCAATACTGCCGAAATGCCGGCCCGCTTAAGTGTGTAGCAAGCCTTACGAGTATCTTTATATATGGGTCACCTTATACAGGGTTATTTTTTAAAAATCAACAAACTCCTAGGGGCTGATTCTGGTGCTCAAATACAACAACTTTTTCTATGGGACCAACATCGAAATCTAAAAAAAAAAAATTGTTTCATACAAACGGGTGTGTTTTTTTGTGATAATTTGATGTATGTTCCATAGAAAAAGTTGTCATATTTGGGCACCAGAATCAGGCCCTAGGATGTTGTTGATGTTTAAAAATAACCCTGTATAAGTACTTAATGTTGCCACATGAAGTTCAAAGTCAAGATAATTATACCTAATATCCAAGGCTGATATTACGTTAACTTGAGACATGAATTTGATCTCAACTCAAGCATGTGAGATAAATATCCATATTATCACGCAATTTGTGCTCTGATACTCACTAAGAGGGTTCAGTGGAGAAATACCAATTGACAGACAGTTTATTTTAATTAAAGATTTTTTTTTATTATAGCAACATTTCACAAATGGCGCTGTTACTATAGAGCGCGTTTGTGCATTGTAAATTAGGATTTAGGGTGAGTTTTCATAACGTTTTTGGGTTTATTTACCTGATTATTGTGAATAAAATTGCATATTCCAAATAAATAAAGATCAAAGGTATTCTGACATAAACTTTTAATTGTAAATATGCTTAATTTGAAATGAATATCCGAGTAAAATAGCGACATTGGGCAAAATTACGAATTGTTAAATCTTTTCTACCTAATGTGAAAAATATCATATAACTAGAATATACTTGTAACTAATGAGTGAACAAAAAAATGCTAATATATAGTATATAGTTACAAACTAATGAGTGATATATTAGCATTTTTTTGTTGCAATTATAATGAATTTAAACGAAAGATTTTGTTGCTTGAAATTAACAATTAATAATTTTATATGAAAAAAGGTTTTATTTAAAATTGTGAAACATTAAACGTCTAAAAAACGATTAGGCTATGTTTTTTTTATGTATATACCAGTCTTCAAATCTTAAACATTAGTTTGCACGCTGAAAATGTGAAATGACTGTTATAGATTTGTTTATGTTCATAAATAAATATTAGGTCTTTACATATGAAATCGACGATACTCAATACTAGCAACATTAACATCAAATATCTTGCGTTTGATTTGGAATTCCAAATTCAAATTTATTTCGAAATAAAGCCAGAAAAATATTATTTTTAAATTCGTATTTCATTTGTTTTCACATCACTTGTTTGAGCTTCAACATTGCTATAACAATAACTATGGACAAATCTAAAATTCGCGGTATTTACGAACACCGAGTTCGGTACGAGACCTGATAAGTAGTAACCTATTTCAACTTGTATAAAAGAACTTTACAAAAGCTATTTAACCTTAACTTTAATTAAACTTAAGCGCAGACGGCAAACAACAATCTGTATATGTACAAGGTGTGAAGAAAAAGTGGTACTGTCGTTTCTGATTTCTAAAACACAAATACTTTAGCTAATCACCTTAGATCAGGACAATGATGTCATCATTTCAGCCATAGGACGTCCACTGCTGAACACAGGCCTCCCCCAATGACTTTCATCGGGGGGGATTGCCAATACTCGCCACGCTTGGCAGGCGGGTTGGCGAGCACAGTATTTTATAAGATTTCGCATGAAGACGCTGCTGCCCGTCTCGTGCTAGAGGAATTAGTCGCCTCTTACGACACGCCTCCTATTAGAGGTGGGGAAGTGTATTCTTTCCAGCCGTCCCCACATAGCAATGTATGTGATGATGTATCACAAAAAAATCTATCAAGTTTCAATATAACTACGGAATTCTCGTAAACTCTATCCTGCCCATCACTTTTTCTCTGCATTTAATTTCATTTTCTTTGCATCGTCTTACGTCAGTTAAATAATTCAGTTACGCACGAACGCGCTTTGAAATAGGCCATGTTGCAGTCAAAGTGTGAAACTATGCTCTGAATGAAGTGTCTATTTTTTTTTCTTAACTTTGTTAAAGTGGCTAGTATTTAAGCTTAGGGGCACTGAAGTTAACGTCAAATAGTTTAAAACATCTGTATCTACACAGTAACTCAATAATTGATTATTATCATTGATTCACTTGGCGTAGATAGATACGCGATTATAATGCAAAGGGTCCCAGGTTCGTATTCCAATTCGGTTGAGAAAGGAGAATCGAAAGGTTTTACCCGACTACGGCAAAGCCCTAAAAAGGGTTATGTTTTTAGCAGGCTATGTATGTCCATCTGTTTCGGCCTACCTCTTAAACTATTAGTTTCTGATGGATATGGTGTGCTGGGTGACGCTCTAGGCAAAAGAAAATGTCTGTTACCTCACAACACAGTGATGTTAATTATCTACTTCGAGATTATTACAATTAGTGTGTTCTCTGGTGCATCAACAAATTTTCCGTAATTGGAGAGTATGTAGGTGTACTGGGAGACGGCCCCGGTACAGAATCTGGATAAAATAACAAAAGGATGTCGATTTTTTGAGACCATGACAATGGGCTAGTTTCCTAAAAAAATCTAATTAATCCGTCAGATTAACAGAAAATATTGGACACGATTTTTTTCTTTTCTCAATCAACCAAAAAATTAAGGAGATATAGCCCGTTAGAGTTCCGCGTAACGTCACGCCTTGCGACACTTTTTAGCAAGGCGTGACGTCACGTGCTCAAATTAATGTGCTTTATCTTCGTCATTGTTTGTTTGATTGACAAAAGACAAAATATGGGTCCAATATTTTTTGATAATCTAACTGACGGACTAAATAGAATAATCTTTTTTTGACCCAGGAAACTAGCCTATTGTTTATATAAATTTATTTTAAAATAACTAAAACTCCTTTTACTGTATAAGTGTAAATTGTTTTGACAGTTTTTTTTTCAATCTCTCTTCTCTTCTTTCCAGCTCTGGCACTCTGCGATTGGTCCAACCTTCAAACTAGAAGACGCAATCTAGCCCGTCGTCATTGCGGGCCCAAACAGCACACAGACAACTTCGCCCGCATTGGCTCCGTCGCCACCTTCGAAGCCATCGAGCTGGTGCAAACCCTGAAGACAATCGCCAACTCCACCGAATCCAGCATCAATTTGAAGCCTATTCTGATGTCCACCGCTATGAACATGTTCAGCCATTACATGTGCAATGTCAGGTTTGATGAAAACGATGCAGAATTCAGAAAAATCGTTGACCATTTTGATGAGATCTTCTGGGAGATAAACCAGGGTTATGCTGTCGACTTTCTTCCTTGGCTTGAGCCATTATACAAGAAGCATATGGACAAACTGTCTGGGTGGTCTCAGGATATTAGATCTTTCATTTTGTCAAGGATCGTCGAACAGAGGGAGCTGAATCTTGAAACTGAGGGTCCGGAGAAGGATTTTCTTGATGGTCTACTAAGAGTTTTAAGGGATGATGCCACGGTTGACAGAAATACCATCATATTCATGCTTGAAGATTTCTTGGGAGGACATTCTTCGGTTGGTAATCTGGTTATGCTATGTCTAGCTGCTGTAGCGAGAGATCCAGAAGTAGCCAAGAAGGTTAAAGCAGAAATCGATGGTGTCACCAAGGGAAAGCGAGCTGTGACCTTGTCAGACAGAAGCAACCTTCCTTATACCGAAGCTACAGTCCTAGAATGTCTGAGATACTCGTCTTCGCCGATAGTTCCTCACGTTGCAACTGAGAATGCTGTTATTTCTGGCTACGGTGTAGAAAAAGGTACCATCCTCTTTATTAATAACTACATTTTGAATACATCTGACCAGTACTGGAAGGAACCAGATAAATTCGACCCCTCTAGGTTTTTAGAACGGTCCAAAGTCAGAGTACGGCGTAACTCCCAATGTGATTCAGGCATGGAGTCTGACAGTGAAAGAACTGGTCCTATAAACAAGTTTTCGGAGATAGAGAAAGAAGTTATGTCAGTCAAGAAGAACATCCCACACTTCCTGCCTTTTAGCATTGGGAAAAGGACTTGTATTGGTCAGACTTTAGTAACGACAATGAGCTTTGTCATGTTCGCCAGCATCATGCAAGAATTCGATGTAGCCGCTGAAAATCTAGAAGACTTGAGACAGAAGCCAGCATGTGTGGCCCTACCCAAAGACACGTTTAACCTACACTTAGTGCCTAGAAAACACTGAACTCAGTATATTTATTTTGTTGTAAATAACTCCTTAGCGGCTTAGCGTGTTATCTTTCAAAAATTCAAATCTCTTTGGAATAAAAGTTAAAAAACATTATAACAAAGTTTTTAACGAAAAAAAAAAACACAAATCAGCCGTTAAGACGCGCTCAAATTATTAATTTATTCTTCAAAATAAGCGACGTGTAGGTTTAACTTGTTTTTGGGTCAGCTAAGAACTTAGTTTATTAACTTTTTTAAATCTTGCACTGCGTTAGACCGAGATTTTTCTCAATAAATGTTACGTGATTTCGAACTCTTATTATTATAAAAACGACTGCTTATTCCCCTGGATTATCGATATTAATAAGTTTTTGTAGAATACCTAGAATTTTCCTTGTTAGATTAGAACATTATATGTAGAATGCAGTCATTATCATAGTGTAGTATTTGAGAATTATTTGATGCATTTATTTAGTTTAGATTCATTTTTTTATTTATCATTCACGTCATTTTACACCTATGAATTGAGCATTTAATAAAGTTCCTTGTATTTAGTTAAGATTTTATACATTTTTAGAGTCAATTTTGGGGTATGTTTATCGGGTTTGTTCTCATTTTGTTTTCATCATAAATGGCTGTTTGTTTGTTGTATGACTATATGTAATAAAATAGTTTTAGAACTTAGTATGAATGTATCCGGCGTTTCGAATTTATATAGGGGTAAAAAAAAAAGTTTTTGTTTCAAAAAGTTAAAAAAAAGTTGTTGTAAAATAGATTAATTCAAAAAAGTTACAAATAATTCTGTAGTTGGAAAGTAGATGTATTTTTTGTTTCAAAAAGTAAAAAAAATATATTTCAAATTTTATTTGTGTGTTTTCTTGAGTGTTTTACTACAGTCAGAAGTCTGTTAGATATGTTAGAATAGTCGATATTGTGATCAAAGGGGCGAATGTAATAGATATTGAAATTATAGAAATTATTTGCAATGAATTTTTGTTTTATTAGTTTTAAAACCTTTACACACAACACACATATTTAACAATACAGGGTGTACAAGAGAATAGGACAAAAGGAGAATACAACTACTTTATTATGGGAGCAACATCGAAAACGTGATTTTTTTTTCTGATACTCCATACATCATCATCGAGGTAGCGAATAAGTTTGTATGGAGCATTAAACTTTTTTTTCTATTTCGATGTTGCTCCCATAGAAAAAGTTGTTGTATATGAGCATTGAACTTGGTTTTAACGAGTGTCCTATTCTTTTGTAGAACCTGTATACAGGGTTACATTGCAAAGGGGTGCCAAATCTTCAGGAGTGGCTCGGAATCAGTAACTTAATCGAACTATGCAAAGAACAAACCTTTTTTTTACATTTAATTTTATCCGCTGTTAAAAATAATACGCTTGGATAATTTAAACTCATTCATGAAAAAAAATGCACCGTATGTGCACTGCGTAAGGTCCTTGTTGGCTGCCGTACCAACGCCTCTAATGAATGGCAGCGCGGCTTTCGTAGGCCCGTAATTGACTTTATTTTTGGATATGTTAAAGTTTTTTCTTTAAAATACCATTATTAAAAATAATAACGATAAAGGCGCTTCTGTATAATGTTTCCTAGATCTTATTTTTTATTTTGGCGCCCGTTTGCAATGTATCCCTGTATACATACTTATGTAGGGAACAATATAAAGAAGCATCTTAATCGTTTTTATTTTTAATAATATTGTGTTACGAAAAAAAAATTATTTAAAATATCCGAAAATAAAGTCAAAAGACAGACTACGAAAGCCGCGCAGTCCATTCATCAGAGGCGTAGGCACGGCGAGCCAACAAGGACCCTACGCAGTGCACATACGGTGCAATTTCCTTTTTATTTTCTTTTACATAATAAAAAACATTTGATTTGAAAAATATTTGATTTGTTTTTTTTCATGAATGAGCTAAATTAACCACGCATACGATTTTTGACAGCGGATAGGAATAAATAAATGTAAAAATAATGTTATATAAAATAAATAAATAAATATTGGACAACATCACATACATTGCTCTGATCCTCTGGTAAGTAGCCAAAGCACTTGTGTTGCAGAAATCAGAAACAACGACGGTACCACAACACCCAGACCCAAGGCAATATAGAAAAGTTATTTTTCTACATTGACCCGACCAGGAATCGAACCCGGAAACTTAGAGAAATATATACAGGGTGTAACGAAAAGGTGAAAAAAAACTTTATGGAGTTATTCTACGGGTATGGGAAAGTGTTTTTTTTTTTTTGAGATTTTGATGTTGGTCCCATAGAAAAAGTTGATGTAATTTAGCCGTAGAATAACCCCTTAAAGTTTTAATTCACCTTTTCATTACACACTGTATAATAAATATGTTCTTTGCATAGGTCGATTAAGTTACTGATTCTGAGCCACTCCTAAAGATTTGGTACCCCTTTGCAATGTAACCCTGTATTTTAGGTTTAAAGAAATTTATTCTCATAAGAAATTTACATTTTACTTATAATGAGATACAGAGATAAATAATAATAGATGTACTTTTAAGTAAAAATCTTTGTACGACATAGGCCCCGACCATCGCTTCTCTTACTCTGCGTTATTAAAATATAATCTTCAAGGACCGACGAAACGCAGATACTTACTAGGGTTTTCTTGAAAATATGGTAGATTTAATAAGGGTTGTTCTAGACCCAGGGCCGAAGTCTTAACTACGTCGGGAATTGCAATTTTAATATTTTTTGTCAATATACGTATTATACTGGTGATATATATATTGTATATATATCACCAGTTTGGGGGGTGAGAGGAACTTTACTCCCTGTTCCTCTCACCCCCCAAACTGGTGACCCCGACGTGATCGTCAGCGCAGCCTTCGCAAAGCTACGTTATCGTGACGTCATCAATCGCTCCGATAACTTTAATATCGCGATGTAGGACACGTCAGTTTTATATGTGGCGAGATAGATGTCGCTACATAATAATATTTTCCTTTTTTTATTATAGAAAGGGTTTGAACCCTGTATCCAGTACAAAGTGCGAGTAACATCACTAGTTTCTTTGTTATTTTTTCTAATGTTAATTCTGTGTTGGGATACCAGTCTGATAAATGGTTTAGGACCACCTGTGGATCCCAAGTGTTATCTATCATATTTTGGCACACTTGGTTTAAGTCTGTAGGCACCCTTAAGTAATAAGTCGCTTAAACACAGTCATTAGAACCTATGTCAGATCATAGTAAAAGCAAAGAAAAAAGTAGGTTTACGATCGAGATGTTTACGTGATAACGTAACCGCACGAGAAAATCTCCATTCGTTTGTATGCCGCTAGAGTGAGAGAGACGGAAGATCGGTCCACTCACTCGAACGCTATGCCAGCCTCCGCTCGTGAGGATTCCGCGTGACAAGTTTCACGGAATGACTGGCAGCGCTCGAGATGAGACGGGAGATCGGTCCGTCTCTCTCTCGTTATACCTGCGATCGCGCTCGTGAGGTTTTGGTGTGACACAAGTTTCTGAACATGTCACCCGACTAAAACGATTTTAAAGACGTTATCACGTCAAAAATATAAACATATTTTTTGGTAAAAGGGACAACGCAGAGCGATGACTATTGAGTGAGCCATAATTATGAACAACCTTTATAAAATAGAGCAGATAGAAATTTTAGTACAGAGGTTAGGTTAAGCACCGGTACTTGCCGCTGCTATAATGTGACTTAAGGCCCGTGTTGTCGCCAAATGTAAACTAGCATGTTTCAAAAGCCTACTACTTAAGCCCCGTTTGTCAGAAAAATATTTTTAAAATATGCTTAGAATTGTCAAAACCTACACAACATTCTGAGCATAGCATTAGTTTCTAGTACTTATACATCAGGAGAAAAAAAATATTGAAATCATTGAAAAAACAAGCAAAAAAGACGCTATTTCTCCTTTTTATTTTAAACCGTTTAACCGATTTAATTTGTGTAATTGATAGACCAACATAATAGCTACCTACTGAGCATAGGATTTTTTATTCGAACAATGGCGTCCATGCAAAAAATATTATTTTCCACAATTTTTGCTACATAAAGACGCAGCGACTGTCGTAACAGTCATTCGTTCGTTATGAACCGTATTTAATTAGTTTTCGTGCGATATTCGTACTAACATTCGTCAAGTCGCTAATTTAGGGGCACTACTCACCTTAAGTCTATTTCAAAAGAATATAAACTTTCACAATCCTTATTTCCTTTTTCCTTTTTGACCGCTCTCTCCATTCCTCCGACAATCAATAGCTGGCACCCCTGCTCCTGGTTCATCTTTCGTCTCTAAATCTTTCGCTCTGAGGGCAACACGACTGCGGAATTAACTTCCCCTCGACATTAAAAAATCAGAGTCAAACGTCTCATTTAAGAACAAATTCGCAAATTCTTAAAGTATTAATTGCATAATATGTAGGTATGTAATATGTATGCTATTAATTTAATATAAGTCAACGTCAGAATTTTATCCTCTCTTTTCTAGTTATTAAATGATCCTAATTCACCTTCTTATCTTAAATCCCAATTTGCTTTTCTTAGTTCGACACACTCCCGTCACTTGCGTTCTTCTAATAGACTGACTCTCTCCACTCCTTCTCACCGCACTGGTTTTATTTCTAACTCTTTTCTCCTTCAATCAATTCGGCTTTGGAACTCTCTCCCCGAAAATATCAAACAAGCCCCTTGTAAATACTCTTTTAAGAAACTTGCCCGTACTCATTTTCTTTATAAATGGAAATCATCATCTTGAACCCTTATATGTATTGTAGTCTCATGATCGTCGTCATATTTATTTACGTATGTATTTTGTCTATGTAATCTATGTATTTAGTTTATGTATATTGTTATTTACTGTATGTAGTTTAAGCTTTTAAAAATAATTCACACGGACCTTTCATTTAAATTTGTATCGCCTATATCGCACCGCCTACAAAACGTCTCTGTTTGGCCTAATGGTCGACTGGTAGAGAATGCCTCATGGCATTAAGTCCACCTTTTGTATGATTTTTAATCTGTGCAATAAAGTCTAAATAAATAAATAAATAAGTATTTATGTATATATCATAGTGATTTGTTTGTTTGTATTTACGTATCATAATAATATAAATAAATATTGGACAACTTCACATACATTGCTCTGATCCTATGATAAGTAGCTTAAGCAATTGTGTTACAGGAATCAAACACAACGACGTTACCACAACACCCAGACCCGAGACAATATAGACAATATTTTTTTCTACATTGACCGACCGGGAATCGAACTCGGGACCTCAGAGACAGCGACAACAAGTCCATACCGGACTTACTTGTTGTCGCTGTCTCTCGCCTCTCGGCTACGGAGGTCGTCATAACTTTAAATAATAAAATAATTCTAAATAATATTATTTAGAATTATATGTGTGCCGTGTGGGAACGGCCGTAAAGAATACACTTCCCCACCTCCAACGGGAGGCGTGTCGTAAGAGGCGACTAATTCCTGTAGCACGAGACGGGCTTGCAGCGTCTGCGTGCAAAATCTTATAAAAACTGCGCTCGCCAACCCGCCTGCCAAGCGTGGCGAGTATTGGCAATCCCCCCCCGATGTTCGGTCATTGGGGGAGGCCTGTGTTCAGCAGTGGACTTTCTATGGCTGAAATGATGATGATGATGATGAATATGTCTATAATTATGACATTTTGAATTTTTCCATGTTTTTGTAGTCATTCTGCTATTCGGGACGGAGACAAAATCAAAGATCATACAAATCGGTTCCGCCGTTCTCGACTTATAAATGGTGTAACTAACCCGACTTTCTTTTATATTTATGTAATAGATAGAATTATAATAGTACATTGTTAACCTAGGGGTGAAAGTAACTTATTTAGTCCCGAGACGGGGTTTGGCGCCCGAGCGTAGCGATAGCCAATAGTTCGAGAGACTTAATAAGTCTTTAACCCGTGGTAAACACTGTGCTTTTCATTACGAATACAAGGAAAGTAAAAATAAAAACATGAATTAGCTTAAGAAAAAATATTGTGGATTTTAACAAAACCGTACCAAAGAGTATGCAATCACTACGTTCTACAACTCGAAAAAACAAACGAAGATCGGATTGCTGCATTCCAGCCTATTTTTTTTCTGTGGCCGGCCAGCTATTCAGCCATTGTTTTTTATTTTCATCATTGAATAATTAATGGTAAATATTTTGCCCAAATCTGTAATTTTAAAGAAATAGTTAAAAGTAAACTTATAATGACGTCATTAAAAAAAACTTTAATTTAATACTTAACTTTATGTTACTTAATTCAATTTTACATCGCGCTTATACAGGATTGTAATATATAAGTCAATGACAGGATTATTATTTATGCAGTTGGTGTATCTAGAAAACTGGACAGAAATCGCAAAGGATTTTGATTTTTCTAGATTTATACACTAAACACCAATTGTATTCTTTTTAAGCGTCTGTCTGCTAGAAGTGCCTTAGTTCTGATGATCGATCAGTCAATCACTGAGTAAATGACAAAATTAATATACTTTGAGTAGTTAAAAAGTCAAAGTCAAAATTTATTTATTCAGTTTACGACAGAAATTACACATTACATTATAGGCCCATATGGGGCCAGAACATGTCTTCTTATTTTTTGCGCCCTACTGGCGCTTCAAGACAAGACATACTAATAAATATATTTTTTAAACTACTGGTTCAAATTGAATTAAATTTAAAACATACCGTGTTTATACAATGCTTGATTGGTTACTGAATTCAGCGTCCCTAGCATGACTACTAAAACACGATATGATATGATATGATATAGCGATATATCGACACCAACTGTAAAAATATGATGGATATAGCCGCCATTTTGAATTTTTATCGAAACAGCGATCATTAATATGTAACCTAACCGGCACGGCGATTCAACACGGCGACTATATCTATTATATTTTTACAGTTGGTGCCAGGGGCGTGCATTCCATATAGGCTATTATGCAGAGCCTACCTTCATAAAAAACCGACAGCTAACCATAATTATTAATTACGTATTCAACAATAAACAAAAAATATTCTGTAACCATTTTGTCGTCTACCTGTACTTATTCCTTACTAAAGCGCGCAACTTAGATCGTTTCTGTGCAATTTAACCAATGTTAGGCTGCCGCGAGATCGCCTACTGTTTCACGCAAACTTACTAAATTTTCACTCACAGCCTACCCCCATCTGAAACCAATGCACGCCCCTGGTTGGTGCCTATATATCGCTATATCATATCATATCATATCGTGTTTTAGTGCTCATGCTAGGCAGGCAAGCTTCTAGTCTAATCCACAACGAAGTTCTAGGGGTTCGAAAATAGCCTGAATTGGCTAGTTTCTTGGGTCAAAAAATTATTATTCTAATTAGTCCGTCAGTTAGATTATCAAAAAATATTGGACCCATATTTTGCATTTTGTCAATCAAATAAAAAATGCCGAAGTTAAGCGCATCAAAGTGAGCACGTGACGACACGCCTTGCTAAAGTGTCCGAAGGCGTGACGTTACGCGGAACTTTAACGGGCTATATCTTCATAATTTTTTGTTTGATTCAGAAAAGAAAAAATACGTGTCCAATATTTTCTGTTAATCCAACTGACGGACTAATTCGAATTTTTTAGGAAACTAGCCCATTGCTTCTAGAAAAGGATGTCCGTGCCGCTTTTTTTTCGACTCGACTTGAGGCCAAATTCCAAAACAATGATCGCAATCCAGTGTCGATCCGCTCCCAGTTACATTACTATCTAAAACGGATGCAATTATAGTTCTTAATGCGACTGAAAATGGAAGAAACCAAACTTAGTTTTTTTTTTCTATTTTCAGTCGCATAACGAACATTTTGATAATTATTCATCAAAATTTTACGAGAATACTCGTACCTTTTTATAAAATAATGTTACTGGGAGCGGATCGAGACTGAATTGCGGCCAATATTAAATTACGAAAATTGGGGAAAATTGGGGCAGCCTAGCATGAGCACGAAAACACGATATGATATGATATGATAGATAGATGATATATATCGCTAGATATATCGACACCAACTGTAAAAATATGATAGATAAAGCTACCATATTGAATCGCCGTGCCTTTGAAGTCACATAATATGATCGCTGTTTCAAAAAAATTCAAAATGGCGGCTATATCTGTCATATTTTTACAGTTGGTGTCGATATATCGCTATATCATATCGTGTTTTAGTGCTTATGCTAGGGGGGGCAGGTCTAATTAGAGATCGGCCGTTTCGTTTCGTGTCCCTGTATGGGAAATATTTGCCGCATAAGAAATGTTCCCGGGAAGGGTATCTCTAGATCTAATACTTCGCGCTCTCGACTACAAAGGCATGCGGTTGCGGGTTCGAATCCCGCAAGGCTCAACTGTACTATACATTTATCCGTGACTCAAAAATACTTAAATATCAAACCGACCGAAAAACTGGGTTAATTAAGGGTTAACTGTTTTAGACGACTATACAGGGTGTAACGAAAAGGTGAAATAAAATTTTAAGGGGTTATTCTACGGCTAAATTACATCAACTTTTTCTATGGGACCAACATCAAAATCTCAAAAAAAAATATTGACGTTTCCATACAAACCGATACCAGCTGGTCGCGTTTTAGTATGGGAAAGTGGTTTTTTTTTGCGATTTTGATTTTAGTCCTATAGAAAAAGTTGATGTAATTTAGCCGTAGAATAACCCCTTAAAGTTTTATTTCATCTTTTCGTTACACCCTGTATAACCCACCGCGCCGTTCCGGTTAAGCCTTCGGTCCGGAAACGGATCGGGTTAACCCGTATTTAAGTATTTGTCGTAAACGAAAGGTTTCCAGCCAAACCGTTAAATTTTAACCGATAAACCCTTTATACCGTTAATCTTTTCGGTCGTTGCTCGTCCTCATCATCACACTAACATTTGGCCATAGCGGGATTCGATCCCGCAATCGCTGATTTTTACGCAACAATAGATCGAGATGGTCGTCGATTGTCAATAGTGAATCTCAGGCGATAAAAATACCTATCCATCTGCCGACACATGTAATATGTCCTTGAATAACAATTCTGAATGTTTATTCACACTAGGACCACTTTCCCGTGTATTTGCTTGCAAATTATTGTTAGGAAAAGGATATTAATAATTGGCTAGGTTTTCAGATGTGTATGTTTTACAATGTGGGCAGAAACCAGAAAACAAGGTCTGGTAAAGGTTGAATCAGGACAATCTGGAAGCTGAGGAAGGCCTATGTTCCATAGGCTTAGAACCTATGTTCAGCAGTGGACGTCCTGCGCCAGAAAAAGATATGAAATCAAGAAACATCTCTTGTGTATGTTACATGATATCTTTGTAAAATGTATACTGATTTCAATGGTTCTTCTAAGATAATGAATTAAGTTTAACTAGAAGAGTCCTATTTTTCAAACTTGTGGAACTGTAGTAATTTCTGAGCCCCTTCAGGGCCGGCCCTGCGCCTAGGTACCGCTGGCACCGCCCCAGTTAGTAAGATCATTGCATAAGAGGGCGCTCGTGCGATAATGGCGCCGCCATTTTGTTTATAAATATTAATTACAATGAATTAAAAACGTTTAGTAATTTTTTTTAATTGTTACGAGTAATTTGTATTTTAAGACCTATCTAGCATAATATTTGTATGAAATTCGTCATAATTAATATATCTCTTCCACTGCGGAATTAGACATATCGTGTTTTCTGTCAAAATGACTTCAACTGTGAATCAGCCATATCGTGTTCGATATTTAAACTAAGATTTAAATCGTCGCAGCTGTTTGTTTCTGAACAAACTCGTTCGTAAAAATGAAACAAAACATCATAGGAAAGACAAGGATCGCATATGTTGCAACAGGAGGCACGGCCGCCATACTTTTTTTTGACACACTTCATCAATTCTCGCGCTAACTCTTGGTACGTGCAGCGCTCGGCGCTGTTCTCATGCTCTTTGAATAAATAATGTACCGCCTCCGGTAACTTTTTTACGTTATATTATGGTAAAATGATGTCTTATTATGTAAAATAAAAGTCTATTTCTCTAAAAATAGTGTTCATTTATTAGAATTGATGGTTTAAATACAAAACTCAGAGAAAAAATCAAAGCTTCAAGTTTAACTAGATATTGTCAGCGTTGCATATTCTCAAATGCTTAGATTATTTAACAATAAGTATAGCTTGTTTCAAGACGAACTCGGCGGTACAATAAACATGCGCCCGACTCTTATAGATTCTGAGAAATCTTTGTTTTTGTAACCCGAGTAGTCAAGTGGCCGAAACCCGCCGATGCCCCGTCGCAGTTTCGCGCCATTTTTAATTAAATGCGCACCCCGGTGGAAGGGATATCTTAACAAAATGGCGGCGCCACAATCGCACGTGCGACCTCTTAAAGTTAAACTCTTTTAAGTTAAAAGACCGCAAAGGCCTTTAATGAAGGTCTAATCGTACCGCTTAAAACCTGATGTTTACACATAATCCATTTAAACGGGTTATCCTAATCATATTATTTACTATACTATTATAGATCTACTATACCATTTCTATCTCGTTCTTTCCGATTAATTAGCGAATGTGCCGTGTGGAGACGGCCGTAAAGAATACACCTCCCCACCGCCAACAGGAAGCGTGTTGTAAGAGTCAACTAATTCCTGTAGCACGAGACGGGCAGCAGCGTCTTCGTGCGAAATCTTATAAAAATAACTGGGCTTGCCTGCCAAGCGTGGCGAGTATTGGCAATCCCCTCCGATGATCAGTCATTGGAGGAGGCCTTTGTTCAGCAGTGGACCTCCTATGGCTAAAATGATGATGATGATGATAAATTAGCGATATTATATACGGGTTACCATAAAAGTAAGCGGTAAGTCGCCAGGTTAGTCGTCGAAGCGGTTAGTTCCCTTATTTTTCGATTTTACGTTACGGTTCTTTGTAAAACTCTACGCCCAACAAACAGACATTCCTAGAATCGTAATATATCGAAATGAATGATCCAGAGCAAATATTGACGTCTCAAGACAGATTTGCCTTATTTAAATCCAGTGATGTCATTCATTGATTCAGATGTGTTGTGGTAGGTCTGAATGATATTTATGGTTCGTGGATAACACTATTTGGAAGTATAATTTCTGTCGTGAAATAATATGTGTGGTAGGTACTTACCTAGGGTACTGCAATAATTTATCAGTAAAAACGTGATATAGGTGACGGTGAATGTCAAAAAATAAACACTTATTATTAACTTCAATCTTCTGACGTCCTCGTAGACGAGAGGTGAGCATGCTGGACTTGGTGTCGCTATCTCTGAGGTCCCGGGTCGATTCCTGGTTGGTCAATATAGAATAATTACTTTTATAAATAGACTACTTACTACTATTACTATTAATTGTAACTTCTTTGTATGGTGTACAATAAAGAGTCTCTTCATCTATCTATCTACGGACCCAAGTAGGCCGAAGCAGGGAGAACATGCACACGTGGGGCTAAGCTTGGAGAGCGCATGTCTATGTGGTAAATCCCCCCAGACAATGGCACATCTATTGTCATGCCCTGCGTTTCCCTACACCTGCACGCGCGAGGATCTCTACAAGGCAACCAATAGTGCTATATCGGTGGCTGAGTTTTGGTCCTCACATATATGAAAGCCTGAGTCGACACGCAAAGAAGATTACTTTTCTACAGTGTGTAACGAAAAGGTGAAATAAAACTTTAAGGGGTTATTCTACGGCTAAATTACATCAACTTTTTCTATGGGACCAACATCGAATTCGCAAAAAAAAAAAACACTTTCCCATACTAAAACGCGACCAGCTGGCATCAGTTTTTATGGAAACGTCAATTTTTTTTCTGAGATTTCGATGTTGGTCCCATAGAAAAAGTTGATGTAATTAAGCCGTAGAATAACCCCTTAAAGTTATATTTCACCTTTTCGTTACACCCTGTATATTGTCTCGGGTCTGGGTGCTGTGGTACCGTCGTTGTTTCAAATTTTTGTTTCACAAGTTCATTGGCTACTTTTGAAAGAGAGAGCAATGCATGTGATGTTGTCTAAGTCTTATTTAATTTATTTATTTAATATTTTATAGTAATGATACCTACCAATACTTATTTTATTTATAATATGTTTATAGTAATCATAATTATATACAGACAAAATAATAAGACACTCATCAAAACCATCAGAAAAACTACTAATATTACTCAATACTTTATTGCATTCCATAATGTACAGTAACAGATGGTAAAAGTATGATTTTAGAACAAGATCATACTTTTACCTTCTTTTATTATCTTAAACTTGTAGTTATTTTAAGGACTGAAAGGTTACCTAGTAACCGGTTTAATTCTGAAGTTTTGGATGTAAAACTGCTCCGGACAAGCCCGAATCCGGTTCTGAAAAATTCCGGATGCTTGCAAGCCTTAATCCTTCAGAACCGGTTCCATTCAATCTAATATGTACTATTGCTGTCTCCTTTTTTAATCAGCGATATTACACGGGTTACCCTAAATACGGCTTAAGCGGAACGTTGGGATAGTTGTCTAAGCGATTAGCTCTTCAACCCGGTTTTTCGGTCCTTAGGTTGTAGCCATAGGCTTGCATACTTGGAAGCGCCCTACATGTTGCGTAATTATTAATATTCGGACAAGTGTATTCCTTTAGGTACTTATAATAAGTAAAAAGAAAACTTTACCCTGTTGTGGTAATTTTGCAGATCTAATTACTAATAATAAATTGGCGATTGAAATCATAAAACGCCTGATAAAACTATAACAGCAATGTCTTCAGTTAGGAACTGTTAACATCCAAAATTAAACACGGTAAAAAATCGTAACTCGAAAACTACGAAAAATCGTAGAACATACCTACATAGGGGTGATTCAGATACCTCTCAACACGAGGCACCTAAAAAAAATTATTGGACGTCAGTTTCTGGCCAACTTGTTTATTGAACAAAATATATATTGGACAACATCCCATACATTGCTCTGATCCTAATAGCTTAGGCACTTGTGTTATAGAAATCAGAAACAACGACTGCACCACAACACCCAGACCCGAGACAATATAGAAAAGTTATTTTCCTACATTGACCGACCGGGAATCGAACCCGGGACCTCGGAGATAGCGACACCAAGTCCGGTATGCTCGCCTCTCGGCTACAGAGGTCGAGAAATGAATCTTGCTTGTATTCGAAAATATAAATTCGTGTACGCAATTCATTTCTTTTGTTTACGATTTTACGAATTTTTGAATCACTCGAATTAAGAGTTGCTATTAAATTAATTAAATTAAAATCTTAGATAAATGTTTGTATCACGCAGACAAAAAAAAAACAAATGCAAAAACGCCTTGATTCTAAAGACCGGTAATGAATCTCTTTTAACTATAAGTTAATTTTATTAAAAAAATAAAAACCGACTTCAAAAAACTAAAACGCTAAAAATAATCTTAACACTTAAGTACCTAATCAGTTACTTTTGGAGTCGGTGCAAACGAAACATAGAATCTTTCATCGACTGGCACCGACTCCAAAAGTAACTGATTAGGTACTTAAGTGTTAAGATTATTATTAGCGTTTTAGTTTTTTGAAGTCGGTTTTTATTTTTTTTATAAAATTAACTTATTTCATCGATTTTAGTGATGCATCGATTTGAGTGCAAACATAATTTATCTGCTGGATACCGATTTCATTTCCTATTTTTCCACCCATAGGGGTGAATTTTTTTCCAAAAATGTTTTATTATAGTATCTTTGAAGTATAAGCTATTCATTAAAAAAAGAATCATCAAAATCGGTCCACATTTGGCAGAGATATAGGTAAGATAGATACTAAAATCAGTTGGCGTGGTACGGAGTTAATGCAATGTTTGATGATTTTCTTATATATCCCATCATCAGAATTTAACCAAATTTATATGGGACCATTCTGAAAGTATTACCTTTCAAACAAAAAAATAATTATCGAAATCGGTCAACGCAGTAACGAATGATCGCTGAACATACATAAAAAAAAAGAAAAAAAAAAAAAAAAAAAAGACCGATGAATTGAGAACCTTCTCCTTTTTGAAGTCGGTTGAAAATAAAAAGTTAGTACGTCAAATGTCTGTCCACCATTTGTTTAATTGTCAAGTCAATGTCATTCTGTACTTTCTACTAGAAGAAATCGATAAAAAAACAGTGGGTAGGACCACTCGTAGCAGAATTCACGGAATGAATTTAAAATAAATAGTGGTTTTAGTTCGCATGCGAATCTTACGATTTCTTATCATCATCATTTCAGCCATAGGACGTCCACTGCTGAACACAGGCCTCCCCCAATAACTTTCATCGGGGGGGATTACTAATGGGGTAGTTTCCTAAGATATCTAATTAGTCCGTCAGTTGGATTAACAGAAAATATTGGACACGTATTTTTCTTTCTCAATTAAACAAAAAATGATAAAGAGAGCCCGTTAAAGTTCCGCGTAACGTCACGTTTTGCGACAATTTCTGGCACGGCGTGACGTCACGTGCTCACTTTGAAGCGCTTTATCTTTGTCATTTTTTGTTTGATTGACAAAAGACAAAATACGTGTCCAATATTTTGTGATAATCTAACTGACGGACTAAATAGAACAATCTTTTTTTGACCCAGGAAACTGCCTATACTCGCCACGCTCGGCGGGCGACTTGGCGGGCGCAGTTTTTTATAATATTTCGCACGCAGACGTTGCAGCCCGCCTCGTGCTACAGGAACTAGTCGCCTCTTACGACACGCCATCTGTTGGCGGCGGGGAAGTGTATTATTTACGGCCGTCCCCACACAGCACCGTGATATTCGGGTTGGAAGTAGCATGATTCAAAAAAAGGTCTCCAGTGCATTCTTATTCTGTCTAGATAAAATATGGCGACTACATAATACCGAGCGACCTGTCGCAATGTGACTTTGGTGCTATTTTCTGAAATGTTGTAAAGTAAACAATACTTTAGTATTCTGTAATGTTATGTTATCGCTTTTAAAAACGTGATATCATCAAAAAAATAAACAACGCGGCCAAGTGCGAGTCGAACTCGCGCCCCGAGGGTTTCGTAGGTACCATCGAGTCTAAAAAAAATTCCGATTTTCAGTTTGCTAAAAATTTTAATTTATGTAACTACAAATTTGCGGTTTTTGGACCTTTGCCTTTACTTGTGCTTCAAGACATTGCTTCTTGCCAACTTTCATGATTCTAGGTCAATTGGAAGTACAGACAGCTGACCGGTCAACCTACTCAAAAAGTTAAATGTCATTGAATTCAACTTTAAGCCCGACGAGTAAAGATTAATATCAATTGAGAAAATTTGACGTTTTTTGAAATCAGAAATCAGAAATATTCATTTGCTTTTAACATAGTTTTACAAGATGTTTTACAAATGATATGTCCACATGTTTGACCTAATGAGTCATGCAAATATAAAAAGTTGATATTTAATGTACATAATTATAAAAAAATACAGCAATATTAAAGAACTTCAATGTCAAAAGGATTATCATTATCGAGGAATTAATATTATATTATGATTAAAAATATGTCAAGAAAAAGCTATATAATAATTAATTATTTGTCATCAAAATATTCTTGTATTGAGTAATAGCATTTATTTAGAAGCCAGGCATGCAACTGTTTTTTAAACATAACTATAGGCAAATGTTTGAAAAATTCAGGCAACTTATTATATGTTTTAATAGCCATGCAATAGGGGCTTCGCTTAAATAATTGCAGTCTTATGCTAGGAAACATTATTCTATTTTGATGTCTCGTTGGCTTATCTTTATATTGACCTCTTGTTACAAAATATTGAGGGTGTTGTCGCACGAATAGGTTGGTAGGTTGACGTGCTGTGGTCTGTACCCTATTTTGATTCCCTTGCTTGAGTGTCGAAATATACGTTTTCTGCGGCATAAGAACCGTTTTTTTTAACTCAGAAGCAGAGGCGTCTTTACCTATGGTGCAGGGAGTGCGTTGCACACGGGCGCAGCGGTCCTAGGGGGCGCCGAGCGCCGCTCGCTACTTAGTACTAGTGTTGCCGCTCGATAGGTCAATATCGATTGTCTATTGATAGTTGAAGAAAAAACGATACTATCGATAGTCTATCGATAGTATCGATATCTCTTTTACTTCAATTCTATCGGTAAACAGCAATACTATCGATAGTATCGATAGTTTCTATCGCTGCCAACCAATGAACTATCGATAGTATCGATACGATCGATAGTATTGCTCTTCAATATCGAATAGATCATCGATAGTATCGATAGTTTTATACTATCGATAGTGATATTTATTGCATTCAGTATGCAGGCATAATGAGTGGTAAAATATGTAATGTGGTATATTCAACGAAATCAAATTAACTTTATCTAAACGTAAGTTTAGATTTTTTTAAATAAAGATGGCAATTCTTTGAATTCTTAGGTACTATTGAATTTTACTATCGATAGTACAAAACTATCGATAGTATCGATAGTATCGATAGTTCATTGGTTGGCAGCGATCGAAACTATCGATAGTATTGCTGTTTACCGATAGTATTGCAGTAAAAGAGATATCGATACTATCGATACTATCGATTGTCCTATCGATCGTATAGATGAATTTAGCGTTTAACTATCGATTTTTCGGCAACACTACTTAGTACCCATTTAGACCACGCGCTTACTAGGTGGCGCGATGTTTGCACGCGGGCGCTACATGGGCTAGAGACGCCTCTGCTTAGAAGTTTGATTTTTTCAGCTTCAGGAGACTGTAGACTTTATTGTATCGTTTTAATTTCAACTCGATACCTCCATGCGTTCACGAGATAAAGAGTCTTGACAGACAGACGGATAGACAACAATGTGATCAAAATTCACATTAAAAAAAAACCTTATGAAAAAAGGGTATTATAAGGTAGACGATTTTTTGAACGACAAGAGTGCATGGACTTAACCTGCTTAGCTCGCACTTACTTCATGTCTTGTAATTGTATTTCCTGTAAAAAAGGCTGACAAAGGTGACTGAGTTTGTTGCGCCGTTTCTTCTCATCACCAGCCGATATGTAGTCCCGAAGCGGTGGTAGGGTAAAGCTATATTTTGGGACGTGTATAAGTGCCCGGAAGAGGGCCTATATACTGAATAAATGAGTATTAGAGAGTATTAATGAGTATCTAATAAGGGTTTCGTTTTTTCCTTTTGAGGTGCGGAACCCTAACTTACAGTAGATAGGTATTTACAGTAGAAAAATATGTTTGCACTGCACGCAGGGTAAGAAACGCAATACCCACTGCCTTGTGGAGATAAGACGTTTTTGAACTGGCAGAAATAAACTATTTTTTTACATCTAGTCGCATCACGCGTGAACGGATGAAACTGAAAGAATTAGCGAAATAATTCTTTTTTTGTTGAGTTATATATTTTCAGGAGAAGGTTCTTATGAAAGAAAAAATTAGGAAAGATGCGCAGAAAATCCTTTTATATAAACTAAAGAACGAACAACAGCTCGTAAAATATAAAATATTTTGATAATGGGCGGGGCTAAGTATGAGACGATCTCCGGAGGCGAGAGGCACGCCGGACTTGGCATCGCTACCTCTGAGGTCCCAGGTTCGATTCCCGGTCAGGTCGGTATAGAAAACGAACTTTTCTATATTATCTCGGGTCTTGGTGTGTACTGTTGTTGTTTCAGATTTCTATAAATAACACAAGTGTTTCAGCTACTTGCTTTAGGATCAGAGCAATGTATGTGATGTTGTATCAATATATAGTTTGTGGCCTAGATCCGGGGATAATATTGAAAACTGAGACCTCTATAGTTTAGTATTTTTTCTGAAAAGATTCCAGTTAACGAAAACCCATGCATTACAACAACAATTAATAGTTACGATTCATAACACTATGCAACACCAAAGAAATCACTGATACCCCGAGTGATGATTCGTATTAGGTAAACTTAATAAACAACAGAAAACAAATTCATAACTTTGTATCACGTCCCAAAACATAAATAATAGAAATCTTACTTTATTTACGTTCCGCAACATTTGGTTGAAGGTAGTTATAAAATTTTATCATTGATGTGTACAAAAGTCATCAGAACATTTAGATTACTCATAAATCTACAAAATGCCGCGTGTTTGTGTTAATTCTCCGGACTTATTTTGTTACGTTTGTGGTCAATTTACTCCTAAAAGTGAAAAAAAGCCAATTTCGCCTCTGTTTGAGACGTGTTATAAAGCTTATTTTAAAATTGCCATTAAAAATAAAGACAAATCGTGGGTGCCTAAAATATGTTGTTTAAAATGCTACAAATATTTGACGGGTTGGCACAAGGGTAATATTAAACAGATGCCTTTTGGTATACCAATGCAGTGGCGTGAACCCAAAAATCACGTAGACGACTGTTACTTCTGTTTAACAACTTTGAAAGGTTTTAAAAAAAAATCAAAACATTCGGTGAAGTATGCTATGATCCTGCTTTTTTATCGAGTCTTAGTCCTACTGAAAAAAATGCATGGGTGGCTTTTGTCGACGTTACAAGAAATTTCCTCGGCAATCACAAATCACCAGATTTTCATGAAAAAATTAACAGGATGCTGGATGCGTATCACAAACTAGGATGCAATATGTCATTGAAAATTCATTTCTTACACTCCCATTTAAGTTTCTTTCCGGATAACATGGGTTCAGTAAGTGATGAACACGGAGAAAGATTTCATCAAAAAATAGCAGAGTATGAGAAGCGTTACCAAGGTAGATGGGAGCCAGCGATGCTTGCAGATTACTGTTGGAGCCTCCAGAGGGATACTGACACTACTGACCATAAGAGGAAAGCCAATCGTTCAAAAAAAAAAGTTTTTTTTTTAATGTAGAATAACAATCTATGTCCATATTTCGTACAATTTTTAATAAAATCAATAAATGCGTTTCACTAATAAACTTGATGTGATACAACAATTTTATTTCAATATTTCAAACAGTATTAAGGTGGTGAATCATAATTACATACTGTGAACCCAGTGAATTTTTTTTTTAAATTTGTTGCATAATCAGTAATCAATTCATATTCATAAACGATTTATCGCTAACGTTGTCAATGCCGTGTCAAAGAGACTCCGAGTAGCTCCGAATTACTCGTAGTACGATGCGAAATGAACTCTATCGATCGAGTTGAGCGGAACTATTTTATTTTATTATTTTATTTTATTCGGAACACCAACAGCATTGATACAATCTATAAGTAGAGTTGTCATATAAACGTAGCTATTAACAGGCATTCGCATATAGAAATGCAGTATGTAAATAGACCACATAAACCATTTATAAAGTAATCTAAAATATGGAAGAAAGAGAAAAAAAAAACAAAACAAAAATAAATCTGGGGTTTGCTGCACCTTTGGAGTGGGGGCCGAAAAACTCATAATGACGCAATTGCATTGCATTGTTTGCATTACACTGAATTTACGATTAAGTTTGTTAAAAAAAATCAACAAGTAAAGTTTTGATTTTAATTAGTTGGGACTCTTTAACTCTTTAGGATGATGACACAATTACCCAGTTAAACGTCCAGCCGCGGAACTGTCAACGCGCAGAAACGTCCAGGTGCAGGTGTTCGTACTCGCGTCAGAAATCCTCCGATAAAAACGTATGTCAAAAGAAAATTATACGAGCTAGGTCAATACAAAAAATCATAGTGTAGCCTAATGTATACAGAATATGATTAGTTAAAAGCTTATGCTCATTAAAGCTTATTAAATATTTAAAAAAAAAATTGAGAACTTAAGACCGAAGACTTTTTTATCAACCGATCATATCCAATGTAAAAAAATTTTTTTTTTACTGTTGTGCAATAAAACTATTACTTTTTATATTACAGAAACAAGATTAAATCGTTAGCAAAGTGTGAACGTATTACACTATACGATTTGAGTAATATTTAAGTAATAACTTTCGATATAATTGCGGACAATTCATGGAGTACACGCACACACACAAAAGCACCGAAACTTCAAACCTAAGTAAAAACACAGTCTCTTAATAAATGTACTCTTTTTATGTTTAAGCGCCATCTATGGTTTGTTCCGTGACCTAAAGGCCACGGATATTGCTTAGAGGTGCTTTGTTTTAGCCACACGAACCTGTTTTTCATCACTGCCGCTAGAGTACACTAAAGTGTACTCGGACATAAGACGTAAAAAACTTAAGTATACACTAAAGTGTAGTCTGACGTTCCAGTGGTAGGACTCTTTAACTCTTTAGGATAATGACACAATTACTAGTGACCTAAAGAGTCTCTGTTTTCAATATTATCCCCGGTTCTAGGCCACACACTGTATAAATTTTTTATTTTCCTTTGATAAGTAGCTTAAGCACTTGTGTTACAGAAATCAGAAACAATGACGGTACTACAACATCCAGACCAGAGACAATATAGAAAATTTTGTTTTATACATCCAACCGGAAATCGAACCCGGGACCTCAGAGATGGCCATTTTGCCATTCAACTCTACGTACTTACTTACAGAATTTCAAGCAAGCAAATAATTGAAGTCTATTCTAAATTTTGAAATACGGAACCAAATAGCACGATAACGTATGCCACTTGACTTCGATTGCATTTAGTAATGACATCAAAAGAAGGAGTGAAAATGTGTTTCCACTCAGAACGATCGCTGGCAGCTTTGATTGAGATAAAGAAAAAACTATAGAAGCATCCATTAAAACACTTTCATATTTTTGATTTTCTAACCGACTTCAAAAAACCGCTGGATGCGGGCCGCTTCTAACCGGCCAATCTGGAAGTCACTGGGGGAGGGCTATGTTCAGCAGTGGACGTCCTGTGGCTGAAATGATGATGATGATGAAAAATGAGGAGGTTCTCAATTCGACAGTATCTTTTTTTGTATGTATGTAACGCGATTACTCCGCTAATTATGAATCGATTTTGATGATTCTTTTTTGTTTGGTAGTAGTACTCATTAATACTCATTTATTCAGTATATAGGCCCTCTTCCGGGCACTTATACACGTCCCAAAATATAGCTTTACCCTACCACCGCTTCGGGACTACATATCGGCTGGTGATGAGAAGAAACGGCGCAACAAACTCAGTCACCTTTGTCAGCCTTTTTTACAGGAAATACAGTTACAAGACATGAACTAAGTTCGAGCTAAGCAGGTTAAGTCCATGCACTCTTGTCGTTCAAATAATCGTCTACCTTATAATACCCTTTTTTCATAAGGTTTTTTTTAATGTGAATTTGAAACTCATGTACAGGTAGTTCAACAAGAGTCTGTGGAACTTTATTAAAAAAAATTATACATTTAAAAGGAGGTCCCAAATAAATTTTATCGAAATTGTTTTAGCAGTTTTTAGTCATTTAATAATAACATTAAGTATAGTTCTAAAATCGTATATCATAAGTTCCTAACCAACCAAAAGAGATGATCATTCTTGCTGCATCCGATTTGAGGTCAGCAAGATTGCTTTAAAACATTTAAATCAAATCAATTCAAATAATTTATTTGCCAGAATACATTATATTATTTCAGTTGAAATAATAAAAGGTACGAACAAATACCTAGAATTCTGCTTGTGTACAAGAATGCAATAATTTAAAAAAAAAAGCTTCACATGAATGCATAATAATACATTAGGTAAATTAAATAGCATTGCATTATATGTATAACTTCCATTAAAGTACAGATTCAGATATTATTTTATATCTTATAAGCCTTTTTAAAATAGAAATAACGCAATTTAGAATTAAGTTAATGATTATTTTCATCTACTTTTTGCGGCAGATGTACGGATGCACATATTAAACTCATTTTATATACATCATCATTTACTATTAAGTTTTAAGGTTTGTATTAGCCTTTTGTTTTGGCTGCGGAACGGCAAACAAAAAATTATAGGGATCTTAGGAGCGATCACACTCAACTAAGACATGTTGCACATATTGGATAGTCCCACATACCTCACAGTTTGGAGAGTTCGTTTTTAGGGTACCTCAAAAGAAAAAAACGGAACTCTTATATTATCATTTTGTTGTCCGTCTGTATATCTGTCCATATGTCTGTCGTTGTTGAAATTAAAAGTATATTTTAAGTCTACAGTCCTTTGAAGCTGTGAAAAAAACCAACTTCTAAGTTAGAGTTAAAAAAAGATATGGCCGTTTATGCCTTAAAAAAAAGTATATTTCGACACTCTCAAAGGAATTAAAATTCATAAGGTACTTTCAGTTAACCTAAAACTGTTAAAGTTAGCAAGTAATATCGTCTTAAATGTATCAAATAAACATATTACATATTCAAACTGAAATTCTGAATAAAGTGTATCATTAACGACATTTTGTCAAAGAGTATTTGATGTTTATAATTATTTTCTCTGTCGATTGGCGTATGTTTCATAGGTGTACACCAAAATAACGTGATTTACTTGCAACTTTACTCGTTGCGTTTTGTACGGAACCCTCGGTGGGCGAGTCCGACTTGCACTTGTCATGTTTTTCTTTATTAACTTACTGCTGCACCTGCTACGGGCTGTTAACATAGTTTTATAATAACGTTTTATCTACGCTTTTATCGTTCGTTGCTTTAGTCGATATAAATTGTTTATAGCGGCAAACAGAATCTATGAAGTAGGCAGACATTACATTTAAAATAGTTTTATGTGTATAGTGTGGTGTTTAATGCACATCATATTGTTGATTGAGATCGAAACGAATTATAGTTTATATTATCTGTTTACAGTAACAATTTAAAAGTAATTATTAGATCTTTAATGATCTATTAATATAAATACAATTAAATTGATTGTTATAATACTTACCTACAATAATTATCTAGCCCCAAACCAATTCATTTTTTTCATGTAGCCTGGTGACTAATTATAACAGATAACATACATAAATACAAGTAATTATCTAGTCCCAAACCAATTCATTTTTTTCATGTAGCGTGGTGATTAATAATAACAAATAACATACATAAATACATACAAACAAACATTAATTAACTACAATATTCGTGCTCATGACACACACATTTAATTTGTTATAGTTACATAAGCAAATGAGACTAAAATTTTTATATTTAAAACAAAGTCGGGTTAAATACACTGTTTATAAATAAAAAACTTTTTAGTAATTATGATCTTTAATTTGTTGGATTTGTATATGTCCCGAATAGCAGAATAACTAAACATAGGCTAAATTCACGATAGAAAATATATGAAGGGGCTGTACTATATTTTTTCCTTTTCAAGTTAAGATGAAACTTATGACACATCACGTGACTTCCCTGTTGGCACAAATAGTAATGTGCCCTAACGAAATCCAAACGATTCCTTTTGAAAATCGAGAAATTTCTTAAAGAGAGTATAATCGATTCTTATTTAAATGAACTTATTTAGATTAAGAGAATATACTGCAATGTTCTACTCTGCCCACCAGACACTAAAGTGCAGTAATAGCCCTTGGATGATTTTTCGTTTTATTAGTGATTCTGAAAGCGGGTTTCATAAAGTTTCTGCTGAATGAACTCATTTTTCTCTCGGACAACTGGGTGGTTTTTATTTAACAGTTTTACTCTTACTGCAAAACCAATAATATTAACAATTTAGCGTGGTTTCCCAACTAAAATGCAGTATATATTATAGTGCAGACGAAACTTTAAGGTTTCCTATCTAAAATGCAGTAAGCAATCAAACTTTACGGCCATTTAGATAGTTTTATATTTTAAAAAAAAAAAAAAAAAAAACTAATTAATATGCAGTAAAATTTACCTCCATACAAACTATTTTTACTACAATTAGAAAAAAAATATTAATTGTCACGAACTCCCAACTAAAATGCAGTAAAATCAAAGCTAGCCGCATTTTAGTTGTAAATACTTAACACTCCTTAATTATTATAAACTGACTAAAATGCAGTAAAATACAGCATTACTGCAGATTAGTTTGGATAACATAGTGACACACATCTGGTTATTCCCAGATAAAGTGCAGTAATGTTTTATATACTGCGTTTTAATTGGGATCAAGTTTGACAAATGATAGTAGGTCAAACCAATTATAACGCAGTATCAAGCGTTGTTACTGCATTTTAATCGGTTTTGAATAGATAAACGTTTATTCATAAACTAGCTTCATGTGGTAACAGTAGTAATTACTGCTTTTTAGTTGGTTGTTTTGAAATTTTTATGAAGCGTGAAACAGAGCTTCCGAAAAGATACTGCTCGATTGTGTATGATTGATCAGTCGCCCCAGTGAAGCGTGCCGAGGTGGACGTGCGCTCCGGTCACGTCTATAATTCTTTTTTTATTTGAAAACTGGTGCTTCCCGTGTAGTCCCATTGGCACTAAATCGGGATCTGATGATGGGATCCCAGAAAAATCGAGGGCAACCCACAAATTTTACAGGGACGCATAATATGTTTTATATATTTTCTAAAACTATTCATGCATTTACGTCTGATACTCATCATCTTATGTTGCTGAGCTGATGATGGAAGGTACAACTCTTAGTTAGTTAAGAGTTAGGGGATGAATCTTAAAGTACCGTATAGACCGCTAGCTTTTATTCTTTCAAATTCTTTTGGTGATTGCGTCAGGAGTCTTAATTTTATTTTATGCTACTAAACACTAAAAATAAAAATAATAAAATTATTTTTAAACAAAAAACTAAAACTGACTTCAAAACTAAAACGTAAAAAATAATATTTTAACCACTTCAAACCAAGAACATTAAAGGACAATAAACGAAAATATTAATTATATACCTATTTTAACTTTATAATCAGTTATGTTTGGAGTCGGTTAGTTATTTTATGGCTTGATAATTGCTCAGCACAAAATAAAAACTGGTGTTTTTTTACATTATTGGTATGTATAGTTAACATATATTGACATTATTCGGGACATGTACCGCAGCTCCGATTCTATGGTTCGGACCGCTGTTGGCGACACCAAACCGTTCCCCATCACCGTCGGAGTACACCAGGGTTCCGTCCTCAGCCCGTTTCTGTTCAGTGTGATATTAGACGTTGTGTCAGACAGCATCAGAGACTCACATGAGCAGCCACCATGGCTGCTGATGTATGCTGACGATATCGCACTGGTGGACGCGGACAGGGGCAGGCTGGTGAGACGGGTGAACGAGTGGAAGCAGTCGCTTGAGAGCGGTGGTCTGAAACTCAATGTGGCGAAGACAGAGTACCTGGCCTGTAACTCTACAGATCCAACACCCGTTCGCATAGGCGGAGACAAGGTCGAGCGCAAGGACCAGTTTAAATACCTTGGATCTGTACTTCACGCGTCCGGAGACATCGATTGCGACTTCAAAGCACGCATTGCTGCTGCGTGGGCCAAATGGCGAGAGGTGACTGGTGTCATTTGTGACCCCAGAATGCCGGTTAAGCTTAAAGGACAGATCTATAAGTCCATCATTAGGCCTGTTCTTTTATATGGCAGCGAAGCATGGCCGCTACTTGAGCGACACAAGCAGGAGCTGCGTGTCACGGAGATGAATATGCTGCGGTGGATGTGCGGAGTCACGCGTAAGGACCGCGTGAGGAACTCGCGCATCCGCGGTAGCCTTCGTGTCCGTGATATTGCAGACAAACTGCAGGAGAGGCGCCTACGCTGGTACGGCCATTTTTGCGGAAACCGGCAAGCTACGTAGGAAACAAATGTCTGGCCATGCCGCCACCGCCAGGTCCTGGCAAAAGGGGTAGACCCAAGAAATGCTGGCTTGACGTTGTGAGGGCTGACATGCGTGCCAATGATCTCACAACTAGAGACGCTCAAGACCGCGCGAAGTGGAGGAGCAAATCAAGGAAAGCGGACCCTGGGCTCCAAAGCAATGGCTTTGGACGCAACCGGGATTGACCGTATAGATGATGATGATGGTATGTATAGTTAACAGTTTAGAGATTTCTGCCACAACAATTGAACTCAAGTTTTTCGAACCAGGCCATACTTTTATGTCCGTCGATTCCTTCCATCATTTTGTAGAGCAGTCGATGGACAAAAAGGGTAAGCTTTATGATTATCAAGACTTTTTAGAAGCTGTTGAAAATTCATTGAAATCGGGGAAAGTTGAAGTCAAAAGTATGGAAATAAAAGATTTTATTAATTATAAATCTCATATGGCACAGAAAAAAAACAAGGATAGGGATGGAAACCGGGTATACATCAAAGATATTGTACATCTTATGGTAAAGAGGGGAAGTTACAGTTTTTTTTACAAAAAGAACTTTGATGAGGTAGAATTCAAAGGACTATCTTGTCTCAAATCAAAGACCTTGCCTAACTTTACTGCAAAAACTGTTCCTAAAGGCGTTGATGTTGAAAGGAAACAAAATATCTTAAAGGTACTAGGGCCACTTATTCCACCAAGTAGATTGATCTTCTGGAAAAACCTTTCTGTTTGTTCTACACCACAAGAACCAGAAGAATCATTTTTTGATATTGATGAATAGTGTTGAATTTTTAGTGTTATATTTTATTACTAAGAGTCTGTGATTATTCTGTTTATGTTCAAAGGATTTGACGGATTTATTCTAAGAAATAATGTGCCTTAAATGTAACTTAAGACTTATTATTATGTACATCAACAAAACTTAATATTTTTTCTAGTCTGTTTTGATAATTGTGTGTAGATAACTTTAATTAGATTGTACTTCAATAACAGTACATTTTTGCAATTGAGTATCTTTTTTACAATTTTATAGTTATAAGACTGTTTTATAATGATACATAAATGATGAGACTGGCTGTGCATTAGATTTTGATACAGACTTTTTTATTATTTTAAACCTAGTAGTAAGAATAAAAAGAGGCTCCAAAAGCTAAACTCAACCAATGTTATTTTAAGCGTATTAAACTGTTAAAAGTAACAAGTTATTCCTAAATACTAATTATTTAAGACTTACCTATGTAGACTTTTGTGTGTGATGTTTTGTATTCGATTTAAATTTACTGTAACGTTGATCTCAAGATAGAACCTATGTAGACTTATGTAAGTGTGTGATATTTTGTATTCGATTTAAATTTACTGTAACATTGATCTCAAGATAATGTCTAACTTTTAAAAATACGCACCTACTTTGAGTAAGTATATTTGATTATTAAACATTTAATATCTTTATGTTATTATTATGAGAAAATTGACACATTTTTTTGGATTAGAAGAAGTTTTTTATTTTTGATATGTGATTTTTACTTGATTAAGTTGAATTATTGTTATTAATTACGTAAAAATAAATATTACCTAGCTATTTTTCTTACTGCACTAGTAAAACAAACACTTTTTTTCTTTAAAACCAACTAACATGCAGTATTTTTTTCACCTTACTGCAAGTTAGTTGGGTTTCTTGACAAAACAACTAATCCAAACGCAGTAATGCTACTTTATACTGCGTTTTAATCAGTTTAAATGTTTTTTTTTATAAAAAAGGCGGTGCAGTAATTCGCGCCAAAATAGTAAATGGCCATTAATAAATTTATTTATAAGGATATATATTTTTTTATGGTTAAAACGTGTGAACCTACTCCTATAAAACATTTCTGGATTCATTTTTTTTTGTTTATACATCTGATTATTTTTTATATCAAATTCTTAACTTGAAATGGCGTTTGCTCGCAATCGTTATTTTGCTGTTACTGCACTTTAGTGTCTGGTGGGCAGTACTGCCTGAGTGCGGTATACAGCTTTTTGACTAGTTTTTTGTCCTTTTTTTCCATCCTTTTTTCTGTTCATTTTACCAAATAAAAGCAAAACAATAACGAAAACTTAACGAAAGTCAAAATAGGAACTATGCAAAAAATAACGATAACACAAATCGCTTCACACGTCATCGCATAGGTTTTCACATGACGACCGAATTGATTCATCGATTTAGTTCCGATTATGTCAATCCCTATAAGTAAACACTCTATTTTATGCATCAAGTATTTAAAGGAAATCCTATCAATTTATTTGTTAAATCATTAAGATATATTATTGGTTTGCAATTTTTGCTTAGATTTTTAGAGGCAAAGATGATTGTGTTTTTGCAGTGATATACCTAAATTAAAATTTAAAAATATATTTCATAAAATATTATCGTAAATAGTATGGGTGAAACGGAAAACGCCAAGTGTCATAAGTATCTTCTTAATTTGAAAGGACTATAGTTTGCCAGGACAGCTAGTTTAGCTAGTATGATAAGTCGACTTATCTTACTATAATAGTCGTAGATACAACATAAAATGCACTAATTGTGTAGTAGACCGCGTTCTAGTTTCCTTGTGTTTGCGAAGTTTAATCTTTTTTCCTCCCACGATGCGGTAATTAGCGGGTAGGGTGACCAAGACGCAGTTTTATTATAGGAACATACGTAAAAGTGAGCCTTAATACGTCCTACTGCAGGCCTCGCCTCAACAATGGGGTGGTTTGGGCCAAACTCCGCTAAGTGGGCCCAGTGCGTTTTTTTTTTAATTTCATTTTTAATAATATTGGACAACATCACATACATTGCTCTGATCCTATGGTAAGCAGCCAAAGCACTTTTGATAAAGAATTTAGAAACAACGACGGTACCACAACACCTAGACTCGAAACAATATATACAAAAGTCCCACTGGGAATCGAACCCGGGAGCTCAGAGATAGCGACACAAAGTCAAGGATTCTTGCCTCTCGGCTACAGAGTTCCACAAAAATTCAAATTAGTGAAATTACTACCAGTTGTAGTCAAGCTGCCCTAAGGCCCCTGACTACAGATGTGCCCATGCGGGGAATTTCCCAAATGGGGAATGTTCCCGGGAACAGCACCTCAGACTGTACTTCACTTCACGACTAGAATCAAGTGATTTTAGCGGACCCGGTGACCAAATTTCAACTTGCCATCCGAAGCACGGTGAAATATTGTCAGAATGGTCACCTCTTCACTTACAACCGACACGTGAGCAAAGAAAAAATATAGGGATCTTTGACGTGGTTACTTAACTTGGAACCCGGGAATATGTGCGCACAGACAAATCTGAAATAATAAAAAATACCTACTTAATGTTCTTATTTGTTCACCCAGATCGCAAGAGTTTTTGTATAAAAGAACTCATCATCATCATCATTTCAGCCATAGGACGTCCACTGCTGAACAAAGGCCTCCCTCAATGACTATCATCGGGGGGGATTGCCAATACTCGCCACGCTTGGCAGGTGGATTGGCGAGCGCAGTTTTTTTATAAGATTTCGCACAAAAACGCTGCTGCCCGTCTCGTGCTACAGGAATTAGTCGCCTCTTACGACTCGCCTCCTGTCTTATTTAATTTAAATCTTTAATTACTATTTCAATCTATTTAAGAGGGTAGACGATTCGACTGTTGTATTTAAGTAGTTTAATTCATCATCATCATCATCATTTCAGCCATATAACGTCAAATGCTGAACATAGGCCTCCCCCAATGACATAAATATAAAAATTAACTAAATCATTTGCGTCTAAGAGAGGATAATGAAACTACGAACTATGTTTTATGTAGATACAGACTAAAACTACGATGTATTGCATATTCTTTACTGTCAGCTACGCTCGCATCTGACGTCATGTGTATGTTGTTATTATATTCCAAATAAAACTAATCCTTCTCCTGTAATTCAGTACACAAAATAGGCTTAACTTTTGCTATTTAGCAGGTTTTTGCCAGAGAAACCGCTAATAAATCAATTAAGTAGAAAGTTCAGAACGTACCTACTGTAAGGAATTTCTGAACGCAGTACTGTTTTGAATGGGGGGGGGGGGGGGGGGGGGTTAGTGTTTGACGTATATGTTCTGTCTCTCTCGCTCGCTAATTCTACGACTGTATGTATTTACTCCGTAGAAAATAAATGTATTTTAATTGTTTTTGTGATTTTTCTGGGCTTCCCTTCACTATTAACTTAGCCTATTATACGTAACAACTTCTAGTTGCGTTTGATTTTCTCTTTTTTGTGCTACTTGTGTAATAATCTATATACCTATTTATAAAACAAAGTCGGGTTAGTTACACCATTTATAAGTCAAGAACGGCTGGACTGATTTTTTGATTTTTGTTTTGTTAAATTTGTCTCCTCCCCAAATAGCAGAATAACTATAACAACACGGAAATTTAAAAAAATAAATAAATAAAACGAATGACTAAATACTGTCCTGTAAAAAATACTTTAAATTTTGGTCACCGTACCACCATTGACTTTGCTTCGGTCCCAGCAAATAAATTTATTCAGTTCGTCTGTCGTAGCGAGACCGAGCAGTTGTATGTAAGTTTTATTTCTGTATTTATTGTAAATTTTGTTTATTTACATTAGATGTAAATAAAAACTTGTTAATTATATAGTCGTTTAGATATTATTTTGCGATTTTAACCCGGCATTTTCGGTTTTGTTGATATAAAACCTAGTTTTTGACGTGTTTGTAATAATGTTTGTGAATTTTTTTGTTTGGAGCGGTGTTATGTGTTTTGACATTGGTATCTTGTGAAAAATTTGTTACGATGATAATTTGCGTTATGTTTGTTTATGGAGAATTGTAATAAGTGAAATTAAATGACATTTTAGTTTAGTGGCTGGCGCTGCAAAGACAGCGGTTGCGGGTTCGAATCCCGGAAGGGAAGGGAAAGGGAATTTTTTTTGGGTGATGAGCACGATCATGTGGACTTGAGTCATGGATGTGATATGTATTTCAAGTATGTCTATTAGTTTTATTGTTAAATTTAGAAGCTCTGCATAGTTTGGGGCTAAATAATTGGTGTGTACTTCGGACTGACAAAGTAATATTTTAGCTGTACGATTTTTAGGGTTCCGTAAAAACGAGGACCCTATTATTAAGACTCCACTGACCGTCTGTTGAATGAACCTCTCATGAACCGTGATAGCTAGACAATTATCACATGATGTATTTCTGTTGCCGATATAACAACAAATATTAACAGAATAATAAAAAATAAAAAAAACCGACTTCAAAACACTAAAATGCTAAAAATAATCAGGAGTCGGTGCCGGCCGATGAGAGATTCAATGTTTTTGTTTGCACCGACTCCAAAAGTAACTGATTAGGTACTTATGTGTTAGGATTATTTTTAGCATTTTAGTGTTTTGAAGTCGGTTTTTTTATAAAATAAAATTTACTTATTTCATTTATTTTTAGTGATAAATCCTAATGTGACTGCTGAAAACCGATTTCATCCCCTATTTTCCTACCCTTAGGGGTGATTTTTATTTTGCAAACTTTTATCAAAGCATCTTTGAAGTATAAGCTATTCAGTAAAACAAAAATCATCAAAATCGGCTCATATTTGTCGAAGATAG
Source organism: Anania hortulata (assembly GCA_963576865.1). NCBI lineage: Eukaryota > Metazoa > Arthropoda > Insecta > Lepidoptera > Crambidae > Anania > Anania hortulata. The sequence goes on along the minus strand of OY756417.1, from coordinate 2,963,133 downwards.
GTAACAAGAACCACAACCAAAATACTATCTGGGTATATATTTGTTGATTTTCTCAAAAAGTTCTAAATCAATTTCGATAAAATTTATATGGGACCACTTCTGAAGTATGATCTATCAAACAAAAAAAGAATCATTAAAATCGATTCATAATTGGCGAAGTAATCGCGTAACAAACATACAAAAAAAAAAAAAAAAACATACAGTCGAATTGAGAACCTCCTCCTTTTTTGAAGTCGGTTGAAAAATATAAGTTTAAGGCTCCCATACAAAAAAACGTGATTTTTTTTTGCCATTTTTTAAATAATATATAAGTGTTTTCGGTTGTCTCCTCCATTATAATATACCTAGTGTCTAATTTTGTATAGATACTTAATGTTACGGAACCTTTCTTGCGCGAGTCCGACTCGCACTTGGCCGTTTTTTTCCGATGTCTCCTAGCATAACCATATTTTGTCTTTTGTCAATCAAACAAAAAAATACGGAGATAAAGCACATCAAAGTGAGCATGTGACGTCACGACTTGCTAAAAAGTGTCGCAAGGCGTGACGTTACGCGAAACTTCAACGGGCTAAATCTTCATCATTTTTTGTTTGATTGAGAAAAGAAAAAATACGTGTCCAATATTTTCTGTTCATCCTACTGACGGACTAATTCGATTTTTTTAGGAAACTAGCCCATTGGTGTGATATTGTCTGACGCATATTATTTATATAATATTTGTAACTTGACCGGCCGCCGACCCGATAGACTGATGACCTAATCAAGTTTGCATCCAGCGGCTGCCCCGCTGGATGCAAATGGCCTGGAGCCGCTTGCTGTGGCATTCTACAACGTGCTAATATAATAACGCAAAATCTCTTAGGAGCTGATCAAACACAACAACTTTTTTAATTGGACAAACATCGAATTCTTAAAAAAAATACGTTTCCATGTCAGCTGGTCGCAGTTTAGTATGGGAAAGTGTTTTTTTTTTGTTATTTCGATGTTGGTCCTATAGAAAAAGTTTTTGTATTTTGAGGAGAGTTGTAAAGTGTCCGTCACGTTATAAATGTCTGACTAATATGACCGAGCAAATTGGAAATTTTCTCAATGTGACCGGACATTTTGGACATTTATTGTCACTAACGTCACATTCAATTCTATTGACAAACTATGAAAAAAAAAATTTGGTCACAAATATGTGCATTATTATAAGAGAGACGGGCTTTATTAGTGATGATCTATAAAGAAATGAAATTACTAAAATCTTTCTGCACGAACAAGCTAAAAAGTGTCGTATCGTTACGCGCGAGGTTTTTTTTAGTTCGATCCAGATCTAATTACATGTTTTATTGTATGTTTTTATTGTCAAATACTTTACATTTAAGACTTATTTTAGTGGAATTATTCTTTTTTTAATTTATACAAAAAAAAAGCGACCATCGTGACAATAAATGTCCAATGTGACCAAGCATTTATCATAAATGACGGACGCTTATGGCATAATATGACCGTCAATTTACAACTCTAACTTTGAGCAGCTGAATGGGCCCCTAAGATATGTTTTGCGTTTTCATTAATACGTTGTTTAAGGGAGGCCTTTGTCCTGGACTTACAAAGGCTAATGATCATATTGAACTGGTGAACCGGGCTTCTTCCGTAGAATAAGTCATTCAACAAAATCCTTTTAAATAATAGATATATGTATAGATACTCTTTATTACACTCCATACACGTAAATAACACATGATTTTTACAGACAGACGTACAATTTAAGCAGTCTTATCGCTAATAGCGATCTCTTCCAGACAACCTTTGGGTAGAGGACAATCATTAGAGAAAGGGGATAATGTTTGTATTAATAACTAGCTGACCCAGCAAACTTCGTTCCGCCAATTCGTTTGACAGGTACGAACAGTTTGTATAGGAAAATAAAATAGTTGTTTTACTACTTTCCTTGCAATTTTTGTATATTTTCTGACCTTTTAAACCTTCCCTGAACTTCCACAAATATTTCCAGATCAAAATTTGCCAAATCGGTCCAGCCATTCTCGAGTTTTAGCGAGACAAACGAACAGCAATTCATTTTTATATATATTATTATACAAACAGATTTCTAGATTTCTAAACGAGTTCAGTTTCATAACTCCAGTAAAACTCTATCTTACCTAACATTTATGTCACATCTGTCCGAGTGATGAAATTAAAATAAATTATTCCAACAAATAATATTATGACGACTGTCTGGTGTCGTGGTTCGCGCTCCGGACTACAAAGCCAGCGGTTGTCGGTTCGAATCCCGCAAGGGGCTAATGTGTCATGAGCATGAGCATGAGCATTTGTACAGGCATGGATGTTTATAAATATATTTAAGTATGTTTATCCGTTATCTAGTCGCCATAGTACAAGCTTTGCTTAGTTTGGAGATAGATAATAGGCTAGTTTCCTAGGTCAAAAAAAGATTATTCTATTTAGTCCGTCAGTTAGATTATCAAAAAATATTGGACCCATATTTTCTCTTTTGTTAATCAAACAAAAAATGACGAAGATGAAGCACATCAAAGTGAGCACGTGACGTCACACCTTGCTAAATAAAAATCGTCGCAAGGCGTGACGTTACGCGGAACTTTAACGGGCTATATCTTCATCATTTTTTGTTTGATTGAGAAAAGAAAAAATACGTGTCCAATATTTTCTGTTAATCCAACTGACGGACTAATTAGATTTTTTTTAGGAAACTAGCCCATTGGTGTGATTTACCTAGTTAGTAAGAAGAATTTATTTTCCTAATTCTTCAAACTTTACTATAATCCAACAATTGTCAATTACACTAAATTGATCTCGCCCCAAACTAAGCAGTGTAATTAGGGTTAATAAAAGTTTTTTTCTTATATTTTAGAAAAAAGAAATCGTTGGGATTTATTTTGGGAAAATAGAGCGAGGTACCTACCTCGCTAGTCAAAATATAATCTCTACCGACAGATTAAGCCATGCTTCAACTGACGATACACACGGACAAAACAATAGGCTAGTTTCCTGGGTCAAAAAAAGATATTTCTATTTAGTCCGTCAGTTAGATTATCAAAAAATATTGGATCCATATTTTGTCTTTTGTCAAGCAAACCAAAAATTACGAAGATGAAGCGCATCAAAGTGAGCACGTGACGTCACGCCTTGCTTAAAAGTGTCGCAAAGCGTGACGTTACATGGAACTTTATCGGGCTATATCTTCATAATTTTTTGTTTGATTGAAAAAAGAAAAAATACGTGTCCAATATTTTCTGTTAATCCAGCTGACGGACTAATTGGATTTTTTTAGGAAACTAGCCCATTTCCTTACTAGATTTAAAAACATATTATCCCTTATCCCAAAGGTCTGTCAGATAGATAGGTAAGAATTTAATTTTCATAACAGACACACACACAGAAACAAGACAGACACTTGTTTTGCAATTCGAAAAGCTATCAGAAATTAGAAATATTTATTGTGGATCATAGGTCATTGCTGCCCCCTAGCATGACCACCAAAATACGACATGATATGATATGATATAGCGATATATCAACACCAACTGTAAAAATATGATAGATATAGCCGCCATTTTGAATTTTTATCGAAACAGCGATCATAATATGTGACGTCACCGGCACGGCGATTTAACATGGCGGCTATATCTATCATATTTTTACAATAAATCGTTATATCTTATCATATTATATCGTTTTTGGTGCTCATGCTAGGAAGGCAGGTATGAAATTAGTAATAGTATCACTACTTCCGCTATGTTGGTGACTTAGTTATTCTACGAAGACGTTAGATATTCGATTATGTAATTATATCATTAAACACTCTTGACGCTATAAATTAGCGTAATGGCTATAATTTCTAAACCAGGTAAACTTTATTATCTTTATTATAATAGTACTGCGATTAGGTTATTACTTATTACCTACTTAATTCATTAAAGTTATCCTCATTATGACTAAAAATAATCATTTGGGGAGGAAAACCCAAACAATGGCTGTCTGCGGAAAAGTCCATTATGTAGGTGGGTTGCGAGGGCAATGTCATTCTAAAACAATTAATCAAGAAATTGATTAGGCAAGCCAGAAATGAGCAACTTCAATGGAGGCTACATAATCTTAAGTTTTTAGGATTTTTGCATTCATCTTGTAAAATAAATTTCATTCATTTCATTTCATTTCAAAGGTACTTCGGTGGGTATGGAATGACTGATCGGTTAGACAAAATTTATACGGGATGTGCCTAGGTTGTACCAGCAGGCTTCTAGTGGTATAAGTCTCATTGAATTGACTCCCATGTATGTTTATCGAATATTTATCATTATTGCACTTGCTTTACACACCCCTCCACTGGGTCCTCCGCGTGGTGGAGTATGGGACACCACCTCATAGTTGAGGTCTGTGCCCTGCAGTGGGACGTATACAGGGTTACATTGCAAGGCAGTGGACATTTTAAAAATAAGATTTAGAGAATAATATAAAAGTGTTTCATCGTTTTTTACTGCATTAGGTCCTTGTTGGCAATTTCATCGACGCGAACCTTACGACGTAAAGGCTAAAGTTTGTTTTCGCGCGCCATTGTGACTATTAATGCATTGAACTTTGCGACAAGGTTGCACAGAGATAGTGCGTGCGTATTTTTTATGAATAAGACATTATCTACGCGTAATATCTTTTAACAGCGGATAGTTATACTAAGTATGAATAAAAATTAGTGTGTTTTTTACGTAGATCGATTTAGTTACTGATTCTGAGTGGTCCCTGAAAAATTGGCGCCTATTGATTTGACCCCCTTAAATGTTTAGCGAAAATTAATAATGATCGCATTTGCATTACAACACCCCTCCACTGGGCCCTCCGCGTGGTGGAGTATGGGACACACACCTCATAGTTGAGGTGAGGCCTGTGCCCAGCAGTGGGTCGTGTATTGGGCATACTGTTACTTTTAGAGATGTCCCCGAGAGCACTCCCGATGCAGGGAAGGGGAAGTGTTCACGGGAGCGGCACATGTCTCGTTACGGGGTACTAGACAATAACGTAGTTATAGGTACTTGCAACTTTAGGTATGAGGTTCGATGCCATATATTATAAATAGTTCAGGAATCTCGCAGTTTATTTTAATTTTATTTTATTTAATATGGCTTCCCAACTAAATACATAAAGAGAAATTATGTTATCACAGTCTTTAAATACACCACATATATGCATTTAAATTATAGGTATGCACAGCATTATATATATAAATTATGTTGTTTTACTGAATATTTACAACAAAAAAAACTTTAATTTATACAAAAAAAGAAGAATTGTTCTCTAAACAACAATATAACATTTAAAAATGAATCGTGCAACATTCCAAAATTTACTTTCCAAAATTTATTTTGTCGCTGAAAATGTCCAAATCAGTAATCAGTTTAATTACAAATGTATAAATAAATATTAGACAACATCACATACATTGCTCTGATCCTATGATAAGTAGCTTAAGCACTTGTGTTACAGAAATCAGAAACAACGACCCCAACACCCAGACCCGAGACAATATAGAAAAGTTATTTTTCTACATTGACCGACCGGGAACCGAACCTGGAACCTCAGAGAGAGCGACACCAAGTCCGGTATAGTCACCTCACGGCTACGGAGGACGTAAATTTTTGACAAACAATGTTTTTTGCCTACGGCCTCCCAGCTAGAGATGTTCCGTTCCTGGGGAAATGCCCAATGCGGAAAATATTCGTTATACAGGGAATATTCCCAGCATAGGGGACGTTCCCCACATGGGGAATTTTCCCGAGAACGGCCCATCTCTACTTCCAGTACACCCAGACTTCAGACACTTTAGAAAATATTGTTTTCTTAACTGACCCGAACCGGAAATCGAACCCGGTATCTTAATAATATGCGTTAAAGGCAATCGGGTTGTAAATGTTGGTAACAAATCGACATCTGCCGCCCTAGCATGACCATCAAAACACGATGTGATATAGCGATATATCGACATCAACTGTAAAAATATGATAGATATAGCCGCCATGTTGAATCGCCGTGCCGGGGACGTCACATGTTATTTGGTTTTATTTTTTTAAATAAAATTTATTTATTTCATCAATTTTTAGTGATAAATCCTAATCTAACTGCTGAACACCGATTTCATCCCCTATTTTCCTACCCTTAGGGGTGATTTTTATTTTGCAAACTTTTATCATATTATCTTTGAAGTATAAGCTATTCAATAAAACAAAAATCATCAAAATCGGCTCATATTTGTCGAAGATAGGTAACAAGAACCACAACCAAAATATTATCTGGGTATATATTTGTTGATTTTCTCAAAAAGTTCTAAATCAATTTCAATAAAATTTATATGGGACCACTTCTGAAGTATGATCTACCAAACAAAAAAAAAATCATTAAAATCGATTCATAATTGGCGGAGTAATCGCGTAACATACATACAAAAAAAAAACATACAGTCGAATTGAGAACCTCCTCCTTTTTTGAAGTCGGTTGAAAACATTGGTGTTGATAAATCGCTATAATCATATCGTGTTTTGGTACTCATGCTATGAGGGCTGGTAACAATAACATCATAATTAACTTTTTTCATTTTTATGCTACCCACAAGTCCTACAACTTACAATCATAATCTTAGTAAGAAAAAAAAACGTTTTTTTTGCGGTACGTACCTATATAAAATATCAACAATCACAAGTAAATATTAACTCCTAAAAAGAGCATGTATGTAGGTACTCGTATGTACACAAGAGGTACTCGAGTTCATTATAAAAGCCTTATTCATAACGTTATCTTATCGCGCTATCATAATATCATGGAGTGGTGACCAATACTTGTACTACAAACTGTAATAAACGTGAACATTATTGACACAACTTTTTGAAGGGCACGATACGTATTTTTAAAGCATAACAATCTTGGGTCATTTGCTAAATTTTGACAGTTATGTAGTTATTTTGTTATTAGTGGACATGTAAAAGATAAATCGAAATTATGAGGCAATAAAAAGCAAGGCAGATTTCAAGTAAATCGATTGAACAAAAGTTTTGGAGCGATTTTAATAAATATTTTAGTGTCAATTAAGGTGTCAATCAAATCCAATTTGATAAGTAACTAAGCTAGAATATCTTGAAGTACTTTATGCCTAATTTTAGCTAATTTGGTTCAGCCTTAAATAAATTGATTGAAACATACAAACTTTCACACATATTATTGGAAGGTGATTAATATTTTCTTGTTGTTTTTTTAATAAACACATAAATAAATAATCTATTATATAAAAATGAATCTCTATTTCCCTTGGTCATCGCATCACGCGTGAACGGATGGAACAATTTCGCTAATTCTTTTTTTGTTGTGTTAATTGTTGTATTGTCAGGAGAAGGTTCTTATGAAAGAAAAAAAAAGAAAGTTGCGCAGTTTTTTTTATGAACGACTACGCGGACGAAGTCGCGGGAAACAGCTAGTAATAAATAAATATTGGCCAACATCCTGTGATAAGTAGCTTAAGCACTTGTGTTACAGAAATCAGAAAGAACGACGGTGCCACAACACCCAGACCCGAGACAATATAGAAAAGTCTTTTTTCTACATTGACCAATCGGGAATCGAACCCGCTTACTCAGAGAAAGCGACACCAAATCGTATTCACGCCTCTCGGCTACGGAGGTCGTCAAAATAGTTATTTCAATTAATTACATCAACTCGACTCGATCTTGGCCGTTTTTTTACTATCGCATAAAACAGGAACAGTGTGTGAACTGAACATAAAAATTATCTATTTTCAGTTCGGATACTTTTTACGCACATTACTTACGTCATCAATAGATAAAATGTTTTTTGGTACCAACATGAGCAAAACTCTTCTTAGAATCAAGCCAAGCCTTTATACGGTTACAAACCTAAAGAAAAAAAGGAACCATTATAAGATCACATTGAAAGAAAGAAAGAAAGAAACGTTTATACGACACACAAGAGAAAAAAAATACACAAAACAATATAAATCAGATGTGTCGAATTGACGACATTATTGTCCGTCTGTCCGTCGCTTCTGTCTGTCTGTCTGTCAAGACCATTTATCTCGGAAACGCGTGGAGGTATGGTTGAAATTAAAACATTATACAAAACACTACAGTCTCTTGAAGCCGTTTATTCCGCAAAAAACGTATATTTCGACACTGTCAAGGGAATTCATAATTCATTAATTCACTTTCATACAGTAACAGTAGTCCACACAGTAAAGGTATAAAAGATGTTCGTTTGTTACTGTATGACCTACTAAGGCATTCGTAATTTTGAGAAATAATAGAATCTTAAATATTTTAAACATTATCAAGGTATTCGAATTCTATTAAAAAAGAAAAACAGAAAATAATAATCATAACAAAATAACAAAAAATTGTCACAATAAATTAAGTCAAAATTAGAATTAAAATTAATAGGGTAATTCCCGTTGACCTAAAATCTTGAAATTTTGGGAAAATGTAGACTAGCATGTGGTATCAAAAGCTTACAACTTAAGCAATTTGTCAGAAAAATATTTAAAAAAATATGCTAAGAATTATCAAAATCTACACAACATTTTGAGCATAGCATTTGTTTCCAGTACTCAGACTTCACGAAAAAATATATTAAAATCATTGAAAAAACAAACATTTACCCCAAAACGAACTACAAGTGGTGATGGTGGTTTTAGAATCGGTCAAGACCGACTTAATTCATTTATACATCGACTGATATTGAAGCCTGATACCTATAAACTGAGCCTAAGGTTCTTTATCTGAACAATAGCGTCAATGCAAAGAGTTATTTTCCTCAATTTTCGCCACCTAACGCAACGACTGTTGTAACAGCCACGTTTATTGCACGCTGTTATGAACAGTATTTCAATTATTTTTTGTGCGATATTCGTGCTAATTTAGGGGCACACTACTCACCTTTACTTCTGTTCAAGCCCCTCTTTCCAATTGGGCACTCTGGGCACGTGCCCAGGGTCCGCAATCGATGGAGCCCCCTAGTTCCTGCCAGATCAACGACCGGTAACCGATATTCAATAACAATAAATACTTACATAAAGGGTTTTGTGAAAAAACAACGCAAGTATGCACATTAGACCAGAGTCGCTTTAATTTCACGGGCCGCCTTGAACGATCCCCTTTTCCATTACCAAATTGTCCTCTGACAAAATCATAGGGGCCCCATTAACCTAATGTGCCCAGGGCCCTCCATTATGTTAAAGACGGCCCTGCTTCTGTTACTCAGTGTTTTGTGCCACTACGCTAATTGATCTAGATATGTTTTGTGGCCATGAACTATCTTGGTTTTCGGCTAGTCTAGCCAGTCAGTCTCATCCCAAACACACAGAGACGACGCTTTGTAAACCTAGAGGACTTTTGGCTCTTTTTTTAAATATGGCGATGGCTATCTTCTTCAAGCGTAACACACACAGAGAGCGTGCGCGGGACGGCGACGGGTCACGACGGGAGTACGGCGGGTCTATTAACATAGGTTTAAATGGGCGCCCACACACAGCCGGCGTGCGCGGCGAGCCGTCCCGCTCACGCCCGCTGTCTGTGGGCAACTATTTAAGCGTATGTTATTAGACCCGCCGTACTACCGACCCGTCCCGTCGCCGTCCCGCGCACGCTCTCTGTGTGTGTTACGCTTTAACATTAAAGACTGATGATTTTTTATTGAAATGACATACAAAATTACATTATAAATGCTTCTTTTTCAATAATAATTTTCATAATTGTGTATTTCTTATAATCGTTTTTTGTGATGTAATAATAATTGACATTCTCTATATTTTACGTTAGTTTAATTCAAATTGAACACTGACCCATAAATAAAAGATAAATAAAAATCATTAAAATAGATCGACCATGCTTTTCCGAATACATCCGAATGTCAAATACTTACAAAGTTTTAAATCGATACGTCAGTTAGAAGTAGGTTAAAAACTACTTCCAAGATTTGATTACACAGTTAGTTAGTTACTAGGTGAAGCTAATTTAAGTGTGTTAAAAACCGACCATTATTTCTATTGTCTTGCCAAGTACCTACCTACCTATTGGTCGAGTCACTCAAGTGTCTTCCGGAGCGTAGCGTGTGTGTGTCTTACATATTCTGCCCCCCTAGCATGACCACGAAAAAATGATATGATATAGCGATTTATCGACAGCGATTTTTATCGAAACAGCGATCATAACATGTGACGTCGCCGGCGATTCAACTTGGCGACTATATCTATCATATTTTTACAGTTGGTGTCGATAAATTTATCATCTCTTATGGTCATGCTATGGGGGCTGTGTTTCTAGCCATATTAAGATGACGTCACAAAACCGAAGCTATCTGACTACCCGAATGTCTTTATAAAAATCAATCGGGCTCATTTATCATTTGACGGCTGCCATTATTAATATTGATTTCTGTTTTTTGTTTCAGATATAATGTCGGAGATCTTGCACGTTGCTTTTAAACATGCCGGCACTAAGGCTGGGCTGGAAATATGGAGGATTGAGGTATGTACCTACCTAAATATAGACAGATAGATACTCTTTATTGGACACTACTTACAAAAAACAAACAATACAGAGAAAAAAATACATTTAGAATGTCCAATTTAGGCGGTCTTATCGCTAGTATGTTATTTATACTAATACTCGCTGACCCAGCGAACTTCGTTCCGCCTATTCGTTTGACAGGTACGAACAGTTTGTATAGGAAAATAAAATAGTTGTTTTACTACCTTCTAAACCTTCCCTGAACTTCCACAAATATTTCAAGATCAAAATTAGCCAAATCGGTCCAGCCATTCTCGAGTTTTAGTGAGACAAACGAACAGCAATTCATTTATATATATAAATAGATATATATAGATTATAAAGCTGAAGAGTTGGTTTGTTTGGTTAAACGCGAAAATCTCAGTAACTACTGATTGAATTATTAAAAACTTATTTTTTTGTTGGATAGTCCATTTATCGAAATAGGTTAGGCTATACTACATCACGCTACGACCGAATAGGAGCGGAGCATCAATGAATAATGTTGCAAAAACGGGGAAAAAATCCTTTTAAAACTTCTTTGGAAGCTTTCGCTGCGTTAATGGTTAAAATTACGCGAAAATCGTGTACGACGGAATTGTTACTCTTACAAAACAGTTACTGTTACAAGAGTTCTAATAAAAACTCCGTGACAGCATAATTATGACTTATTATAACATTTTTTGGGGTAATCAAATTTATTCTAATATAATCGTTAATAAAAAAATATATAATATATTATCATATTAATAAAAAAATAAATATAATTTAATATAGTCGTTGTAGCAGCGTAGGACGTCCATTCACAAGGTGGTCAGACGACCTGGTAAGGGCCGCAGGAAGACGCTGGATGCAGGCCGCTTCCAACCGGACAATCTGGAAGTCAATGGGGAGGCCTATGTTCAGCAGTGGACGTCCTGTGGCTTGAGTGATGATGATGATGATAGTCGTTGTTAAAGAATTTACGTGTCAGACCGAACTCTACGCAGGCGAAGCTGCGGGCGGAAGCTAGTGTTTATGTAATAAACAATCTAATCATTTATTATTTTAGGTTTATCAAAACAAAACCCAAAGTTGTACCTAATTCTGTTATCCTATCGTTAAATATATTTTAACCTTTCGACCTTCGTCATTATTATTATCAAACTTTTGATTACAAAATTTAATTAACGTTACTAAATACCAATTTAATTTTAATCAGTCTATTTTAAATATAAGGTAACATTAACAGCTGATCGGGTACTATATCCAGGGGCGTGCATCCCATATAGGCTATTATGCAGAGCCTACCTTCATAAAAAACCGACAGAACAGCTGACCATAATTATTAGTTACGTATTCAACAATAAACAATAAATATTCTGCAACCATTTTGTCGTCTACCTGTACTTATTCCTTACTAAAGCGCGCAACTTAGATCGTTCCTGTGCAATTTAACCAATGTTAGGCTGCCGCGAGATCGCCTACTGTTTCACGCAAATTTACTCAATTTTCACTCACAGCCTACCCCCATCTGAAACCAATGCACGCCCCTGTATATCCTATAGGTAGGTTCAGACAACGGAAGGTCAACCTACCCGAAAGTCTAGCCTACCGGTTATTAAACCAATTTTTAGGGTTCTCTAGCCAAACGGCAAAAAACCGAACCCTTATAGATCAATGTTTGAGATCATTAACCTCAAATCAATCTAACTATTCCGATCACTGATTATGAGTCTCTGAGCTAAGAACAGAGAGAGAGAGACAGAGTATTTTTAGAAAATTTATTGATGACAGCGCAGCGCAGCATTTATTCATTTCTTACATAAAGTCTTTATTTATTTTGACAACTAAGTAACAAATGGTTGCATCCACGATAACAGCTATACAGGGTTACATTGCAAAGGGATGCCAAATCTTTAGGAGTGGCTCAGAATCAGTAACTTAATCGAACTATGCAAAGATTTTTTTTAAATTTAGTGTTCATAATATAACTTATTCATATAAAAAATGCACCGTATGTGCACTGCGTGAGGTCCTTGTAGGCTCGCCGTACCTACGCCTCTGGTGCAGCGCGGCTTTCGTAGTCTCTCTATTGACTTTATTTTCGGATATTATAAAGTTTTTTTTTTCGTAGCTAACGATTATTAAAAATAATAACAATTAAGACGCTTCTTTATATTGTATCCTAGATCATTTTATTTTTATTTTGCACCCCTTTGCAATGTAACCCTGTATAATATCAGACAGAAACCTCGTAATAATTACTCTTTTTGCCAACCCTGACATTTATTATTACATTATTGTTGTGCCCAACAGGGTCTATAATGATCAGATTAATGTACTTACTTATAACACCTATGTAACATTATAGAACGCAATAAATATATTGAATTAAATTGAATTGAATTATTAACACTATAAATGCAAGCATAAATTATGTCAGATACAAAACTTGATCCGCATTTAACTTTCCGTAACGAACGTTACAAAAGTACATTCTTTGTGGTTGCTTCATTCTATTTCAGCGTTTTAAATTTATCCGGTTATTTATTACGTGCTGGTAAGCTCGTTATATTTCATTATAAACAAATAATAATATTATAACGTGGCGGTCACAGGAGTATATCTACCTCGGACAATAGGCTAGTTTAAAAAAGATTATTCTATTTAATCCGTCAGTTAGATTATCAAAAAATATTAGACCCATATTTTGTCTTTTGTCAATCAAACAAAAACTGACGATGATAAAGCGCATAAAAGTAAGCACGTGACATCACGCCTTGCTAACACGCCAGCTTTTCGGAAGCTGCGTCATGTCTTCTTGTCGCCACTGCCACAATGCCTGAAGAGCAAGGTATTTGATCAGTGCGTCCTACCAGTGATGACTTATGGAGCCTAAATGTGGAACTTGACAGTAAAGCTGACCCAGCAAGCTATGGAAAGGTCGATGCTTGGAATTTCGATAAAAGATAAAATCCGAAACGAGGTTATCCGGCAAAAGACCAAAGTAATGGACATAGTCTTAAAATGTAGCAAGCTAAAGTGCCAGTGCCAAGGTGGAGTAAGCGGGTTCTCGAGTGGATACCGCGCCTTGGCAAACGTAGGACGCCCCCCAGCTTGATGGACCGACGACCTTAGGATGGCTGGCAGTAGCTGGATGAAAAAAGGGAGAGATCGTGCTATTTGGTGGAGACTAAGGGCGTTTAGTAGTGAAATGCAATAGCCTGACATGATGATGATGATGAATAATCATTATTATTATGATGAAGCTTGTTTTTTTATTGCGGGTAGAGAGCGTCTTAACGCTCTGGTACATTACGCCCCTTAGGGCTTAATGTACCAGGCGCAGCGAGTATGTTACGCTTCTGTGCTTAAAGGAGCATCGAGCATGCCGGATTTCGGTAACACAAATTGTATTTGATTTGCACATTTCAATTTGATTATGTAAATAAAAATAAATATTACATGTCCACCCTGAAATTCTGAACAAAGGCTATGACATACGACATTTTGTTACTTACAACTTGAGGTATGCCAACTACGATATTTTGTCAAAGAGTATTTGATGTTTGTCATTATTTTCTCTTTCGTTTAACGTATGTTTCATAGGTGTACACCGAAATAACGTTTTAAAAGGTTACTTGCAACTTGAGGTATGCCAGGCTCCATACAAAAAAGTTCGAAGTCTTTTTGCATTTGTAATATTAGTAGGGTTAGTAAGAAGTGTAGTCGCCAATTTGGGTCGTGCCCTAAATAAAATAGATCACATGACGTCACCCCAAGGGATGGGGCGTTTCCCCTCACAACCCATTAAGTTACTGAAGGTCACACACTCAAATTATGTTCATCGATTGTGTAGAACGTCCCTAAACTATGGTATGCAGGTACGTATGTTGAGCGAAGGTCACACTTAAAGTGTAAAGTAAAGTACCGGCCAAGTGCGAGTCGGACTCGCGCACCGAGGGTTCTGTACAAACCTGTAGGTACCTACATAAGTAAAAGTTCACCCATCACGACAATAGAGTCATAGTTATGGTATTTTTATTGCAAAATGAAATCCGTAAAATTACGAAAGGTAAATTGCAATTTACGATTTATAACGTATTAAAAAAAAATACTTACTAGATCTCGTTCAAACCAATTTTCGGTGGAAGTTTGCATGGTAATGTACATCATATATTTTTTTTAGTTTTATCATTCTCTTATTTTAGAAGTTACAGAGGGGGGGGGGGGGGACACGTTTTACCGCTTTGGAAGTGTCTCTCGCGCAAACTATTCAGTTTAGAAAAAAAATATATTAGAAACTTCAATATAATTTTTGAAGACCTATACCCCCCCCCACACGTATGGGTTTGACGAAAAACTTGTGAAATGTTTTTTTTTTTCTATTTTTGTGTGAAGAAAATGTTAATGCGGTTCACAGAATACATCTACTTACCAAGTTTCAACAGTATAGTTCTTATAGTTTCGGAATAAAGTGGCTGTGACTTACGGACGGACGGACAGACAGACAAGACGAATCCATAAGGGTTCCGTTTTTTGCCATTTGGATACGGAACCCTAAAAAGTACACATTTATATTTAATAATTATTTATTTTTTCCTGTGTATTTATTTATGTAACTTCCACTTGTGGCACGAAGGTTTTATTAATTTTAAAAAGGCGTTTCGATTTGAAATTCCCCATCGTAGGTGCGTTCCAGTCATTTGCATTTAAGGCGAGGATAGCCGCCAAATGTTAACTAGCATGTGGTTTCAGTAGCCTACTTAAGCCTAAGATGTCAGAAAAATATAAAAAAAAAATTACTAAGAATTTTCAAAACGTTCTCAACATTTTGAACATAACTAGTATTTGTTTCTAACACTTACGTTTATATCAGGGGAAAAAATATATTAAAGTAATATAAAAAAACAAACAAAAAAGATGCTGGTCATCACCCACAGCCTTCTCAGCGACCTTGGCACAGCACACTGCACTTCGGCCGGTCAGCAAGCAGAGACGCACTTCTCTCCTGGTTGACGCAGCAGCCCTTGACCGATTAAATTCGTTGATACGTTGATTGATAGGCCATCTTGATAGCTATTAACTGAGCTTAGGGATTTTTAATCGAACAATTCCGTCCATGCGAAAAGTATTATTTTCCACAACTTAAAGGTGCAGTGATTGTCATAACACGCACGTTTTATTGCCCGCTGTTATGAACCGTATTATAATGAAATTTCGTGCGATATTCGTACTAACCGAGTTGCTAATTTAGAGGCATTACTCGCCTTAAGTTATTCGTCAAATATTTGATGGTTGGTTGGATGGATGGTTAGTTATTTAGTATTCTAGACCGCGACTAGGCAAGCGCTGCGTGGGGTGCCCTCCGACAAGGCGGAGCTCCGAAGAGCGACGATATACGCAAGGCTGCTGGCAGTGGATGGAAAAGAACTTAACAGGCGAGGACCGGGCTTTGTCCAGCTGTGGACTGACGTGGACGAACGTGGGCTGATTATAATAATAATGATTCGAGACCTAGTCGGTGTAAATGTGTTCTGTGTTAGGCAAAAACACAACAATACATCACACAGTATGGTAACTAACAAAAGGCGTTCCCGTTAACCCGTCATACTATAGCGTCAATAGGTACATACCTTAAAAAAATCCATTTAAAATAAAAAGTCACTTGCAAGTGATTACGTGTTTGCGCCATTTGGCGGTGAGACTTTTGGACCGTGGGCTCCGAGTGCAAAATTACTTTTCGGAAAAAAAAAACGATTTCAGAAAATAAAAATGCTGGCTCGTTCCTCGCTCAAACGCTTATTTAGGCATTCATCGTGGTAACGCTGCTAGCATTCTCGCTTCTTTGCCTCGTGGACACGCTTTTTTTTTTGAGTAGGTAGTTTTTAGTTTTGTTTTTGTCATATTAGAATTTTAATTGTTTTAATAAATAAATATATAATACCGTTTTAAATAAAAATGATTTAAATTTTTACTTTTATTTCCGACAATGTTTTCACCGTGCGTGTCTGATAGAAAAGTGACGTTGCCAGATTTTGCATTGTTATTGGGTTAGTTACATACTTTTCCGCGTTACAATTTTGGATTTAAACAGGCCTTTTTTTGGGATTTTGATTTTTTTATGCTTATTAATTTATTTTAATCTTTTAATGATGTAGATAAACTGGCTGAAGGGATCGCCCTCTGCTATTATACATCACTACACATTATAAAACAAAGTCGTTTCCCGCTGCCTGTCCCTATGTATGCTTAGATTTGGTTGATTCTTTGATTGTGTTGTGTGAATGATTCTAGATTTTGATGTGGTTTTTTTTAATGGAGTGATTCAAGAGGAAGGTTTATATGTATAAAACATGCATAATTTAATAGAGAAACACTGATAATTTTAGAGGTTTCTATGTGATGTCGTAATAAACACATTTTTTGCGCTTACATTGCAAACTCTGGCTGAACCCTACGAAATAGATCAAAATAATGAACTACAGTATTGTACATCTTAAAAAGGTCTAAAAAAAAGTCCACGATGGTATATGTGTATTTCTTAAGGATAACCCAAAATAATAAAAAAATATACAATTTCCGAGAAATAATGGCTTATTCGCAAAGCGATTTTAAGCAATACAGCATTAATCCTTATCAAATTAAGTACCTTAAATAAGTACCTTACATTGTGCGAAGATATTACAAATTTAAACTGCAGGGACCTTTGCACCCGTGCGAAGCCGGGGCGGGTCGCTAGTACTGTATAAACCTAGAAAGTACTGAACGACCTTCCAACATGCACCATTGTTTGGGTGTTCCGCTTGATCAAGCATCCATGACTGTAATAATATCATTATCTACAAACAAGGTTATTTTTGAAATACTAATGACTTCTCAGGGAATGTTTTCCTATTTTTTACATAGAACCAACAGGGACCAACTTTCCCAAAACTTATCAATCAAACACTTCACAATAAATATAAATATTAATTGTTAGCACAATCACCTAGAGAAAGTCCTATGCCATTACAAAGATCTGGTTCTCAGACTAAGGATGTTTTGATAAAATGAAATTATATCGATATTTTTGTCCGAATATTTTGGAGATGTTTTAACAAAATTATTTATGACCGCATAAATCTAATCGCGCATTTGTCATTCTAGTAGAATATTTATGTGGTATCGTATATTTTTAGAATCTGGCAGTTGACTTATTTTTACACTTGATATAAAACATCTGGTAGCCCTGTTTAAATGTATTTAGAGTTCTTCTTTGCTGTTAAATTAATTAACACCTACCTTCAAGGTATAACAGAATGTTATAAAAGATACGAATAGTTAATAAAAATCTATTCGGGTTAGTTACACTATTTACTTATAAGTCAAGAACGGCTGGACCGATTTTTATGATCTTTGATTTGTGGATTTTGAATTTGTAGAATAAATATAATAACACGGAAAATTTTACGAAAAAAAAAAGGATATAGGTCGGTATTAAGTTCGCCGGGACAGCTAGTCTATATATATAAAAATGAATCCCTATTTCCCTTGGTCATCGCATCACGCGCGAACGGATGGAACAATTTCGCTAATTCTTTTTTTGTTGTGTTATTTATTGTCCGGAGAAGGTTCTTTAAAAAAAAAAAGAGAAAATTTCGCAGTTTTTTTTTATAAACGAGCACGCGGACGTAGTCACGGGCAACAGCTAGTAATAAATAAAAAAAGGCTGTTAGGATCATCTTTAATCCCAAATAATTATCTCATGTAAGATATTAGTCAGGGAATTATTGAAATCAGATAAATATTTGCGTAACTTGCAGAGATTACCTCTTAAAATACGCATAGAAGTATAGACCTATATCGATGTAAGGGTCCCAGCAGTGTGCCCATCTCTATTCACGGTTCGCTGCAGACGTCCTTGGGGTCAAGAACAAGGTCATGGAAGTTAAAGAGAGAGACCTTTAAAATACAACGTCAAATGTGCCCACATAATATTGCGACTTATTGCTTAAAGCATAAAATCTAATTTACCTGCACAGTCATGTTATCGTTAAAGTCTATGTTATACTGCCTTCGAAAAGGAAGGAGGATTACAATTCGGCGCGTATTTGTTTCTTTTTTTTATATGACCACGGCATAACTTTTTATGGGACATTCAATTTTGATGGTTCTTTTTTTTGGATAGGGCATTAGGCATATATTGGAATTGATCCTATTTAAATTTAATCGAGATTGAACGAGCAAACTATTGTAAAAATAATTGATTCTACAATATCGTCAAGGTAAAATACTATTTTGTATGGGGAGGTAAACTTTTATGTTTAAATTTTTTGGATTCCGTACCTTATTAGGAAAAAACGGAACCCTTATAGGATCACTTTGTTGTCAGTCTGTCCGTCTGCTTGTCTGTCTGTCATTTCAAGACCCATTAGCTCATGAACGCGAGGTATCGAGTTAAACTTTAAACCAAATCTGAGTATATGGTCTATCTGGTCAAGAGGCTGTCCCTTGCAGCTGTGAAAAAATGAAACCTCTTAGTTAACGATAAAAAAGAGATACGGCCTTTTTCAGCCAAAAAAAAATCTATTTTTATATGGGGAGGTGAACTTTTTATTTATATCCCAACAAAAACAAATGTGAAAATAGAAGCCAAGTTCATAATTATGAGTGTATGATTTTCGACTTCACCAACAAAAGTATTGAGATGTAAAAAGTTGCCAAGTTCATTAGTGTAGATAATCCTAAAATTTATTTTTAAGAACTCAAAGTTAAACTTATTTGATTATTCGGATTATTTAACTTATGATTTATTGAACATCAACATATAACAGTCGACGTTAATATAAGTATGAATAACCGTTTGAGGTGTATTTTTGAAATTTAGAGCACATAATGTATCTCACAAGTCTCAAATATATAAGCCAAATTTGACATATTGTAAAATAGTTTTTGAGTTATGAGAGGGTCAAAAGTGGCTCCAAATAGTTCGTGTAATATTACTTGGCTTGAACGCTACCGCGTGTCTAGATTTGTCTATATTTATAAACCAATATGGTATTTTGCAGAACATGGAGCCCGTGCCAGTGCCGAAGCACCAGTACGGCAACTTCTACACCGGCGACTCATACATCGTTCTAAGAGTAAGTACCTACATACCTACATTTTGCTATTTAGCTTAATTAAATTCAATTAAATGAAAATTTAAAAAAACAAAATTAATAAATAAAAATAAAAATTAATTAATTTAAATTTTATAAAATTATCTTTATTTAATTTCCACGAGCAAATTACCTTCAGCATTTCGCTTCCTCTACCCAGTACGCATGGAGCACATACCAGAGTACAAATGTCATATGATTTGGTCGACGAAATGTTCCGCCATTTTTTAATCTGTATCTGTGCTGTTTTTGTATGGGGGATCGCTGACAGGAGTTGTCATTTCATACTAAATGTAAGTGAATAATCACTTACTAGTTTCGAGAAAGATGGTTCATATTGCTGCTCTATAGATGTACTCGATGCCCGTACGACACGCCAGTGAAACAGAATTTCGTAGTTAATGAATTAATTATTGTCAGAAATAATAAATATTGGAATTTTAGGCCAATTTTCAGTATTTTAAATTTTCTATAGACTGGTCAAAGCCAAAAATTAAGATAGGATTACTTACAGAGGAGATGCATAGTAGGTATATTTTTATTGACGTAGTTTAAAAGCCTGTTAACGTAAATATAAAAATTACAAATTTTAAACGATTCGCGTTGCGTTGAGGGCTCGGCTTTGTCCCGGTTTAAGTCAATTAAAAAAGCCAAGTGCGAGTCGGACTCGCGCACCGAGGGTTCCGTACAAACCTGTAGGTACCTATATAAGTATAAGTTCACCCATCACGACAATCGAGTCGTAGTTATGGTATTTTCATTGCAAAATAAAATCCAAAACATTACGAAGCGATTTATGACGTATTAAAAAAACTACTTACTAGATCTCGTTCAAACCAATTTTTGGTGGAAGTTTGCATGGTAATGTACATCACATATTTTTTTTAGTTTTATCATTCTCTTATTTTAGAAGTTACAGGGGAAGACACACATTTTACAGTTACACATTTTACCACTTTGGAAGTGTCTCTCGCGCAAACTATTCAGTTTAGAAAAAAATTATAATATAAACCTCAATGTCATTTTTAAAGACCTATCCATAGATACCCCACACGTAAAGGTTTGATGAAAAAACTTTTTTTGAGTTTCAGTTCTAAGTACAGGGAACCACCAAAATTTATTGTTTTTTTTCTATTTTTGTGTGAAAATCTTAATGTGGTTTACAGAATACATCTACTTACCCAATTTCAACAGTATAGTATAGTTTCAGAAAAGACGGCTGTGACATTCGGACGGACAGACAGACAGACAGACATGGCGAATCCATAAGGGTTCCGTTTTTTGCCATTTGGCTACGGAACCCTGATTATCTATTCTAAATTAGCTCGAGTCTAAGTCTGCTGAGAGATGCCCCTGGCAAAATAAACTGTCCGGTAACTTGTAACGTATCACAAAGATTTTAATTCCATAGTTCCTTAACTACTCACTGTAAAATTTAACTATAATTCACTTCGTCAGATAGTAAATCTTCAGAATGACTTGACCAAGGTAAATATAGAAACGAGGGAAGCAGTGCTCGGTGTTCTGTGAGTAATGTATGAATGTAGGCCCACATGTGGATTTACTAAGAATAATTTCTGTTTCGGATCTAATTTTGTCGTTGCTTGTGTTGAAACTTGAAGTTTGAATGTCAACTTCCTGCAATTTAAGGGGAACAGGGGATTATTAAGAAGTTGTTTGGTTCGTTCGTTGATGAAATGATGTTATGTGGTCTAGATTGAGCATACTGCTTGAATCGTACTAAAAAAACAGGCCAACATTGGTCTAAAATTAGGTACTCAGCGATTTATTTGAATTTTTTATTTAACGAAACCTTTACTTTATTGTTTTTTTATAAATAGAAACGTAAAAATAGAACTAGTTTTTTCTTTTAATAATTTGACAGCTGTCAGTTGAAAACGATTCTCCCTACTAGGGCTTAAAAGTATTACTTTCAACCCGCTCCTCAGGCAACTTCAGACCTGCTTTCCGTGTACGAGTATTGAAAAATAACTTTTAATTCTTAATCGGTTGATATTTGCACGCTATCTTAGGGAAATATGCTACGATATTTTTAATTTAAAACCTTTACTTATCTACCGAGTTTCTTGTAAATGAATAAATAATTTGAATTTGAAACAGCGGCTTGGACAGATGGAAGCTTTCATAATATTACTACCAAAACACTTAACTACACAAACAAACCATGAAACTAAATAATTCCTTATTAAAATAAACAGTCTCTCAATAAATTTGTTAAGATCAAAACATCAAAGATGCGAAGAGTAAGCTTATACATATGTCGCTTATAATGTGTTTTGGCTAACGTCCAAGTAAATACGCTGTCGAAGTATTTTGAATCTAATAGAAAGAAGTTTTATTATCTGGTCTAGACTGACATGCGGGCTAGATTAAAACTGTGATATGTGTGGTTACAAAGAACAGTTGTAAGCGACGAAAATATCTTTGTAAAGAACAGTTTCTGACACACATTATTATAAGCTTCAATTACTCGTTTAACGAACTATGTAATTAAATATTGGACATAGTTTTTAACCTACTTCTAACTGACGCATCAATTTAAAACTTTGCATTTGATAGGTACAATAAATAGGCTAATTGTCACTTTTTTTAATAGGTCTTAAATTGTTAATAAGAGTTCCATTAGACCGAAAAAAAATTGTATTTTTTAAGACTTAGAAAACTACAAAACTTTAATTTTAAAATAATATTTTCATAAACAGACGAAAACGCTGTCAGCCATTTTGGTCTATAGATTATCTGTGCCATGACGTAGTCTCTCTAGTAAACAAACAAAGAACTTAGACGTCTTTACAAATACAACCTCTCTGATATAATCATACATTAAATTATATCCTGATATTTGCCTACAGATAAATCGGTAAAATACGCTGAGAACTGTAACATTAGCTTATAAGAAAAACATCTTTAATGTACCGTATTTTATGCAAATAAACATATTCATTCATTCATTCATTAATGATTTCTAATAGTTTATACAAAAAATATAGTAATTATCATTACTGTATCGTTCGAGAATGCAAAAATACATCAAAGACTCGAATGACATTTGATCGTTTACCATAAGACTGACGTCACTCATGTCGCAATCATGGCGGATAGCTTTTTCAGTTTCAAATTATAGATTTTTTTATTTTTTTATTTGATTTTTACAGCCATCTTCTACTTTTAAGTATTGAAATCGATATATTTAGGTTCCTAAAGTCGAATACTTTATGAAATAATTATTTGTTTAATTAATTTTGATATGAGTCAAGTGGCCTATTTGATACCATCGTGCTGATCTGATGATGGAGTCAGGAGGTGGGTAGTGGAACTCTTTAATGAGTACTAGTAAATCCTTCATGTTTGGGCTCATTAGATTCGTTTTGATGAGTCCAGTACAAATATTGTGTGTTTTATAGTTTTTTAAACTATGATAACTTCGTACGTGTGGTATATAGTTAAGTAATAAAATTATGTTTCAGACCACTGGTGACGAGCCACGTCTATCCTGGGACATCCACTTCTGGTTGGGGTCAAAGACCTCTCAAGACGAAGCCGGCGCGGCGGCCATCTTGTCCGTCAATATGGACGACCACAGATTCAACGGAGCCGCCATCCAACATAGAGAGACACAAGGATACGAATCTAAGCAGTTCCTAGGATACTTCGAACCAGGTAAGGCTTTATTTTTTATAATCAGCCCACGTCGGTCCACTGCTGGACATAGACCTCTCCTAAGCTCGCTATTAAGCCGGATCCTTGGCTATTCTTTTCAATTCGCTGCCAGCAGCTTTGTGTTTATCGCTCTTAGATGATGTGTATCGTGTGCAGTGGCAGGAAATGATTTGTTATCGACAATCGTCCATTATTAACTACATTTACTGCAAATTATTTTAAAAAATTGATAAGGACTTAAGGACTGTCTTTTTACTGATAGATAATACTGTATTTTTAGAGTCGGTGCGAACGAAACCATTCCAACAATTCTCGTCTGGCACAGACTCCAAATATGACTTCAAAATAAAAAAAATAAAAACCGACTTCAAAAAACTAAAACGCTAAAAATAATCTTAACACTTAAGTACCTAATCAGTTACTTTTGGAGTCAGTGCAAACGAAAACATTGGTCTCTCATTGACTGGCACCGACTCCAAAAGTAACTGACTAGGTAGGTACTTAAAATTAACTTATTTCATCCATTTTAGTGATAAATCCTAATCAAAACAAATCTTACGAGTGCAAACATAATTTAACTGCTGAACACCGATTTCATTTCCTATTTTTCCAACCTTAGGGGTGAAATTTTTTCCAAAAAATTTTATTATAGTATCTTTGAAGTATAAGCTATTCATTAAAAAAAGAATCATCAAAATCGGTCTACATTTGGCAGAGATATAGGTAAGATAGATACTAAAATCAGTTGGCGTGGTATGGAGTTTATGCAATGCTTGATGATTTTCTTATAGATCCCATCATCAGAATTTAACCAAATTTATATGGAACCATTCTGAAAATATTACCTTTCAAGCAAAAAAATAATTATCGAAATCGGTCAACGCAGTAACGAATGATCGCTAAACATACATAAAAAAAAAAAAAAGATACCGACGAATTGAGAACCTCCTCCTTTTTTGAAGTCGGTTGATAATAAATAATTTAAAGCTTTTTGGAATTGGTTTTAGAATGGTAAATCAATTTTGGATGTTTTTATTTTATTATAAAGTTTTTTTAAGGGCAGTCCAATTTAAATTTTTAAAAAATACTCCATGGGTCTTGGATCTTAGACGCCTCTCGAGATTCTTTAACTTCGAGACCATGACGTAATCGTCTCGATCTTGATGCCGTAATCGAATATTTATTTATGTATTCATTATCAAATCACCCTGTATTTGTTATTCCAGCCATCAGATACCTGGAAGGTGGGCACGCTTCGGGCTTCAACCACGTGACTATCAACGCTGGCGTCGAGAAACGCTTGTTCCAGATCAAGGGCAAGAGGAACGTCAGAGTGAGACAGGTAATAATACACTCTCTTCTTTTCAACTAACTTAAACTTTTCATAATGGAGGTTCACTAACAATGTTGTTTCGGTTTTTTGTGGGTATGTTATAAAGGTTTTACTTTTATTTTTGTAAAAATATGGATAAAAATGTTTATCCCAAAATAGATACAGCAAATATATCTTCTATTCAAACTTAAATCGTTTTTTTCCAATTATGGAATATGTATATATTTTTATTTCGTCTTAAAATAAATAGTATCTACTTACATAATTATAATTATTAAAACTTAAATAATTTTAATAAATACCTGACTCACAACCCATAAAAGTCGCGTGCTAGACAAGGAGATCCGACATGTACTGTGACAGTACACGTCCGCCATACATTTTTCATAGTTAAAGTTGTTTTAGAAAGAGACAGGTATATCTCAATTTCTAATTACTGTACTACGGGTTTTTTTAAAACTAAAATTAATTTAATTTTTACTATTTAGCACTATAATTTCATATTGTCTTTAAATATAAAAATGAATCTCTATTTCTCTTGGTTCAAAGTCGCGAGCAACAGCAAGTTTTTTTATAAAGAAAGTAAAAACAATACTATATTTTTCGTGCATATTCCCTATTCGGTGTTATTCTCGCGCACCTTATTATTATAGTACCTGGGCGATCGAGCTTTGCTCGGTATCATACCCAGCACCATCTTATAGAAAGATTAATATTCAAATTTCTTCACCCAGGTGGACACATCAGTATCCTCAATGAACAAGGGCGACTGCTTCATCCTGGACGTAGACCATGACATCTACGTGTTCGTGGGCGAGAAGGCGAAGAGTGTGGAGCGGCTGAAGGCCATCACGGTGGCCAACCAGATCAGGGACCAGGATCATAACGGACGAGGGAACATTGAGATCATTGGTGAGTCAATGATACACAAATTCATGGTCACATTACTAGATTATTTCTCCTAGTGTTAAGCCCGTAGCCAGGAATACAATTCGGAAGGAGGGGGTGTAATTATTTAGGAGGGAGGGTCTTACATACTATTGGGGGCATCTATAAATTACGTCACAAATTAAGGAGGAGTGGAGGGTTCGACGAAGTGTAACATTGTGTGACAAGAGGTAAAATGTAAATAAAAGTAATTTAGGGGTAAAGTAAAATTGGGGGGGGGGGGGTTAGGTAATTTATAGATGGCTCCTTGTCACGTCAATAATATGTTTTACTTCAACGGCGCGTAAATGTTAGACGCACTCATTTATATTTTTTATAAGAATCAAAAACTCGTTTTAATAAATAAAAAACCTATAAAATCAATTTATTTCTGCAAATAGGCTTAAACTAATCTTTTTTTCACATTTCTGTCTAGCCTAATGCACAGCGGTCGACTAGTAGAGACAAGCACATGACATTAAGTCGACCTCATGTAAATTAAACTTCAAATTTGTGCAGTTTCATTAAATATAATTTCTGACAAGGAAACCATAATAGAATACCCAAAATACTGGATTAAAAAAAACAGCTGATGATTGGATTTAGTGTCTATGTCCAGCGGTGGACTAACGTGGGCTGAAAAATGTGGGTGATATACTTTTTCCAAAACGAGGTTATCCATCAGAAGACCAAAGTAATGGACATAGTAATAAGATGTAGCAAGCTAAAGTGGGCCGGCCACATCTGTCGCAGAACCGATGAAAGGTGGAGTAAACGGGTTTTGAGTGGAGACCGCATCTTGGCAAACGTAGTGTAGAACGGCCCCCAGCTCGATGGACCGACCATATGAAGATGGCTGGCAGTGGATGGACGAAAGTAGTTTAGAACGCCCCCCAAGTCGATGGACCGACTACTTTAGGAAAATAGCTGGCAGTGGATGGATGCAAAAAGCGGGAGATCGAGCTGTTTGGCGCTCTCTGGGGAAGGCTTACGTCCTGCTGTGCACTGCAATAGGCTGACATGATGATGTATTTGCAGATCCCTACTCCAGAGAAGGTGACGTGGACAAGTTCTTTGAGACATTAGGATCAGGTGACATGGACTCTGTTTCTGACGACTCGGATGGCGGTGATGATGAGGTAAGAACTTCTATGATAACATTAACTTACTCGCCGAACGGTTTGACTGTCAGTACAGTAGGAAAGACTGCATTATGTTTCACGTACTGACTTGCGTTGAAATAAACTACTAACATAGGTTTGGTGTCCTGAAAAAGAAAAACCGAGGACCGGGCTCAGTGGCTTGCATTGGAAGAGGTCTGTGTCCAGCAGTAAACTGACGTAGGCTGATAATGACTATAATTATGATTTTATGTTATTCTTCTTCTCAATCGTTCCCCCATTGCTGTGGATCGTGACTCCTTAGACGCTTCATTGTCTGCGTCAACCGATACGGTCCGTCGCCTGGTGAAGGGCGGCGTTGACTGGTAGCTCCAGCTGTTCGGAGATCTGGTCCGTCCATCTCTTCGGGCTGCGGCCTCTGGGTCTTTTGCCTTCGATTTTGCCTGTCACTACCAGCTTTTGGCCTCTCTTCGTGCGATATGGCCAAAATAGCTCACAACTCGGTGAAGGCAAATCGAGGACAGACGTTGAGCATTTTCAATTTTCAGTTCCTTGAGGACCGATACGTTTTTTTATGTTATTATAAATATAAAAATGTTTCCAGGAGTTCGAAAGAGGTAACATTCAAGAAGTGACCCTCAGTGAGATATCAGACAGCACCGGCAACATGAACATCACCAAATTGTCCAAACCGTTTACGAAGGAGCAACTTAACACTAAGGTATTTAATTACATTCCATAAAAGTAGATTAAATTCAATTAAATTTCATCTATTTATATTACATTCAATTACATGTGCATTCTATTACATTCCATTTAATTACATTTATTCATCCCATTTCAATTGCGACGACCTCCGTAGTCGAGTGGCGAGCACGCTGGACTTGGCGTTGCCATCTCTAAGGTCCCAGGTTCGATTCCTGGTCGGGTCAATGTAGAAAACTAAGGTTTCTTTAATTGTCTCCATGCAACCGGCCAATCTGGAGGTCACTGGGGGAGGCCTATGTTAAGCAGTGGACGTCCTATGGCTGAAATGATGATGATGATGATGAAATAAATAAGAAGTATGAAAGTGACACCTGTAGCAGAAAAGATGAAAGGACACCGTTTGTCTTGGTATGGACATGTGATGAGAAGAGAAGAGGAGCACGTAACGAGAAGAGTGATGGATATGAGTATTGATGGGTGGAGAAGTAGGGGACGACCTAAGAAGAGATAGATGGATTGTGTGAGCAGAGATATGACTGAGAAGGGAGTGAATGATTCAACGACGAGTGACCGGATTGCATGGAAGAGAAAGACATACTGCGCCGACCCCAGATGACCTGGGAACAGGGCAGGCAAATGATGATGAGTAAATAAATAAATATTAATAAATAGTTTCCACAATCACACCAATTATCTAGCTCCAAACTAAGCGAAGCTTGTACTATGGCGACTAGTTATCGGATAAACATACTTAAATACGTTTATAAACATCCATGACTTAGGTACAAATGATCGTGCTCATCACACAAACATTTGCCCCTTGCGGGATTCAAACCCGCAGCCGCTGGCTTTGTAGTCCGGAGCGGGAACCACTACGCCAGACAGTCGTCTAATAAATTTTTAAACTATGTTTTTAAAGTCAATTGAAAGATAACTTGTCTTTTTCAGGAATGTTACATTCTGGACACAGGAAGCAGTGGGATCTACGTTTGGGTCGGTAGAAACTCTAACGAAAAAGTAAGTCCTTACATTCCCATGCTCTATTCTTCTTTTTTCTTCTCTTCTTCTTTCTAGCGCTATTCTCCGTTCCGCAAGACCATGATCCTAGATGTTATAATTAAACTTAAGAGGCCGTGCAACTAATTTCAGTGCAAAATTGAAATACAGCTGTTTTTTTTATAAAATAAAAATTACATTATCTTAAAAGTAATACCTGAAGATTATTATTTAAGTTTAAATCTTATAATAGTTGTTCATAACGACAGAACAAAAAAAGAAAATTTGAATAGAAATATCTAAAATTTTATGTTATTCCAGCATTTTTTTTCTGCTATATGTATATTGAAAGGTATCCAACCTATGTGCAAATAGACCATATTTTCAATTTAATGTTAAAATTGAACTGTCAGGATAACTTGTAGTCTCTTGTAAACCGATGTTCAAACGTAACTCGAACGTAATTTTTCTGAAATAAGGATAGTTCTTTTGAAATGAAATGAAATAGTTTTGAAATGAAATAGTTTATTTGTATAAAGCATGGTACAGATGGGTGATTTTCCCAGCACCAAATCGTAAACGGCATGGCTGAAACTGCTAGTGCAGGATGGCACTTTTAACT
This sequence comes from Anania hortulata, assembly GCA_963576865.1. Taxonomy (NCBI): domain Eukaryota; kingdom Metazoa; phylum Arthropoda; class Insecta; order Lepidoptera; family Crambidae; genus Anania; species Anania hortulata. The sequence continues at coordinate 2,934,055 of OY756417.1, read as the reverse complement.
TGTAATATTTTTTTTTAGACGAAAAATGTTGTCTCCTACAGCAGCCTACAAATATTTTTCTATTATGATTGTTGCTAATAAGGAAAAAAAAAATATAAACACCTAAGTTTTTCATACCGGTGAAGCGGCACAATTTGTTTTTCAGTATACTTTTAATCATATAATAAAAACAGTTGATTTTTTAGGGATTTTCTTTTTTAAATTTAAATCCTAAATAGTGGCAGTACTTTATTGCGGAAACTTCATTACAAAATCTGTTGTATTTAATGAATGGTAAGTACAAATTCACGTGTCCAAATTTGATTTTTCACCGCGGTGAATTTTCGTTGTACGCGAATATCTAGGCATCCAACAACACTAGCTTCTCGCTACTGCGCAGTAAACTTGCGCACCAGGGACGCCTAAGCGCTTGATGTGAGAGGACGCGTGTTGCTTGTCTGGTGTTCCCACCAAAAACGTAAGTAGTGGGTTCCGGTGACTTGGGACCGCTTTTTTTTTCATTCACGTGAGTGGATAAAAGTTGTGATCCAATGATCCGATATGTTTATTAAATATATGTACTTTTACTTAATGTCGCCCGATCAAGTAGGTAGTATCAATTTATTTCTATCATAAATACTGTGCTTGTAGTGTTAACTTCTATTGGCTGTTTTTCATGACGGTGATCTCATTCCGGTGAATTCGGTGACCTAAATTGACACCGAAATGAGAAAAAATATCATTTCGGTGATTTTTTTTCATTTCGGTGAGAAGTTGTTCATTTCGATGATTTTTATCTTCATCTCGGTGTTTTTTTTTTTCATTCCGGTGACAAATTATTTCACTTCGGTGAAAAACAGACCATAATTTCTTTTGTTACATTTTAGTTGCACAAGGAATATATTTGTTTTGGGGACTAAAATGTAGCAACTAGTTAAAAGAATAATCTCAGTTGTTGCTCGCGTAGGCAATAGGCTATTTGACTAAATTATGATAATTAGTCCACTTTAAACGTAATTCAAAAATATTGAACACGTACTTTTTTAGGTTCCGTACCAAAATGGTACAAAAGGAACCCTTATACTTTCGCCATGTCCGTCTGTCAGTCCACGGCCTAGCACAGATACTGTTTGTACTAGGAAGCTGTAATTTTGCACGAGTATAAACATTAAACACGCCGACAGAATGGTACAATAATATCTTGAAAACAAAAATTCTAGGGTATCTCCCCTACACGTAAAGAAGGGATGAATTATTTATTTTTAGTCTACCCCATCGTTTGGGGTATCGTTAGATGGGTCTTTCAAATATATTGCGAGGTTGTAAAGACCATTTTTCGATTCAGTGATCGGTTTCCGAAATATTAACCTTTGTTGTTTAAATTCCGAAATATTTTTGCTACGAGTAGAGTCGTGTCCCCATCCAAAAGATAGATTTTTGTGCTACCTGATTTATTAATGACTAATACACAATAAGATTTTGTGAAGACAAATAACAAGAGACTACGTTTGTTTTATTTTACATTATACAGTGTGTAACGAAAAGGTGAAATAAAACTTTAAGGGGTTATTCCACGGCTAAATTACATCAACTTTTTCTATGGGACCAACATCAAAATCTCAAAAAAAAAATTGACGTTTTCATACAATCTGATGCCAGCTGGTGGCGTTTTAGTATGGGAAAGTGATTTTTTTTGCGATTTCGATGTTGGTCCCATAGAAAAAGTTGATGTAATTTAGCCGTAGAATAACCCCTTAGAGTTTTATTTCACCTTTTCGTTACACCCTGTATATTACAGTATCTTTGTGTTATCAAAACTAATAATTAAAATCTTTTAAAATAAGAATCTGAAAAAGTTGTAAAGATATACAGCTTGTCCCAGAAACAATGGATGAACCCTTAACTGTCGATAGGTTTCGTCAAGACCTCTCTAATCTCAAATTTTGACTTTAGTAAAAATATCTCGGTTTTCAAGATAATTGAGTTAGTTTTTTTTTTAAATGCCACTTTCGGTTAGTTTTTAATGTGCCATTTTTACAAATACGGACTTTTTCTAATTCAGTTTCTTTTTATTTCTAAAAGGATAGTTTAGCTATCAATAACAATGGTTAAAATTGAGCTAGCTAATCACGAAGTGCTTCAAAAAAACAATGTTCCAAAAAAAACATAAAATTATTTTTCCTCATGTTTGGTCAACTACCATGTTAAAAAAATGTATGGCGCTCATCGTGCCCATTAACTTAAAAAAATTCTTAGTTATTCTATTTTCCGAAAAGGTATAATAAGCTTATGTTTTCAGTATCTCTTAAACTTTATGTCTGGTTTTTATTATTTTTTTATTAAAATTACAATAAATGTTCGAATTGGCGTCCTTGCGCTCTGATACACGCCCGGCATCTTTTTATAAAAGAACTAGCTTTTGCCCGCGGCTTCGCTCGCGTTAGATTTGATTTTAAGTGAAGTATGAATGTCAAACTCAGTAATTTAAAAAACTAACAAAACTTCTAGACAATATTTTTAGCATGACTATCAAAACACGATATGATATGATTTAATATAGAGATTTATCAATTTTAGGATAACGCGGGTATACATCAAATGCAAAAATAGAACCTTTGTGTTGGGATCACGTATGGCTGTCTGTCAGTCCGTCTGTTACAACCGATTAGCTCCGAAATTACTGGCCCAATTGGATTGCAATTTGGCACAAATAATTTCAAGAATTTTCATGTTCACAATATTCATTTTAAAATCAAAGTTCCAAAAAACCATAAAATCTACACCCATATTGATAGACATTTCAACCCCATCGCATCCCAACAAGGGAGATGGAATTTCACGTCCGCAACGTTACATTTTAAAATCGTTGTTGTTTTCGTAATCAGCGACCCGATAAACCATAGAAACAATACCCATGTTGATTTTCAGACTTTGTCAGCCCCCTTCCCCTTTTTAGGAGTTGACTTTTCAAAAAATCTGAAACACGTTTACTCATTTATCGTAAGGAGAACTCACTCCTGTGAAGTTTTGAATAAAAGAGTCTGACTAATCTTGTTTCCCCATACAAACTTTGGGCCCCCATTTCACCCCTTTAGAGGGTGAATTTTGAAAAACCCTTTCTTAGTGCACCCCTAGACCTTATAAGAAACCTACATGCGAAATTTGGAATCTCTAGCACCAGCAGTTTGGGCTGTGCGTTGATATGTCAGTCAGTTAGTCAGTTTCTTCTTTTATATATATAGATGTTTGATGCGGCTCGCGTAACCAGACGGTTTTATGTATGCAGCTGCATTTTGTATGCGAGTCCGCAACTCTGTTATTGAGGATACTGGTCTCGCGTAGACAAGGTCTTTCAGACATCCGCAATTAAAAAAAAACAAGGGATTTAGATCCGGCGATCTGGGTGGCCATAAAATAGGGCCGAGCCGGCCTATCCACCTCTGTGGGTAGTGTTGATTCAAATAATTTCTTACTACTATTGCGTAGTGAGCTGGGCACTCATCATTTTTAAGCCACATTCTCCGCCTCACTTCTAAACTGATATCTCCTAGCATGCCGGGTAAATCATTTTGTAAAAAATTAAGGTAAATTTCACTATTCAGTGTAGCTGGATGTTCATATAGCCCGATCACCTGTCCGCCAATAATCCCAGTCCACAAGTTAACTTTAAATTGAACTTGGGACCGATCTTCCCTCATCAAATGTGGGTTTTCTACTTGCTAGCTATGTAGATTGTGGATGTTGAGATATCCATCTTTCCGGCATGAGGAATCATCCGTTCACAACATTTTATTGAAAAATTGCAGGTCCTCCCTTATTTTATTTAACATGATTCTGCAGAATGCAATCCTGCGCGGATAGTCAGCAGGCTGTAGAGTTTGGACCCTTTGAACATGGAAAGGGTGCAACCTGTATATTTTTAACCGACTTCAAAAAAGGAGGAGGTTCTCAATTCGTCAGTATCTTTGTTTTTTTTAAATTTTTTTTTATGTATGTTCAGCGATCATTCGTTACCAGGTTAACCGATTTCGATACTTCTTTTTTTGTTCGAAAGGGAATACTTTCGGAATGGTGCCATATAAATTTGATCAAGTTCTGATGATGAAATCGGTGTTCAGCCGTTAACTTATGTTTGCACTGAAAAGATTCGTATTGTTGAGGATTATCACTGTATGTATCACTAAAAATAGATGAAATAAGTAAATGTTATAAAAAAAAGTAAACCGACTTCAAAAAACTGAAAAGATAAAAATAATATCAACACATAAGTACCTAATCAGTTACTTTTGGAGTCGGTGCAAACGAAAACATTCAAACTCTCATCGGATAGCACCGACTCCAAAAGTAAATGATTAGGTACTTATGTGTTGATATTATTTTTATCTTTTCAGTTTTTATGGTTGATTATTACAATATATTTGTTATTTTTGTTGTTTTATTCTCACACGTTTCTAAATGAATTTAAGTTTAAATAAGTTAATATCCATGTATGGTACATTTTAATTAATACTTTCAATACCATTATAGTATAGTCAGAAAAGGATAACCTGTACTGTGTGATAGCACTCTTCAAAACGTAGGTAAGTAATTATGGAACTAGGATAGCAGCATTTTAGGTGCGTTGCGTGGTAACAGTTTAGTTTTTTTCGGTGACTGCATAAGTAATTTAATTGCGGTGACTCGCGTTTTTCATTTCGGTGATGAGAAGTTTCATTTCGGTGAACTATTCTTTAATTTCGGTGACACCAAAATTTTAAAGTACTATATCTCCTAAGTATATGAACTCAATTTGATGTCGAGTAAAGATTAATCATAACAATATCATAAATAACAATACTACATGGTTTTATTTCAAAAAAAGTTATAAATAAAAAAGTTCACCGTAATGACAAAAAAAATGGACTTGTTGAAATTGACCCAGATAGGATGGTGCAAGTTATTAAGCTCAGCATGCTCGGTCCTGGTCAGACATGCAAATATTTTTGTAATAATAAAAAGTTAGGTACATAAGTCTGATATTTCTACATTAAAATAAGCACAATAAGTATTTAGGTATAATAATTACATTAATAATAAAAATAAAAAATATGTCAAAATATTATCCTAATAGATTTAAATAATAATTACAAATTCAAAAAATCATTGATAGTATAAAAACATTTTTCTACAAGCCAGTGGTGCAACTTTTTCTTAAACAGATTCATCGGCAAGTCAGTCAGAGATGTGGGTATTTTGTTAAATATCTTGATGGCCATTATGTAACAGTTTCTACTATACAATTTTGTTCTCTTTGGTGGGAATTTCAATCTTTCGGGGTATCTCCTGCTGCAAAAATGATTTTCTTTGTATTTGGTAAAAAAATCTGGATGTTTTTTAACGAACAAACCAGTTTCGTAAATGTATAAGCCTGGCAGTGTTAAAATGTTTAAATTAATAAATAATGATGAATTATTTTGGTAACTGAAATGATGTGAAAAATCCATTCGCGCCACATGCAGCAATAAAAACTAATCTTTTAAAATCACGTGTTATTTTGTTCCAATTATCATTCACGTCTGTATAATCAGAGAACAAAATGTACGGAAATAAAATGATTTCTAGAACGGCCTCTTAAAAAAAATGCCAAGTCTGGTTATTTGGCTCGATTGCCGTTGCGTATTTAACACTCGCAATCCAGTGTGAATTCACTCCCAGTAATATTACTATCTAAAACGGTATTCTCGTAAACTTATAATTTGACGTAAAATTATCAAAACTATACCAATACGACTGAAAATAGAGCAAAAATCGGTTCATCCGTTTGGGAGCTACGATACCACAGACAGACAGACAGACACGTTAAACTTATTACACCTCTTCTCTTTTTGCGTCCGGAGATAAAAATAATAAAATTTTGGTTTCTTCCATTTCAGTCGCATTACGAACTATAAGGTTCAGACTACAAACACCTGGAATTTTTCAGAACCCAATTAGGCTCGGACTACACATCCAGAATTCTTCAGAACCCCATACAAAACGGATTGAATCCGGGTCTGTCCGGAGCCGTTTTGTGTGGAGTTCTGAAAAATTCTGGATGCATGTAGCCCGAGCCTAATTGCATTTTTTGGGTTTACGAGAATACCGTTTGTGATCGTAATGCTACTGGGAGCGGATCGACACCGGATTGCGATTATTGTCAAATTACGTTGGGCCTCTGATTGGTTCCATAAAAGTTGTATTTGAGCAATAGCTAGGTACCGAGGACCGAAAAACCGGGTTTAATTGTTAACCGTTTAGATGACTAACGACGTTCCGAAGCCGTATTTAAGGTAACCCGTATACATATCGGGTTTACCAGTATTCGCTATGTACAAAGTGGATGGTGGGGGTCGTCAAATCGATCGCAATACGCAATGTCGCAGAAATTTGAAATAACTCTGGACTGTCATGTTTCAAATTGCTATATTTCCATAGAATCATGTTGTAAAAACGTTAAAAATCGCGATATGGGTCACAGTACGTGTTGTATTATAAAGTGTAGAATCAATGGAAAAAACAGTTCGTGCATGTTTTAATTGTTTCCAACATCAAGATGGAAATTGGAGCAATGAAATAAATGGATAGCTGTTGTGAAAAGAAACAGTTCGTAGGAAGTTTGTGTCACAGACGTTTGTCTTATGATTACAGCTCTTATTAAGTAGCTTTGTCCGTTGGATCCCAGCTCTTCAACGTCTTCACATGCTGTACTAATACTATTTTTTCCCTTTTGGCACAGTTTGAGGTTTAAAAGTTATATCATGTTGTATCAATTCAAATCCCGTCCGTTTACATTCATATTTTAGTTCAAGTAAGAAAATCACTTATTATAACATACAAAAACTTTTTAGATATTTTCATCTAATTTCGAATAAAAACAATCCGAAAATCATTCTCAAACCATCCAGTTGCCATATTTGAGAGATCTTAAGTCCACAATAATTGTGGTCACTAGGGGCGCTGTCATCGCGCACACCGCGAATAATATTGCTGATCGGAAAGCACGAGATAGAAATAGCAGTAGATTGTATGATACCTTAAAAAAATTAAACGAAAGTGAACCTTAGGCTGGTACCGGTTTCTTTGGATTTGATAAACCCGTATTTATGGATTAAGCGTTAACGTCGGGTTTTTCAAAACGTAAAAATTAAACCGTTAATACGGTTAACTTTTTCGGTCCTTGCTAGCTACAGTTACCCCCAATTAGGTTATTATTTGTATCTCACACTGTTGTTTCATTCCCAGGAGAAAGCTGAAGCGATGAACAAGGCACAACAGTATTTGAAGGCACACAGTCTACCTCCATGGGTAAATATTTATTAAAAACTATATTGCAGCTTCATCCAAAGGCATTCTCTTACCGATCTTTGGACCAAACACTATTAATTGTAATGGTTTTAAGATCTTAAATAGGTATGTAGAAGTGCTTGTAGCTCAGTGGCGGCAGCGCTTCGATAGTTGTGATTCAAAGTTAAGCCACCTACGCTGCGGTTGTGAGTGGATAGTTGACCATTCCAACCATAATAAGTGACATTCACCACAAGCATCTTCGTGCTTCGGAAGGCACATTAAAAGTTGTCTCGGCTAATATCGCTGTCGTGAAGCCTAATCAGGGGCCATAAGGTGGCTTAATAACATATGACAGTAGTGTTTAGTCACTGACCTTGCAACACCCCTCCACCGCACTGGGCCCGCGCGTGGTGGAGTATGGGACACACCACCTCATAGTTGAGGTGAAGCCTATGCCCTGAAGTGGGATGTTGGGACGTATCATACTTTAAGCATGTAACATATGTTTGCAATGAAGAAATTAAATGAAATATTCTAAGCGCGCTTGGTTTGGCTGCCTCGCTAGTAACTTGGAGGCCTGGCTAGTCGCTACGCGATCCTGCTTGTCATTTGGCGCAGTGTAAGCAGTCCCATTCGTACGTTTCTTATCGCTTGTCATCTCGGTTACACGCGAGACACTAAGCGAGGCATCTAAACATGAAGCCGTGGGCTCAGGGACCGAGTAGAGTTATGGGTCTGACAAATGAATGCTGGCCTCCTCTTGATATTGCTTGATCGTCGACTCTTCGCTTCTAGTTCCGGATTGAGCATACATTGATTTTAACTTACTGAAACTCGAGTGGTGAAGGCGAATGTAAACTCGGACCAAGTTTGAAAACACTAATATCGGTGATGGCCAGTTTCGGAACAATAAGGGGGCGGAATCTGGCTGGCGAGCTGACGGAAGTGGACGGAAAGATCGTCCAATTGTTTGTCCCGTTTGTCCCCACAATGTCAATACGAGTCCGGCCTCCGTTTAACAAGGGCTTTAGTAGGCATTTTCTGACAATTTGAGCAACTGATTGACAGTTGCAACTGTCAGTGTCACTTGTCACTTATCTATAATTTCTACTTTTACAGGTTCACGTATCCAAAGTTCCTGAAGAGATTGAGCCCACAACGTTCAAGCAGTATTTCGATGACTGGAATTAAGTTATATATAATAAATAATTTTTAACAATTTGAGGCAAATCCGGGTACATTTTTGATACTTCCATTAAGCCCTGACAAAGTAATAAACACGCATAAACTGGTTATGTAAGGTATGCTTTACTGCACCGTAAAAAATGCGTACTGTTGTTTTTGATTTCTATACTGCACCGGTATTTCTTGCGATGACGTCATCTGCAATGTCACTCCTCAATAATGCGAGTGATCGTTTCAGCACAGTATTACAAACTGTAACAAAATTAATGCAAATCCTCCTAGATCTCAAATACGTAACAATTAACTTCTTGTATGGGACCAACATCCAAATCGCAAAAAAGGTGTCCCCATATATTATATCGTAACAGCTGATTTGACATTTAGCATGAAGATAAAGTTTTTTTTAAAGATTTTTAATGTTAGTCCCATACAAAAAGTTGTTGTATTTGAGCACCAGTATCAGCCACTAGGGGTAGATAGATAGATACTCTTTATTGTACACCATACAAGTAAAATACACATGATTTTTACAGAAAGATGTACAATTTAGGCGGTCTTATCGCTAATAGTGATCTCTTCCAGACAACCTTTAGGTAGAGGACAACTATTAGAGAAAGGGGGTTGTTGATGTTTAAAAATAACCTTGTATACTGTTATTATAGCTACCCACAGACAGATACTCGATTGCGATGAAAATACCGATGCAACATCCTAATGCAGTGGACGCATTATCGCATTTTGTATATTCCGATCCGTGCGTGCGTACGCTCCGATTCCGATCTAAGTAGTAGACGCATACTTTATGAGTCTATCTTTCTAATAGATAGGTTAAGTACCTTATAATTTTTATTGCAAATGTTTTAACAATTACACATTAAAAGTTATTTATAAAAATGCTCGAATAGCTCACGTACAGTCAATGGCAGGTCAGCCTACTCAAAAAGTTGAAGTGCAAAACCAATTTACAACTTTAAGTCCGAGACATAGAGATCAATATCAATTGAGAGAATTTGACGTTTTGTGTTAGGTTGACGAGCTCTTATCTGTACAATATTTGTAACATGTTATTAATATTTAAGTTCTGTCAATAATTGAGAGACCTAATGTAATTTCTTTTGAGATAGTAAAGTATCTATAACCTAATTATTAGACTTTGGACACCTCTTTTTAGAAATGACAAATAAGTTACCTCTCACTATTATTATACAGGTATGTCCCGTAAAGAGCGTGCCAAACGAAAACCATAGATAGAGCAAAAAAGGCTCGATCTCCTATCCGAAATTAGACTTCGTAGAAGTCGAACCATTTTTGCACAAATTTTTGTCGTTTTCCTTAGCAATTATTTTCAGAAAATCACAATTTTCTCAAAAACGGTGCAACTTTTACTAGGACTATTATTGAACAAGAGATACAGCTTTTCATGTTCTATCTACAGTTTTCGTTTGGCACGCTCTTCATGGGATACCCAGTATGTTAAGATATTACAAATTATTGCATAAGTTGATTCACTGCACAAAAATCATTTTGAGCGAAGCTCGTTTATTTTAAGTACACCGCTTTTTTTTATGTTGTAAACAAATAATAATTAAATTTTAAGTAAGTATTTTAATTAAACGATAAAAATCTCATAATTTGTTTTTTCTTTTAAAAAATGAGTCAAACGTCAACTTTAAACTGGATACAAGCGGTGACGGACGCCTCTCAGGACGCGTCTTGACATTCAAAGATCAAAGGCTGCCATTGGTCGATGGCTGGCGGAAGTTGACTGAAGGATAGACCAATAGCAGCGTTTGACCTCACAATGTCAAGACGCGTCCGTCCCCGTTTGTATAAAATTTTATTCGTCGGATAATATTGTCCAGATAACTGGCGTTTGAGAAATAAGCCCTTATTATAATCATAGTTTCGACTATTCCGTCAGTCAATAGTAGATTTAACTGGTAAAGCATTGTAGTTTATTGAGTCAGAACACTTGTAAGTCAACAAAAAAAATCCAAGGCTCATACAAGCTTATACAGGGTTATTTGTAAAACATCAACAGCCGCCTAGGGGCTGATTCTGGTGCTCAAATACAACAACATTTTCTATTGGACCAACATCGAAATAAAAAAAAATTGTCTTGTGCATGTCAGCTGGTCGGTGGCTTAGCAAATAACCTTACAAATAACCCTGTATAACAATTGGCATCACTATCATGAGAGGCTAATGAGTTTTGCGCTTGCCGGTAGATGTATAAGTCCATCATTAGGACTGTTATTTTTTATGGCAGCGAAGCGTGGCCGCTACTTGAGCGACACAAGCAGGAGCTGCGTGTCACGGAGATGAATACACTGCGGTGGATGTGCGGAGTCACGCGGAAGGACCGCTTGAGGAACTCGCGCATCCGCGGTAGCCTTCGTGTCCGTGATATTGCAGACAAACTGCAGGAGAGTCGCCTACGCGGGTACGGCCATGTTTTGCGGAAACCGGCAAGCTACGTAGGAAACAAATGTCTGGCCATGCGGCCACTGTCAGGTCCTGGTAGAAGGGGTAACCCAAGAAGTGTTGGCTTGACGTCGTGATGGCTGACATGCCTACTAATGACCTTACAACCAGGGACGCCCAAGACCGTGTGAAGTGGAGGAGAAAAACAAAGAAAGCGGACCCTGGGCTCCAAAGCGAAACGAAACCGGGATTAACTGTAAAGATGATGATGATGCGCTTGCCGATAGGACCACCCACAAGGTGGTCAGACGACTAGGTAAAGGTTGCAGGAAGCCGGATGCAGGCCACTTCTAACCGGCCAATCTGGAAGTCACTGGGAGAGGCCATGTTCAGCAATGGACGGATGGCTGAAATGATGATGATGATGAATGAGTTTTGAATGTTGGATTTATCACGTCATAATTTTCTAAACATTATGTTTTTAGACAGACAGAGACACAGATTTCAAAAAACTAAAAATTGTCCTAAAAATTCTAATAAGCAAAAAATTACATTTACTAGTTATTATTGTAGTCGGTGCAAACGAATGAAAATATTTAAACTCTCAATGGTTGGTACCGACTCTTAGAATGACTATGTAATTAGGTTATAGTTAATACTAATATTCGTTTTTTTTAAGTCAATAATTTAGTTTTTTATAGATTTTTTTTGTATCTTAAAAGATGTTGTATTTGAGGTTTTGCTAATTTGAAGTTACACGTTGTTAAGTATATTTCGGTAAATATTAATTTGGGCTTTTTAGTTTTTTTTAAGTTAGGTTTTTTGTTTTTTTACCTTTTTTTTCGATGATCAAAGAGCTGGTTTGCTTAATTGGTGTTACCGTTGTATATTATATTGTGTAACCACAAAATATCGCCCACGCCATCCGTAATAATTACTCGTACAAATAACTTTTTGAGGAAGAACTAACTATAATTTAATATAAATAAGTCATAAATATTGTATTCTGCACTATCTATTCTACGAACGGCGCGCGGTTTCTGGTTAATGAGTCAAAACAATTTAATCTTACTGCATTAAAGGTGATTCTCAGTTTAATTATTTCCTTAGGAAATCGAAATAATTTATTTTAAAAAAAGTATTTTTTGTACAAAAACCCTACTACAACCAATTAAACCTATTTATTTCTGCCTAAATTAAGCTCTTTTACACGTCCCATTTTACCCTATCCTGCTGCGGGACAAATTTGGGCTATTGTCGAAAAGAAGCAGCCCAAGAAACTCAATCACTGTTTTCGGCCTATTTTCAACCGACTTCAAAAAAGGAGGAGGTTCTCAATTCGACTGTATGTTTTTTTTTTGTATGTTTGTTACGCGATTACTCCGCCAATTATGAATCGATTTTAATGATTCTTTTTTTGTTTGGTAGATCATACTTCAGAAGTGGTCCCATATAAATTTTATCGAAATTGATTTAGAACTTTTTGAGAAAATCAACAAATATATACCCAGATAATATTTTGGCTGTGGTTCTTGTTACCTATCTTCGACAAATATGAGCCGATTTTGATGATTTTTATTTTATTGAATAGCTTATACTTCAAAGATGCTATGATAAAAGTTTGAAAAATAAAAACCACCCCTAAGGGTAGGAAAATAGGGGATGAAATCGGTGTTCAGCAGTTAGATTAGGATTTATCATTAAAAATAGATGAAATAAGTAAATTTTATATAAAAAAAAAAACCGACTTCAAAACACTAAAATGCCAGCCGATGAGAGATTCAATGTTTTTGTTTGCACCGACTCCAAGAGTATCTGATTAGGTACTTAAGTGTTAGGATTATTTTTATCATTTTAGTGTTTTGAAGTCGGTTTTATTTTTTTTAATAAAATTTACTTATTAAATAGTATGTTTACAAGAGGCTAGTTTCCTGGGTCAAAGAAAGATTATTCTATTTAGTCTGTCAGTTAGATTAACAAAAAATATTAAACCCATATTTTGTCTTTCATCAATCAAACAAAAAATTACGAAGATAAAGCTCATCAAAGTGAGCACTTGACGTCACGCCTTGCTAAAAATTATCGCAAGGCGTGACGTTACGCGGAACTTCTACGGGCTATATCTTCATAATTTTTTATTTGATTGAGAAAATAAAAAATACGTGTCCCATATTTTCTGTTAATCCAACTGACGGACTTATTAGATTTTTTTAAGAAACTAGCCTATTGTTGTTTTATTGTTTAAGGACTCTCGCCCACGGTGATTTTTTGTGGCGATGCAATAGCAATGCTGTCGTGCGTTTGCATCAATCGAGTCGCGATGCGGTCGCTAGCTGTGTGCCCTGGCCCACATAACCACGATTCAGTCGCGATGCAAACGCGATACTGTCGCGCTTCTCTCGCGATGCAAACGCGATTCAGTAACGGCACAAAAATGCCTGCGATCGCTACAGTTTCAAGATGGACTCCGTGGAGCAACATTAATCACGTTGTCGTTTGTGCTGCTTATAAGTAAGCAGCCGAAGTGTGGGCTTATATTCTCCGATATCGTATATAGTCGCGATGAATCAGCGCGTTTGTAGCGCGTTAGCATCGCTTCTGCAGCGCGTTGCAAATGCGACTATAGCGCGTTAGTAGCGATGCTGTTGCGGCAGCATCGCTACAAAAAGTCGCCGTGGGTGGGCGAGGGGCCTAAATAGTAATTAACAGTGTAATAAACCATTTTTCATTAAAAACATCTTGACACGCGATTTTTTTATATAGATAGTTTAGCAATACACTGTGGTAATTTGTTAATAAAAGCGAATACTACCCATGAACGAATTACCTATTTTATGCAGTCTAAAATTTGGAAAAGCAAGATTATCATTATTCCGGGTATTGATTTATTAGGCTCGGATTACATGCACCCGGAATTTTTCAGAATCCGGGCTTGTCCGGAGCCGTTTTGTACGTTCTAAAAAATTCCGGATGTATGTAGTCCGGGCCTTAAGATTATGAATGTCACTTTTCTTAGGGAATGGCTGGGGGTTTTTACGAATGTACGAGTAATTTTAAAAGTAACCTATTTAAGTTACTAGTACTACTACTACCTAATATTATGGTTGCTAACCTGTGTTAAGTTAGATTATGTGTAGATTTTTATATTTTCACAGTTGAATTTATTTGGATAGACTAATAAAAGGCTATGGCAGAATAACAGCCTATGTTTGTGGGTCTCCTGCAATCACTGAGTCAAGACCATTTTGTCTTATAACATTATGTTTCATACCATTCTGTTGTATCTGTAATCTGCTTTGAGACAAATAAATACATTTTTATTCTTATTCTAATGTGTCAGAATTTAGCAAAGCATAAAATTTATGCAAATTAATACGCAATTCATCGCAGAATGACCACACTAACTATGACTTAGTGCGATTACTTGTATTTAACGTAAAAATAGCATAAACCAAACGACGATTTATCTACTAAGAAAAAAAATGATTGTCTATTTGTGAGAAAACAAATATTCTAAAAGTGCGAACTGGTTCCGTAAAAACTTGCACATCATCATCATCATCCATCATATCAGCCTATTGCGACCTCGACGACCTCCGTAGCCGAGAGGCGAGTATACCGGACTTGGTGTCGCTATCTCCGAGGTTCCGGGTTCGATTCCCGGTCGGTCAATGTAAAAAAATAACTTTTCTATATTGTCTCGTGTCTGGGTGTTGTGGTACCGTCGTTGTTTCTGATTTCTGTAACACAAGTGCATAAGCTACTTATCAGAGGATCAGAGCAATGTATGTGATGTTGTCCAATATTTATTTATTTATTGCAGTCAGTCAACTACTGGACGTAGGCCTCCCCCATCGAGCACATACCCTATAGAGCAGCAATATGAACCATCTTTCTCCGAAACTAGTAAGTGATTTTTCACTTACATTTAGTATGAAATGACAAGTCCTGTCAACTCTCGCCCTACAAAAAAGTACAGATACAGATTAAAAAATGGCGGAAAATTTCCTCGAGCAAATCATATGACATTTCTACTCTATAGGGTATGTGCCCCATAGCCTCCCCCAAAGCCCCAAAGAGCACGACCTCCCGATTTTTTCATCCATCACCTTCCAGCTATCTTCTTAAGGTCGCAGTCCATCAAGCTGAGGGCTAACACACTAAGTTTGCTAAGGTGTGGTCTCCACTCGAGAACCCGCTTACTCCACCTTTCATCGGTTCTGCGACAGATGTGGCCGGCCCCCTGCCACTTCAGCTTGCTACATTTTAGAACTATGTCCATTACTTTGGTCTGCTGCCAGATATTGTCGTTTCGGATATTATTCCTTTACGAAATCACAAGCATTGACCTTTTCATAGCTCGTTGAGTGACGTGAAGTCGACAGACCAGCTTTACTGTCATGTTTATTAATTTATTTAAACTTTATAATTAACTAATACAAATTAAAATCGTACAAAAAGTGAACTTGAAATGTTTCACATTTCAGCTCCGTAGGTCATCACTGGTAGGACGCACTGGTCAAATACCTTGCTCTTCAGGCATTGTGGCAGTGGCGACGAATGACGCAGCTCCCCAAATGCTGCTTAGCCAAGCTGCACTATCCAAGAGATTTTCCGCTCAAAGTCTACCTAACTGCCGCACTAATCTGGATATAAATACTCCTTGATAAATTCGAGCGCCACGCTTTTGACGGAAACCAGACCGGGGATGTCATGGACATTGTACATGACATTAGTCTTGTCCAAGTTCATTCCTAGGCCCACACAGCACAGCACAGGCAGCGTTTAGACTATCCAGCATGTATTGCAAATCCTCCAGCGATTCCATGATGACTATGTCACCGGCAAAGCGAAGGTGCGTGAGGTGTTCGCTGTTGACATTATTAGTCCCTTTCCAATCCAGTGTCTTGAAAATATCTTCCTGTGCGTTCGTGAACAACTTCAGAGATATGTCATCTCCTTGTCTCACGCCTCTCAGGAAATAGGTCTTGTCTTGTGATTTTGGATTTAAACAGTCATCGATGCCATTTTTTACAGGTACTACACATCACCAATCGAATTGGTATCGCTGTAAGAATTTTAGAACAGGTTTCAAGGTCTCAACGGAGTCAAAGGCTTTCTCGTAGTCCACAAAGGCTAGGCACAGAGGCTGATTATACTCTTAAGACTTCTGTAAAATCTGCCTTACTGTGTAGTTATGGTCGGCATATTTAGAGTTTTTGAACTTCATTCATCTTGAGTCTTGAACCAGCCGCGCTTTATCTACTTGTTTCTGCAGCAATATTTAATTATTTTTATAATAGATAAGTTATTTAACTATGTATTGTATGTATTTATTCGTATTTTCCTCCCATTTTTTTATTAACGTCTTGTTTTCATACAACATTTTTTGACAAGACATTGAACAAAACTACTGATTTAATAAAATTAACAAGAGAAACCGCGGGTCAAACGAAGCTAACCTCTTTATATAACCCCGCCATATTTGATCTCTTGACATTCACAAACCAATAGTGAGCGCGCTGCTCGCATCGACGCACGCGCAGTGTTTTTATCACAAGTTGTTCTAGGAAAATGTAAGTTTACTTTATTTGTTTACTGAAATAAAACTGGATTGGGTTTTAAAGTGTTTATATAGAATGGGGTATTTTCTTTAATTTAACATATGCAATCGTTAAACAGATCAATCGATTTCACTTTGAATTTACAAGTTTTATGTAATTGAAAAGGAATGAATGGAGTATGATCTTGTTACGTTAAATTGGTATAAAGTTTATTGAATTGACGTTTAAAAGAACTATGTAATTTGATATTTTGTATTATTTATAAAATACTAGATGTTTCGGCTTTAGTAAAAATAATTATAAATCAGTGCCTTTGGAAACGTACTTACATATTTAACTGTAGGTGTAAATGGAGTCAGTTTCTAAATATTTTTTCAAATCCAATGATTTTTGTTAGAAAGTGTATGTCCAAGTTAGTTTTATAATTATTATTTAGCGCAATGTCTATTTGAAATACAAAATTAATAAAAACGTAAACGTTGGTAAGTAGGTAGGAAACGATTCAAAGTTTTTAAACTACTCATCTTTAAGTTTATTTATTTAATCATACTCGTATTGAATCTAATATATTTTTTGCAACGAACAGTTTATTCAGAATTTGTTGGATCTTAATTACAAATCAAAATTTTATTTACTTACGTAATTAACAAGATTTCGGTCTTCAATTTATTATTCTGAATACCAATAATATCCGAATTACGACGTTACAAATATTTTTTTGGACAGTAATTATATACTTAAACGAGTGTTACCCCATGGCGTACATTCTCTCATGAATTATTCTCAGACTTCCTTCTCCTAACTGCCATTTCATACCTTCAGAAGTAGATTTTATAAAAAATATTCACGCATACCTATCACAATCCAATCACTTTATTGATATGAGCTTTTTCATTCTAAGTTTCTATCTTTTTATTCGTTTAGTTCTTGTTTAACATATAGTTTATTATCAAGCGATTTTTTTTGTTGACTTTATTTTATGTGTTCAGTAGCTTACACAGGGAGACTGGAACTGAACCCGCCATAGCAAATTCGCTAGAGGAAGTCATTTGCTAATTTCTGTTACTTACTTTCAATACTTTCCTAAACATTTTATTAGTTTTTTTTAAGCCGTTTTCATTTCATCCTGTAAACAAAAACTTTCTCGATGGAACCAACATTGAAATCGCGTAAAAATGATATCCCTACGAAATAGCCAAAATTGTTAATGAACAATTGTAAACTATCAAAACAATCAGATAGTATCGATACTATCTTAATGCTCATTTTTCTCTGTACTGTTTGTTTTATGTGGCATGCAATAAAGAGTATCTATCTATCGATAGGATACCGTCTAGGCCATCGATAATCGACTATCAATAAATTAGCAACACTACTAGTGCTCCATTTATTCAAATGTTCTTCTCGTTCTTAACGGTAAAAAGTCTGGCCAGACATACGAGTATAAATACTTTTAAACCGGACTTTAAATTTATGGTGGTAAGAATTGTGGTGGTGACTGCTAAAAGTATTATACAGGGTTACATTTTAATGTAGTGCCAAAATTTAAGAATAAGGTCTATTAACCAATATTAAAAATACTAATTTATCGTAATTAATTCCAGTAGTCGTATTTCTGAGCTGAACTGAGAGGACATAGGCTTTCCCTAAAACGCCATAGCGTTTGGCTGGGCCGTTTGCTGCCCACAACCTCGACTAGGTCGTCAGTCCACCGGGTAGGATGCTTAATTCAGACTTATTTATCATCATCATCATCATCTCAGCCATTGGACGTCCACTGCTGAACACAGGTCTCCCCCAATGATTTTCATCGGGGGGGATTGCCAATACTCGCCACGCTTGGCAGGCGGGTTGGCGAGCGCAGCTTTTGTAAGATTTCACATGCAGACTCTGCTGCCCGTCTCGTGCTACAGGAGTTAGTCGCCTCTTACGACACGCCTCCTGTTGGCTGTGGGGAAGTGTATTCTTTACGGCCGTCCCCACACAGCACAGACTTATTTGCAGAAATGAAAAAATTACTGTTTTTTAAACATCTATTTTAATTAAGTAGTTCTAAATATCGTAACATGTTTCATAAATACATTAAATTTATTTGTTTAATGTTGTTTATTCGTTGTTATCTTAAACGTATCAATACATTTGTTTAATTAACCTTTAACATTAATCTGTCATTATTTGATAAGTTTAGTTAACGTTACTTTGATTTATCAAATTCGCTGTACGATAGAAGGTCCCCAGAGATTCTTTGAAACTACATGTTTCTATGTCTTGATCAGGTCATGTTTTCTGTGTGACTTTCATCACAATCCTTTCAGCTGTATACCTAATAAAATTTATTGGTATCATTTCACACACTGACTAAAAGTGAAATTAAGGCGAGTAATGCCCCTAAATTACGAATATCACAGGAAAACTCATCAAAATACGGTTCATATCAGCGCGCAATGAAACGTGGTTGTTACGACAGTCGCTGCGTCTTTATAAAGCGAAAATTGGGGATAATAATAAGTACTTTTCGCATGGTCGCCAATTGATTGTTCGATTAAAAACCCTATGTTCAGTTTATAGCTATCTAAATGACCTGTAGCGACATCTATCTCGCCACATACGAACTAATCTGACGTATCCTACATCGTGATATTAAAGTTATCGGAGCGATTGAAACATATATACAAGAACCCGACAAACAACCGTTGGGCAGTTGCCCACCAGACAACACCCGTCTGGTCGGAGGATCCTCCTTTTTCAATGTTGGATGAGGAACTTTACACCCTGTTCCTCCTCTTACCTCCAAACTGGATCACGTCGGGGTCACCAGTTTGGAGGTAAGAGGAGGAACAGGGTGTAAAGTTCCTCATCCACCATTGAAAAAGGAGAGGATTCGGTGAGGGGTGGTCAAACGAAAAGCATGTTCGATTTATTTTAATAGTTTATGTTTATCATTTAAAAAGCCTTAGAGTACTAGTTTGGTGTAACTAGTTTTGTATTGTAATGTTTGGTGAAGTGACAAAGATCTGAACTATTAAAATAACATTGATACAACGCGCAACGAGTGTCTAGTGACTTGCCTGCTTCTACGGGAAAAGTAGCCTTCACTGAATCCATAAAACGCAATAAACACTAAACACCCGTTATTTATTGTCTCCACTTGAACAAGATAACACGACAAAATCACTGCTCTTCATGTGGAGCGGTATTAAGTCCACTAATTTAAAAAAAAGCGTTTTCATTTTTAGAAGTCTATCTTGTAACATCATACAAGCTATAGCCCCTGGACTATAGGCCCACCTTCCTTATAGGCAGTTTCGTCAATGCCAACATGATTCATTGTTAAGAACTTGACTCAGTACCATTGTTGTTTAATAACGATTGCAATTTTAAAATGGATGACAGCAGAGTTAGTTTATTTTACGCGATCGAAAAGAAAAATAATGTAAAACTATTGAAAACAATTTTATATTGACGACCGCCTGGTGTAGTGGTGCGCGCTCCGGATTACAACGGTTCGAATCCCGCAAGGGGCAAATGTTCGTGTAATGAGCACGAGCATTTTGTACCTAAGTTTTCATAGTATTTATAAGCGTATGTTAGCATCATCGAGCATATACATATATAGCGGCAATAAATAGGTACGAACCATCTTTCTCTGAAACTAGTAAGTGATTTTTCACTTACCTAAATTTAGTATGAAAATGATAACTCCTGTCAACGCTGGGCCATACAAAAACAGTGCAGATGAAGCTTAAAAAACGCCGGAAGATTTTGTCGAACAAATCATATGACATTGCTTCTCTTTAAGATTAAGTGTTCCATGGTTAGCTTATACCTTTTTGGGTTTTATAGGACCTGAGGGCTTACGTGTATATGGTTCGGCGATATTGTACGAGTGGCTAGGACAAATTGGAAAAGATTGCCACAGCACTATTAGAAAGGGGACGTAGAACCTAGCAGTGGGTTAACATAACTATCTAATATTTAAAGATCTAACTAGTTATCTAATTAATTTAATTATTGATTATTTAATGAATTCTTTGTCTATTCCCAGCATGAAGTTGGTCATCGCATTCTGTGTGGTGACGCTGGCCGCAGTCGCCCAGGCGCGCGTCACCGCTACTCAGAGTCCCGTCTCAACTCACATAACCTCGCTTACTGACAAGGTGAGAATTATATCCCTTCTTCTGTATAAACATAGATTATATAAATAGTAGTTATGGGTATCTGTCAGTCATGTATATAGTATGGCTGCCAATGAGATTTAAAATTATCTAGTAATTAACGACTTATGAAAGTTAATCCTCTGTCACTTAATCACTTTATAAGAGAGATTTGTCCCATTTACATCGTAGGCCTACAGGAGTCTGCAGGCTTAAAACTTAAGCTTTGCGTTGCTTACACACATAGTCCTATGATGTGAATGTCCCCAATCTTTGGTATGAAGTGACAGATAATTAAAACATTATTTAATATGTGATTTTAAGTGCCACTAACAGCTTGTCAAATAATAATTATCTGTTGATGATTATTAGAGCTTTTAAGTCGATGTCATCAATGTTTGTTATTAAAGTGACATAGGATCAAATTATTAACACAGGATTTGAGTTTCAGTGGCAACCTGTCAAACAACCTATTCCTCTGTTAGTGAATAACAAAAATGTGTTATCAATATCATCAATCTTTGTTATAAAGTGACAGATAATCAAATTATTTACAGAGGATTTCAAGTAGCATTGACAGTCTAGTCTATTATCTATTCCTAAATAAAGTTAAGTGACAGATGATTAAACTGTTAACAGATGATTACAAAATAATTCAAATAATATAGACACGATTTAAGCCACGACTAAAGTTATTCCCACGAATTTATGACGAATGTCATCATAATCGAGAAATAAAAAAAAACTTTTCTAATCGTTAAATACATATCATAGATTTAACCCAAAGTTATTCCACCCAAAACGAGCTTCAAAACAGTAAATTAGAAATTGCATATGTTACAATCCTCGGCAAGGATCTTGAGCAATGGAGGAAAGAGAGGGGATCGCTTTGCGCATTTTACGAGACGATCATCATTATCAGAGACGCGTGTGCGCGGAGCGCTCAAGATCCGTGCCGCTTATTGTAATTTGGTGACTAAAATACTTGTTTCTATTTTAGGATGCCCGAAGCAAAGCCAAGGTCCACCCCGCATTCGCCAGCGCCGGTCAAAGGGCAGGTGTTGAAGTTTGGAGAATCGAGGTACGTCTCAAGAATTTCTTTCTTCCAACTACCCGAAATTGGAGCTGATTTTGAACATAACTTTATGAGGTACATGTAGCTCAGTGGCGACAGCGCTTTGGTATTGATTACCAAAGTTAAGCAACCCACGCCGCGGTTGTTTTTAGATGGGTGACCATTCCAACCGTATTTAGTTGTATTTATGTTAAGCATCTTCCGTGCTTCGGAAGGCACCATAAAGTCTCCGCTTATAAGGCTTGATATAGTCGAAAGCCCTAGACAGAGGCCATAGGGCTGGATTACATCTGACAGTGAGAGTCCCAGCTAAGAACGCTTGTTATACAGGTTTACATTGCAAAGGGATGCCAAATCTTTAAGAGTGACTAAGAATCAGTAACCTAATCGAAATATGCAAAGAACAAAAAAAATATTTTCACTCTTTATATTGTTCCTAAGATTTTCTTTTTTTAATTTGGCACCCCTTTGCAATGTCATCTGTATAAATCGTAAAACCTAACTAGTTAGAAACAAATTAAGGCTGCTTGAACA
Organism: Anania hortulata; assembly: GCA_963576865.1. NCBI lineage: Eukaryota > Metazoa > Arthropoda > Insecta > Lepidoptera > Crambidae > Anania > Anania hortulata. The sequence continues at coordinate 2,911,835 of OY756417.1, read as the reverse complement.
TCTGCCTGCCCTGCAGTGGGACGTGGGCTTACTTTACTTGACTACTCTACAGGGTAAAATATCAGCTTCATGGGGTCATTCAGAATCTAGTTTAGTAGTTGATTTATATTCTTTTATGTTCCAGAATTTCGATCCTGTGCCAGTTGCTCAAAGCGACTATGGAAAATTCTACAAAGGAGACTCGTACATCGTATTGAAGGTAAAAATACCTTATATTTTTTTGGTTTTAAAGTTTTATAATAACAATATTATAATGCTGACTCTTGAAACTAATTTTTCAAGGAGCTGGTTCAATACCTAAAGACGAGCGACACTTGGTCAGCAATTCTTTGCGACAATCGTCATCATCATCATAATTTCAGACATAGGACGTCCACTTCTCAACATAGGCCTCCCCAAGTGATTTTCCAGATTGGCCGGTCGGAAGCGGCCTGTGACTTTTTCCAACCTTTACCAGGTCTTCTGTCCACATTGTAGGACGTCCTACGCTGCGCTTGCTGGTACGCAGCCTCTATTCTAGAACCTTTCTACCCCATCGGCCATCAGTTCTAGGTGCTATATGCCCCGCCCACTGCCAGTTCAGCTTGCTAATCCGTTGGGTTATGTCTGCAACTTTAATTTGTTTACGAAACTCCTCCTTCCTGATTTGTTCTCGCAAAGAAACACCAAGCTTAGCCCTTTCCATATCACCTTGAGCTTTCTTATCAGGCTTATAGCAAGAGGCCACGTTTAGCTCCTTATGTCATCACTGGCAACTCAGACTGGTTGTATTTCACAGACTTTCGTCTTTAGGCACTGAGGTATTTTGGAGTCCAGTCCAGGTGATCAATGCCGAATTTTTACCACGTCCAGTCACGTTATAACATTTCTGCGAATGGCTAGCAAGTTCACACGCCTATCATCAACTGTAATTCTTTATCCCTTCAGACAACAGCAGACAAACGCAACAACCTCTCCCACGACATCCACTACTGGATTGGCAGTCAGTCCACCCAGGATGAGTCAGGAGCGGCAGCCATCTTGACCGTCGGGTTGGACGACAAGTTCAATGGAGCAGCCATCCAGCACAGAGAGGCTATGGGCTACGAGAGTGCTCAGTTTCTGGGGTACTTCCAACCAGGTAACTTAAGATTCTAATCATATAGGTACATATTTTTAAATTTGATACAACGGCGCAGCGCGGTGATTAGCTTTAAGCGTCCCCCTCCCCGTTAGATTCCCAGTTTAGTTAAATTTATAAAACGACTTTTTCTAATGTATAGAGGCACTAGCTGTTCAACACCACGCGTCTTTGCAGAACCATAGTCTAAACCGTTGAATAATTACACATAGAATGGTCATGACATGCGGTCATCCAAAAAACTACATCTTCAATTTCCTCCCCATTCTACTAATTACTATACGCAGTCGTTTACTGTCCAGTCCATTCGCCTCTGGAATTCCACCATTCCATTTCCATTAACAATCAGAAAATCCGAATCGATTGCTATTTTTAAAAATCGGCTTAAAGCACACTTTATTTCTTCTTGACACAAACTGCCTTTATATCTTAGAATATTACTGGTCACTGTTAGTTTCGACATCTCCTCGCATATATCAAGTAGTATGTATGTTTATTGTATGTATGTATAATTATTGTTATGTATTTATTTTATTTTATTTTTATTTATTTATTACTGTATGTATACGTTTATGCCATAAATTTATGCAATTCTATTTGTATCAGGTAAGAATTTTAAGAACTCTGCAACACCTTCCCCTTTCTTTAATGGTTGTCCTCTACCTAAAGGTTGTCTGGAAGAGATCGCTATTAGCGATAAGACCGCCTAAATTGTACATCTTTCTGTAAAAATCATGTGTATTTTACTTGTATGGTGTGCAATAAAGAGTATCTATCTATCTATCTATCTATCTATAGAAAGGTAGTTCGGTAAATACGGTGATTTCAAAATTGAAGCAACAAAACAGTTTTCTGTGCAAACGTTTACCCACAGACACGCGCACACCACTATAAAATTGGGTTGCGTTTAATATTAGTTTTTTCTAAAACCATGGAAAATTCCAGAAAAGCAATGCCTACATCTAGATTGTCATGCGTTCGGAGCGAACACTACGAAGCTGTTTGGCGTAGGGACTAAGGAGCCCTCTGTGGTTCCAATTAAGTTGCTTTAATTTTGCGCGCGGATTACGCATCTATGTGTCATTAATCTACGGTCTAAACAAAAGAACACGCGAACGAAATAGCTAACTAGTGTTAGATATTTAAAAATGATTGCCAACAGCGACATGTAACGGTAAGAAGCGATATCTATAATTTTAGTTATCTTGCACCTTTGGGGAAACATACATTTTCCGGGATAAAAGTATCCTATTTGCTATTCCAGGCTACCATCTATCTCTGTGTCAAATTTCATCTCGGATCCGTTCAGCTGTTCTGGCGTGATTTAGTAAAAAAACAACTATCCATCGATTACATTATTACATTTAAAGATACACTACCACAAGGTAGAAAGATGACCTGGTAAAGGTAGCAGGAAGCCGCTGGATGTGGGCCGCTTCCAACCGGCTAATCTGGAAGTCACTGGGGGAGGCCTATGTTCAGCAGTGGACGTCCTATGGCTGAAATGATGATAATGAAGATGACTATACTTATTATTGGACACCACACGAAACAAATAAAGTTTAGCGAAAAAAACTCAGTTTGTTTTATGGCTGGTAGCTAAAAGCTAAGAGCTTCATTGTTTTTTAAATTATGATTCTAGATTCTAAAACACATGTACGCTAATATTCATTTTGTAGAAAATTACTATGATAACCAGCGATCCAATTAGCTCATCTAAGAACTGGTCAAGCAACTCTTCGATGGCATGCTCGGTCTAATTGAACCAATTACAGTGTTTCTACTAACAGGAGTAGGTAATTGCAATGTTAAATGGCCTTCACCTTGTGACTCAAGCGTTTGTTTACGACACAGAAATAAATGCCTACAATACCTAATTGATAGAGACCAAATATTATGCTCTATAAGACGGCCTTATGTTTTAATTACATATTTCAAACAAAACTTACTTTGTGAGATCTAAGTTAATCTAACTAAATACCTAGATTTGTTGAACTCTAAGTGTCTCTTTCACCACTTGCTGATAAGTTTCAGATAACATAGCTGGCTTTTTTGACAGCTAATGTATCGGTTATCTGTCAAAACAAGTGCCACATAGGATATCCGGAACTTATCAGCAAGTGGTGAAAGAGGCCCTAAACCATTTAAATTCCTATGGTGAATCATTGATTTGAGTTGTTTCTAACAGTTATTAACACACTTATTAACATCAGTTGTAACAAACTAAGTAACTAACAGATAACTGGTTAAAATGTTATTAAATCTAGAAAGTCGTTTTTAACCGACTTTTAATAGAGATGACGACTCCCTTTTTTCTTCGTCCATCAGGTAGATTATCAAAAAGTGTTGGACACGTTTTTTTTTTCTTTTTTTTAAAGATGAAACAAAAAAAATTTTTTTTACTTAGTAAAAATGCTACATTATGAACCAATAACACTTTCTCCAAACATTATCTTTCAAGAGCATGATAATCAAAGAGTTTTGTACTTCAGCCATCAGATACCTAGACGGAGGAGTAGCCTCGGGCTTCAACCACGTCGTCACCAACGCTGGTGCCGAGAAGAGGTTGTTCCAAGTCAAAGGCAAGAGGAATGTGCGAGTTAGGCAGGTAAGGAAACCTTGACAAGCAAGCTATCTAACAGACGAAATTCTGAATCATGGAACACATACTTACCCTAAAGAGTAGAAATGTCATATGATTTGTTCGACAAAATTTTCCGCCATTTTTAAATCGGTATCTGTGCTGTTTATGTATGGGCAAGCGTTGACATGACATGAACAAATGTCGCTGACATATTAGCAAGCTGAAGTGGCAGTGGGCGGGGCACATAGCACGTAGAACTGACGGCCGATGGGGCAGAAAGGTTCTAGAATGGAGGCCGCGTACCGGCAAGCGCAGCGTAGGACGTCCACTCACAAGGTGGTCAGACCACCTGGTAAGGGTCGCAGGAAGACGCTGGATGCAGGCCGCTTCCAACCGGACATTCTGGAAGTCAATGGGGGAGGCCTATGTTCAGCGAGGACGTCCTATGGCTGAAATGATGTAGCGTTGACAGGAAATGTCATTTTATACACAATGTAAGTGAAAAATCACTTACTAGTTTCGGTGAAAGATTGTACGTATTGCTATTCTATAGGGTATGTGCTCGATGTTCTGAATGAAATGAAAAAACCGGATAAGTGCGGGTTGGCCTCGCCCACCAAGAGTTCAGTATAAATTACAATTGTATTACATGTGCATATTATAAATAGTTCAGAAATCGAGTCTCGCAGTTTAATTATAAATTAATTACGAAATTTAATTATAAATGTATACTTTACTCTTCAATTATACCTCTATATTTTTCTTTCAGGTGGATCCTCTCATCTCCTCAATGAATGAAGGCGACGTCTTCATCTTAGATCAGGACCAGACCATCCTGGTCTACGTGGGGAAAAAGGCGAAGAACGTGGAGAAGCTGAAGGCCATCTCCATGGCCAACCAGATCAGAGACCAGGACCACAATGGGCGGGGACGAGTTGAAATCATTGGTTAGTATATTGTTATTTTCACCTTGACGACCGTCTGGTGTAGTGGCTCGCGATCTGGACGGGTCCAGCGGGATCCAGCGGTTTCGGGTTCGAATCCCAGGCAAATGTTTGATAAGCACGAGCATTTGTACCTAAGTCATAGATGTTTATAAAAGTATTGAGGAATGTTTATCCGTTATCTAGTCGCCATAGTACAAGCTTTGCTTTAGTTTGGGGCTAGATAATTGGTGTGATTGTGAAAAACAATTTATTTGTTTTATTTATTTATTAACTGGCCAAGTGCGAGTCGGACTTGCACACGAAGGGTTCCTTAACTTTGTGAAATATTACCAAAATATGTTTTTTTAGTTATTTTAATATTGCCATGTGTTGTCATTATAATATCAAGCAAAAAATGCCGAAAAATCACGTTTTTTGTATTTATTTAACATCTAAATTCATTATTTTCATTATTTAGTGTTAGAGCAGATAAGTAGTAGTAGGCACTCGATAGACGACCTTAATAGCCGTAAGGCGAGAAAGACGTACTTGGCGTCGCCATCTCTGAGGTCTTGGGTTCGATTCTCGGTTGGATTAATGTAGTTAACGAACTTTTCTGCGTTGTCTAGGTGTTGTGTATATCCAAAAAAACGGCCAAGTGCGAGTCGTACTCGCGCAAAGAGGGTACCGTACTTTTAAGGAGGCTTAGGGACATAAAATGTTCTTGGGTGTTATAATATTCGCGTTCTACCCAGCATAACTTTTTACTTCTTACAGACCAGTACTCCAGCGAGGTGGACGTCCAGAAGTTCTTCACAGCCCTCGGATCTGGTGCTGCCAACAGTGTACCAGAAGATAATGCAGGTGGAGACGATCAGGTTCGTTTATCAGATTTTGTTGTTGTATTGATTCCTAACACAACACTTAACACTTTGGATTCGCTTGGACTTTTACTCGTACGAAAATGTAGATAATCACGATCCTTACTGGATTCTCGGAGTACTGTTACTTTGGACACTAACAGCGTTAATTATAAAAACTGGCCAAGTGCGAGTCGGACTCGCGCACCGAGGGTTCCGTACAAACCTGTAGGTACCTATATAAGTAAAAGTTCACCCATCACGACAATCGAGTCATAGTTATGATATTTTTATTGCAAAATGAAATCCATAACATTACGAAAGGTAAACTGCGGTTTACGATTTATGACGTATTAAAAAAAAAACTTCTTACTAGATCTCGTTCAAACCAATTTTCGGTGGAAGTTTGCATGGTAATGTACCTACGTCATATATATTTTTTTTTATTTTAGTTCTATAATTCTCTTATTTTAGAAGTTACAGTTACACATATTTTATCACTTTGGAAGTGTCTCTCGCGCAAACTATTCAGTTTAGGAAAAAATGATATTAGAAACCTCGATATCATTTTTGAAGACCTATCTATAGATACCCCACACGTATGGGTTAGATAAAAAAAAATGATTTTCAGTTCTAAGTATGGGGAACCCCTAAAATATTTTTTTTCTATTTTTGTGTGAAAATCTTAATGCGGTTCACAGAATACATCTACTTACCAAGTTTTAACAATATCGTTCTTATAGTTTCGGAAAAAAGGGGCTGTGACATACGGACGGACAGACAGACAGACAGACATGACGAATCCAAAAGGGTTCTGTTTTTTGCCTTTAGTAATCTGTCTTTTTGCGCGTTATTCTTACCGAATGTTAAATAAAAAAAATATGTTTGACACTTTTGGCTGAATTAAACTAGAAGCTAGCTGCGTCTACTAGCTAGAAGTACGGTCGGCATCAAAAGTCGATGACAACATTAAAAAGGCATCGAACCGTATTATTATCATACCTAATGTTGCAAGTACCTAAAATTACGTTATTTTGGTGTACACCTATGAAACATACGTCAATCGACAGAGGAAATAAATACAAACTACAAAATATACTCTTTGACAAAATGTCGTAAATGATACTTTGTTAAAAACTCCAGTTTGAATAAATAATATTTACTTTCACTTTATTCAAACTGAAATTCACAGGTGTACACCAAAATAACGTAAAATCTACCCAAAAAGTTAAAGGTCATTGAATTGATTTTCAACTTTATGTCCAACACGTAGAGATCAATATCAATTGAGAAAATTTGACGTTTTGTGGTAGGTTGAAGTGCTGTTATCTGTAAAGTAAAGTAAAGTTGCAAACGTCAGGTATGTCAGGCTCCATACAAAAAAGTTGAAAAAGTATTTTTTAAATCGTTAGACACCATACTATACCTATATCAACATTTCAAGCGCCAGAATTAGATGATTATCATAAAAGGCCAATTCTAGCGCTTTCAAGTGAATGTCATTTGGTTTGACGACCTCCGTAGCCGAGAGGCGCATACCGGTTATATTAGGGCCGTAATAAGGATTTTGTTGAATGGGGTCATTGACTTTGATGCTGACTGTACCTTATAAAATGCGTTCAAAATATTCATCAGTCATTTTTACAGGCCTTCGAAAAGAACGAGGAACAATCAGTGATCCTGTCTGAAGTGTCAGAGGTGTCTGGAAAGGTGAAGGTGACGGCTCTTACGAAGCCATTGAGGCAAGACCAGCTGAAACCTCAGGACTGCTACATCCTGGACACCGTAAGCGGTAGCATCTACGTTTGGGTGGGGAAACAATGCTCAGAGAAGGTGAGAAGACATTTAGTAAATTAATTTACGGCCGTCCACGGCATTAGACGGCCGTAAAGAATACAATTACTACCAACAGGAGGTGTGTCGTAAGAGGCGACTGATACCTGTAGCTCGAAACAGGCAGCAGCGTTTGCATGCGAATTCTTATAGAAAACTGCGCTTGCCAACCAGCCTGCCAATCGTGGCGAGTATTGGCGGATAATTATTATCCCGACCTATGCCATTGGGGAAGGCCTATGTTCAGCAGTGGCCAACTTATGGCTTAAAAGATGATGATGATGCTAATTGGTTTGCTATAAACGAAAAGGATACCTAGTTCGATTCCTGGTTCGGGTTAGTTTAGTAACGAACTTTTAAATTGGTTTGCAAAATTTCAATTTTAAACTTTTAACTGTACCTCATTGATTCGCAACTTTAAAGTATGTGACATCAAGATGAGAATGCAATAATAAGGTACAACCGAGCTGACTATGATGGAGCCAGGAAGATGACTACCAAATAGCTACTACCAAATCCTTTGAGCTCATTTGATTCGCTTTGACAAATCTTGTAACGCAATTACTTGAAAAGGGTGATTTTAGAATAAAAAGTAACATTCTGTTCTTTGATGGGGTGATACACTTATATGTTAAAAGTTATGGGGAATCAAAATAAACACTGTATAATTTAAAATTACATTAACTGTATTTTTTTTCCACAGTGGTGTCCAAAATAAAGTGTATTATGGAAAGCTGTGCACATTTTTCATATCACATAGTCTTGATAACCTGAACTATTCTTTTACAGGAAAAGACTGAAGCAATGACCAAAGCGCAGCAAACCTTGACGTCTAAGAACTATCCATCATGGGTAAGTATCTTTTACAAACATATTACCTTGTCGCATCTTACGCAACTTACGTCTTGATCGTGACGATTAACGGCACTGAGACTTGATCCTTGACTATTGACCTTTTACCCCCAAACTCAAAGTCTTCTACGCAACTTACATCGTGATCGTGACGATTAACGGCACCAAGACTTTGTCCTTGATTATTGGCCTCTTAACCAAGCTCAAAGTCACCCAACGTAAAGACAACAGCACCTCAACTTACTACAAAACATCAAATTTTCTCACTTGACATTGATCTCTGACATGTCGGACCTAAAGTTAAAAATCAGTTGAATGACCGTTGACTTATTGGGTAGGTTGACCTGCCGTTGTCTGTACTATGGAGAGAGCTTGGCATTTTCTTGCGAGATCCGATCCAAGAAGATGGCTCAAAAACACGGATATCGACGTCTGATCCACGCAGAAAGAATGCCATACGCAATGATGATAAAGATTTAAAAAAAAGAGATCCGTAGAAGAACCAAAGTCAAGAATATTGCTTTTAAATTGCAAATCCAGAGTGGCAATGAGCAGGACACACACACAACTGTTACCGTTGGGGAAGTAACGTTCTTGAGTGACGACCACGAACTAGAAGACGCAGCGTCAGGCTACCCACCCGGTGGACTGACGATCTAGTCAAGGTTGCGGAAAGCAGCTGGATCCCACCTAGTGGACTGACGACCTACTCAAGGTTGCGCGAAGCTAGAAGCAAACTGCTCACAGCTGCTCGCTGTGGCGTTCTATAGAGGAGGCCTTTCCAGCAGTGGGCTTTGTGGGCTTTCAAAAGCCGATGATGATGATGCGCTACTCCGACTAGGAACAGGACAAAGCGACAGGAAGAAAATTATCATCATTATCATTACAGCCATAGGACGTCCACTGCTGAAGGAGAAGATGCCTACTAATAATAATGTAATAGTAATATCAATATCAATTTAGAAAATTTGACGTTTTATGATAGGTTGACATGCTGTTGTCTGTACGTAATGCCGTATTTGCCATTTTTTATTTTCCAATCTGGATATCAGTCTATCTTCAGCAGTTGAAATGATATAAATAAATAAATATTGGACAACATCACATACATTGCTCTGATCCTATGATAAGTAGCTTAAGCACTTGTGTTACAGAAATCAGAAACAGGGACGGTACCACAATACCCAGACCCGAGACAATATAGAAAAGTTATTTTCCTACATTGACCAACCGGGAATCGAACCCGAAACCTCAGAGATAGCGACACCAAGTCCGGTATGCTCGCCTCTCGGCTACGGAGGTCGTAGTTTAAATTTTTAATCGCTGATGTTTAAAATTTTTGATTTTGGCAATCGTTTTTTTTATTTTTATTTATTTCTAAACTTACAAACTATCTTTACAGGTACAGTTACCATATGCGATAGAGAAGCACTAAACTAAAAACAACATTAAATATTAAATTAAATACAACATCCAATTTAAACATTTTACAACATACAAATCAACATGAATTGCTCCTAGTAAATTTAAAATGTCCTACTTTTAGCGTAAAAAGTTTAAATAGTGCTCAGGGTCTGAGTGTCGCTAAAGATACGCCCCTTGCCCCTTGCACCTTGCGGGATTCGAACCGGCAACCGCCAGGGTTTGTAGTCTGGAGCGCGAACCACTACGGTGGTCACTGTCTACACTTTTTGCAGTGTACCTTTTTTTTCCAACCTATTCAATCCCACTGCAGGGCAAAGGTCTCCCCCAGACTCTTCCATCAATCTCCCTTGTCGGGTTAACCAAATCGTGACACCATCTTTTCTTGTGTCTACCTTTTCGGCGACCGCCGTCGGTAGGTGCCCATCGAGCGACGCAATGGGCCCTGTATCTTGACCCTGTGTTTTTTTTTACAGGTGTCAGTGGTAAAGATACCCCAGGGTACCGAACCTGCAGCCTTCAAGCAGTACTTCAGCACTTGGCGGGATGTCGGCATGTCTCACAACAGATTGGTCTGAGATAAGAAAATTAACAGTAAGTATAAATATTTATAGTTTAATTTATTGTATGTATATAATTAAAGATGAATAGATAGATTGCCATGCCTAACAAGGTCCATTATGTACTTTAGTTCTACTTAAGTTAATTATGGATGCAATAAATGATTGAGTATTAAGATAGTCTTCATTGCACACCAAACAAAGAAGTTACAGAAAGATGCACAAGTTCGAATTTTACACAACAAGGTTATGTTTTTATGCAGTACCTAGTTAAATAAATATATATTAATTATGCATACCTATTATTTTGGGTTCGAAAGTCCTCGCTTGCGGTATTATCACGACCGAGATCCAGGTGTTATTTGAGACCCGCCAAAGCCCCTGATCATAAAGCCAGATTCACATGGATTGATATCTAACTGTAACAACAATAAAATGCGCTTTAAAAATAAAATTATTATAATATAATTGGTGATTTATCAATGTACTTATTTTACTATTTTTTATTTTCAGGTTTCAACTATGTCACAAATAATACTCAAAAACAAATATATGAATTGTAAATCTGATTAATAAATTTGTCTTTATTAACATCATCATAATACTATGTAAAATATATTTTTTATAAGTAAAATATCTATGTAATAAGATAAAAGTAGATAGTTGTGAATAAAACTACATTATTGTGACATATTGTGCATTTAATGATCATGACAAACATATTTTATAACTATAATTATATCTTTAAATAAATTTTGAATTAAAAACTTTGTTTTTTTTTTGCTACAACGGCTTGTCTAATTGCCATGCCCTACAGGGTCCATTATGTACTTTAGTTCTACTTAAGTTAATTATGGATGCAATAAATGATTGAGTATTGAGTCTAATAATAACAAACTCGATCTTTTATAGGTCTTAATCGATCCTAGTCAGCGACGGGTTCCCTCTATCGGGCAGAATCTTGTTGCTCCGACATTTATTTGGCATAACACACTTGGCATTATTTCTTTATACAAATCATTTTAAGCCATAAAAAATATTCAATATAAGTAACTATTGTTTGGCCTAATGTTATTATGCCCGAATTCTTAATGGCATACTTTTAAGATGGCAGAATTTTATTTGGCATAAATACCTTTGGCATAATTAAAATCCGCATAATTTCATTTATTTGGTACAATTTCACTTGGCATACTATCAAGATAGCAAAATTTCATTTGGAATATTTTCTCTGAGATATGATAGTTCTGCCTATTAATGGCTATAGATATGAAATGTATGCCAAAAGACGATACTGACTTTGAACTTCTACTTTTTAATTATTATTGATATTAAATTTATGCCCAAAGATGATTCTGACTGACAACATTATGAGTTTTGAATGTATGACTTGAGTGGAAGCCAAATAATTTTTTGCGAAATGAATTTTATGCCATCCGCTGTTATGCTTATGCATAATAATATTATATCATAAAAAGTTCTACGATAAAGGATAAACCCGACAGTGACCGCTTGAGACAATGATCGGCGACTAACACTGTTAGTCGCCGACTCTAGGCTGACGAGTAGGCGTAGACAACAGGCGCGGTGCAAACTTGGCGTCGCTCCTGTACATAACGCCAGGGCCTCACCCACGCCTCACCCGCGCCTCACCCGCGCCTCACCCACGCCTCACCTGCGCCGCATCTGCGCCTAATGCTGCCTCTCTAATAGGCATCAACATGCTAGCGATAGTCACTGACGCGTCGCGACAGTCACTGACGCGTCGCGACAGTCGCCAAAATGTCACATCGAGCAGTCACATCAATCATATGTCTGCAACTGTCGTTAGTTCGTTGACGTCTGTCGAACGACAGTCGTCGACTACTGTCGCAAGCAGTCGCTGACAAACGTTTGCTTGCTTTACAAGCTCCCTGTACAGTCCGGCCGGTGAAGTTGTGAGAGCAGAACCTGTGCTCCAAGTTGGAAGTGTAAAATGTCATAACAACGGGAGCCTATGACTGGTGCGTCGACTGGGAACTGTGGCCACTAGACACACCTTTCTACAACCTTAGGCGCAGCGAACACGTCGTAGCGAGTCAACTGCACTCGTGCAATGCAATGGCGGTGAACCCTGACACTGCTGGGTCCACTAGTAAGCAGAAGGTGGTCATAACCACCAAAACACGATATAATATAACGCGATTTACCAACACCAATGGTATTTATTTAATAATATGAGATAGATTTAGCCGCCATATTGATTTTTTATGCGATCATAACATGTGACGTCACCACGTCTATTCAACATGGCGGCTATATCTCATATTATTGATAAAGATGGTGTCGATAAATCGATACATCATATCGTGTTTTGGTGGTCATGCTTGGGGGCTTCTACCTGATCCAGTCCGCAACCTCCACTTTACGTCATGTCCTCGCAGGAGAAAGCTATCGTCACCCACGCCTTTACTGTCAAGCATTTTGAGGATGTCGCTCAGCAGTAACAAATCACGGCCAGAGGGTTTTAAAAACTATAAAACACACTTAAAACTGGTGACACACTGCGGCGGACGCGGCTCCGGACTCGTCTTGACATTGTGAGGTCAAGCGCTGCCATTGGTCTATCCTTCAGTCAACTTCCGCCAGCCCAAGGATCGACCAATGGCAGCGTTTGACCTTACAATGTCAAGACGAGACCGCAGCCGCGTCCGCCTCCATCTGTCACCGGCTTACAGGGGCGTGCATCCCATATAGGCTATTATGCAGAGCCTACCTTCATAAAAAACTGACAGAACAGCTAACCATAATTATTAATTATGTATTCAATAATATTCAACAATGAACAATAAATATTCTGTAACCATTTTTCGTCTACGAGTACCTAAACTTATTCCTTACTAAAGCGCGCAACTTAGATCGTTCCTGTGCAATTTAACCAATGTTAGGCTGCCGCGAGATCGCCTACTGTTTCACCCAAACTTACACAATTTTCACTCACAGCCTACCCCCATCTGAAACCAATGCACGCCCCTGCCGGCTTAAGACGTCATATTGAACCCGTCTAAACGAATTATGAGCCCAAACACGAAGTAGTAGGTAGTTGAAGAGTTGCGCTATCCACCTCCTAACTACATCTCCTAACTCCATCATCAGATCAGCACGATGGTGTCAAATTATTGTATTGTCATCCGAATGTCAAATACCTAGTAACAAAGTTTTAAATCGACAAAAGTATATATTCGTTAGAAGTAGGTTAACAACTACCTGCTACCACTGATTAGGTATTATACAACTACAAAGATTTGAATACATATCGACGGTTAAAAGGCAAAAGGCATCAAGCGACATTTTGATAACTTTACAGGAGAGCGATTTAAAGTTTTTATTTTTGGAAAAAAAATCGTAGTTATCTTTTGGCGCTGTAAACAAAGAAAAGTCTTACAGAAATGTATGTTTTAAGAAAAGATCTATATTATACAATTAAAGTTTCAGCTATAGAGTTATTATTTACGAAGTCAGATGTCGGTTAACCCTAAATGCCCTATTTTTGGATTAAGGCAAAAGAGGTCAAACGCCGCTGCACTTGTAAACTATTCCAGGCAAACCGATTTAACAACCATTTATATAATAATTGGTTCCATGCAGAACACCTTATGAGTGAAATCTAAAAAAAATAGATTAAAGCTAAAAGAGTGAAAGGGCCAATATTATTTAAGTTGTGCCAGGCACAATAATTCAAAGTCAAATGTTATCTTTGTGTGAATAAGGAAGAAGATCTTATGAGCCAATAGAAGTTTAATGGCATATAGCTGAAATACAATATATTTAACTAGTTTATAGTTTATTACCACTTAGGCTTGTGTGTATTGTAATCGATTGTATGGATCATAATTAAACACAATAAAAAAACTCTTTTGCAAACAATTATCTTTAATTTTTCAGCACATTGCACAGAAAAAGCATGTGGTTTTGCAAACTTAAATAACAGAAAAAAGTTTCCCCAAAACCCACTTATTTATTTTAATAATTGATAAAATATCTTTGCAAGAAATAGAGGTACTCGCTCACATTCTTACACCAAAGAAAAATAACAGTAAGCAGAAGGACCTAGACCTAGCCACAAAAAAATATTTTAAAGAATTAACTTTATAGGACCTACAGCTAATCATACTTAAGATAGTTTTTTTGGCAACATGAAACGTGATTTTCCTGCATGAAACGTGAAAAATGTTTGGTTTTTAAGCTTTGTATAAAAAAAACCAATAAAAATATTTTTCAGTCAATCAATTACAAAACACACTACGCCAGACCAAAAAAAATAAAATTAAAACTGGTCAAGGGGCACCATATTTACTTGTTTAAATTGCATTACTAAGTACCAGTAAGTATGATACCAGCGTAAATTGACAAGCGTAAAAAAATCTACATTCCACAAAAAGTTGGTTTTTATTTCATACAATAAGACTTTATTATTTTTATTTAGTTAGTCCATGTCTTACGACTATCTGGTGTAGTGGTTTACGCTCCGGACTACAAAGTCAGGCTGTTTCGGGTTAAAACCCCGCAAGGGGCTACCGTTTGTGTGATAAGCACGAGCATTTGAACCTAAATCATGAATATTTTTAAATGTATTGAAGTAAGTTTATCCGTTATATAGAGGGGATAAGTTTGCGCGCTCCAAGGTTCAAGCGGCACAGGAAATTTTCCAGTGTCGCTTTGTTAAGGACCCTGGGGGTAGCCTGTTATGCAAGGACCTCGCGGCAAAAGAGAGATGGCGCTCTTATTTCCATAAGCAGCACAAAGAGGTGCAGCCACCAGACCTTTCTCCGAATCAGGGACTAGTAGCACCAGAAACGCCTGAAGAAGTCCAGATTGCTTTTTGCCGCATGAAGAATCGTAAAGATGTCTGTGCCGATGAAGTCTCAATCGAAGCCTAATAGAAAGCGATGGGCCCTCGTGGGGTAGACATCTTTGCCTACCTTTACAATTGCATACTCTTGACCGGGCTAATCCCGAGCCGATGGAGAATGAGTATTATTACTCGTACTTCGATCTTCAAAGGCAAGGGATCGGTGCAAGAGTTCGGCAAATACCGCGGCATAAAGGTCATGTCCCACACTATGAAGCTCTTTAAGCGGATTGTGGACTCCCGGATCCAACAGGAGTGTGATTTCTCGGAGTGTCAATATGAGTTTCGTCCTGGCAACGGGACTATGGACCCTGTTTTCCCTCTAAGGGCCGTCATGGAGAGATACAGACCAAAGAACACGCCTCTGCACTTGTTATTTCTTGATCTGCAGAAGGCCTTGGACTGTGTTCCTCAAGTGGTGAACTGGTGGGCAGTGAGATCCAAAAGGGTCCCCGAGGCATTATGTTGACATGATCAGAGACATGTACCGCAGCTCCGATTCTATGGTTCTGACCGCTGTTAGCGACTCCAAACCGTTCCCTATCACCGTCGGAGTACACCAGGGTTCCGTCCTCAGTCCGTTTCTGTTTAATGTAATATTAGACGTTGTGTCAGACAGCATCAGAGACACATTATCAGCCACTTAGGCTGCTAATGTATGCTTACGATATCGCACTGGTAGACGCGGACAGGGGCAGGCTGGTAAGAATGGTGAACGAGTGGGAGCAGCCGCTTGAAAGCGATGGTCTGAAACTCAATGTGGCGAAGACCGAGTTCCTGGCCTGTAACTTGACAGATCCTACGTGGACGGACGTCGACGACGCATAGGTGGAGAGAAGGTCAAGCGCACGGACCAGTTTAGATTCCTGGGATCTGTACTTCACGCGTCGGGAGACATCGATTGCGACGTCTAAGCCTGCATTGCTGCTGCGTGGGCCAAATGGCGAGAGGTGACTGGTGTTATTTGTGACCCCAGAATGCCAGTTAAGCTGAAAGGACAGATCTATAAGTTCATCATTAGGCCTGTCCTTTTATATGATAGCAAAGTGTGGCCGCTACTTGAGCGATACAAGCAGGATCTACGTGTCACGGAGATGAATATGCGGAGTGACGCGGAATGACCGCCTGAGGAACTCGCGCATTCGCAGTAGCCTTCATGTCCGTGATATTGCAGACAAACTGCAGGAGAGTCGCCTACGCTGGTACGGCCATGAAAACCGGCAAGCTACGTAGGGAACAAATGTTTGGCCACGCCGGCTCCGCCGGGTCCTGGCAAAAGCGTTGACCAAGAAATGCTAGCTTGACGTCGTGAGGGCTGACATGTATGCCAATGATCTCACAAACAGGGACGCCCAAGACCTTGCGAAGTGGAGGAATAAATCAAGGAAAGCGGATCGTGTGTTTTGAAGCGATGGCTTTGGACGCAACCGGGATTCACCGTGAAGATGATAATGATGGCGATTTCTAAAATGACAATAAAATATTGTATTTTTATTGTTTACCAATTTCAATCCTATAAACCCTATAAACCAATCAATCCTATAAACCCTATATTCATGAAAACTCTTGTAATATCATAAAAGATAATCCGTAAAATCATGGTAATAAACATACCATGGATCAGATGACATACCTACCGATTGTCATGGTTTTTTAATTATGAATTTGTATGAAAAAGAACGTGTTTATAAGTAAGTATTTTTTTCTTCTAAGCTTTATGTTTAATAACTTTACTTAACTGTGTATGTACTTATTTTCATCTAAGGAAGTTTTTTGTCTATCATTTTTCATTGTTTAGCTACTTAATTTGAAAAGTGAATTGTAGATTTAATATTTACACTACTTTGAAATAAAAATACACAAAAACAAAACAAACACTTACCATTTGTCAACACAACACACAAACAGAACGCGCATTGACCGGTTGTAGTAGTCGCAATCGCAATCAAGACTAAATACAACAACGTTTGCGGCTTGCGCGCCTACGTAAGGTGCGTTGATCTAGGTTCAAATCAAATCCAGTGGTTGTAATGGTCGCGTCGCGAAGATTCAAACTACGTAACAAAGTTCGTCTATATAAACGGAACATGACTTACAAACCTCATGATACTTTTACTGCGTAAATAAAAAGATTTAAGTGCCACATTAATGGTACAAATGATTCAGGAAAAATGATTAAAACAAAAAATTTGCAATTTTCTGAAACTGGTAAAAAGTCTTAACTGACTTTGGCAATTATTTTTATGTCATAGAAAAGGGGTTTAAATTACATTTTAATTTACAACAGGTTAAGGTAAAACAACCTATGTAATACCTTTGTTGTGCGTAGAGTGAGGATAAAGGGCTCAAGCGATATTTATTTCCGATGATGTTTAAGGAAGAAAAACTTAAACGACAGCCATGCATTATTGTATTCCAGGCAAAACGCTTTAAATGCCGCGTTTATTAGATTTACAGCAAGGTAAAAAGATTTAAAAGTAATGTGTTCCTAAAACTGAAGAAGGATGAAAAGCTTAAGTGACTGCCTAATTCATTAAAGCTACCTGCGGATTAATTGAAATCCAGGGCTTAAAAAAAAAGATGAATTTTGAGTCGGTTAACTCCGGGCACTAAGAAATGATGGCCTTTTTTGTGACGGAGTCAAGCGCCATAAAAGTGCTCTGATTTATACCAAACTCGGCTCAAAAGACGCAGAAAAATTTGCTGATTCTAACTATGTATATAACTCAATATCGCCCAAAGTGTCGCTTGATGCCTTTTGCCTTTCCACCGTCGATATAATTTACAAGGAAAGTTAATATAAGTTTGTTAAAACTTGGCTTGTAACAACAATACAATACTCAATACTTATTTATTCAGTATATAGGCCCTCTTCTGGGCACTTATACACGTCCCAAAATATAGCTTTATACTACCACCGCTTCGGGACTACATATCGGCTGGTGATCAGCCAGTCAGCCTTTTTTTACAGGAAATACAGTTACAAGACATGAAGTAAGTGCGAGCTAAGCAGGTTAAGTCCATGCACTCTTGTCGTTCAAATAATCGTCTACCTTATAATACCCTTTTTTCATAAGGTTTTTTTTTCATGTGAATTTTGAATTCATGTACAGGTAGTTCAATAAGAGTCTGTGGAACTTTATTAAAAAATTTAATACATTTGTACATGTACTTGGGATAGTCAAAAATACAGTTGTAAAAACACGTCCCAAAATATTCTACCGCTTCCTGGAGACGTATTTTTGAAGCATTAGAAATAAATCTTGAATTCGAACACGAAAACAATTCGTGAATGAAAATAGTTAAATTAAATAGTTTCTATTGCTTCCAATTTTACGTATTTTTGAATCACTTGAAATTGGTGTTGCTTTTAAATTGAAATCTTGTAACTATTTTTTTTTCACGCAGAAAATATTAAAAACCCTAAAGCAAAAACTCATTAACGAACATTAAATAAAAAGTTATAATGTTATTATGGTTTGGAACTAAATTTAACAAAATGTGAACTTTTTGTTCCTCAAAATTGCAATGACCATGAGAACATAATTAACCGTTTCAGGCAGTTGGCACCAAACATTCAAATTTAAGATCAATCTTCTCTTCGTCTTCTCGGCGCCCCAATTTTGGATGAATCGTTTTATGTTAAATCTCTGTCAATCTTATGTTTACTTGTCAATGTCATTCTTCCGTACTTTCAACTAGTAGAAATCGAAAAACTAGTGGGTGGGACCACTCGTAGCAGAATTCACGGAATGAATTTTCAAAAATAGTGATTTTAGGAATTCGCATACGAATCTTGCGACTTCGTATTCGGATTGGAATTCGCATGATTCAAATATACGTCTCCAGATACGCTTTAAGCGTTTTTCACTGACACACTTTTATTTTTGACAGGTAATTTATAGTTTTAGGTTAAGTTAGTTTATTTAAAGTTTTGTTTTATTAAAATGATCTATTTTTAATTGAATTGTTGTAACGAGTGAGTGTAATTTTTGCTTATAATTGTGTAATTATAAGCAAAAATTACACTCACAAGTGGATAATTAATGATGAGTCGATTAAATTGTACAATATTATGTGCACTGAATAAGGATCTTGTAAGCTTATAATATCTATGATAAATGGCAGCTCAAATCGGGTTTTTTTTTCGGAATTTTAAAAGATTTTTCTTCAGAAACTACCTTCTTATTTAATATCGACTGGACAGAGGACACGACCTCTGAGTTTTAGTTTGTCAAGTATGTACATTGTACACTCTTCTCCCCAAAGCTTTTTAAAACCCTCCATGAATCTGGGTAACCCAAGCCATGCAATATGTGCTTCGCTGTGTATTCCACTTCTGCAGTGATGATGAAAAAAAATCTTGCAAAACTTGTTTAGCAAATGTGACAATAAAAACTAGTTCTACGAACAGTTGTGTCGCAATGATCCTTATTCTCTTCAATGTTAAGTTTAAAATCAAAATACAAATTGTAAGGTAGTTGCGAAACTTGTTGTTAGGCACACTGTCTACTTGTGGAGCATATTATGAAGCTGTTACGTATAGCCCGTCAATTATGCATGGCGACCATGAAGCACATCATACCCTATAGAGTAGAAATGTCATTTATTTTGTTCCACAATTTACTGCGACTCATCATCATCATCATTTCTGAGATAAGACGTCGACTGCTAAACATAGGCCTCCCCCATTGACTTTCAGATTGGCCGGTTGGAAGCGGCGTGCATCCAGCGTCTTCCTGCGACCTTTATCAGGTCGTCTGTCCACCTTGTGGGTCCTACGCTGCGCATACCGGTACGGACGTCCATTCTAGAACCTTTCTGCTCCATCGGCCGTCATTTCTGCGTGCTATGCGCTCCGCCCATTGCCACTTCAGCTTGCTTATCCGTTGGGCTTACTGTTGTTTTTATTTTCAATGGGGGGTGCCTATGTTCAGTTGTGGACTGTCTGTCCTATGGCTGACATGATGATGATGAACAACATCATCAGAATCTGATGAATCTGATGTTGTTTTCTGTTTTATGAGTGAGAATTGATGAACTGACAACTTTTGTCAACTCTCTTATATCTGTGTGTTACGCTTTCACGCCTAAACTACTAAACCGATTTTAATAAAATTTGGTACAGAGATAGATTAGAGCTTAAGAAAGGACATTGGTTACTTTTTGTACCTAAAGCTAAACCGATTTTGATGAAACTCATCTACGGAAAAAACCTGAATCCTGGGGAAGGCTATATACAACTATTTTTATTCCATCGCCTAAGCGAGTAAAATAGGGTGTGGCAAACCATATTCCGCGTGAGCTAAGGAACCGTGGGCACAGCTAGTAGTAAACATAAGTGAAAAATCACTAACTTGTTTCGGAGAAAGATGGTATTTACTACTGCTCTATAGGGTATGTGCTCTAAGATAGCGATATTAGCTGAAAAGGGTGAAGTGCACTAGGTGTCAACAAGTGATGCAGTAGGCAATTTACGCCTATTTACAAATACCTCATCATCATCATCATTTGCCGGCCCAGTTTCCAGGTCATATGGGGTCGACGCAGTATATTTTTCTCTTCCATACAATCCGGTCACTCGTCATCGAGTCATTTCCTTGTCAGTCATATCAGCCCTTACACAATTCTTCCATCTCTTCTTAGGTCGTTCTCTACCTCTCCACCTATTTTTAGTTAGTTTTGAAAGTTCTTGATTTATACTTACTTACTTATAAGTACAAATAAATGTTTAATAATAACATTATAACTTAACACTAATGTTTTTTATAAACTTGAAAGCGTATTTATAAAACATACAGCATTGAGGAAAGAAAAGTTTAAAAAAGAAGGTATTTACAAAATGGTTCATGGTTTAATGCAGTTTTAAACCACTTATTACTATTTGACTTTTAGTCAAGTCTAGTCTTAGTTCTCCACCTATTACTCTCCTCGTAACGTGCCCCTCTTTCCATGTCCGTACCAAGACAAACGGTTTCCTTTCATGTTTTCTATTGCAAGTGCGTTTCACGCTTCCTATAATATATTAATTTCTTATCTTAACCATTCTCGTCACCATACAGTTCCACACATCCACCTGAACATTCTAATTTCTGCTGCATTGAATAGTTTTTTATCTAACTTCTTATTACAATTCTTAAGAAGGCTGAAACATTATAGTGCTGGTAATAATTTGACTTTTAACTAAAACAACATTCTGTATTTGCATGTCCTATCGCGTCTAGTATTTAATGGCCTAGCTATTAAGCGAGTGCGTCACTATACTCGTAAATAGCATATCTAAACTTACTTATATTATAAAACTAAAGAGTTTGTTAGTTTGTTTGTTTCTTTGGTTGAACGCGCGAATCTCATGAACTACTAATGGGCTAGTTTCCTAAAAAAATCGAATTAGTCCGTCAGTTGGATTAACAGAAAATATTGGACACGTATTTTTCTTTCTGAATCAAACAAAAAATGATGAAAATAAAAAATACACTCGTAACTCATTTATATTTCGTTCCACCAACATTTATAATAAAGAATACACCAGTATAGATGTTTTTAATGTATCTTTACAAACGCTTAAACGCATTCTCTCGCAAAGTCTTAGTATGTAACAACGTCACGGTGTTACCTACCTTATTGTGGCGCCTACCTTACAAGTGGGTCAGGTACCCACTTGTAAGGTAAGGTGTAAGGTGTAAGGTGGATACTGTTCCCTTGTCTATATTTTCTTTACCAATTATTTATTAATGTTAAGGTTCTCACTTTTTTAATCTCAACACGTTTCTCATTAGCGTGTCCGTTTACTTAACAGCTCATTATTTATTAGATATAATAATTGCCACAAACTATAGGCACTAGAGGTCTTTGTATTATGTACGATAAATTTGACAACTGTCTCATGTATATGACTGTTTTTGCCTTAAATAAATGAAAAAAAGAAAAAAAATAATATATATATATAGCCCGTTAAAGTTCTGAGTAACGTCACGCCTTGCGACACTTTTTAGCAAGGTGTGACGTCACGTGCTCACTTTGGTGGGCTTTATCTTCGTCATTTTTTATTTAATTGACAAAAGGCAGAATATGGGTCCAACATTTTTTGATAATCTAACTGACGGACTAAATAGAATAACCTTTTTTTGACCCAGGAGACTAGCCTATTCGAATTGAAAATTTATTTTTTGTTAGATACTTAGGTAGTCAATTTATAGAGAGTGGCTAAAGGATATATAACATCGTGCTACGACCAATTGGGGCGGAGCATCAATGAAACGTTTTGCAGAAACGGAAACAAACATTCCTTTGAGAGCTACCGTTGCACGAGCTGCTTAAACGGTTACGGTTACGCAAAAATCACGTATGACAGAATCCCCTTTAAAAGTTAAAAAAAAAACCTTGACAGCATATGTCTATCTTATAAGGTTGACTCACTATAACCTTTATGGTAATTAAATTTGTTCTAAAATAATGCATTATTTGGTCGTTGATATAGAGAGAGACCAAACTTCACGCAGGCATGGCCGCGGGAGAAAGCTAGTTGAAGCTATCAAGCTTATCAAATAGACTACACACTTAAGACCACAGATGAAGGTCGCAACAGAATTCTACGAACGCAGTGCGTAAACAAAACATAACGTGAGTTGTTTGGTCAAAAAACTAAAAAACTTATTGTAAACAAAAAAATATGTACAAAGAAACAGTGTTATGTGTGTTTTTAGTCATTGGTGTGAGTTTTTGTGTAACTAACAAGCATTATGGGAGATATAACGACGTGTTTGCGTGGGAACAAATAGGATACGATTTTGAAGGGATACATTGTAAGTTGTCTTTTAAATAGAAGTTGATTTGATAAACGTTCGTCTACGAGAGTTTTTGTTTGTCTGAAAAAACAATAGGATTAACTAGTTACGTACTCTACCGGTACGAATACCTACCGCTGACCTCGGGCGCCTAACTAGAACACAGAAATTATTGCGAGATCACGGAAACGCTGACGGCGCGCTCGTGGACCATCAACGTGACCAAGCCAGCGGACATCAGGCCACCAACATCCCATCTCCGACACTTCGTATCTAACATCGATCGAGTCAATTAGTATTAGGAATTAGTTTTATTGTAATTTTAATTTTTAATTAAATTAGATTTTAAGTAATTTCGTTTTTTTTTCGATCCTCCGGCTGTCGCTTCGTAATTAACTAGGTATAATGTTTTATTTATATTATTAGTTATTACCAGTGATCGGAGTAGGTAGATTGTTTTGATGTACTTCGGTAGTGCTAGCATAATATGGATATGCATTTTTTTTCAAAGTGATACCAAGAAATTCCAGAATCCCGGAGGCATATCATTTTTTGGATTAACTCTTTTCTCTTTTCCATGATTCTCGCTGGCATGAGATATTTATATTATGTATAAGTATGTATGTATGTTTATATTGTATGTATGTATATACCGTATATAGCTATCTATGTATGTATCTAGTATGTACAACTGTATATATTCATCAGGTTTGTTTTAGTGTTGTATGATTTAATTTAACACAATTTGTTTTTTTGTTGCACCGCCTATACCATCTCTGTATGGCCCCCATGGTTGACTGATAGAGAATGCTTTTGGCATTAAGTCCGCCATTTGTACAACTTTTTTTAAATGTCTGTGCAATAAAGTTTAAATTAATATCCATATTTACATCAATGTTTGAGATCATTGACCCCAAATCAATCTACCTACTCCGATCACTGGTTATTACACTAGCTGTTACCCGCGACTTTGTTCGCGTGGTCTTTTCAAAACCATAGTTAGTCTAACTAAACTAAAGACCACGCGAACAAAGTCACGGGCAACAGCTAGTGTTACATTTTTTTTTACATTTAAAAATGTTTGCCAATTGATTAGCTACATCTAACGGTAAGAAGCCATCTATAATGACAGTTATCTTGCATCCCTCGGGAACTGTTAATTTTTCCGGGATAAAAAGTACACTATCTATTAGGTATATTTGGGTATTGCATATTGGGTAATTTTTTTACATCCCTATATAAGATCATCATCAGCATCAATATTTCAGCCATAGGATGTCCACTGCTGAACACAGGCCTCCCCCAATAACTTATCATCGGGGGGGGGGATTGCCAATACTCGCCACGCTTGGCAGGCGGGTTGGCGAGCGCAGTTTTTTATTATATTTCCCACGTAGACGCTGCTGCTCGTCTCGTGCTGGTCCAGATGATTGATGTGATTGTGGAAATTATTTGTTTTTTGAGTTAGTCAAATGATTAACAACGTAAATACGAAATTATTTATTCATTTTCAGACAGGAACAGCACAGATTTTGAATACATAGAAGACGCCTTACACTTCATACAAGAGTTGAATGATTCCGAGAAGTTTTTCATACAAAGCAACAACGTTCCCATTGGATTTGAAGTGTATAAAGATAAAGTCTTTATAACTGTACCTAGGAGACGATATGGTAAGTTATTTTTCAGTTAGTAGTCCAAATACTAAGGGTGCGGTTACATAGAAAGGTCCTTAAAGTTCTGTAATTTACTGAAGTTGAGCCACACCAACACCATATTTTTCCATAACTCAGCAAGCATTAGTAAACGAGACTCAATACCTACATAACCGAGAGGCGAGCTTACCGGACTTGGTGTCGCTATCTCTGAGGTTCTGGGCTCGATTCCCGGTCGGTCAATGTAGAAAAATAGCTTTTCTATATTGTCTCGGGTCTGGGTGTTGTAGTACCGTCGTTGCTTCTGATTTCTATAACTTATGTGCTTTGGCTACTTACCGTAGGATCAGAAAAATGTATGTCATGTTGTCTAATATTTATTTATTTGTTAAAAATTTAACCAACTTTATGTTTTTCAAGGCATCTTTGAAGTTGGTTCAACAATATTTATTTTATTTATTACTAGGTATCCCGGCGATCTTCGTACCACCTCGTTTTTTTTTCGTGAATTTTTCGATGTTTTAATAGTTATTCTGCTATTCGGGACGGAGATAAATCCAAAAAATCATAAATCATAAAAATCGGTCAACCGTTCTTGACTTATAAATGGTGTAACTAACCCGCCTTTGTTTTAGATATATTTAAAGATGAATGAGCATATCATGACTTTTATTTGCTTCATAACAATGACCTCTAGTTAACCTTAGACCACAGAACATTAAAGTATTTTTCCTTTTACAGGAATACCATCAACGCTAAACTACGTGCAACTAAAGCATGGAGGAGTCTCCCCACTCCTCAGGCCGTATCCTGATGTGGAGAGGAGCAAGGGTATCATATCTGTCTACAGACCTCGCGTGGACGCTTGTCACCGACTCTGGATGGTTGATACTGGACATTTGGAAGTGCCTGGTTAGTACTGCTTCATCTTGGTCTAAGGGCGTCACCGGCCTGCGATTGTGGTGCCGCAGACCAGACCCTGGCGCATATCCAACGATTGCCAGCTGTAGTGTTTTCCTGGTGGCCTGCGGGAACTTAATCTTTTTACCCCAGCTGAGGACTGGTTACGTCAATTAGCACTCGAGATTTGAATTAGTATTGAAGCAGCTAAATGCCATACGATGTGATGATCTAGGTGTCTTCATTTGTGTAAAAGTGGGTGCGGGCTACCGCTGGGAGGACGGATAGCATGGAAACAGTGATCCTTCGTCGTCATACTAATAGTGACTTTAGTTTACATATGGAACACAAAAACTCAGAGGTTTCAAAAGGTATACTTTTTTTGTCATGCGTCATAGTGGCATGTTGAAACACACGGAGGTTTTACTTGGTGACAGATGAGAAGCGCCGCCACTACTCAAGGAGTCTCACATAACCTGCTATTATCCCCATGGCAGCTTGTATGAATAAAGCATTTCATCCACGAAAAAACCGGACAAGTGCGAGTCGAACTCGTCCACTGAGGGTTCCGTACAAAGTAGGTACATTTATAAATAGTTCAAGAATCGAGTCTCACAGTTTAATTACAAATTATTTACAAAATGTAATTACAAATGTATAGTTTAAAATTTTAACCTGTATTTGTAGTTAGGAAGATAATAATTGCCAAATTTCATTGTTTTAGGTCAACCGAAAGTACTCTTAAGAGTGTCAAAATATACGTTTTTTAACAAATAACTTATTTTGTTCAAATAACTTTTACACCTATCATTTTTATACCCTACTAATGTTCCAAATGTTCCAATGTGCTATGAAAATGGTTATGCTCGGTGTTTCCTTGCGAGATCGAATCAGAAATGAGGAGATCCGTAAACGAAATGAAATGAAATGAAATGAAAAGTATTTATTTCTCAGAAAGTGGTAGCTTATGGTCTTATAAATAAACAGGTTCAACACATTCTGCCAATAATGACGTAGAAATATTAACATAGTAATTATTATAGGTCAGTTAATTATAAATAAAGTTAATCAATTATCAAACATATTATCTTTAATTGTCATATTTAAAAAGTCCTTAACGGAGTAAAAGCATTCTTTCAATAACCATATTTTCAGTTAACATTTGAACTGGCTCAATGTCATTGCTCTAACATTAGCAGGAAGCTTATTATACAATTTTATTGCAACTAAAGTCGCTGACATAGCCCAACGGATTAGCAAGCTGAAGTGGCAGTTGGCGGGGCACATAGCACGTAGAACTGACGGCCGATGGGGCAGAAAGGTTCTAGAATGGAGACCGCGTACCGGCAAGCGCAGCGTAGGACGTCCACTCACAAGGTGGTCAGACGACCTGGTAAGGGTCGCAGGAAGACGTTGGATGAAGGCCGCTTCCAACCGGCCAATCTGGAAGTCAATGGGGGAGGCCTATGTTCAGCAGTGGACGTCCTATGGCTGAAATGATGATAATTATGATGAATGTTCCAAAACAAATTGTGGACTACATCAAAATCTAATCTAGTTTCGCATCGCAAGTCTTCAATAAACTTTAGCATTATTTGCTTTCAGGTGAAAGAAAGCAAATCCAACCATCAGCCATCATAATTTACGATCTGAAAACTAACCAAGAGATCCATAGACATGAACTGAATCCTTCTATTATAGTCAATGAAAGGACTTCAGCAGGTAAGACGTATGATAAAGAAGCAGCCGTCTAGAAAAGTGTTCGTGTGAAGACCACAAACTAAAAGAGCAGTGGGGAAAAACCATAGATAGACCGACCTGAAGGTTTCAGGGAGTCACTGAATATAGGTCAGAAATGAGGTTATTTTACAAAGAACTAAAATACCCGATACAGCTCAAAGGATAAGCAATCTGAATTGGGCTGCAGCTGGGGCTGCAGCTTACATTTGCCTTATAACGGATAACTGACGGGGTAGATGAGTTTTTAAGAGGAGATCGCGTCGTTGCAAGCGCAGCGTGTGGTTCCTCCGACAAGGTGCAGCAATTGTATACGCAAAGCTGCTGGAAGCGATTTGCAATGGATTGAGGGGCCTATGTCCAGAAGTGCACTGACATGGGCTGAATATGACTATTATGCTTGGATGCAGCCCACTATAACCAGCTTTATTGTGAATGCAAACTTTTAATAAACATCGTGTGTTCTTCAGGCTTAACTTCAATAACAGTGGACGTGGACCCTAAAGCTTGTGGAGACGCATACGCATACATCAACGACTTGGCCACAGAAGGTCTAATAGTCTTCTCACTTAAAGACAATGAGAGCTGGAGACTCAACCATCAGAGCTTCAAACATGATGAGCAGGCTATGAACTTCACTGCTGCAGGTCAGTTTATTGGGCTTTTTGACTAAGGATTTACAGCTCTGACAACTCGGCTGTTCCATGAAAATCTAGTAAGGAACACTTTTACATTTATCATTAATTTTAATATACTTAACCTTGCTAATCCTGGACTAAATCATGTTTTATGCCTATTAAAATTAATACTGCTGTTAAATTATGAATAATTATGACGATCTGCGACCACTCCAATGAGTGACGATTGGCAAGACGATTTGGACAAGTACTCTCAGGATTAGCGGAAATTGTCTGAATAGAGATGGTTGAAGGGGTTTGAGAGAATCAATTGACCTGTGGTTGTCTATCCACGCTCATTAAATAAAAACTTGCTATGCTATGCTTAGATGTCAAAAGTCCTTTCTGTTATTTATCAACAACCCATATTTTCAGGTCACGTCATCACTTGGAGGGATGGTATTTTCAGTATAGCGCTAACAGCGCCTGATGATGAAGGACGAAGGACAGCATATTACCATCCGCTCGTCTCCACCCAGGAGTTCTCCATTGACACTGCTGCTTTGAAGAATAAAGCTTCTAATTTAGATGGGCAGGTTAAGGTATTGTAATTCTGATGAAATAATTATTTTAAATACTATAAAACATATTTAATACAATGTGTAATCTAAATAACGCAAATCCTCATAGGGCCTGATCCTGGTGCTCAAATACCACAACTTTTTGACTTTCTACTAATAACGAAATCGCAAAAAAAGTTCTTTACCTCCATACTATCTAATCAACAATAATAATTTGTTTGGAAAAACGTTTTTTATTGCGATTTCAATGTTAATCTCATACAGAAAGTTGTTGTATTTGGGCACCAGAATCAGTCCTAAGGAGAAAGTGCGATAATTATATTGGATATGCATGGGTCTTGTCAAAATTAATCAACTGAACCCAAACTCGAAGATTTTACTAGTAGCAACTGAAAAGTTTCACTATCAACCTCCTGGCTCCAGCAGATCAGTTCAATAATGTGAAATGGTGTCGAATTTCGACCGCTTCAGACTTATACTGGCCCCGATCGCACTAATTTTTACGTAAGCGGTTCGAACGTAAAACGTATCCAATTCGAACATGGCTACGATTCAATAACAATGCAGCTGGAAGCAAAATCCGTATTGTGCTAAATGTCATTAGTTGAATCGTTACCATTCGATAAAACTTTGTTTCTGTAGGGACGGCACACCTAGTATTTTTGAGTAATATCTGTGATTTGTGTATAATCGACACTCGATTAAGCAATTTGTTACTATCCGCACTAGTCTTGTGACGCAAAAAAAAAACTAAATGTCATTTAATGACAGCTTTCCTTGGACAAACTCTGTCGCAAAGAGGAAATTGATAATCTGTGCAGCTTTCAGTCAGCTGTTTGTTTTATAGTTTTTAACATTAATTAAAACATAAAACGAAAAAGCGCGGGAAACGTCGGTTTGTTCGGTCGACTTTTTTTTGGTTCTTGTATTTTTTCTGTTAAAATTGTAATATATAGGATCAATTGTAGAATAGTGTGTGCATATTTTGTTTATTTGTATATATTTAATTTAAGTAGTGTAAAAATCGCTGTATATTGGTAAGTTTCTCACTTAACTAATTTTGCATGGAGGAACCTGACGATCCTGGCGGGACAATCCCCCAGGTATCAAACTATGTTACAATCTCGCATGGAACAGAAACTGAAGGTTCACAAAGAGACACCGACGCATCTGAAAGTGGTAAAAGTAGTTCTCATCGTAAGCGTGTGCAAAACCGCAAATATTGTAAACATTGTAACAAAAGGAAGAGAAAGAGTCATAGATCTACAGGTTCAAAAGACGATACAAATGGTTGCTTTTGTGAAAATGACAGTGACCAGCCTAATATTTTCATTAATAAACCTGATAACTTTGTAGTCACCAAGTCTCCCACAGCTGAGCCTAGTTCCATGAACGTCACTGAAAACCGTGATTCCCATCCAGTCCAATTTGTTGGTAGATCTTTGTATGAAGCTTCTGATGCAGCTCCCTACATAATTCATATCCAAAAAGAACAGACCTATAGCGAAAGCTCTAACATCCATCCGGTGTCATTTGGCCATTTTCTGAAAAAGAATAAGTTCCATAACATTGTAAACGGCAGTTTAAAAAAAATTGGCAGAAATCGCATTGTTATTTCTTTTTCTAAACTTGAGGATGCAAATAAATTTGTTTCAAGTGAATTGTTAAAACAACACAACTATAAGGCATTTATCCCAGTGTTTAACGTGACCCGCATGGGAGTCGTTCGAGGAGTCCCTGCTGACTGGACTGACGATGAAGTTAAATCAAATATTTCAACCCCGGTAGGATGTGGGGATATTTTGAAGGTAAGACGGTTTAAAAGAAAGATCAGTAGTAATGGGAAATCTGAGTTTGTTCCTACCGAGACAGTTGTTCTTACTTTTGATAGCCAAGTCCTTCCAAAACGCGTGTTCATTTGTTACAACTCATTACCAGTTGATTTATACATATTTCCAACTATTCAGTGTTTTAACTGTTGTAGATATGGACATGTCAAAAATCAGTGTCGCTCCACCCCAAGATGCTTTAAGTGTGGACATGGACACTCAGGAGATAGTTGCTCTGTTGAGGATAATGTTACTTGTTGTCTTTGTTCAGGTCCCCATTGTGCGACTGATAGGAAATGTCCAGAGTTTGCTAGGCAAAAAGGAATTAAAGAGACCATGGCTAAAAATTGCGTATCCTATGGTGAGGCCCTGAAATTACATCCTTCTGTAGGTAAATCATATGCAAATGTTTTAATATCCACCCCTACACCTAGTCAGTCAATTGGATATAGTTCAAATTTACCTAATATTGGACATAAATCCTATAATAAAACAGTCTTCTTGAAACCCAGGACTCCTCCTAAACAGGGTAAGGGATATGATCAGGTATTACACAATGCATTAATTAAAGATTATAATGCACCTTTACCAGAAAATGGTTGTGCCCTAAGTAATGAGGGACCTAATAATTTCCTTGCAAACTTGCCTATTAAAGATTTAATCATTGCATTAATAAATTCTTTATCAAAATCAAATATAATATCTTTACCGTCCAACGCTGCTATACCTAATAATGATACACATAATGAAAACAATCAAAATGGCAGTAAACTCACTAGTGCTGCAGTGGAATTGTCGCAGCATTAGTAGTAAGAAAAGTGGCATTCTATTTATTATTAATAAGTATAATCCATTTGCCATGTCTCTCCAGGAGACATGGCTTCAACCCCACTGTAATTTTAGAATTCCTGGCTACTCTTGCATAAGAGAAGACAGGTCTGATGGCTTCGGTGGTGTAGCTATCTTAGTAAAGCATTCTGTACCTTTTACACACATACCTATTCCCCAACATAGTAGTAACTTCTCTATAGTAGCACTTAGTATAAGCAATATTACCTTTGTTTCTTTGTACATTCCTCACCCTTCGTCTATGATCTTTGATGAAATTGAAAGAATATTAAGTAACATCCCAAAACCCATTCTGATTATGGGAGACTTTAATGCCCAACATCAGTCCTGGGGCAGCTTTAAATCGAATTATTATGGATCTAGGGTCCTAGAAGTATTAGACCGCCTTAATATAGTTTTACTAAATACTGGAAAACCAACACGTCGCACTAAACCCCATGAAGGTCCTAGTGCTCCAGATTTATCAATCTGCTCACCCAATTTGGCATCCTGTTTAACTTGGACAACACTTAGCTCAACTTTTGGAAGTGATCACTTCCCAATTATAATTACTTTCCCAAATGCAGTAGCTAAATCATCATTAGGTAGACGCCCCCCTCGTTTGAAATATAAACTAGCGGATGCCAATTGGTTTGCATTTCAGAAAGAAGTTGAACGGAAAACCTCGTCACTACCCCTTGTTTCTGATAATAATCATTCAGAGTGTGCCGACGCACTTGCACAATTATTACTTACAACTGCCGATGAAGTGTTTCCTATTAAAAATCATACAATTGTAAATAAAATCATTACGCCGCCCTGGTCGGATAAAGAATGTTTGACAGCTGTCAAAACAAGGAAAGACGCTGAAAAGCGTTACAAGTCCGAATCAACCACTGAGAATTTCGATTATTTAATAGAGGTAATGACTGCTACTAGGAAACTACTTAAGAAAAAAAAGTGGGAAGGATGGTCGTCTTTTTGTACGTCAATATCTCCTGATGTCCCTCCATCAGTAATCTGGTCTAAAATCCGAAGATACAGGTCTATTTTTAAAGAACCCACACTAAGTAAACCTGATGATTCCGTCATTGATAAATTTTTAGATAAGCTAGCCCCTCCCTCTGTTCCGTTAAGCAATGTGTTTATAAATCAATCTCTAGATCAGCACACTGAAGATCATCCTGAACTCAATGCTCCGTTCACTCTTTGTGAACTAAAAGGCATCCTTTCATATGTTAAGGATTCTTCCCCGGGTGATGATGGGATCCCGTATTCTTTCTTTTTCCATCTTAGTGACTCTACTTTATCTTATTATTTAACATTAATCAATTCCATTATGCGGAATGGTAATATGCCTCCATCGTGGAAATCGCAAGAGGTAATACCTATTTTAAAGCCGGGAAAACCAGCATCTGATGCCAACTCTTATAGACCGATTGCCCTCTCTCTGGTTATTGTAAAATTAGCAGAGCACTTAGTTAAAAACCGTCTAGAATGGTATTTAGAAAGCGAAGGGCTGTTAGGTAACAACCAATATGGCTTTAGAAAAGGTAGAGGGACTATGGACAATATTGGAATACTTACTACAGACATACGCCTGGCTTTCTCGAAGAATGAATCACTTTTAGCGGCTTTTCTTGACATAAAAGCAGCTTATGATCACGTGATAATAAGCATTCTTATCAATAAACTAGATAAACTTCAAGTTCCGTCGATGTTAGTCAATTTTATCATTAATATTCTTTCAGAACGTTCAATCCGTGTATCCCTAGATAACTCGGTCTCGGATAGCAAATCTCGATTAGTATGGAGTGGAATTCCGCAGGGGTCCGTATTAAGCCCAATCTTATTTAACATATACACATACGATTTAGAGCCTTCTCTTATCAATTACATTAGGATATTACAATATGCTGATGATTTAGTTTTATATATATCAGGTAAATGTATTCAGGAATTAAATATATCTTTAACACGTGCTCTACAATTTCTTAAAATTTGGTTAGATAAAAACGGATTAAGCATCTCAGTACCCAAAAGCTCGGTTGTGTTATTCTCTCGGAAGATACTTATCCCACCTATTACAGTCTATTATGAAGGTGAAGTCATCCCTGTCAAAGCAGAAGCTAAATTTTTAGGGGTAACATTAGATGGAAAGATGACTGGCCTCTCACACTGTTATGCAATTGTTGCTAAATGTGAAAAGCTACTGAACATACTAAGATGTCTGTCTGGAGTATGGTGGGGCGCTCACCCATCTTCTTTAAGACTTCTCTATAATGCTACTGTTAGGAGTGTCCTTGATTATGCCAGCTGCTTTATAGAACCTTGTAATTCAGTAGGTTTAAAAAAACTTGATATGGTTCAATCTAAAGCGCTCAGAATCATTGCTGGTGCCATGAAGTCAAGTCCAATAAATGCACTACAAGCAGAATGTGTGGAACCTCCTCTGAGACTGCGCCGTCAATATCTATGCGACAAGTACTTGTTTCGTGCTCTACAATTTTTTAACCACCCTTTATATAGTAAGCTTAATAGCCTTTCGAACTTAGTTGAAAACTCTTCGTACTGGTCCCACAAATCTCCACCCTGTTTAGTTATTAGTTTTAGAAAATTCTTGTCCATTCAAGCTCCAGTTCACAGATCCTCATTCCTCCCAATCTTTAGTATTAATTTTGAGTCTCTCATATTAATGCCAACAATTTATTTTAATTTAGACCTAAATAAAGGTGACAGTAATACTAATATTAAATTTAGGCACATTCTAGATGAAATTTGGCCCAATTGGCACCATATATACTGTGATGCCTCTAAACACTCTTCAACAGGTCCTGTTGGCGTTGGAGTATTACACCACCAGTACCAAGTTGTGCAAAAAATTAAACTGCCCCCAGAATCATCTGTTTTTACGGGGGAGTGCTTTGGAATATATAAATCTCTAGAATACTCTTTACTCATGAAACTCAATAACGCAGTAATTTTTTGTGACTCTAAAAGTGCGCTTCAAGCTTTACTAAAATTCCCTCTTAAGAGCAATACTAGTTATCCTATCATCATGGAATGTAGGAAATTACTGTTTAAATGCTATTTACATAATTACACAATTAACTTTGCATGGATACCTAGTCATACTAACATTCCAGGAAATGAAAAAGCTGATAGACTGGCAAATGAAGCGGTGGACTGCGGTGACTTACATCCATATAAAAATTACTGTCATGATTTAATTGCAACTCTTCCTAAATCTTATCTCAGAATTGCCTGGGAGGAGATTTGGGAAGTTACTAGTCAAACTAAAGGAAGACATTACAGGCTCATACAGAGATCTATCCCTAATAAACCGTGGTTCTCGAAAATTAAGCTTTCTAAAATTACTACTACCATTCTAATTAGAATGAGACTTGGTCATGTGTGTACACCCTCACACCTGGCCAAATTTCATATCATTGATGATGACATGTGTGAATGTGGTTCTGACGTGGGAGATCTTAACCACATATTTTTTAACTGTAACCTCTATGATCGTTCCTCTTTCATTAGCTCGCTCCTATCTGCTCATGTTCCTTTTCCCACTTCCATTATATGCCTCTTATATTCCAATGATACTGATATTTATAACTTTCTATCTTTATTTATTATCCATAATAATATTAAACTTTGATATCACTCTTTAACAGAAATATTTTTATTTCTCTTTAAATATATTTACACATCTATTTTTCATTGATACTAATAAATCCTTTCCGTTCCGTTCCGATTTTTCCGTTATCCTACAATCCGTTTCCCTACCTTTTACTCTGTTGTGGCTAAACGCAATCCGCGCGAGCCAAAACCATTAATAAAAAAATAAAAAAAAACATAAAACATACATGATGCAAATGCTGCTCACGAAATACGGGCAGGACAATGTTACCACGGCGGTAAAACATATGTTTATCGCCCCTGAAAAGTAGAAGAACAATAATTTGGATTTAGCTTCCATTGCTGACCTAGCTATAATAAAAAAACCTTACTTATCTGAAGAAAACTCATCAGCCAGCAGGACTCAGGAGACTCCCTTAATTCAAGAAGTAAAAATGTGTAATAGTGTACCTACTTAGTGTGAGCAAACAGAGCAAAGATGCTTTAATCTTTGGTTAGTTTAAGAAAGTTAAATTATGTGTAAAGCATAGGTTTAATAAAATAAAGCTCTTTGTTTTCCTTATAAACTTGTTATTATTTATATATCTGTACTGTTTATTTCCTTATGTTCTCATTTTACTTGCCTATTTTAATTTTAAATCATTGTTTTTGTAGGGGTTATTCCCAAACTATTTAATGATGCTATGAACTATGTAATCATAACAAGTTACAAGCTTTATCTTGAATGCTATTTCAACTCTAAAGTCTTAACTCTATCTAGATAATTCAGGTTTTTTATTTTACAAGCAAGTTTAATTTTAGTGTGCCGATAAATTTCTGAATTCTTCAATGCTAGTATGCATTAAGGAAGATATTACATCACTAATTAATATAATAATGTAAGTATTTACCGGTGGTTCTAATTGAACATTTTACATTAACATTACAGGAACCGAGCTACTTTTGACTATTCTGTAGGAACTAAAACAGGTAGTTAAGATGGGTAGTGGTGAGGTAACGGAAGACTTTCTAAAATAACTGTTTTAGGTTACATTATTTACAACTTGCAAATGCAAATGCTGCTTACAAGATACTGGTCGGACAGTGTTACCCCTGCGGTAAAACATATGTTTATCGCCCCTTAAGAAAAGTAGAAGAACAATAATAAAAGGATTTAGCTTCTATTGCTATACTAAAAAAACCTTACTTATCTGAAGAAAACTCATACTCTGGAGACTCCCTTAATTCAAGAAGGAAAAATGTGTCACATAGTGTACCTACTTAGTGTGAGCACACAGAGCAAAGAAGCTTTAATCTTTTGTTAGTTTATGAAAGTTAACTTATGTATAAAGCATAGGTTTAATAAAGTTCTTTGTTTTCCATGAAACTTGAAATGAAATTATTTATACATCTATACTGTTTATTTCCTTATGTTCTCAGTTTACTTGCCTATTTTAATTTTAAATCATTGTAATTGTAGGTGTAATTCCTCAACTTTTTAATGATGCTATAATAGTAAGTAAGCATAACAAGTTATAAGCTTTATATTGAATGCTATTTCAACTCTAGTCTTAACTCTATCTAGATATTATAGGTTTTTTGTTTTACAAGCAAGTTTAATTTTAGTGTGCCGAATAAACTAAAACTTTTTGATTGACATTTTAAAACATTATTTTTACTGCATATTTTCGACTAGTAGATTAAATAAGTATTATCTATTGTTACTACATAGTATTAGTAAAAAATTAAATTAATAAGATACATAACACAAAATCCCAAATGACAAACCAGTTTCAGCGTACACTAGTTAACAAACTTCAAGAGTGACTCTTTTCATTGTATCTTCCATTTAGTATAACCTGTATTGGCATCTATCTATATTTCTCAACAATTTATTGCATTAATACAACTACACATCTGAAATCTTAATAATTGTTTAACATTCCTGCCGCAGCTAGATATATTACTGAATTCCTTATTAGTAGTATGTATTTCATTGATATATTACATCATTAATTAATATAATATTAACCCTACATAATACATGACTGTCTCTATTTCACAGAAAAAAGTTATAATCATCTCATCTTTTCATCACAACAAAAACCTCATTGATGACCGGTGGTTCTAATTAATTTTACATTAACATTACAGAAACAGAGCTACTTTTGATTATTCTGTTGGAACTTAAATAGGTACCTAGTTAAGAGTGGTGAATAAGGGAACGGAAAACTTTCTAAAATAACTAATTAATTACATAGGTATTTACATCTTTAAATGACTATATCTTGTAAATATTTTTGGTGTTATAGATTATGATGTATTCCAGTTTTCTGAGTAGATAGCTTGGGTTGGGATTTAGATTTTAAGATAATAATATGTTAAGAAGAAATATTTTGGAATAAAAACAACTGATTATTGTATTCTTAAATTATCTAATATTTACTGTTTATTTACAATGTTTATCACTGTAATCACTGGGTGAACACTATTTTCTTGAGTGAGACCACTTCAAAGTAAATAGGTGGTGAAAGAGTTTTCCAAGAATCCCATGGGAGTGTTATCGGCGTCACACACAACACAACATTACACTTTTTATTTACACTAGTTTATGCAGTTTGTAAGGCATATACACGTCTAATTAGTCAAATATTTCCAATAATGGACGTAAATGAGGTGTTTGTTTGATCAGAATTAGGTAAATTTACTCAAACGTTTGAACTTCGGTTGATAAAAAGTTGCTTTTTTCAAACCTTTCATTCATAGACATCTGACAGCGGTAACGGTTGGGTAGTGGTTTGGAAATGGCACGAACTTTTTTAGCGCGATACCAAATGTCTCAAACGTAACGGAAGTGGTGTGGATGTGGTGTGGTAATGATTCGATTTTATTAGCGCGATCGGGGCCCTGATCACTATAACCAAGCAAGATCGGCGTTAAGGTGCCTATTAGAGGCCCAATTCCCGTAATTTGACAAAGTCAAAGTCAAAGTCAAAAATCATTTATTCAGTTTAGGACAGAAAACTGCCACTTATGAACGTCAATAATAACATTATTGGCCCATATGGGGCAGAACATGTCTCCTTATTTTTTGGGCCCTACTAGCGCCTCGAGACAAGACACAGACAATCTGGCAAGTGCTGAGAAGAAACGCCGGAACAAACACTGACAATAGTCGCAATCCGGTGTCGATCCGCTCCCAGTAACATTACGATCACAACATTTTTGTTAATTTTACGTCGAATAATTTTACGAAAATGCTGTTTGTGATCGTAATGTCACTGGGGGCGGATCGACATCGGATTGCGGCTATTGTCAAATTACGGGAATTGGGCCTCTGGTTTCTTGACATAATATTGCTGAGTGGAGGCCATTTTAGAACCACAAATTAATATAAAGTCCAATGGCTGAAATGATGATGTGTGGTTTCTCAATAAATGATTTTATTATTTATCCCTATTCTTAATGTCTGTAGAAGAAGACAGTAACTCAGTTATTCAGTTATAAGAGCAATTGAAAAAAAGCAAAAAGACGCGTGTCACCAAAACACGATATGATATGATATAGCAATATATCGACACCAATTGTAAAAAGTATGATAGATATAGCCGCCATGTTGAATCACCGTGACTGTGACGTCACATATTATGATCGCTGTTTCGATAAAAAATCAAATTGAAGCAGTTGAATTTTTTTATGTCAATATTATCATCTTGTTTATTCTTTCAGCTCCTAGGAAACCGTGGTCCTAACACCCAGAGTGGTTCCCACGACATCCATGATCCCACTGGAGCCATGTTCTTTGCCAACGTAGCTCAAGACGCCATTTTGTGTTGGAATGTGAACAAAAAGCTATCAGTTTCTAATGTGGTCATAGCTGTTCAGGATAGGAAGAAATTGGCATACGTGTCTGGTAAAGTTTATTAAATTGTTTTCGGATCAACCTATACAAAAGGGCAGTCCCCCCCCCCCCCCCCCCCTGGAGATTGTATGCTTTACAAATGTATTATGCGTAGACTAAATTTTTTTAGTTATTGCTAGGCGTCACTTCTCTCCCATCAAATAATAGTTAGTTTAGCTCGACGACAGTTTAAGGACAGATATGTATGTAGCATTTACAATTTTTTCGCGCTCGCTTTGCTCACGGATTATGTTTTTAATACATACGATTTAGTTCGCCTTTAACGGAGAGTTGTTGTAAAAACTATTGTAGTCGTAATCGTTCCGTACGCAATATCTTGTTTACCCTTATGTTAAAAGCCATTTCACATTTTCAGCGCAAAATCTAATATTTCGAGCGCCTAATTGCGACCTTAGAAAAAAAATTAAGAGTGTCAAATATGTGCACAAGCAAGCCCAATCTTTTGTTTGGACGATTGATGTAGCACATTTGCAAATAAAACCCTTTTTCCTTTATAAAGTTATCAATCCCGCCACCTCGATTCACGAAAAGTGTTTGCCTTAACAACTTCAAGCAACTAAATTATTCATTTAAATTTATCATAACTGCTAAAAAAAAGATACCAAAATATAAGACATATAATTTTATCGACGTTGAATGTTTAAGAATATGTATTTTTATCACATAACTTAAACATTTTTTTACTATTTGTGCATTTTTCCAAAAAATGGCGCTAGTTCAGAACGGATTTTTGTTTAAAATTAAGCATATTTACAATTAAAAAATAGTGTCACAATACCTTTGATCTTTACTAATTCGAAATATGCAATTTTATCGACAATCCAATCAGGTAATTAGACCCAAAAACGTTTTAACAACTCACCCTAATCCTAAATTTTCGAGGCACAAGCGAGCGCTCCTTAAACAGTGCGATTTTGTGAAATGGCTCTTAAAATTAATTCATCTTTTTATCAGAACTTCGAAAATTAATATAAATAAATGACGCGTGATTCCTGTCAGTTTCTTTTTAGTTAATTCGAATGGCAAAAGTGGAGTGGAGGCATAAATGTATGAAAATAAAATTGTACTGCATAGCTTTTATACCTACTTTCTGCGTGCCGCTGCTGAAGTCGCAGTCGCCGCGCCGTTGGCCTCTAGTGTAAAAATACCTAATATCGCGTTTTTTCCGGCTACATTAAAATTATATGTTTCACTACTAAGTATACTTGCTTATTTAGTATAGTTTATAATAAAATACTACTTCTTAAAAAATTTAAAAGCCCAAAAAATTTCGCAGGAAATCCTAGTCAATAACAATCGAATGGGAGTCTGTCCTGACTGGACTTGGACAATGCGAACATGTTTGTTGTATGTTTCGTGTTGGTGTCTTCGTGTAGTGCGAGTTACGTACTCTACCAGTACGAATACCGCTGACCCCGGGCGCCTAACTAGAGCACACAAGATATTGCAAGATCACGGAAACGCTGACTCTGCGCTCGTGCGCCGCTAACGTGACCGAGCCGCCGGACATCAGGCCAGCCATCATCCTCACTTCGTATCTAACATCGATCGAGTCAATTAGTATTAGGAACTAGTTTTATTGTAATTTTAATTTTTAATTAAATTAGATTTTAAGTAATTTCGTTTTTTTTCGATCCTCCGGCTGTCGCTTCGTAATTTGCGTATGATAAAACAAGGGGATCAGACCTACAAAAAAATTACATTGCCCTCCCCTGGGCCACAAGCTGGGTACGCCCTTGGTTTCACTAGTAGTCAATGAAGAGTGCCACTACCCACCTCCTGACACCATCATCAGATCAGCACGATGGTGTCAAATTATTGTATTGTCATTCGAATGTCAAATACTTACAAAGTTTTAAATCGATACGTCAGTTAAAACTTCTTCCAATACTTGATTAGTTAGTTAGTTTCCAAATGACGCTAATTTAAGTGTGTTATCAAACATTCTTTTACAGATTTGAAGGTGAGAGGCGATGAAGTGTGGGTCCTTACAAATCAAATTCCAAGGTTTATATTTAATACCCAAATAAAAGATGAGGATAACTATTTTATTCAAAGGTATAATATAGCCTTTTTGTTCTGTTACAAAAAATATAACCTTTTAAAAACGCTCCGAGTACTCGGGTCTTAATTCCCAAAGAAAAAAGTAATAAAGACATGAGCATAGACGCACATACAATTTTTTTTACTTAAAATTTTCTTTTAACGACTTTTTCTAAATGTAGTTATTATAACTAATATAATTGTTTTCTTTTTAGGTACAAAGTTAAAGATTTAATCATGGGAACAGTCTGCGATACGAAGTAAACAGCAATTTGAAAGACTTTTAATTTAACTTGTTAAATGATACAATGTATGGTGATATTAAATTTTAATTTAATTTATATTATTGGCAATTGATTTAACTTAGTTTAAAATTAAATTAACAACATCATAATTTTAGTTTTATTATAAAAAAAAAATCAATCTATTCAATCCCACTGCTGGGCAATAGTCTCTTTTATCGTTATGGTCTTAAACCCCACAAACAAACACATGCCAATTTATATTATAATTTCATAATCATTTCACTTTTTATTGTTTTATGAACAGGGCCGCCCCGCCCCTATGTGCGAAGTGTGCGGCGCACACAGGCGCCAAGACAGTAGGGGCGCCGGATGACATGCTAGCGCCTCATTTATTTCAGGCATCTTAATTATTACAGATGACATTATAATAATAAGCCCATATAATAAATACCTTATAGACTAGCATACATAAAATAATACAAGTTAAGATTAATTTATTTGTTTTTATGGCTTATTTTAAAAAGTGGCGCTTCATAGGTTTCGCACACAGGCGCTGCTAGGGGTCGGCGCGACCCTGTTTATGAATAAAACATGTCAACTTTATGTATATATATTTTTATTTTATATATATGTAATTGATAATTTAGTATAAATAAATCATGATAAAATGTAATGTCAATAATTGAAGCCGAGTCACAGGCCTTAATTCCTATATGAAAGTTACCTAACTTATAAAAGAGGGCCTTCTAAAGTCTTCTAGAATGGAGCCCACGTACGCAAGCGCAGCGTAGGACGTCCCCCTACAAAGTGGACAGACGACCTGGTAAAGGTTGCGGAAGGACGCTGGATGCAGGCCACTTCCAACCGGCCAATCTGGAAGTTATTGGGTAGGTCTATGTTTAGCAGTGGACGTCCTGTGGCTGTAATGATAATAAAAGGCTTCCGTGATATTTATTATAATGTATTTATAGATACTAAGGGCCGATTCGACCAAACACAAAGGTATACCAGCACCAGCATAACTATTACGGGTATAATTTTACTCCTTAAATTTACCCTTAGATAACTTCGATTACGTTTTTCGAGCAATACAGTATACTCGGTATTGTTATTCTATAGTTCAAGACGAATTAATAAACCTACTAAATTCTATGTAATCCATTTCTTTTAGGTTGACTTGAAATGCCACAACATTTCAATTTTATAGGATAATAAAGTGACAGTGCTAGATGTTGACAACTTGTCAGTTTCGAGGTGACAAGAGTGGATTAGACAAGTGACAACTTAGACATTTACTTTTTCTCAGTATAATTTAAACACTGTCAAAATCGCCCGTTTTAATATTTTTCATAGATTAGTGGTTGGTAGAATGAAAAATCAGCTTACTCTAGATTAAGCAGTGGTATACTCTTAAGTTAAAACTTACACCAGCTTGGTCGAATCCGGTCTTTTAAACTTAGGTAAAGTATTATTAATAATATGTTAACCTACTGCAGGATATCTATATACCTTGTCTTGCCATAAATACTGAAACAAAAAAAAACTTTTGCAAATAACATTTACTACTTTTACAGTGTGTTAGTTTAATACATAAATATAAAACAATTTAAAATATAAAAAGCTTATTCGAAGTAGTCTCCATTTGCTGCAATACAGTCCTTTAAACATTGAGGTGAGTTATCAATAGAAGCACGCACTCTTTCCATGGGAAAATTCTTCACTACTAATCGTACGGATTGTTTTAGGGACTCCAAATTATCATCGCGTTTAGAGAAAGCCGTACTCTCTAAAACTGAACATAAATCATAATCCAGCGGATTAAGATCGGGACTAGACGACGGCCAGTCTTCAGCTCTGATGAAGTCCGAAACGTTCGTTTCCAACCAAGACTGCGTAGACCGAGCTTTATGAGCCGGCGCCGAGTCTTGCTGGAAGGACCATTCCTTGTTATTGAACATGGTGTTGTCGTTAAGGGGCTTTACTACCTTCTCAAGAATGGTATCTTGATACACTTGTGCCGATGTATTGATACCATTTTCACAAAAGTATGGCTTAGTCACTCCTTCATAGCTAATACCACACCAAACCATCACTGAAGTCGGATAGTGCCCACGTTGCACTCTGTCGACTAATTGGGAAGCTTCCTTAGAGCTTTGAGCATAAATACGGTCATTTTGTTTGTAAAAATGTTACTATGACAAACAAAATTGTTCTGTGACCTCCCTTTGCGTACCGCTTCAGTAGTTGTTTCGAGTAGGGTCTCTTATAGGCTGCAAGTCCTAAGTCATCTTTTAAAATACGCGACATGGTTCTAGGCGCTCTATAGATCTTCATCTCCCGAGATAAAATCTTTTGCTTTGGGACAGGATTTCTTCGAATTCTTTCCCTTACTGCTTTGACCACCTTTTTCGTACGAACACTACGTGGACGGCCAGATCTTTTTCTGTCACAAACAGAGGAGGTCTCATTATACCTAATGTATATAATAGCCGGGTACACAAACATTTTACTAATAAAAAGCGTATGGAGAGTTTTACAAATTGCATTTGGATCCATATCTACTTTGTGTAATGCAATCATAGTGATTCGGTTCTCTTTATCACCTCACTCCATTTTAATATCGCAAAATATTGTACAATGTATTGGCGCCAAAATGAGAAAACTCAATGAACAATCATATAAAAATGACAGATTCCAAATTCAAATGTAATATTTTATTTA
Organism: Anania hortulata; assembly: GCA_963576865.1. NCBI lineage: Eukaryota > Metazoa > Arthropoda > Insecta > Lepidoptera > Crambidae > Anania > Anania hortulata. The sequence goes on along the minus strand of OY756417.1, from coordinate 2,868,298 downwards.
TTTTTAATTGTAACAGTATTTATGGCCAGACTAAGTAAGTATAATAATGAATCTCTATTTCCCTTGGTCATCGCATCACGCGTGAACGGATGGAACGATTTCGCTAATTCCTTTTTTGTTGTGTTATTTATATTCAGGAGAATCTAAAAATTATTTATGAATAAACAGACTACGCGAACGAAGTCGCGGGCAACAGCTAGTTAGATATAAAAACAGGACAGATTATTTTTAACTGGTTATTTGCTATTAAAATAATGTATTCATTTCATAAATTAAGTTACCATATATATTAGCATAGATACAAGTACTAATTCCTCCACGTGACTCTCTGCGGGTAATTATACTTAGACATACCTAGTAATTATTAATATCGGGTGACACGGAATGACCGTTTATCTCGTAAATGCATTGGGTACAGCAAATTAGCCCACGAATGCCCTTTAATTGCCTTCTAACCCGATTCTTCTTCTTCTAGCATTTAAAAAATACTTACTTAGTTTATTTATGGCCGATTTTTCAACAGCTAGATACTTAACTTTTATTTGAAGAATAAATTTGACATGTTGACAGGTTTTGTATAGAAAAAGTGTCAACACGTCAATTTTATTCTTTGAATAAATCTGGCGATTGAAAAATTGGACCATAATGTTGTAGAAGTTGTAATTATTGTTTGTAAACTTTGCTTTTATTATTATTATATTTATCTGGTTCTATTTCAGTTTCGGGAACATGCCTTTTCAACCGACTTCAAAAAAGGAGGAGGTTCTCAATTCGACTGTATGTTTTTTTGTATTTTTTGTATGTATGTTACGCGATTACTCCGCCAATTATGAATCGATTTTAATGATTCTTTTTTTGTTTGGTAGATCATACTTCAGAGGTGGTCCCATATAAATTTGATCGAAATTGATTTTGAACTTTTTGAGAAACTCAACAAATATATACCCAGATAATATTTTGGTTGTGGTTCTTGTTACCTATCTTCGACAAATATGAGCCGATTTTGATGATTTTTGTTTTATTGAATAGCTTATACTTCAAAGATGTTATGATAAATGTTTGCAAAATAAAAATCACCCCTAACCCCTAAGGGTAGAAAAATCGGGGATGAAATCGGTGTTCAGCAGTTAGATTAGGATTTATCACTAAAAATAGATGAAATAAGTAAATTTTATTAAAAAAAATAAAACCGACTTCAAAACACTAAAATGCTCAAAATAATCCTAACACTTAAGTACTTAATCAGTTACTTTTGGAGTCGGTGCCAGCCGATGAGAGATTCAATGTTTTTGTTTGCACCGACTCAAAACGTAACTGATTAAGTACTTAAGTGTTAGGATTATTTTTAGCATTTTAGTGTTTTGAAGTCGGTTTTATTTTTTTACATTACAGTTTTTGGTTCATACATTGAATCCACTTCTGTACGAATGTATTATCTGTAAAATGTAAATGAATGAATAGATGCATTAAACTTACATCTGATAAAAGATTGTATACAGGGTTATTTTTAAAACATCAACAACCCCCAGGGGCCGATTCTGGTGCTCAAATACAACAACATTTTTTATGGGACCAACAAAGATTAAAAAAAAACATTTCAATTGCTTTCGGCGGCTTACTTAGTATGGGGAAGTGAATCTTTTTTTTGCGATTTCGATGTTGTTCCCATAGAAAAAGTTGTTGTATTTACGCACCAGAATCAGCACCTAGGAGGTTGTTGATGTTTTTAAAATAAATCTGTATAAAATTTCCTGCAAACAAACTGGTAATTTAATTTTTCTCTACTATCAATAGTTTAGACGCTCTCATTCTGGGTCGACTGTCGAAATAACGCATGCGGGTATCGACCGCGTTTGTCGATACCAATGTCCCGTCCCAGCGACGGGTCGGATCGGGAGTACGGCGGGTCAAATTTAAATAAGCGCTCAAAGACAGCCGGCGTGAGCGGGACGGCCGGCTCTAACCAGATCATTTTGGACTATGTCAGTGTTGCCTGAAAATGGACACACGCATATTCAGGCAACACTGCCGTAGTCGATGATTTTCCTCACCGCCGAGCAAGTGGTAAACTTGAGTCCGTACAGACTCAAGATCTACGTGCAGGGATTCAAGCCCAACACACAGAAGGCGTGAGGGACGGCTCGCCGCGCACGTCGGCTGCCTGTGGGCTAAATGTTATTAGACCTATCGTACTCCCGACCCGACTCGGCACCGTTCCGCCTTCTTTGTGTGTTGCTCTAAAACTCTCGATGTAAGGCGACTGGCGAGAGGCTTCTTACAACCTTTACCAGGAGACGTATTTTCGAATCATGCGAATTTCAATCCGAATACGAAATCGCAAGATCCTAAAATTACTATTTTTGAAAATTCATTCCGTGAATTCTGCAACGACCACTCGTTCTTCTTTTTCTACGAGCAGAAATTACGGAAGAATGACATTGACAAGTAACCATATTTTTTTTTTTTTTGGTTCCATTCTTTCCTTCCTCGATGGTTGGAAAAGGCAAAGGCTTTCGCCATACAGCCAGGTCTTATGTTAAAATGTATCTTCAATGTATTTTTTTTTAATTTAGAGACATTCATCAACCGTTTCACATTAATGTTTAAAGCTCTTCTACAGTTGAAATTATGAAATTATATAGGGCTTTATAGTTTTCTTCATTCTTGAGAAGTTCCTGTAGACGGCGCGGGATGTCTTCAGGCCTTTTATAGACTTCTAATAAATCTTCAATCAAGATAAGTCTTTGAAGTGAGAATTCAGAACACTCAAAGAAAATGTGATGGAGAGACTGAATTGGTTCATTACAAAATGTGCATGACGGGGAGGTAATCATGTTCATTCTATGCAGATGTTCGTTAAAACGACCATGCCCAATTCGTAACCGAGAGATTAATGAGTAAAATTTTCTGTTCTTGAAAGTTCCTTTAAAGAACCAGGGCACTCTTATATCATTATTTATTTCTCTATACCAGGTTCCTTTTGCTTGAAGAGTTTCCTGCCAATGCTCTGTCCATTCTCTCCGTGACGATTCTTTTATAAGAGTAGTGCAATCTGAATGTGGTAATTTAATATTCTTTGCAGGAACTAGATCCGAAGTAAGTAAACATATGTTTGACAGAAATTTGACATAATAACTTTTTATTTATGTTCCGTTTTAAGCGATTCACTACCGGTTTTTAAAATCAATGAGTTTCATAAATTTTCTGCGTAAAACGAATATAGTTAAGTGATTAAAAAATGCGTAAAATCGTGAGCAATAGAAATGAACTTCATAGACCAATTGTTTTCGTGTTCGTTGGGCTATGTCATCGACGTATTGTTCGTTTACATATCTCATCATTCCCCATGAGGAGATCCTATTAAAATAATAACAGGCAATTTACATAAACACTGCAGTTTAATCACAAAAACAAAGTACCTAGTTATGCGTCTGCGCATATACTAAGCATTCTACACTCGTTGGGAGGCAAGTATGCGTATACAAGGTCGCCTTTTATAAACTTTTATAATTATAAATAAATAAATAATGGCCAACATGACATACATTGCTCTGATCGTAAGGTGTAGCTAAAGCACTGTTATTGAAATCAGAAACAACGACGGCACCACAACACCCAGACTTAAGACAACATCGTTCGTTTTCTAGATTGACCCTACCGAGAATCGAAAATGGGACCTCAGAGATGGCAACCTTAAGTCCAGCGTACTCGCCTCTCAGCTCTACATCATCATCACCATGTCAGCCTATTGCAACCCACTGCTGGACGTAAGCCTTCCCCAAAGAGCGCCAAGGATCACGATCTCCACCACTACCATCCAGCCACTGCCAGTCATGTTCTGAGGTCGTCAGTCCATCGAACTGGGGGGCGTCCTACACTACGTTTGCCAAGACGTGGTCTCCACTCGAGAGCCCGTTTACTCCACCTTTCATCGGTTCTGAGACAGATGTGCAGGGCCGTCTTTAACTTATTGGGGGCCCTGGGCACATTAAGACAGTGGGGCCACTACGACTTTAGTCATTGGGAAAAGGCGTCGTTCGAGGCAGCCCCCGAAATTTCCTAGGTTTTTTCCAATAGCGACTCTTGCTAATGTGCTTACTTGCGTTATTTAAAAAAAAAACCCTTTATATATGAATATAAATATTAAATATTGGACAACATCACACACATTGCTCTGATCCTGTGATAAGTAGCTTAACCACTTGTGTTACAGAAATCAGAAACAACGACAGTACCACAACACCCAGACCCGAGACAATATAGAAAAGTTATTTTTTTACATTGACCGACCGGGAATCGAACCCGGAACCTCAGATATAGTGACACCAAGTCCGGTATACTCGCCTCTAGGCTACGGAGATCGTCAAATATTTATTATTATTAAATATCGGTTATCGGTCGATGATCTGGCCTCCGATTCAGAACGTTTCGATAGCGAGTTATCAACCGGTGAGTCAAGTGACACTAATGTTAAATCCCATAGTGTCACTTGATTTTCCGGTCGACAGTTTGTTACCGAATGGTTCTGAATCGGGGGCCTGGCAGAGGGGGCCCCCCCATCTATTGCGGGGCCCTGGGCACGTGCCCAGAGTGCCCAGTGAGAAAGCTTTAGCTTGCTACGTTTGCTCGCTTACTCGCTTGCTCTCAGCTACGTAGGTCGTCAATTTATAAAGTAATTCTGTTTTATAAAACTTGTCTTGTTATAAAACCTACTAGTGATGTATAAATAGATAGTGATTTATTGTGTTTCACTGAGCATGCAGTAAAACTTGAAACATTAGGACGTGAATCCACAGCAAGAAGAACCTTTTATTAGGGTTTTGTACCTCAAAATATTATAGAGAATAACTTAAGCTTGAATCCTAGACGGATAATTTGTTTCACAGAAGCATCAAAAGAGTTAGGCTAGTTTCCTTAGTTCTAATGAGTCCGTCAGTTGGATTAACAGAAAATATTGGACACGCATTTTTCATTTTCTCAATTAAACAAAAATGATGAAGATATAGCCAGGCAGCCATAAAATTTTGGAGGTGGTCACTATTAATAAAGTATTTCTTTGTTGCACCTAGATGTCGCATCTAGGTTATTACGGACATCGTAGTTCATAGAAGCATCGTTAGATGTCAGCAAAACATAAAATGCATCGCAGCTATGCTTGCAGAAAATAGCTTTTTTGTAATTTTGTAAACTTTTAGAAGATTTTTGAATTTGTCGTGTTGGGGTCATGCCCCCTGTGACAACCCCCCACTCTCCTCTGAACCGCGCCTGGATATAAGTTTCGCGTAACGCCACGCCTTCCGGCACTTTTTAGCAAGGCGTGATGTGATCCCAAACTTTGATGCGCTTTATCTGCGTCATTTTTTGTTTGATTAACAAAAGACAAAATAAGGGTCCAATATTTTTTGATAATCTAACTGATGGACTAAATAGAATAATATTTTTTGGACCCAGGGCTAGGTAGGGCATGTACAGACAACGGCAGGTCAACCTACCCAAAGAGTTAAAGGTCATTGAATTGACTTTCAACTTTATGTCCCACACTTAGAGATCATTATCAATTTTAAAAAAATACGTTTTGTGGTATGTTGACATGCTGTTGTTTGTACTTAAATGTCGGAAACATTCAATTAGGAATTAGGAATAAGCGTTCCGACATTCCGACATTACCGTATTTTTTATTTTATTTATTTATTAGGAAACTCAACAGCTTTATTTTAACAATCATGCTTAAATGAAAATGTTACAAAAAACACTTAGCCAATAACAGAGTTTCACAACGTTGATTATGTTTACGAGGTGTAACTGTACTAGATAAATAGGTAAGTATACAAATAGTGCAGTGATTAGCACAATGAGTGTAAATGTTATTTTCAACCGACTTCAAAAAAGGAGGAGGTTCTCAATTCGACTGTATGTTTTTTTTTTTTTTGTATATTTGTTACGCGATTACTCCGCCAATTATGAATCGATTTTAATGATTCTTTTTTTGTTTGGTAGATCATACTTCAGAGGTGGTCCCATGTAAATTTTATAGAAATTGATTTAGAACTTTTTGAGAAAATCAACAAATATATACCCAGATTATATTTTGGTTGTGGTTCTTGTTACCTATCTTCGACAAATATGAGCCGATTTTGATGATTTTTGTTTTATTGAATAGCTTATACTTCAAAGATAATATGTTAAAGGTTTGCAAAATAAAAATCACCCCTAAGGGTAGGAAAATAGGGGATGAAATCGGTGTTCAGCAGTTAGATGAGGATTTATCACAAAAAATTTATGAAATAAGTAAATTTTATTAAAAAAAATAAAACCGACTTCAAAACACTAAAATGCTAAAAATAATCCTAACACTTAAGTACCTAATCAGTTACTTTTGGAGTCGGTGCAAACAAAAACATTGAATCTCTCATCGGCTGGCACCGACTCCAAAAGTAACTGATTAGGTACTTAAGTGTTAGGATTATTTTTAGCATTTTAGTGTTTTGAAGTCGGTTTTATTTTTTTTAATAATTTATACAAATTTTAAGTTTTAAGTTGAATTGGCAGCAGTTATTGAATGAGGCAAGTTGATAATTGATTTTGAAAAAATAAACTAATAGAATTATACCATTATTATTCATTTTAATAGAATATATATTTTTTTTTTTTTAAGTTTATATACATAAATATATATAGATATACATATATATATAATTATACTATGACATTAAGTTAATTGTGAATAGTCTTAATATTATTCTTACACCATTTATACCTAATACTTACTAGAAATTAAGAACATGCGATCCAGATATATTGGTGTTGATGGTCACCTAGCTAACTAACTATGGAGTGAAGTGGTACACGTGTGCAAATAAACAAACAAACAAACACATAAACACTCCACACGTTGTGTGTGGCACCTCGCCCCATACCGCACACACGTCAAATAACATCTGTAATTCACCCATGATATCTGAATGAATAAAAGAAAATACATATGTGGAAAATTATTGTTTAACAATAGAATCGAGATATTCAATAATGAAATCTATCACAGTTTACGCAATCAAACCAATGTTCATGTCTTTGATACCAATAGAAAACTCACACTAGATATGTTTTCTTCAATCAGTGGAAAACTAAACAAAAAGGGTATGAGATGCATTCTGAAAAACTTGGAAAAATGTATTACATCACTTCAAACTAATTATAGGAATCCTGTAGCAAATAATGTCACCTCCTCGGATCCACGAAATATTAAAGAAAAGCATGAAAACTACGATGACTCGCAGTTTTTTCTTTTATAATAATATACACATATTACACCAAAATATATCGGGACTCACAAACAAAAGCGATGAACTAGCCGCACATTTACCAGAACTACAAAAAAATTGTCCAATTGATGTGATATGCATAACTGAGCACAACATGACGGAAGAAAATCAAGACTATTTGACTTTGCCGAATTTTCTGTTAATGACCAGTTTTTGTAGAAATAAAGGAAGAGGAGGCGCGTGTATTATGGTTAGAACTGGACTTTTGTGCAGAGAATTAGAATATATAAAAAGTCTTTCTGTAAAATGTGTAATTGAATGTTGCGCTTTGGAATTATTGGATCATAATATTATTGTTATTTGTTTGTATAGAATCCCTGGATCTAGTCTTGATATCTTTCATGAAAAACTTGAAGTGATTTTAAATAGAACTTGCGGGCAAAAAGATAAAAAAGTACTGTTATGTGGAGACTTCAACATAGACATTTTAAAAAACACGCCTATGAGTAGAGATTTTGAATACCAATTATTAAGTTACAATTTGAAATTACAATTTAGAGAGCCAACTAGACCATCGAGTGGAACTTGCTTAGATAACATTGCAACTAATATTATAAGATCCAATGGCAGGGTTATTGAGCTAGCTCTATCCGATCACTCGGCTCAATTATTGAGATGCCCTGTTAAGAAAACTTGTTCTTTTCAATATTGGTTTATAGCATGCCGGGATTATTCTACAGAAAATCTTGAGAAATTTAAGGAATCTTTAGGTGCATTAACATTTAATGATACTTTTAACTCTACCAATGTGAACGAAGCATTCAATTTGTTTCATGACAATCTTAAATGCTTCTATGACCTGTGCTTTCCGTACAAAACAATTAAAAAATCTATATAAAATAAAGCAAGATGGATTTCTCAAGGCATTAAAAGATGTTGCAAAAATAAAAGAAAACTCTTGTGGCTATCTAGATTAAATAAAAGAAATAAAGATTTAAAAACAAAACTAAATAACTATTCTACAAAACTGAAAAACATTATAAAGTTAACACAGCGGAAACAAAATGATAAAATGATAAAAATGTCACAAAACAAAAGCCACTTGGCGCATAATTAACCAATCTAAAACAAAAATGCCTGTTGAACCCATATCTAAGATTAAAATAAATGAGGAAAATATTGTCGACCCGTTAGAAATAGCTACTCTATTTAACAATCATTACGTTGACCAAATAAAGATTAATGACACATTTTCAGAACAGGAAAATACATCTAACATTCGAAATTACATTAACTCAGTATTTTTAGCTCCGGTTACACCATATGATGTACTCAAGGTAATAAAAAATTTGAAAAATACTAATAGTGTTGGCATTGATGGAATATCAACTGTAGCTGTGAAATACGTAGGCGAAATTATTGCGTTACCTAATAGTCATATAATAAATTTAATTTTTAATTTAGAAATATATCCAGAAAGACTCAAATCAGTTATTGTCTCACCATTATACAAAAAAGGTGACAAAATGGATATAAAAAACTACCGACCAGTAGCGATACTGTCAGTGTTTTCAAAAATAATAGAAAAAATAATTTACCATATTTTGTACAAATTTCTAGAAAATAATAAAATATTGGTAAGAGAACAAAAGGGTTTTCGCAAGGGCATGACTATTAACTCTGCAATTTATGACATGGTACAACGAGTCACATTAAACTTAGATAAAACTAAACCGACATGTGCTGTCTTTATGGATATGTCAAAGGAGTTTGATCTTGTTCATCATAATACACTGTTGAATAAGCTATATCGTTATGGTATTAGGGGAAATGCATTGAGCCTTATAAAGTCGTACCTAGATAATAGAATTCAATTCACTGAGTTAACTCGTATTTCCCACTCTAATAGCAAAAAATACAGATCTGAAGGCAGAGTCATAAAGTTTGGAGTCCCTCAAGGCAGTGTATTGGGGCCTTTACTGTTCTTAGTGTACATTAACGATATGCCTATGTCTACTAAGTACCCTATGGTTCTTTTTGCTGATGATAGTACAGTAATTATTGAATCCAATCAACCAAATCAATATGAAAATGAGATCAATATGACCATAAAAAACGTAATTACATGGATGGAAAAAAACAATTTGAATATTAACTTAGACAAAACAAAAATAATGCAATTTACACAAAGAATACCAATGTTTAGTTTAAATATAAGTTTTAATTCTATTGCGCTAGAGCATGTACACTTGATTAAGTTTCTTGGTATTCTCATAGATAGTAATATGTCATGGGAATCACATTCGATAGAAGTGTGTAAAAAACTTTATAGGTTCTCTTTTGCACTGAATAAAATTGCAAAAATAGCTGATCGTAATACTGTTCTGACAGCATATCATGGATTTGTCATGTCAACCCTACGATATGGAGTAATTTTTTGGGGAAATTCATCTTACAGAGACATACTCTTCAGAGCACAAAAGAGATGCGTTCGGGCTATCTGTGGACTAAAACCGTCAGACAGTTGTAAACCAATATTTAAAAAATATAAACTGTTAACTTTCCCCTGTTTGTATATTTTGGAGACTTGTCTTTTTGTCAAACATAATCCGGACAAATTTAAAAGAGCAAAGCTAATAATGGCTCATCGTCTTCGGCCTAGAAAACCCATGGTGGAAAAAAATATATGTAAAACTGCCCTTATGAGAAAGAGTTTATTAACTATGGCATCAAAATTGTACAACAAGCTTCCAGAATGCATGCAGGAGCTTGAAGACAAAATGTTCAAAAAAACATTAATTACTTTCCTAGAAGAGAAAGGATACTATAGCATTGACGACTATATAAATGACTTTTCAACCGACTTCAAAAAAGGAGGAGGTTCTCAATTCGTCGGTATCTTTTTTTTTTTTTTTATTTTTTTTTTATGTATGTTCAGCGATCATTCGTTACTGCGTTGACCGATTTCGATAATTTTTTTTTTGTTTGAAAGGTAATACTTTCAGAATGGTCCCATATAAATTTGGTTAAATTCTGATGATGGGATCTATAAGAAAATCATCATACATTGCATAAACTCCGTACCACGCCTACTGATTTTAGTATCTATCTTACTTATATCTCTGCCAAATGTAGACCGATTTTGATGATTCTTTTTTTAATGAATAGCTTATACTTCAAAGATACTATAATAAAAATTTTTGGAAAAAATTTCACCCCTAAGGGTGGAAAAATAGGAAATGAAATCGGTGTTCAGCAGTTAAATTATGTTTGCACTCGTAAGATTTGTTTTGATTAGGATTTATCACTAAAATGGATGAAATAAGTTAATTTTATAAAAAAAATAAAAACCGACTTCAAAAAACTAAAACGCTACAAATAATCTTAACACTTAAGTACCTAATCAGTTACTTTTGGAGTCGGTGCCAATCAATGAGAGATGTTTTCGTTTCGTTATTTGTAGCGTTTTAGTTTTTTGAAGTCGGTTTTTATTTTTTTTATAAATTAGGTTAATTTTTGACATGTATTATCAAAACTGTTTTTTTTCTGGAAATTTAATTGACATTATTATTTTGTGTTTAGACTGTATGCTTAATGTACTCAATAATTTAATTTAGATGACATTGTATTTGAATATTATTACTTTATCTGATATTTTTAAATAATATTATTTAAATTTTATAAAACATTCGTATGCCTTTAAGGTAGATCATATTGGGCCCCTTTTAATTGTAACAACTGACTTTTATACCTATGATGACGAATAAATATTTCATTTCATTTCAAAAAAAAAAAAAGAAAGAAATTACTCTGGAAAATTTTATTCTGGAATTCATGTCCTAGTACAAGCTAAGTTGAACTAGTTAAGTTGAATAATCCTTAGCTGAAGTTTAAAATCTAGATCTATCAACATTTTGAAAGTACCTATATTATATGCGGAAACATGTGAGTAGGTCGTTTTTGGGGTTCCTTACCTAGAAAGGAAAAAAGAGTACCCTTAGGTATAGGATCACTTTGTTGTCCGTCCGTCCGTCCGTCTGTCTGTCTGTCAAGACCCTTTTTCTCAGGAACGCGTGGAGGTATCAAGCTGGAATTTATATCAAATACTCAGGTCTACTGTTTCTAGGAGCTGTGAAAAAATCAAACTTCTAAGCCAACGCAATCAAAAGATACAGCCGTTAATGCCGCAAATTTTCGACACTCACAAGGGAATCAAAACCTGCAGGGTACTTCCCGTGAATTTAGAATCTTGAAATTTGGTACGAAGTAACGTCTTATAGCACAGATAAAGGAAAAATTGCGAATCCCCTAAATTTTTTATAACATCATATAATAAAAATATTTTTTTAAATTTTAAACTTCCTCATGAACGCGTAGAGGTATTAAATTTAAATTCAACAAATACTCAGGTATATAATACCTATATACCTTCAGGTTTGTACGGAACCCTCGGCACACTTGGCCGGTTTTTTTAATTAGTAGTTAATTTATTTACACTGTACTGTTTTCCAAATAAAAAAAATAAACTACAGATTGATTTTGAGAGCCTTGGAATAATAAATATCTAGTAACAGGCAACACGGCACACTTTCAAGATCAATAGGTACTTATCTTTTTAGCCCAATAAGCACTTATATGAAATAAATAAAAATAAAAATTGTTTATTCACATAAATGACAGAGTGTCTACATCATACACTAGTTGTCGAAGCCTCCTTTTAATCATGTTAATGCCTGTGCCAGGAGACTCCGCTCCTTCTTAATAAATTTTAACAATAGTATACAATTATGTGACATATTATGCTACAAACAATGAACTAAGCAACAATACATTTTATTTTATTTTTTACTAAATTTACAAGTTTTTTTTTTAAGACGATTATATAAGTTCACCATGTTTTTTTATGTAAGTATGTATATGTCTGAGAGTGTGTATATGATGTATGTATGTCCTTGTATGTGTGTATATGTATGCATGTAAAAAATAGTAACGCAAGTTGAAAGCATCAAGTGGTATCAATTTCTATCGATACTGCGTATCGACTATCGAGCGGCACTATTGATCACCCATACTAGAACCTATCGGAAGGTCAGTGACCTAAAGGCATTTTGTGTTTATCCACTTATAGCAAATATTTTTTTATAACTTCAACATGTTTGCAATGTTCTCTCATTTATCGCTAATTCGCTATAACTGGACAATTAGGTTTTCCTTAGTTCAATAGTTCAAAGATATCGGTGATCAAGTGCTTCATTTCTGAAGTCATTCAAACAGTAAACATCAGACAGACACGACGTGTTGCAAAAATATAATATTGTTCTGTGAATTACTGGTTGTGAAAATATTTCGAAGTGGGAAAAAATTGTGAGTTATTTTTAATTTTATTTATGTATGCGTGTATGCTGTTTTTTTAGCCAAAATAAGACCCGTTACTATTAATAAGTTAAATAAAGATAAGATTTTATAAAATACTAAAGAACAGCTAATTAATTAAAAATGTAATTTTGGGAGGGAGACCTGGCTTCATGGCTTGTGTAAAACAGGTGTAAAACCTAGCCAGCGATACCTAAATTGCTATGTACCTAGGGTTTTTACGGAAATAGAAATTTTATTTTTATTTATGGTTTATTTAATGTAGGTATGTCGCCATTATCGAGACTTGTCTAATTGGTCAACATTTCAATTTGGTTGGCATTGTTTAGAAGAATTTTTAAATAAATCTTATCTAGATTTTTATTAATAAGGTACTTACTGATGTAATAATATAGTACGTAACTCATATTACATCAGTCGGTAAATAATTAGTGGTGAAAACAATTTCAAGTTGAGGGTAAATAAATGTTTCATATAAATTACTAGTGTAGGTACTAAGCGAAGCCTGGAATTTTTATCCAACACTTTTAAAATGTGGATTATGACAATCCAGTACACGGTATTATAAGTATGTCTTATTTAGATCCGTTAATCAGTGAAGTTATAAAACACTTTATATTCCGTACCCAAACGATGCCTACGGGACCCTGTCCTACTAAGTCTCTGCTGTTTGTCAGAGAGCCGAATCTTTCGAATCGTATTAAGTCATCTAGCATCCGGAGCGTAATCAAGACACAAGAGGAATTATATTATGCAGTCTCATGAGACCTCTTGGATGTTGACGACTAGAAGACACTTGAAGTTCATTTTCAACCGACTTCAAAAAAGGAGGAGGTTCTCAATTCGACTGTTTGTTTTTTTTTTTTTGTATGTATGTTACGCGATTACTCCGCCAATTATGAATTGATTTTGATGATTCTTTTTTGTTTGGTAGATCATACTTCAGAGGTGGTCCCATATAAATTTTATCGTAATTGGTTCAGCAGTTTTTGAGAAAATAACAAAATATATACCCAGATAATGGTTTTGGTTCGTGATTCATGGATCTATGTTAACCAATATCTTCGACAAATGTAAACCGATTTTTTTTTTTTTTTTATGAATAGCTAATACTTTTTTTAATGAATAGTAAAAAATATCAAAAAAAAAGTATAGGGTGAAAAAAAGAGGATGAAATCGGTGTTCAGCAGTTAGATTAGGATTTATCACTAAAAATAGATGAAATAAGTAAATTTTATTAAAAAAAAAGATGTTTTTGTTTGCACCGACTCCAAAAGTAACTGATAAGGTACTTAAGTGTAAGGATTATTTTTAACTTTTTAGTGTTTTGAAGTCGGTTTTATTTTTTTTAAATAAAATTTACTTATGTTTATTACTATGGCAGCTATAACCTCAAAATAATATCACAAAAAGTCGTCTAAGTGCGAATTGGACTCGCGTACCAAGTGTTTAGTACAATTTTGGAGGTCAGTAGGTAATAGTTCGTCGTAATGGAAATCGAGTATGGAAGATATTTACCGTTTTTTTAGAGTTAGTTTACTTTTTTTGTGATGTAATAACAGATTTCCGGTTTTTGGATAGAAAAAGAAAAGACTTAGATATTTTTTATTTGGAGCCTGGCATAACTAAAGTTTTAAAATATGTAAATAAATATAAATATTGCATATTCAAACTGAAATTCTGTACAAAGTATATCGTTTACGACATTTTATCAAAGAATTTCGAATTATTTTCTTTATTGACGTATGATATTGATATACCTTTGAAAGGTTTACACAAAATAACGTAATTTTATGTAATTGCAACTTCGCAATGAGGTTCTATGCCTTTTCATGATTATAGGTCAAGAGAGTATTTGATTTTGATTCACTTGCAAGTATAAAAAATGCGGTAAACGAACGTGTTTTGATTGCATTGATTTAGAAGTTTAATTCTTTCACAGCTTCAAGCGATTGCAAACCTGCGTACCTAATTCATATAAATTTTGTAGATTGTAGATGGAGGGTCTCAATTTATCGGATCTTTTTTTAAATATACAGGGTGTTTGGTAGAGGTTTAGCTAAACTCGACGGGCGTGTAGGCAAACCCATTTAGCAAATACAAATTCAGTTATAAGCAGTGATCGGAGTAGGTAGATTGATTTATGGTCAATGATCTCAAACATTGCTGTTAATATGGACATGCCTCCAGGATTCCGGAATTTTTTGGTATCAGTTTTGGAAAAAAAGCCATATCCATATTATGCTAGCACTACCAAAGTACATCAAATCATTCTACCTTCCCTGATCACTGGTTAAAAGGCTGTACGTGTTCTAATTTTTTTCTACAATTTTTTTTTATTTTTTTCCGAAATCTTACCTTAAAACCGCTCAATATTAATATTGACATGTTTTCGGTACATGTTTTTGTTTATTATTAGTGTTTCACTTTTTTTTTTTTAAATATAAGTACTAAATAATTAAGAATATGTATTTACAAACTTAAAACGAAAATAATAATAATAATAAAACATTTATTCAGACCATCACGATCCATACAGTGCTGTGTTAGTTACAATATACTTAAAATCTATGTTAGTATCAGTCAAAAAACCGGTTCCTGGATCCATGGCGATGAGTATGAATCCAGTGCTTAAAGATAGAACACAACCATCTTTGATAACCACATCTTTTATAACTTAAACGCTAACCCTAAAAGAGATAAAGAAAATACAAAATATAAAATTAAAAGACCCTAAGATATTTACACATAATATTATATTTCAAAAGCACTCAGCGATAGGTCCGTCCATATAATAAAAATAAAACGCGGACTCACTTAGAATCGAGCGTTTGAGGCGTTAGCATCACGGTTAGTCAATTATCTGTTAGTTCACTGTTAGTAGCTTATATCTAGTTAGCTGTTAGTTAAATACTAATAGAATCGTGTTAACAATTACAACTCTTTATAATAATAAATAATAAAATGTTCATTGGCTTTAACATGTTAATATCTTAACCTAAAGCCGGTGACAGATGGAGGCGGACGCGGCAGCGGACTCGTCTTGACATTGTAAGGTCAAACGCTGCCATTGGTCGATCCTTGGGCTAGTGGAAGTTGACTGAAGAATAGACCAATGGCAGCGTTTGACCTTAAAATGTCAAGACGAGTCCGAAGCCGCGTCCGCCGCCATCTGTCACCGGCTTAAGAGTGACCAGTGCCTCCTTTTATGCTAAAATAAAGCCTGTGCCAGGAGACACCGCTCTTCCTTAAATAGATATAGTTAGTACAAGGTAGGTTATTTATACTAAATATCTAAATTCAAAATTAAATCTGTTTATTACGTGTGTGGTGTGTGTGATCTGTGCTTGGTTTGTGTGAGTGGGATGTGTGTGTGTGTGTGTGTGTGTGCGGTGTGTGTCATTCCAATATTGCCTCAATTTCGTCATAATGCTTTGGTTTCAACCATTTAGTCAATAATTTCCTACAGTCATAGTACTGTTTATAAATATCAATATCCCCATTTATTACATTCTAAAGGATTATGCAACAAATCAAATCAAACTTTCAAATTTTCATCTTCATAATGATATTATGATATTTTGTGTTCATTATCTTTGTAGAACTTGTTTATTTAAAACTCTTCATTGCACAGTTTCTGTCTATTTAACTGAATAGGTTAGTATAGAACTAGAGGCAAAATGTTTACTTGTAGTAGGGGATAATGGTGCTGGTTGTACAATAAGTAATATTAATTTAAAACATGCTGTAATCATAATTGTACAATTGTTTATTGTCCTGAATAAATAAAAATAAAAATAAATAAAAACAATGTCTTCCCTTCTTCTATTTCTGTATTGTTTTTGCAGACAAATAAATATGTTTTCGAGTCTACCGGCGCTCATCGTCATCCTTGCTGCGGTGTCTCCAGCCGTGAGGCCCCAGCGGAGAGTGGACAAGTTCACTGAAGTGTACGCGTGGAAGCAGATCACATATGATATCGATGGGGTTTTATGTAAGTACTAGCTGTTACCCGTGGCTTCGTTTGCGTGGTCAAACTCAAACTCAATTCAATTCAATTCAATATATTTATTGCATTCTATAATGTTACACAGGTGTTATAATTAGATACATAAAATAGATCATTATAGACCCTGTAGGGCACAACAATAAGATAGGTATTGTGGGCAGAGTTTATTCAAAATTTATTCAAAATGTTTATTGCAATCATGTGGTGATAAATGATGTTCAAAGAGGTTTACAGTAACCATAACATGAACCTTGGAAAGGGCACCGCAACATTGTTAAAAACATTTATAATATAATTACAATTATCATTATTACCTAAATTAAATGTACATCTACTACTTATAATTGAGGTCACGTTAATTAAATAGTTAAGAATTATTTTCCTTGTCACTAAAGAACTCCTGCAACTCCTCCTAGACTTTAGTTTAGAAAAAAAATGGTTAGGGACACACTGTATGAAATATATTATGATCGATTCTCATACCTACCAAATACATAAAAAAATACAAATGTAAAAACATAGTTCTTTGTCGCTCTAAAGCCATGAGAACGTGGCAGTGGTCTGTCAAACTGACATCAGAATGCTGACCACTTTATTTCTTTGGTATATTTCTTAACACAAAAGTAGCAAATATTTAATTATAGGTACATAATAAGTAATATCAAATAAAGCGTGCACATGGTCTCGTGTCCATATCGCGTTTGGTCCAGCCATCTTGACGATCACTTGGTGGGGAAGGTTTTATGAATTGATAGACCACAGGATCGAAGTAGCGGACAAGTTATAGTCATGGCGTACATATTCCTACAAATAATAATGGTATGTTAAGTTGGCGTTGCTACATTAAGTAGAAAAGTGGTGCTTGCCTGGGCAGCATTTTGGAAGCTGCCTCATATCTTCTCGTCGCCACTGCCACAATTCCTGAAGAGTAAGGTATTCGACCAGTGATGACCTACGGAGCCGAAACGTGGAACATGACAGTAAAGCTGGCCCACCGACTTCACATCACTCAGCGAGCTATGAAGAGGTCGATGCTTTCAATAGGGAATATGCATGAAAATATTTTTTTGTTTTTACTGTATTTATAAGAAAATATATGAAATTATAGTGCAAATAGTGAAAACAAAATTGATTTTAGATAAAAAATAACCGTAATACAGTAATTAGAAATTAAGGTATACCTATCTCTTTCTAAAACAACTTTTACTCATTGATAAGTAATATATAAGTCAATGCTTTTACTATAAAAAATGCATGGCGGACGTGTAATGTGACGTCACGGTACAAATCGAATCTCCTTGTCTTACACGCGACTTTAATGGGCTGTAAGTCAGGTATTGATCAACATTTTTCGAATTCTTTAGGTAGGAGGTACTATTTAATTTAGGACCAAATAAAAAACATGCATATTCATTTTCGATGGGATAAAATCCGAAACAACAAGGTTATCCGGCAGCAGACCAAAGTAATAAATAGCCCAAAAATGTAGTAACCTAAAGTGGCAGTGGGTCGGCCACATCTGTCACAGAACCGATGAAAGGTGGAGTAAACGGATTCTCGAGTGAAGACTGCGCCTGGACAAACGTAGTGTAGGACGCTCCCTAGCTCGATGGACCGACAGCCTAAGGCTGGCAGTGGCTGGATGAAAAAAGCCGGAGATCGTGCGCTCTTTGGGAGGCTCACGTCTAGCAGTGAACTGCAATAGACTGACAAGTTGTTGTTCACTGACGGACTGTTCTTGCTCAGTGGCGGCATCGCATTGGTAGTGGTTACTAAGCGGTTATGATTGAATGGGTTACCTTTTCAATCATATTAAGGCCGGATTCGACCAAGCTGGTGTAAGTTTTAACTTGAGAGTATACCACTGCTTAATCTAGAGTAAGCTGATTTTTCATTCTACCAACCACAAATCTAAGAAAAATATTAAAACGGGCGATTTTGACAGTGTATAAATTAAACTGAAAATAAGTAAATGTCAAAATTCACTCATGAACTACAGAATAACAATACCGAGTATAGTGTATTGCTCGAAAAACGTAATCGAAGTTATCCAAGGGTAAATTCAAGGTGTAAAATTATACCCGTAATAGTTATTCTGGTATAGCTTTGTGTTTGGTCGAATCGGCCCTAAGTAACATTTATCACTTGAGGCATCTTCGTGCTTTAGAAGGCACGTTAAAAGTTGTTCCCGGCTAATATCGCTTGATACTAGTCGTGAAGATTAGTCAGAGGCCTTAGGGTAGCTTAATAACATCTGACAGTAAGGTTTAGTCACTGGAAGATTTAGTTTAGTCCGCGATAGCCTTCGTGTCCGTGATATTGCAGGCAAACTGCAGGAGAGTCGCCTACGCTGGTACGGCCATGTTTTGCGAAAACCGGCAAGCTACGTAGGAAACAAATGTCTGGCCATGCCGCCACCGCCGGGTCCTGGCAAAAGGGGTAGACCCAAAAAATGCTTGACGTCGTGAGGGCTGACAATTGACATGCGTGCCAATGATCTCACAACTAGAGACGCTCAAGACCGCGCGAAGTGGAGGAGTAAATCAAGGAAAGCGGACCCTGGGCTCCAAAGCAATGGCTTTGGACGCAACCGGGATTGACCGTATAGATGAAGAAGAAGAAGTAAGATTTAGTCACTTAGTCACTGGCCTTACAACACCCAATCCACACTGGTATTGCTCATAACCTCTTAATTAAGGTAAGGCCTGTTCCCTGGAGTGGGACTTATACAAGGTTACATTTCAAGGTAGTGCCAAATTTAAAAAATATTTTATTAAAAATACTAATTTATTGTAATTAATTCCAGTCGTATCGTATTTCTGGAGTAAAATATACTAAAAAATTTCCGAAAAAAGAAGAAAACGCGAGATCCACCGTCATTTATCAGAGATCACAGGCATACGCCGACGCCGCTCCAACAAGAACCTCATGCAGTGCACATACGGTGCAATTTAATCCAGTAATCGTAAACTACGTATTTTATTTTTCAAATGCAGAATGGAAGAATTAAAAATGAAAAAACATGAGTTTCTTTTTAACGGAGATCGATTTAGTTACTGATTCTGAGTGGTTCCTTAAAAATTGGCACTACCGTGAAATGTAACCCTGTCATCATTTCAGCCATAGAAAGTCCACTGCTGAACCCAGGCCTCCCCCATTGACCCAACATCGGGGGGGATTGCCAATACTCGCCACGCTTGGCAGGCGGGTTGGCGAGCGCAGTTTTTGTAAGATTTCGCACGCAGACGCTGCTGCCCATCTCGTGCTACAGGAATTAGTCGCCTCTTACGACACGCCTCCTGTTGGCGTTGGGGAAGTGTATTCTTTACGGCCGTCCCCACACGGCACACGATAATCCTGTATAGGCATACTTTAGGTACTTTATGTTAAAATGTATTATTATCACCAAATTATTATGGAACTACATTCCTGTTACCATTTCAATTCTGATTTTCCTTAACAACGACATTGTGGATAGCTTTATCAACGCATTGTTTACCTACTAAAAACATAATATTCACCCCAGAACCTCAAGCTTGGAATCCCCCAGTGAAACATTATTATCACTTAAAATAATAACACATACAATTTGGATTTGCCTATAAATTCACCAATTATCTTAACCTAAACAACAGACTATAATATAACAATGGTTTTAATAACAGTAAGATTACTTAGGCCCGATTCGACTAAACACAAAATTAAACCAGTAACTATAACAGAAATAACTTTACTTCTTGAATTTACTTTTTGATAACTTCGTTTGCGTTTTTCCAACTTACTTCAGGAATACACTATACTCAGTTTTATTTTATTGTGAATGATGAACGAATGGATAAACCTACTAAAACCCATGTATGTAATCTATTTCTTCTAGGTTGTCATCAAATGCTACAACAATTAAATTTTGTAGGATAACAGAATGCCAATGGTAGATTATACAACTTGACAGTTTGTAGGTGACAAGAGTGGATTTGACAAGTGACAACTTTGACATTTACTTATTCTCAGTATAATTTATACACTGTCAAAATTGCCTGCTTAAATATTTTTCATAGATTGGTAGAATGAATAATCTGCTTACTCTAGATGTAGCAGTGGTATACTCTCAAGTTAACTATATACTGTTAACTGACGACTCATGAGAAAATTATTTCAATTAATAATAATGTATAATTTAATAGCGAATTTTGTAACATTAACATTTCTACGCCTAAACCAATGGCAGAATATGTTGTACTTTTGCATAGCTCTAAGATCTTGTGTTACCATGTTCTTGGAAATAAATTATTTATCATTTATCATTAAAACTTACACCAGCTTGGTCGAATCCGGTCCTAATACAAAAACTTTCGCATGTACCTATGTCATGGATGTTTATGATAGGTAGATTTAATAACTGTCATCAATAAAAGAAAATCAAATAAAAACATGTTACTTGATTCTTGATTCAAGTTGCCCTAGCTATACGCAGCGTAAGCGTAACTTATAAGCGTAAGCATAATTAGGTAATAAAAATTTAAAAAAAAATATTATCTATTCAATCCCACCGCTGGGCAAAGGTCTCCGAGACTTTTTCATCGATCTCCAAAAATAACTGTTTGTTATGCTTGTTTAAAAGTTATTTTTAGCTTTTTAGTGTTTTTGAAGTCGGTATTTTTTTTTATAAAAAATTGTTTTTGTCGTGTAAAGAGGTAAATTAATAGGTAATATAAAGTCGGGTCCAGTTGAAAGTAAGCCTACTATATTCTGGAGTTTAATCTCGGGATAAAGTCTCGGTTTTACCTAAGTCAAATTGAGAAACAAATTATTCTAATTTAATGTTTCTAGATGTGCTGCGTTACATCCCGGTATGTAAAATTGCTGTCGTAAGCACCACGTCTGCCCAAGACTACTCAACGTTAATACGATATTTCGACAAATCGCAGTATTAATCACTAACTCCTAATCGTTAAGGAGGTCTGTGGCTTTCATCATCAGCTCAGTAGTATGATATGATGACTCCCAGACGCAAACACCTGAATAAGTTTTTAAAAGTAAACTAGAGTGATCTACGTGCCTATAATTTTTGAGGATTTCCCATGATTTTCCTGTGAATGTATCATCAGATCTTAACTTGGTAAAAATGAAACCACTTCTGAAGTAGGTACACCTTAAAACTAAAAAATAATGGGCTAGTTAATCTAATTAGTCCGTCAGCTGGATTAACAGAAAATATTGGCACGTATATTTTCTTTTCTCAATCCAAAATATGGGGCCAATGTTTTTTGATAATCTAATTGACGAACTAAATAGAATAATCCTTTTTTGACCCAGGAGACTATTCTATTTTCAAAATTGTTTCATAATTGACAAAAATGGCGGAGAACATACATAAAAACACATTTAGCCGAGCATAGAACCTCCATATTGTTTGAAATGTGTTAAAAAATATATTATGATAAAAATAGCATGGCAACTTATTTCCATGAATCACTCGCAATACATTGCGAACGCCAAAACTAATATTATGCTATTAATATGTTCTTAAAAAGGTTCGCCATTTTGATGACATAATGTTTGTTTGTTTCATATTCCCATTTTCCTTATAACAGCGGAACTCACGATTACCGTTCGAATGAGGCAAACAAACTTGTTATGGGTTTTTTATATTTAGCTTCATACCGGGTGTAACAGAAACGTGCATTTTATGAAACGAATTTAATATTGTAAATGCGAAGGTTTGGCTGGATAGATGTTTCTTACTCAGTCACGCAAAATCACGCTGAATCTAGATGAAATTTGGGACAGAAATAGGTTAAGAATTAAAAGATTTTTTAAAGATTTTATTTACTCTTCACATAGGTGCAGAATACATGCAGTGCTTAACTTAATATGCATACAGTTGAAACCTATAATGTGAGAGTGTTGCCTAAGATAGGTATAAAATAAAGCTATATTACAGGTCACCAGGCCTCTCATCGGATCAGTGACAAAAATAAGCATATAATGTGAGAGTCTGGTGCCTGAGATAGGTATAAACAATACCTGTATTTCATCAGGCCTCACTCATTGGATCAGTGACAAAAATAAGCATATAATGTAAGTCTGGTGCCTGAGATAGGTATAAACAATACCTGTATTTCACCAGGCCTCACTCATTGGATCAGTGACAAAAATAAGCATATAATGTGAGAGTCTGGTGCCTGAGATAGGTATAAACAATACCTGTATTACATGTCACCAGGCCTCACTCATCGGATCAGTGACAAAAATAAGCATATAATGTGAGAGTCTGGTGCCTGAGATAGGTATAAACAATACCTGTATTACATGTCACCAGGCCTCACTCATCGGATCAGTGACAAAAATAAGCATATAATGTGAGAGTCTGGTGCCTGAGATAGGTATAAACAATACCTGTATTACATGTCACCAGGCCTCACTCATTGGATCAGTGACAAAAATAAGCATCAAAGAGCTAGTACAGACGAGGTTACTTAAATAAAGTGGAATTGATAAAATAACAATGTAGATTGATAGATACTTTACGGTTCCCGAAGACATCTGAAAAGAAATTGTAACATGAACTATTTCTCGCGGCTTTGTTCGCGTAGTTTTACTTTATCTATGGATTTGCAACGGCCAGGCTAGAGTTGTAAATTGACGGTCATATGCTATAAGCGTCCGTCGTTTATGATTTAAAATGCTCGGTCACATTGGACATTTATTGTCACGATGGTCACATATTTTTTTTAGGATAAATTAAAAAAAAGAATAATTCCTCTAAAGTAAGTCTTAAATGTTAAGTATTTGATTTGAGTATTTGAATAAAAACATACAATAAAACATGTAATTGGATCTGGATTGAACTCAAAAAAAAATCGCGCGTAACGATAAGAAGCTTTTTAGCTTGTTCGTGCAGAAAGATAAATTAATTTTAGAAATATCATTTTGTCATAGATTATCACTACTAAAGCCTGTCTTTCTTATAATAATGCACTTATTTGTGACCAATTTTTTTTTTCCATAGTTTGTCAGTAGAACTGATTGTGACGTTAGTGACAATAAATGTCCAAAATGTCCGGTCACATTGAGAAAATGTCCAATTTGCTCGGTCATATTGGTCAGACATTTATAACGTGACGGACACTTTACAACTCTAGGCCAGGCGAACGAAGTCGCGGGCAACAGGTTGATTGCTCTGAACCTAAAGTAGTTAGTAGCCAAAGCACTCGTGTTATAGAAATCGGTAACAAGTTGTGTGTCCCATACTCCACGCGGGCCCAGTGCGGTGCGGTGAAGCGTTGTTATAAAACCAATGACAAACTTACTGTCAGATGTTAAAAACATCACTTGCCAGATGTACGTTATAAGTAACGAACGCAACGACAGTTTTTTGTTGACATGAGCGACCACGCGGCGATAAGGATTGGGTGACGTAATCGGTGTGCCCTTGAGTGATCGCAAGTGTTTTGTCGTTGGCTTCTATTCCATTAGGGCGGTTCAGCCACCCTTATAAGTAGTCTGTAAACTTACTTGCAACTATTATAAAGTGCATAAAATTTTAAAAACCGAACAAGTGCGAGTCGGACTCGCCTACTGACTGAGTGTTTCGTACAGTAGGAACATATTAAAAATAGTTTAGGAATCGAGTCTCGCAGTTTAATAACTTACAAATTAATTACAACATTAAATTTATCATTTTTCACACACAGACGTTGCTGCCCGTCTCTTGCTACAGGAGTTAGTCGCCTTTTACGACACGCCTGTTGGCGGTGGGAAAGTGTATTCTTTACGGCCGTCCCCACACGGCATTTATTACAAATGTAGTTTTCTTTGCTTGTAGTATGAGAAGATATGACGATATTACTTCCCGAATTTTATAGTTTTAAGTCAACGGAAAGTACTCCATAAAATTTGATTCCCATACGTGTTGAATTATACGTTTTTTACGGTACAAAAGACCGTATCTCTTTTTTACGATAACTTCGAAGTTTGATTTTTTTACAGCTTCAAGGGCTGTAGACCTGAGTATATGGTTTTATAATGATAATGATAATAATGATAATGATAATAATGATAATGATAATAATGATAATGATAATAATGATAATGATAATAATGATAATGATAATAATTTATTTGCAAGTAAGCCTTGTATACAAAGATTTTACAGGCAGTGAGAACCAAACATGTTCAGCCAAACTTAATTAGCATGCAAAATTTTACAACGGTTTTATGTCATAAATTCTAATGAGCGATGATAATACATAAGAAAAACAAAATATCAGCACCTACACGATATTATCAAAGACATATTTTAAGTCATAAAGGGTTTAAATTTCAACTCGATACCTCCCGCGCTCTTGACAGAAAGACTGACAACAAAGTGATCCTACACGTGTTCCGTTTTTTTATTTTGAGGTACGAAATAAAATCATTTCCTCTTTCTTTTTCAGTAACGCAAGACAGAGATGACCCTGTTGGTCTCAGCCGAAACAAAAGACAAACTGATGACGACGATACCCAATGGGACTGGTCTGTGGGTAAGAACCTCACTTTCCCATAAAGTGAAGTAAAGTAAAGTAGGACGTCCACCCACAAGGTGGACAGACGACTTATTAAATGTGGCAGGAAGCCGCTGGATGCAGGCCACTTCAAACCCGCCAATCTGGAAGTCATTGGGGGAGGCCTATATTTAGTAGTGGACGTCCTATAGCTGTAATGATGATGATGATGATGAAGTCAAGTATATAAACGTCATACTGCAGGGTACAGGCCTCACCACATGAGGTGGTGTGTCCCATACTCCACCACGCGGGGCCAGTGCGGTGGTGGAGGGGTGTTGTAAGAGCAGTTTACCTTACTGTCAGTTGTATTGTAATCAAGCTGGCTTAAGGCACCGGGTAAGGAGAACACACGTAAAAGAGGTGTTTTTGGACAAGATTTCTGGCTAAAATACTGGATATAGGATGTGGAAATTAATATATCATGTAACTTATATGTTGAAGTTTTTCCTGTTGTATCTAAATACTAGTTATTATTTCTTATAAACACAAAAAAAAACAAAGTACCGCAAATATCGCGAGCTTGTACACATTTATATTTTAAACGACTTTTTTGTTTAGCTTCAAAGTTGGTTTAGTTTCATAGTTATAGTTTATTCGTGCCTTTAAGGTGAAGTTTTTTTTTCTTCAAATAGTCAACAAATTTAGAATTATAAAATTTTTAAATGGATTTTAACTTAGCGCATACTTTTCCATGAGCGGATATTTTGCTCGCAATTATTATCTATTTGCACATGAGCGCAACGGATGGATGTTTGATGATGTCAACCGGCCAATATGGAAGTCATTAGGGGAGGCCTATGTTCAGCAGTGGACGTCATGCTCGTATTTACCATCAGTTACAACACAAACGCTTGTCCCTTGCAGGAGTCGAACTAGCAATCGCTGTTCGAGGCTCAAAACAATAGACCAAGATATAATCGTGTAGGAACTAAAATTACTAGCTATGATGACCTTACCAGTAAGGTATTAAGTATTGATTTTATTTCACCAAGTGGTAGCTAATTTAATTCATTTTTAAATTTACAGAAGTCCCAAACGCAAGTTCGACGACTTCAAGAACTATTGGTAAGTAATTTTTAATGTTAATTTCATTTATTTAGTCAGAACACTCGTAAGCTTACGGAAAAAATCCAAAGCGCATACAAGCAGATTACAATTAATATCATTGCGCACACAAGTTTAAATAACAATTGTCATCACTATCATTAGCGATATGTCAAGGAGTACATACATAATTAATTAAGAATACCTACATTCATGTCCAGATAAAAATAATTAATGAATAAATGTCAATGACAAATGGAATGGACAAAATTAAAAAGATAATTATTTATCCGGTCACTATAAAGCTAAAGTTTGTCTATAAATCAGCTAAGCTTAATGAATAAATCATTTGTTAAACAGACATCAAATAATAACTGAAACTTGAGTACTTATTAAATTTGCATGTCGTCCAAAAATATTAATAGTAATAATTATTACTGTAAAACAATTCTGATTACTATATAAGGTCGCCTTTTATGAACGGGTAAAATTTAAAGAGCAATTACAAAAATACAAATGAATCATTTTTGTTAAAAAAAGAAAAATTGTATACGCTAGTTTTCGAGAAAAACGCCAAAAACTATTTTGATTTCAACGTAAAATAAAACACCCCGTGCCCGTGCGTGCACCCCAAGGGAAGAGTAGGGCACGATTGAAATGAGAGAGACAGAGGCGATGACGTAGGGATGTTTCAGACTAGACAGCATGCTCTTAATTTTTTTTTGTTCGAATAAAACAATTAGCCCATGCTGCGCCCGTGCTTAGTCCTTTACTAACTAAACTAGCATCCGCTTGCGGCTGCGCTCGCGTGGTGTTCGATCTGTCACTAAAAAGGTTAAACTTATTCAATGACCCGTGTCACATCCCAGCTCAAATAATATAATAAAACTGAAAATCTAAAAATAATATCAACACAACCTAAAGGTTGTCTGGAAGAGATCGCTATTAGCGATAAGACCGCCTAAATTGTACATCTTTCTATAAAAATCATGTGTATTTTACTTGTATGGTGTGCAATAAAGAGTATCTATCTATCTATAAGTATTATAATCAGTTACTTTTGGAGCGGTGCCTTCCGATGAGAGTTTGAATTTTTTCATTTGCACTGACTCCAAAAGTAACTGATTAGGTAGGTACTTATGTGTTGATATTATTTTTAGATTTTCAGTTTTTTGAAGTCGGTTTACTTTTTTTTTATAAAATTTACTTATTTCATCTATTTTTAGTGATACATCCTCAACAAAACGAATCATTTGAGTGCAAACATAAGTTACCGGCTGAACACCGATTTCATCCCTTATTTTTCCCACCTTAAAGGTGAATTTTTTCCAATATTTTTTTTAATATACCATTTTTAAAGTATAAGCTATTCAATTAAGAAAGAATCATCAAAATCGGTTCAAAAATGCCGAAGATATTGGGCAACATAGGTACAAAATCAGTTGGCACGGTATGGAGTTCATGTAATGTTTGATGATTTTCTTATAGATCCCATCATCAGAACTTGATCAAATTTATATGGGACCATTCCGAAAGTATTCCCTTTCGAACAAAAAAAGAACTATCGAAATCGGTTAACCTGGTAACGAATGATCGCTGAACATACATAAAAAAAAAAATTTAAAAAAGATACCGACGAATTGAGAACCTCCTCCTTTTTTGAAGTCGGTTAAAAACACAATGCCTCGCTCTAAAGTAAAGGAAAAAGCGACGCTAGCGCCAGATGCATTATTTTAGATCAAATTTGATTACCTTAAAAAAGGTTATAGTGAGTATGCAGTTACAGCCATTTTTTTAAGAACTCTTACAGAAAAACAATTCCGTCATACATGATTTTTGCGTAACTTTAACCGTTTACTCAGCGCACGCAACGGAAACTCTCAAAAGGAATATTTTTTCCCGTTTTTGCAATATTTTCCATTTATACTCCGGTCCTATTGGTCGTAGCGTAATGTTTCATTTATTTTACAATTTTCATGCAACAATAATATCTACATACAACTCTAGCCAATTACAGAGTATTTATACAATATCAGTAGAAACAAAAAAAAAGCATAACAATTATTGTGCTTACAAAGTTCTTTTTTTTAAAGATAAATCGACCACAAATATTGATGAATTATTATAATAAAAGGAAAGTATTGATAAATATTGATATGCTGGTTAGTTTTTGGCCAAGATGGATAAGTTCTGGTGAAGAACACAAATACTAACGAATAAATAAATTGTTACATAAAGTCAACGTTAGAATTGGGATCAGAAAAAACCAAAAGAAGGTGTGATGTGTGGTATAGATTAGATATAAAGTATTCTGCCATCTACTTCTTACCTACCCAAAAAAATATGAAAACAAATGCGACGATGCACTAGTACACGTATCTTAGGGCATTTTTCAACCCAAAATGATTACTTTAATTATTATTATAACAATAGGCTAGTTTCCTGAGTCAAAAAAATATCATTCTATTTAGTCCGTTAGATAGATTATAAAAAATATTAAACCCATATTTTGTCTTTTGTCAATCAAACAAATAATGACGAAGATAAAGCGGATCAAAGTGAGCACGTGCCGTCACGCCTTGCTGAAAAGTGTCGCAAGGCGTGACGTTACGCGGAACTTTAACGGGCTATATCTTCATCACTTTTTGTTTGATTGAGAAAAGAAAAATTACGTGTCCAATATTTTCTGTAAATCCAACTGACGGACTAATTATATTTTAGGAAACTAGCCCATTTATTTTTTGTTTTCTTTCTTTTTCTCCTATTTTTTTATTGTTTTGATACCTAAATAATTTTGTAGTTTATTTATTTTTTGAAATGAGTAAATTAGTTCTAAGTTGTTATGTTATCGTTATTAATGAATTTATATATTACATAGATTTAATGTTTTTTTTTAAAATTTTATGTAGTTTCTCTTAATTAGACCTACCTGAATTAAATGTTGCCTTAATGAACGTTTGAAAGGTTATCCAACAAAAAATATTTTTTCAATTCGAGCCCGTAGTTCCTGAGATTAACGCGGTCAAACAAACAAACAAACAAACAAACTCTTCAGTTTTATAATATTAGTATAGATATTATGTTATAATGAGGTTGGTTGCATTAAATGCTACGTAATAAAGACAAAAAAAACTAAATAAAAACTTATTTTCATATCTTAAATTTGGTTGACGAATATTTAAAAAAAGGCTTTTTCCAAAATATTACCATAAAAAATATCAAAATGTTGGAATAAAAAAAATATAATCTACTATTAGCTACTTTTTGTCTGTTATTTTTTAATGAATTATTTAGTTAAAAAGGAATGTCAATAGTGTTTAATATTTTATTTTTTCTTTTCTATTCAAAGAAAAACAGAATTAAAAAACTTTTTTCGGTTGCAGTTTCTTCCACCTCAAGACCCAACCAGAGTGGTAAGTAGTAGTATAGTCGTCCATTAATAATCTATATTCATTTTATAAGTAAATGCGAGTAACGCTTGTACGCTTGAGCTAGTTGCCGACTATTCGGTAAAGCCGACTACCACTTTTGTAGTCGGCGATTAGTCAGCGACTAATCTGCAAAAAGCGTCGACCATCCGGCTTTTTACTTTTTCACATGATTATTTTTTACTGTAGTATTTCACACATGCCATGTGGGGACGGCCGTAAAGAATACACTTCCCCACAGCCAACAGGAGGCGTGTCGTAAGAGGCGTCTAATTACTGTAGCATGAGACGGGCAGCAGCGTCTGCGTGCGAAATGTTATAAAAACTGCGCTCGCCAACCCGCCTGCCGTGGCGTGGCGAGTAATGGCAATCCCCCCCGATGAAAGTCATTGGGGGATCAGCTGTAAACGAAACGTCATGGAAAATGCCGAATGCCTGCGAAACCGTGATCGGCATGGCCGGCCCATTTACAGCCGTGTAAAGCGCCATCTATAAAAATTACACTTATCTAAGTAAACAGATACCCAAAGCAGCCTTTAGACAGCCCTTTACAAGTTCTACGACATTAATATAGATAGCGCTATAATTTATGTAAAAAAAACATTGTGGTAATAATCATGGATTTAACACTCTGGGCACTGATTTGGTATTATACTCTGGGTAATATAGACAAACAGCTCTGTACAAAACTTCTTCATCCACTGCGCTCGACCAATAAACATATTTTTTTACCATCTCCTGAGGTTTTCTTCACGTTCTTCAAGTTGATCACGTCGGTGTCACACATATTTTCTACTTGTTTCTAAATATCGAGTAATATTAAGTTATGTAAATAAGTTAACAACAAGCCGACTAATTGGCTAGTTGTCTAGTCGGCCTAAGTCGTAGTCGGCACGGCACATCTCTAATTATTATTATTATAGGTAGTAAGAACTTCTAGAGTTAAATTGTGTAATCTTTCAGGAGATGAACATCGTTTCTTCATCCAGTACAACAATGTCCCTATGGGCATGGAAAGGGTGGGGAACAGATTATTTGTTACTATTCCCAGAAGACGGTATGGTGAGTCATCCTCTTATTGCTAACATATATATCTTTTAACGCGCAATACATATAAAATCCCCGAAATTAATCAGTTTTATCTTGAAAGTAGTTTTTAACCAACTTCTAAGTGAACGTATTGATTTGGTTTTAAAAATTTGTAAGTATCTGACATTTTGATGACAACACATTTGATTACCCTCAATCTCAGGATTCTAGGACGCACGCTCCTAAGGGCGCCATTTTGTAAAATGACTCTTTCATAACATACAAGTGAGTTTCTTAGTTATTGAATTGAAAACTTCATCAGGCGCTTGTTCTTTTATGGTAAGTTTCCAAAAAAGAACCGGTCTTGGTGTCGCTATCTCTGAGGTCCCGGGCTCAATTCCCGGCCGGTCAATGTAGAAAAAATACTTTTCTATATTTTCTCGGGCATTTTAAAATTTAGACATTGTATAATTTCGGATTGATTTGCACAATATTCTATGACTACTCCCTACCTACATAAGCTGAACCGACTTCATTGGGATATTTATTACACTCCCAGGCATCCCCTCCACCCTGAACTACATAGACCTGGACACAGCGACCGAGCGGTCACCAGCGCTGAAGCCCTACCCCGACATCAGACAGGCGCAGTCCGTGACGTCAGTGTACAGGACTCGAGCTGACTCCTGCGGAAGGTTATGGATGGTGGACACTGGGAGATTAGAATTGTCTGGTGCGTTGAAAACTCCATTATAAACCTCATTTATTTTTTAAACACTGTTATGCGCAAGCACAGGAGCGTGTCAGTCGCTCAGGTGCGCACGTGTTTATTGTAACCCATAACCTCTCGACTGGATGATCCAAATGTGTGTTTTATTGATCTAATGAGACATTACATGGCGACGAAAACCAATACTTTTGACCTATGTTTTTTGTGCGTCCTACCATTGATGACCTATGGAGCCATAACGTGGAACATATCAGAAGCTGGCCTACCGACTTTACGTCAGCGAGCTATGGAAAAACGAGAATATCAGGCAGAAGACGAAAGTAATGGACATAGTCCTAAAATGTAACAAGCTAAAGTGGCAATAGGCCGGCCACATCTGTCGCAGAACCGATGAAAGTTGGAATAAACGGGTTCTCGAGTAATGAACTGCACCCAAACTCAATTTATTTAGTCACGTAATATTTACGTATCTACAAAATGGATAATTAAGGGGTTTAATGATGTTAGTTGATGTCTGAATATAATGTTAGTTAAGTCACGGTGTATAGGCCTTCTTACGGGCAAACACATACCTCTAATAACTTTTGCGGCAACGCTTTGGTAGTGATTACCAGTGTAAAACAACCCACGCCGCGGTCGTGAGTAGATGGGCTTCATTCCAACCAAATTGAGTGACATTTCATATCACAAGCATCTCCGTTCTTCGGAGGGTATGTTAAAAATTACCTTCGCAACTTTCGTTTGTTATCATGAGTATAGTAGATACCCTTAAGTTTAGTAATCCAAAATTCAACCGATAAAGAGAAGCTAAAGAACATAATCAACTGTTCCACCTTTCAGGTACACAAATTCAAGTCCAGACACCGTCAATTGTCATCTACGACTTGCGCACCAACACACAAATTCATCGGTATACTCTAAAGCCAACGGACTTGCCAGCTGAAAACACGCCTACTGGTAAGAATAAAATTCTGATCTTTGTACTTTCTGCCCTAGAACCTATAATAGGTAGGGTGGACTTGATCTTGAGTGGAGACCGCGACATTTTGAGCACAGCGTAGGACGCCCTTCGACAAGGGGAAGCTATGAATTATACAGTGCTGCTGGCACTGGATAGGAAAGAATATCCGGGTATCTGGCTCCGGCGTGCACTGACAGAGGCCTATGTCCAGTTGTGTACTGATGATGATGATTATGATGGGATGATTATGATGACCTATCGCCAAGAG
Source organism: Anania hortulata (assembly GCA_963576865.1). Classification (NCBI taxonomy): domain Eukaryota; kingdom Metazoa; phylum Arthropoda; class Insecta; order Lepidoptera; family Crambidae; genus Anania; species Anania hortulata. Next base: position 2,835,642 of record OY756417.1, on the reverse strand, counting down.
CTGTCCCGTCTCTAGTCGGGATCCTTGTGGTCAAGCGTAAGCGTGAGTCTAATAAGCGTGTCTAAGTATTACATTTGTACTTTTTAGAATGATTGACATCTCCCTTTTCCGAAAAGTAATTTTGCATTCTCCAAACGTGTCAATTCTACATTAAATGACGCAAACATTTGCTCCTATTTGCGTCGCTTGGCGTTTTCTGAGGACCTCGCTATCCCTTTTACGGCTTATTCCTTCTCCTTCTATAAATGTCTCTTTTCTTCCAGGCCTGGCTTCCATCACGGTGGACATTACAAACAACAACTGCGCCGACGCGTACGCATACATTCCTGACCTGACCAGTTTCGGAATCATTGTGTACTCGCTGAGGGAGAATGATAGTTGGAGACACACTCACAACTACTTCGCTTTTAATCCTCTGCATGGTGCCTTGAATATCGCTGGTAAGTCAAGCTTTGTTCAAATGCCCAAAAAAGAGCCCAATTATTTTTTCAATTCTATTCAATAAATTTATTGCATTTTATAATGTTACACAGGTGTTATAAATAGGTACATAAACAGCTCTTTCTTGCTCTTTCAGTGACCATTCTCTTTTTTTTATTTGGTAGTAATCAATGATAGGTATTCATAACTGTAATTAAAACGTTTTGATGACCTCCGTAGCAGAGAGGTGAGAATACCGAAATTGGTGTTGCTATGCTGTAAGGTCCCGGGTTCGATTCCCGGTCGGTCAATGTAGAAAAATACCTTTTTTATATTATCTCGGGTCTGGGTGTTGTAGTACCGTCGTTGTTCCTGATTTCTGTATCACAAAAGTCTTGAATGCTTACCATAGGATCAGAGCAATGTATGTGATGCTGTCCAATATTTATTTTTATTTATTATAACATTATTATAAAATAGTTAAGTGTTACTGAACGTAATTTTTAATTAATTACAATGTCCCTTCTGTAACATGTGATTTATCTTACTAAAATGTCTAAAATTTAAGTTTAAAGTTGCAAAAATTGACTGTATAGATACGAATAAGTATCTTTTACCACCAAATTAACAAAATAGTCTACAGCCGAGTAAGGCAGGCAAGTCTGCAGACAGAACATCATGCAGCTATAATTCAAACCACAGGATTTAAATAAAAAATCTATGTATTTTTGCATAACGTAAGACGAAGACTGACCGACCGACGTAAGAACGTTCTGGTTGAGCTAGGCAGTTTTTAAGTCCACACATTTCAATATTTTGTTCAACTCCAGCTAAATAAATTTTTATTTCCAGACCAAAGTTTTTCCTGGCGAGATGGCATCTTCAGCATAACCTTGCTTCCTGGTACTGATGACTGCAAGACAGCATACTTTCACCCGCTGATCGGAACCGACGAGTTTGCAGTATCTACTTGCGTTCTAAAGAATAGAACATCTATGAGTGACAGGAACTACTTCACTTTCTACTCTGTAAGACTTTCTTTTATCCTTAGTCTGTAGCGTAGTAGGTCCCCGATTTAGAACCCTTCGATAGAGAATTGACAGCCAGTAAATCACGTGACAGAATGTTTCTGGAATGGAGGCCACGTACCAGCAAGCGCAGCGTAGGATGTCCACCTACAAGGTGGACAGTCGACCTGGTAAAGGTTGCAGGAAGCCGCTGGATGCGGGCCGCTTCTAACCGGCCAATCTGGAAGTCACTGGGGGAGGCCTATGTTCAGCAATGGACGTCCTATGGCTAAAATGATGATGATGATGATGAAATTACGTGACACTAATGCTAAATCCTATAGTGTCACGTGGTTTTCCGATTGACAATTTGCTATCGAAGGGTTCAGAATCGGGGGGCTGAACACACTGTGAGCAAAATAAAACAAAGATATTTTGTTTTTTACAATAATTCTTCTTCTAAGAATACTCTTGACACAGCAGTCGTGGTCGTCATTGTAGATGTAGGCAGATGTAACTCGCGTTGTCACACTTTTGATAAAAGGGTCACGGTCGTCGTGTAATGTAATTTGCTTTACGATGTTTCGTCGTCTCTCTCTCTACTAGTTGTCAATCTAGTGCACTTATGTCTGGGGCCTCCTACAGCAGATTTGATCTGGCCCGTACATCGCATAGGTGATCAACCACTGGTCCTGGTCCACCAAAAGCACTCGCCCAGAATGTGACGAGACGTGGTTTCGATTCCTACCTGGGGTGTACGATTTTTTTCAAGTGTTATATAGTTGTTACGTGGTGACCGCTCAGTTTGTCACAATTTAAGAATTATTTCCTTTTCTTAGGTGGTCGGTAACCGTGGCGAAAGAACCCAGTCAACGATGCATGACTACCATCCCGGTACCAGGGTCATCTTCTTCGCTGAGATCGGCCGCGATGCTGTATCCTGCTGGAACTCTGTAGACCTGTTGCGTTCTACTAATATTGCTATACTGGCGAGAGAGAGGCGTGCGCTAAGCTATCCTTCTGGTAAGAAATACTTTAGACTAGAAAACTCAGTGTGTGTAGGCTAAACCCAGAACAATATTGGCCTAGTTAAGGTTGCGGTTTGTAGGAAGCCGTTAGATTATTTCCGCCCATAGCCCCTCGTTTTGGCGGTTTATGAGAAGCTTATGTCCAGAAGTCAACTTTTGTGTCTGATGAATTATTAATAAATTATTGATTCTAACTGCTTCTCCTAAATATTACTTCATATTTCAGATCTCCACGTGACCGGTGACGAAGTGTGGGTGATGGCAAACACTTTACCCCGCTTCGGGTACTCCCGGCTTAACACAAATGACTACAACTTCTTCATTTATAGGTATATTTAGATATTTAAATACGATTTATTGCACAAAACAATTATAAGAGTAATTAGCAGTTTATCAGTGCAGTATTACCAATAAATAATATTTTTTTTTCTTTTAGGGCCAACGTGCTGGACGCAATATCAAACACAATCTGTGCGGGTACGAACTACTACTCGAACAGAGGAGGCTTCGAAAATACTACTGACAATAACATTAAATAATGAATAAAACATGAATTTACAGTTCCCACCAAAAGTTATAACCTTAATAAATATTACATAACAATATAAGCTTTAGAAAAAAACGGCTAGCTCCGTTTCTGTAGAGCATCGTCTCTGTTGTTTGTAAAAGTGGTGATACGTGAGTTCTTTGTGCATACGATTCGGATGCTATGACGCACATACCCTTTAGAAATACAAACCATCTTTCTCTAAAAATAGTCAGTGATTTTTCACTTACAGTATGAACTGACAAGTCCTGTCATCTCTGGGACAAATCAGTACAGATACAGAATAAAATTTTAGATTACCAACATAATTAATTCCCGAACACATTCTCTCAACCCTAAATGCTATACTAACTTGACATTTGCAAACGTGGAAACGCGGATTGGCCAAAGGAAGAAGAAAAAGTACAGATTAAAAATGGCGGGAAAATTTGTCGAAAAAAATCATAGAACATTTCTACTCTATAAGGTATGTGCTATAAATGACGCTAAAAAAGGTCACGTCACCTATTACAAAGACGAATCATATTTCGATACGTATACTCACTATGCCAGAGTTGCTATTTGAAAAAAATCTAAGAAATCTTGTAATTCACGAGCTGCCTTGAATAAGCTTTCATAAATTAACAGACACTAAAATGCTTTTAAAGGGGGCGCTAGCGCCACTCTCCAACGAATCTGTAAAATATATTTAGTAAATATTATGTGGTTAAAGTTGTTACACAAAATATGATTTACCTACCAGTGAAAAATGTATAAATAAAAATACTACTTGGATAAGACCGAAAACGTTACCCAAGTAAAAAATGTTGTAATAAATGTTTATCTTTCTGTTATAATCATTTTGACGAATAAACTTGTAAACTATTATTGTAGCTATGTTTTATTTCAACCAATTACGGTGGTTATAATTACCCAAAGTTCCTTACTCTAAGAATTTCTTTTCTAAATATGGGAATATGCTTTTTTTATTTGGTCCTAAATTAAATAGTACTTAAATATAATTAATAAAACTTTAAGAATTTTCGAAAAATATTGATAAATACTTGACTTACAGCCCATTAAAGTCGCGTGTTAGAAAAGGAGATCCAATATGTACCGTGACGTCAAATCTCACGCGCGCCATAAATTTTTCATAGTAAAAGTCTTAATTTCTAATTACTATATTACGGTTATTTTTTACCTAAAATCAATTTTGTTTTCACTATTAGCATTATAATTTCATATATTTTCTTATAAATATAGTAAAAACAATATTTATTTTTTCATGCATATGCCATAAATAAGTAATCTTCGCTGTGTGCGCGATGACAGCGCCCGTAGTGACTACAATTATTGTGGACTTAAGATCTCTCAAATTATGGCAACTGGATGGTTTGAGAATGATTTTCGGATTGTTTTTCTTCGAAATTAGGTGAACATAACTAAAAAGTTTATGCATTGTGTTTTTACTTAAAAATACTTAATAACGTTAGTTTGGAATTCTATGGAAATTTATTTGACACATGACATCCAGATAAATTTACATTACTGACACATTGCGTGCTGTGATCGATTTGACGAACTTCTCCACCCACTTTGCACATACCTGTAATAACGGTAGTCACAATCCAACTTAGAATCGGTCAGTACCAGCTACTGTAAAACCGACCCAATGTACAGAAACAGGCTGGTCAACCTACCCAAATAGTTAAAAGTCACTGAACCGACTTTCAACTTTTAAGTCCGACATGTAGAGATCAATATCAATTTCACACACACACACACACACGCACGCACGCACGCACGCACGCACGCACGCACGCACGCACGCACGCACGCACGCACGCACGCACGCACAATACAACAACAATATTGATCCCAGCCTCAATATTGTTTTGTTGACGAGCTGTTGTCTGTACATAATTATGTCAGGCCACGCGCAATAGTTCCGTAGTTTCCCGTCACAATATGCCCGCAGCGCAGCCCCATGGTTGACTTGTAGAGAATGCTTTTGCCATAAAGTCCGCCATTTGTACACGTTTCACGTCTTTGCAATAAAGTTTTTATTTAAATGAATAATATGCGGTATTTGCTACATATTTTACTTACTTAGTTAACAACACTACAAAACATGGTCGACTGGTAGAGAATTCCTCGTGGCATTAAGTCCACCTTTTGTATGTTATTTATTTTATTCTGTGCAATAAAGTCTAAATAAATAAACAAACATCTTTATCTAAGTTGTTTTCTACTTTATTTCATTGTATAGGTAGGTAAGTTTACTTGGTAACTTGTAAAACCTACCTAGCGGTGTTCGTTTTCTTTTTAACTTTGTTACACAGGGTGTCCTATAAATCATCAATGCTTTTAAGTTGCATTACGAACTCTTTGACAACTTTACATCATTGAGCAGATCGACAGATCGATAATGGAAAATAACCTGAAAAAAGCTTTTGATACATTACATGATTTACTGCTACTCTTTTATAACTTATGTTTTCCTAAAGTGAAAGTGAAAATTTATCATAATATGAGTAAGAAAAAATGGATAACTGCGGGATTAAGAAAAAGTTGTAGAACAAAACGGATACTTCGAATTAGGTAGTATAAAATCAAATCAAGCAAGCATAAAGACGATTACTTTAAATACTCAAAGCTACTAAAAAAACGTATTACCCAGGCTCAAAAAAAAATTAAAATAAATTCATAAACAACAGCAAAAATAAATCTAAAGCATCCTGGCAAGTAATAAAAGATATACAACAAAATAATACTAATCATGATATAGACAACATAACCTATGACAATGAGATAATTGACGAACCCCAGCGTATAGCTGAAGTTTTTGGCAAACATTTCATTGAATCGCCTAACAAATTGTCACAAAATATACAAAAAAACAATGTAAAAATAAATGCAAATCCATCCGGACATTCAATGTATCTTAAGCCCATGACGGAATTTGAGGTCAAAACACATTTACTATCTCTAAATAACACAAATTCGGAGGGTTCTGATGAAATATGTACACGCGTAATTAAAAGTAGTATTGATAAACTGACGCCTATCCTAACGTATTTAATCAATTTGTCTTTTGAATGTGGTAAATTTCCAAAGCGATTGAATTGTCAATCGTGAAACCATTATATAAAAGGGGCTCTAAAAGTGATATAAATAATTATAGACCCATCACGTTGGTTCCAATTATTTCAAAGATTTTTGAGAAATGTATGTGTGCTAGACTAATGGACTATTGTTTAGACTTCAATGTTATAAATAAAAACCAATATGGCTTTAAAAAGCAAAAATCGACTACTCTCGCTATGTTTGCCCTAATAAAGGAGGTTTTGACAAGTGTAGATTCAAAGAAGCTGACTACTGTTTTATTTTTGGTTATGACAAAGGCATTTGACCTAGTAAACCATGACATTTTAATAAATAAATTGGAAAGGATAGGAATAAGGGGAGTTACACTTCAATGGTTTGAGTCTTATCTTCGAGACAGACAACAATCAGTTATAATATCAAAAACTGTAAGCAGCAATATTAGAAAGGCATATCAGTCGAGGTATATCTGTAATAGATTTGATGTACCACAAGGAAGTGTGCTTGGGCCACTGCTATTTATAATTCATATAAATGACATAATACAAGTAACACGACATAAAACCATTTTATTTGCGGATGATATATCTATTGTTGTATCGAGTGCAATAAAGGAAGGTTTGACGAAGCATGAGGCTGAGATTAATAATATACTCTTTGACATTATCGCATGGCTTGACATAAATAATTTAAGCATATATCTGACTAAAACTAATTATGTACAATTTAACAATTTTCGAAACTATACATTAAATGTTTCATATAAAGATACATGTATTGAACAAGTTGACATGGTAAATTTTTTGGGTCTATATATAAATAAAAATATTAATTGGAAACCACAAGTGGAAAAATTATGTGACAGAGTTAATCGTTTCGTGTTTGTGCTTAGAAGACTTCGTCACATAACAGATCGAAGTACTATACTTGTAGCATATCATGCTTACGCGCCTCGATTTTAAGGTATGGCTTGATTCTCTGGGGAAATAGTACACAACGCGCACAAAGTATTTGTGACTCAAAAAAAATTTTTACGGGCCATATATGGTATACCACCCTGGCAGACATGTAAACCGCTCTTTAAAGAGCTTCAAATATTAACACTACCAAGCCTTTACATTTTTGAAGTTTGTAAATTTGTAGAAAATAATCTTGACCTTTTTTATAGGGCTCGTGATGCATATCCTAGAAACACCAGTAATCCTGATAGACTTGTTTTAGATTATGTACCAAGGACTGCATTATACAAGAAAAACTGTTTAAATCTTATATATAAAATTCTCGTGTCACAATGTTCGTTCCCGTACTCCTCCGAAACGGCTTGACCGATTCTCATGAAATTTTGTGAGCATATTGAGTAGGTCTGAGAATCGGCCAACATCTATTTTTCATACCCCTAAAGACCACGCAGACGAAGTCGCGGGCAACAGCTAGTATGTGTATAAAAGTATATAATAAGATACCAGAATGTATAAAAAATCTGAGACCTCGTCTATTTCAAACAAAATTGCATGCATGGCTTTTGGACAAAAAAATTTATAGCGTTAAGGAAGCAATTAATTGAATAATTTTGTCATTTATTTTTATTTATTTGACTTACCAATCTTGACATTTTCAACCGACTTCAAAAAAGGAGGAGGTTCTCAATTCGTCAGTATCTTTTTTTTTTTTTTTTAATGTATGTTCAGCGATCATTCGTTACTGCGTTGACCGATTTCGATAATTATTTTTTTGTTTGAAAGGTAATACTTTCAGAATGGTCCCATATAAATTTGGTTAAATTCTGATGATGGGATCTATAAGAAAATCATCAAACATTGCATTAACTCCGTACCACGCCAACTGATTTTAGTATCTATCTTACCTATATCTCTGCCAAATGTAGACCGATTTTGATGATTCTTTTTTTAATGAATAGATTATACTTCAAAGATACTATAATAAAAATTTTTGGAAAAAATTTCACCCCTAAGGGTGGAAAAGCAGAAAATGAAATCGGTGTTCAGCAGTTAAATTATGTTTGCACTCTTAAGATTTGTTTTGATTAGGATTTATCACTAAAATGGATGAAATAAGTTAATTTTATAAAAAAAATAAAAACCGACTTCATAAAACTAAAACGCTAAAAATAATCTTAACACTTAAGTACCTAATCAGTTACTTTTGGAGTCGGTGCCAGTCAATGAGAGACCAATGTTTTCGTTTGCACCGACTCCAAAAGTAACTGATTAGGTACTTAAGTGTTAAGATTATTTTTAGCGTTTTAGTTTTTTGAAGTCGGTTTTTTAATACAATTTATCTTTTAATTTGTGACATTTATAAATATTTTACATGCCATTCAATGGCGGAACATGCTGGATTTTTGTATTTTTATAATATCTTTATGTACCATGTTTGCATGTAAATAAATGAATTTGAATTTGACACTGGAATGTGTTTACGTTTAAATAAGAAATTGGGCTCCAGATTTGTACCTACGCGTGCAAAAAAACAAGATTTCATCATATTTATATGAGGTTATTGCCTGTTCTAAGAAAGACGTAAATAATAACTCGTTTTAAGCTTTGGTCTCAAGATGAGAGTGCTTGGATTTCTTTTATCATTTTTGGGGTCGGAATTTTAAATGTAAATTTCGAACCAAGAACAACCCACAAAAAAACTTACCGTGGTTTGAAAAAATCATCATCATAATCATCATTCACCTGCCGTGTTCCCAGGTCATCTGGGGTCGGCGCAGTATGTCTTTCTCTTCCATGCAATCCGGTCACTCGTCATCGAGTCATTCACTCCCTTCTCAGTCATATCGCTCCTCACACAATCCATCCATCTCTTTCTAGGTCGTCCTCTACCTCTCCATCCATCAATACTCATATCCATCACTCTCCTCGGTACGTGCTCCTCTTCCCTTCTCATCACATGTCACATACCAAGATCAGGGGCGTGCATCCAATATAGACTATTAGGCAGAGCCTACCTTCATAAAAAACCGACAGAACAGCTTACCATAATTATTAATTACGTATTCAACAATAAAAAATAAATATTCTGTAACCATTTTGTCGTCTACCTGTACTTATTCCTTACTAAAGCGCGCAACTTAGATCGTTACTGTTCAATTTAACCAATGTTAGGCTGCCGCGAGATCGCCTACTGTTTCACGCAAATTTACTCAATTTTCACTCACAGCCTACCCCCATCTGAAACCAATGCACGCCCCTGACCAAGAGACAAACGGTTTCCTTTCATGGTAATTGCTAGCAAACCTGATGGCCCTATCCTTGCACATTGGGTGGCAATCCACGTAAAACCCAATGTGCAAGGATAGGATAGGATATACATGTAATATATGTATTTTATAATTACTAACATAGCTATTAAGTCATACTAACAACTTATATGGATATAATATGTGTCCGAAATAAACAATTTCATTTCATTTCATGGTTTGAATAAATAATGAAGAGAAAATAAATAAAAAATCAGCCAAGTGCGAGTCGGACTCGCGCACCGAGGGTTCCGTACAAACCTGTAGGTACATAAATAAGTAAAAGTTCACCCATCGACCGGAACTGCCGAAACAGGCCGGACCGCTGCCGGGCTCCTTTCTAGGAGCCCGGCAGCGGTCCGGCCTATTTCGGCAGTTCCGGTCCCGTCGGCGCCACCACTAGCGGGTTCGCCGCTTGGTACGGTGCCTTTTGCACTCCACATTGGCCCGATCACGCCTGCTAGTATGGGGCTCGACACGTACGAGTCTGAGGCTTCGCTGCGCGAAGCCTCACACTCGGCCGGGTCGCGGCGTTCAGCGCACAACTGCCCCGGTTAAGCTGACGAATGTCTTCCTCAAAGGCACTCAGCGATAGGTCCGTCCATAAAAAAAAAACAACAATGGTATTTTTATTGCAAAATAAAATCCATAACATTACGAAAGGTAAATTGCGGTTTACGATTTTTGATGTATTAAAAAAAACTACTAACTAGATTTCGTTCAAACCAATTTTCGGTGGAAGTTTGCATGGTAATGTACATCATATATTTTTATAAATTTTATCATCCTCTTATTTTAGAAGTTACAGGGAAGGGGTAACACATTTAACCACTTTGGAAGTGTCTCTCTAATTATGGGGAACCCCCAAAATGTATTGTTTCTTTTCTATTTTTGTGTGAAAATTTTAATGCGGTTCACAGAATACATCTACATACTTACAAGTTTCAACAGTATAGTTCTTATAGTTTCGGAATAAAGTGGCTGTGACATACGGACGGACAGACAGACAGACAGACAGACAGACAGACAGACATGACGAATCCATAAGGGTTCCGTTTTTTGCCATTTGGCTACGGAACCCTAAAAACGTCTGCAAGGAGGATTTATAAAGTAGACGATAAACAACAAGAGCAATGGGCTGACCACCGTAGCCGAGAGGCGAGCATACCGGACTTGGTATCGCTATCTCTGAGGTTTCGGGTTCGATTCCCGGTCGGTTAATGTAGAAAAATAACTTTTCTATATTGTCTCGGGTCTGGGTGTTGTGGTACCGTCGTTGTTTCTGATTTCTGTAACACAAGTGCTTAAGCTACTTATCATAGGATCAGAGCAATGTATGTGATGTGCAATATTTATTTATTTTTATTTATATTAGTATTTCCTGTAAAAAGGCTGATAAAGGTGACTGAGTTTGTTCATTCTTAACATGAGCCGATATGTAGTCCCGACGTGATGGTAAGATAAAGCTATATTATTTATTTTATTTTATTTATACAGGATGTCACGAAAAGGTGAAATAAAACTTTAAGGGGTTATTCTACGGCTAAATTACATCAACTTTTTCTATGGGACCAACAACGAAATCTCAAAAAAAAAATTGACGTTTCCATACAAACTGATGCCAGCTGGTCGCGTTTTAGTATGGGAAAGTGTTATTTTTTTGCGATTTCGATGTTGGTCCCATAGAAAAAGTTGATGTAATTTAGCCGTAGAATAACCCCTTAAAGTTTTATTTCACCTTTTCGTTACACCCTGTATATTAACACCAACAAGACATACACTATTTTAGACAACATTAACTATACATGCTAATATATCAAGCTAAGTGCTATCTTAATTACAGGTATTACACAAAAGTAATTGAATTAACGTAGCATTTAAGTAGATTTAAATATTTTGTAATGTTAATTATCTAAATTATTCATATTAGTGTAACAACATTTATTTATTTCTGATTGAGACGTTTATAAGTACCCACCCGGAAGAGGGCCTTTATACTGAATCATCATTTCAGCCATAGGACGTCCACTGCTGAACACAGGCCCCCCACAATGACATTCATTGAGGGGGATTGCCAATACTCACCACGCTTGGCAGGCGGGTTGGCGAGCGCAGTTTTTTATAAGATTTCGCACGCAGACGCTGCTGCCCGTCTCGTGCTACAGGAATTACTCGCCTTATACGAAACGCCTCCTGTTGGCGGTGGGGAAGTGTATTCTTTACGGCCGTCCCCAGAAAGCACACTGGATAAATAGTCATAATAGTAATTATGACTTTTTCTTATCATGAGCCGATATGTAGGCCCGAAGCGGTGGTAGGGCAAAGATATGTTTTTGGGACGTGTGTAAGTGATCAAAAGAGGGCCAATATATTGAAATAAATACTATTATGATAATTATTAGCTGCGACCCTTACCAGGTCGTCTGACCACCTTGTGAGTGGACGTCCTACGCTGCGCTTGCCGGTACACGGCCTCCATTCTAGAACCTTTCTGCCCCATCGGCCGTCAGTTCTACGTGCTATGTGCCCCGCCCACTGCCACTTCAGCTTGCTCATCCGTTGGGCTATGTCAGCGACTTTTGTTCGTTTACGGATCTCCTCATTTCTAATTCGATCTCGCAAGGAAACACCGAGCATAGACCTTTCCATAGCACGCTGTGCGACCTTGAGCTTTCTTATAAGGCCCATAGTGAGAGGCCACGTTTCAGTTCCATATGTCATCACACTGGAAAGGAGACTGGCAGGAAGACGCTGGATGCAGGCCGCTTCCAACCGGCCAATCTGGAAGTCAATGGGGGAGGCCTATGTTCAGCAGTGGACGTCCTATGGCTGAAATGATGATGATGATGATGAATTATTAGCTAGCTTTTACCCGCGACTTCGTCTGCGTTGACCTTACCCGGAGAAAAAAATATCCAGGCCATGGTCTATCTGTTTGCCGAATTTCATCAAAATCGGTTTAATAGTTTTTATGTGAAACAGTAATAAACATCCAGACATACAGACTTTATATTAATAAGGTTAAGGCTAAGACGAAGCAAAAGTCAAGACTAGACATTGACTCTTCACTAAAACTTATCCTCCACTGAACTCTCTACTTGTTTCACATAAATTTCAATTTTTATTTTAGCAATTACATAATAGAATTTTATGAAATAACACTTGAAAAACTGTCTTTAGTTGCACATTTTTGGAATTGAATTGTTAGTAGCATAGTGTTTACTTAAGTTGGTCATGCTGTGTGTACATGTTTTTAGGTTACAATCTAGATCTAAGTTCTTAAATTGTTTGCCTAATACCCTTAGGATTGTTACCTGTTGTGTATACCAATAAAATAAAATAAAAAATAAAACCGGTTTTTCCACTTAACTAAATAGTTTCCGCTAAGTCGGTTTATGTAATACACTGACCTATTATGGACAAGCAATTTAAAAACTTTTTAGAACACAGAAATGTGACGTCATAACTATTTATTCATAAACAACATCTCTAAGGATAGAGTAATGAGGGCAAAGTTTCTCTTCCCTGAAATGAAATGAAATGAAATGAAAAATTTATTTGCTTGTAACATGGTAATACATTGATGTTTACAAAATGGTTTGAGCTCATGTTTGACAAATTTTTGTCATGCCTGAATAATGATAAGCCGAAGTCAGGATACTAATGACGGCATCTTATATAAATACCAGCCCCCTTAGCATGACCACCAAACACGATATGATATAGCGATTTATCGACACCAACTGTCAAAATATAATAATATAGCCGCCATTTTTGGCCCACTGGATTGTAATACCTAAAACTTAACTTATTTTTTACAGCATATTTTCTGTTTTTTTCGTATTTTGTATCTACTTGGCTTACCTGTAGTAATTAGCGTTGGAAACTTAAAATGCTACTGTCATCATCATCATCATTACAGCCACAGAACGTCCACTGCTGAACATAGGCCTCCCCCAACGACTTGCATTGGGGGGGATTGCCAATACTCACCACGCTTGGCAGGCGGGTTGGCGAGCGCAGTTTTTTATAATATTTCGCATTCAGACGCTGCTGCCCGTCTCGTGCTACAGGAATTAGTCGCCTCTTACGACACGCCTCCTGTTGGCGCTACTGCTACTGTATGATTAAATTATTTTTAAGCTAAACGAAATATTGTAAAGCTGTTTGTTTCCTAATAAAAAAAATTATATTGAATCGGCCGATGACGTCACATGTTATGATAGCTGTTGCGATAAAAAATCAACATGGCGTCTATATCTATCATATTTAAAAATAAGTAAGTTTTAATTAAAAAAATAAAACCGACTTCAAAACACTAAAATGCTAAAAATAATCCTAACACTTAAGTACTTAATCAGTTACTTTTGGAGTCGGTGCCAGCCGATGAGAGATTCAATGTTTTTGTTTGCCACCAAGAACCACAACCAAAATATTATCTGTGTATATATTTGTTGATTTTCTCAAAAAGTTCTAAATAAATTTCGATAAAATTTATATGGGACCACCTCTGAAGTATGATCTACCAAACTATCAAGAATCATTAAAATCGATTCATAATTGGCGGAGTAATCGCGTAACATACATACAAAAAAAAAAAACATACAGTCGAATTGAGAACCACCTCCTTTTTTGAAGTCGGTTGAAAAAACGGCCATATGCGAGTCGTACTCCCGCACGGAGGGTTCCGTATCATTATCTATAATATTCTGTGAATATTTCAAACGTCTACCTGTTGCCAATTAATATAGAGCTGGAAACGGCAAAAATAATCACGTTTGTTGTATGGGAGCCCTACTTAAATATTTATTTTATTCATTGTTATAGCGGCAAAAGAAACACATTAACTGTGAAAATTTCAACTGTCTAGCTATCACGGTTCATGAGACACAGCCTGGTGACAGAAAGACAGACAGACAGACAGAGGGACAGTGGAGTCTTAGTAATAGGGTTCCGTTGTACCTTTTGGGTACGGAACCCTATTAAGTCAGTTGGTGTCGATAAATCGCTATATCATATCGTGTTATGGTGGTCATGCTAGGGGGGCAGGGACTGTACATCGGTATAAAATATCAATATTCAGTGTTATACATATTTGTTATACTTTTTTTTTTTTACTTACCTAAAGAATTTCTGTACTACAAACCCATTACTGGTTCTAAGTAATGGCGTCATTTTAATGCGTTGTTTTCAAAACACGTGTAAGTTATTGTAAATTTTAATATAAACACGTGGACCCTTGTGTGGATTATTTCTGTAACATATTTACTTGCATTTTTATGGCTTCAAAAATATCCGGTTTTTTTTCCTCGAGACAAAAAGATTGTCTGGCTCGAACGAGATCGTTGGCGGCAGCCCGTGAAATCCTAAATTACTTTTTTTTTCAAATAGCGACTGCTTAACTGTTTCGTACTTCGTAAATCTTAAGATATTGTATTAAAAAAAAACAGTTTTATTTTTTATAAAGTTTACTTATTTCATCGGTTTTAGTGATAAATCATAATCAAAACAAATCATAACAGTGCAAACGAAAGTTAAGTGTCGTAAGAGGCGACTAATTCCTGTAGTAGGAGACGGGCAGCAGCGTCTGCGTGCGAAATCTTATAAAAAACTGCGCTCGCCAACCCGCCTGCCAAGCGTGGCGAGTATTGGCAAATTGGAGTAATGTCATTGGGGGAGGCCTGTGTTCAGCAGTGGACGTCCTATGGCTGAAATGATGATGATGATGATGATGACTTTTTTAGTATTTTAAATATGTCTCAGAATTATTTGTGTTACTATGATGTCATCGTCACAGTGAACTATCATTTATTATTCAATAACAATTAACCTTTGACTTGTTACCTGTCATTATGACGGCAAAATGCACTAAAAGCATATCTATGAGGCATCATCATTTCCACTGCTGAACATAGGCCTCCCCCAGTGACTTCCAGATTGGCCGGTTGGGAGCGGCCCGCATTCAAAATAATAATAATGGATGTCTATGAGGCAAGGAGGCGAGAATGCTTGCAGCGTTTCCTTACTGAATGGCTAAACTAATTCAAGTAGGTACTTATTAAATTATCGTGTAGATATACAGGGTGACAGCACAAAATAAATAAATAAAAATTTGTAGTTAGGTAAGCTAGCTGAAGCACATGACGTGTTATAGAAATCAGAAACGACAGTCAACATCCAGACCCGAGACAATATATAAAAGTTATTTTTCCACATTGACCGACCGGGAATCGAACCTGGGACCTAAGAGATAGCAAAACCAAGTATACTCGCCTCTCTGCTCAGAGGTCGTCTAATCAGGTAGCTTGATTGTTTCTATCAAGTGGCTTACTGATGCTAAGAATACTTGATGTACTTGACTTTTTATGTATTTGCTTATTTGATTTCGGCGCGTGAAGGGTTAACATTATTATTATCATTTATCTTTTTTTTTCTTAGTACATATATGTTTTTTACAAATAGCTAGGTACTTGGGTTTACATTGTACACATATCAACATGTTATTCACGACTGTAGTAATGATATTTTTACTGAACAATAATCACATAAATAATCAAAATACCTCATTATTGGCCGATTTTTCAATAGTCTGATAACTTTTATTTTAAGAATGAGTTTGACATTTCACAGTTTTCTAATAGAAATTGTGTCAAAACGTCAATATTATTCGTCGAATAAAATTATCGGGCGATTGAAAAATCGGCCTTAGGTCATTTTTAGATCGAAAATATTTTTTTTACCAATCTTACGTTTTACGATTGAGATAAATTGATTGTCAAAGCTCAGGTTAAGGTGGCTGTTTAGCTGTTTGTTTATTATTATTGAATCTTCGAATTACATTTTGATAAGTAAACACAGCAAACCAGTAGTTATTTGAAAAAAAAAACAAAGATATTTAAAAGACTTCGAACTTTTTTGTATGGTACCTGGCATACCTCAAGTGCATGTAGTCTTAAATAACGTTGTTTTGGTGTACACCTATAAAACATACGGTAATCGAAAGAGAAAATAATTACAAACAACAAATACTCGTTATCAAAATGTCGTATCATATGTTCAGAATTTCAATTTGATTATGTAAATAAAAATAAATATTACATGTTCACCCTGAAATTCTGGCCGTGTGGGGACGGCCGTAAATAATACACTTTCCCACCGCCAACAGGAGGCGTGTTGTAAAAGGCGACTAACTCCTGTAGCACGAGACGGGCAGCAGCGTCTGTGTGTGAAATGTTATAAAAAAACTGCGCTTGCCAACCCGCCTGCCAAGCGTGGCGAGTATTGGCAATCCCCCCCTAATGAAAGTCATTGGGAGAGGCCTATGTTCAGCAGTAGACGTCCTATGGCTGAAATGATGATGATGATGAAATTCTGAACAAAGGCTATTTCTCGTATAAACGACATTTCATCAAATAGTATTTGTTTGTAATTATTATCTCTATCGATTAATGTATGTTCCATAAGTGTATACAAAAATAATGTTATCTAAGGCTACGTACAACTTGAGGTGTGCCAATTAGGTTCGATGCCTTTTCGCAGGCTGCACTGAACGATCCCCCTTAACCAGTCTACTACTAACCCTGTATAAGTAGGTAGTGGGACGACGATGTTTTTGTAAGTATGCGTCGAAGGAGGTAAGTTAGAACCAGAAGCTATATAGGCCAATCAGGTTTTCCTCAGTACCGGTCCCATTTTATAACGAGACACACGCAGTTCTGGTTTGTGAGTCAGTAATTTGAAAACAGAACTCAAAGTTAAATAGTTTAAACCTCTTTAGTGGTTAGTGTTTTTTTTTATCTATGAAATTTGTTTTTTATGGAATAACGCAATGGAATACGTTTTGATAAGTCCTATTTGGTACGTGTGTTTTTATTACGAAATTTACAATAGGCCTTTTTGATTCTAAACCTACTCTAGAATCCCTATTTTTTTCCGAGACCTTGCCTCTTAAAATAACGACATTCATTTATTTTTTAGCTGCTCCTGTGATAAAATTAGTAAATAATTTCTGAAAATAAACTGATTCTCCAAAACTCGAGGTCATAAGAATTAAGTCAGTTCAATTTTATTCTTTATTAGCTTATTTGGTTCCTTGTATTAATGATAGGGACATACATGTAACAGGACTAAAAACTTATTACCTTGAAGGTATTGAAAACGTAAAAAGCATTTTATAGTCCAATAGGCTAGTTTCCTGGGTCAAAAAAACATTATTCTATTTAGTCCGTCAGTTAGATTATCAAAAAATATTGGACCCATATTTTGTCTTTTGTCAATCAAACAAAAAATGACGAAGATAAAGCGCATCAAAGTGAGCACGTGACGTCATGCCTTGGTAAAAAGTGACGTTACGCGTTAACGGGCTATATCTTCATTTTTTGTTTGATTGAGAAAAAAAATACGATCCAATATTTTCTGTTAATCCAACTGACGGTTTAATTAGTTTTTTTTAGGTAATTAGCCTATTAATAATAACCTATCTACAATGAATAGCTAGACATAGCTTAGATACCTAGATACAGATAGATAGAAACTCCTAATTGCTACACAAAATAAACAGTACGGAGATAAATAAAAATTCTATAAAATCTGAATAATTATCTTATACTAGCTGACCCGGCGACCTTCGTACCGCCAAAAAAACTGTCTGAATTTATCCATATTTACTGAACCGTCTTGTTTGACAGTTGACAATACGAACAGTTTGTATGGGAAAATAAAATAGTTGTTTCCACTACTTTCCTTGCAATTCCTTTATATGTTCTTACCTTTAAAACCTTCCCTGAACTTCCACAAATATTTCAAGATCAAAATTAGCCAAATCGGTCCAGCCATTCTCGAGTTTTAGTGAGACAAACGAACAGCATTTAATTTTATAATAGATATATTTATCTACATATAAAAAATAATCCCTATTTCCTTTGATCATGCCATAACTTTTATACTTTGTGGAAGGTTCTTATTAAAAAAAAAGTTACGCAAGAAATTATTAATAAAAAAACTATAGACCACGCGAACGAAGTCACAGGCAACAGCTATGTTACATATAAATATATATAACATTATAAATGCGAACGTAACTCTGTCCGTCTGTTACGCTTTCACGGCATAGCCACAGAACCGATTTTGATGAAATTTAAATAACTGCTGGTATATATGAAGAAAGCTTGAAACCTAAAGGCATAGACTACTATTTTTATTACCCTCCAAAGGACTAAAATAGGGGACGGAAAAAATTTCCCAAGCGAGCGAAGCCGCGGGCACAAGCTAATTGTACAGTAACTAGGTATCACTCATTAAGAAACTCATGACCTGAGGCCAAGGCTAACAATAGCTTAATTTTTGGTATAAATAAATAGATAATTGTTATTACAGTGCATAACACCAGACATTCTGTTTTTTCCTTAAACACATGTCATAAATAATTTATGTAATTTGGATATGAAGTCGTACTTCATTCTATTAAAAATAACGGAAGTAGGAACTAATTTGTTCTACCTACTAAATTATGATTATTGACGCTAATAAAAACTAATTCCGAATGCAAATTGTAGGTGCCTAAAATTTCTCATTTCAATATATCTTTTTGACACTTAAATTATAAACATTAAATAAATATTCGTGTTCAAAACGAAATAGTAAAAACTCCTTAGAGTTTCATACTTTTTAATTATTTTAACTCTATGACTGATTATGAAACATTCTCTCTCTTCCGGCAGCGGCCATAAACGCGTCACGTAGCTATTGTAAAATATTTTATTTGTAAAGTCGTCTAAGTGTCCACTGCAAGCCATCGTATCATTTTACAATTCGACAACATGACATGACACCAAAGAACACGATCTCCCGCTATCTCCACTGCCACCCATCCTATTAAAGTCGTCGCTCCATCGAGCTGGGGGGCGTTCTACACTACGTTTGCCAAAACGTGGTCTCCACTCGAGAATGCGTTTACTCCACCTTCATGGCTGCCCACTGCCACATTAGCTTGCTACATTTTAGAACTATGTCCATTATTTTGGTCATTACAATTTATCCAGTGGCCTCTCCCGAATCCCAGTACATCAAAACACTACTAAATACATACATGAAGTTAGAAAATAACCTAAATTGCCTGTTCATACCTACATTCTTCAGGTACAGACCACGGTAAGTCAACCTACCCAAAAAGTTAAAGGTCATTTTGGATTGATTTTCAATTTTCAACCGACTTCAAAAAAGAAGGAGGTTCTCAATTCGACTGTATGTTTTTTTTTTTGTATGTTTGTTACGCGATTACTCCGCCAATTATGAATCGATTTTAATGATTCTTTTTTTGTTTGGTAGATCATACTTCAGAGGTGGTCCCATATAAATTTTATCGAAATTGATTTAGAACTTTTTTAGAAAATCAACAAATATATACCCAGATAATATTTTGGTTGTGGTTCTTGTTACCTATCTTCGACAAATATGAGCCGATTTTGATGATTTTTGTTTCATTGAATAGCTTATACTTCAAAGATGCTATGATAAAAGTTTGAAAAATAAAAATCACCCCTAAGGGTAGGAAAATAGGGGATGAAATCGGTGTTCAGCAGTTAGATTAGGATTTATCACTAAAAATAGATGAAATAAGTAAATTTTATTAAAAAAAATAAAACCGACTTCAAAACACTGAAATGCTAAAAATAATCCTAACACTTAAGTACCTAATCAGTTACTTTTGGAGTCGGTGCAAACAAAAACATTGAATCTCTCATCGGCTGGCACCGACTCCAAAAGTATCTGATTAGGTACTTAAGTGTTAGGATTATTTTTAGCATTTCAGTGTTTTGAAGTCGGTTTTATTTTTTTTAATAATATGTCAAACATTTAGAGATCAATA
Source organism: Anania hortulata (assembly GCA_963576865.1). Lineage (NCBI taxonomy): Eukaryota > Metazoa > Arthropoda > Insecta > Lepidoptera > Crambidae > Anania > Anania hortulata. The sequence goes on along the minus strand of OY756417.1, from coordinate 2,815,424 downwards.
TTAATTGAGAAAATTTTACGTTTTGTGGTTGGTTGACGTGCTGTCGTCTGTGCCTATGTCCTATATTTAAAAAAAAAACATAAATTAAAAACTATAAAACACACAATGGCATCATTGTGTGTTTTATAGTGTAAGATCATTTTTAATAAACAATCAAAATTTGACGACCTCCGTAGCCGAGAGGAGAGTATACCGGACTTGGTGTCGCTATCTCTGAGGTTCCGGGTTCGATTCCCGGTCGGGTCAATGTAGGAAAATAACTTTTCTATATTGTCTCGGGTCTGGGTGTTGGGGTACCGTCGTTGTTTCTGATTTCTGTAACACAAGTGCTTAAACTACTTATCATAGGATCAGAGCAATGTATGTGATGTTGTCAAATATTTATATTTGTTTATATATATGTTTATGTATTTGTTTGTGTATATCTGTCCCCTACCAAAAGGTTGACTAAAAGATATCTTTTTATTAGAATTCGAATATATAATGTTAAAAATATATTAATTTAAGATTTCATTGTTTCTAAAAATCACGAATGCCTTAGTAGGTCATACTGTAACAAACGAACATCTTTTATACCTTTACTGTGTGGACTACTGTTACTGATATGAAAGTGAGTAAATGGATTATGAATTATCGCATCTAGCAATCGCCTTTTTATTTCCTTAATAACATTCAATTTACAGTAAAACCTAATATTTTATGATTACCTATAGCGCATGCAATGTTTACATAAAAAAAATCATACAACATTCATCATCATCATCATCATTTCAGCCATAGGACGTCCACTGCTGAACATAGGCCTCCCCCATTGACTTCCAGATTGGCCGGTTGGAAGCGGCCTGCATCCAGCGTCTTCCTGCGACCTTTACCAGGTCGTCTGACCACCTTGTGAGTGGACGTCCTACGCTGCGCTTGCCGGTACGCGGCCTCCATTCTAGAACCTTTCTGCCCTATCGGCCATCAGTTCTACGTGCTATGTGCCCCGCCCACTGCCACTTCAGCTTGCTAATCCGTTGGGCTATGTCAGCGACTTTTGTTCGTTTACGGATCTCTTCATTTCTGATTCGATCTCGCAAGGAAACATTCACAACATTCACATCTCATTAAATTATTCAATGCAAGTAATGATTATATTTTTTCTTGTCTTTATTCGTTAAGGACCTCTCCATCGCATTTAGCAATAAGGCTCCCTAAATTATGCTTTTCTTATGTATATTATGTTCTTTGATTCTTTTGACTGCTGTAGGTAGGTATAATACACCATGTATCTATGTCTATCTATTTAAATAAATGATTTCAAAACATTTAAGTTAATTTTAAACGTTATTTGTTGATTACTTCTAATCTATCTTCCGACGATCGCACCGACTGAATACGACCTTGATTTCATGCAAATTAAATACCTCATCGCTTAATGCCATGTTATTATTAATTTAATAAGACTACTACCTACTTCTGAGTCATTATGATACCTACTACATATAAAGATGTGAGAAACAAGTCAAGTTGTTATAGTTATTCATACCTTACACCATTATTAAGGGAGATCGTTCAAGACAAGCCGCAAAACTATTTACTGTAACATTTGTTCCGCAAATAAATGATTTGATTTGATTTGAAAAAATCAAAAATTTTTACGTTTTATTTCTAACTAGCTTTTGCCCGCGACTTCGGTTGCGTGTTCTTTAGTTTATTCATAAAATTTCTGCGCAACTTTTTTAAATATTTACGTAAGAATCTTCAACAAGGTATTATAAAACTTTTAAAAAAAATGGATGTAATCTGTAAAATTATTCTCAAGTTTTGGCGCGACGAAGGAAAATAGGGATTCATACTTTGTAGGTACCTATCAGAATGTGATTCTGCAATAATAATAGTTTTACTAAAACCTACCTATCAAAGTGAGGTAAATTGATTTAATGATCAATTTACCTCACTGTCGGATATCAGGTGATTTTATCTGCCACGGCTGCAATGAATGATTGATAGTATTGCGTATATAGATTACGATTGTAATGAAATTGTATGTTCCGAACATCATCTATTTTATCATGAAAAAAATAGTCAAATATTATGCTTTATTTTGTCTTAAACCATCCACACCTGTCTGACTAGCCCGCCTGTACTGCGTCCCGCGCATCCCGCGCAATGTCAAAAGCAGATGATGGTGTTTGTGTTATGCAAAATGAAGCAAGTATTATCTTATTTACTGCCTTTTATCAAATAATTAATTATCGATCTGGGGCACGAAATCACTTCACTATCGTAATCCATATAAGCAATTCTTTTGTCCATTGCAGCCGTGGCAAATGTATTAAAGCCACTTTAAAAATAAGTCATAAATATGACTGATTAATTAAAACATGATATTTTCGACCAAATGTAACTCATTGAGGTATATCGATTGTATAAGAGATTATGATTCAGTTAAAATATCATTACTACAGCCGCGTGTTAAACTGAAGAAGATAATCGAAAAAAAATCCTAAGAAATTTTGAATGTCACGGGCTGCCTTGAACAATCCCCCTAAATCAACACATCTATACAAGATTGAAGGCATGACTAAATATTGGCCTAATTAGAGTAAGATTATTATTATTAGCTGCCCCCACAGACGGTGTCTCGTCTCAATATGGTAATCAGCTGTAATTCGTCATTTGAGCGCCATAGCATGTGGTCATAGTAGCTAAATTCCCATAGAAATAGGGACATTCTTTTTTCCCGAATTCGGAAATTTTCCGGGACACATTTCCAAGTTTTCTTTTTATAAAAAATATTGTCTTGTCAATTACAATTACAAAACGGCATTTATTAGTATTAGTAATAATGTTTACATTTTATTTTTCAGGTATAAAGGTCCCCAGTGAAAGTGAAATGTGTGATAATGATTTTAAAATTATTATTTCTACAAATAACATTATTATTATTTGTTAAGGATATTAAGACGCAAAAAAATGGTAAGTAATGGTAATTCTAAACTTAAAGTTGGGGCTCTGTTAATTATTATAATTATTTTACTAGCTGTAGCTCATACAGGATATTTTGTTAAATCCAGTGATAGGAATCATAATATGGACATGTCAAGTCTACCTTTTTTCCTAGTAAAAAATACCAGGAGAATGAGCCCCAGGTCGTCCAAGACGCAAATGGTTTGATGACATCTGGACAGCGGTGACAAATAAAAACGACATTCAAAAAGCTTTGTAAGAAAGAGACCAAAATCCAGAATGTAATAGTTGTACATAATTATGTCTCTCTCTCTGTATGAAGGGATGCAGTAATTTGGTAAAGTTTACTCCGGTTTTCGGTGCTTAAGTACGCCGCGCCCGCAGCTTTGCACTGGGTTCTGGGAATTCTTACACAAAAATCCTGCAGTCGTATCCACGCTAATATAATGTTTAACTACTTACTAATTACTAATATAATGTAAATTTTTAAATTTTTCAAATGAAATGAAAAAAAATACGTTTGTTTTTTACGTAGATCGATTTAGTTACTGATTCTGAGTGGTACCTGAAAAATTGGCACTACCGTGAAATGTAACCCTGTATACAACATGTCCCTGGGTAAATACAAATACTAAAGAGAAACTAAACCAAAAAACTAAATTATCTCCTTATTAACCTTATTGTGTGATGAGTATCTCATCACATAAGTAGTCATAGATGTTTATAAATGTTTTCGAAGACCGCCGTAGCCCAGAGGTGAGCATACCGGACTTGGCGTCGCTACTGGCTGTCTCTGAGATCCCGGTCTCGATTCTTGGTCGGTCAATGTAGAATGCCGTGTGGAGACGGCCGTAAAGAATACACTTCCCCAACGCCAACAGGAGGCGTGTCGTAAGAGCCGACTAATTCCTGTAGCACGAGACGGGCAGCAGCGTCTTCGTGCGAAATCTTGTAAAAAAACTGCGCTCGCCAACCCGCCTGCCAAGCGTGGCGAGTATTGGCAATCCTCCCCGATGAACAGTCATTGGGGGAGGCCTTTGTTCAGCAGTGGACCTCCTATGGCTGAAATGATGATGATGATGATGATGACAGTTTAGAATAATAACTTTTCTATATTTTCTTGGGTCTGGGTGTTGTGGTACCGTCGTTGTTTCTGTTCTTTCCATTTAGAAAAGGCAATGGCTTTCGCCAAACAGCCAGTACTTAGTCATACCAAAACCAAAACTTTCCGTTCGAAAATGGACACGCACAAACCATATCAACAAAAACAGCTATTGTGTAACACGCATGTGATAACCGCATCATTAATTTTAATTATATTTTTGTTTTATTTTTAATAAAGTTTACCTCCTTTGAATTTTACATTTAAGGGTGATCGTTCAAGGCAGCCCGCTAAATTCAACATGTATTATATTTTTTGAGTGACGATTTATTACCAAACGGTATAACAAATACAAAAAATATAAATTAGTGAGGTAAGTTATTAAAGTCATTGATTCAGAAAAATTTTAATAAGTCATCAACATCATTAGACATCGGATGCATATATTGCATGTTTGCATATGCAAATGCATAAAACTCCCTAATTACGGCGTTAGTGCATATTTTAGCCTTTTTTCCCAATCGTGCATATTTCGTTAAGATGCCATAGAAAAATTGGAAACAAAAAACCTTCCTCCATGCTATAATAATATATCAATAGAAATACTGGAAACAATGATTGAACTCGCCAATCTCCTTCCTAATTCAATAGCAGAAAAAGTTCGCATAAAGTTGGACGATGTTTTGCGCAAAAACCCAAGTCTTTAAGACCTGAAGAACATTAATGGATACATTAACGGCACAGGTCGTACCCTGCCTGAACAGGTATCTCCAGAAATGGCGCCAAATTTTAAATATTGTCCAATGACGTCAGTTGATGTGGAGAGGTCATTCTCGGCGTACAAATTGATACTTGGTGACAAACGTCACAAATTTGCGTTGCCACAAAAAGTATACTGAATTTTAAGAGAATTTCGCTGTTTTTGTACACTCTTTGATCAAAATATAAAAATATTAAAGGTTTTTTGATTTTGTATTGTGCATATTTTAGGCATATAAATCATTTTAGTGCATAATTCGGCCTTTTTTTAGTGCATATAATCCGATGTCTAGTCATCATCATCATCATCATCATTGTAATATTATTAAATACACATCCCACTGCAGGGCACAGGTTTCACCTCAACTATGAGGTGGTTTGGGCAATACTCCACCATGCGGGCCCAGTGCGGATTGGTGGAGGAGTGTTGTAAGGCCAGACAGACGTTTGCCGCCCTTAAGGCCTCTGACTAGGCTTCACGACTAGTATCAAACGATATTAGCCGGGATCAACTTTTAACGTGCCTTGCGAAGCACGGAGATGTGCTTGTGATCATCATCATCACCATTTCAGCGATAGGACGTCCACTGCTGAACATAGGCCTCCCCCAGTGACATCCAGATGGGCCGGTAGGAAACGGCCCGCATCCAGCGGCTACCTGCAACCTTTACCAGGTCGTCTGTCCTTAGGTGGACGTCCTACGCTGCTCTTGCCGGTAGTGGGCAGCGTTCGGAAAACTACGTAACGTCTTCTCGTCCAAAATACCTCAGTGCCTAAAGACGAAAGTCTACAACTAGTATGTGTTACCAGTGATGACATATGGAACTGAAACGTGGCCTCTCACTATGGGCCTCATAAGAAAGCTTAAGGTTGCACAGCGTGCTATGGAAAGGGCTATGCTGGATGTTTCTTTGCGAGATCGAATCAGGAATGAGGAGATTCGTCAACGAACCAAAGTTGCTGACGTGCTTGTGTTAAATGTCACTAAATATGGTTGAAATAGTCACCTATCCTTCTTCACAACCGCGACGAAGGTGGCTTAACTTTGGTAATCACTACCGAAGTGCTGCTGTTACTGAGCTAAATACACCACTATGACATTATTGATTATTTCTATTGATGAGTTTATGATTCATTAAAAATTTAAAATGTATTATAAAATGTTCAACGCAACACCTATTTTGCTAAGAATACAAATGGGCTAGTTTCCTGGGTCAAAAAAAGATTATTCTATTTAGTCCGTCAGTTAGATTATCAAAAAATATTGAACCCATATTTTGTCTTTTGTCAACTAAACAAAAAATGAAGAAGATAAAGCGCATCAAAGTTTGGGAGTGACGTCATGCCTTGCTAAAAAGTGTCGCAAGGCGTGACGTTACGCGAAACTTTAACGGGCTATATCTTCATAATTTTTTTCTTTGATTGAGAAAAGAAAAAATACGTGTGCATGTGTTTTCTGTTAATCCAACTGACGGACTAGTTAGATTTTTGTAGGAAACTAACCCATTAGAAATAGAATTTTCACTTTATCTAGAGACGTACCGTAAAGTAGACATGTTTGTGGTGTTTTTTTATAACCAATAAATACTTAGGAACATGTAGTACAATAAAATTTTAAGGTAAACCACCTTAAACATTATATTAGTGTGGATATTCCCATAGAAAAAGTTATTGTATTTAAGCACCAGATGTAGCCAGGTTTTGCTTATTTGGATTAACTGTATATTTTAGACACACAGAATCAGTGCATGTACACGTGTCCCATAACTCAAGGATAAATTCGCTAAATAAACGTATAATTTCCTTGTTCAGAAACCTGCATAAAAAAGTAGTCTATGATCTTGTCTATGTTTTTCCGCTGCTCTCTGCTTTCGTATGTGTTGTCTCCACGATTTGTACCCCCATAGATGATTAGTTTTATTTAACTAAACAAAAATAGGGTAGCGAAGCGTAGTTCCGATCTCGACCTTGTCCACATATTTTTTATGTCATGGTGAACAACTTTTGTTCTATGAGACGCATATTTCCAGGAAAATGTATCGACTTCCCATACAAAGTTACCAAACAGCTGATTGAATTTGTATTTAAAGAAAAATAAAATATGCATATTTTTTTGTCATAAAAAAGTTGATTACTTTGATAGAATATGTTGTTACAAGGATATCCTTAAGTTACGGGTCACCCTGTATATTGTTAATATTATTTGTTTATAATTATCAGTCTTCGGAAGTCTTTTTTTTTTCATCATAAACAGCCCACGTTAGTCCACAGATAGACAAAGGCCTCTCCCAATGCACGCCACTGCGCCCAATCCTCGGCTATTCTTTTGCATCCACTGCACGCAGCCTTGCGTATATCGTCGCTCCACCTTGTCGGAGGATGCCCCATGCTGCGCTTGCCCAGTCGCGGTCTCCACTCAAGAACACGTCTACTCCATTAGTTATCTGTTCTAGGGCAAATGTGACCAACCCACTGCCACTTCAGTTTGCTTATTCCTTTAGCTATATCGATGACATTAGTTTTGTGTCGGATAACCTCATTTTATCCTTCAGAGAAATCCCGAGCATATAGCTCTTTCCATAGCTCGCTGAACATCTTTTAATTGGTGTGCTAGTCACACCGTGAGTGTCACCGTGAGTTTTATTTCTTCTTCTTCTTCTTCTTCATCTATACGGTCAATCCCGGTTGCGTCCAAAGCCATTGCTTTGGAGCCCAGCGTCCGCTTTCCTTGATTTACTCCTCCACTTCGCGCGTCGTTCGTCTCTAGTTGTGAGATCATTGGCACGCATGTCAGCCCTCTCGACGTCAAGCCAGCAAACCGTGAGTTTTATTTATTTATTTATAAATATTTCAGAGGGCGATAGTTGCGTAGACGAGTACACCAACACCGTGGGGGTGTGCCAGCCCTCGGAGTCGTGTACGAAGGCCAAAGCCGACTATGAGTAAGTTCTTTAAACAATAAGCTGGTTTCCTAGGTCAAAAAAGGATTATTCCTTTTAGTCTAGTCCGCCAGTTAGATTATCAAAAAATATTGGACCCATATTTTTTCTTTTGTCAATCAAACAAAAAATGACGAGGATAAAGCGCATCAAAGAGAGCACGTGACGTCATGCCTTGCTAAAAAGTGTCGCAAGGCGTGACGTTACGCGGAACTTTAACGGGCTATATCTTTATATTTTTTTGTTTGATTGAGAAAAGAAAAAATACGTTTCCAATATTTTCTGTTAATCCAACTGACGGACTGATTAGATTTTTTTAGGAAACTATTCATTCATCATCATCATAATCACGACAGTCTACTGCTGGACATATACAGGGTCTGATTCTGGTGGTGAAATACAACAACTTTTTCTATAGAACCAACATTTAAATCGCAAAAAAAAAACACTTCCCAATACGAAGCCGCCGACCAGCTGACATCAATTTGCATGGAGCAGTTAAAGTTTTTTTTTTAGATTTTAATGTTCCAATTCAATTCAATATATTTAATGCATTCTGTAATGTTACACAGGTGTTATAAATAGGTACATAAAACAGATCATTATAGACCCTGTACGGCACATAATTAAGATAGGTATTGTGGGCAGAGAGGATGACGCCATGCATAATTAGATCAATTCAAAATCCATAGTCAAAGTTGTTGTATGTGAACACCAGAATCGGCTCCTAGGAGGTTGTTGATGTTTTACAAATAGCCCTGTATACGCCACGTCGCCACTGAGCCCGATCCCCGGGTATCCTTTCCATTCATTGCCAAAAGCTTTTTGTATATCATCGCTCCACCTTTTTGAAAAGCACCCTACGCTGCGCTTGCCAAGTCATGTTCTCCACTCAATAACACGTTTACCCTATCAGGTGCCGGTTCTAAAGGATTATTAAAATAATATTATGTGCCGTGTGGGGACGGCCGTAAAGAATACATTTCCCCACCGCTAACAGGAGGCGTGTTGTAAAAGGCGACTAATTCCTGTAGCATGAGACGGGCAGCAGCGTCTGCGTCCGAAATGTTATAAAAAACTGCACTCGCCAACCCGCCTGCCAAGCGTGGCGAGTATTGGCAATCCCCCCCGATGAAAGTCATTGGGGGAGGCCTATGTTCAGCAGTGGACGACCGACGGCTGTTATGTTGATGATGATTATTATGTTTGTACGCTCTGGTATGCCGTGCGCGCACGCGTCGAGGGGCCAAATCGAAGTGTCCAGTCACTGTACTTATATCTTGACATTCCTTGGCAGCTACTCCGATACATCTAGGAGTTAGGGGCCAAAAGTGACCCTGATAAGGCTTGCCTGGGTATACTAATCCAGCACGTAGTCGTTTAAGCGCATAGAAATTAAAAGCTCCGCTTACTTTGAGCTAGTTAATAATATTGGTATGGTTAAAAAATTGAATTCCTTTTCAGATTCAACGGCATCAAACCGACGTTTTGCGAGTACAGCGCCTTCGGCACCAACTTAGTGTGCTGCAGAGACAGCACCAACATCTTGCAGACTGCTAAGCCGAGGACTGTGGAGTAAGAACCAATCTATGTTTGGGATCTGATATTTTAATAAGTATTCTTCTCTTTATTAATATTATTATGTCGTCGCCAATGTTCTGTAAAAAGACGTATCTGTCACTTTTCTTACGAATTGAGTTACATTCATATTCGGAATCAATGAAAAAAGACGCATCTCAATTAGTATTTTTTAATTTGATTTTTGTGATGTCAGATAAGTCTTTTGCCGTAAAACGGCAGAATAATATCCATAATGGCGAGTATATTGGACATAAAAAAACTCTTTTAAGTATATATATGTTATTAAAAAAAAGGGACAACACATACAAGTTACTCAAGAAGTGACTTTAACGCCTACTTGGCGGGTCTCAACTATAAACAAATTCGAGGAAACTTTCACCTCCTTCGATTCCACTCGATATTTTGTCATGAATCTGTAAAAGCAAATATTTGAAACTTACAGAGCTGTTTTATGTAAGGAAGTTTTAAAGTACCTACTTCAGGAAACATTCTTGTGCATTATTTTCAACCAGAGCGAGATTAAGTTACAGATAAATTATAGAAATTAACAAAATAATAAGATTTTTTTTTTCCAAACTTTTTATGCTAACGTTGAAATGATATTGTATTCAAAAAGGTATGGTGGCCCAAATTTTGTGACGTCACTTTTCTGGCCACCCTGTTTATTTAGACCATTTTAGTAAACCAAATTGTGACTCTAGCAAAAGTCAAAGTCAAAGTCAAAAATCATTTATTCAGTTTAGGACAGAAAACTGCCACTTATGAACGTCAATAATAACATTACTGGCCCATATGGGGCAGAACATGTCTCCTTATTTTTTGGGCCCTACTAGCGCTTCGAGACAAGACACAGACGATTGACTTTCCGGCCGGCGTTTCTTCTCAGCACTTGCCACATTTGGCAAGTGCTGAGAAGAAACGCCGGAACAAACTCAGCACCAACCATTCAGTCGTCACACGTGTTTTTCTGGATCGAATTGCAATCGGGTCAAATTTCATTCTAAAGTAAATACCTATCTCGAGAATCATTCTTTTTCGCTGGACATAAATGTGGCTATAACTCCAATCGATAGGTATTAATGTCCTCTATCACCTGGCGCTCGCTGGTACACCGTTCTTGGGACACCTTGTTTATTAGTTTCACTTATAACTAACTATGTAATCAAATCTTGGAAGTCATTTTTAACCTACTTCAAATTGACGTATCGATTTAAAACTTTGTAAGTATTTGACATTTGGTTGACAATACAATAATTTAACACCATCGTGCTGATCTGATGATGGAGTCAGGAGGTAGGAAATATAACTTTTTAATGACTACTAGTAAAACCTTCGTGTTTGGGCTCATTCGATTCGTTTTAACGAGTCCAGTACATATAAGTATGTTTTATAGTTTTTAACTGATATCAAAAATTAATCTGTGTATTTATTGTTGCAGCCCTCGTCCGGTATGGGGTTATGCAAACGACAAAAGAAGAGTGAGCGAGAAAAGTAAGTTTTAATCATCATCATCATCATCATCTTGATGACAATGTTAATAACTTATATGAAGAATTGTTTGAACTAATCAAAAACGAATTTGACAAAAACTTTCCTAAAAAGAAATTAGTCATAAACAATTTCAAACCGAAATTCAGTGACTAGGCTACTGCTGGTATATATATCAGTAGGAGGAAAATGTTTGGAACTATATAATCAAAAAGTGTAGAAGAATAATGACCTAATATTTGTAGAATATGTTAAAAAATACTCAAAGTTATTTAAAAAGGTCTGTATGGTAGCTAAATCTAATTATATACGTGAAAAAATTAATAAATCGAGTAATAAAATTAAAGAAACTTGGAATATTATAAACAAAGAAACTTGTAAAACACAACATCGCGATCACACATTTACACTAAAAATTGATAATAAGCAAATTAAATCCGATGATGAGGTAGCAGGCGCTTTCGAAAATTACTTCTGTAATATACCTGTCGAAACCACAAAACTACTTAATTCATCTGCTCTGCATGAAAAATCACTGCTTGTGTCCAGTGTTGACGGGTGCAACTCCTTATTTGATTTCACTCATATTAATCCTGTAATGGTAGTCAAAACTTTTATGGAATTGAAACAGAAAAAAACTGAGGATATGTGGGGCATATCAACTGACACAATAAAACCCATTATACCTCTCGTAGCATCTCACTTAGCACATTTATTCAATGAATGTATTGATCAAGGTCAATTCCCTACTTTAATGAAATATAGTAAGATTATACCTTTGTTCAAATCAGGAGAAAAAAGTGACCCAAGCAACTTCAGGCCAATTTCCATTCTACCTGCTTTTAGTAAAATTTTTGAAAAAGTTATATTTAGTCAATTACTCTCCCATTTTAAACTTAACAATTTACTGCACGAGAAACAGTTTGGTTTTTCTAAAGGTAGAAATACAACAGATGCTGGGGTGGCACTTGTCAAACACATTTTGGATGCGTATGAAGATAAGCATGATGCGATTCGTGTGTTCTGTGATTTATCGAAGGCGTTTGATTGTGTCGATCACCAAACACTTATTATGAAGCTAAAACATTACGGTGTATCTAATAACGCATCAAAATTGTTAAATTCTTACCTCTCTGGCAGATTACAAACAGTAAACGTTAATGGTACTAACTCTTCTGGCGCCCCGCTTCAAATGGGAGTGCCCCAGGGCTCAATATTGGGACCGTTGCTATTTTTGATCTATATTAACGATCTCCCTTTCTATTCTAAAGACTCCTGTGAGATAGTTCTGTTTGCTGATGATACTTCTTTAATCTTCAAATTAAAAAGAGGCGAAGAGGTATTTGACGATGTAAGCGGAGCTCTCTCTAAGGTATTAAATTGGTTCACAAGTAACAACTTACTTCTTAATACAAAAAAAACCAAATGTATTAAATTTACTATGTCTAACGTGAAACAAGCTAACACAGTAATTTTACTAAATGGTGAAAAACTTGATCTATCAAACTCCACTGTTTTTCTGGGCATTACATTGGATTCGAAGTTGCAATGGGGACCACATGTTGACACTCTGGCTGGGAGACTTGCTTCAGCTGCCTTTGCGGTTAGAAAAATTAGACATCTAACTGACGTTGTAACGGCAAGGCTGGTGTATTTCAGTTACTTTCATAGTATTATGTCTTATGGTCTTCTCTTGTGGGGTTCTGCTGCGGACATCGATACCATCTTTATTTTACAGAAAAGAGCTATTCGTGCTATATACAAACTTAGTCCGCGTGAATCCCTGAGAGATTTCTTTAAAGAAATTAACATACTCACTGTGGCCTCTCAATACATATTTGATAATATCATGTACGTACGCAAAAATTTAGATCTTTTTATAAAGAAAAAAAAATAAAAACCGACTTCATAAAACTAAAACACTAAAAATAATCTTAACACTTAAGTACCTAATCAGTTACTTTTGGAGTCGGTGCAAACGAAAACATTGGTCTCTCATTGACTGGCACCGACTCCAAAAGTAACTGATTAGGTACTTAAGTGTTAAGATTATTTTTAGTGTTTTAGTTTTATGAAGTCGGTTTTTATTTTTTTTATAAAATTAACTTATTTCATCCATTTTAGTGATAAATCCTAATCAAAACAAATCTTACGAGTGCAAACATAATTTAACTGCTGAATACCGATTTCATTTCCTATTTTTCCACCCAATTTTTTCCAAAAATGTTTTATTATAGTATCTTTGAAGTATAAGCTATTCATTAAAAAAGAATCATCAAAATCGGTCCACATTTGGCAGAGATATAGGTAAGATAGATACTATAAGTAAATTTTATTAAAAAAAATAAAACCGACTTCAAAACACTGAAATGCTAAAAATAATCCTAACACTTAAGTACCTAATCAGTTAGTTTTGGAGTCGGTGCCAGCCGATGAGAGATTCAATGTTTTTGTTTGCACCGACTCCAAAACTAACTGATTAGGTACTTAAGTGTTAGGATTATTTTTAGCATTTCAGTGTTTTGAAGTCGGTTTTATTTTTTTTAATAAAATTTACTTATTTCATCTATTTTTAGTGATAAATCCTAATCTAACTGCTGAACACCGATTTCATCCCCTATTTTCCTACCCTTAGGGGTGATTTTTATTTTTCAAACTTTTATCATAGCATCTTTGAAGTATAAGCTATTCAATAAAACAAAAATCATCAAAATCGGCTCATATTTGTCGAAGATAGGTAACAAGAACCACAACCAAAATATTATCTGGGTATATATTTGTTGATTTTCTCAAAAAGTTCTGAATCAATTTCGATAAAATTTATATGGGACCACCTCTGAAGTATGATCTACCAAACAAAAAAAGAATCATTAAAATCGATTCATAATTGGCGGAGTAATCGCGTAACAAATATACAAAAAAAAAAAAAAAAAAAAAAAACATACAGTCGAATTGAGAACCTCCTCGTTTTTTGAAGTCGGTTGAAAAGTGATATTCATTCATATAACACCAGAAACAAAAACAAACTTGTAGTCCCAATCTTTAGATTGGCCAAAACAAGTAATTCATTCTTGGGAAATTGTATTAAATTTTTCAATAATATACCTCACAATGTTACCAAACTTCCTATTAATAAATTTAAGTCACATGTCAAAACTACACTGATGTCTAAGGGGTATTATAAAATTCAAGACTATCTTGATGACAAGAATGTATGGTCAGTCCAGCCTGCACTAAACTGATGTACCTACCTGTTTATTTTGATTTATATTTTTTGTGTGGCAGCGAGTGGTGACTGAGTTTGTTCCGGCGTTTCTTCTCAGCACTTGCCAGATTGTCTGTGTCTTGTCTCGAAGCGCTAGTAGGGCCCAAAAAATAAGGAGACATGTTCTGGCCCCCTAGGGGCCTATAATGTTGTTATTGACGTTCATCAGTGGCAATTTTGTCCTGAATTGAATAAATTATTTTTGACTTTGACTTTGACTTTTGACTTTGACTTTGATCTGGCAGTCCACTGCTGGGCATATCCTCTCCGCCTCCTCTATACAAGGTTACATTGCAAAGGGGTGCCAAATCTTTAAGAGTGGCTCAGAATCAGTAACTTAATCGAACTATGCAAAGAACAGAAAAAAAGCGGCCAAGTGCGAGTCGGACTCGCCCATGAAGGGTTCCGTAGCAGCAAGTAACTTAATATAAAAGTTCTTGTAGTTCGTTGTAACTTTGATCGATGTTTTAGTTTATGTTTTAGTGTAAATTGCGGTTTACGATTTATGACGTATTAAAAAACTACTTACTAGACCTCGTTCAAACCAATTTTCGGTGAAAGTTTGCATAATAATGTACATCATATTTTTTTTTTTGTTTTATCATTCTCTTATTTTAGAAGTTACAAGGGGGGGGACACATTTTACCATTTAGACAAAGATTTCTTTATATTGGTAGATTGACAACTCCATACAAACTTTTTCTCATTTCCATAAATTACGACAGATGGTGTTACCTGTCTCGCATTTTGCTTGTATGTAAAAAAAATATTGAAAGAGGCGAAATATCGCATTTGTCTGTTTTGGTTTGTCATTTTTATTAATTTTTAAGATGAAAACTGCATTTCCTTTATTTATTTAAATTAAAATGAGCAAATTCGATTTCAGCTTAATTTATTTTTTGATGGTTTGAACATACTGATAGATAGCACGTATAAGCACAAGTTTGCATTGCCTTCAGTTATACTAAAATACGCTAGATGGCGCAAACTTGTTATTTTAAATAAAAGCAGTGAACTCAATGTGATTGATACCTCATGCGCTTGTGGTCCCGAGTTCGATTCTCTTTCGAAACTATTTTTTTACATTTTCAGTTAGTTTTGAGAATTACATTTTCAGTTAGTTTTAAGAAATCAAAAACTTAGATTCAATGATTCCTATATAAAGTCAAAATTATTTATTTTTTGCTAATTGATAATTTGATAAACGTAAGTAGCTGGCTCACGAACTCAACTGATACCTACTATTAGAATAAATTAAGCGATAAGACCCCCTGAATTGAGCTAATCTTAATGTGCTTTTTCCTGTTACCTTTGTTTCTTTTATCTACTTATTTAAAGAGTATCCAATTATCTTTTTTTTTATTTAAAAAAATATTGGAAATCATCATATCACATACATTGCTCTGATCATATGGTAAGTAGCCAAAGCCTTGTGTTACAGAAATCAGAAACAACGACGGTACCACAACACCCAGTCCCGAGATAATACAAAAAAGTTATTTTTCTACATTGACTGACCAGGAATCGAACCTTTGACTTCAGAGACAGCGACACCAAGTCCGCCATGCTCGCATCTCGGCTACGAAAACAAAGATGTTTTATATAGGTAGGCACCAAAGATATCTTTATATTAATTTTCTTTGGTAGGCACTAACAATTAAGTTGCACAATTATTTAAACTTATGTACGAGAAAGGTTTGTATTAGAAATAATTTATAAACATGTATTAGGTATTACCCATGTAACCCGTGCAAAGTTGGGGAAGGTTGCAACTCAAAACACAAAATACAACAAAGTTGCGAATACAACCCGGCATGGAGACGATTTAGACTTTATGCATGTTACGAAACGATCATCGTATCAGAGACGCGTGCGCGCGGAGCAAGCAACCAATCCCGGCGGCGGCGGTGCGGGCGCGGCGCGCGACTAGCCAATCACGTAATCGGAATGGTCTTCTGCGCATTTTTCGCCCAGCGCTCGAGATCAGTGCAGCTAGTTGGATTCGACTTGAGTGCTGCGCGATTTTAAACTTAATATTATAGAAAATAAGAGGTCGAATGCAAATGTGATCATGCGACGTTGCCAGTTCGACAAAGGTACTATGCGAATCGCGTTCTAACATGCGTCTGGCGCGATTATACACCTTGTTGATATTGATGTAAGGTTCACTTCACATGTCTTATATGTCACACTACCACACACATTCGTTAATTCGTTTGTTCGTTCATATTCGTTGTTTGTTTACGCTTGCGACTAACGTTTGCTTCTGAGATTTATTTTTATAGTTTGTGATTGTGATCTGCTCTTGGGAAGGACTCTTGAAATTCTCTGCAAACCCAATTATTTGTGCTCGCCTCAGGATTTTGAAGATTGCCAAACCGCTGACCTTTGCTTGATACTGGACTGTTCTTTAATTTATGATTGGTTTTGGGCTACTACTTTCCAACATACATTGCTCTGGTCCAACCAAATATAAGTGGCTAAAGTAGGTACTTGTGTTTGAAATCAGAAACAATTGATAAATGATTGTAATTATTTTAAGATAATTTTATACTTAACCTTGTTTTCCATACACAATAAAGATCTAACTTAACAACGACGACTTAACCTATCCTATCAGCCTACCTAAATCCAAGACAATACATTGAACCGACCGGGAATCGAACCTGAGCCCTCAGAGATGGCGACGCTAAGTTTTGCGTGCTCGCCTCTCGGCTACGTACATCGTGAAAATTAAATTATCATTAAGTGCTTCCTTAATTAAGTGAAAACTTATTATTATACATATATCTTGAGATAGAACGTGAATATGAAACATTGCTAATGAAATCTCGACTATCGTTCCTATATTTAACATAAATAAATAAATTTTAGACAACATCACATACATTGCTCTGATCCTATGAAAAGTAGCTTAAGCACTTGTGTTACAGAAATCAGAAACAACGACGGTACCACAACACCCAGACCCGAGACAATATAGAAAGTTATTTTTCTACATTGACCGACCGGGAATCGAACCTGGAACCTCAGAGATAGCGACACCAAGTCCGGTATGCTCGCCTCTCGGCTACGGAGGTCGACATAGACATATTTGCCAGATCGGTAGAACTGTTTTCAAGTAATAATCTAACAAACTTCGTTTAATTTGTTTATATTTCTTAACACTATTGTAGGTACTAATATGTTATACTCAATCACCAATATCTTTAACACTGAAAATGTTATTTAATTCAACACCCATAACTTAAGTTACTTAACAACAACGAAATCCTAACTTTTTAATCTATAAAAGAGTCGGGTTAGTTAGCTAGACCGATTTTTATGATCTTTGATTTGTTGAATCTGTCTCCGCCCCGAATAGCAGTATAACTATAAAAAACACGAAAATATTCACAAAAAAACTATAAAGGGGCGGTAGGAAGTTCGCCGAGACAGCTAGTATATTCATATAAATGCGAAAGTAAGTTTGTTTTGTTACGCTATCTGGCCTAAACGAACTACCTGATCGCTATAAGATTTGCACACATGTTGTCAGGAGCTACCTACTTTTTATTTTGTGTTAATCCGAATAGAACGCAGGCAAAGCTGCGGGCGATTGCCAGTTCATATTTTACACCAATCCCAGTTTAATCATTTATGTCGCAACCAAGTCGCGAATCCAAGTTTGCACTTCGTAATAACTAAAATGCGACGTTGCCAAACCGTATAGGTACCATGCGAGTAGTATCACAAGTTAAACATTACTCAACCCTATTACCTTTCCATAGAGCTGAAATTTCAAAATACTTTACTAGCGCTAGGTGTTATGTCTGTTGCCGCGCCGCTTTGAACTCGTAACATGAATGAACGAAGGGCGCGTGGCAGCAATGCGGTGTAGTAGTGTGTGAAAATTATTTTCGTCTTATGACTGGTAATGAAGGCAAATATTTAAACTATCGGTTGAGATTTGCACTTGAAAAACATCGAGTCCCACTTATGGCAGTCGTTTTTTTATGTAGATGATAAGTACATGTAAATGCAAAAACACAAAAAAGACAAAATTCAACAAAACTTTCTCGTATTAGAGAAACCACGAGAATAAGTTAGGGTATCATGCCGTTAGGCCATACGTGCTTAAGCTAATGCAATGAATTTATCTGTACCTTGGTACTTTGTGACGCAAATAATTTAGACGTCACTTTATAAAAATCAGTATCAATAATGTTTAACGCCATCTCGTGACACGTAGTATACTGAGTGTTGTTGGATGATAGAGTTGCATCAAGTGTTTGCTAGATGGCACGAGGTAAGCCACATTTCAGCGTGCACAGTAACCCCATCTAATATATTAAGTAGAACTAGGAGGTACCGGCGAAGATAATAAGTTTTAAACGAGTTCACTTGCGTACTATGGAGTTAGCATTCTACCTTTATTAATTTTCTTTGATTTAGATTAGAAACCTCAATATCATTTTGGAAGACCTATCCATAGATACCCATACGTGTTGGGTTTGATGAAAAAAAATTGAGTTTCAGTTCTAAGTATGGGGAACCCCCAAAAAATTTAGTTTTTTTCGATTTTTGTGTGAAAATCTTAATGCGGTTCACAGAATACATCTACTTACTAAGTTTCAACAGTATAGTTCTTATAGTTTCGGAAAAAAGTGGCTGTGACATACGGACGGACAGACAGACAGACATGACGAATCCATAAGGGTTCCGTTTTTTGCCATTTGGCTACGGAACCCTAAAAAGGCTAGGCTCGCCGTACTTACGCCTCTGATGAATGACCGCGCGTAGTCTCTCTATTGACTTTATTTTCGGATATTTTAAAGTATTTTGTATTTTCGTAACATACGATTATTAAAAATAATAACGATTAAGACGCTTCTTTGTTTACATTGTTCCCTATATCATATTTTTTAAATTTGGCACCCCTTTGCAATGTAACCCTGTATACATACAGTCCCAAAAACTTGTGTGTATACAATTTGGTTGTCAATTAGTCAATATTTTACCAATAAAACATACAGGGTGGCGGCAGCGCTTTGGTAGTGATTACCTAAGTTAAACCACCTACGCCGTGGTTGTGATTGGATGAATGACCATTCCAACCATACTTAGTGACATTTATCACAAGCATCTCCGTGCTTTGGAAGGCACGTTAAAAGTTGGTCCCTGCTAATATTGATAATAGTCGTGAAGCTTAGTCAGAGGCCTTGGGGCGGCAATAACGTCTGACAGTAAGGTTAAGTCACTGGCCTTACAACACTTCTCCACCAGTCCGCACTGGGCCCGCGTATTGCCCAAACCACCATAGTTGAAGTGAGGCTTGTGCTCTGTAGTGGGACGTTTAAAAAGGCATACTAGGTACTAAAAAAACATACAGGGTGTCTTTGGAAATATTGATCAAATCAAACAGGCAGCAAGCAGGGGTCATTTTTAAACTTTTCGGCTCTATAAATGTAGGTTCCATTTTCTAAGGATAAAAAGTAGTGTTTTTTTTTTTTTTTCAGAATGTGACGCCTATAGCCGTAGTGTCATCGAGCGAGTTGACGTGTCCCCCCTCCTGGTAGACAACGACGGTATATCGTTCGTCGCGTCCAAGTGTCAGTACACAAGCGTCGAGCTGATCATAGGGGGAGAGGATGCTAATAGGGGCGAATTCCCTCATATGGTAAGAATAACTGTTTTCTTCTGCTTTTCTGTCAATTCTGTCTAATCTTGACCAGTATTCTTCCACATGAACGGCTCTATCGGTGGCGCGTAACAGGTCTTGGCTAGTGCAGCTGTCCGTACACGCGGGACATGATAAAAGGTGGCCTATGGTTTGGGGAGAAGCACCGCTATAATACTTGCCATTCGTGCCATCAGTGCAGCCCCACTTTCATAAGTTACCCTCACAACGGCTGACTTGAGTTCGTAGCCTATGCCGGGGTTTCCAGGTGATCCAGGATATTGTTTGATTATCCAAATAAAGGAAAAAAATACAATAAAACACATTTTGGAGGACCAGAGCTGAATTCGAGCATCTGATGGTGAGAAAACTTTTCCGGCTCTTTAGTCTAGCTTCGGGTACTTATTAGCCATGAAGCGAATGCCGAGGATTGTTCTCTTGCTTCCTCTCGTAACACACCACTTTTAATTTATTTTTAATGTTTTTTAATAGTTTTAATGACAGACTCCTTGCTTGCTTGACAAAGAAAACTGTAAAAACCTATAAAAATTTCTCTACCCTCTAATTTTATATCGCCGTCTGAACACCTTCCTTCTTGGCATGAATACACCTGCACGGGGGATGACCTAAGAGCGACACAAAACGCCGTAGAAGTAGCCAAGTTTTGGTCGAAGTTCGTCTAAAGTCCCCATTGACACGACCGACGAAGGCAGCTTAAATGTAACAAAATCTGATAACAGTAGAAACTAAGCCTATAGTGTTTGCTTATAAAAAAAACCTAAATAAGTTGAGCAAGGAGGTTGTCATTAAAACTAAAAAAAGAAAGAAAGAATTAATGGAACAATCTGCAAATGTTCGTTCTAGCCTTTTCTGTCTAGTCTCAGGAATTATCGTTTCTCCTCAGGCCGCCATCGGCTGGGCCAACTTCGACGGCGGCTACGACTTTAACTGCGGGGGCAGCCTTATCAGCCGCAAGTTCGTGCTGACGGCGGGACACTGCATCCGCGACCCGCGGGCAAGGGACCCCGCTCCCGTGGTGGTGCGGCTGGGGGACCAGAATATAGATTCTGCTGTCAATGACGGCGCAGACCCTATCGATGTAAGTAGATAGATATATACAGGACCGAAGGGCTGGGGAGCCTGCTCCCGAGGAGGTACGGCTGGAGGACCAGAATATAGACACCGCTGTCAATGATGGTACAGACCCGATCGATGTAAGTAGATAGATATATACGAAACCTAAGGGCGGGAGAGCTTGCTCCCGTGTTGGGGCGACTGGGGGACCAGAATATAGACACCGCTGTTAATGATGGTGTTACACTATCGATGTAAGAGATTTTTACACTAGCTTACAACCTTACCCCAACTATGAGGTAGTTTCCACCAAGCGGGCCCTGAGCGGTGCGGTGGAGGGGTGTTGTAAGGCCAGTAACTAAACCTTACTCTTAGTTGTTATTAAGCAGACCTGGCTTGACGACTAGTATCAAGCGATATTAGCCGGGACCCACATTTAACGTGCCTTCTGAAGCACGGAGTAGCTTATGATAAATGTCACTAAATATGGATAATTCTTATTATTTGTAAAAATTGATTTTTAATTGCCTTAAAATCAATAAATTTTTAGTCAGTTGCGTCTGGTCACGTTACAGATTACTTTCGCCATACAAATTATAATAATAAATAGGTAATGCGTTTTGACAGCTCATAAAAAGTATGGAATATCTATAGATTGGTCCTCTTCTTCTTAGTCGTTTTCTTCATTTCTGAATTCTTTCTTCATTTCCGATCATTTTATAAATGGTGGTATTTCATGATATAGAAACAGAACCCGCTGCCTACATCATGATGTGGTCTGGCCAGATCAATAAATACTCAACATTTGACGATAGAAACAGCTAAACGCACGACTAATTTATGAAATAATGGTCAAATATTAGTCATATCGTAAAATCGTTACATTACCCACCGGTAGAGGCGCTAATCTTGCTTTGTTACAAGCTTGATACGAGTATAAGCTTGCAATGTTCGTACGTAACAATTTTAGAAATTAGCAACTTAAATTTGACCCACTTCCCGGTGTTTGATTGAGCTGAAATTTGGCGCATGTATGTAAAGTCGGTGACAATGCAATATTTTGGTATTCTTTAATCTTCATTGCCTTCGCAGATTTTCTCACAATTTCCTCCCATCTTGTCCGGTTTTAAACTTCTCTCAGGGCAATTGCCACCGTGAGGCCTGTGAGAGCAGTCACCTGGTCACACCAGCGGCTTGGTGATCGGCCGCGTGGTCTTTTCCCTTCCACCTTTCCAACAACAACCAACCATCGAGGTTATCTGGCCGTCGACGGGCAACATGACCAAAGCAGCCGAGGATGCGCTGGTAACAGATCGCTGAGAGTCTAGTTTTTATATTGAGCCGTTCCAGAATTGACCTGTTAGTTTTATTTGGTGGTGTACATCATCATCATTATTTCAGCCATAGGACGTCCACTGCAGAACATAGGCCTCCCCTAATGACTTTCATTGGAGGGACTGCCAATACTCGCCAACCCGCCTGCCAAGCGTGGCGAGCATTGGTGTTCACTACCCTATTATTGTTTTTTGTATATTTTACTTATCTACCGTCAGGTTCCCATCCGCAATATTCACAAGCACCCTGGCTACAACCCTCCCTCGAAATACAACGACATAGCACTCCTAGAGTTGGCTACCAATGTGGAGTTTGAAGACGCTATACGACCGGCCTGCCTTTGGACAAAGGACGGCTTCGGGGATTATAGGAAGGCCATCGCAACTGGTTGGGGAGTGATCGACAGTGGTAAGTTCTATTCGTAGTGTTCAGTGTTTCTTTTGTATGTGCGTTTTATTCATGTAATTTAAAACTACTTAGACAAAAACACCGTTAATATTTGATTCTTAAGACGCTGACTAAAGCCAATAATGTGTTTTAATAAAAAATAAAAAATGACCTTTCTTGAGCAATAGACACAGGTCCGTCAAGCAACGCGCCTCAGCGGTCACTGTCGCACAATTCAGTAGGAGTGACTGAGAAGGTGCGCTGCTTGGAATGAAAGGGCCTCAGTGCCAAACCACAAAATACACGATTTTAATGAAAATAACCACTTTATTGAGAATCAAATGTGGCCAGTTGCTTAAGTAATATAAAAGCCATTATTTTACTAAGTACCTACAAGTGAGAAATTTTTTAATGTAGGTATTTACAGAGGCAAATTTATTTATATTTTCCATCGAGTGAAGTTTGTGGAATCGTGTTTTAGAAATGAGCATGAGGTTAGAAATACGATTAATTATAACTGCTTATGACCTATAGATTTTATACAAAACCTTTTTTTGTTAGCACAAACTGTAAAAATATTAATAGCCGCCTTGTTAAATCGCCGTACCGAGCCGGAGACGTAACGTTTTATGTCGCTATTTTTATAAAAAAAACAATATATCGGCTATATCTATCTTTTTAAAAATTGACTGTTGGTGTCGATAAATCGCTATCTTATATTGTGTTTTGGTAGTGATTAAAATCACGTTATTATTGATTCCAGTGACAAAGAAATCGGCTAAAGAGCTTCAGAAAGTATCGCTGTCCCTCTTACGGAACGAGCACTGTGACACCCTCCTGGCCAGCAGCCACAACCGCAACTGGAACGGGTTCGTGCCGGAACAGATGTGCGCGGGGGAGCTGCGCGGAGGGAAGGACACTTGCCAGGTGAGAGTAGAGACAGAAGTATTTTTGAAACATTAAAAAGTATTAAGCCTGATGAAACATGTAGACCTATATTTAAAAACCTAGGTCTGTTGCCCTTTCCATCGCTTTACTTGTATGAGGTATGTCATTTTGTCCATCAACATAGGGATCTGTTTGCTAAAGCATGTGATGCACAGAGTACTAGAGTGCGCAGAGACAAACATAAACTTGTCTTACGAAATGTTCCCAAAACATGGAAATATAATAAAAGTTGCCTTGCGATGTGCGTAAGAATATATAATAAGATCCCAAATGAATTTAAAGTGCTAAATAATTTCTTATTTAAAAAAAGATTAACTGAATGGCTTAATGACAAAAATTTCTATAGTGTTAAGGAATTTATTGACAACTAGCTCGATTTTACTGACTTAAATTTACTATTGAAATTTTGATTCCAGACATTTTTAATTATTGCAATTCATGTAGGTAATAACATACAATTTGCATGCTATTTTTTATTAGCGAAACATGAGCTCTTTTTATTGTTTAATGTTACCATTTATACCGTGTTTTGTGCAAATAAACGATTTATTTATTTATTTATTATCTTGAATTCGAACACGAAAACAATTCGTGTATGAAATTAATACCTATTGCTTACGATTTTGCGCATTTATTATGTTGCTGATTTTAAATCTTGTAACTATTTTCCTTTTCCGCAAAAAATATTATAAACTGGAATGCAAAAACTCATTGATTTTAAAAACCGGTAGTGAATAAACGGAACGTCAATAAAAAGTTATTACCTATGTCAAACATTTTACTTGACAATGTCATTCTTCCGTACTTTCTACTAGTAGAAATCGAAAGAGTGGGTAGGACCACTCGTAGCAGAATTCACGGAATGAATTTTCAAAAATAGTGATTTTAAGAATTTGCATGCGAATCTGGCGATTTTGTGTCCGGATTGGAATTCGCATAATTCAAAAATACGTCTCCTGGTACGAGTCGGATACGAAGAATCGGTGGTGTACGAATTCGACTTGCAATTGGCCGGTTTCTCCTACTAGCAGGGGGGTGTCACTCCGCAGTTTAGGTATATTCGGCCAGCGCGCCGCCCGTAGCGGCGTATGCCAGTGGGCTGTCGCTCGGCTCGCACGACAGTCGCGGTCACGTCGCGCGAGCGCATACTTGATAATATTTTTTTGTCTTTGCAAATTGACCCGCAATGTCTTCTAATTAGCCTAAACGTCAATATAATAATGCTTATAAAAGATGTTGTGATTTACCGGTTGTCTGAATAAAACGAATAGTGAATCAGAGCTAACATTTTGTTAAATTTCACACCATATTGAAATATTTATTCTTCTTTAATTCCATGTCAATAATAAGTAGTAATAGTTAAAATAAAAATCCTTAATTAGTTATATTAGCCCAGAAACAGTATTAAGAATAGGATAGGATAATGTTTACAAAGGAATACCTACACCCGTAGGAATCGAATACACGACATTCAGATGTAATTTATATGTTTACAGAATCAACATTTGTAATGCTTAATCTACTAATTTTAATCGTAAAACTAATAAATCAACTAGGTACAAAAACTTCTCAAGTGACAACCCCGTGCCGTCGTTCGCAGCTCGGTCATAAAACTGGGGCGCGCAAAGAAAATTCGTGGTTCGCGCGCGGTTATAAGTTTCAATATTGCTTGCAGGCGGGTAGCTCTGGCGAGTCTAGGTATATTTTCATGACTTTTGTTAGGAAGTGAGTCTTCTGTACGGTAGTACTATTAGGTATTCTGTGCTTAAATTTCGCTTTTCGTTTCCAGGGCGACTCCGGTTCTCCCCTCCAGGCAGCTTCGAAAGAGAACCCTTGCATCTTCTACGTCATCGGAGTGACGTCATTCGGGAGGCAGTGCGGGAAGAACGGCACTCCAGCCATCTACACTCGGGTGTCCAGTTACATCGACTGGATAGAGAGTATTGTCTGGCCCGGGGAGTAACAAGACCAGTCCCTCTCAACATTTTTCAAGAGCAGACTGCTAGCACCAAATAACTTTAATGGGTATGATGGATGTCAGCATCATCTTGACATTGCTTGACCTTGCCTTACCCTTAATAGGCTAGTTTCCTGGGTCAAAAAAAGATTATTCTATTTAGTCCGTCAGTTAGATTATCAAAAAATATTGGACTGACAATTTGTCTTTTGTCAATCAAACAAAAAATGACGAAGATAAAGTGCATCAAAGTGAGCCCGCGACGTCACGTCTTGCTCAAAAGTGCCGCAAGGTATGACGTTACGCGGAACTTTAACGGGATAGTCCGTCGATTAGACCTATCTTAATAATTTTTTGTTTGATTGAGAAAAGAAAAAATACGTGTCCAATACCTGTTTTCTGTTAATCCAACTAACGGACTAATTAGATTTTTTTAGGAAACTAGCCCATTATAATAATGGAAGCCTGTATTACCTACTTAATGCCAGTGCTCCCCTCTCTCGGTATTAAAGGCATATATCATTCAAAAGAAAAAGAGAAAATTAAAACAATAAACTACTGTGTATGTGTGTGTGTGTGTCAGTGTGAGAGTGGGTTGTGTGCGTACCCTTGCTTCCGGTATCGCATTCGTCGACTCTTCGCGCATACATCGATTTTAGCTTACTGAAACTCGGACTAAGTTTGAAAACACTAATACCGATTGAAGCCTATTTCGGAATAGTTTCCATACAAGAAAGGGCCGGGGTCTGGCTGGCGGGCTGACTAAAGTGGACGGGCAGGTTCTTCCAATAGGAGCGGGGGTTTGACGTCAAGGAAAGCAGAGTGGGGGCACAGTCAAGATATGTCAAGAGAAGTCTGTCCTCCATTTAGAAGGCGCTTATGTCATTTTTCAATATGTTCTTAGACCCTCTTCCGAGAACTTATACATGTCATAAAATATAGATTTGCTCTCCAACTGTACTACGTCTACTACGTATTGTCTGGTGACCTAAAGAAACAGCAACTCGATCACCTCTGTCAGCCTTTATTACAGAAAATACAGTCACTTACTAGACATGAGGTGCAAGCTACTCACTCATGTGACACAGATGATGTTTATTCTCTCTTATTATATAATCGTTCACTTTATTATGGATTTTTAATGTGAGTTTTGATCTTATGAACATTAAGCGTAACACACATTAAGCGTAACAAGCGTTTTACGCTTTAATTAGTTAGTAGTAAATTAATCCAGGGACCCTTCAGAATGCTGGAGCGCATTTATACGCTCTTCAAATTATTTTCTATTTAGTAAACCCCATGGGATAGGTCAGAGGAGGTCCCCTGGTTGGGAAACCCTATCCTCGATTATTCTATTTGACGTTTAAGTATAGATTTAAGAAACTTGTGCATTAATTTAGCCTCAGTTCCACTATTCCCAACCTCTTTTACCATCTTCAGTGTTATCAGCGTATTCGCTTGGTGGAATTTTTACTTTTGCCGAACCTTTTCATTTCTAAAAAATAGTAAGGCAATAGAAATCAATGTAATTATAATTCCACATATTGCCATGTAAGGCTAAGTCAATTAATTTTCATCTATTGCCAAGTTAAAAAACA
The DNA here is from genome assembly GCA_963576865.1 of Anania hortulata. Classification (NCBI taxonomy): domain Eukaryota; kingdom Metazoa; phylum Arthropoda; class Insecta; order Lepidoptera; family Crambidae; genus Anania; species Anania hortulata. Next base: position 2,788,380 of record OY756417.1, on the reverse strand, counting down.
CGGCACAAGTGAAAATCTGGGAAGCGTCAATCAACGCCAAATACTAGTGAACATCAAAAAACAGGTGATGTTCCCCGTTACTTTTTACGAAGAACTTATTTGATAATGATCCACGTAAGATCCACCTACCTTCTTCTGCCTTCTATTTAAGTTAAGCATGTCTTATTGTTTAATCGATGTAGTTTTGTTTGGTTGTTGTTGCTCGATTGTTTTTTTCCCGCATGTGTCTCTATATCAACATAAAATGTACCAATTAGCATTGGAAACTTTAAATGCTCATGTATAATTAATTTAATGTTAGCTATATGTATTATTAAAATGCTGTATGTTTCCTTAATAAAGATAAATAAATAAAATAAAATAAAATAAACATTACTTACTTTTAATGTTTAAAACTTGTCACTACGTAAGTGTTTGGCAGTTCACTTCTCACTACAATTGTAGAAATAGAAAAAGAAAAACCCACTAGTAGGTACCCACCAGAGGATAACGTGGTCAGGGAGTAGTGGAACAGAGGAATAACCGCAGTTTGACGTTTATAGTATGGATGGGTCAAGGTTATGTCAAAATCAAGTCATTTTTCATTTGAGATCGAGACACTTCGCTATGATTGGTCCACACCCCACGCCCTAGCTTCGGTTTTGTAGAGCGTCGTCTCTGTCTTAATAGAAAGAGACTCGGCAAAATGATGGGGTAGATTCAAATTTGTTAAGCGTTGTATAGAAAAATAAAACGACTTTGCGTAATGAATGGCATGTCAAGTTTGTACTACATCGTCTTGCATAGAAAGAGACTCGGTTAAAAATCGGCTAGCTTCGGTTTTGTAGTGTCGTCTCTGTCATATTTTGTTAAGAATAATTTATGAGCATATAAAACTGTTTGTTTCTTTATTTCTTGACACTGTTCTGTAGCGTTAAATGCCAATAAATGCTTTTAAAACTACACAAATGTCGTGTTTTATTCATTTATTTTGTGATAAATACAATGTTTAGTAGAAGAATGATTGATTTAGAATGTACATAAATTCAGAGTATAATAAGGTGTTCCCACACAGATGTTATAAAATGTTATAAAACACGATAACATTCACAAACTGTGACATTGTTTTAAAAAGGTAATAACATTTTGTCTAAACAACACTGTATAATACAGGGTTACATTGCAAAGTAGTGCCAAATTTAAAAAATAAGATCTAGGGAACATTATAAAGAAGCGTCTTAATCGTTATTTGCTCTTTGCATAGTTCGATTAAGTTACTGATTCTGAGCCACACCTGAAGATTTGGCACCCCTTTGCAATGTAACCCTGTATATTATACATTCCTCCCGCTCCCTGCAAGCCCTTCTGTCGCCCGTCTTTAATGTTACTTAACAAAAGTCTAACATACTTAAGTTACAATTTGTTGTTTATCATTTGTAACAAAAAGTGCTAAATAATGTTTAACATGATAAGAATGTATAACTTTTGTAACAGCATTACAGACGTTTTGTTTGTAACCAATGCGGAGTACCTCAGGGTAGTGTGCTGAGTCCATTATTGTTTGTTATTGTTATTGCTTACAATTTGTAAAATAACATTTTAGAACCTGTGTGAGAGAGCACTTCTAAGACGTTCACACACTTCACGAATAATTCTAAGACTCCAATTCTTCAAAATAACACTATAAAGACATTGTATCATTCATCATTATAATTATTGTTTTTAAATGCTTGAAAACTAAGTTTTAGATAACATTAAAGTGATGGCATAACTATGTCTTGTGAACCTACAACTAAACGTCAAATTTTCTCAATTGATATTGATCTCTACATGTCGGACTTAAAGTTGAAAATCGGTTTAATTACCTTACTTTTTTGGTAGGTTGACCTCCCGTTGACTGTACTTATCCATATGGATTAATGAGTATGCTCGCACATGTCCGGTTTTTTAAGAAGTAATTTTTTTCTTTGATAATAATAGTTACATTTTATTGATTGTTTACAAATTACGTATATTTAGTATAATTTATTTCTATACATTCTATTGCATTACACTAACTGCACTGGTTATTATACTAAGGTTAGGTTAGGGTTACTACACACATAAGTGGGCTGGCATTGTCGGTTCGGAACAACAAAGCCGACCCGAAGCAATTGCTGCACTTTTCCGACTTCAATCGGCTTGTGCCGATCTGGTAGCTCATTCGGGTCGACACATCATTCGATTAGGCAGTATTTTTGGAACGACAAATCTGACCCGTAGCAACTACTAGATACATTATGTTCGGCTTCAGTTGGCTTGTGCCGATCGTAGTTATTATAATTAGATTATGTGCGGCAGCCGACCCGGTTTGTGATTCCCGAACATTCATCTACATGTATTCGATTTTATCGGCTTTGCCGATATTACGCCGGCCCGCTTATGTGTTTAGCAACCCTTGTAACGTTATTTTTATTTAATCAGACGGTAGTCAAATTATACGTACCACTGGGTACGCGCTTTGGACTGTAGTAGTTTGTAGTAGGCTTGCGAAGTCGATAGTATTATATCGATAATAATTATTATAATCGTAATATCATTGTAAAACAAATTACCATAAAACAGTTACACTAATATTGCACATAACATAACATAGAAAATAACTTCATTAATTCATCAAAGCCTTTTTTTAGAATTTACAGGTAGGATTGAAACACTGAGACAATGTCTAAAAAACTTGTTTTTTTAACACTGGGTCATTTTAAGCTAATCGTAAACTTGCTTGTGACTTCTAATATATTATAAGTATCATATTATTATCATTGTATTAAATTTTCATTATTATTAAATAAATTACCATATTAAAGCTATAGATATAATCACTTATATATAATATTGCACATTAAAATTAATTATATAGCACATCTAAAATACATCAAAACTTTTCTTAGAATATACTTATAGGATGATACACAACGAACCGACAAACTCTAAAAATTTTTTTTTAACACAGTTTTACGGCTCCATGGTCCAGCCATTTAAGCCAATGAACGATTATAAAAATCTAATTACTAAGCCTTAATTATATAAAAATGATATCAAGGAACTACTTATGACTGATTTCATCGTTTATAAGTTATAGTTCGTCAAGTTAAACGTTGATTAAGGAAGTACTTAATTTACGAAGTGCAGTCCTAGCAGTGATCGCCGATCACTGATCGAGTCAACGACACTGCAGAAATTCTAGTAAGTATTACTTAAATCAATCAATGTCAACATAGCTATTAGAGTTATTTATTATTTATATTTTAATAATAGTTTAAGGCAAAGATAAGGTCGCTAACCATAACACTGTATATTGGCATTTCCGGCTTTTTTTCACCATTCTGAGACAACGCCTGTCGCCACGCTAAAGCGATACTTAAGCGTGGCGACAGGCGTTGTCTCGGAATCACGCACGATCATAAAGAGATATAATAATTTAATTTAAAATAAACAAATATTTTGGAAAGCTTACAATTTCTACCTTGCTCTAGTTAGGTACTTAGTGTTTTTTTCATCTATACGGTCAATCCCGGTTGCGTCCAAAGCCATTGCTTTGGAGCCCAGGGTCCGCTTTCCTTGATTTACTCCTCCACTTCGCGCGGTCTTGAGCGTCTCTAGTTGTGAGATCATTGGCATGCATGCCAGCTCTCACGACGTCAAGACAGCTCTGGTTACTTAATGTATTAATATTTAAAGATTTTAGCTACCGTTTTAGTCTTATTTTTTATCTTTGACTGTCCAAGCGAACTTCGTACCTACTGCCTATTATTATAATTTTTTTTCGTAAATATTTCCATTGCCTTAATAGTTAGTATACAGTGTGTAACGAAAAGGTGAAATAAAACTTTAAGGGGTTATTCTACGGCTAAATTACATCAACTTTTTGTATGGGACCAACATCAAAATATCAAAAAAATATTGACGTTTGGGGGCGTCCATAAATTACGTGAGGTGTTTAAGGGGGGGAGGGGGTCGAGTCAAATCTCATCTAATCTTACGTTGGGGAGAGGGGGGGGGGTCTCGGCAAATATCACGCAATTTTTTTTCTGATTGAAACAAAATAATATATGCTATTTTGGTCCATTTAATCCAGATTGTACATGCTTAAGATTTAATCTTTATCCCGTTATTTGGCAAAAAAATTGCGTGCCATTAAGGTAGTCATGGCGGGGGTGTCAAATAACACCTTGTTTATTACGTCAGCAGTTTCGGCGCGCGTTGCTTATCACATACTTATAACGGGTTAGCCGACACTGAGGGCATTGTATTGTATACCATTGAAATCCTTATGAAACAACCTATTGTATTATGTATTACATAATGTATTGAGAGTTAACTACACGATATAATAGCGACATAAATCCAGCAGACTTCAAATTTCCCCGATTTTTCGAAAAAAAGGTCATTATCGACCAAATAAACAATATTCTATCGAGAGATTGGCTTTTAATTAGTTCCAACGTTCCAATTTATATCCAACGCGTTTACGTAAGAAACCCACATTTTGAAAAATCTCACGTGAGATTGGGGGATGGGGGAGGGGGTTGAACAAAATCTCACGACATCTCACCATTACAGAAAATTTAAAAAACACCTCACGTAATTTATGGACGCCCCCTTTCCATACAAACTGATGCCAGCTGGTCGCGTTTTAGTATGGAAAAGTGTTTTTTTTTTGCGATTTCGATGTTGGTCCCATAGAAAAAGTTGATGTAATTTAGCCGTAGAATAACCCCTTAAAGTTTTATTTCACCTTTTCGTTACACCCTGTATGTAATAGTTTTGAAACGCAAATTTTTTTTTTTGTCGCTAAAATTAGATATCGAATTAGCCTTTACAGGTTAGAAGTACCGCCCATATCACACTGTACACAGGATGTTTAAAAGAATTATCCGGCCGATAATGTGGCTATGTCGCAGCCATAACGCAGCGACATCGCTTCAATGCAGTTACAGCATCGCATCCGCTCAAAATATTGCCTGATATGACTCTTTGAGTAAATTATTTAAACTAGCAAAGTATGATCAAATGGTTTAAAGACATCCGGTTTCATAAAATCACACATCACCGAAAACAGATGAGGCAATGTTGCCAGTAACGTAACATACAAATGAGCACTCAAAGGGGGGGTGTGACCAAAGGGGTAACACCACAGGCCCCTCCGGTTCGCGTCGCGGAGGTGGTGGCTTGTGAATGCTACAACGAGTGTCCATGTTGTGATGTATGCGTTCACATGTTTGTACACGTAAGTAAACGTTAGGAGAATCGTTGTAAGTAGCAGCCAGAATGTTGTGCAGTGGAATATGCCACGTTGTTGCAAACCAGATAGATCCTGAAATAGGAAATAATTTGAATATTATAGTTGCATAAATCCGAGCGGGGACGGACGTAAAGAATAAACTTCTACACCGCTAACAGGAGGCGTGTCGTAAGAAGCGACTAATGCCTGTAGCACGAGATTGGCAGCAGCGTCTATTATAAAAAACGCTCACTAGCCCCTGCCCAGCGTGGCAAGTATTGGCAATCTATGGTATTGGCTCCCCTAATCACTGGGGGAGGCCTATGTTCAGTACAGTGGACGTCCTATGGCTGATATGATGATAATGATGATGATGATGAGTTGCATAAAGTTCGTGTTGCTCAGTGGCAGCAGCGCTTCGGCAGTGAATACCAAAGTGAAGCAACCCACGCCACAAGTTTGAGTGGATGGGTGACCATTCCGACTATATTTAGTGACATTTATCACAAGCATTTCCGTGCTTCTAGATTATGATAGAACAATATCCTCGCGTTACCAGTCACAACCACACTGTACAATACAAGTTTAAAAATCTACAAATCACTTTTTATTTTATGTTATTCTTTGGGATTAAGAGGCCGTCCTAAAAATCGTCTTATTTCTGTACATTTTGTTCTCTAATTGTAAAGACGTGAATGATAATTGAAACAAAATAAAACGTGGTTTTTAAAGATTAGTTCTTATTCTTGCATGTAGCGCGAATGGATTTTTCATATCATTTCAAAAATAAAAGTAAATCACCAATAGTTACTACCCTTATTTCAAAAAATTGACGTTCGAGTTACGTTTGAACATCGGTTTACAAGAGACTACAAGTTATTCTGACAATTCAATTTTAACAATTTTAACATTCAATTGAAAATATGGTCTATTTGCACATCGGTTGAATACTTTTTTTCTACTTTCTTACAAAATATAGCAGAAAAACAATGCTGCAATAACATAAAAATTTAGGAATTTCCATTTAGATATGTATTTTTTTTCTGTCGTTATGAACAACTATGATAAGATTTAAACACTACACAATAATCTTCAGGTATACTTTTAAAATAATATATTTTTTATTTTATGAAAAAAAAATAATAATAAATTAATTAGTAAGCCTAAGTCAAAATTAACTATACAATCGAGCGCGCAAAACCGATCGTTTTTCAAACCTGGGTAGGACGTCCACTACCTAATAAATTATCAATATTATCTTGTAAAGGACACATTGTTGACGCTTTATCCCGCATCATAGACGCACACAAGAATAGACCTGTATTTCAATTATGCACTGAAATTAGGTGCACGGCCTCTTAATCAAAAAAAGTCAAATGAGGCCAAAGTCAAAGGTTTTACAAGTAGCCATTGCAGAGTTACACTCCACCTTCAGCTCCATCATCAGATAACTGATAGTTTCAAATTAATTGGACGTCCTCCGTAGCCGAGAGTCGAGCATAACGGACTTGTTGTCGCTATCTCCCAGGTTCGGTTCCCAGTCGGTCAATGTGGAAAAATAACTTTTCTATATTGTCTCGGGTCTGGGTGTTGTGGTACCGTCGTTGTTTCTGATTTCTGTAAAACAAACGCTTAGGCTACTTGTCATAGGATCAAAGCAATGTATCTAGATATCTAGTAATTTTTTTTTTTTAAAACACTAAGTACCAAGTTTTGACTAGTGTTGCCAATAGTCGACTATCGATTTCAGACCGATAGTGTAACTATCTACAGTAGTATCTATAGTTTCGATAGTGCTGCTACTATCGATAGTATTTAAGTCTAGAATAGCAATAGTATCGATACTATAAAATACTATTGATAGTAGAGTCACTATTGGTGATATTATTATTGATGCAATCAATACATATTGGTGTATTTTAATAGTATTGATGTATACCACGCTGTCTATAGTATCAATACAATCGATAGTCAAACTATCGATTTTGTACACAGTTAGTAACACACGGCAACACTATTATGGACACAGTTAGCATTTTATAATATTTTATATCTTTACTTAAAGACAATAAAAGTATGGTTAAGTTAAGGATAATTAGCATTAAGGTAACAATTGAATTTTAATAATTAAGTAACATATTATTTTTATCAGCAATAAAGGTTTCATAATTTAATGTAGGTACCTAAGTAGTATAATGAAATAAATATCTTAAATCACTCAATTATGTTATCTGGACAAACGTAATCTATAAAAAAAAAACCCTTTGACCGTCAATGACACCTGCCAAGTATTTCAATTGAAAAAATAGTTGCTCAAGGGATGATTTTTCAATTGGAGGATAACTTTTATTTAACATATAAAATTAACGGTTTGACATATTTTCTATGCAAAAACTTTCAATGTGTCAAACACATTCTTCACCCGGCTATTAAAAGTCGGTCTTTAGTTTAATAAATTTGGTCAAAGTGAATCAAAGAATTATTAAAAATCCAAGAGCTGCTAGTTTTGATCCAGAAAATGTTATGTAAGCAAAAGGTGGACCGCAAAAACGGTAGGCAGATGATATCATCGAAACTGTCCGGACTGGATTCCCAGAATAGAAAAAAATGGCACAGGATGGCTTTTACCTAAAAGAGAGTAATAAAGTAGTGTAAACTTATTCTTACCTTCAAATGAATAGATTTGGCCACCAGGAAATGGTCGATATCAATGAATGACGATACAAAAGTGCATATAATTACATTATAAATGCAAATATTAGAAGTTAAACCGTGATCTCGACTGAAAAACAACAAAGACGAAAATAAACCTATTCCAGCATGCACAGCACTGTCTGAAAAGGCGCGAAAGAGGAAAGAGTTAGAATACTTCGATTTAAATACGATGTAGTCTCCCAAAAATGCCGTAGTGCACAAACAAATTGTAAATAAAAATTTTATGTACTTCATGTTTTCAGTACTTTTTGCGTTAATGTTATTGCGAAGATTTAACAAAATTTCTGTATGAACTACATGTTAAGACATCTTCTTGTGAATTGTTGTTTAATTAAAATTATTGTGATGTTGTTATTTACGTCATTTTAATTCATTTTTAAAAAGTCTTGTGATAAATTGCACAAAAATTTTAAATTAACATCATTGTTTGAATGAATGATATTAAGACACTGACGCTACCTTCACTGACAGGAGTAACAGGTGACAGAAGTGACAGGTCTCTAGTGATGACCAGTGATGATATTGAAACGTTTAAAATCTACGAAAATCGCAAATTAAATTATATAAAACTTAGGCACATTTTTCTGCTTACCAAAATGATAGTGTGAATTTTAAAAAAATGGATTTTCATTTCAAACTAGTTATGTACTCACCACAACACAGCTTAGTAAAAATATTATTAGTAGTATAGTATTTGAACGGAGGCGGACGAGAAACATCAACTAAATGGGCCCGGAGTCCGTTGCAGGGATTTGAGATTCTCTGGTGGTCCGATGTGCCGCTGCGTCACTCGCTGCACGTTCCAGCGTCGGAGGTTCCCGCCGAAAATCAGCGTCGTGATAAGTCTGTGTCTGACACGACAAATGCTGAACGGGCACCTTTTTGACACAATATCTAATTTATATTGTTTTGTGTATTATTATTTTTTCTCTTGTGTGTCGAATAAACGTTTCTTTCTTTTTTCTTTCTAAATAGGGTAAAGGTACGGAGTGCAATCTTCGTTTCAAAAAAGTGTCCGTCTGCGTTAAATTAAGGCTCGGACTACATACATCCGGAATTTTTCAGAACCCCATACATCTCGGATTGAATCCGTGCTTGTCCGGAGCCATTTTGTATGGAATTCTGAAAAATTCCGGATGCATGTAGTCCGAGCTTATGTCACAATTTACTTTAGCTGGAAACTTTTTAACTTTCCGCCCATAAGATATTCTACTCCTTACCTCTACCTCCATTGTGACGTGACGTGACGTTTTATTTTATAATGTTGATTTCTTTGTACAAGGAGTAAAAATTGCACTATCATCAAATTATGTAACCAAATAAAATTTATTTAACAAGTTTTGAGGTGTGATGTGATTTGCATACATAACAGAATTAAATAAATTCATGTAGCTAAAACCCTGCTATGACTTCATTATTTTTACAGGGCAACACGGCATACTACACTTACTATATCATTACTTGTACATCTTTAATTTAATTAGCGATCTGTCTTCACAAATCACAGTGTAGTACCTAAATCATTGAAAATATCGAAGTAAATAACCTTAAAACTCAAAAACTAATGGTTTTCGTGAAATTCGGTATATTGAGTGACCCCGTACCCTTGGAAGCATCGGAAATACGCAAAAAATTACCTACGCAATCAATCCTACTACTGATTTCCGACAAGGCTTTTACATTACTGTTAAATACATATTACAAAAGAGAATAGAATACCTAGGTACCTATTTCATAAAAGAAGTTTACTGGCAATGACCAATATGAATGACCAATAATAACTCCGACAGCCGCACCTAAGGATCGAAGAACCAAACTAAAAGACCTACAACTCTCTTCACTAATAAAGAAATAAGAGGCCTTGTGAAAATGGTCATGTAAATAATCAGTTTATATCGGTTATCATTATCAGTAAATAAGTACTGCATTAGCTATCAGTTTTTAGTCAGAATTGCGATAACATGATAACGTAAACGTTATATCACCTCTTTATTGCACTTTGTAGTTTAAAACCTCTTTTCTTCTTTCTAAAAATAAAGTTTCATCAAATACTTCGTGGTTGTGGACTGTTTAGTGATTTATTCTTAAAATGCGTGAAATAGTGCACGTTCAAGCTGGCCAGTGCGGCAACCAAATAGGATCTAAGGTAGGTCTTTTTGAAGGTTAGTACCTAAAAAATATTGAAGTCAAAGATGGCGGTATTGGTTTTTAACTTTTGGGTTGCTTTTGGTTTCGTCTTGCAGCACTTTTGGCATTTAGCAAAGGCTCCAAGATCATACTTGGCTGCGAGGATAGTAGAATTTATTAGGATATTGACACCAATCTCGACAAATTCCAATCCAAGCTATGCAACTATTTTATAATAACACCATAAACACCGTGTTTTTTAACCATCGTAGAGACGTTTAGAGGATATTATTCCCGTAAGGCAAATTCAAATTCAAATTCAAACGTTTATTGGCGTAAACTTAAATAACTTTTTCTGGTTCAATTTCCAAATCTCACAAAGAAATATTGTATCGTCATTTACTTACTAATGATTAGTATGAATGTTAAATGGAGAAGATATGAGCATCAAAAAAAAATTTCAGTAAATTGAAAAAAAAATTGATGGGTTGCACAGATTATTATAATGTCTCTATAGAATGGGTTAGGACGGGACGCCTGGAGCGGTCGCGATGTAAGCGCATGACGCGTCACGTACTTAATAAGATCAACGAGCATATTGAAAATCACACAAATTGTCTTGTCATCTCGTTTTGTAAGGGTTTTAGAAAGAAATGTCTTAATTATAGTACTTATTCCATTAAAAACAATAAATCCTAACAAGGATAATCATATAAAGCTGCTACCAAATCAACTGGTGGCTAAACGAGTTGAGTTAGACAACCTAAGCCTTATGCAGCAATAAAAAAAATGTTTTTATAAACGAAACTTATATGTTGCTTAATTTAAGGAAAGGACTTAAAATAAATTATTTTCACAATCACACCAATTATCTAGCCCCAAACTAAGCGGAGCTAGTTTGGCGACTAGATAACGGATAAAAATACTTAATTACTTTTTTAGACATCCATGACTTAGGTACAATTGCTCATCATACAAACTTTTGCCCCTTGCGGGATTCGAACCCGCAACCGCTAGCTTTGTAGTCCGGAGCGCGAACCACTACACCAGACGTTCGTCGCGTCACGTCGTTATGGTCTAATAATGATTATCAAAGGGCCTCCTCTAGCGAATTTGCTATGGCGGGTACAGTTCACCCTGTATATTAAGTATACTTTTGTAACCTTTAGGAACTATGTTCCTGAGGGATAGAGGGGAAACCTAAAAGGGATGAGTAATTTTTTACCATTTCTCAGTTGAGAATCTACGTAACAAAACTTACGACAAACCGATAATCGAATCCAGTAGCTCCAATCGAGAGACAAATTATAAAAAAAAAACCTATTGAAAAATTGTTAACCTGGTCTTCCTAAAATAAATAAATAATCACTCATCATCATGACTTATATTATGTCGTTCAAGTACTACAATACAATAGCTCGCATCACCGCACCCGCCGACGGGTGCGAACTGCGAGGTCGCGTCTTTCATTTTTCGGCCGACACAGACATGTGCCTGGCCGGTTTTAATAATTTACGATTACAAACAGATCCAGCGTCTTCATGTTCAGCAGAAGAAATCAGTGGATGGATAAAAAAATATTGGACCCATATTTGGTCTTTTGTCAATCAAACAAAAAATGACGAAATAAAACGCATTAAATGAGCACGTGACGTGCACGTTCGCTGCCTCGACTGTCCGTCTAGATATTATTATATACTTACGCGGTCGAAGTTCTTGGTACGAAAATAGGTATAATAATATTTAGTTACAAGAAGTAGGTGCGAAAATATCTAGGTTCAGTGACCGATAGTGATATCTTTCCTCAAACTTGTTCAGCGGTTAGATATTTATTTGTTACTAGCCAGTGCCCGCGACTTCGTTCGCGTGGTCGTGGTTAAAAGTCACCAAATAACTATAAATAAAGAAAAAAAGTAACCTATCTGCTACTACAGACTATAATCTATTCCTGTGCCAAATTTCATCTAGATCCGTTCAGCCGTTCTCACGTGAAACCAACCAACATCCATCCATCTAAGCTTTCGTATTTTTATTATTAGTAAGATTTTAAATTAATTATTGTGCACCAACTGACCCGACTTTTTTGGGTTTCGTAGTCAAATGGCAAAAAATGGAACCCTAATGGATTCGTCATGTCTGTCTGTCTGTCTGTCCGTCCGTATGTCACAGCCACTTTATTCCGAAACTATAAGAACTATACTGTTGAAACTTGGTAAGTACCTACCTAGATGTATTCTGTGAACCGCATTAAGATTTTCACACAAAAATAGAAAAAAACAATAAGCTTTGGGGGGCTTTACTTTTACTGTTAAAAATTTTTCATCAAACCCATACGTGTGGGTATCTATAGATAGGTCTTCAAAAATGATATTGAGGTTTCTATATTTTTTTTCTAAACTGAATAGTTTGCGCGAGAGACACTTCCAAAGTCCCCTGTTACTTCTAAAATAAGAGAATGATAAAACTAAAAAAATATATGATGTACATTACCATGCAAACTTCCACCGAAAATTGGTTTGAACGAGATCTAGTAAGTAGTTTTTTTTAATACGTCATAAATCGTAAACCGCAATTTGCCTTTCGTAATGTTATGATTTGATTTTGCAATAAAAATACCATAACTATGACTCGATTGTTGTGATGGGTGAACTTTTACTTATACAGGAAGACTTTTTTATCACCATCCTAATTTAAATATAATAATCTATGAGGAAAAAAACAATACACGTGCTTTTTCTTTTGGTATCGCCCAGTACAAAAATGTTGAGATAAAGCACCTGGAAATTGTCTAAACAATTATTAGTATGGACACGGCACGCAAACTACTCTACGCGTCAGCGTCGACGACTCTCCCCGCACCCGCTTTTCATTGATGTTTTTACGATCCTTAAGTTGTTGACTTTCCCTTCATATTTTCGCGACAGTACGCAGCGCGCGGGACGCGGAAACGCGGTAATAAGACACGCATACGTCACGGGGTTGCGCGGGCGACTGATTCGTGTGTTTGTTGACACCGGCCGGCGCGCCACCGATGCCGACACGAGGCCGTCGTCATGGCAACCCCGTGCTGCTGCCCGCGCGCCGCTGCCCCCGTGCCGCCCTCTCATTTATGTATCTAGCGTAATGTTTACGTTAAACAGTAACCACATAAAATTGAAAATTATATTGGGGGAAATATTTTATGGTGAAAACTGACATAAATACCATTTTTTTTTTAAATAGGCCCTATAATAGATACCTAATGCCTAGAAAAAATTTGGCTGGTGGTAAAAAAGTATTCCTGTATAGGTTTGTAAGGAAACCTCGGTGCGCGAGTCCGACTCGCACTTGGCTGGTTTTTTTACTCTATTCGACGACCGTCTGGTGTAGTGGTTCGCGCTCCAGACTACAAAGCCAGCGGTTGCAGGTTCAAATCCCAGCAAATATTAGTGTGATGAGCACAAGCATTGTACCTGGATGTTTATAAATGTATTTAAGTATGTATTATCCGTTAGGTACAGACAAAGGCAGGTGAACCTACCCAAAAAGTTAAACGCACTTAAAGGTCATTGAACCGATTTTCAACTTAAGATGTAGAGATCAATATCAATTCAGAAAATTTGACGTTTTGCGGTAAGTTGACGAGCTAGTCGAAATAGGACAAAATCTGTTCAATACTCAATAATAGACCTATAAGTGGTTTAGAAATGTCATATACTGTTTCCTACCACCAATTTGTAAACCCTGGTTTTCCTAAAATAAATAAATTAAAAAAAAAAAAAAAAAAACTTATTTATTTAGTAAGAGGCCCTCTTCCAGGCACTCATATGCAGGTACCAAAAAATATAGCTTTGCCCTACCACCGCCTCGGGACTACAATCGGCTGGTGATGATAAGAAACGGCGCAACAAACTCAGTCACCTTTGTCAGCCTTTTTTACAGGAAATACAGTTACAAGACATGTAGTAAGTGCGAGCTAAGCAGATTAAGTCCAGGCACTCTTGTCGTTTAAATAATCGTTTACTTTAAAATATCCTTTGTCATGAGGATAAGGATTAGTTGGACTAGATATGTGTGATTGTTGTTAGAATTTCCTATTTCTATTTTCAGTTTTGGGAGGTGATATCTGATGAGCACGGTCTGGACCCTCAGGGGGTGTATCACGGCACCAACCCCTTGCAACAGGAGCGCATCAACGTCTACTACAATGAGGCGTCTGGGGGTGAGTTAGAGTCGAACATCATAGATTGAATTCCCAAGACTGATTCTGGAAGGATAAATACCAGGAAAAAGAGCCTCAGGACATCAAAGACGCAAATGGTTTGACGACATCAAAGATTGGACAGGCCTTTGCTACGATTTCACATACTGTTCTCCAAACTTTGATAGAACTTGGCACTTAATGATAATGATCATAGATTAGCACCACCTCCCCTTCTCTATAGTTGTCCTCTACCTGAAGGTTGTCTGGAAGAGATTACTTTTAGCGATAAGACCGCCTAAATTGTACGTCTTACCGTAAAATCATGTGTAATTTACTTGTATGGTGTGCAATAAATGGTATCTATCTATCTATCTACTCATATTACGACCTCCGTAGCCGAGAGGAGACCATGCCGGACTTGTGTCGCTATGTCTGAGGTTCCGGATTCGATTACCAGTCGGTCAATGTGGAAAAGTACTTAATAAAGTAGATTATATAAGTAAAGTTGCACGAGAGAGCACGGCGTTGCTTGACGTAAGTGAATCGAATTCATAGCGTATTATTTTTGCAGGTAGATACGTGCCCCGCGCAGTGCTGGTCGACCTCGAACCTGGGACCATGGACGCGGTGCGCGGCGGGCCCTACGGGCAGCTCTTCCGCCCTGACAACTTCGTCTTCGGGCAGAGCGGTGCTGGTAAGTCTTGATCATTCTACACATCTTCATCAGCTTTTGGAAGTTCACTGCTGGACATCATCATCATTTCAGCCGTAGGACTTTCCACTGCCGAACATAGGCATCCCCGAAAAGGGGGAATTACCAATACTCGCCACGCTTGACAGGTGGGTTGGCGAGCGCAGTTTTTTATAACATTTCGCACGCAGACGCTGCCGCCGTCTCGTGCTACAGGAATTAGTCGCCTCTTACGACACGCCTCCTGCTGGCGGTGGGGAAGTGTATTCTTTTCCGCGTCCCCATCACGGCACATAGACATAGATGGACATAGGCCTCCTCTATAAGATGCAACATCGAGCGGCTCCGGGCCGTTTGTATCCAATGGCTGCCCGAAACCCTGACTAGATCGTCATTCGCCAGTCCAGTGCACGGAGCTCATTCTCTTAAGGCAGTTCCCCGAGCAAATAACCTTCAGCATTAATTTCCTCTCTACCTCGTACGGTACGGTAGGAACGCCAGAGAAACAGAAGTACGTAATGAAGAATTGTCAGATATAATCAATTTAATGGACCAATAAAAAAAACAGCCAATTTTGAGTATTTTAAATTTTCTATTGATTGGTCAAATCCAAAAAGTAAGATAAGGAAAAATTTGAATTAAAAAAAAGACGATTTTAAAGATAAATCTTCAAAGATTATTGGATGTCTTTCAATTTTTATTTATTTAATATTAATAAGGGGTAAAAAGCTGCTAAAAGTAGGAAAATACAAGTTTTTGGTAGGGGTACTTAAGGCAAATATATAATATATATAAATAAAAATATTTATTTAGTTTAACAAAAATTACTTACAGTTAAAAACACTAAAAAATTCGCCAATGTTCTCCGTAGTTCAGTTGTAAGAGCAGGCAGTCGCATAAATAGCGAAAGTTCGTGGGTTCAAATCCCTTTGGTGCTCCCCTAGCACCAGCACCAAAACACAATAATATGATATATCAACACCAACATGTGAAAAATATGTATGATGGATATAGCCGCCATGTTGAATCGCCGTGCCGGTGACGTCACATGTTATGATCGCTGTTTTGATAAAAATTCAACATGGCGGCTATATCTATCATATTTTTACAGTTGGTGTCGATATATCGCTATATCATAATGATCGGGCAGATGCAGTTAAAAATGTTTTCATGTGTTTTTTTTTCCTTTATAATATTAGCATTATTGTAATGCAAAAATAAAAAAGTTTTGTTCGAATGTGTTCACCTGCAATTCCTGCAAACCACCTTTTTCCGAGGGTTTTCTCCATACCTACATATACCATCAAAAATAACGTTAGTTTGTATGAAAACGATCGCCTCCTTGAATTTGGCAGCTGTTCTAAAAGTAATTATGTATAAAGTCGTTGTAGGTAGGTAATCTATAACATTGTTTTTGAAAATTGTTTTTTTTTTTTTTTTAATTTATTTAATCACAGCGTTACATAGTTAATTTTGTTGCTGTTACATTTGTTTCGTGTATACTTACTGTTTGTTGTGTATTATGCTTAGGCACACCGGGCGGCCGCGCCCTCACTTCAGCTGGCATCCGCAGAATACCAGTGGTCGTGACGTGCTCTCTGCCGTCACGACTTTATACTGAGCGGATACCATTTTGGTACCTGACCGTATTAATGAACTTAATATTTTGTAAGACTCATTGTAATGTCTGTCTTGTACCAAATAAATGATTTTCTATTTCTATTTCTATTTCAAATGCTACTAAATAGTAAAATTAACATTACTTCCTCAGGCAACAACTGGGCCAAGGGTCACTACACAGAGGGTGCGGAGTTAGTAGACTCTGTATTGGACGTCATCAGGAAAGAGGCTGAAGGCTGCGATTGTCTGCAAGGTAAGCCCTATTACCCTACCAACACCAACCTCAGTAATAAGATATTAAGAACTCAATCATACTTTTAGCCGAAAACCATCTCAGCTGAGAATAGGCCCATTTAAATCCGAGTTTTTTAATGTACTGAGTAGACTCTGTGTCGGGCATCATCAGAAAAAAGGCTGAATGCTGCGATTGCCTGCAAGATACACCCTACCAACACCAACCTCAGTAATAAGAAATTAAGAACTCAACCACACTTTTAGCTGAAAACCATTATCATTCTCAGCTGACGTCACTACACTGAAAATAGGCCCATTTAAACCATTTTTTAAAAATATAGATACTAATCGCCTACTACATTAATTTTCCTAAAAAGTTTGGGGCTAAACAATTGGTATGATACTTGCTCGCACTTATTGTCATGGTAAAATAAAATCGTCATCGTGAACCCTTGACTCTCTACTTCCCAGTTAACGTCATCATATTTATGTATGTATTTATTTTATCTATGTAGTCTATGTATTATATTATTTAGTTTTTAATACTTGACATAGATACTGTGTGTAGTTTATGCTGTGATTATATAATAATGTTCATTTTTGTAACGTCATATCGCACCGCCCACAAAACATCTCTGTTTAGCCTAATGGTCGACTAGTAGAGAATGCCACATGGCATTAAGTCCACCTTTTGTACGATTTTATTGTGTGCAATAAAGTTTAAATAAATAAAATAAATATGATTGAGACGAATTTAATAATTTATTATTTCACAAACCATTATCAACCAATTATTACACATAGTTCCATTTACTACAGTAGTTTAGTAAACCAAAAAGATATTCAACCGATTTTTAACTATAAGTGTAGAGATCAATTGTGAAGATTTGACTTTTTGTGGTAGGTTGACGAGCTGTTATCTGTACCTAGTTAGATGGGTGTGTAACTGTATTTTCCAGGGTTTCAACTCACCTACTCCCTCGGGGGAGGCACCGGCTCCGGGATGGGTACCCTGCTCCTTAGCAAGATCAGGGAAGAGTTCCCTGACAGGATTATGAACACATTCAGCGTTGTACCTTCACCAAAGGTAGGTTTTAAGATGAAAAAGAAAATTATTCACAATAGGACATCACACACAAACAGCACGGACAATTCACATTTACAAGACACATCTACGTGCGTACAGTATACAAAACTAACATGAAATAGACAAGAAATTATTAAAAAGAGAAAAAATTGAAAACCCTGTTACTGCATACGAGTACCAGACTACTGTGTACAATGGAGTACTGATTCACTGCATCACCACACTTGTGTACAATAGAGTACTGATTCACTGCATCACCACACTCTTGTGTACAATAGTGTACTAATTCACTGCATCACCACACTCCTGTGTACAATACAGTACTGACACTCCATCACCATACTCTTGTGTACAATAGAGTACTGATCACTGCATTACCACACTCCTGTGTACAAACTAGTACTGATTCACTACATCACCATAGAACGCAGCTTCTCGCAACCTTGACTATTCGCCAGTCCACCGGGTGGGTGTCCCTGCTGCGTCTTCCAGTTCATGGTCGCCACTTGAGAACCCTTTTCCTCCAACAGTTGTCAACACTCCGAGCTGTGTGGCCTGCCCACTGCTACAACAGCAATATCGGACGGACTACTCACTCGAATTATATTTTTTCTGTGACCCCCAGGTCAGCGAAGTAGTTCTGGAACCGTACAACGCGACTCTCTCCGTGCACCAGTTGGTGGAAAACACTGACATGACATTCTGTATCGACAACGAAGCACTTTACAACATCTGCTTCCGTACTCTTAGACTGTCCAGTCCGAGCTATAGTGACCTGAACCATCTGATATCTGTGAGTACAATTTATATTTTGATGCTATAAAAATACTTTTTTAAGTATTTTAGATGGGGTAAGTCAATTTTTACTAAATAGAGAAACGGTCCGAGGATGGAACCCTAAGGTAATCGTCATTATTTCTGTTTAATCTTGGAACAAGGCGCTGGTCAACTTCTGCTTCAGCACTCTAAAGGAGCTATTCGGATCTTGGAGGTCGCTGCCCAACAGTGGTGCCGCTGGATTTATATGTAGCGCTTTCCGTTGTAAAGTCCGTTCATCTTTGGTTGACGAGTATTGTAAACCATTTTGACATCTTTTCTTCTTACAAAAATAACAGTGTATAAAATTAACGTACTGTTAGAATAAAATGGTTTTTGTGTTGAATATTTAATTACTATTGTTGTTTTTGTGTCTGTCTTATTTTTAATAAAATAATTTCGATAAAAAGTCAAGATTGTTTACAATATTCGTCATGCAAAGAAAAACTGAGCTCACTAGGGGAGGCCTATGTTCAGCAGTGGACGTCCTATGGATGAAATGATGATGATGATGATGAAAGAAAAACGCCTACAGTCAGGCCGCTGAGAACGTCATCCCCCGGCAGCGTAACTCAGCCAACCAGACCGCCAAGATCGAATCAAAAGCAGAATAATTTATTTGCCATTGAACAAGGTACGTGACGATCATATCGCTGGATGCAGGCCACTTCTAACCGGCCAATCTGTGAGCAGCAATCTGTTTGTCACTTGGTAACTTAAGAGAGCAGTGGTAGGTAGCTCAGCCCCCTAGCATGACCACCAAAACGATATATAGCGATTTAGCGACACCAATTATTTTTAAACATTATAGTATAGACGCCATGTTGAATTTTTATCGAAACAGCGATCATAACACAGCACAGCGATTCAACATGGCGGCTCTCATATCTATATATATATACATATATCGCTATATCATATCGAGTTCTAGTGGTCAATAAATCGGAGTCTCACCTCTCATCGGTGGGTCGTAAGTTCGCACCCTCCATCACGTGCCTGGATTTTTTGTGATCACAAAATAAATAATTAGCTTTCGAATATTAGTAAGATTAACAATGTGGTTGTGTTCTCAGATGACAATGTCTGGTGTGACAACGTGCCTCCGGTTCCCGGGCCAGCTGAACGCCGATCTAAGGAAGTTAGCTGTCAACATGGTTCCATTCCCACGGCTGCACTTCTTCATGCCAGGTTAGTGATGGTGCAGAGTTAGAAAAAAATATAATTCTCTTTTGTAATAGGGAACATGCATGAAAAAAATATTTTTTTTTTACTAGGTATATTTATAAGAAAATATAAGTTATTATAGTGCAAGTAGTGAAAACAAAATTAATTTTAGGTAAAAAATTACCGTAATATAGTAATTAGAAGTTAATTATCTCTTTCTAAAACAACTTTTACTATGAAAAATGTATGGCGAACGTGTAATGTGACGTCACGGTACATATCATACCTCCTTGTCTAACACGCGACTTTAATGGGCTGTAAATCAGGTATTTATCAATATTTTTCGAAAATTCTTAGTTTTATTAATTATAATTAACTATTATTTATTTTTGGACCAAATAAAAAACATACATTTTCCCCGTTGGTTTTTCTTGTATTTTTATTTGTTTGTATTGTATACTGTTATTATGAAATAATCACAACTTATCATACAATAGAACAATTCTTTTTATTACAGGATTTGCTCCTCTGACAGCAAAAAATTCCTTCGACTACCGCCCTCAAAATGTCGCAGAACTTATGACCCAAGTAAGTTGATCATTTAGCTGCTTCTGGGCGCTAGCCCATAATATTGTCCCGAAACAGTGATAGGGTTAAAATAGATTAGGACGTTGAAAACTGCGGCAACAGGCCTATTTGCAAAAATAAATTGGTTTTATTAGTTTTACCTAATTGCACTAATAAATAAAAAATTGAACAACATCACATACATTGCTCTGATTCTGAGATAAGTAGCCAAAGCACTTGTGTTACAGAAATTAGTAACAAGACGGTACCACAATACCTAGACCCGAGACAATATAGAAAAGTTACTTTTCTACATTGACCGACCGGGACTCGAACCCGGGACCTCAGAGATAGTGACACTAAGTCCGGTATGCTCGCCTCTCGGCTACGGAGATCTTCAAATAAATAAATTGTTTCCACACACAACCACGCTAATTAGCTAGCCAGAAACAAAGCAAAGCTTGTACTATGGCGACTAGATAACGGATAAACATACTTAATTACGTTTATAAACACCCATGACTTAGGTACAATGCTCGTGCGCATCACACAAATAATTGCCCTTTGCGAAATTTAAACCCGCAACCGCCTGGTTTTGCAGTCCGGAGCGCGAACCGCTACACCAGACGGTTTGTCAAAATAACTACTTAAGTACTTAAGGTGGACAGACGACCTGGTAAAGGGTGCAGGAAGCCGCTTGGGGCCAATCTGGAAGTCAATGGAAGAGGTCTATGTTCAGCCGTAGACGTTCTATGGCTGAAATGATAATGACGATGTTGAAGGAGACGGGGTGGACCCCAAAAACCCCCTCCCTGCTAACGGCCTTGCTATGCCATAAGTCAGTGTTTGATTAACCATTTCTCTGTCCTAGATGTTCAACCCTGGCAACATGATGACGGCGTCGGACCCTCGGCACGGCCGCTACCTCACCGTGGCCACCATGTTCCGCGGACGGATGTCCATGAGAGAGGTCGATGAGCAGATCCTGGCCATTCAGAATAAGAACTCCAGGTAAACCTTAGTAAAACTTGTAGCGACGTCTAACTCGCCACATACGAAGTAAACTGACGTATCCTACATCGCGATATTAAAGTTATCCGAGCGATTGGACATTTATACAAGAACCCGACAAACAACCGTCGGGCAGAAGCCCACCAGACTCAACAGCCGTCTGGTCGGAGGATCCTCCCTTTTCAATGGGGGATGAGGAACTTTACACCCTGTTCCTCACTTCCCCTAAAAACTTTTAGTCTTCATGACACCTTTATGAGACGTAACTATAGCCTATTATTTATTCTGTAACTATAGTCCTTTTATGATAAGAAGATACATAAGACACTTGGCATTTTCCGTTTCACCCACACTATTTACGTACAATAATATTTTATAAAATATATTTTTAATTTTTAATTCATATTATTGCAAATACACAATAATCTTTGCCTCTAAAAATCTAAGCAAAAATTGCAAACCAATAATATATCTTAATGATTTAACAAATAATTAATAGGATTTCCTTCACATACTTAATGAGTAAAACGGAACGTTTATTATAGGGATTGACAATACATAATCGGAACTAAATCGATGAATCGGTTCGGTCGTCTTGTGAAAACCTATGCGTTGACGTCAGTAGTACGAGAGCGTCTGCTTGTATGCAATTTGTGTTATCGTTATTTTTCGCATAGTTTCTATTTTGACTTTTGTTACTGTTTTTGTAAAGTTTTCGTTATTGTTTTGCTTTTATTTGTTAAAATCGCTACAAAAAGGAAAAAATACTTATCAAAAATCTGTATACGGCACTCTGGCAGTAGAACATTGCAGTATATCTCTTATTTTAAATAAGTTCATTTGAATAAAAATCGTTGAAGCTTTCTTTATAAACTTTCTCGATTTTCAAAAAGATTTCGTTAGGGCACATCACTATTTGTGTCAACAGGGAAGTCACGTGATGTGTCATAAGTTTCTTCTTATCTTGAAAAGGGTATACCAATTAGGTACCTCAAGTTAAAGTGGCAGCGAGTGGGGCACATAGCACGTTGACTGGCGGCAGATGGTGCAGAAATGTTCTAGAATGGAGGCCTCGTACCGGCAAGCGCATCGTAGTTCGTCCACCCACAAAGACAGACGACATTGTAAAGGTGCAGGAAGCCGCTGGATCAGGCCACCAACCTGGAAGTCACTAGGGGGGGGGGGGGGGGGGGGGGGCTATGATCAGCAGTGGACGTCCTATGGCTGAAATGATGAAGAATGCTAGTTTTTTTGTAACTAAGATGATATTTCACTTGGAAAATAAAATTCCACTGCCTTTAGTAGGTTATAACCTGCGACCTTTCGCTTTCCGGGAGACTGCTCTTCCAACTGAGCTACGGAAGACATTTTTAAGTTGGCGAGTTTCTTGAAGTGGTTTGTTACTAAGCAATCGTCCGGCTAGCGAAAGGTCATGAGAGGAGTTCAAAACAAAAACTAAGTAAAATAATCATCCAGGTAATCATGAATAGATTCTATCAGTTTTTACGTCCTCTCAGAATACATCTGTCACCTTGTGCCTGTTCCAGCTACTTCGTAGAATGGATCCCGAACAACCTGAAGGTGGCCGTGTGCGACGTGCCGCCGCGCGGGCTCAAGATGTCGGCCACGTTCATCGGCAACTCCACCGCCATCCAGGAGATCTTCAAGCGCATCTCTGAGCAGTTCACTGCCATGTTTAGGAGACGGGTAAGATAGACGGGGAGTGTACGGGCCTTTTTATGATCTTTCCAGATAATATCTTCAAAAATAGTTATTTCGGATTCGTTTTCTTGATAAGCGATTAGATACAACAATAAAGATTTCCAGCCCCCCAGCATGACCACCAAAACACGATATGAAATAGCGATTTATGGACACACCAACTGCAAAAATATGATAGATAAGCCGCCATGTTGAATTGCCGTGCCGGGGACGTCATATGATATGATTGCTGTTTCGATAAAAATTCAACATGGCGTCTATATAAAAATATGATGTTTTTTTTTAAATTGACCGTTGGTATCGGTCGATAAATCATTATATCATATCGTGGTCATGCTAGGGCGGCAGGATAGTCAGTCTGACGGCTCAAATAATACTGATTTATTTAGTATACATACAGGCCTTCTTCTGGGCAAATATGCTCATATCTACCGGCAAGATCCCAAAACCCACTTAATGGGGGAATACAGATGGGTAAAAAATGTCGTAGACCTTGCCCGCCAGCCACAAAACCGGATCCTTTCTAAAGTTTTGTTTCGCGAAGCAAGTCAGCTTATTTTACTGATGTTTCCAGGCTTTCCTCCACTGGTACACCGGCGAGGGCATGGACGAGATGGAATTCACAGAAGCAGCTAGCAACATGGCCGACCTTATATCCGAATACCAACAGTATCAGGTAACTTGTCCAAACGAATGCTAAACTGAAAGTTGATCTGTCTCATTATTTGCGTGATGAAACAAATAAAACAGACTTAAAAAATAATAGACGTCAAATATTCATAAACAAAACACTTCTTTGCGGGTTTTCGCTTAATACATAAACTCTGGTCTTAGTTCTCGTTCTCAAAATATCGATCTGAATTTACAAATTAAACCAAAGAATAGATACAATGGCAAAATAACCAGTCGGAAATATTAGATGCAAAATGTTTCTTTTGATTTTGCATAAATTGAGAATGTTAAACCGTCTCAAGGAACGACATGGTTTAAGATATTTTCGAAATATTCTTTCGTTTTTTTGCTTTCATAAAACTATTTCTATGCACTTGATGTCTTATGACAAATTGCAACTTTTAAGGATTTTACCATTTATATTGATAGAGGCGACCTGTGCGTAACATTTGAGGCGCTATCGGTCATGCTAGCATCATCATTTCAGCCATAGGACGTCCACTGCTGAACATAGGCCTCCCCCATTGACTTCCAGATTGGCCATGCTAGCATACGATTGCATAACTCTAACCCAGTAGGACTGAGACATTTTTTTCTTTTGACAAACCCATTACTTTATAGCATCGTTGAAGTTGTAGAATACATTATATTTCTCGGAAAAAAACCACTTAATTACATCTATTTCTCCTTGGGATTATAAAAATACCGCACTGACTAAAAAGCATTCAGGATAAAAATAAAGCATTAAGTTAATACCACATCAAAGACCTGCCTCCTTCATTCATTCAATAATTATATTTGTAGTCGCTTGGTTTGTTCGGTGGTTCCCAGAATCCCAACCTAACACTCGCTCGATATCAAGACTTTCCTTTGACTTCCCAGCTTTTACCAAATCTGGTAACTATGAAGGGAACAAAAGTGATTGAAATTAATTAAAAGACAAAAGTCAAAAATTATTTATTCAGTTTAGGACAGAAAACTGCCACTTCTGAAGGTAAATAATAACATTATCGGCCCATATGGGGCAGAACACGTCTCTTTATTTTTAACGCCGGAACAAACTCAGTCACCACTAGCTGCCACAAAAAAAAGGAAAAGAAAATAATAAATACCTGTGCGAGCAGGACAGCATTTAATTCCAGACATTTTTGTCATTTAAATAGTCATTAACAGTATAATATTTTTCATCAAAATAATCTTAACATGCGATTTAAACTCAAACATGGGTAGTTAAACAATAGACTGTGGTAATTTGTTAAAAAAGCGAATACATTTCCCCATGAACGAATTACTCACTTTATGCATAATAATAATTTATCATCTCTTTCTTGCATACAGGAGGCAAACGTGGATGACGAAGAGGTGGAATTCGACGAAGAAGAAGAGATGCCGCACCAGGACACAGCGCCGTACATGAGCGAGACGGATGCGCAGCTGAACTAGGTAGTTAGGTAGACCACCACTCCCATGGTACCAATCAATCCTATAGATTATGGAACGTCACTAATTTATGTGATACACGGAGGGTTCATTTAGATGACCTTTCGTGTCCTTCCAGAATAGCATCGCATCTGATGGTAGCTGTGACTACATAATACATATAATATCAAAGAATTAAACCGTTTATTTCAGCGAATAGACCTAAATGTAACTCTTTTACGTGTCCCAATTATATTTTACGCAACCACTGCTTCGGGACTTGGCTCGGTAGTCTATGGTTCACTATTATCTTTAGTGTTGATCATGGTAATTGGTAAATGGGCGTTAAGAGCAGTTAAGAGCGTTATCATGGGATCGGAAATAATTTTATAATCTTAGTGTAAGATGAAGTGGAATTTGCGGCTTGTTGTACTAAATTATTATTTTTGTATGATACGATTTGTGTGCATTTATGTTTTTAATGTTACTGTTTTTATAATTATAGAACGTAGCAAGAGAAAAAGTATTTTATTATATCCCTTGCTATTGATGTAAACAGCCTGCAGAAATTAAGGGTCACACGCACCTAGCGTCACTATACAGGGTGAAAGAATTTGACACCATAAAATTGCGTATTCTTCGCGCCCGCTAGTTTGAGCTTTGTTTAGCTATTAAATTTATCCCAAATAAATGGAATTCATGTATTTTTCTTGTTTTACTTTTTTTATTTATTTATTCACCAATAATTTGTAGTAAGTTATTTGAGTTACAAATTAACCTTTTCAAGGTATTGTAAAAATTTTAAATACAAATGTTTTACAATAAGAATTTATCACGCCAAAATGCAAATAGAACAAAAAAAAAGAATTGTCAACATAAGAAACAATAAACTATCATAATACGAGAAATTCTAAATAAATAAGCAACGATTTCAGATTAAGGCGAGTAGTGCTCCTAAATTAATGACTCGACGAATGTTACTACGATTATCGTTCAAAAACTTATTTAAATACGGTTCATAAGCTCGCAACCCAAAAAATGCTGGCTACCCAAGAAATGCTGGCTTGACGGCGTGAGAGCTGACATGCGTGCCAATGATCTCACAACTAGAGACGCTCAAGACCGCGCGAAGTGGAGGAGTAAATCAAGGAAAGCGGACCCTGGGCTCCAAAGCGATGGCTTTGGACGCAACCGGGATTGACTGTATAGATGAAGAAGAAGGTTCATAAGCTAGCAATGAAACGCTGTTACGACAGTCGCTGCGTTTTAGGTAGCAAAATTGAGAAAAATAATAGGTAGTTTTCGAATGGACGCAATTGTTCGATTAAAAAATCCTATTTTCAGTTTGTAGCTATTTTATTGGCCTATCAATCGACGTTTAAACAAATTAAATCGGTTATGCGGTTGAAAAGAAGAATGATGTAAAAAATTTGCTTACAGTAAAAAATACTTCAAATCTAGGGTCTATTTCAAGAACCCTGTATGAAGGCCTAAAGTGACTTGTTATTAATAAAACTTATATTTTCACGCTGAATTTTATTAACTTCCATTAAAACTTAGTTCTTATTTATAATCAAGTATTTGGCATGTAACAATTATAGTTTACACACAGTCATTAGTTATAACTGAAGATTTGTTTCGGTTTTTCATTCGCATCACAGTACGAAGTTGGTAATAATGTGTTTATTGGATTTGTTACTATAATGATTGGCAAGTTATTTTTCTGTAAGTATTGTTCACTTTTTTTCATTTTATAAGCAATTTCAGCATGAGAGCACAACGTCATTAGATCTAAGAAGGTAAATATAATTAATAAAATCATTTATGAAACGCTAAAAACGTAATATCTATGACGCGTGCACGTAACGCGGCGGGTACCCATCTACTTATAGTAGAAGCTAGGCAAGCTGTGGGGACGGAAACCTTCATTACCGATAAGCGTCTAATCATCTAATTATTTCAATCGTGTACGATTAATAAGCACTTGTAACAGAGTAATAGCTAATTAAGCAATCAAATCTTGAATGACGTTTCTGACCTAATACTTGCCTACTTACTGCCGTGATCGTAAATCGATTTGAAACTTTGTAAGTGTGGGACAACGCAATCATTGCAGGGCCGGATTTTAAAGTGTAGAGGCCCTGGGTCATCCAAAAAGTGTAGGCCCAGATTTTTTTTAAACGAATAAATCAACAATTTTCACAGTTTTCAATCTTTGATAGAGACACAAAGAATGTATTTTTTTCTCATCTAAAAAAAAAAAATGGTTGTTTGTAAAGTAGGTTTACGATCGAGATGTTTACGTGATAACGTCTTATTGGTGATATAAGTTTTTGGGAAGTAAGGAATTAATGAAGATAACAATTTTTTCAAATTTTAAATTACATCTATCGTTTTTAACTCAAATCAAACTTAACCGCACGAGAAAATCTCCATTCGTTTGTATGCCGCTAGAGTGAGAGAGACGGAAGATCGGTCCACTCACTCGAACGCTATGCCAGCCTTCGCTCGTGAGGAGTCCGCGTGACAAGTTTCACGGAATGACTGGCAGCGCTCGAGATGAGACGGGACATCGGTCCGTCTCTCTCTCGTTATACCTGCGATCGCGCTCGTGAGGCTTTGGTGTGACACAAGTTTCTGAACATGTCACCTTTTAAAGACGTTATCACGTCAAAAAAACTAATTGTAGATTCGTAAAGGCCCTTTTTTGTGGGGGCTCCGGGGCTAGAGCCCCTGTTGCCCTGCCCTAAATCCGGCCCTGAATAATTGTAAATAATTAGGTCCAGTTGCGCGCCACCAATTCGTTAAGTACGGGAACAAGACATCTGTCCCTGTCAACGCCATGCAACATCCTGTTATAGCACCCGTTTGAATAGCACCTGACCTTTTTTATCGCTTTAAAACTTTGTAAGTAATTGACATTCGGATGACAACAGGGCCGTCTTTCCCACTGGGGAGTCTCAGCACTTGGCCAGGGCCCCGCGATCGATGGGGCCCCCTGGTTCCTGCTTCAATAGTATCCACTGTTAAAGTCATAGGGACCCCATTATCCTATATGCCCAGGGCCCCCAATAGGTTAGAGATGGCTCTAGATGACAATACAATAATTTAACACCATCGTGCTGATCTGATGATGGAGTCAGGGAGTGGGTACTGGAACTCTTTAACAACTGCTAGTAAAACCATCGTGTTTGGGCTCATTCGATTTTGACGAGCTCAATACATAATTATAAGGTGTAACAGATTTAATGCATATCCTCTTAAGGGCTAATTCTAGTGCTCGAATACATCAACTTTTTGTATGGAACCAACATCGAAATCGCAAAAAAAAACGTTTCCTCATACAAATCGTAAAGTAACAGCTAATTGGTAGGTTTGAAATTGATTTTTTTTTAAATAAATTTAAATGCTGGTCCCATACAAAAAGTTGTTGTATTTTAGCACCAGAATCAAGAGCATTAATTCTGTTACAACTTGTATAAAAAATTGTCTTTTAGTTAAACTTTGATATTGTTTTACAGTTTATTTCATAGCAACGGTAAGTGCACAGAGTTATGACTTGTCACAACAAGATGACCGCGACAAAATAGTGTGGCACGAAGCGCCTATAGACCCCAATTACTACCTCCGCGATTCTGACAAAAAGCGGCCCGTGCTCAACGAAGACATCCCTCTATGGAGTGCGAAAGACTCTGCACTTAATCTAAAATTCCCGAAATTCCTTTTCAATGACGACGAAGTCATATCCCCTATGTGGTCAGAGAAGCCAAAGCCAAAAATAACTGTAATAGATAATAAAATAACAAAACCTTTGAATCCTAACCATGTTACTGAATTGAAACAGTCTGCAGATCAACTAGATAATAATGAAGGATTTCCAGTTAATATGGAAGATGTAAAGAATGTAGACGAACCGAAAAACGGTGAGAATATTATAGATTTACACCAATCAGCGTTCGGACAGAAGCCGACGGGTGAAGATGTGGTAAAAGAGAAAATATTTAGTTTAGCTAAAGACGCGGAAAGTGATTTGGATGCGAAGATCAAAATTATAGAAAAAACGAATACAATGTTTAAACACAATAATTATTACAAACTTGGGTTCATAGTCAGCTATATTAATACAACGCATAATGCTTTGACTGACTTGATGAGGTACGTCGAAAGAAACAAAGACAATTGGGATGTTTTGAAGATTTTGAACGGGTATGTTCAGGTAAGGAAAACATGTACTGGCTAGATCCTTACTAAAGAAACTCTCCTGAAGCCGAATCCCCGTAATTTAGCAGTAGTCGCAATCTATTTACTGATCGTGAACTTTAAAAAATGCAATTATAGTTCGTAACGCAATTAAAAATGGAAAAACAACATAAATAATAATAATCTGTATATATAAAAATGAATCTTTATTTCCCTTGGTCATCGCATCACGCGTGAATGGGTGGAACGATTTCGCAAATTCTTTTTTTGTTGTGTTAATTATTGTCAGGAGAAGGTTCATTTAAAAGGAAAAAATAAGAAAGTTGCGTAGAAAATCCTTTATGAATAAACTAAAGACCAGGCGAACGAAGTCGCGGGCAACAGCTAGTAATAAATAAATAATTGGACATCACATACATTACTCTGATCCTATGATAAGTAGCTTAAGCACTTGTGTTACACATATCAGAAACAACGACGGTACCACAACACCCAGACCCGAGACAATATAGAAAAGTTATTTTTCTACATTGACCGACCGGGAATCGAACCCGGAACCTCAGAGATAGCGAGTTTGCCACGTAACTCAAAAATAACTTTGTAAACGCATAATATTATAATAACCAATTTTAGTTCTATTATTTTTTTAAATACGCCTTAATTATTTTGTCTTTCAATACAAATTCAATCAGCTTTTTGGTAATTTTGTATGGGAATTCGATAAATTATCATGGAAATTTGCTAAAGTATTTAATAGTACAAAAGTTATCACCATGATGTATAGTTTGTGGTCTTTAGGTTATAAGGTTATATTTTAACAGGTTATATTTAAGGTTACGAAACATCCTGTATTATACTGCCTAAATACATCTTTTATACAAGAGCAACATAATAATGACACAAAAAAATCCACATCCCAATACTGAAACACCGGCCAACCAGAATCCCAATTCGAACCCAAGACCTTACGCTATCCGGACGACTGCTTTTATCAACCGAGCTACGGAGGTGTAAATAAATGGTGTTTTTTTAAACTAAGCCATTAAATTATTTACTTACAGATCAAAAAAACTAAAGAGTTTTTGACAGAAATGCTGTCAGTCCTAAACTTCCTGCAAAGCCGGCAGTCTTTGGTCATTCAGCCAGTGGGTATGGAGAAGAAGAGAAATACTGAAGGCATCGCTTGGTCTTATTATGATGACCAATGAATTTAGGCTACTTAACTCCCCCCCCCCCCCCCCTCCCGTTTTTGTTTAATAAAACTTATACACATGGTCTATGCTTTTGTATACTAATATAAGAGATAGTACTCCTTACCTCCTCCATAATTTTGGCGGATTCCGTGCAGGATAGTTCAAACAAAGCGAACCTAGAACCATTTCCAGTATAAGGCTGACCCCACATTGGGCGTACGCGTTGTGAAGGACGCGAACGCCGTCGCGCGTTGGTCGCGTAGTCGCGCACGCTAGACGCACGCAGAGCTCACGTCACGTTATTGTTATAATCACTAACAAAATGGATTTTGATATGGAGAAGATACAATGGTTTTTCATATTAATTTCTCTGAGACGGTCGCTCATAAAACGCGACGTGAGCTCAGCGTGCGAGCGACGTTCACGCTGCACACACGCCGCACGCTGGAAAAACGACGCCCACGTCGCGTTGTCGCGGCGCTCACGCGGCGTTCGCGTCCTTCACACGCTCGAGGATTGCGCACGACCAATGTGGGGTCAGCCTAAAGAATAGATACCGAATATTCAACAAAATAATCGGTTTCTGGAAACTTCGGCATTTGTTTCGGCAGCCGCTTTTAACATCTATCTAAAATTCGGTGAACTCAAAAATTACATGTTCAACACATCACTAAATTACTAATAGGAAAACCAAGAGATCTAAGAGTCAAAATAAACTTGACACAAAATTTCAATTTCATTTATTTACAAATAATAAATATTCTCACATTATTATGCAAATCTACAACTAATCAGATCTACGTATTGTATATTCTAAAATATGTATATAATTTATATATTTAAATTAATGTATAATACTACATAAATTATGGCATATAATTTATCATAAGACTTAAGCTTAATTAATTACACAATTAAACATGACAAATAAAGTGTAACACGGCTATAAACAGGTTAAAATCCGAACAAGCCAAATTTTTGAGGGTGGTTCAAGCCCATCTAGCATGCCCACCAAAACACGATATGATATAGCGATTTATCGACACCAACTGTCTTTTTTTGAAATATGATAGAGAGTTGTTTAATATTTATCGCAACAGCGATCATAACATGTGACGTCACCGGCACAGCGATTCAACATGGCGGCTATATCTATGATATTTTAGAATTGGTTTCGATAAATCACTATATCATATCGTATTTTGGTGGTCATGCTGGAGGCAGAGTCAAGTGTAGAAAATAGAAAAATAATTTTAAAAATATAACATTGTAAATTTAATTAGAGATGTTCCGACTAATCGGTGAAACTGACTCTGATGACTTATCCGGCCACTTGTAGTATATTAATGGGCAAAAAGCGCCGATTATCCGGCTTCTTACTTTTTTTTTCATAATATAAGGTGCTTCAAAAATATCTGCAACGGCTGAAATGGGTAAAAGTATTGCTTATATAGATTACGATAGTGAAGGAATTACGTGCCCCGGATCGGTAATTAATTATTTGCGAAAAGACAGTAAATAAATGGTTACTTGCTTCAATTTGCATAACACACTTCGTCATCCGCCCTTGACACTGCGCGGGAGCGGTATAATGTGAAACGTTCATTTTGTCCACGTTGATGTGGACGGTTTGAGACAGAATAAAGCCTAATCTTTATTTAATATAATTTTTTTAGTGAAAACATTAATGATGTTCTGGACATAAAATTCCTTCACTATCGTAATCTATATAAGCTATACTTTTACCCATTTCAGCCGTTGCAGATATTTATGAAGCACCTTATATATTTTTTATTGTATTGTTTCATTTAAATTAACTATCACAGTATTGGTTTATTTTTACAATAGAGCACATAATACCCAATAGAGTAGAAATGTCATATGATTTGTTCGGCAAAATTTTCCGCCATTTTTTAATATGTATCTGTACTTTTTTGTATGGGCGAGAGTGGACAGGACTTGTCATTTCGTAGTTAACTTAGTTAAGTTCGTTAGTAGTACGTTAAGTTACTTAAATTTAGTAAAAAATCACTTACTAGTTTCGGAGAAAGACGGTTCGCATTACTGCTCTATAGGCTCGATGATTTTTACACTAAGACACCGCTCTGACCCGAACAAAAATCAAGACAGAATGCAAAGTAAACAAAACATGATTCGACTCGCTTGCAAGCGGTTGCGACTTGCGCGCGAATCGGCTGTAAACGAAGCGTCACGGAAATTGCCGAATGCCCCCGAAACCGTGATTTTACGGCTAGTCGGCCAAAGTAGTCGGCACATCTCCAAAAATAATCTCTTTTTTATATTTCGAATTCTAGTCTTGTTAAAATTTGGCTCGTACATTTTCTAAAACACTATAGAATGTCATCGTTAATTGAAGAAACAATCACACCGCAAATGAACGCGTGGTCATTTGAGTTCGCTACACAAATAAATGTACTTATTAAAAAATAATACTGAATGACCTTCAATAATCAGTCGTATTATAGTTATATTTGTCAGTTACGCCGATATCAATAGTTTGAATACATCATTTGCCAGTTTACAAAGTCTTTATAAACGTGCGACAGAGACGACACTATATAACCGAAGACAGCCGAACATTAGTCGAGTTTCTTAGCTAATTACGTGTATTATTCGGCAGTGTGGCATTCTAATATATTATTTTATTGTACTACTTTAATTTAAAGGTGGCAATTAGAACTACAAATATACTAGATGCCCCAGCGTAAATGCATAGATCTAGGGGTTACATCCAAATGTAAGTTCCGGGACGTTTTTGTAGTTTTCAAGTTTCAATTTTTCTTATTTTTGCCAAATCTTGGCTTAAAAGACTTTATTGGTAACAAGAGCCATGATTATTGTGAAACAAGCTAGATTTGTTTTTCGGAAATAAGTGAACAGAATACGTTTCAGCTTCGATCAAGAATACACTAGATAACCGGTCAGCTACTCAAAAAAAGTGGGGTCTTATTTTGTGTAAGTTATTCTGTACTGTACTGTACATTTCTTAGAAAATAAGAGTTGTATTTATAATGAGTAGTTGCTGCAGATGTGTCAAAATAAAATGAGGCCAGATTTTTACGAACGCGTGTGAATATCGACACAAACAAAACTGCACCTTAACGTTTGCGGTTAAGGCATACGTTAGAACTAAATTATTTATTGTTTTATAGTCCTTTTTTCTACTTAATAATATAGTAAGACGGTGCCTGAATGAATACTGTTTGAAAAAGCGAGGCGAACACTAGTGTATTCTTGATCGAAGCCTTACAGTGATATAAACAATTGTGTGTCGCTCCGATTCCATTGCGCAAAAAAAAAACTTTAATCCCAAAGTTAGTTTTCATTATCTTGTTAGTAAAAAGGAGTAGTTTATTCGGCAATAAATTGTCTATATCGTCCCTCGCATGACTAACTGACGTAACTAAATAAAAAACAAAGTTATCACAGACGTAACGGTTTTGTAAGTAAATAAAAAAATAAATACATATAATATATAAATGGACCAAATACTGTATGCACACTGATGCTCTTCTCTCTGTATGTATACAATAAACTTGTATGTAAGACGCAGGTTAGAGTGTAGGAAAGGGGGCGCAGGGTTAGGTTAGGTTAGAACATCTAGGTTAGGTTAGGTTAGAACAGTGACCATATAAAGCGCGAAGCCGAGCGAGCGTGCCGCGGCAGCGGCCGGCGAGCGCTAGATTTTAATTATAAATTTTGTTATTGTAAACTGAAAAGAAATTACTTACAGTGTACACAATAACGCATGCTTGCGTTTTTAGGTAATGTAAATTTATACTTAATAGGCTTTATTACTTTTAATTGTTATTGAAAGTAAGTGTAAGAGTAATTGATTGTTATCTTAAATGATATAATTTGAAAACGTAAGATAATATAAAACGTTAAATATATTAAGCGAGTTGTTATAAGAAAAAAAAATTTATTAAATAAAATCATGTCATTAAATCGTATACTAATATTTATTTGAAGCATTACACACCCTATAATCACGTTAGGTTAGGTTTAGGTTCAGGTTAGGTTAGGTTTAGGTTTGGTTAGGTTAGGTTTATAAGTGCACCCCCTTTGCGACACCCGGACCAAGACGCGCATAGCATATTCTACAGCTCCAGATATCAAGTTCTAAACATTACAGTTAAATTTGACCGATGCTAGTTACGACACTTAGTCATGCGAGGGACGATATTATATCTTTCTAATAAAAATGTATGAAAAATAATAAACACTCGAAACCTACAATAAATCGCGGAACATGCATGTAGGAACACCCTGTAATTATGAACTCCGAGGTCTGCAGCGCAGCTGGAACGCTACCTTGTGATTTATACAATTTGTTGTTTTTTAACGGAGTATCCGTTATGATAATAAAAAATATTTCCGAACGGAAAACCCGTCCTTACAATAAATAATTTAATTCATATTATGTAAAAATAGATTATTTCCGTAATTATTGCTATAAACATTCTTATTTTATAATCACTACTATGACTTGATATTTTATTTTAACTTAAAAGTCTCACGTTATCTGCCGCACTCAGACACGTCACTTAACAGTAGTGTTGATTAACATTTTTGATTGTGATTATTTGATAAAATAAATAACTACGATAAAGGTTTCTGATAAGTTATCAAACTTGCGTCATACTAGCGAGCAAAGAAAGTAAAATCGAACTTTGACGTTTGCGTGAACATTAGTTGACAGCGGTTGACAAGACAAGACCGAATACACTGGCGCCATCTAAGACTAGCTTTGCCTGTGTTGTCCCATTAGAAAAAAAAGTAGATTAATGTTGAGTATGTTGACTTTACAACATAAATATCACCAAAATACATACACCGTGAATTTTTAATTACCCGATAAAATTAACTAACATAATCAGATATCGATATACATCGAATTTGGCGAATAAAAAAAAAATTTTTTTTATGAGAAATTTATTTGAAATTTCCCTAACATTCCGTAAAAAATATGCACCATAAAAGTCCTGCTAATTCAAATAGTAATCATTATCATTCCAACATTAACGGAACCAAAATCCACCTAATTATAATACTACGAAGATGGTTTACATGTTTTTGGTGCATTAACAGGATTTATTTGAAGTCCTATAAAACGATATTTTTGTATGAACGCTATAATATTTGTGTGTTACTTACTGATATACATATTTTTATAAACGCAAATTTTAGTTTTCTCGGATAATTAAAAAGTCACGGTGTATAAACAGGCTGTCATAAGAGTTCCAGTCAAATGTAAAACAATACTGTTAAGATTTGATTTATACAGGGTGAATGGTGATTCAGAATCGAGTAAAAAAAGGGTTCTGAAAAAATATATGTTGGGGTTGGATAATTGGTGTGATTGTGGAAACAATTTATTATTATCTATTTATTTACACCAATTATCTAGAATTCTAGACCTAAACTTAGCAAAGCTAGTACTATGGCGACTAGATAACGGACAAACATACTTAAATACAATTGCCCCCTTGTTGGATTCGAACTCGCAACCTCCGGTTTTAAAGTCCGGTTAGCGCAACACACATGGTCCTCATTTTTCGTGTTTACTCGATTCTAACCCCCAAAATTTGTCTTACATTTTTTAACACCCTGTATTTAACCTTTCAAACGTACGTATAAATTACATATTTACATTTTTAGAGCGTAGTAAGGCGGTTTTTCTTGCACGTGACCCATTTTCGGGTCGCACGGCCAAATGGGCTGGAGCCCCATGTCTGGGGTCGGCATGGCGGGTGGGGTCTGCATGGGGACCTGCGACAAGAATTAAAAGTTCGATTCCTTTGAATTGTCAAAAAAATAACACCATTTTTTTATTTTTATACAAAAGTTAATTCTCGGAATCCGATTTGTTCAGTACCACAGTTAAGCCACCTACGCCGCGGTTGTGAGTGGATGGGTGACCATTCCAACCATATTCAGCGACATTTATCACAGGCATCTCCGTGCTTTCGGCACGTTAAAAGTTGGTCCCGGCTAATATCGCTTGATACTAGTAGTGAAGCCTAATCAGAGGCCTTAGGGCGGCTCGATTACATCTGACAGTAAGGTTCTGTCACTGGCCTTGCAACACCCTTCCACCGCACTGGGCCCGCGTGTGGTGGAGTATGGGACACACCACCTCATAGTTGAGGTGAGGCCTGTGCCCTGCAGTGGGTCATATATAGGCATACTTGTACCGCACTCACCTGCCTCGCGTCTGGGCGGTCTGGGCGGTCGGGGCGGCGCTTGCCGCGGCTGCGCTTGGGCCAGGGCTTCTTGAGGTGCACGTACGTGACGTGCGCGCGCTTCTCGCTCGCGTGCTTGAACCCCTTCCCGCACATCTCGCACTTGAACGGCTTCAGCCCCGTGTGGATCTGACGGTTAGTGTCTCATTCAGTATGAGGAGTAGCCCGAGTGAGCCCCCCCCCCATAGGGTAGCCGAAATGACCTGGATAGCCTTATTTCCTTTGAGTAAACATAGTACCGCAGAGTAGCTATGGTAACCCATTGTAGCCCTCGTGCCACCGGAGTAGTCATAATGCCCCGGAGTAGCTGTAGTTACCCAATGTAACCCTAGTGCCCCCCGGAGTAGCTATAATATAAGCCCCATATAGCCCTAGTGCCCTCCGGAGTAGCCATAATACCCCGGAGTAGTTATAGCAACTCAATGTAGCCATAATGGCCCCGACTAGCTATAGTAACCCAATGTAGCCCTAGTGCCCCTCGGAGTAGCCATAGTGCTTCAAAATAGTCGGAATGCCCGGATTTGCTTTTCTGTGTAGCCCTAGTTCCTAGGAGTATCTATAGTGCCCCGAAGTAGCCTTAATGTCCTAGAGCTCCTGAGTAGTCCAGTGCACGGAAGTAGCCGGAATGCTCAGAGTAGCCCTACTATTTCTGAGTAGCCCCAATATCCCTGAGTAGCCTAGTGGCGTTGAGTAGTCCTTGTGCCCCAAAGTAACCCTGATTCCTTGGGGAGGCCAGAGCCCCGAAAGAGAGTTAGTGTCATAGTGCCCGGGAGTAGCCTTAATGTTCTAGAGCCCCTGAGCAGTCCAGTGCACGGAAGTAGCCGGAATGTTCGGAATAGCACTAGTATCCCTAAATAGCCCCAGTATTCCTGAGTAGCCTAGTGCCGCTAAGTAGCTCTTATGCCGCAGAGTAACTCTAGTTTCCTGGAGTAGCCATATTGCCCCCAACGAACCCTAGATCCTTATAGATCATCTCTCTTTTATCCTTCCTCACTTTTTCTTCCGAGCTCTTTCTTTTTGATAACTTGAATTTGAAGCGCTTTGGAGTCTTTGCTTTCCTATGTACAAAAACGAAACCTAAAAATATTTCTAGATACAAGACCACTTTAAACTCACAATATTGCCTCTGCCGGTTGCTGTATAACATACTACAGAGCTTTCTGTATACAATGCACACGTATCGATTCGCACAAAAGACCACTCTCCGATCTCTTTCTTACAACCTCTCTTTAAGTGTCTCTGTGTCCCTTACCGTCAAATTATCTTTCTATCTCTTCCCTTTTTTGCCGTCTCTCTTTTCGCTTCTTCATCTCTTTTTCTTCCTCTATCCCAAACATACATCTCAACATACATCCAAAGGGAAAGCCCTTTTTATATTAGTCACCTCTTTCTAGCCTTTCTTGGTAAATATATCTTTTTTTTTCTTCTTATATTTAAATTTGTTCCTGCCCTTACGTATCTCTACCAGTCTTTCTTATTATTTTCCTCTCCTACTTCACTATTCGTTCTTTTTTTTTATTTCTCCTATCTTTCTTTCCCTCTCCTCTCTCGCCCCTTTCTCTCTACCTCCCTCTCTCTTTTACTTTCCTACTAATGCTCTCTTTTTGGTACCATTGCTTTGCTAAGGATCTAGAACCCGGGCTCTATTGCTAGATAAACAATATAACTCACACACATATGCCTCTGCCGGTTGCTGTGCGTACTAAAGTGTTTCCCGCACACAGCGCACACGTAGGTCGCCTTCGGTGCGCTTTGCACTCGCCTGTGGGCCACCAGTCTTTGTTTCATCCTAAACGATTTACCCCACGAATCGCACTTAAATAGTATCTCTTCTGTCTGTTTCTCATACTTTCTTTCACGCTGTTCTTCTCATTTGAAGTGCCTATATCCCCAAAGGAAAAACCTATTATTGAATATTACCCACCTCTCTCTTACTCGCTACAATTCTCTTTGTAAATATATCTCACAATTTTTCTACGATTACTTCTATTTCACTTAATTCTTCCCCTAAATCTCTCTCTACCACACTTTCTCATTATTTTTCTCTCCTACATCCCTATATGCTCTTTTTCTCTTTCCCCTATCTTTCTTTATCTCTCCTTTCTTGCCCCTTTCTCTTCTCTTTATCTCTCTTTCTTTCTTACTAATGCTTTCTTATCCCTCTTTAGCCTTATCTTGGTAAATATATCTCACGTTTATCCTCTCTCGTTTGTTTGCTCCTGTCCTTGCATCACTCTCTACCATTCTACTATTTCCCTCCTCATACTTCACTATATGTTTTCTCTATTCCTCTTATATCCCTCTACTCTCTCTCTGTCTTTCTTTTTCTTTTTATCTTCTATTTTTGGAATCCATGCTTTGATACTCAAGATTAAGCGACTTGGGGACCTAAAATCGAGCTGTATGCTAGTCAAGTAACAAAAGATACTTACAAACATATGCCTCTGCCGGTTGCTGTGCGTACTAAAATGCTTCCCACACACAGCGCACACGTAGGTCGCCTTCTGTGCGCTGTGCACCCGCCTGTGGGCTACCAGTCTTTGTTTCATTCTAAACGACTTGCCACACGAATCGCACTTGAAAGGTCTCTCTCCTGTGTGGGTCCAGCGGTGGTCTTTTAGGAGAGCGTAGCTCTAGGAAAAAAAAAGGACCCATATTTTAAAAAAACAGCCATAAGTCAGGAACGATTTCGTACGACCGTTCAATAATAAAAGTTTTTTTTTTACTCGATATGTATTTTTTGTTTTATTTAAAATGTCGCATAATATCGCGTCTTGGTACAATTTTTACTTAGAAGTGACGTCACGAGCCACCCCACTCCCGAACTTTGGCGCGCTTTATCTTTGTCATTTTTGGTTAATTGACAAAACAAAAAAAATGGTATCCATTATTTTTTGATAATCTAACTGACGGACTAAATAGAATTTTATTTTCTTTACCCAGTACAGAACGTGAAGAATTGTACCAAGACGTGACGTCATGTTCCTGTTCCTAAACAGTGGGGTCTTATTGTCTCCATCCATGACATTACCTGGAACATTCTCCCGCACACCTCGCACATGCAGGGTGACTTCATGGAGGGGTAATTGGTTCGATTCTTGTCTGGATGCATCCGCCGGAAGTGGCCGTGGTACGCCCGCGAGTCTTCGAGTTGGAGACCGCACTGGTAATATATAAATTTGTTACAAATATTAAAGAAATCGATATAGCTAGCTAAGATCTAATATGTACGTGTAGTTTATTGAATAGGGTTTACAACGAGATTTTCAGCGAGATAGATACATTTGCTTACAGTAAGGCAACATTTAGGTCACATGCCATTAAGGTATTGAGTGGTCCCTAAATTACTTAAAAATCATTAGGTTATTGTTGAGTTATATTATCTTTATGTATTTGCACACATACACACATACTCACACACTCACACACAACGTGATGAGCATATTGTTCATAGTTTTATATTGCTTCATAGTTTTATTTTGCTTTTAAAGTTTGGGTTTTATGTAAGTCTTTTTAAGTTTTATGGAGCACCTGTTACTACATGATTTGTTATCTGCCAGCCGATGAGAGATTCAATGTTTTCGTTTGCACCGACTCCAAAAATAAGTGATTAGGTACCTTACATGTTAAGATTATTTTTAGCTTTTTGAAGTCAGTTTTATT
Organism: Anania hortulata; assembly: GCA_963576865.1. Classification (NCBI taxonomy): domain Eukaryota; kingdom Metazoa; phylum Arthropoda; class Insecta; order Lepidoptera; family Crambidae; genus Anania; species Anania hortulata. Next base: position 2,747,788 of record OY756417.1, on the reverse strand, counting down.
TTTTTATATAAAATTTTATGAGATTTTATTTGTGACTTCTATCAATCAAATGCGTCGATGACCTCTTACACCCAAACGCTCCTTTCTGCAGTCGGTTAGGGAGTAACAACTGACCTGTTCGCAGGGTATAGGTCCTTCGGCCTTCCTTAACTGGCTGGGGAACATCTTCGAATCTTCCTTTTCTCTTCTATCTTTAGCTCTCTTGTCTCTCTCTTTGCTCTCTTTTGATTTCCTTCCGTTAGGCGGCTTGTTCGGTTCTCTTGAGCCTTGATAATAAATCGTAATAATTATTTGGCAATAGGGAATATGCACCAAAATAATATATTGTTATTATTACTATATTTATAAGAAATTCTATGAAATTATAGTGCTAATAGTGAAAACAAAATTGATTTTAGGTTAAACAATAACCGTAATACAGTAATTAGAAATTGAGATATACCTGTCTCTTTCTTAAACAAATTTTACAATGAAAAATGTATGGCGGACGTGAACTGTGACGTCACGGTACAAGTCGGATCTCCTTGTCTAGCACGCGACTTTAATGGGTTGTAAGTCAAGTATTTATCGATAATATTTTTCGAAAATTCTTTAAGTTTTATTTATTTTAAGACCAAATAAAAATATATGCACATTTCCTATTCAGTATTTGGAGAAAATAGTAAAAGTGTGTTAAAACCTCTATTTTCTATTTATTATATTGTATAGTTATTCCTACCTTTGTCAACAGAGTTGTGTCGTGCTGAGACACTGATATGCCGTTTTAAAGCCTCCGAGTCTATAAAGCGAATGTTGCACAACTCGCATTGTGGACCGTCTTCCGGAATCTATAACAAATTATTCATCACTCAACATTTGTTAAGATTAAATAACATTAGTTTCTCATTTTCTTCTTCATCTACACGGTCAATCCCGGTTGCTTCCAAAGCCATCGCTTTGGAACCCAAGGTCCACTTTTCTTATTTCCTTCTCCACTTCTCACGGTCTTGAGCGTCTCTAGTTGTGAGATCATTTCTCATAAAAACATTTAAGGTTCACATAGAAATAAGACACATTAGATTATTATAGTTTGTTGTATAGGGTTGTTAGATCTTTAATATAATATTGCCCCAAATCCACTTATAACCAGATCAAAAGAAAGAACTTTACGTGGATTTTTTGCGATTTAGATGTTGGTTGGTACTCTATTGAAAGTTCTTATATTTGATCAATAGAATCCCCCTATAAAAGGAAGTTAAGTTACAAAATAGGATGTTAAATAATTGTAACAGCACTGCCTGTGCGTACCGAATTCCACATACCTCCGTTGGTCCCTTTGTGGGCGATTTATGGGATACGTTGGCAAAATGTTAAATCATTGTAACACTACTTTGCCTGCGCGTACCGAATTCCTCATACCCCCGTTGGTCCCTTAGTGGGCGGTTTATAGGATACTTTGTCAAAATTTAACGTATCTGTCTTTAACGATATAGTTTCTGTTGTATAGAGATTAGACTTCCCAATAAAATATTATGCGTGGTCATACATTAAAAATACGAGACACAATAAAAATTCTAATATTCGGGGGTTAACTGTAAGCCGCATAGCGTCAAACAAACCTCCACCTTCTTTTAAATGATGAACATAGGAAATACCACTTATAAAATAATATATTATCGTAACCACAATATTGTTGTCTTTACTATTTTTATTTAAACTTACCGGTGCATTCTCCTGTCTGTGTTTAAGTTTCTTGTGTAGCGCTATCCCTTTCTCGCTGACGAATGAGTACCCGCACAGTTGACAGACGAAGTCTGACGGGTGCTTGATGCGAATATGGCCCATGTATGTCGTAAATTTGCTACGGAATTAACACAAGATTTATATTACTTATAGATAGATAGATAGATACTCTTTATAAAATATTAATTAGGTAGCGTTCTGCGCATAAGCATGTCAACTTCATTGTTTTTTATTTAGTACTAGCTGACCCAGCGAACTTCGTTCCGCCAATTCGTTTATATGGGAAAATAAAATAGTTGTTTTACTACTTTCCTTGCATTTGTTTTATATTTTCACACCTTTTAAACCTTCCCTGAACTTCCACAAATATTTCAAGATCAAAATTAGCCAAATCGGTCCAGCCATCCTCGAGTTTTAGCGAGACCAACGAACAGCAATTCATTTATATATATATAGATTTACATTTCAATTTTACCACACCACACAAAAGAAACAAATCACAGAAAAAAAAATACACAATTTAGGCGGTCTTATCACTAGAAGCGATCTTTTCCAGACAACCTTTAGGTAGAGGACATTAAATTAAACATATCTCTTAGTATATTATACGGTAGTTTTGTTGGTTTAGGTTACGCAAATATCAAACTCTCCTACTCAAATACAACTCTTTTACTAACTCCTTTACTGTGGGGTGAATCCCACATCAACATCATCATCATTTCAGCCATAGCAAGTCCACTGCTGAACATAGGCCTCCCCCAGTGACTTCCAGATTGTCCGGTTGGAAGCGGCCTGCATCCAGCGGCTTCCTGCAACCTTTATCAGGTCGTCTGTCCACCTCGTGGGCGGACGTTCTACGCTGCGCTTGCCGGTACGTGGCCTCCATTACAAAACCTTTCTGCCCCATCGGCCGTCAGTTCTGCGTACTATGTGCCCCGCCCACTGCTACTTAAGCTTGCTAATCCGTTGGGCTATATCAGCGATTTTTGTTCGTTTACGGATCTCCTCATTTCAGATTCGATCTCGCAAAGAAACAACGAGCATAGCCCTTTCCATAGCACGCTGTGTGACCTTGAGCTTTCTTATGAGGCCCATAGTGAGAGGCCACGTTTCAGCTCCATATGTCATCACTGGTAACACACACTGGTTGTAAACTTTCGTCATTAGGCACTAAGGTATTTTCGACGAGAAATCTAGAAAGAGAATTGAGAAATATAAAGTGAGGAGTTGAGTATGACTCACAGGAACTCGTCGGGGCAGTGCGGGCAGGCGTACTTGGTGCCCTTGTGCCAGCGCTCGTGCAGCCGCGCCGACTGCCGGTGCGCCGTCACGTACGGGCACTGCTTGCAGCTGAACCTGCACGCGACAACGGAACGGAACTGTGATGTAATACAGATCACCTTAGAGCGTGGCCTTCTATGGTCCACCCTGGAAGGTGAACCATGGAAGGACATGCATGCTTCTTTGATGGCCAACACGTACGGGCACTGCTTGCAGCTGAACCTGCACGAGACAACGGAACGGGACTGTGATGTAATACAGATCACCTTAGAGCGTGGCCTTCTATGGTCCACCCTGGAAGGTGAACCATGGAAGGCCATGCATGCTTCTTTGATGGCCAACACGTACGGGCACTGCTTGCAGCTGAACCTGCACGCGACAACGGAACAGGACTGTGATGGGATACAGATCACCTTAGAGCGTGGCCTTCTATGGTCCACCCTGGAAGGTGAACCATGGAAGGCCATGCATGCTTCTTTGATGGCCAACACGTACGGGCACTGCTTGCAGCTGAACCTGCACGCGACAACGGAACCGGACAAGGTTATAATACAGATCACCCGCGATAATCCGACATAAAGTGGGTGGATTAGGGAAGGCCATGCTCCTTCAAAGGCATCGAGCACATACCCTATAGAGCAGCAATACAAAACATCTTTCTCCGAAACATGTTAGTGATTTCTGAATTACATTTAGTATGAAATGGCAACTCTTACCCATACAAAAACTGATTAAAAAATGGCGTAAAATTTATAAATTTAGAACAAATAATATGACATTTCTACTCTATACGGTATGTGCTCCTTGTTCGAAGGCCAACACGTACGTGCACTGCTTGCAGCTGAACCTGCACGCGAAAACGGAACGGGACTGTGTTGGGATACAGATCACCTTAGAGCGTGGCCTTCTATGGTCCACCCTGAAAGGTGAACCATGGAAGGCCATGCATGCTGCTTTGATGGCCAACACGTACGGGCACTGCTTGTAGCTGAACCTGCACGAAACAACGGAACCGGACTGTGTTGTGGTGATACAGATCACCTTAGAGCGTGGCCCTCCATGGTCTACCCGGTCCATGGACGGCCATGCTCCTTCTAAGGCCAACACGTAGGGGCACTGCTTGCAGCTGAACCTGCACGCGACAACGGAACGGGACTGTGTTGTGATGCAGATCACCTTGGAGCATGGCCTTCTATGGCCAAATTTTTACCGAGCTACCTCCCTTTCGTAATGCAGCGGTACACACACTACCTACTTGGTTTTAATTACGAAGTTGCACGCGACAACAGGACCAAACTTGCATTACAGATGACCTTGGAGCGTGGCTTTGCCTTCCATGGTCTACCCGGACAGGACCATGGAAGGCCATGCTACTTCGAAGGCCATTATTGATATTTTTACTGGTACTGCACAGGTTTTTTAAACCGTTACAGTCCCTTCTAAAGAGGAGTTTACTATACCTTTGCGTGTGATGCGCTGTTATGTGTTTCCGCAGAGCGTGGGGATGTTTGAAATGAGTCTTGCACACAGCGCAACGGTGTTCGCCGCATTCCTTGAAAAAAATATAATAGAATCTTCGATCAATAATACACTAGATAACGAGTCAGCTACTCAAAAACAACCGAGTAAATAACGCCTCACTTCAAATTAGGGTCTTATTTTGCTTAAGAAAGAAAGAAAGAAAGAAACGTTTATTCGACACACAAGAGAAAATAATAATAATAATACACAAAACAATATAAATTAGATATTGTGTCGAAAAGCATTCAGCATTTGTCGTGAAAGCCACAGACTTATCACGACGCTGATTTTCGGCGGGAACCTCCGACGCTGGAACGTGCAGCGAGTGACGCAGCGGCACATCGGACCACCAGAGAATCCCAAATCCCTCCAACGGCCTCCGGGCCGATGGGGAGCACAAAATCGGTCGGAGAAAACCTGGGACCCGCGATAGGCCGATGCACCGCCGCCCACAAGCACGGCGCCCGACGGGACAACATATTCACACGAAATTATAGGTACACGCCACACGGTGTCACTCGGACAGAGCGGAGTATCAATCCGGACGAGTAAGGTGCGGCAAAATCGATTTCGGTCCGATTCGGATATCGGATTAAGGTTATTCTGTACTTTATTTCTTAGACCTTAAGAGTTGTATTTATACGAACGCGACCGGATTTTTACGAACGCGTGTGAATATCGACAAACAAAACTGCACCTTAACGTTTGCGGTTAAGGCATACGTTAAAACTATTTTTTTCCACTCAATAATATAGAAACACGGTGCCATATTTGAGTACAATTTTAATAAGCGAGGCGTTATCTAATGTATTCTTGATCGAAGTAATCTATACTAATATTACAAAGCTAAAAAGTTTGTTTCTTCGATTGAACTGAACACTATCTCAGGAACTACTGAATCGAATAAAAAAAAAGCGGCCAAGTGGGAGTCGGACTCGCCCATGAAGGGTTCCGTAGCAGCAAGTAACATAATATAAAAGTTCTTGTAGTTCGTTGTAACTTTGATCGATGTTTTAATAGTGTAAATTGCGGTTTACGATTTATGACGTATTAAAAAAAACTACTTACTAGATCTCGTTCAAATTAATTGTGGAATTGGTGGAAGTTTGCATGGTAATGTACATCATATAGTTTTTTAAGTTTCTTCATTCTCTTATTTTAGAAGTTACAGGAGGGGGGCGGTGACACACATTTTATCACTTTGGAAGTGTCTCTCGCGCAAGCTATTCAGTTTAGAAAAAAACAATTTTTGAGTTTCAGTTCTAAGTATGGGAAACCCCCAAATTTTTTTGTTTTTTTTTCTATTTTTGTGTGAAAATCTTAATGCAGTTCACAGAATACATCTACTTACCAAGTTTCAACAGTATAGTTCTTATAGTTTCGGAAAAAAGTGGCTGTGACATACGGACGGACAGAAAGACAGACAGACAGACATGAGGAATCCATAAGGGTTCCTTTTTTTGCCATTTGGCTACGGAACCCTAATGACGAAATATGTGACTATGTGCTGTGACGAGAACATGGGGGGGGGACCTTAAAAGATTATGAAATTCGTGTGACGTTTTTAATGGACAACCCCTTATATTAAAACTCACCTCTGTATGCCTCAACATATGCGAATTGTAAGCGTCTTCATCCAAAAAACCTTTGTAACACTCTGTACACTTAAAAACTGCATTCTTATAATTAGAACTCTCTTGTCTCTTCTCAATCTCCGCAACTTGCTCCTCATACGTCAGATCAGTTATAGTGAAAAGCGTTTCGTTAAGATCGTCACTCAAAAACGGCTTCCTCCTCCTATCAATTTTCGGTTCTGGATTCTTCTTTTGCGCTCTCTTCTTTAACTTCTTCGTTTCTTTCTTCCTTCTCTTCACTTCTAGAACTACGCTGTCGTCTGTTGTGTAGTCTTTCTCCGACGCTACGTATTCGTCTTCTATGTTATCTTCGAGTTTGACGTTTAATTCGTCCTTTATTTTGGAATCTAAGTCTAGATTGAGATCGTTTGTTTCTTTGTTTGTTTGTGTGACGTCATTGTTGAATTGGCTTTCGTAATATTTCGGTGTGAAATTTGCTATTTGGTTGTCGGTTGTCGAATCTAAATGTTGGTTTAAAAACTGTAAAAAAAAATTAATTAGATCCTAATTTTTACTAATTAAGGTTAGAAAAGGTATTTTTTGATTTTACATAAAAAAAGGTTTTGTAACTTATTCCGCAATCTAACTTACCTCATCATGACTTGCCATATGACTATAATATTCACCTTGATCTACAAAGGTTTTAACGCATTCCATACATTTTAATTCTTCACTCTCAACTTCTTTACTCGATTTCTTTCTTACTCTTCTTTCTTTCTGTTTAATCTTTACCTTTTTTCTTTTTCTTACTCCTAGAGGAAGAGAATCATCTGATGAATATTCTAAAGAACCGTTGTGTGTATCTTCTACGTCAAGTGTAACGTCAAACTCTTGTAAGAATACTTCATTGTTAATAGGCGATGGGATATCTAGATCTTTCTTTTCACTTCTATCATCTTCTAGAAGGTAATCGTAGTGATCGGAGCCGTAGTACTTCGGTGCAAGAGTCGATGTGAGTTGATTGTTAATTCTGCTTATGGATTTTAGGTTTTGAATTGTGAGCTAGAAGTAAATAGAAAAATAATATTAGAAATAGTACCACTTATGATGCATCTGCACCGACTCTAAAAAATATATATTAGATAAAACATTCCGTGATACTTCACGGAAATAGTACTTTGTGTGTATGATTTTTGTACACACGTATGTGAGTATGTGTATGTATGCGTGAGTATGTGTATGTGTACTTGAGTGTGTATGTCTGCGTGAGTGTGTGCGTCGGAGTGTGTGCGTTGGTGTATGTGTGCGTGATTATACGAGTGTGTGTGTCAGTGTGAGTAAGTGTGCAAGTCTGCGGCAGCTGAGATAGTAATTATCTGACTAGGTAAAGGTTAATTATAATAATCTAGCTTTAATATCGAATACTCACGTGGTCCTGCTTCTTGAGAACCTCCAGCATCAGGCTCATGGCCCGCATACTCTTCGTCCTGAAGCGGGAACAGTTGAGCAGCCTCTGAACACACTCGTAGCATAGCTTCTGGGGGAGTTTGTCTTCTACGCTCACCTTGGGGTGGAGAGGGAATATAGTACTTCTACAATTAAACCAAAGATTATTCATTCGAATAGACTTCTGACGGGAACACAAAATTCAATTTTGCTTGTCTTTACGACACATCTCAGAAAATCTTAGAATTAAGCCAAAGATTCATTCCATTTATAGTCTTCTGACGGAAACACAAAATTCGATTTTGCTTGTCATCATGACACATCTCACGCAATCTTACTAAGGGGGAGGGGGAGACGCCGGTGAAAAGAGAGGGAAGATAGTGCTTTGTCTGCGTCTAGAATAGGCTAGTTTCCTGGGTCATAAAAAGATTATTCTATTTAGTCCGTCAGTTAGATTATCAAAAAATATTGGAACCATGTTTTGTCTTTTGTCAAAATGACGAGGTAAAGCGCATCAAAATGAGCACGTGACGTCACGCCTTGCTTAAAAGTGTCGCAAGGCGTGACGTTACGCGGAACTTTAACGGGCTGTATCTTCATCATTTTTTGTTTGATTGAGAAAAGAAAAAATACGTGTCTAATATTTTCTGTTAATCTAGCTGACGGACTAATTCGGTTTTTTTTAGGAAACTAGCCCATAATAAGATTATTCATTCCAAGGATTTATCAAATAAATACTCACTGGAGAACCTGTCAGATGTTCATACGCTTGATCCAATTTATATTTCCTTATTGGAAACAATTTGTTGTCTGTCACTAGACATATTCTGCATACCTGTAATAATTTACATTTAATTAACTTTGTAATAGTACGAGAGCCCACGACCAAAACCATGTCTCATAGCAATACGGCAAAAACCCCATAAAATCGTTAGATTGTATGATTCTGAACCCGACTAGGTGTGTAGTAACGGTCAAAAGTGTAGCAACTGCGTGGGAGGCCATTTCTGCTGTGTCAAAAAAAAAGACAGTCGGTATTATAGCAATACGTCTGATAGTGAAAATGTACATAGATTTTATAATTGTATTACGAAAAAGATTGTTTTCAGACATTTTGCGCGTAGCATATAGCCTGAGCGCATTTTTGAAAATGTCAACAAATTTAGCCGACCTGTATCATAGCAATACGGATAATTTTTTTTTTCAACTTTTCGTATTGCTGCCATGATTACCAAAAACCTGTTTTCAGACACTTTAAGTGTAGCATATACTCCCAAAAACGAAAATAACGTTTCGGAGTCGCCTGGCCGGCGCCTCTGTTAAATGTTTTTTTAAATTTACAGCCTTCATAGATATTCAAGAATCTCCCTTGTCTATTATATGTACTTTGACAGATGACATGACAGATGTCATTACTTATTTCTTTTGTAAAAGTTACTCAAGTGTGCTTTAAATAAAACCAAAACTATCAAATCAATCAGTATTTAATTTCAACAGCCTCAGCGTATTCATTGGTTTGTAACAGAAAATTCAAGATGCCTCAATACGATTTTTAAATGATATCTGAGTATCGAAAAGTTGTCTGATAGAGAAGGTGCTACACTTAATTTGTCTGATATAATTTTTTTGCACATGTGGACAACTTATTTTATCATGTCCAACAATTTTCAGACATAATTCTATGATACCGATCGGTAAAATTTGTTAACATTTTCAAAACGGTCTCAAAATTTAATGCGTTCACATTTCCGTCTGAAAATTGTTTTGTTCGCATCAAATAACCAAAATTTACTAATAAAAAAGATTTTCAGACGTATTGCTATGAGACAATTTTTTTGTCTCATTTTTAATTTTTTTAAGTGATTTTACGGGTTTGCGCTACACCACTAACGTCTGAAAAATATGTTTCCGGTATCTCAGAACTATCATTCAACTACAGTCTGCAAATCAGACATATTGCTATGATGCAGTTCGGTAAAATTCTTTGACAATTTTGAAAATTCGGTCAGATCAAACGCTACGCGGAAAATGTCTGATATTGGTATTTTCGAGTTCAGGATAATCGTATCTATCGATTTGATGCGGTTTTGGCCGTATTGCTATGAGACAAAAATTTTGGTCGTGGGCTCTCGTACTATAAGTATGATATTCGGATGACAATACAATAATTTGACACCATCGTGCTGATCTGATGATGGAGTCAGGAGGTGGGTAGTGGAACTCTTCAACTACTAGTTTTAGTGTCTACCTTCGTGTTTGAGCTCATTCGATTCGCTTTGACGAAATCAATATACAGGTTGTCCTAAGAAGGGTATCACCAGTACCAGCGGGCATCAGTGGTAGAGGACACTAATACCCATCGATTGGACCCCCATGTATGTTAAGCGAAAATGAACGATTCTCGAGATATTTAGTTTAGAATGGATTTTGACCGGATTGCGAATTATTATTTATTATTATTATTATTTCATTGATTCAGACAACTCAGGTCCATTTTATTAGTAAGATCTTATAAGCTATATTAGTAACAACAAAAATAAAACAATAAAAACAGAGAAAGCTACAGATGACAGCGGCGGGTCAGCCAGTGTTCCTCTTGACCAGCACCTTGGCAAGATGGCGAGTTATAGGAGAGTCATATCTCCCCGCTATGGTCTTCAGGATGGAGTTGAAGCTGGCCCGTACCCTGCAGAGCAACGACGCTGCTTTTTTACGCATGATAGCATAGAAATCGTCAGTGCGTGCCTCAGCGAACATCCCTGAGGCACTGCAAAATCGAGGCAGCCCCAACAACATTCTGAAGCCATTGTTATATTGGACACGTAGAGCATTGACGGTTTTCTGCGTGTAGCTAGCCCACAAGCTGCAGGTATAAAATACTTGACAGTAAGCTTTGAAAAGAGTGATTTTCACTGATCGACTGCACCTTGCAAACCTGCGCACCAGCATATTACATCTGACCGCCAACGCTCTACGCTTCCTCTCAATATCTTCATGATCCAGAAAAACACGTGTGACGACTAAACGGTTGGTGCTAGAGTCCCAATATTTTTACTAAAATAGTCTAATAATGCATCTTTCTCTTCTTCCTCGCCTTCTCCCATTATTTGGGTTTTTTTACGGACGGACCTATCGCTGAGTGCCTTTGAAGAAGGCCTGCTTCAGCTTAACCCGGGCAGTTGTGGCGTGCGCTGAAGGCGCACAGCCTAGGTCCGCCCCGCTAGCGGTCGCCGCGACCCGGCCGAGTGTGAGGCTCAGACTCGTACGTGTCGAGCCCCATACTAGCAGGCGTGATCGGGCCAATGTGGAGTGCAAAAGGCACCCTACCAAGCGGCGAACCCGCTAGTGGTGGCGCCGACGGGACCGGAACTGCCGAAACAGGCCGGACCGATATCTGATCTGGGGTGAGTCAGACTCGACCATTATTTGGGGTCGGCCCTCCTCGTTTTTGGGCGCCAGGATGCTCTATCCTGTGTTGTCTGCGCAGTTAGCACTAACCGTTAGACCAAGCCATAGAATAAGGTAGAGAAGATCACGGAATTAAGCCGGCCGACTGGTCACCACTGCGTGGCTGCGCTGACACCGCCGCGCTTAGATATTAATCGATGTTTAACGGAAAAAAACTATTTTTTCATCAATGTCAAGTCCACAAAAAAATCGAAACAACGATGGTATCGCACACTTAGATAAAGAGTAGCACAACTCAAAATCAGTACACAATGGCACAACTCAAAATAAATATGTGTCTTTGGAGCTAATGTAGGTATTGCAGTATGAGATCATATTAAAAAGTACCACAACTTTAGGACACGGGTGTCTTTGGAGTTAATGTATAGATTCGATTAAACGCGATTCCGAAAATCGCATTAAATCGATTTTGTATCATTTCGAATTGTGCTACTCTTTGTCTAGGTGTGCGGTATAAAAAAAAGGCGAAGTTTTGCGAATAGGACGATTTGCGCTTAAACAAGCATTTTAGCATACGGCTTAACGTAACATGGTCCCTGCATTAAGCCATTTACGTTACATTAAGCCCGGTAACGCCGGGAGAGTACCCACCTTAAGGCGCCTAGTGTCAAAGCGCTTTAATAATAATAAACTCTACTCACCTTAAGGGAAGCAGGTTCACCATAGTCACAGTTTCCTGAATCCTGTAAAATGAAAACGTTTACAGAAGATAGTTTATAGAATTATTAATATTATATTTATTATATAAATTTTTTCATAAACCACATTACGTTTAATCTAACAACAGTAACGTCGCAAGCCTTTGCTGCAAGTTTTTTTTATCTATGTTCAAAATTATCGACAATTATGATTATTATATTATTAGGAATTTATTGACAACTAGCTAGATTTTACTGACATATAATTACTATTGAAATTTTTATTTCAGACATTTCTTAATTACTGCAATTTTTAATTCATGTAATGTAATTAGGACCACCAACATACAATTTGCATGCTGTTTTTATTAGCGAAACATGAGCTCCTTTTATTGTTTTAAGTTATCATTTATACTGTGTTTTGTGCAAATAAACGATTAATTTATTTAAAAACGGTCACTAGCCCGGATCAATGACAAGCTCTCGCAAGCCAAGTCAAACACCCCATTCACACGCTTGCCAAGTGTATAAACGTAGCATTACAAAGTAGTTTCGAAATAAGTTTTTTTTGTTTACCCTTTAACCCAGTCAGGCCGCGGATAGGATACACAGTGGAAATATTATTGCTAAGCAGCCACATGTGGGTAGTTTCAGCTTGACAGATTAAGGAATTAAAATAGAAGCTGACACTGTTATCACCTCCTATTTCACTTTGTAGTTGGTAGATAGAGTTTTCTTTTTCGCTTTTGTGGAAAAGAAATCCTTGGGGAAATTTATGGAGAATGCAAAATTTTGAAAAAGTCTGAAAAAAGCTAAAGAAACAATACTACAAACCTGTAAAATAATGGGAACAGCACCAGTCCTCACTTTCCGCATACCATTCTTCGTCTCATACATGTCATCGCAGAGAAAGTGTTCGGAGCACACAGCACTCCTCTTGTGCGGTTTCCAGGAGTCCTTGCCGACTGCCCGCAGCCAGGCTGCTTGGAGAGATGGCTCACTGGGAAACCTTAAAAATGCGAAATCAAAAATATGTTATTTGTACAATGAAATAGAAAAAAAGGAGTACGACTTTACGAGAACTTTTTTACAAGAAGGAGGAGACTTAACTAAACAAATCAACATATTAACAATGTAAATTCTGTAGTTCTTATTAAAAATTATAAGCACCTAGCCATTCTTTATGATGGATTAGCAAGCTGAAGTGGCGATGTGCGGGGCAGAAAGTTTCTTGAATGGAGGCCACATACCGACAAGCGCAGCATAGGACAACCACCCACAACATCATACCTTTCTCTGATTTTAAGCTAAGTGGCTAAAGCACTTGTTTATAGAAATCAGAAATGAGGCGGTACCACAACACCCAGACCCGAGACAACATAGAAAAAAGCGTTTTCTATATAGACTCTACCAGGAATCGAACCTGGGACTTTGATATTGATATTGATGAAACTAAGTAGAAAGCTCAGAAGCTTGATCCCTAGAAAATTGCATAGCACAAAATTTTTTTTTACAAGTTGCAGGAGTAGTGTAATTAATAAACTAATATATAGAGATATTATACTGGACATCTCAATAACATCTTGTAGTAATTTTTTGCGGGGTTGCTGGCAATAGCTTATATTGTATATCTGACTAATCCCTGAAACTACTCTGCCATTTATTAACTAAAACGTCACTAAGCCTTAAGAGGTCAATAAGATTTTTTATACACTGTACACTATACAATATACTGTACAAGAATACTGTAGTAATTTCAATTAACAATTAAAATTTTAGCATAAAATGGATTTTAAGTATAAATCCTTAATCATTGTGTAGTGTGACCTGTGCAAAGCTGGATCGTTTCACTATTCTTGTAAATAAACTCTTGAACTGAAACTTATTTAACCCAACTTAGTTAACATCCAAGCGGTGTCATGAGACTGCATAACAATAGAATTTATATTGTGTCTCGTTTACATATGCTTGATCAGATTAATAATAGATACAAATCCAATAAGATTGCAGTATGATGTTTTGCCATGTAATGTATAATTTGAAATTATTGAACAAGACAAGGCCATAAACAGTAATCCAGTACTTTTATTCAATGAATACAATAATTATTTAGATGTTTACAAATAAATATGGTCAATCTTATTGGATGTGCAAAATTAATAAATAAAAAGATAATATACTTACACATGAAATGTAATTCCTTCCGACTTCGAAATATGTCTCGAATCATTTTTACAGCCTGGTACACAACACCGCATTGTTAGACACGATAAACATTAGAATTATTATGATTTTTACACAACATCACACACAAGTTTATACATGCAAGTGCAACAATACAATATTTCAGATGTTTTAGTGTAGGTAGACATTACTAAATAAAATATATTTGATAAATTTAAGATACAGAGGATAATAATAATCAAATTTCATAGATTTTTAGCCTTGCTCTAAATTATATTTCCAATCAATTTATTTCTTGAATTTCTTGAAGAATGTAAACTGATCAGTTCAGAAATTTTATCTGTCAACAAAGCATAATTATAGCCGGTGACAGATAGCGACGGAGGCGGCTCCGAACTCGTCTTGATATTCTACGGTCAAACGCTGCCTGGGCTGGCGGAAGTTGACTAAAAGATAAACCAATGGCAGCGCTTGACCTCACAATGTCAAGACGCGTCCGTCGCATTTTGTCACCAGCTTAAAGATGGGTGAGTTGGTGACACACGGGGGGAGGGGACGGACGCGTCTTGACATTGCTTTGACCGTCGACTCTTCGCCTCTAGTTCCGGATTGAGTATACAGGGTCGAATTGAGTATCATGTCCTAAGAAGGGCGTACCAGCAGGCGTCAGGTGATAGAGGACAATAATAAGTACCTATCAATTGGTCCCCCATGTATGTCTAACGAAAAGGATCGATTTTTGAGATGAGTATTTAGTTTAGAATTTAAGCATAATTTTTTACCCAGTTGCGAATTTATTCAGAACAACACAAATGGTTAGTGCTAGAGTCCCAATTTTTTTTTACTGAAATAGTCCATTAATGTACCTTTTTGAGTAAAATATATTTTTTTTTTTAATTGTTTTAACAATCACACCATTTATCTAGCTAGATAACGGCTAAACATATTTACCCCCCCCCCCCTTTATCGCTTGTTTCCTACTCCTTTCTTCTCCATAATTTTGGCAGTGTTCGTGATTTGAATTTTGTCGCGGACTTCTTCTTTTTCGCCGAGCGGGGTCAGTCTGACTCAATTAAGTAGGTACTACGTACTAAAATTCAGCAGTCCACCTATTTGTTTCCACCTACCACGTAAGTATTTTAAAAAATGTACACTTTTCCTTTTGGAAACACTTCTAATAACGTTTAAACGTTCGTGTAGTGTAGAATTTAATTGTCTAATTTAAATTTAATACCAAATACATTTGATTTCCCATTATCTGCCCGGCAGATTTAACGTTAACGCCGATTCTCTTTCCCGTCATCAACAGACTACAGAATGGCATCTACTGCCCCATTATTGCACAGAAAAAATCTTCGATCGATTCGGCATTCCAGTGATCTACTTATTTGCCTCTAGAATGGCGCATGTCGTTGTCAAGTATCGCTCGATCTGACCGACGATTAGGCGATGTTTCACGACGCTTCTGCCCAAATTTGGGATTATCACCTTGCTTTTCCCCCCTCTCTACCTAATACCGAGGATACTCACTCACTTAAATCAAGCGAGGGGATGCTACATTTTAGTGGTCTCTCGGTGGGAACAGGTTTTTTGGCGGGCAGATCTCAAACATAGAGCAATTGCGCCCCCGTTCACAATAAAGAACCTCGCGAACTGACTGGTGGACACTGCAACCCAATTACCTCCTCCCAAAGTAGAAGTCATGACACAACACCTAAAAGACTGAAAACCTGGGCCCTTACCATGACCCCTTAAAGCAGGCCTGCTTTTGAACTGCCCTGCTAATTCGTACTATGACATGTTAGCAGGACTTCCGCAGGCCTGCTATTTTGACGTTTAGAAAAACGTTCACCTTTCTTTTGTATGGACTTTTCCTACCATGACAGTCGTTTCGATAGCAGCTGAGCGTCTTTCGAACGTCTCTAATGTCACTTTTGCCATCTTGAAAAAAGTTACTATTTACTAGTTTTTTCAAGATTGTTTTGTATATATAATAGGTGGATTTACGACTATTTTGATAAATCTTTTTTGTGAAACTTAAAGTTGACCTTGTAGGAATACACTTTGTTTTCGTTTTAGTGTCTTACAAAAACGTTTGTAGTAACTAATACATAAACAATTGGTAAGCATTCTACCAAATAAAATAGATGGTTTAATAGAAACAGCAGTTTAATTAACATTCCTTTCTTTGTTGTAGATATGTGAATGTGATGGATAAGACTTAATCAGAGTCTGCCCGGACTTAATAAATAAAGTACCTATGAACAAACAGTGTCATTGTAAGATGAATAAAGGGAATTTACTACTACACTACAGATAAAACTGGAAGAAGCAAGAATCACTAATGTATCAACAGAATGTAATATGCATAAAGTGCAAATGTTTTTGTTCTCCAATATATTTAAAGAATAAGATAAAGAATTTAAAACTCTTTATCTCAACCCAAATTGTCTAAGTATAGCAAAAATCTATAATAAAAAAGTTGAATCTAAAATCAGAGGTGGGGAAATTTTATAGTACTTATCCTCATTCCAATAAATAGAATGATGAAAAGTTGACAATTCGTTTTATTGTTATATAAAGAATGTTTAAAGGTATTATCAATAATCCTAAAAGTATTATTTAACCAGTTAACATCCAAGCAGGCTCAAGAGACCTCATAACAATGGAATTTCTAATGTGTCTCGTTTATGTATTCTTGATCAGTTAAAATGTTTATCGCTGTCTATATTTGGATGTATTTTTAATTTGTTTAAAAACGTGTGTAGTTCAACTGTAGGTGCTTAGTGGTAGTGGGTGATATTTGTGGGTGTTCTTGTGAATTTTTGTTTTGTGTCAACTAGCAGGTTGGTAAAAATTGTTTTCCAATAAAGATAGGATAACGAGTGGCTAGGTGTTACGAATATAATAAATAAATATACAGCTAGTACTAAGTACCTATTTACAGTTGATATTACCGACGTCAACAATAAATTACGCAACGAAGGAGCGGTATTCTCCTACATACAGGTTAATTAAACTTAATATCACAATTTTTGTAACAATAAACTTTTTATTCATCATTTTATTATTAACAATTAATGATTCTGCATTCATTTAGAAAAGCATAACTCTGGGGGAGCTAAACATGTTGCCCGGTACACAGACAACAATGATCTTCAGTGCTTGTGGAGTGGATGTTTTTGTTGTCGTTTGTTCTTGTTACAGGTGAACTGCTGCAATAAAAACAAACGAAATAACAAAATGCAAGATCAACTTCACCCAATGGACAGTTTAACAAATTATATCAAGATCTGATTTTATATCACACTATAAAAAAATGTTTAATAAATCTTGTATGTATTTTTATGTGAACTTTATCAGCTTAATTCACAAAATTCAAGGTAATATAATAAATTACTGCTATGCTCTTTTTAAGAATTTACAATGTGAGAAAATTATCTAACCCATTTCCTATGTTGTTTATAAAAATCTTCATACTTTTTCTGCATAATGTTTGGTCCACTGCTGGACACATGCCTCTTGCTCTTAAGCGGTGATTCTTGTCTACTGTCTATAGAATAGGTATCATCCGATCATCTGGCTGGTGGTCTGCTCACTCTTCGTCTTCCTGTACGGGGTCTCGGGTCTCCTGAACAAAACCTTGTGACCATCTTTTATCGTCTTTACCTGTGGCACACGCCACTGATTCAGTAAAACTACGTGCATAAATGGCCTGCCCATTGTCATTTTAGTTGTGCCATCTTTTTGCTGACATCGGGGTAACATCATAATACTTACAAAATGGTATTACAGGTATTTCAACGCATTAGAAATTTAGCGCCAAAACTAAATCTGAAAACCGTTCGAATCGCTTTACCGTGTTAAATCTATTTCCCATGTTTACAATAACGATCATTTTTAAATAATGTGCATGTTTATTGCTTTTTCGTCATGAAAATTGTATAGAAACTAATTTTAAAATTAAATGGAAAGTTTGAATCTACTTTTTCTTTGTTATTCTTCTGTCTCATTCACTGAGCAAGTAATCACTACGTTGTCTCACTCTTTCATTCTTTCAAAGTAACAGACCACAGACAAGAATAACTGTTCACCTTGAGGTCTAGCAGTGCAAAAGTCGTTCACCTTTTTAGAGCTTATGGTACGGTTTCCAACCATTCAACTATTGCCCTGCTTTTGAACTGCCCGGAAACTGAATGGTTTTCTGTAAGCTTATGGTAAGGGTCCTGAGCAAGTTGTGCTACTGCAGTTAGCCTGGCGTTTGTCAACTCGCAAAACTTATAAAGATCCCTGGTGTCGCTGGCTAAAATTTTTACTTTATTAATATTTTTAGCTTTATTACTATTGCTCTGTTCTGGTAGAAGAATACATGACCTGGCGCTATTGAACCCTGATTCAAAACATAACTATGATAAAATCAAATAATAGTATTATTATACAGACAAGTTTTGGTTCAAAAACGGATTCAGCTACATACCGGCAATCAGGCTGGAAAATTCAACATAATCCTGTAAATAAACATTTTGATCCGGTTTATTGGGCGATTCGTTCGAAAGAATTGTGAAATCATAGACGTGATGAAGCAAAATGTAACAATCATGTTCATTAGCTTTTATAGGTACACCTAAGCCCGCATCACGAACACTAATAGCAGGTTGGGTCAAGTCTCTTCTCAGAATTTTAAAGAAAAAGAATTTTAAATTTTTGTCCATAGTGGTTGTTATAGCAATGTTGAAGCTCAAACAAATGATGTGAAAACAAATGAAATACGATAAAACAATATTTTTCTGGCTTTATTTCGAAATAAATTTGAATTTGGAATTCCTACTCAAACGCACGATATTTGATGTTAAAGTTGCCAGTATTGAGTATCGGCAATTGCATATGTAAGGACCTAATAGAAAATAAATTATACCAGTTGCTTCAAGCAGCAGCAATATAAATCTGTTTATGTCTGTAGCCTAACCTTTTTTGTTTACCTATATGTAGGTATATTTACATGAAGGTATAATTATATAGTAAGTTTGTATTTTATTTAACACATTGGCATTTCTTCCACCAGCAGGCGATAACAGACGTCTTATTATTATTAAGCTTTGAATAAGGCGAAGCTATTTAATAGAACCGTTTTACCTTACAATAAATAAAACGCATATTAAATACTTACCTTAATCAAAGCTTAAACTGGTGACAAACGGGGACCGACTCGTCTTGACATTGTAAGGTAAAACGCTGCCATTAGTCGATCCTTGGGATAGCGGAAGTTGACGAAAGGATAGACCAATGGCAGCGCTTGACCTCACAATGTCAAGACGCGTCTGTCGCCGTTTGTCACCAGCTTTACTTTTTAATCCTGCCTGTTGGATTTATGCAATGACACTAGAACTATCATGGAGCCTTTGCACAGAGCCCATACTCTATAGATAGAGTAGAAATGTCATACGATTTATCCGACTTTTTCCGCCATTCCTTAATCTGTAAGTGAAAAATCACTTACTAATTTTTTATTTAATCAACATGTTGTGTAGTGTAAACATGGATTTAGTACTCAAGAGTGTAAAAGATGAAGACGTGCTCTTTAATGGGTCTGACCGTTCTCCGTTTAGCAAGGGCTTAAGGGGCACCCTGTTTGTAATATTTATAATTATTTAACCATTTTTAGTATTTAAAGTATTTTATGGCTAGTGTTGTGGACACATTTATTTGTGTATGTAATAGAACTAAACAAAATGATATTAGATTTTTTTACATTACACTGTTTGTGTTCCTTAATAAATATATATAATAAATAATTTATAGGTCCATCCATACCGTTTCACCGAATATTATTGCAAGCTGATACCAAATTTCTAAAACTTTAATACTCATAATGCCCCGTCCTGCTGCCTTCCTATTGTAGCTTTTCAGTGAATTGACTTATGAAATAAAACTATGGTTCCCATTTAAATATTTATTGTACACAATATACACATTAATCAATACAATAATAGTATACCTCTAGTTTTATAGTCAAATACTTAATCTAGGCACTTTCTATAATTTTTATTATTATCTGTGGTTTATAGGTGGAGACTGAGTATTTTTTATTCCGCTTAGGCTCTGGACTATATGCATCCGGAATTTAGACCCGCTAAAAATGGCTCCTGGCCTACATTCGATCCCTCTGAGGCCGTGAAAATCAGAATTAGATGGCGTCTGAAGCGGGTCAGAAAAATTCAGACTGAATGTAGTCCAAGTCTATACCACAGATACCAACACAGAACATTAGCAGTCTTCGGCTAGCGGTCAATGGCTACCATGTAGCTTGGAGGGTGGAGGTAAGGAGTACTATCTTCGTTTTGAAAAAGTGTCCGTCAAAGTGCGTTAAATTGGGTGGCGCCACAGTAGCGTACAGTAGGTAAATTGTAGGTAAATGTTTTTTTAAGGATGGCTTTATCCTCCATATTTAAGTCACTAAAATGTTTAAGAGTGTTCTAACTTGGCACACCATAGTCGGCATACTTCAATCCGTCAACAACTGCTACATTCACACCATACCCTTTGCCTACGCTAGCGCCATTTTGGAGGGTTTTGGAACTGTTATTTACTGCTTTAGCTGGCACCTTTTTCAACTTTGCCCGTAAAAGATAGTACTCCTTACCTCTACCCTCCATACATGTAGCGACTTCATCCTCGAGGTTAAACAAGGTGAGCAAGTCGTCGTGTGGCAAGCACTTTGAATTTCCACGGCGCTCTGGAGTCTTTGATCCGCTCCATATTAGCTTGAACTTGAGCTGCTACACTGAAAATATAATATTTTTATTAGCACTGTGGCAACCGCAGGACACAAAAATTTCAATAGAAATGTTAAAGCGACACTGGCTACGTTATTACAAGAAAACAATATAAATTTAATAGCGTATCTCCTAAAAGTGCGGACCGTGGATCGACTCCTTTCAGGGGCATAGTATTACAATCAGGGATGTTACGCATTCATAGATTGTTTTTGGTGGTTTTTGTCTATACTTTTTTAAATGACTTTTCGTACATATCTTTTAAATTAACTGTTATTTTGATCTGTCGGTTAATATCGTTGGCACTGATCCTGATCCTGCCTCTAATTCTCCTGATTTCCTGTAAATTCCCACTTTTTTCTTTAGCTCTCGATAACATCTTCAAGTGTTTTCCACAAAGGGCGTAATTATACCTCTAGGAAGCAAGCGTAGGACGTCCACTTACAAGGTGGTCAGACGACCTGGTAAGGGTCGCAGGAAGACGCTGGATGCGGGCCGCTTCCAACCGGCCAATCTGATAGTCAATGGGGGAGGCCTATGTTCAGCAGTGGACGTCCTATGGCTGAAATGATGATGATGATGATGATACCTCTAGGGGCGTGGAATTGCCACCAGAGACTTATGGCACCTTCAAATTGTTAGCGTGTAGAAGCGCCACAATTGCGAAACTGACGTACGGCCATAACAGCACCAATAAAGCGGTTTGAGATCAACATCATCTCAGCCGTAGGATGACCACTGCTAAACATAGTCCTCCTCCAGTGTCTTCCAGATTGGCCGGTTGGAAGCGACCTGCATCCAACAACTTCCCCCAACCTTCACCAGGCCGTCTGAAAGCTTATGGGTGGACGTTCTTAGCTGCGCTTGCCAGTAAGTGACCTCCATTTTAGAACCTTTCTGTCCCTTCGCTCATCAGTTCTTTGCGCTATGTGCCCCGCTCACTGCTACTTTAGCTTGCAAATCCGTTAAGCTATGTTAACGACTTTTGTTCACAGTTCTCCTAATTTACGATTTAATATCGCAAACACCGAGCATAGCTCTTTCTTTAGCACGCTATGCAACCTTGAGATATTGAACAAAAATAAGTAGTGGCATGTCTGCCGCGCATATGGTGCGCGACTATGGTATATGTCTGCTACGTGTGCTCAAATACAACAACTTTTACTATGGAACCAAAATCAAAATAGCAAAAAAACATTTGTTTCCCAATACAAAGCGTAACAGCTGATTGGATATTTAGTATGAAGATGAAGTTTCTTTTTAAGATTCCACTGTTGGTCCCATACAAAAAGTTGTTGTGTTTGAGCACCATAATCAGCCCCTAGGAGGTTTTTGATGTTTTTAAAATGACCCTGTATATAATCATCATCATCATCATTTTAGCCATAGAAAGTCCACTGCTGAACAAAGGCCTCCTCCAATGACCCAACATCGGGGGGAATG
This sequence comes from Anania hortulata, assembly GCA_963576865.1. Classification (NCBI taxonomy): domain Eukaryota; kingdom Metazoa; phylum Arthropoda; class Insecta; order Lepidoptera; family Crambidae; genus Anania; species Anania hortulata. Next base: position 2,725,738 of record OY756417.1, on the reverse strand, counting down.
CCAATACTCGCCACGCTTGGCAGGCGGGTCGGCGAGCGCAGTTTTTATAAGATTTCGCACGCAGACGCTGCTTTCCCGTCTCGTGCTACAGCAATTAGTCGCCTCTTACGACACGCCTCCTGTTGGCGGTGGGGAAGTGTACCCCGTCCCCACACGGCACCTTGTATGTAATATAGCATAGATATTCTACCCGCATCTTCCTCAGTTTCGGGTCCCCCTTCGGCCGCTTCTTCGGCCACGGCACGCCCATGTGCGCGTGCCGGATGTGGGATTGCTTCTCGGACGGCGTGGAGAACCGCTTGTTGCATGGCCCGCACGCATACGGCTTGTGTGTGTGTATCTGCCGATTAAATTTAAAACATAATCATTTGTCTTGTGAAATTTCTCTCTACTCGAGGCTTGAAACTCGGTTTTACTAAGCCTTGAAACCTTTAAGGAAAAGGTTGCTCGGTTTCCTCCCCTTCCCAATGTGTACATGATCCCCCCTGATTGACAAAAACTGTATCCCCAAAAACTTTACTAAGAATGGGCTATGTTTCCTAAAAAAATCTAATTAGTCCGTCAGTTGGATTAACAGAAAATATTGGACACGTATTTTTTCTTTTCTCTATCAAACAAAAAATGATGAAGATATAACCCGTTAAAGTTCCGCGTAACGTCACGCCTTGCGAAGTTGCGACACTTTTTAGCGAGGTGTGACGTGACGTGATTACTTTGATGCGCTTTATCTTCGTCATTTTCTGTTTGATTGACAAAAGACAAAATATGGGTCCAATACTTTTTGATAATCATTAATGGACTAAATAGAATATTTTTTTTGACCCAGGAAACTAGCCTATTGTTACTGTGTGTATGGCTGCCTGTTTTTAAATGATGTTAATATAATGTGCGAGTCTAATTTATTGCAATATACAGGGTGTAACGAAAAGGTGAAATAAAACTTTAAGGGGTTATTCTACTGCTAAATTACATCAACTTTTTCTATGGGACCAACATCGAAATCGCAAAAATAAAAAACACTTTCCCATACTAAAACGCGACCAGCTGGCATCAGTTTGTATGGAAACGTCAATATTTTTTTGAGATTTTGATGTTGGTCCCATAGAAAAAGTTGATGTAATTTAGCCGTAGAATAGCCCCTTAAAGTTTTATTTCACCTTTTCGTTACACCCTGTATATGCAGGCTTTTAACAATAGCCCCTGTGGCTCCGACTACAATAAGTATGACTTCAGTACGCATTTTCCAAAGTCTGGTGATCTCAACTTTTAACGCATGATATTTACTTAGTTTCTCAAATTTTTTTGCTCCTATATTGTAGTCAGAAGGCACAGTTATGGCTATTAAATATGTTTTATTAGTGTAAATAATGTCTGGTCTATTGTGAATAATATTATAATAGTTATATACAATGTGTATTTTCGATACTTGATCAAACGAAATGTGCGGATACTAGACCCAAATTTATCGACAAAAAATCAATTAAAAAAAAATTGTCAGCCCCTAGGAGGTCAGGAGGAGGAGGATCTGTATCATTTCAATAAAAAGAAACGACAAAAAAAAATGAAAAGAAAAAAAATTTATTTTAAAAAATAACTGATCGGTTTTAAAGATGGCTGACAATTTTTTTTTTGTCGATAATTTGGGTCTAGTATCCGCACATTTTGTTTGATCAAGTATCGAAAATACACATTGTATAATAGCTGAATAGGCGCAATATTCTTTATATTAGGTCCATACATATGAATTTGCCGATACTCAATACTGGCAACTTTAACATCAAATATCTTGAGTTTCTTCGCTCAATCGTCACAATAATGAGGAGTGGGGGGGGGGATTTGAACCGTATCGTGATGAGAAATAGACTTGTGATGAGAAATAGATTCTGTACGAACATCGGAAGCGATAATCATTTTTTATATTTATTTAGGTTACCAGCGTTTGCTTACACTGTATTTAACAATATGTCTTAAAGCTAATAAAATGTAACTAAATGTAACTACATTTTAAGGTAAACACCAAATGCATAAAGAAGGAATACTTGACGTTAAAATACTAACACATCTCATTGGAGCTCATTAATCGTTATCATCGCAGTGATAACATCATAATGCCACGGTGGAACTCGTATTCGTAAATACCGAGAATTTTCAATTTGTCCATAGTTGTTGTTGAAGCTCAAACAAATTATGTGAAAACAAATGAAATACGAATTTTAAAACATTATTTTTCTGGCTTTATTTCGAAATAAATTTGAATTTGGAATACCTAATCAAACGTAGAGCTGACGGCCGATGGGGCAGAAGCGTTCTAGAATGGAGGCCGCGTACCGGCAAGCGCAGCGTAGGACGTCCACTCACAAGGTGGTCAGACGACCTGGTAAGGGTCGCAGGAAGACGCTGGATGCAGGCCGCTTCCAACCGGCCAATCTGGAAGTCAATGGGGGAGGCCTATGTTCAGCAGTGGACGTCCTATGGCTGAAATGATGATGATGATGATGATAAGAAATTTATGATGTATGATTGGTGTTATATATAAATATTGTATACATGTACTGTTGGTGTACCTTATACAATAAATAAATAAATAAATAAAATTACACTCTATGTATGTATTTAATTTGCTAAATATATAACCTATATAAGTATTACTAATTTAAACACAATCTTGCAATAATTAGGTAATAAGGTGCTTTATTATTTGTTTATTAGATTTAAGTTTGTTATTGTTTTAGGCTGTCTGTTTGCTGAGGCTACACGCCTCTTCTCCCTATTACGTAGGTCACACTATAAGTTTTGCGTAACTTAAAAAAACAACATGTTATAACCAAAATATTATGTTTATTGCCTTTCAAAATACTCTCTTTTACATTTAAAACATTTTTTCATGCGATCGAACAATTTTTTAAAACAGGAAGACCACAGATCTGAAGGCATGTTTTCTACGTGCTGATTGAACGCTATCACTGCCTCTTCGGAGTTGGTAAAAGTAAAACCTCTCATCAAATCTTTGATTTTGGGGAAAATACAGAAATCACAGGGTGCTAGGTCGGGGCTATGCGCAGGATGGGTGACGGCTTTTTCGGAAGCCAAAAATGACTTTGTTTTGTTGGCCGTGTGTGAAGAAGCGTTGTCATGATGTAGGAGAACGCGGCTTCTGGGTCGTCTTTCGCGAACTTTTTCTAACACCCTGGGTAAACAAATGGTAGAATACCCGGCATTAACACTCTTTTGATCTTCAAGTGGAATTGTTCAGATGGGACCCGTAGCTGAGAAAAAAACGCGATCATTTTTTTACCAACGTTTCTCGCCTGCCTCACTTTTGTTGGCCTGTTCTCATTTTCGATCATTCACAAGATAGCTGTTTTTTTTTGGGTTTCAAAACAATAAATCCACGTTTTGTCTCCTGTGACAATGTAATAATTGTAATGTAAGTAAAATGGACTCAAACACATGAAATGAATAACCCAAATCAAATCTTTAACTTTATATGTAGTTCATTTAATAATGCCCAAAAAATCTCTAATTTGACCAGCACAAGCAAAAATCACCAAAAACATTTTCGTTTACCGTGGATAAATAATAATATTATAAAACTATGCGACAAACGCGATAAGCTATATACTGTTTGGAAAAAAGACCCCACCAATCCGCAGTCAAGGCTTGACTATAACAAAGCTCGTAATAAAGCCCATAAAGTATTAGAATATAGCAGAAACTCGTATTATATAAAACATATCAATGATAATTTTAGAAACACTAAAAAAGTATATCAAATTATTAACCAGATGCTAGGTCGGATTTCACTGTCTGTTGATCAAACGATTCTTAATGCCTTTGAATCACAAGGGCTGACTAAGAAAAACATTGCTGACAATTTTGCCACTAGTTTTGAAGATACAGTTAAAACCATAATACCCAGATGTAATATTAAATTGTTGGGCGCAAAAGTGTATGGTGAGCATGTAAATTCTAGCATTCGTTTTCAGAAAGCCACTCGCAATAAGATACACAAAATCATAAACAATCTTAACTCGAACAAAGCTCCAGGCTTGGATGAAATCAAGGTGTCTGATATAAAAATGATAGGTGAAGATATATCTGATGCTATCGCTAATCTCATAAACTGTAGTGTGAGAGAAGGTTTTTATCCAGATGCATTGAAAAAGGGCTGCGTGCGGCCAGTCTTTAAGAAGGGCAAGAAAGATGACTACTGTAATTATCGTCCAATAACTCTCCTCCCATCAATTGATAAGATAGTAGAGAAGTTTATTTGTGAACAAATACATATACTTTAGAAAACATGGAGTTATTTATGACAACCAGTTTGGATTTCAACAAGGTAAAGGTACTGCAGCTCTAAGTTCACGGATGAGGTAAATGAATATCTTAACGATAAAAAAAATGTCCTTGTCCTTTTTATTGATTTTTCCCACGCATTTGATACTTTGGATCATGCTAAGCTTGTAAAAAAACTTGATGGCTGTGGTATACGAGGACCGCTGCTAGACTGGTGCAAAAATTATCTCAGAAATCGTAAATACAGTGTCAAGATTTGCAATACTTACAGCGATAGTATTGAAGCTACTCATGGAACAGCACAGGGATCTGTCTTGGGGCCATTACACTTCTTGTCATACGTGAATGATATGAGTAATGTTATAAGCAACTGCACGTGTTATCAGTACGCCGATGATACGTGTCTCGTCATTGGTAGAAAAGACATACGGGAAGCGCATCAACTGATACAGTCTGATTTTGATAACCTCACTAAGTGGTGCCACGATGCCGGGCTAGTTTTAAATGCAGGTAAAACTAAACTTATGCATATAAAGTCACCATACCTTAAATCCTCTATAAATGGATACATAAAAGCACATGAGCATAGTTGTCTTCATTCAACCGGTCCACAGGGGTGCAAATGCCCCATCATTGAGCTCGTTAACTCTTACACCTACCTCGGGCTTAGAATAGACAAACACCTCAATTGGGGTCCTCAAATCCACCACGTATGTAACAAACTAAGGCAGTTCCTTGCTAATATGTACATCCTAAAAGACCGTATCCCATACAAAGTTAAACTAACCCTATATAACTCGCTAGCTGAATCTTACATACAGTACGGTGTCAGTAGTTATGGACGTACCTACAGTACTTACTTGAGCAGTATATACAAATTACAACTTAAAATACTAAAGCAAATCGTTTCCACAGTGATTAAAAATAAGTTCAGGCATGATGAAGCTGGGCTCTTTAAACATTGCAAAGTCTTGCCAATTGAAATTCGTTTTAAGTACAGTCTGCTTAAAGAACAATATTTCAACATGAAATTCCGTAACAGAATCGAACACCCTGTATTCACACGCGCTATTGCCCGAAAGCGCCTGCGTACTGCCCAGGCCAGTAATGTTTACGGCAAAAGAACGGCACATTACTTGGTTCCTCGGTTTATAAATGAACTACCCTCCATTTTAAAAGATGACTTGAACCCAAACAATATTAAACCAAAACTGAAGACTTACTTCCTATCATAATATTAATATTTGTGACTTTCTTAATATGAAACAATTAATAATAGTGAGCGCGATTACCTAGTTTCCGTTTAATCTAATTGGTACTAAAAATTATAGTAAACTTTTGTAAAGACAGTGATAATTGTTATACCTACGTTTTGCTTTCGTATTATAACATGACTGCTTGTTATCTGGCTGACAGGTCTGCATTGTAGACAAACCTCAGTGGTTTATGGCAATGCACTGTAATAAATATTTATGTAGTTTGTGTAAAATAATAATAAATTAAAAAAAAAAATAAAAAAAAATAAACAGCCTTAGAATGTCCGTGGTCGTACTTCAGTAGCATCTGTGAGCACCATTCCACGCGAGCCCGCTTCTGCTCCGCTGTCAGTTCATGAGGGACCCAACGACAGCAAAGTTTTCGAACTTTCTTCTTTTTCTTTCTATTCTTTTCTTTTATAAATTCTTCGTGTAAAATTTTCTGAATTTGGCTCATACCAATCCCCAATAGTCCTCGAATTGTCTCATAGGTAATCCGCGGGTTTTCTTTAATTAGCCGCTTAACAGTAGCCACATTATTTTGGTTGAAGGCAGTTGAAGGCCGCCCTTCACGAAATTCGTCATGTAAAGAAACTCGACCTCTCTCAAATTCAGCAAACCATCGCCTCACGGTGCTCAAACAAGGCGCTTCTCTCCCAAAAGCATTTTGAAGACGAGCGGCACAGTCTTGCGGAGAGAGAGAACTTTTAAAATCATAAAAAATCATCGCTCTAAAATTTATTCGACTTAATTCTATTTTCGTTGCGTACGTAGAACTTTGATGTATGATAAAAAACAATTGACAAATCATTTCCCGCCAATTGTTTTTTTTTATTACTAAGAAGGTTGCAACGTTTAAAAAAAAAAACATTCGAAATTCGAATAGTTCCGATTAGCTAGAAGTGCAAAACTTTTAGTGTGCCCCATGAATACGGCATCCGCAAATTACCAGTGGCAGTGACGCGCCCACCGCCGTCACTACCTCATACTGAGCAGAGACCATTTTGGTACCTACCATGTTTTATTTTTAAGGTTATTTTTTTTAAAAATATGTTAATATTCTAAGGTCTAATATGTTTTTATTTTATTTTATTTTTAATTTGTATTTTATGAGGTACCAAATAATCATTTTTTCTTTCTTTCATATGTAAGAACTTAATACGATTATCTTCAGTGTATCCTACTCAAAAGTAAATAAACTTCATTTCATCAATTAATTTTTGCAAACAGCCTACTAATGGTACAGACAAAAGCTCGTCACGCGTGCGTGCGTGCGTGCGTGCGTGCGTGCGTGCGTGCGTGCGTGCGTGGGTGCGTGCGTGCGTGCTCAACTCACCTTCATATGTCTATTCAGGTTGGATAAAAAACGAAACTTTTTTCCGCACACATTGCACTGCCTGGAATGGGTGTGGTTCATTTTGTGCATAGTCAGTTTCACTTTTGTCGAAAACTTTTTATCGCACTTATCACAGGGATGCATCACCCCATAGTGGGACTCACGGTGGTCTCTCAGAGAATACGCACTCTGAAAAACAAATACAAAACAATAAAATGTGGGAATTTTAACCGGCGACGGAAAAACCGTCAGTTTTGAGGTGCTATTATGTTATATGTTACTATGTTACTTTCGTGCGTATTCCATATACGCACGAAAGTAACATATTGTTTTACTATATTTATAATATGAATGCTAATAGTGAAAACAAAATTGATTTTAGGTAAAAACAACCGTAATACAGTAATTAGAAATTAAGATATACCTGTCTCTTTCTAAAACAACTTTTACAATAAAAATTGTATGGCGGACGTGTATTGTGTCGGATCTCCTTGTCTAGCACGCGACTTTAATGGGTTGTAATCTTTAATCGCCGCTCCACCTTACGCAAGGCCGCTGGCAGTGGATGCATTGGGAGAGGCCAGCAGTGGACTGCCGTGGGATGATGAGAACAATAATAATGCAAAATATAAATAACAATCCATAAGGAAGTACTAGTCGCGGTAGCCTCCGTGTCCGTGATATTGCAGACAAACTGCAGGAGATTCGCTGCTGGTACGGCCAAAACCGGCAAGCTACGTAGGAAACAAATGTCTGGCCATGCCACCACCGCCAGGTCCTGGCAAATGGGGTAGACCCAAGAAATGCTAGCTTGACGTCGTGAGCGCTGACATGCGTGCCAATGATCTCACAACTAGAGACGCTCAAGACCGCGCGAAGTGGAGGAGTAAATCAAGGAAAGCGGACCTAGGGCTCCAAAGCAATGGCTTTGGACGCGATTGACCGTATAGATAAAGAAGAAGACATTATCGATGAGTTTTACTTAATCACAAATACCTACTACTCACATCGAATATTAGGGTGCATTTCCACCGAAACGAAGCGAAGCAGTATTTATTGCCTTACCCGTGTTCGATATTTTTGTTTTGCTCACTGCATTACATACATGTCTGTCTGATTCTTTTGGTCAGTAGAAACATTGTAAATTAATTTTAATTGTTAATTAATTTCAAGCTTGAAATAGAGTCGCTCTGATTCGTTGGAAACATCTCTCTCTAATTATTGATTTAAAAATACGCAAAATTTGCGCATAGGTAGATTTTGTTTTACACAGGTGAAGTAATAATATTATGTAGCTCCTTGTGTGGTGTGATAGCTTTGGGTAAGGTAGCGTAGCTTGTGGTGTGGAGTCTATCCTTATGTGTAGCGCTGAGCCACTGATTTGCGCGATGCGCGGCCGCCACATTTGACTTGACACAACTTATGAATGAGGAAGAGTGTGGATAGAGAGAAATGAAAGAGAGAGGTGATGAGTGGAAGCCGAAAAGTAAGGTCATGTCAGGTTATTCTCGTACTCAGGGTGCTCTTCAAAATATTATAATTATTTTTAGGAAAAGTTAAAAAAAAACTAACCTGAATATAAAAATAAATGCTAGCGCCATATTTGTTTAATATAATTAGATACGCTGTTAAAATATTTGCACTTACTAAAATGTGACCTTATATATGGTACGTTTAAACTTATATGCTATTATGATAATGATGATAATAATATGTTACTTACTTGATAGATCTTCCCGCAAACATCGCACATGTGGTGCATCCCTCTGCTTTGATGGGCGGGATACTGCGTGCGGGTCTCGTAGGGGTGTTGAAGCGCAAAGTGAGATCCATACGAGCGGAAGTTAACGAAATCTTCACCGCACTGAGAATAATAGACAAGTAAAAAATATAAAAGTTTAAAAAAAACCGGTCAAGTGCGAGTTGGACTCGCCCACCGAGGGTCCGACAGCTCGTCAACCTACGTAATTTTTTTTAATTTTTACATTTGAGTTGATTTATTCAGGCCGCTTCCAACCGGCCAATCTGGAAGTCAATGGGGGAGGCCTATGTTCAGCAGTGGACGTCCGATGGCTGAAATGATGATGATGATGATGAATGAAAGGTAAATTACGGTTTACGATTTATGACATATTAAAAAAAAAACTACTTACTAGATCTCGGTCAAACCAATTTTCGGTGAAAGTTTGAATGGTAATGTACATCATATATTTTTTAGTTTTATCATTGTCTTATTTTAGAAGTTACAGGTGGGGGACACACCCATTTTACCACTTTGGAAGTATCTCTCACGCAAACTATTAAGTTTAGAAAAAAATTATTTTAGAAACATCAATATCATTTTTAAAGACCTATCGATAAATATGTAACACGTATGGGTTTGACGAAAAACATTTTTTGAGTTTCAGTTCTAAGTACGGGGGAACCCCCAAAATTGATTGTTATTTTTTCTATTTTTGTGTGAAAATCTTAATGCGGTTCACAGAATACATCTACATAGGATAGGATACATTTTATCCAAATAAGGTCAACGCAGACGAAGTCGCGGGCAAGAACTAGTACCGATATATCGCACACCTAGATCTAAATGGAGCTAATTATGCACACAACCGAATTCCTTATTGAACAATTGACTTGATTATTTTAAAGAAAGAAAGAAACGTTTATTCGACACACAAGAGAAAATAATAATAATAATACACAAACAATATAAATTAGATATTGTGTCGAAAAGGTGCTCAGCATTTGTCGTGACAGCCACAGACTTATCACGACGCTGATTTTCGGCGGGAACCTCCGACGCTGGAACGTGCAGCGAGTGACGCTATTTGAGTTAGCTCCCTTTAGAACTAGGTGTGCAATATGATAAAATACCACAAAACATCTTACTGACCTGCACCTCGATTCAGAACCCTACGGTAACTCTGTTATCAACCGATTCAGTCAGAAATCAGTCGATTACTAATAATTTCAATTCGCAATAACCGTATCGTCGATCAACTTGACATATTTCATACCGAATTGAAATAACGACACACCCGTGCGATTACTAGTACTTCTCGACCCGCAAATAATATCAACGCTATTCACAACACAGATATCGGACAAGACTTTCCTAACGTCCGATCGATTTCTGTCAGTAAATTAACGAGTGGTACCAAGCACCCGATATCTTCATAATATATTAAAAAATATATTTTGGAGTGCTAAATACGCATTTTGAGGTCTATGCGGGATGCATCAAATCCATATTAAGGTCTGCTCCTAGGAAAAACTGAATGTTGTTGTAAATTTAAAATTTACATTGGCACGTCAAATATTAATTTTTAATAGGCTATTTCATCATCATCATCATTTCAGCCATAGGACGTCCACTGCTGAACATAGGCCTCCCCCATTGACTTCTAGATTGGCCGGTTGGAAGCGGCCTGCATCCAGCGTCTTCCTGCGACCTTTACCAGGTCGTCTGACAATAGGCTATTTGCCTTGAACCAAAATTGACTTATCTAATAATTTAGTTTAATAGTTTGCACCATATGGAACCGAAACATATCAATAGTTATTAATAATAATAAATGATTACTGTAAAAAATTCATTTTCAAATGTTACATTTTTGTCTGTATCTTACATTGTCAAAAACGTCGGTAACAATGACAGGCACGTCAAAATTGAGTAACTTTGTACTAGAACTGACATCCCAAAGCGAGATTTTGCGCTACGCTCGCACAAAGTATGAGTAGTGTGACCGTCGACGAAGGATTTTAACATGCCTGTTCTAGTATTTTATAACTCAATGGATATTTAATGGTTCGTGACGTGACGAACAAGTATATCATGACCGACGGCGTTTTCGCAGGCTTTTAAAAACGTAAAGAATAAAATACTATTTTCTTCTATTCTCAAAGTTTTAAAAAATTTAATAAAATTGCTGACGCTTTATTTGAATACTACCAACAATAATAACTCTATTTCAGAAAACAGTCAAATAGCCTATTTCAGTGGCAACTGCCTGTCACTCAGTAAACATTTACAAAGCATGTTTATTATGAAAGTATTACATACTTTTTGGTTAAAGTTAAATATTTTTTCGTTTTTAACAATTAAAATATTATAAATGATCGATAGAAATTAATTATTCGTACTGAGGTTTTTATAATGTATAAAAAATAAAAATAATATTTGTAACAATAGGCTTCGTGAATGCAACCTGGGGCCCGATTCCCGTAATTTAAAAGTAGTAATAATCCGGTGTCGATCCGGTCCCAATCGCATCAACTTCCCAAACGGTATTCACGTACACTAAAATTATGACATTAAATTGCCAAACTATGAAAAGCGATCGTGATGTTACTGAAAATGGAAAATGCCAAAATGGTATTCTACTAAATTTAATTTGCACTTGATTTGTCAAAATCGGTATTCTCGTCGCTATTATTTATACGTCAAATTTGTGTATGAAAAGTGATTATAAGCGGACTGATATGTGATTGTGATGAGACTACTCAAAGTCAGTCCTGTCAACAGTATTTTTATAACTTTTTCATTAATTATGAGTAATTACGGTCTCCGCTGGCTTTATTTATATGTTGCGTATTGTGCCGACGCAGAAGCAGCAGGCGGCTTACCCAAATTACCCTAAAAATAGATGGGCAAGCCATTGTTCTAATAGTCTAAGATCTCATTGCGAGCTTTTACAAAGTACCTAACACAATGTCTTATCACGGAGATCAAGCCCTTCATAAGGTCTGAGAAGATAAAAGGTGCCCTAAATGTAACTTGCAAGGTATGTACTTATTTATTACTACTTAGTTAAAATCATAAAAATACTCCTCCTTTCGTTACATTACCCACTAATTCTCTTTTCTCATTCATTTCAAAATCTTATTTCCAGTTTCAGGTTTTAATTAGATTACCTACCTACTCTTGCATTTTTTGCAAGCGGGTCGTACCCACCAAACTATTGTATACAAATCCTGTTTTGTCCTATGGGACACCTTAATGTGGAGGGCTGTCCACTTATTTAACCATCACTTAATGAAATTATATGAGGATGGACAATATTTATTTAAATTGGGCAATGGGCATACACACTTATACATATTTTTCTGTATTAACTTATTAATGTATAAAATAAAAATATATCAATAAATTAAAGCTTGTAAATGCAATATTTTTTACCATAATTTTATTGTTATTATTGTTACAGGAGAAAAAGGATATCATTTAAGGAAAAATGTTATAATACCTACTAAATGTGTCAGAATGGAACTCCATAAGCTTATTATTATCAGGAACATAATTATAAAGGCTCTGTCGTCAGAGGCTATAGGTGTCCTCAAATCAAGATTTAGGTAGGTTGTTATTTCTTAGTTTATTAAAACACAGTTGCAGTATAAATAATAATTTAATCTTTTATTGAGCACAGTCACAGTATGTGTATAACATGGAACTGTTTACGCTTATCTCATCTTAACTATTATCTATTAGAACATTGTTACACTTGCGATTTGCTGGCGAGTTCAAAGAGAGGCTTTCCTACAAAAATGAAAATTAACCTGTTATAAAAGTCAAATTACTTTACAGGTGCCTCTCCCCTACAAACCGAAAATAGCAGCCCAAACTGTAAACGCATGCTGTGTGCTTCACAATATCGCAAACTGTTCCCGCCTTCGTGCACCCGAGATGCCTGTCCAGTCCACAAGCGCTTGAGCGCGAGCGACCACGAGCGGGCGCCGCGCCTCCGCTACAACGCACCGCGCCAACAGGGCAGAGCCGTAAAGAACGCGTTAGTTGCAAATCTGTGGGCAATCGCGATGTTTAATTTAAAGCTTTGTTTAATTTAAAAAAGGACATTATATTAAAGCATTTCATAAATTTCACACTATACAATTATTATTTAAGTACCTTTGTATTCCTCCAAAAACCTATCTGTGTCTGTCTGTGTGTGAGGGCTATAAATAGGGCATGGTTTCTTGACTCGTGCAGGCCTCTCTTTAGAGCATCTAAAATTCTTCCTCTGCCTTGCATCTACTTAAGAGATCTGTGTCTGTTTGTTAGAAGCAATACAATCTACTTTGAAAAATACACTGATGTCTACACAAGGCAAAAAAGGGCTAAATTTAAATACTTATTATATCAACCCCCCAGCCGTAAATATATGTACAAGAAAAATGTGTTCAACATGTGCATTTATATTTATAACTTACTACCTAATGACTTAAAATTACTTGAGGGTAGTACGTTTAAAAACAAATTAAGTGACTGGCTCTTATGTAACTGCTTTTATAATATAAAAGAATTCATTGAATTTTGTAAAAAATAAAAAGTTGACATTATATAAATGAATAACTAACTATTTTAAAAAAATGACTTAATTGACTTAATCTACTAACAATATTAATTTAAAATTTGCACGTCTGCTTGCAGGCAGAATACTAATGCTTACCAAATAAAATAAGACCTTAGTGTAAAACTGTATTCTTGCAAATAAAGATTTGATTTGATTTGATTTGATTTGATTTGATATCACTCCCAGTCCCAGATTCAGGGCTAAAATGATAATGGAACAACAAATAACTCTTCATATGTCGCAAAGTAGCCCTTTCTGCAGTAACTGGGGATGCAACTTGGATTTGTTGCTCATAGAGGTGTGCCTATACACGTCCACAGAGCAGGGCACAGGCTTTATCTCAACTATGAGGTGGTTTGGGCCATACTCTACCAAGCGAGCCCGTTAGAAAAACAATGTAATATGTCAATACTAACCGCAAGTAGAGGATTCTGTCTGATAGGCAGAGGTGAGCTGCAGCGTCCAAGAATAGCAAAAAGCCTTTCCTCGAGAGTTTTGGGGGTAGTAAGTTCTGCAGGGCCTCCACCGGGCCCCTTTATTTCTTCTTTCACAGCCCTTGCCCTACATTTAACACGATTTTTGTAATGGTTGTAATACTGGAAATAAATTAAAGCGGTTAACATCGGTCATTTTTTTAAATGAATAATTATAGAAAAGTAGGTAAGTACTTACTTTTTATAAATCTTTTAATAACCAAGAAACTCGAAATACCTATATCTTAATAATTAAAAACTTTGAAACATAATATTCAAATAAACGACGAAACCAATGTTTGTTTACTTTATTGACAACTGTAATTGACAATGACTTTGACAGTCCTTTTTTTCTTAGAATTTTAGCACTCGGGTTTAGTTTAGTGGCCAAATAAACAACAATAATTATGGTTTTCTAATCTGTGACAGTTGCTTTTATTTAAGGTAGTCTGTGGCAACACCTGACACAGAAATACGAACCAATGCGAACGAAAATTTACTACAAAAGGAATTTAATGCGATGCGATTGGGAAGGGAATGCGATGTTAACGAAACTTTCAAGGACGGGAATACCGATTGTTAGTAACATCAGAATCGCATCACATGCCAATCCACTTATGTTCCCATTGAGAGATAATTACGGGAATTGGCCTTCTGTAATCAAACCGATACCGATACACTCGAACTCGAATCGGATGTTGTTCTGAATAGCTCTAAATCCGACATTCGATTCGAGAAAAATATCAAATCTTTTGATTCGGTTATATTACCGAAGGATTCTGAATCGAGGTGCTGTTCACTTTATCCGGGTAAGGCCAACGCAGACGAAGTCGCGGGCAGAAGGTACTACTAATATATGATCAAATACCACAAAACATCTTACTGACCTGTTCACAAGTCACAGGTTCTTGTGCTTCTTTCTTGATTCTTCTTTGTTCGCCTTTTACGATTGGTTTAACTTTGGGTCGTGGAATTTGTTTCTTGACTTGGTACACAGAGTTCCCATGACCTAGGGAGTGGGACAAGTGGGCGCGGAGAGCTTCTTCGTCCCGGAAGCGGATGTCGCATTTGGGACAGTGGGGGGCGTCTTCGGGTAGCTGGAATATAAATTAATATCTATCTATACAGGATTACAATGTAAAGGGGTGCCAAATCTTTAGGAGTGGCTCTTCGAACTATGCAAAGAATATTTTTTTTACATTTAATTATTCCTATCCGCTGTTAAAAATCGTACGCGTGGATAATATAACTCATTCATGAAAACATGCACCGTATGTGCACTGCGTAAGGTCCTTGTCGGCTCGCCGTACCTGCGCCTCAGATGAATGACCGCGCGGCTTTTGTAGTCTCTCTATTGACTTTATTTTCGGATATTTTATAGTTTTTTTTTTCTTAGGATACGATTTAAAAAAAAACGATTAAGACGCTTCTTTATATTGTTCCCTAGATCTTATTTATTAAATTTGGCACCCCTTTGCAATGTAACTCTGTATATAAAAATGAATTGACGTTTGTTAGTCTTTGAATGAATCGTGAATCGGTCCAGCCGTTGTTGAGTTTTTGTTAGACAAAAACTCAAGAACGGCTGGACCGATTTGGCTCATTTTGGTTATGAAATATATGTAGAAGTCCAGCGAAGGTTTAAAAGGTGATACTGTAGGCACAAACTGTTCGTTCCTGTCAAACGGGGTGCGTTCAGTTCAACTTTCATTGACGGTACGAAGTACGCCGCGTCAGCTGGTAATAAATATTGGACAACATCACATCACATACATTGCTCTGATCCTATGGTAAACAGCCAAAGCACTTGTGTTACAGTAATCAGAAACAACGACGGCACCACAACA
Organism: Anania hortulata; assembly: GCA_963576865.1. Taxonomy (NCBI): domain Eukaryota; kingdom Metazoa; phylum Arthropoda; class Insecta; order Lepidoptera; family Crambidae; genus Anania; species Anania hortulata. The sequence goes on along the minus strand of OY756417.1, from coordinate 2,710,180 downwards.
CCCAGACCCGAGACAATATAGAAAATAATTTACTACATTGACCGACCGGGATCCAACCCGACACCTCAGTCATAGCAACACCAAGTCCGGTATGCTCGTCTCTCGGCTACGTGGAGGAATACGTGGAGAAGTTTGCTGGAGGCCTTTGCTAAGCTATTGAACGAAAATGGCAGAAACAAATTTTAATATAGATAATAGATAAATAGATAGATAGATAGATAGATACTCTTTATTACACACCACACAAAACAATCAGTACAGAGAAACAATAAATAATGATAGTTACCGTTGTAACGTATCTGACTGCGACGTGTTTCGCTGTCACCGTCCTCCGCATCTCCCCGTACGGCGACGACTTGGTCGCTGGTAGAAGCTGCATTGGAAATTAATAGTAAATTTATTTTATTTTATTTATTTAGATCGCCAACAAGGTTCTTCTTAATATAACACTTGAAAAAAAATCGACTGCCTCAGGTGGGACTCGAACCCACGTCTGGAAAAGCACTCGCCCGGTATGAATTGAGACGTGGGTTCGAGTCCCACCTGAGGCAGTCGATTTTTTTCAAGTGTTATATTATCATAGTTATAACAAAGCATGTAATTGCTAAAAACAAAATTTAAATCGTTTAAGCTGTTCTGATCTTAACTGATAGTTAAATATTTGCAACAATATTTCTATCGGGTGTTTGACGTATAGCCGCAACATTCATCAGATAAAAAAACACTTGGCAAATTTTGGCGGGTTAGCCAACGTCCTCGGTAGCTTAGTTGGACAAGCACTCGCCCGGCATGCGATGAGTCGTGGGTTCGAGTCCCACCTGAGGCAGTCGTTTTTTTTTTTTTTCAAGTGTTATATTATCATAGATATAACAAAGCATGTAATTGCTTAAAACAAAAATTTTAAAGGTTCTTCTTCTTCATCTATACGGTCAATCCCGGTTGCGTCCAAACAACGATTTCTACATACATTAATGATCCTGTGGTAAGTAGCCAAAGCACTTGTGTTACAGAAATCAGAAACAACGACAGTACCACAACATTCCGGTCAGACAATATAAAAAAGTTATTTCTCTACATTGGCCGACCAGCCTCCCAGCATGAGCACCAAACACGATATGATATGATACAGCGATATATCGACACCAACTGTAAAAACATGATAGATATAGCCGCCATGTTGAATCGCTGTGCTGGTGACGTCACATATTATGATCACTGTTTCGATAAAAATTCAAAATGGCGGTTATATCTATCATATTTTTAAAGTTGATATCAATATATCGCTATATCATATCATATCATCCCCCTTAGCATGACCACCAAAACACGATATGATATATTGACACCAAATGTAAAAATATGATAGATATAGCCGCCATTCTGAATTTTTATCGAAACAGCGATCATAATATGTGACGTCACCAGCACAGCGATTCAACATGGCGGCTATATCTATCATATTTTTACAGTTAATGTCGATATATCGCTGGATCATATCGTATTTTGATGCTCATGCTAGGGAGGCATATCGTGTTTGGTGGTTACGCTAGGGAGGCAGGAATCGAACCCGAGACCTCAGATATAGCGACACCAAGTAGGTATGTTTGGCTCTCGGCTACGGAGGTCAAGTTATTATATCAATTGAGACGATTTATTATAGCCAGCGACCGTAACCGCCGTAAATAATTAATTTTCTCACCGCCAACAGGAGGCGTGTGTGTCGTAAAAGGCGACTAAATCCTGTAGCACGAGACGGGCAGTAGCGTTCTTATAAAAAAACTACGCTCGCCAACCCGCCTGCCAAGCGTGGCGAGTATCGGCAATCCCCCCGATGAAAGTCATTGGGGGAGGCCTATGTTCAGCAGTCGAAGTCCTATAACTGAAATGATGATGATGCAATGCAACAGAATACATAGTGCAAATTCTCCTTCTTGGCAATGGAAAGTCATTGGAGGGATCTGTGTTCAGCAGTGGACGTCCTATGGCTGACATGATGATGATGATGATGCAACAGAATACATACGTGCAAGTTCTCCTTCTTGTGCGTGAGACGCAAATGTCTGTCGAGGTCACGGACCAGCGCGAAGGACAGGCCGCAGAGGTGGCAGACGACATCCTCGGGGTGAAAGCGGCGGGTGTGGTCTAGGTATGGGGCGAGCTTCCTGCGAATAACATTATTTTCAACCGACTTCAAAAAAGGAGGAGGTTCTCAATTCGACTGTATGTTTTTTTTTTTTTTTTGTATGTTTGTTACGCGATTACTCCGCCAATTATGAATCGATTTTAATGATTCTTTTTTTGTTTGATAGATCATACTTCAGAGGTGGTCCCATATAAATTTTATCGAAATTGATTTAGAACTTTTTGAGAAAATCAACAAATATATACCCAGATAATATTTTGGTTGTGGTTCTTGTTACCTATCTTCTACAAATATGAGCCGATTTTGATGATTTTTGTTTTATTGAATAGCTTATACTTCAAAGATAATATGATAAAAGTTTGCATAATAAAAATCACCCGTAAGGGTAGGAAAATAGGGGATGAAATCGGTGTTCAGCAGTTAGATTAGGATTTATCACTAAAAATAAATGAAATAAGTAAATTTTATAAAAAAAAAAAAAACCGACTTCAAAACACTAAAATGCTAAAAATAATCCTAACACTTAAGTACCTAATCAGTTACTTTTGGAGTCGGTGCAAACAAAAACATTGAATCTCTCATCGGCTGGCACCGACTCCAAAAGTAACTGATTAGGTACTTAAGTGTTAGGATTATTTTTAGCATTTTAGTGTTTTGAAGTCGGTTTTTTTATTTTTTTATAATACAGTTTGACAACTAATAATATGTATTCCTACTAGGTCTATATATATATATATATACATTAATCTCTATTTCCCTTGGTCATCGCATCACGCGTGAACGGATGGAACAATTTCGCTAATTCTTTTTTTGTTGTGTTAATTATTGTCAGGAGAAGGTTCGTGTGAAAGAAGAAATTAAGAAAGTTGCAGGAAGACCACGCGGACAACGTCGCGGGCAACAGCTCGTATATTTATAATTCTTCTGTACGTGTGTTTGTCACCTAACTCCTCCTAAACAGCTGGACCGATTTGGATGGAATGTTGTGTTGTATTTTAATGGGTTCCTAGATGGTTTGAAAAAACAAATTGGGCCTGGTAGACAATCGGGTTTTATATTTTTGAAATTTAATTTGTGTGTATTTAAGTAGGTTCCTAAATAGTTTAGATTCACAATAGGGATGACGATTGGTTAAAAACAAAACTACTTAGTCCGTCAGTTAGATTATCAAAAAATAATAGACTCTTAATATTTCTTCTTTTGTCAATCAACCAAAAAATTACAAAGATAAAGCGCGTCGAAGTTCGGGAGTGGGGGCTCGTGACGTCACTTCTAAGTAAAAATTGTACTATAAAGACGTGACATCATGCGACATTTCAAATCAATATTTAAATTTTTTTGATTATGTAAAAAAATAAAAAATACGTGTCCAATACTTTTTGATAATCTACCTGGTGGACAAAGAAAAAAAAGTTATTCGTCATCCCTATTGGACTCTGTAGATGGCGCTGCAATCTGGTTCTACAATTTTTTATCTTCTGACGATTGATACGGACAATGTACTATTACTATACAGTTATTTGTAAAACATCAACAACCTCCTAGGGGCTGATTCTGGTGTTAAAATACAAGAACTTTTTCTATGAGACCAATATTGAAATCTCAATTAAATTAATTTTATAAAAAAAATAAAAACCGACTTCAAAAAACTAAAACGCTAAAAATAATCTTAACACTTAAGTACCTAATCAGTTACTTTTGGAGTCGGTGCAAACGAAAACATTGGTCTCTCATTGACTGGCACCGACTCCAAAAGTAACTGATTAGGTACTTAAGTGTTAAGATTATTTTTAGCGTTTTAGTTTTTTGAAGTCGGTTTTTATTTTTTTTATAAAATTAACTTATTTCATCCATTTTAGTGATAAATCCTAATCAAAACAAATCTTACGAGTGCAAACATAATTTAACTGCTGAATACCGATTTCATTTCCTATTTTTCCACCCTTAGGGGTGAAATTTTTTCCATAAATGTTTTATTATAGTATCTTTGAAGTATAAGCTATTCATTAAAAAAAGAATCATCAAAATCGGTCTACATTTGGCAGAGATATAGGTAAGATAGATACTAAAATCAGTTGGCGTGGTACGGAGTTTATGGAATGTTTGATGATTTTCTTATAGATCCCATCATCAGAATTTAACCAAATTTATATGGGACCATTCTGAAAGTATTACCTTTCAAACAAAAAAATAATTATCGAAATCGGTCCACGCAGTAACGAATGATCGCTGAACATACATAAAAAAAAAAAAAAAAAGATACCGACGAATTGAGAACCTCCTCCTTTTTGAAGTCGGTTGAAAACACTTCCTTATACTAAGCCGCCACCAGCTAACATCAGTTTGTATGGAGCAGTGAATAAAAATAAAAAATGTTGGTCCCATAAAAAAAGTTGTTGTACTTAAGCACCAGAATCAGTCCCTAGGAGGTTGTTGATGTTATACAAATAACCGTGAGTTACACATATTACCTACATGAAGATCGTTGATACAGACTACGCAATATGCTTTGCTACCTACGATGTTGAAATAAAAATCGCCTGATTGCAGTCAGATCCTCGTGCAGCCGAAATGAAATGAAATGAATGAAATGAAATGAAATGAAAAGTATTTATTTCTCAGAAAGTGGTAGCTTATGGTCTTATAAATAAACAGGTTCAACACATTCTGCCAATAATAACGTAGAAATATTAACATAGTAATCATTATAGGTCAGTTAATTATAAATAAAGTTAATCAATTATCAAACATATTATCTTTAATTGTCATATTTAAAAAGTCCTTAACGGAGTAAAAGCATTCTTTCAATAACCATATTTTCAGTTTACATTTGAACTGGCTCAATGTCATTGCTCTAACATTAGCAGGAAGCTTATTATACAATTTTATTGCATTACAGTAAACATTGGTTGAAAATATCTGAAGTCTTTTGTGTGGTACGTAAAGCTTAAGTTTATATCTTCTCCCTCTGTTGCTTCTAAGCACCTCGTCATGCAGCGGGAAGAGTTGTGGATGTTTTTTAACAAACAAGCAGATTTCAAATATGTATTGACATGGTAGGGGCAAGATTTTAAGCGCCTTGAACAATGGCGTACAATGTTCTAGGTAGTCAGCGCCACTTACAGCCCGTATGCATTTTTTTTGAGCTCTAAACACTCTTAGAACAACTACCGAGTGTCCCCATATAATTAACCCATATCGTAATATTGAAGACACGTAGCCATGGTAGGCTGATAAGGCAGTTTGTTGAGAAGATATTAACCTCAGGCGACGTAAGGCAAACACAAATTTGTCTAATTTTGTACACAGAGAATTGACATGTTCTTTCCAACTTAGGTGTTTATCTATAGTTATGCCCAAGAAGGTGGTAAAATTAACTTGTTTTATGGGCATGCCATTGTAATTAATATTAATACCTATATTTCTATTGTTATACGGTCTAAAATGAATAGCATTTGTTTTGTCAAGATTAATTTTTAAATTATTTTGTTCTAGCCACATTATAACATTTTTCAGCTCGTCATTGACTAATGTTTCAAGAGAACTTTTATCTTTACATTTAGTAACTATTGTCGTATCGTCGGCGAATAAAATGCATTCTTGTGTCAACGATTTAGGGAGGTCATTGATATAGAATAAAAATAACAAGGGTCCCAAAATACTTCCCTGTGGTACTCCCGTGATATTCGTTTTAGAAGCAGATTGCGAGATAATCTTTTTATTGTCAATTATTCTACATATTTCTGTATATTGTGAACGCTCGAGAAGGTAGCTCTGAATCCATTCGAAGGCTTTGCCTCTTATGCCATATTTTTGTAATTTAAAAAGTACTGTCGCAGTGCGCTGAGAGCATCCAAATCGTCACTTTGTAACAAGCATCGTTCGATGTCCAACCTATCCTAGTTATTATATTTTAATTGTAATTCTTTTACTTTATAATTAAATAAATTTTGTTATTTTTTAAATCCTCCGGCTACCAGTAGTATAAATAAATACTTACGAGTAATTTTTCGGGCAGTGATTGCATTGAAATCGGAACCCTTCGTGAACATTCTTGTGAGTGAGAGCAGCGCTGTGGAACGTGGTGACGAAATCACATCTTCGGCAAGAGTATGACGTCCAGTGGCTGCTTCTGTAGACAATAACACAGGGTCAGAAAGAAACGTTCGTAGAACTGCCCCCCTAGCATGAACAACAAAACACGATATGATACAGCGATTTATCGACACCAACGGTATTTTTTTATAAAAATACTTGCTGTTGCCCGCGACTTCGTCTGCGTGGTCTTTAGGGGTATGAAAAATAGATGTTGGCCGATTCTCAGACCTACTCAATATGCTCACAAAATTTCATGAGAATCGGTCAAGCCGTTTCGGAGGAGTACGGGAACGAACATTGTAACACGAGAATTTTATATATAAGCGGCACGGGGATTCAACATGGCGGCTTAATTTATCATATTTTTGCAGTTGGTGTCGATGTCGTGACCAGATCGTAAAATAGATTATTTCATGATGTGATCGATCATTTCATAAAATGGTGGTGTTTCATGATATAGAACAGAACCTGCTGGCTACATCATGATGTGGTCTGGCCAGATCAATGAATACTCAGCGTTTAAAGATATAAACAGCTAAACGCACGACTACTTTACAAAATGGTCAAACACCTAGTGATCATGTCTTAAAATCGTTACATTACTCACCGGTAGAGGCGCTAATGTTGCTTTGTTTTTGTGATGAAAAACGGCGGCGGACAAATATTTTATTCTTATGCAAACGAAAACATTGGTCTCTCAATGACTGGCACCGACTCCAAAAGTAACTGATTAGGTACTTAAGTGTTAAGATTATTTTTAGCGTTTTAGTTTTTTGAAGTCGATTTTTATTTTTTTTATAAAATTAACTTATTTCATCCATTTTAGTGATAAATCCTAATCAAAACAAATCTTACGAGTGCAAACATAATTTAACTGCTGAACACCGATTTCATTTCCTATTTTTCCACCCTTAGGGGTGATATAGATAGATACTCTTTATTGTACACCATACAAAGAAGTTACAATTAGTGTTTACAGAAAGAAGCACAATTTAGGCGGTCATATCGCTTAAAGCTAATATAGTTACGATACCAAGCTAGGCACTTTTTTATGAAAGTCACTCAAAAAACGAGCGCAACGTTAAAAAATGAAGAAGTTCGGAGCGTAATTTGAGAGGTTAGTTAGTTACTCAATTCTTTTTATTTATTAGTTTTGTTTGAAAATAATACCTATTTAAATTTCGTTTTTAGCAATTACATGCTTTGTTATATCTATGATAATATAACACTTGAAAAAAATCGACTGCCTCAGGTGGGACTCGAACCCACGTCTCATCGCATCGCATTGGAAAAGCACTCGCCCGGCATGCAGTCGAATTTTTTTCAAGTGTTATATTATCATAAATAATACCTATTTAAAATGTTTAATTCATCTATAAACCAAGATTACATATACTAACAATTTCAGGGAACTTGTAAACGTACATATTTTTATTTTATGGTATAGCGAATCGTGGATTGACATTTCATCGAATGTTGACGTTAATACAATACGGTCAATTTTAGTTGGCCATATCATGAAATACCACTTTATGAAATGATCGGTCACATCATGAAGTGGTCTATTTTACGGTCTGGCTACGATATCGATAAATCGCTATATCATAATATTATTATCAGTGATCGGAATAGGTAGATTGATTTGGGGTTAATGATCTTAAACATTGTTAATATAGACATGCCTCCCGGACTTCGGAATTTATTTGTATCAGTTTAAAAAAAAAGACATATCCATATTATGCTAGCACTACCAAAGTACATCAAATCAATCTACCTATTCCGATCACTGATGATTATACATGATCATAAGTTTTGGTGGTCATGCTAAGCCGGTACCTAGTACCGGCAAGTGGACAGACGACCTGGTAAAGGTTGCAGGAAACCGCTGGATGCAGGCCACTTCCAACCGGCCAATCTAGAAGTCACTGGGGGAGGGCTATGTTCAGCAGTTGATGTCCTACGGCTGAAATGATGATGAGATAGAAACAATGACAAATCAACTGACTAAGTTTCACAGCTAAAAATGTGTAGCCTGTCTCTTTTTATAGAGAGAGATTTGTGAACGTAAAATCTAGCTTAAAACTGTATAAAATCACATTCACTTACCGCTCTCCGACCACGCACTGCCCACAGTTAAAACATAAAACCAAAGGCAAATTGCAGTTATAATTTTGAAATAGTCTATGGTCAGCGAACGGTCAGTGACAAGGTGGCAACCGTATGGGTATGTTGAAGAATTCGGGCCTATTTAAAGAAATAGCATAAGGCAAGTCTCTCGTATTAAAACACTTGGTAGCAAAAAGAGATACAAAAGTAGAATGGAGTTAGTAGTTCAGTATGCAGTGAACGGAGTGTCACTTGGTAATCCCAATCTTTGTATTGTCCCAATCTTTGTCATAGTTCTTGGGATGTTTACCTTAACATAGTTATTCACGTAGACTTATAAATTGGGCTTGATGTTTAATTTAATGTAACTGTAATTTAACTGCAGGTGAACTTATTAAATAAAATTAAATTAAAAAAAAAAATGTTATGGCGGGGCAAACTACAATGTCAAACAAGGTGAACACGTTGGCCGCACCGTGTAGCAATTTACCTGATATGGTTATACACAATGTGACGCGTCCGGAAATGAACTTGACAGATGTCACAGACAAACTCGCCGGATTCCTGTTGAATAACACATAATATATCTTTTCAATACATTTAAATGTTGAAAGCGATTGTGGAAACCACTAACCTATAATAAATATGGACTGGCTGTCTTTTAAATGACAGCTAATTTTGTTTGCCCATTTGAAACCAGAAAGACAGTACCAGAAATCAGAAATATTTATTGGGGATTATTGGTAATTGCAGGTATAAAACTGGTAATAGTACACCCGATATACATACAATAATGGGCTAGTTTCCTAAAAAAATCTAATTAGTCCGTCAGTTGGATTAACAGAAAATATTGGACACGTATTTTTTCCTTTCTCAATCAAACAAAAAATAATGAAGATACAACCCGTTAAAGTTTCGCGTAACGTCACGCCTTGCGACACTTTATAGCAAGGCGGGACGTCACGTGCTCACTTTGATGCGCTTTATCTTTGTCATTTTTTGTTTGATTGACAAAAGACAAAATATGGGTCCAATATTTTTTGTTAGAGATAGCGACACCAAGTCCGGTATATTCGCCTCTCAGCTACGGAGGTCGTCAATGTATTAAAATTAGGCGTTATTTTTAAGAAATTCTGTCTTGTTGTGAATGGTATTGACACAACTTAATTATATGGCAACATGTTGGTTAATTGCCATAAAGAGTATGTATCCCGAAATCTAAATTTTAATTGGTCTAAGGCTGACTGAAAATTATTTATGGAATGAAATAAACCACTTTACTTTACCGAGCCCTCAACGGCGAATATTGAGGTAACATAAGTTTTATTCATGTAGGAAAGTTTTTTATTTAATCATTTTTAGTCATACTCAGTTTTTTGTGTAATTTTAAATTAAAAGTGTGACCAAACGGTTGTTCATTCCGGTTGACCTTGTTCGACCTTGACCTATCTTGCTTTAAGCTCCGCCTACTGATCAAACACATGTCATGGTGTCGATACCAGAGACAAAAGTTAGAACCATAGACAATTTCAAAACTTAACTATTTTTGTAAAGTATTTGATATTTGAAGACGGAGCTTAAGTGTAGATACAATAAGATGCAATGCCAAGTCTGTGTCTTTTGTTTTACTGAGTTTAACGCAATTTACTGCACTACACGACTGTGTTTAACAAGGCACGTTGGAAAATGTTTTTGAACCCTATCTACCATGAAATGAAGTTGATTTTACATTAATAAGACTTAAAAGGATTGAAGCATGTTTATTTTAAGAAAAACGACCTTATTACAAGGCAATACGAGGCAAGGTCAAGCAAAGGTAACTGGAATGGTCAGACGTCTGTTTACTTCATTACTTACAATTTCATGTTTCTTCATATGATCACTGAACGTTTTCTCTGTTTGAAAGCCTCTATAGCACTTATCACATTTAAACAACCCATTTATATACTCGCGACCGTTTTTTCTGTTGTTAATCTCTTCTCTTTGCTCAAGTGGCGTTAGAGTTTTCTCAATAAACACATCGTTAAATTCTTTCTTCATAATTTTCTTTGTTTTACCTCTTTTACCCCGATAACAGTACACAATCTCGTTGGGATCTTGTCCACCATGTTGGTCTCCACCGGTGTTTTTATTGACCTGTTCAGTCACTTGTTCTATTGGAGCTAAGTTATCATCTTCTTCATCCCACCTATCGCTGTCTTCATCGAGTTCTCTATTATCTTCTGCACCTAAATCATCACAGTGATTATTGTTATCTTACTGATATTATAAGGCGGCTTAGTTACATCTTTTTTATTTTTATTTTTTTATATTTTTTATTGGACAACTCCACATATATTGCTCTGATCCTATGGTATGTAGCCAAAGCACTTGTGTTACAGAAATCAGAAACAACAACGGTACCACAACGCAGAAACCCGAGAAAAGTTAGTTTTCTTTATTGACCGACCGGGAATCGAGCCCTGAACCTCAGAGATAGCGACACCAAGTCCGGCATGCTAGCCTCTCGACTACGGAGGTCGCCTGAACAGTAAAGTTTAGCCCTTGGCCTTACAACAACTTTCCACCGCACCGCACTGGGCTTACATGGTGGAGAATGGCCCAAACCACCAAATTAAACTACTGTGGGATCCGCACACTCGCTGCGCGTGAGTTTCACGAAAACGTATCTGAAGTGCGCCTTCACTTATTGTGTCTTTAAAATGTTTTATTACTACTTTAGATACCCTTGGATTAGGATCCTCGAAATTAGGACTAAAAAACTCAAGTCTTTTACAACACTAAATAGTCGGCTGTCCCGAGTAGTCGGCCCATCTCTGTTAGCAATCATCATCATCATTATTTCAGCCATAGGACGTCCACTGCTGGACATAGGCCTCCCCCAGTTACAGATTGGCCGGTTGGAAGCGGCCTGCACCTAGCGGCTTCCTGCAACCTGACAGCAATAAGACCACCTAAATTGTTCAGCTCTGTATGTTTTTTTCTGTACTTAACATAATGTGTGCAGTAAAAATACTATTATCATAATTCCATACCTTGACCCAAATCTATTTCAACTTTTATGTTGCTGTGGTCATCAAGATCTACTCCTATTGGTGCATCTGTAGCATTATTGTCTTGATTATCGGAAGCTTCAGTATCTAGGATTCCATGTTTATTATCTTCTTCTAGAATATTGACATCCGTATCACATGGTGCTTCGTTAATACCATTGTTTTCATATTCATGTTCCTCTAGCCGAATGTTGAAGTGATTCGGTTTGAAGTGAGAGGGAACTAGTTTTGATGTCAGCGAGATTTTTTTACGGTCGATGCTTTTTATGTTTTCCACTGTTAACTGAAAATAACAATATTCTGTAGGACTAGTTATGTACTAACCAAGGCTGTCTTAGGCCATAAAAGGGCCTTTGGGCACATCAATTTAGGCCCAATTTGAGGTTACTATAGTCCTTTCAAGATACTTATGACACTTGGCATTTCCCCATACTGGGTGAAACGGTTTACGATAATATTTTATAAAATACATTTGTAATTTTTAATTTATATCAAAGATATAAATATTTATATCTTTGCCTCTGAAAATCTAAGCAAAAATTGCAAACCAATAATATATCGTAATGATTTAACATATAAATTAATAGGATTTCCTTCAAATACTTGATGCGTAAAACGGAACGTTTACTTATAGGGATTGACAATACATAATCGGAACTAAATCGAAAATCGGTTCGGTCGTCTTGTGAAAACCTATGCGTTGACGTCAGTAGTACGAGAGCGTCTGCCTGTGTGCGATTTGTGTTATCGTTATTTTTCGCATAGTTCCTATTTTGACTTTTGTTACTGTTTTTGTGAAGTTTTCGTTATTCTTTTGCTTTAATTTGGTAAAATGCCAAAAAAAGGAAAAAATACTTGTCAAAAATCTGTATACGGCACTCTGGCAGTAATACATTGCAGTATATCTCTTATTTTAAATAAGTTCATTTGAATAAAAATCGATCAAACTTTCTTTATGAACTTTCTCGATTTTCAAAAAGAATCGGATTTCGGAGATTTCGTTAGGGCACATCACTATTTGTGTCAACAGGGAAGTCACGTGATGTGTCATAAGTTTCTTCTTATCTTGAAAAGGGTATAACTATGGCTGTCTTAGGCCATAAAGAGGCCTTTGGGTACGTAAATTTTGGTCCCATTTGGAATTCTTTAGAAAATAAAAACAAAACTTTGAACGATAAAAAGCAATGTATTATTAAAATAAGCTTATGAAACTTTTGTAATACATATGACCGAATATGTAGGCATTTTGGGGCCCCTATAAAGCAAGGGACCCATGTGCCCTTATGGTAAGAATAGAACTGGTATTAATGGATTCTCGATTTGGATCCGGTACCCAGCGGATCAGCCCAATTCAGAACGTTTCGATAACGAGTTGTCAAACGGTGAATCATGTGACAATAATGTTAAATCCTATGGTGTCGCGTGGGATTCGGGAGCCAGGGACCGTATTTTTAAAGCATTAGAAATGAATCTTGAATTCGAGAAAGAAAACGTGTGCTAATTTAGCTGTCCCAATTTTACTTATTTTTAAATAATTTGTAATCAGTTTTAACTTTAAAGATTCACGCAGAAATATTAATTTATTTAAGTAGGTAAGGAATAGACGCCGGTAATGAAACACTGGAAAACGGAACGTAAATAAAAGTTATTATAACAGTATCAATGATACTATACGAGTATTCTGTCAAATATCTATCAACCAAGTGTCGTTTACTTGCCAATGTCATGTATACTTTCTTTCTACTATTAAAATTGAGTTAGTAGGAATATTCGGACGTAAAGCAAAATTCACGGAATGATTTTTTTAAATTGTGATATATGAATTTGTATTTGATTCTGTATGCGGATTGAAATTGGAATGATTCAAAAATGCGACTCTTGGCATTTTTAACCGACTTAAAAAAATAAGAAGGTTCTCTATTCGTCGGATTCTTTATTTTTATGTATGTTCAGCGATCATTCGTTACCACGTTAACCGATTTCGATAATTCTTGAAATCCGAATACTTTCGGAATGGTCCCATATAAATTTGGTTAAGTTCTGATGATGGGATCTATAAGAAAATCAACAATCATTTCATGAACTCGATACTACGCCGACTGATTTTTGTATCTATGTTACCCAATATCTTCGGTAAATGTAAACCGATTTTGATGATTCTTACTTTATTGAATAGCTTATACTTCAGAAATAGTATATTATTAAAAAAAAAACGGAAAAATTTCACCTCTAAGGTCGAAAAAATAATGGATGAAATCGGTTTTCAGCAGTTAACTTTTGTTTGCACTCTTATAATTGGTTTAGTTGAGGATGATTCACTATAAATAGATGAAATAAGTAAACTTTATAAAAAATACCGACTTTAAAAAACTAAAAGGCTAGAAATAATATTTTTTGAAGTCGGTTTTATTAGGGTCCATTATTATGAAGGGTACTATCTCCCTTCGGGCGGAAAGTTGAAAAAGTGAATATCAGTAAACTCTAAAATGGCGCTAGCGTAGGCAAAGGGTATGGTATGAATGTAGCAGTTGTTGGCGGATTGAAGTATGCCGTGTATGGAGTGCCAAGTTAAAACATTTTTAAACATTTGAGTGACTTAAATATACAAGGTTATTTTTACAACATCAACAGCCCCCTAGGGGCTGATTCTGGTGCTCAAATATGACAACTTTTTCCAAGGGACCAACATCGTACTTATTCTAAAAAAAAATTTACTTCTTTACACAAACTGATGTCAGCTGGTCGGCGGCTTATTATGAGGAAGTGAATTTTTTTGCGATTTTGTTGTTGGTTTCATAGAAAAAGTTGTTGTATTTGAGCACCAGAATCAGCCCATAGGGGGTTGTTGAAGTTTTAAAAATAAACCTGTATATGGAGGATAAAGCCATCCTTTAAATAAAATATTTGAACAATAATTTACTCTGTTGCTATTGTGGCGCCACCTAATTTAACGAACTTTGACGGACACTTTTTCAAAACGAAGATAGTACTCCTTACCTCTAGCTCCATAGGGTCCATCTAAAGTAAAGCTGACTGGTTAATAATTCAATTTCAAATAGAGCAGCTAGTGCGTGTGTCGCCCCAGTCAGTAGATAAATCACCCGTCACACAGTGTTCAACAGGGTGCTTGGGCAAACGTGAACCCTACTGCTTTGCAATAAGATTCAACTTACATTACCAAAAATAAAATGCGTACGGCTCATTACAATGAATTAAATTTAACGAAAATCAACTTTTATCATCATCATTTAAATCAACTTTATAACAAAGTAATAAGAAGAAAAATACAAACAAGATAAAATGGACGGAACCGTCGTCGGTTTTAGATATACATAGATAGAAATTTTATTTCGCAAAACAGACACACAATATTTTGTCTTTTGTCAATCAAACGAAGATAAAGCGCATTAAAGTGAGCACATGACGTCACGCCTTGCTAAAAAGCGTCGCAAGGCGTGACGTTATGCGGAACTTTAACGGGCTATGTCTTCATCATTTTTTGTTTGATTGAGAAAATAAAAAATACGTGTCCAATATTTTCTGTTAATCAAACTGACAGACTAATTAGATTTTTTAGGAAACTAGCCCATTACTTACGTAATTTAATTTCGACATTACATTTTAATATTTTTTATATTTTTAAATGAGGCATTATCATTACTTTACATGCCATTGTTAGCGAAACATGTCTTATTAAAATCGTATTTTTTTAAAATTATCTTTATGTACCGTGTTTCCATGTAAATAAATGCATTTGAATTTACCTTATCTTCTCCAATGAACTCCATTAGTAAATGCGCCGCCGTGATACTCTTAGCACTAAACTCCATGAAGTTTCTGAATCTCTGAACGCATTCAAAACACAGCATTTGAGGAATTTTTGCCGTTACAGACGTGTCCATCTTAAAGGTAAGAAAAAAATCAAATTAGTTTTAATTTTATATTTATTTATTTAATCGACCATCCGCAATTTTTTGTAACCACCCTATTTAAAAGCAAATAAAGAATTTTGAATTTAATTAGGGTTCATTTTGTTGATAAAATTAAGAAAATTAAGCCCTTATCTTTATCCTTATCCTTATATATGTCTTATCGACAGTTTATCGATAAGTTTTCGTAATGTATTCCAGCTCTATAAGGTATGTGCTGATGCTTTGGTCATTTGATACGAGGTAGCGATAATATCGTCCCTCGCATGACTAAGTGTCGTAACTAGCATCTGTCAAATTTAACTGTTCTGTTTAGAACTTGATATTTGGAGCTGTAGAATATGCTAGGCGCGTCTTACATACAAGTTTATTGTATACATACAGAGAGAAGAGCATCAGTGTGCATACAGTCTTTGGTCCATTTATATTCGACAAAATTACGCCATATTTAATTCATAATGTACTGTTTTAGCATGGGCGAGAGTTGACAAGAGTTGTCAACTCATACTTAGTTAAAGTGAAAAAACCCTAACCAGTTTCGGCCCACGCCGGGTCCGACAGGTTGCGCTCCAGCTACACCAAAATTAGAAGTACATTAAATCGATTTGATTTAGATTTTAGATTTATTTATTATTATTTATTTATTTTAGATTTGATTTGATTTGAGAATCAACACGGATGCAAAATCTACGGTCATGTATATTATACAAGCTGTCCCGGTGAACTTCATACCGCCTCTTCTTTTTTTAATTTTAACGATGTTTTAATAGTTATTCTGCTATTCGGGGCGTAGACAAATTCAACAAATCAAAAATCATAAAAATCGGTCCAGCCGATCTCGACTTATAAATGGTGTAACTAACCCGACTTTGTTTTATATTTAAAGATGTATTTATTTTTTATTTACTTATAAAACCGTTACGTCACTGTGTGATAACTTTGTTTTTTATTTAGTTATGTCAGTCAGTCATGCGAGGGACGATATTATCGCTACCTCGTATCAAATGACCAAAGCATCAGCACATACCCTATAGAGCTGCAATACAGGACGAAAACTTATCGATATACTGTCGATAGTTTAGCTATAGTGGACTATCGATAGGCAACTCCAAAAAATCACTAACAAGTTTCGGGGATAGATGGTCTGTATTACAGATATAGTATATCGATAAGTTTTCGTCATTTAATAATGAAAAAAAAGTAGCCCTACTAGTCCTAATTTATAGTAGTATCTTAGTCTTAGTAGTTAGTATCTTAGTCATAATTTATGAGCTCAAGTGATCAATCACATTGTTTTAATATTAACATTAAAACTGAGAGCAAATTAAAAATGAGGAGACTAAAACTCACACAGATCCCTGTGAGCACTACATACGCTCGCTCGAAGTCACATTGCTTAATAGAATACATTTTACATTCAGTAGCCAAACATGTTCTGCACACCTGCAATAATAAGTCTTTAACTGCCTAGAAGTTAAACAAAATAGAAAATCTGTTTGCAAAGTTTAGTGTTAAGCAAAGCCATGCAGTAGAATTTACAGCTGTTAATATTATTTCTTATGAAAAAAATGCATCCATATATCGATGCATTAAATGAATATCGATACATTTTGACACCTTAGACATCCCTACTAAGCTTAACAGAGAAATTTACTTACTTGTGTTAACAGATTTTCTGTATCATCTTGTTCAACAATCTCAGGTTTAGATTCCTGAAAAACTTTGTCATTAAAGTACTCATATATTATATAGGTTACTGGTTACGTTTGTAATTGTCATCATCATCATTTCAGCCATAGGACCTCCACTGCTGAACATAGGCCTCCCCCAGTGACTTCCAGATTGGCAGGTTGATTGCGGCCTACATGCAGCGTCTTCTTGCGACCTTTGTCATGTTATAAACATACTTGAATATTTTTGTAATATCTATGACTCAGATACAAACGCTCGTGCTCATCACACAAACATTTGCCCCTTGCGGTATTCGAATCCGCAACCGCTGGCTTTGTAGTCCGGAGCGCAAACCAATACATCAAACGGTCGTTTTAGTGACTTGATTCGCGTGGTCTCGCGTGTTATCGATAGACTAAAGGTTTTTATCGGTATCGGAAAATCGAGCACCGTAAAATTCTCTACAAAACAGTTGTGGAGTTTACTTGTTTTTCTACTTTTTCTATTTCTTCAACGTCTTCATGTTCAGTAGTATCAGATTTCTGAAAAAATGATTTTATATGTATTGCAATTAATATAAATGTTTTTGTATTGATTTAAAACCATAAAGTCAAAGATACAAACCTCCACAATGTCGTGTTGCTTTTCCTCAGGGCATAGTATCGTAACCAGCTATAATAAAAACACAAATTTGGACTTAAAAAACTCGTACTATAGCAATTTGATAACGGTTAACATACATGAATAAATTTATAAACACACATTATAATAAATAAAATAAAATAAATAACTATTCCGGAAACCGATTTGGTAAAAAAAACTATAAGTGCTTTAATGTGCCTGTCTTCGTCACTCATTTTACTAAAATTATATGATATAATATTCCCAATAAATAAATAATTTGTTCATTGCTATTTGATTTTCTCCAAACCGCAGCTATGGATTTAATGGACTCAGTCATGTCATGAGTTCTTTTAAGAAGACAAAGTCTTTGGAGTTCTTTTTGGCAGGACTTAAGTCTTTTTACAAAAAAATCCAAATTCGGAAAGACTTGAGCTTTAAGTTTTATTTGTAAGACTTGACTCTTCCAAAATAGGTTGTCTTATTAAATAAGACTCGAAGACTCGAGTTTCTTACAACACTAGGCAATACTCTTAGATAAATTCACTGTATTTGGACCGTATGATAATTGCATAAGGTGCACAATATGGTGGCAGAGGTTAAAGAAAAAAAATCGTAATAGTAAGGAGAATACGTTGTACTCTACTTCGTTACAAGTTTTTTTAAAATGTAAACAGCAGTGTTGTACCAAAAAATAAAAAAATTTTTTTACCTTGCCAATGTTTGTTTTTTTCTTCGCAACTTTAGGTTTAGATGTAACTTTTTTTGGTTTCTTTTCACGTTTTGGTATTCTTTTCTTGACCGCCTCATCATCTGAAGAGGTCATGTTCAACAACAACTCTTCTAAGGAGAAATCACTTTTCAAATCATTTTCATCATCTGTATTTGTCGAAGAAGATGATTTACTTAAGTTTTCCAATATTTTATCTATGTCAATACTGAAACACGAATACATAATACACATGACACACATGACAGCCCCAGTGGCTTATTCGCGTGGTGTATCGCCTTAAAGGCAGTGTCCGGGGTTTGGTTTCCGTATGGGAGCAATCGTTACTCAAAAAAGGGCAATGTTCCCATTTAACCTACTACTAGTACTACAACAGCTGATAGGCTATTTCGTATAAGGAAGCAATTGAGGTGTTGTGGTACCGTCGTTGTTTAACAAAAGTTCGCTACTTTTCATAATATCAGCATAATGTAAGTGATGTAAAATATTTATAATTTTTTTTTTGGCGACGTCGTTGTTTGGCTTATAGCAAAATTTTTTATATTTGAGCAGTAGTTTTGAGACTATTTATATAGAGTAAAATTTTATTAGTGTAAAATACGAACGGGTTTGTATATACTCATGATAAATAACTTTGCCTAAGAAACCAGTAACCTATCTCAACCTAATTTCGCTGGTGCACGGAAACTAATTCTTAACATGAACTCGAGCGTCAAACGTAAACAAACAAAATTAAGTTAAAAAAGGTTACTTGTTTCGTGGAATGTGGCGACGGCCGTAACGAAACACCCCCTTAAATTTTTGACACTAATAAAAAGTCATCCTTATTATTATTCATATTAGCTGTGCTCACGGTTTCGCTCGCGTAGAATAACACCCTATTTTAATCCCTTTTTTTTAAAGTCACTTGTAAAGCCCTTTTATCTTACCTAAAGTTGTAAAGTGTCCGTCACGTTATAAATGTCTGACCAATATGACCGAGCAAATTGGACATTTTCTCAATGTGACCGGACATTTTGGACATTTACGTCACATTCAATTCTATTGACAAACTATGACAAAAAACATTTGGGCACAAATATGTGCATTATTATAAGAGAGACAGGCTTTAGTAGTGGTGATCTTTAAAGAAATGAAATTTCTGAAATCTTTCTGCACAAACAAGCTTAAAAGTGTCGTATCGTTACGCGCGAGTTTTGTTGTTTAGTTCGATCCAGATCAAATTACATGTTTTATTGTATGTTTTTATTGTCATAACTATTATACTAAACATTTAAGACTTACTTTAGTGGAATTCTTCTATTTTTAATTTATACAAAAAAAATGTGACCATCGTGACAATAAATGTCTAATGTGACCGAGCATTTATCATAAATGACGGACGCTTATAACATATGACCGTCAATTTACAACTCTAATCTTACCTTTCAGCGTCAGAACCGTGATCCGAATAACGTCGGCCCGCGTTAATTGATGGTATCGCATTCCTTTTAAGTCTGTTTGTCTTAGGATCATTTTTTGAATAGTCGGTAAAATCAAAGTGTAAGTAGCAAACTTTTGCTCCATCATAGAGATCCTTTTCCGCTAACTTCAGGCATTTTAACCACCTTGCTTTTTTCTTTTCGTTCTTAGGTAACCTGTAAAAAGATGTTAAGAAATGGATCTAATCCGTTTTTCTTTGCTTGGAGAATATAGTACACAATCTTGGCATGTATTATTACAAAAATATCACTTTTTAGAATCAACGAACTGTTAGAATATAAAGGAATGCCAAGATTGTTTATAATATTCGCTAAGCATAGGAAAACGGACTATACAGAATAATTTACCCATTTAATCTACTATATCAAACTGTCCCGGCTAACTTCGGACCGCCTCAGAATTCATGAAAAATACCGTTCCATAGAATAAATGTGTTTCTTTTTATTCAAAATTTTGTGATATTTTATTAGTTCTGGGCAGAGACAAATCCAACAAATTAAGGATCATAAAAATCGGTCCAGGCATTCTTGACTTTATATGGTGTAAAAAACCCTACATTTAATTTAAATTAAAAAAATTCACGGTGTATAAATACATCAAATGCATAGTTTTTTGGAGTGTTTGGTGCATAGTACTAACTATAAATAAATATCTCTCTCCTTTACTCCAAAACCAGCCTGCCTAGCATGAGCATCAAAACACGATATGGTATGATATGATATAGCGAAAAATCGACACCAATTGTAAAAATATGATAGATATAGCCGCCATTTTAATTTTTTATCGAAACAGTGATCATAATATGTGATGTCACCGGCACGGCGATTCAATATGGCGGCTATATCTATCATATTTTTACAGTTGGTGTCGATATATCGCTATATCATATCATATCATATCGTGTTTTGGTGCTCATGCTAGGCAGGCAGGGTTAGGTAAAGTAAGATTAAGAACATGTAAAAAAGGAAACTACAAATCAATTTTAACCATTGTTTACTGAGGCCTAATAATTCCCATAATCCATTATCGATTTGGTTTTAGTAACATCAATATTAAAGATGGTATTCTCGTCTACTTATAACATGATTTCTAATTGTCAAAAAGTTAGAAATGCTATTAAAAATTAAAATAACCTCATTTATTTATACTTTTTTTTTTTTTGGTCGCAGTATGAACTATATGTAAGTAGTAGCTTTTTTTGTTCTCACGATTTTCCATTCACTGCCCATTAATAAAGTAAAATCAGTCCATAAACACGTCATCATTATTATCATTTTAGTCATAGGATGTCCAATGCATAGGCTTCCTCCAGTGATTTCCAGACGACCTGGTAAAGGTTGCAGGAAGCCGCTAGATGCAGGTCCCGATTAAAAACACATACCTACAAATAATCATTATCTCTCAAGACTGAAGATCCTTTTTCTCACAAAATGGATAAAGATATCGAGCTTCCATTATTAAAAGGCTTTTGTTAATATGATTACAAAATCTAATATGGAAACAGTGTGGAATCAAGAATCAAGGAAGAAATATAAATATAAATAATAAATTTCTTCTGTATTAGTGGCAATGAACATGTGTTTTCCTACCTACCAATGACCTAAATTGGCTTGGGTCTGGGTGTGCTAGGCTCTTAGGGCCATTTTCACCACTTGCTGATAAGTTCCAGCTAACCTATCTGGCACTTTTTGGACAGCTATTTGTATAGAGTATCTGTCATAACAAGTGCTGGCCAGATAGGTTATCCGGAACTTATTAGCAAATGGAGAAAGTGGCCCATAAGGATGTAAATGTAGGATAGTAGGTAAACAAATTCAGATTAGTACTATTAGTGCGTGTAACGGATTGTTATTTTTTATTAGAAAACTTAAAGGAATGCTAATAAATAATAATACAAAAATCTTATTTTTATGAATATCACAAGTACAAAAAATTATAACCCCGTAGTAGCTTTAGCCCGAAAAGAGTACGAAATAAAATTTGTGTGTCAAAAACTACTATCGATATTATCCGATCGCTGATCTATCGATAGTAGAACATCACTAATAAAATTAAAAAGCTTGAAAATCGAACTGATTTAAATCTACTTACCGATGCAATCGAGTGCTTCCAGGGTAGTACATATTCAAACAATCCGGCACAATACAAAATCCTATGTGTTTCCCCATTTTATTTATGTAAGTATTAATAATTGGTTAAAATTCCTAAAGCGTTTGGCAATGACTACGCGAAAGCCCTAATGGCTTTCGCCACAGTTATAAAATCACTGTGAAAAAGCTTTTGTGTTGGTTTCTACCTAGCAATAATTAATATATTAAAAAATAAAAATTACAAACAAGACAACAAACAAAATCTTAAAAGTTTTTGACAGTTTTTTTTCTCAGTTGTGTGTCGTTTGCTTGGTGGTATTTTTTTTTATTTACGACGGAAAAGGCTATGGTGAGAAGCCCTACAGCCAGATAGTCTCTATGCCCTTTATTTTTGCGTTAAAATGGAGTAGGGCTTTGTCTTGACATTGCTTTTACCGTCGACTCTACGCTTTGTCTCCACAATGTCTAGAGGCGTTCCGTCCTCCGTTTAGCAAAATAGCAGCGGCTAAGGCTTTGATTTTGTTGACTAAACTGGGCTTTTACCATGACCTCTTAAAGCAGGTCTGCTTTTGAACTGCCCTGCTAAATCGTACTATGACATGTTATTAGCAGGCCTTCCGCAGGCCTGCTATTTTGACATTTAGAAAAACTTTTACCCTTCTTTTGCATTACATTACATACATTACATTTCGGTTAACTAGTATAAAATTGTTAATTTAAAAAACTAGTGTATAAACAACAAATTCAATTCTTTATTAGCAATTTGAGGACCTCCGTAGCTAAGAGGCGAGCATACCGGATTTGGTGCCGCTATCTCTGGGGTCCCGGGTTCGATTCCCGGTCGGAAAAATAACTTTTCTATATTGTCTCGGGTCAAGGTGTAGTGGTACCTGTAGGTGTAGGGGAATGACCTGCTGAATGTCAGCGTAATACCTACCTACTCCTTTTGGTTTAGAGTTCTCCCAATGGGTATTCCATGACTTGTACAGGTGGTAGCGAGGGAGCTAAGAAACGTCATGGGAAAACAACTTATAATGGTTTAAAGAGCCAGTAGTAGCAGCATACTTTGCACATAAACAAAAAAGGCACAAAAAGCTTTTTCACAGTGATTCGCTAACAGTTAGTGATTGCCAAACGCTTTAGGAATTTCAAATATTAATACTTACTTAAATAAAATGGGAAAACACATAGGATTTTGTATTGTGCCAGATTTAACAAGAAGCGACGAGTCGACGGTCAAAGTATTTATAGCCTTTGGTCTATCCTTCAGTTAACTTCCGCCAGTCGATCGACCAATGGCAGCGTTTGACCTTACAATGTCAAGACGCGACCAGAGGCGCGTCTGTCGCCACTTGTATCCAGTGTTAGAGTCACCCAAGACGCGTCCTTCCTCCGTTGGTCACCAGCTTATGCCGTTGTTCTTTTGCTAAACGGATGACGGACGCCTCTTGACATTTTAGAGACAAACGTTGCAATTGGTCGTTCATTCCGGCCACCCACTTCCGGAACAAGAAGCGAAGAGTCGATGGTCTAACGCATAAACGGCATTAAGACTATCTGGCTGTAGGGCTTTTTCCATTACCATCGCCTTTTCCGTCGTGGAACTCGTGGATAAAAAAACTACCACCAAGAAAAAGAAAAAAAAAACTGTCAAAAACATGTATGATTTTGTTGTAAATTGCAGATCTATTTTATTAGTTAGACCAATACAAAAAGCTTTAGCACAGTGATTTAATAACTGTGGCGAAAGCCATCAGGGCTTTCGCGTAGTGATTGCCGAACGCTATAGGAATTTCAGCCAAATATTAATTCTTATTAAATAAAATGGGGAAACACATGGGATTTTGTATTGTGCCGGATTGTTTGAATATGTACTACCCTGGAAGCACTCGATTACATCGGTATGTAAAATTAAATTAGTTATATTTTCAAGAATTTTAATTTTATTAGTGATGTTCTACTATCGATAGTTCAGGAATCGGATGATATCGATAGTAGTTTTTGACACGAATTTTTTTAAAAAAAAAAATGGCTTATTATATTTTCGGAGTATACATGTAAAAAAAAAAATTAGATTCTTGTATTACTATTAATTAGCTGTCCTGGCGAACTTCGTACCGCCTCTTTATACATTTATTTTTTCGTGAATTTTTCCGTGTTTTTAGTTATTCTGCTATTCGGGACGGAAACAAATTCAACAAACCAAAGATTATAAAAATCGGTCCAGCCATTCTTGACTTATAAATGGTGTAACGAACCTGACTTTGTTTTATATAATTATATAGTTTTTTAATAAATAAAATTATTCATTTTAAAATAAGATGGACACAAAAACAAAAATCTACTATAGTAATTAATCATTTAACGAAAAATCCTTTTTAATTCTAACAGTTTGTTCATTTTAAAAAGTGTTATGTTTGTAAAAAATGGATCGTTTACAATATTCGCCAAGCAAAAAAAAATGGACTATAGATCCATCTGTTATCATCTTTTTACAGTTTACCTAAGAACGAAAAGAAAAAAGCAAGGTGGTTAAAATGCTTGAAGTTAACGGAAAATGATCTCTATGATGGAGCGAAAGTTTGCCACTTGCACTTTACTTTTACTGACTACTCAAAAAATGACCCTAAGACAAACAGACTAAAAAATAATGCGTTACCATCAATTAACGAGGACCGACGTTATTCGGATCACGGTTCTGACGCTGAAAGGTAAGTACCTTTGTCTTTAAGGCGATACACCACGCCAATGAGCCACTCGAGTTATCATGTGTATTATGTATTCGTGTTTCAGTATTGACATAAATAAAATTTTGGAAAACTTAAGTAAATCATCTTCTCCAACAAATACAGATGATGAAAGTGATTTAATAAGTGATGTCTCCGCAGAAGAATTTTTGCTAAACATGACCTCTTCAGACGATGAGGAGGTCAAGAAAAGAATACTAGAACGTCAAAAGAAACTAAAAAAAGTTACATCTAAACGTAAAGTTGCGAAGAAAAAAACAATCATTGGCAAGGTAAAAAAAAAGTAATTTCTTGGTACAACCCTGATGTTTACATTTGTAAAAAAAAAACTTATGACGAAGTAGAGTACAACGTAGTCTCCTCACTATTACGATTTTTTTTCTTTAACCCCTTTGGCACCAAAATGTGAACCTGACGTAATTATCATACTGTCCAAATACAATGGATTTATTTAAGAGTATTGTTGCCTCCGAAAGGGTTAAGACTACACCTGGGAAACTACTGGAAAAAAAACGTGTGGCTATAAGTTTCCGGAATCAATAATAAAAAAAATGCTTTCAATGGTCTAAAATGAATTTATTGTTTCTCTCTGTTTAGTAAACAAATTTTCGACTTCATCCTGTGTTAAAAGCATTTAACCTATTACTTGTGGCTTTTTGTACATAAAAATGAATGCATGTATAGTGAATTTTGAGCACACATATACTATACATAATACTTTATCTGTATGCAAGTAACTATACTAAGTTCAAATTTGTGTTTTTATTTTAGCGGGTTACGATACTATGCTCTGAGGAAAAGCAACACGATTTTGCGGAGGTTTGTATCTTCAACTTTATGGTAAATTAATTTTAAATCAGTACAAAAAAAAAACCTTTATATTAATTATTACATCAAAAAAATTTTTTTTCAGGAATCAGATACTTTTAAACATGATGACAATGATGACGTTGATGAAGTTGAAAAAGTAGAAAAACAAGTAAGTGAACTCGTTTTGTACAGCATTTTATGGTACTCGATTTTCCAATATCGATAAAAATCTGTAGTCTATCGATAGCACGCGAGATCACGCGAATCAAGTCACTAAAACGACCGTCTGGTGTAGTGGTTTGCGCTCCGGACTACAAAGCCAGCAGTTGCGGGTTCAAATCTCTCAAGGGGCAAATGTTTGTGTGATGAGCACGAGCGTTTGTACCTGAGTCATGGATGTCATAAAAGTATTTAAGTATGTTTATCACCGGGCAAAGGTCGCAAGAAGACGCTGCATGCACGCTGCTTCCAACCGGCCAATCTGCAAGTCACTGGGGGAGGCCTATGTTCAGCAGTGGACGTCCTATGGCTGAAATGATGATGATGACAAATAAACAAACGTAACCTATATAATATATAAGTTATGTTATTGACTAATAGTATGTTTTTCAGGAATCTGAACCTGAGATTGTTGAACAAGATGGTAACGAAAATATGTTGACACAAGTAAGTAAATTCCTTACTTAACTAATTTTTAGAGCCTTGATGCCGCTCGATTGATTAATACCGATAGAAAACTATGCAAGGAATAAAAAAAACTAGTTCGTTCCAAAAGAGAGTAGAGTCTGGCGCTTAAATCTACAATCGAAACCGGTTAATATTTATTTCAGAATGTATAAGACTTATTTCTAATATTTGATAGTAGTTGTAAAGATTTGACCATAAAACTAAATTTGCCATAGGTTTTAAGTCGGTATTTGGAGTATGTGATAGTTAATTTAGCAAAAACCTTTATTATTCCGGTTAAGGTTCCATAGTAAAATAACCGGTTTCCGATCCCTGGCTTAAATTCAACAACTTTTGCAAAAGACCTACATCGAAATCTCAAAAAAAAACTTCGTGATACATCCGACAAATCAGCTGACAAATCAGTTTATTTGCAAGAATAGTGGTCTAAAATTTGTCACAGGTATAAAAAGTCCGCACAGTCCACCAGAAACTGGCACACAAATATTGTTAACATACATATAAAGATACATAACAAGAAAAACATTCTGTGTCAAATAAATTAAATAAGCATTCATGTCAATTTAAAAGGTCACGTCATGACTATTAATAGGATATCATTGGTTTGTATGGGTCCTCTACATATTTGGTCACGGCCATGGGGAGGTGGGAGGGTCATTCCAAAAGTGTCAGTGCGTTTTACAAAGATAAAAGGGGGGGGGGGTCAAATATGACAATAATTTGCGTGACGTAATATGTAAATGTACTAGTAATACTGATTTTTTTGCGATTTTAATGTTGGTTTTATAGTAAAAGTTGTAGTATTTGAGCACCAAAATCACCTTTTTTAAAAAATTGAACAGGGTTTTTTTTATACCTTGTATATATTTTATCGATAATATACACGGCATAAAAAACCCTGCACGCGATGGTAAAATCGACTTAGAAAAACATTTATATGTTGTCTCGGTCCTATTCGAAGTACTGAAGTCCATCAACCTAGATGCTACAAGTGTAATTATTCAGATCGATTAATAAAAGCAAATAAAAAAAACCTATTTAATTCATATGACAATTCGATACTATACATGTTTCTCAAATGCGCTGTCGATACCATTAGTATCGATAGCTGACATCACTATTGTAGAGTGTCCACTTTGGTAATTGTTAAGCTAAGTAGGGATGTCTAAGGTGTCAAAATGTATCGATATTGTTTTAAGGCACGCATGATCTAGATGTATTTTTTAAGACAGAATATTACGCTATAAACTCTACTTCTTTCTCTTCTTCTTTTGATTTTCGTTTTTCTGTTTTGTTTAGTTTCTACGCAGTCAAAGACTATAATTATTGCAGGTGTGCAGAACATGTTTGGCTACTGAATGTAAAATGTACTCTATTAAGCAATGTGACTTTGAGCGAGCGTATGTAGTGCTTACAGGGATCTGTGTGAGTATTACTCCTCTCATTTTTAATTTGCTCTCAGTTTTAATGTTATTATTAAATCTACAGGTGTAATTTGATCAATGAATCCATACCCTATAGAGTAAAATGACATTTATTTTGTTTGACAAAACGTTCGCTATCATTTTATCTGTGACTGTTTAGTATGGGCTAGGGTTGTCCTGTACTTGTTATTTCATACTAAATGTATGTAAAAATAAAAGTTGCCCAACTATAGTAGTATTGATAGTACCGTTGTATTAAAACAAAAAAAACTATCAATACTATCGATAGTTTGATAGAATTACACTATTTATACTAGCGATAGTATTGTTCCTGAACATATGCTAGTATTCGATAGTATCGACACTATCGGAGCTAATACTTTCGATACTATCTTTCTAATTAATACTGATGTACTGTATAATACTATTGATAGTATCGATACTATCGAATAGCAACATATGTTTAGAAACAATACTATCGCTAGTATCGATAGCTGACACTATCAATAGTTTAATAAATAGTGTAGTACTATCAAACTATCGATATGACGAATACTATCGAGACTATCGATAGTAGACTATAAACGACGCTAAAAAATCACCAACAAGTTTCGGGAATAGATGGTCTGTATTGCAGCTCTATAGGGTATGTGTTGATGCTTTGGTCATTTGTAGACATCGGATTATATGCATTTGCATGTTTGCATATGCAAATGCATAAAACTCCCTAATTACGGCGTTAGTGCATATTTTAGCCTTTTTTTTAAACCGTGCATATTTCGTTAAGTAGAACATTAATGGCTACATCAATGGCAGAGGTCGTACCCTGCCTGAACAGGTATCTCCAGAAATGGCGCCAAATTTTTAATATTGCCCAATGATGACAGTTGATCTGGAGAGGTCATTCTCGGCGTACAAATCGATACTGGGTGACAAACGTCACAAATTTGCGCTCGAAAATTTGTAAAAAATACTTAATTGTATATTGCCACCAAAACTATACTTAATTTTAAAAGAATTTCGCTGTTTTTGTACACTCTTTGATTTAAATATAAAAATAATAAAGGTTTTTTGGTTCTGTATTGTGCATATTTTAGGCATATCAATCGTTTTTAGTGCATATTTCGGCCTTTTTTATTGCATATTTGCATGCATATTTTGGCATTTTGTTAATGCATATAATCCGATGTCTAGTCATTTGATACGAGGTAGCGACAATATAAGGGCTTAATTTACTTAATTTTATCGACAATTTCGACAAGATCAACCCTATTTGGGCTGCACTCCAATTTAAATACAGCTAATTTGATTTTTTTTTTAACCTTTTTAGTTGGACACGTCTGTAACGGCAAAAATGCCTCAAATGCTGTGTTTTGAATGCGTTCAGAGATTCAGAAACTTCATGGAGTTTAGTGCTAAGAGTATCACGGCGGCGCATTTACTAATGGAGTTCATTAGAGAAGATAAGGTAAATTCAAATGTATTTATTTACATAGAAACACGATACATAAAGATATTTTAAAAAAATAAAAATTCAGACATTCAATATTTAATGTAATAGCAACATTGATTTCAATTTATTTAAAAATACGTAAAATTAGGACACCTAAATTAGCACACGCAATTCAAGATTAATTTCTAATGCTTCAAAAATACGTCTCCTCATCCGCTGGGTACCGGATCCAAACCTGGAACCCGTTAACATCCAAGCGGTCTCATGAGACCAGTTCCGTCCTTACCACCTTAAGTACATGGGGCACTGGGCCCCTGGCTCTGGGCCTAATAGGGGCCCCAAAATGCCTACATACTCGATAATAGGTATTATAAAAGTTTGATAAATTTAATTTAATAATACATTCAATCAAAAATTTCTTTCTTTCTAAAGAACTCCAAATTGTGTCAAAATGTATGTACCCAAAGTTCTCTCTATGGCCTAAGACAGCCGTGGTTATTACTAAATACCCCAAAATGCCGACATATTCGGTAATATGTATGATAAACTTATTTAACTGATCAAGCATACGTGAACAAGACACAATAGAAATTCTATTGGTATGCGGTCTCATGAGATCGCTTAGATGGTAAAAAATACATTACTTTTTACCATTAAACTTTTTTATTCTCTCTAAAGAACCACAAATTGGGTCAAAATGACCCAAGGTCCTCTCTATGGCCTAAGTCAGCCTTGGATAGTACATACTATCTATATCAGGGTTTCCCAAACTTATTTTTGCTGTGACGCCCTTGGTAATTTGACAGTTATTTGCGACGCCCCTTCCCCGTAGCTAGCCAATAAGTAATCTATCAGTTGTAGTACCTACCTACTACTAGTAATAAGTTGTAAGAAAAACTACAAAATTCATTTATAGGTTTTTATTAGAAAATAAGAAATTACAAACTCAAGATGGAAAATGAAAGGAAATAATTATTTGACTTTGATGGCTGGCTATTAATGAGAAGGATGTGCTTGCTTTTCTGAGCATAGCTTTTCAAAACGGGGCTCAAGTTTCGATATTGCCACTCTCATCTCTTTCTCTAAATTTAGTTTTGATCTGTACTTGTTCTTTATTACTGCAACTGCAGAAAAACCTGTTTCGCACAAGTACGAAGTCGCAAATGGTAACAAAACTCTCAATGCTGCAGTGCTAATAGAGCGATATTCGGGAGAAACTGTGCTCCAAAATTGAAGCAGTTTGTCTTTGTTATATTGGAGCTTAAGGCTGGAGTCACAGGACAATTCTATTAATTGTTCTTCTTCCTCTGTTGACAGTGTTGATGGTGTGGTCGACTGGAAAGGGTTTCTAACCCAGTCATATCGCTCAAGATTTTCGGGAAAATATTGATTAAAATGTTCGCTTAATGATGATAAGTGCTGTGTAAATATTCTTTTTAAAGACGGATCGAGAGAGAGAGAGATTTTTCTTGTAGAATGCCTTGTAATGCAGGGAAACAGTCAGTATTTACTTGTTCTTCTTCCAATTTTCTCTTCCATAAGAGCAACTTCTTCTGAAACCCAGTGATTTTATCTGCCAGTTGCAGTATATGAGTGTTATTTCCCTGCAAAGACTTATTAAGGTCGTTTAATTTTTGAAATATGTCGCAGAGATATGCCAGTTTAATTATAAACTCTGTATTAATAAAGTTTTGCGCATCATTGTGTGATTCTGACTGCAGATAAGTATAAAACTCATTTCGTAACTCGTGCACACGTGCGAGTACATTGCCTCTGGACAACCAACGAGAGTTGCAGTAATAAATTAAAGAGGTATGCTCGGCACCCAATTCTTCACAAAGTTTTTGGAAAAATCTTGCTTTCACGGGTCTTGTTTTAATATAGTTTACCACTTTGATTATTATCTCCATCACGGTATTTAATTCAGGCGTAATGTTCTTTGCAGCTAAGGCTTCTCTATGTATGATACAATGTGTCCATTTAGCATCTGCAGCTTTGGTTTTGATGAGAGCTTGTAGTCCTCCGTACTGTCCAGACATCGCTCGAGCACCGTCCGTACACACACCCACACAGTTTTCCCATTTAATGCTATTTTCAATCATGTACGAATCTAGGATCTTGAATAAATCAGTAGCCTTTCCACTTTCACATATTTTTCTGCAAAACAATAAATCCTCACACACATTTGTTTCATGTATGTACCGCACGTAACATATCAGTTGAGCATCGTCATTACTATCGGTCGCTTCATCAAGTTGAATGGCAAATATATCCGAAAGTTTCTCCACAATTTGCTCATTAATATCTTCCGCTATGTCATGAATACGGCGGCTAATCGTATTGTTTGAAAGAGGCACATTTTTTAAATCATTAGCCGCCGATTCTCCAATCATCACTGATACCATATCAATCGCTGCAGGTAAAATAAGTTGCTCAGCAATTGTGTGAGGTTTCTTACATTTGGCAACACGATGAGCTACCTTGTATGAGGCGAGCAATGCTTTGGTAGGAACCGATGCTCTTGAGAGCAAAGCTGTGGACTGATGTTTCAATTCTCGCAATTTTCTAACAAAAAAGTCTCTTGGCTTACCTTGAAGATGACTGTGAGTAGTTTCCAAATGTCGTTTTAATTTATTAGGAAGCATACTTTCAACCGCCAACACTTTATGACAAACAACACATTGAGGAAGTTCTAGGTTTCCTTTAGTAATGTAGGTAAATCCGAAATCCAAATATTGGTCGTCATATTTTCTATATTTCTTCCGTTTTTCTAAAGTATTACTGCTTTCACCTTCAGTTGGTTTCCTTTTTTTTTAAGTAAATTATCCGCCATAGTCAATATTAAAACTTCACGTGCGTAACTGATACAAAACAAAAGCTGACAGTAACTAACCAAACGAAAGACATAATCACGCGGGTAATGGAGAATGCGCGGGAGGGGGTAGACAGCGCGCGCGGTACGAGGCGCGGGCGGCTCGCGCGTCAACAGAATGC
The DNA here is from genome assembly GCA_963576865.1 of Anania hortulata. NCBI lineage: Eukaryota > Metazoa > Arthropoda > Insecta > Lepidoptera > Crambidae > Anania > Anania hortulata. Next base: position 2,678,142 of record OY756417.1, on the reverse strand, counting down.
GTGCGGCGCTCATACACAACGGTCGCATGAACTCGGATAACCAATTTATGTAAATCACCTCACGACGCCCCTGGGATAGTCCCGCGACGCCCCAGGGCGTCGCGACGCACAGTTAGGGAAGCCCTGATCTATATCATATTATAGCCAAAAGGCGAACATACCGGACTTGGTGTCTCTATTTCTGAGGTTCCGGGTTTGATTCCCGATCGATGTTCTCTCGTATCTCGTTGTATTATGTACGTTACGTAAAAGTTATTTCATCAATATAATACTTGAAATAAAAATAAACGTTCCGAGCTTCAGACTACGCAAAGTTAGTGATTCATTCTTGGTGAAATGTATTAAATTTTTCAATAAAGTACCACAGACTCATGTTGAATTACCTGTACATGAATACGAAATTCACATTTAAAAAATCCTTATGAAAAAAGGATATTATAAATATATTATTTAAACAACAAGAGTGCATTGACTTAACCTGCTTAGCTCGCACTCACTACACGTCTTGTAACTGTATTTCCTGTAAAAAAGGCTGACAAAGGTGACTGAGTTTGTTGCGCCGTTTCTTCTCATCACCAGCCGATATGTAGTCCCGAAGCGGTGGTAGGACTAAGCTATATTTTGGGACGTGTATAAGTGCCCGGAAGAGGGCCTATGTACAAAATAAATTAGTATTATTGAGTATTAATGTGGTACCGTCGTTGTTTCTGATTTCTGTAACACAAGTGCTTAAGCCACTTTTCATAGGATTAGCCTTAGAGCAATATTTATGTGATGTTTTTCAATATTTATAAAATTTATAGTCCTACAGAATATTGTTATCTTCAGCTAACAATGGCAAACATAAAAAGCATTGACCGTAAAAAAATCTCGCTGACATCAAAACTAGTTACCTCTCGCTTCAAACCGAATCACTTCAACATTCGGCTGGAGGAACATGAATATGAAAACAATGGTATTAACGAAGCACCATGTGATATGGATGTTAATATTCTAGAAGAAGATAATAAACATGGAATCCTAGATACTGAAGCTTCCGATAATCAAGACAATAATGCTACAGATGAGCCGATGGGAGTAGATCTTGATGACCACAGTAACATAAAAGTTGAAATAGATTTGGGTCAAGGTATGGAATTATAATAATAGTATTTTAACTGCACACATTATGTCAAGTACAGAAAATAACATACAGAGCTGAACAATTTAGGTGGTCTTATTGCTGTCAGGTTGCAGGAAGCCGCTGGATGCAGGCCGCTTCCAACCGGCCAATCTGGAAGTCAATGGGGGAGGGCTATGTCCAGCAGTGGACGTCCTATGGCTGAAATAATGATGATGATGATTGCTAACAGAGATGGGCCGACTACTCGGGACAGCCGACTATTTAGTGTTGTAAAAGACTTGAGTTTTTTAGTCCTAATTTCGAGGATCCTAATCCAAGGGTATCTAAAGTAGTAATAAAACATTATAAAGACACAATAAGTGAAGGCGCACTTCAGATACGTTTTCGTGAAACTCACGCGCAGCGAGTGTGCGGATCCCACAGTAGTTTAATTTTGTATAAATATAGTAAAAACAATATATTATTTTCGTCATATTTCCCTGTTATGAGGTGGTTTGGGCCATACTCCACCATGTTAGCCCAGTGCGGTGCGGTGGAAAGTTGTTGTAAGGCCAGGGACTAAACTTCACTATTCAGGCGACCTCCGTAGTCGAGAGGCTAGCATGCCGGACTTGGTGTCGCTATCTCTGAGGTTCAGGGCTCGATTCCCGGTCGGTCAACAGAGAAAACTAACTTTTCTGCATTGTCTCGGGTTTGGATCTTGTGGTACCGTTGTTGTTTCTGATTTCTGTAACACATGTGCTTTGGCTGCTTACCATAGGATCAGAGCAATATATGTGAAGTTGTCTAATAAAAAATATTAAAAAATATATATAAAAAAGATGTAACCAAGCCGCCTCATAATATTAGTAAGATAACAATAATCACTGATGATTTAGGTGCAGAAAATGATAGAGAACTGGATAAAGACAGCGATAGGTGGGATGAAGAAGATGATAACTTAGCTCCAATAGAACAAGTGACTGAACAGGTCAGCAGAGACACCGGTGGTGACCAACATGGTAGACAAGTTCCCAACGAGATTATGTACTGTTCTCGGGGTAGAAGTGGTAAAACAATGAAAATTATGAAGAAAGAATTTAACGATATGTTTATTGCGAAAACTCTAAAGCCACTAGAGCAAAGAGAAGAGATTAACAACAGAAAAAACGGTCGCGAGTATATAAATGGGTTTTTTAAGTGTGATAAGTGCTATAGAGGCTTTCAAACAAAGAATTCGTTCAATGATCATATGAAGAAACATGATATTGTAAGTAATTTATTTTTATTTTATACTAGCTGCCCGGCGAACTTCGTGCCGCCTTTTTTTTGTGAATATTCGGATGTGTTAATATTTATTCTGCTATTCGGGGCGGAGACAAAACTAACAAATCAAAGATCATAAAAATCCGTTCAGCCATTCTTGACTTATAAATGGTGTAACTAACCCGACTTTGTTTTATATATAGAAGATTTATTCAAAATCCACAGCTCTTTAAAATGTTACAAAACAAATAGTTTAAACAAAACTCAGTCAATGATGGCTTCTATGTATATTCATATGAAACTTTAGAAAAATTATAAAGTAAACAGACGTCTGGCCATTCCAGTTAACTTTGTTTGACCTTGCCTCGTATTGCCTTGTAATAAGGTTGTTTTTCTTAAAATAAAAATTTAATAGACGATGCTTCAATCTTTTTAAGTCTTTTATGGAAAATCGACCTTATTTCCAACCTTATTAAGTTATTAAGAAATTATTGTATGTCTATCAGGTGATACTATTACCAATTTTATACTTGCAATTACCAATAATCCCCAATAAATATTTCTGATTTCTGGTACTCTCACTTGTGGTGCTTCAAATGGGCACACAAAATTAGCTGTCATTTATGAGACAGCCAGTCCATATTTATTTCAGGTTAGTGGTTTCTACAATCGCTTTCAACATTCAAATGTATTGAAAAGATATAAATAAGTTTTATTCAACAGGAATCCGGCGAGTTTGTCTGTGACATCTGTCTAGTTCATTTCCGGACGCGTCAGATTGTGTTCAACCATATCAGGTAAATTGCTACACGGTGCGGCCAACGTGTTCACCTTGTTTGACCTTGTAGTTTGCCCCGGCCATGGAGCACATACCTTATAGAGTAGAAATGTCATGATTAATCCAACAACATTTTCCGTCATTCTTTAATCTGTCGGTTTACTTTTTTTGTATGGGCGAGCGTTGACAGGAGTTGTCATTTCATACTAAATGTAAGTGAAAAATCACTAACTATTTTCGGAGAAAGATGGTCGTATTGCTGCTCTATAGGGTATGTGCTCGATGGCCCCGGCACAACAAAAAAATGATTTTTAAAAATTTTATTTTATTTAATAAGTTCACCAGCCCAGCCCAGTTTATCTTTTTTTCTTTTCTATATATAAAAAGACTAGTCCTGACTCATTCATTCACTGACTGACTCATCAACGCCCAGCCCAAACCCTTAAATTTAGAATGATGAAACTTTGCACAGAGGTTCCTTTAATAACATAGACAAGGAATAAGAACGGGTTTTTGGAAATTTTACCTATAAGGTGGTAATGACGATTACACTTTGTATTAAATTTCGTCATTTCTGAAGTTAGAAAGATTTAAATTCGTATTTTAGCTACTTTTTATAAATAAAAAATACTGTCTTCGGAGTTTTTGGGGAAATGCATCCCTAAGGGGGTGAAATTGAGTGGGAAAATTTGTATGGGTAAATATTTTTTTTTGTAATCTATGGACTTGAAATTTAGCACAAATACTCACTAAAAAAAATGAATACCTGTTTCAGCATTTGTCAACTTGCATCCCTTTAGAGTGTCAAATGGGGATGAAAGTATGTATGTAAAATCTTCATCCTGCCCAAATGGTCTAGGATAGAGAGTTAAAATTTAGTCACTAGCTATACTTTGTGACATAAATGCTTACCAACAAGGGATGGTATTGACATGGGTTGAATTTCACACAATCCCAAGAGAGTAAAATAGAGGGAAGAGGTCTTAAAACAACTTACAATACAGACTTTTTTTCCCCAAAAAATAACATTTTCTGATAAATGCGTGTAAGATAACTCTGGCGTACCAGTTGTAAAGCTTGCCGCGGGATATCAGGCTGCGTGGATACCAACATCCTGTTAATTTCTACTATAAATTAGCTTACTTTTGTTCCGAATAAGAGGGTTAGATAGGGACCGTATTTCACCTTGGACTTCATCATCATTGAAGTCGTGCTAAAACCTTAGTCACAAATGCATCCATTGGATGTCCTGTGGCTGAAATGATGAACCATGTGTTATTGTCCACAGAACCAGCCACTGGACGTCATACTCTTGCCGGAGGTGTGATTTCGTCACCTCATTCCACACCGCTGCTCTCACTCACAAGAATGTTCACGAAGGGTTCCGATTCCAATGCAATCTCTGCCCGAAAAACTACTCGTAAGTATTTATTTATATTACTAGTATACAGGGTTATTTGCAAAACATCAACAACCTCCTAGGGGCTGATTCTGGTGCTCAGATACAACTTTTTCTATGGGACCAACATTTAAATTTAAAAAATTAGATATATTGATTTGAAATGTCACATGACGTCACGCCTAGGTACAATTTCTACTTAGAAGTGTCGTCACGAGCCCCCACTCCCGAACTTTGACGCGCACAAAAGAAAAATAGCTGTGTCCAAATTATTTTTTGATACGCTAACTCACGGACTAAATTAAATATCTTTTTTTTACCTAGCGTAGTCTTTAGTTTATTCATAAAGAATTTTTTGGGCAACTTTCTTTATTTTTTCTTTCACAAGAACTTCTCCTGACAGTAATTACTCATCAAAAAAAGAATTAGCGAAATTGCTCCATCCGATCACGCGTGATGCGATGACCAAGGGAAATAGAGATTCGTTTTTATATATGACTGAATAGGGCCGAGGGAATGATCGGGTATATGTTCGTCATCGCTCATATTGTTATGGAAGTCAGAAATAACTACACGGTGAGATAGATAAACAGTGTGTGTACTCAAATTAACCAGTTACAGTACAAAATAAACTACGATTGTTCTAATTATTCAAGATTGAAAATGCGGTGATCTCAGAAACACGTGCGATCACTACAACGGTTGGTACTCCAATCTCCCTCGCTACCACACACCGGGCACAGACACGGTTTCCTGTCACTACTACCCTGACAGACGTCAAACCGACAAAGAGACACATGTCAACATTGACAACTAATAACAGTAACAGCCCTCAAACTAACATTAGCGACCGCCACGCCATATCCGATTCCACCCAGGCGTTAAACCTGACTTTTCAATCAAGGATTTATTCGAAGAATTATTTGTTTAATTGTGATAATTCTGCCCTCCACTCCGACATATAAATAGACATAGTAGGAATACATATTATTAGTGTTCAAACTGTATTATAAAAGTAATGTTATTCGCAGGAAGCTCGCCCCATACCTAGACCACACCCGCCGCTTTCACCCCGAGGATGTCGTCTGCCACCTCTGCGGCCTGTCCTTCGCGCTGGTCCGTGACCTCGACAGACATTTGCGTCTCACGCACAAGAAGGAGAACTTGCACGCATGTATTCTGTTGCATCATCATCATCATCATGTCAGCCATAGGACGTCCACTGCTGAACATAGGCCTCCCCCAATGACTTTCATCGGGGGGATTGCCGATACTCGCCACGCTTGGCAGGCGGGTTGGCGAGCGGGGTTTTTTTATAAGAACGCTACTGCCCGTCTCGTGCTACAGGATTTAGTTGCCTTTTACGACACACACGCCTCCTGTTGGCGGTGGGAAAATGAATTATTTACGGCGGTTACGGTCGCTGGCTATAATAAATCGTCTCAATTGATATAATAACTTGACCTCCGTAGCCGAGAACCGAACATACCTTACTTGGTGTCGCTATATCTGAGGTCTCGGGTTCGATTCCCGGTTAATCAATGTAGAGAAATAACTTTTTTATATTATAATGCTTCAAAAATACGTCTCTAGAGCAATTTATGTAGAAATCGTTTTTTTTATTGGTCCAAATAAACACATATTATAATTTTACTAGCTGTAGCCCGCGACATAGTTCGCGAGGAGTTTTATTTAAAAAAAAAACATATTCTTATTTTTTTCATTTAAAAGAACCTTCTCTTGGCAATAAATAACACAACAAAAAAAGAATTAGCGAAATTGTCCCATCCGTTCACGCGTGATGCGATGACCAAGGGAAATAGAGATTCATTTTTATATGTATAGACTAGCTGTCCTGGCGAACTTCGTACCGCCTTGTTCTACGACGTCACTCAATTGTTTTGTCTTGCCGGAACCCCTCCACTAACACTTAAACTTTATGGTATGGTATTAAAGGTCAAATTTACTTTTAAGTATTATTACGAATCTTTTGTATGGGAATATAGAATAGTGTTGTTTTTAGACTTTTTCTGGCAAATTTATTCTCCGTAAGAACCATCGTTGTACTCCAAGGAATATTATAAAAAAGGATTAGCGAAATCGGTTCGGCTGCTTTCGAGAGTTGCGCTTAGCAACACATTCAGCGATAAATTTTTATATTAAAGATATAGATTACAAATAAACTAAACTGACGACCTCCGTAGCCGAGAGGCGAGCATACCGGACTTGGTGTCGCTATCTCAGAGGTTCCGGGTTCGATTCCCGGTCAGGTCAATGTAGAAAAATAACTTTTCTATATTGTCTCGGATCTGGGTGTTGTGGTACCGTCGCTGTTTCTGATTTCTGTAACACAGGTGCTTTGGCTACTTACCACAGGATCAGAGCAATGTACGTGACGTTGTCCAATATTAATATTATATTTATAAAAAATAAAAATAAAACTAAAGGAGACAACAAAGAATACAAATACATGACTTAATTTATATAGTTCGGAATTAGTGATATGCAACCAAATGGTATCCACTCAGCATGTGCGAAGGCGTAGGTGAGGGCCATTGCGCTGGTTTTCTGTGGAAACCGTATATTTAGGAAGATGGCGTTACCGGCGATGAAAAATGATGGGCAGCAAATGTCAAGGCAGCAAATGCTGCAAAAAATTGTTTCAGACCCTGGGCGTTAAATCTCTTCCCAGTATGTGTTCCATCACTGGTGACGTACATGCCGCTAGGTAAAATTGAGGTGACGGAAATGGCGATTTGTCAATTCAATTCAATTCAATTCAATATATTTATTGCATTCTATAATGTTACACAGGTGTTATAATTAGATACATAAAATAGATCATTATAGACCCTGTAGGGCACAACAATAAGATAGGTATTGTGGGCAGAGAGGATGACGTCATGCATCATTAGATCAATTTGTTTATTTTAAGAAGTTGTAAAGTAAAGTAAAGAAACTATTAAAAAAGACAAGACAAATTAAAAAAAGCGGCCAAGTGCGAGTCGGACTCGCCCATGAAAGGTTCCGTAGCAGCAAGTAACATAATATAAAAGTTCTTGTAGTTCGTTGTAACTTCTATCGATGTTTTAATAGTGTAAATTTTACGATTTATGACGTATTAAAAAAAACTACTTACTAGATCTCGTTCAACCCAATTTTCGGTGAAAGTTTGCATACCTAGTAATGTACATCATATTTTTTTTAGTTATCATTTTCTTATTTTAGAAGTTACACATTTTACCACTTTAAAAGTGTCTCTCGCGCAGACTATTCAGTTTAGAAAAAAATATATATTAGAAACCTCAATATAATTTTTGAAGACCTATCCATAAATACTCCACACGTAAGGGTTTTATGAAAAAAAAAAATTGAGTTTCAGTTTTAAGTATGGGGAACCCCCAATTTTTTTTGTTTAGTTTCTACTTTTGTGTGAAAATCTTAATGCTGTTCACAGAATACATCTACTTACAAAGTTTCAACAGTATAGTTTTTATAGTTTCGGAACAAAGTGGCTGTGACATACGGACGGACAGACAGACATGATGAATCCATAAGGGTTCCGTTTTTTGCCATTTGGCTAAAAAGTGAATTAACATCGCCGAGTACCTAATTTTCGACCAATGTTGGCCTGTTTTTTAGTACGATTCATGCGGTATACTCAATCTAGAAAATTTAACATCATTGGACTGGACCTCTACGACCTGGGCGTCAGGGGACTAGCATTTGATTGGTTTAGATCCTATCTTGAAAACCGAAGTCAATACGTCGAAATACAAAACACCAACTTTGATACAGGTCAAATTGAACAAATAAGATCCGATCTAACCTCCGTCACTGGCTCTATCCCACAAGGTAGCGTCTTGGGCAGTATTCTCTTTCTGGTATACGTGAATAATCTCCCACAGACAATTCCATTCGAAAGCATTTCATTCGCAGACGACGTTTCGGTGATCTTGTCTTGCAAAAATTATAATACCCTTGAAAAGGACTTAACTAAAGCATTAAACTCTATTACAGAATGGCTCAATCAAAACAACCTCAAATTAAATATTGAAAAAACTAAATTAATACAACTTAAACCATATCAAAAGAATTCTCTTGACATAAATTTTACTTTTAAAAATCATAAAATGAAATCTGTAGTTTCAGCGACATTATTGGGTATTGAGATTGACACAAACATGAACTGGAAAGCTTATATCCAAATCTTATCAAATAAATTATCTTCATTCATTTACGCCCTGAGCAGACTGAAGCGAGTCACTGACCTGAAAACCGCACTATCCGCTTATTACGCGTATGCTCATTCGCGCCTGTCATACGGCATAATATTGTGGGGAAATAGTAGCGACATTCAAAAAATCTTCGTCTTGCAGAAAAAATGTATAAGAATATTAACGAATATAAAACGAAGAGATTCATGCAAACCACATTTTCAAAAATTAAATATACTAACCCTTTCTTGTCTTTACATCTTCGAAGCTTGTAAATTTGTCAAAAAACATCAAGACCTATATTCCCCAATCAAAATTATAAGACGCAATAACCGATACCAAAACAAGCTTAAAATACCTTTTACTAAACTTAAATTATTCTCTACGGCCCCACATTCAATGTTGATTAAAATTTATAACCACGTCCCAAATTCCATTAAAAATATCGACCACAACACAAAATTTGAAAGCGAACTGAGAAAGCTTCTCATACAAAAAAGCTACTACAGCATAGCAGAATATTTTGAAGATGACTTCTACTAACAAAAAAGTAGAATTTTCACTATCATGTCTCATAAGATCAGCATGTTATTTTATAATAAAATTGCAATTTAATTTAACATATTACAATATTTAATCGTTGCAACGCCCTTACAGGGCGTCACATGTACTTAAACCCCACTACTGTCAACTGTAAACCCATGTGACACGCAATAAAGTTTTTAAGTTTGAGTTTGGATGTTGTCCAATATTTATCATTAATTTCCAATGCAGCTTCTACCAGCGACCGAGTCGTCGCCGTACGGGGAGATGCGGAGGACGAAGACAACCAAATACGTCGCAGTCAGATACGTCACAACGGTAACTAACTATCATTATCTATATAAAAACAAATTTTTATAAAAAAAAACCGACTTCAAAAACACTAAAAAGCTAAAAATAACTTTTTAACCAAACAGTTAGTTTTGGAGTCGGTGCAAACAACCACATTCAAACATTCCACGGCTGGCACCGACTCCAATAATAACTGTTTGGTATGATTGTTTAAAAAGTTATTTTTAGCTTTTTTGTGTTTTTGAAGTCGGTTATTTTTTTATAAAAATTTGTTATAATTTTTTGTTTTTTAGTGTTTTTTTACATTCTAAATTGCGATCTGTGATGTAATTATAGCTAAATTGCTTCTCATGACGATTCAAATAAGTCCAAACACGGCTATGATACATTGTTTTATCACAGAGTTCCGGTGCTTACCTTCCGCCTTCTTCATCAGATCAGTTTGATGGTATCATTCTCACCAGAATTATTTATTAAAATTTGATTTGTCGACTATGGCAAGGCTTAACTGTCTTAATGAAAATATCTTATCGCGTGGTGGGGCGTGCGTACCTTACACGTGGAAGACTATTGTGGCCAACTATGGTCTCCTTCATCAGTTCCACCTCAGCAAATGATACTTTCTGAATGCAAATGCTTGATTTGTTGTTAAATATACTAAAATCGCTATATGTATCTCTATAATATTTTATGAGTTCCCTCAATTCCTCATGAATCCCATCATCAGAATTGAATTTTGAAAAAAATGGGACCAATCTGGAGGTATACCCTGTCAATTGAGAAAAGATTTTTTCAAATCGGTTCATTAATGGCGGAGTTCTGAGGTTACAAACATTAAAAAAAAACAACCGAACTAAGAGCCTCCTCCTTTTTTTGAAGTCAGCTAAAAATTTGTTTTCGCCATTTCCGTCCAATAGGTGGGCAAAGGCCTCCAGAAACTTCTCCACGTATTCCAGTCGGTAGATAGTTTAATAGACGGCCTCCGTAGCCGAGAGACGAGCATACCGGACTTGATGTCGGGTTAGATTCCCGGTCGGTGTATGTAGGAAAATATGTTTTCTATATTGTCTCGGGTCTAGGTGTTGTGGTGCCGTCGTTGTTTCTGATTACTGTAACACAAGTGCTTTGGCTGTTTACCATAGGATCAGAGCAATGTATGTGATGTGATGTTGTCCAATATTTATTACCAGCTGACGCGGCGTACTTCGTACCGTCAATGGAAGTTGAACTGAACGCACCCCGTTTGACAGGAACGAACAGTTTGTGCCTTCAGTATCACCTTTTAAACCTTCGCTGTACTTCTGCATATATTTCATAACCAAAATGAGCTAAATCGGTCCAGCCGTTCTTGTGTTTTATGTGAGACTAACAACGTCAATTCATTTTTATATACAGGGTTACATTTCAAAGGGGTGTCAAATATTTAGGAGTGGCTCAGAATCAGTAACTTCGAAATATGCAAAGAACAACATCTTTTTTTTCACATTATTCCTATCCGCTGTTGAAAATCGTATGCGCGAATAATTTAACTCATTTATGAAAAAAATACACCGTATGTGCACTGCGTAAGGTCCTTGTTGGCTCGCCGTACCTACGCCTCTGATGAATGACCTGATGAATGGCTTTCGTAGTCTCTCTATTGACTTTATTTTCGGATATTTTAAAGTATTTTTTTTCGTAACATACGATTATTAAAAATAATAACGATTAAGACGCTTCTTTATATTGTCCCTAGATCTTATTTTTTTAATTTGGCACCCATTTGCAATGTAACCCTGTATAGATATTTAAATATTTAATTTATATTTCAGCTACCGGAAGACGCCCCCCACTGTCCTAAATGCGACATCCGCTTCCGGGACGAAGAAGCTCTCCGCGCCCACTTGTCCCACTCCCTCAGTCATGGGAACTCTGTGTACCAAGTCAAGAAACAAATTCGTCGTCGTCCCAAACTTGAAATAGAAGCTAATCAACCAAAAACCAGGAAACAAACCCAGGGAACTGTGATTTGTGAACAGGTCAGTAAGATGTTTTGTGGTATTTGATCATACAGGATTACATTGCAAAGGGGTGCCAAATTTAAAAATCACGCACAGCGAATATCTACATAACTGTGTCTTGTTTGTAATAACCAGTGATCGGAATAGGTAGATTGATTTGGGGTCAATGATCTCAAACATTGATGTTAATATGGACATGTCTCCTGGATTTCAGAATTTCTATGTATCAATTCTTAAAAAAAAGACATATCCATATTATGCTAGCAATACCAAAGTACATCAAATCAATCTACCTATTCCGATCACTGGTAATAATCTTTAATGTTTTTGTGCAATAAAGTGTCTATCTATCTATCTATCCATATATTTTAAAAAGTTGGTGTCGATAAATCGCCATTACAAATCATCTTTTGGTGGTCATGCTAGGGGGGCTGAACAATATATGTGATGTTGTCATTATATTTTATGTTATGACTTATGAAATTGTAATTAATTTTCTTACAATTTCCGGTCAGTTACGCCGGCATAGGCATCCCAAATCCGCATTTTCAGCAAAGTAACGATTGGTTCTATTAATTTTATGTTTTGATTTGTTCACCATTCCCAGTGCGGTGAAGATTTCGTTAACTTCCGCTCGTATGGATCTCACTTTGCGTTTCAACACCCCTACGAGATCCGCACGCAGTATCCCGCCCATCGTCGCAATCGCAAAGGGATGCACATGTGCGATGTTTGCGGAAAGATCTATCAAGTAAGTAACATCTCATTATCAAAAATAAGGAGACATGTTCTAGCCCAAATGGGCCAATAATGTTATTATTGACGTTCATAAGTGGCAATTTTCTGTCCTAAATTGAATAAATGATTTTTGACTTTGACTTCATCAGTGATCGAACTACCTACTCCGATGATGATGATGATGGATAATGACTTTGAATAACGTTAAAAATCAGGTATCGTTACCTTCAATCTACCAAGGTAACGTTATTCTTGGTAACGATACTTGATCGGCCTTTTACCGGTAAATTGACAACGTTATTGATGCTTTTAACGGTAAATGGTAACGTTACCAAATGAATATTATAAGTACCGATATTTAACGTCATTAGTTTTAATCTTTTTATTTCATTATTTGTATATTATGTAAAGAAAACACAGCCAAGGTAATCAAGACTACGAAAGAAGCCTAATACTCTAATTTGTTGTAAAACTAACCGCATGGGTTGGCAACGACGCATTAGGTAACAGAAAAAGTATCGATATTTAATTATAACGTGAAGGAGTTGTCCCAAAATGGTTTTTTATTTGTCAATATTTTAACCACTATATGATATACATATCTAGATAGAGCAACCAAAAAATAACATTTGTTACAAAATTAAACCGACGACCTCCGTAGCCGAGAGGCGAGCATACCGGACTTGGTGTCGCTATCTCTGAGGTTCCAGGTTCGATTCCCGGTCGGGTCAATGTAGAAAAATAACTTTTCTATATTGTCTCGGGTCTGGGTGTTGCGGTACCGTCGTTGTTTCTGATTTCTGTAACACAAGTACTTATCATAGGATCAGAGCAATGTATGTGATGTTGTCCAATATTTATTTAAACAATTTTAAACATCCGATTTCGAGAAAAAAAAATGTTTTTGTCCAGCATTTTTTATTCTTAAAACATGCCAAAAACAGCAATTCCAAACAAACTATTAATCGAAAACACATGTCAAGAGTTAGTTGTTAGTTATCATTGCAAAATTGTAGAAGTAATGGCTTTCTTGCTTTTTAATATTTTACATAAATAGAGAAATAAAAATACTTTAAATCTGGCTGTATGCCTCTGTGCCATTGCCTTTCCGATCATGGACAAACATTGATACTACTACTACTGTCAGATGGCAATGTTACTGTCACACATGTCACATGTGACTGTCAAAATTGACATTTAAACATAAGATTTGGCAGTCTGACAGATGTCAGCAATGTCAATAACGTCGGACAGTTGACATTACAGACAATAAATAATAAAATAAAAATGATTTTTTGTTGCCATACACTTTTCAAATATTTCTACTAACATTTGAATACATATTTTATTCTCTGAAACGGAGGTGTTTAAAATTAATGTTTCTTTAGTTTCATGTATCATATTTTTGTAGCATTTAAACGTGTATCATTTTATCCTGGTTAAAATTTACTCAGAACAAAAAACTAACCTCCATAGAAAAAGCGGACATGTCCTTTTAACTTCATCATATTGGTAAGTAAGTAAGTAATTATTTATTTGCATAAAACACGGTACATTTAGTTTTATCTTTAGGCATGGCACATACATGTTTTATCGATCTATCGATAAGCAAATGTTCGCTATCGTCGTGCATTTAACATTAATATACAGACAAAAATTACATAATAAGCAATTAAATTATAATCATTGATTTCAAAAATATTAGTTATTATGTCAAAAGATGTGTTACATTTCTAAAAAAAGTCAGAATATTGTAAAAAAAAAAGACAATTAAAAATTATACTTAGTCGTCAATGTCAATTGTGCAATAATACAATACAATGTCAGGCGAAAGAACCAGGTCAAGTAATATTTAAATCATTTGCTATTATCTTAAAATGTCCGTCTCGGTATCGATATCGATACTAAAATACCGTTACCTATGTTATCGTTAAAATTTTAACATTTTATAAATATTGTTACTTAACGATACTTATAGAGTGAATTTGGTAACGTTAACAAGCCCTAGCATGAGCAATGCACGATATGGTATGATATAGCGATATATCGACTCCAACTGTAAAAATATGATATATATAGCCGCCATATTGAATCGCCGTGCCGGTGACGTCACATATTATGATCGTTATTTAAAAAAAAAACAAAATGGGGGCTTTTCTGGCACATTTTTACAGTTTATGTCGATATTTCGCTATATCATACCATATTCTATAGTGTTTTGGTGGTCATTCTAGGGGGGCTGGTAGGTAGATTGATTTAGGGTCAATGATCTCGAACATTAATGTTAATATGGACATGCCTCCGGAATTGCGAAATTTTTGAAAAAAAAAAAAAGGCATATCCATATTATGCTAGCACTACCAAAGTACATCAAATCAATCTACCCACTCCGATCACTGCTCATCATCATCATCATCATCATCGTAATCTTTCTCCTGTGTTAAAATAATGTATATTTATAGTACTCTTTCAATAGTTTTTCGAAGAAATAAATTAAGATCATATAATTATTTATATTTATTCGTGTCGTGTGGGGACGGCCACACGACATTGCGCTCACGTGGAGAGATTAGTGCTTAAGCTAAAAATAATATTAACACATTAAAGTACCTAATCAGTCGGTGCCAGCCGAAAAGAATTCGAATGTTTTCGTTTGCACCGACTCCAAAAGTTACTTGAATGTGTTTATATTATTTTTAACTAAACAATTTTTTGAAGTCGGTTTCTTTGTATTGTTTTGTATTTGTTTTTTAGAGAGCGCATACTCTGAGAGACCACCGTGAGTCCCACAATGGGGTGATGCATCCCTGTGATAAGTGCGATAAAAAGTTTACGACAAAAATGAGACTGACTATGCACAAAATGAACCACACCCACTCCAGACGGTGCAATGTGTGCAAAAAGAAGTTTCGTTGTTTGACCAACCTGAATAGACATATGAGGGTGAGTAAAATTTAAAAAAACCCCAACACAACTGTGCAACATCAGCTCAAGCTTCGATCATCTTTCATCTAACACCGACTCATTGAAACCATTCTTATGAGTCCAAAAAAGTTTGTCAAGTAAGAAATGAGCTGATAACCTTTAAACGGCTGAACAGATCTTCATAAAATATAGCTAAGATCCATCTCTGTAATATCAGCTTTAAAACAAAAAACACTACATCAAAATCGGTCCATTCGTTTGGGAGCTACGATGCCACAGGCAGATACACAGATACACACGTTGAACTTATAACTCCCCTCTTTTTTGTCGGTGGTTAATAAAACATTTCAATTTCAACATTAAGCTCTGATTGTACACACACCCGCACACATACACACGCACACACATGCTATTTCTATTAGAGTAAGTTGCATGCTTAAAAAAATTATGAGAATTTTGTATTTGTGTTACTAATGTTGTAATGATATTGTGACATGTGTATTGTCAAATAAATAACGTTCATAATAATAATAAAATATAAAAAGTGTACGTAGTGTGTGTGTGTAAGTGTGTATTTCATGAATGAATGGATGAATGAATGAATAATTAAATCAATGAATAAGGTTTATTTGGCATAATTTAAAAATAAATACAATTCACAATTTTACTTTCGTTCTAGTAAAAAATTTTTATGGCTTTTACTGAGAATCGATACAATAGTATGAATCCTAGGAGAATGTTATAATGTGTTTAATAAATAGACATTTATTGGTATTTTCCGCCATTTTTTAATCTGTATCTGTACTGTTTTTGAATGAGCGAGCCATGACAGGAGTTGTCATTTCATACTAAATGTACACAAATGAAAAATCACTAACTGGTTTCGGATAAAGATGGTTTATATTGCGGCTCTATAGAGTCGATGTTTGCATTTTTTGTCTGCGCTGGAAAATTTTCGATTTTGTGTAAAATCTTTTAGAAAATTAATGAATTTCAGTGAACAATGTATTCTGCGTGTTTTTTTAATTATATAAGACATTTACACACAGAACACATAGTAAGATCAAGTCGGTAAGACTTATTTGCTATGAGTGTTGTTTGTGTACTAAATAGGACAAGTAAGGATAACGGACTTTAGAGAGAAATTTCACGAAACAAATTTTTATGAATTTAATTTAATCGGCAGATACACACACACAAGCCGTATGCGTGTGGGCCATGCAACAAGCGGTTCTCCACGCCGTCCGAGAAGCAATCCCACATCCGGCACGCGCACATGGGCGTGCCGTGGCCGAAGAAGCGGCCGAAGGGGGATCCGAAACTGAGGCAGAGGCGGGTAAGAATATCTATACTATACAGGGTTACATTGCAAAGGAGTGCCAAATTTTTTAAATGAGATCTAGTGAACAATATACAGAAGCGTCTTAATCGTAATTTTTATTAATAATCGTATGTTAGGAAAAAAATTACTTTAAAATATCCGAAAATAAAGTCGATAGAGAGACTACGAAAGCCGCGCGGTCATTCATCAGAGGCATAAGTACGGTGAGCCAACAAGGACCTTACGCAGTGCACATACGGTGCAGATCCACAGCCCGCACTTTTAGTAGATTTACTGTTAAATTTATATTGTTTTCTGGCATGAACGTAGCTAGTGTCGCGTTTACATTTCTATCGAAATTTTTAAATATGTCCCGCGGTTGCCACAGTGCTAATAAAAATATTATATTTTCAGTGTAGCAGCTCAAGTTCAAGCTAATATGGAGCGGATCAAAGACTCCAGAGCGCCGTGGAAATTTAAAGTGCTTGCCACACGACGACTTGCTCGCCTTGTTTAACCTCGAGGATGAAGTCGCTACATGTATGGAGGGTAGAGGTAAGGAGTACTATCTTTTACGGGGAAAGTTGAAAAAGATGCCAGCTAAAGCAGTAAATAACAGTTCCAAAACCCTCCAAAATGGCGCTAGCATAGGCAAAGGGTATGGTGTGAATTTAGCAGTTGTGGACGGATTGAAGTATGTCGAGTATGAAGTGCCGAGTTAGAACATTTTTAAACATTTTACTGACTTGAATATAGAGGATAAAGCCATCCTTTAAAAAATATTTAATTATTTACCCTGTTGCTGCTGTGGCGCCATCTAATTTACCGCACTTTGGCGGACAGTTTTTCAAAACGATGATAGTACTCCTTACCTCCACCCTCCAAGCTACATGGTAGCCATTGACCGCTAGCCGAAGACTGCTAATGTTCTGTATTGGTATCTGTTGATTAGACTTTGATTACATTCAGTCGGATTTTTTCTGACCCGCTTTAGACGCAATCTGATTCTGATCTTCATGACACCAGAGAGATCGAATGTGGGCCAGGAACCATTTTTAGCGGGTCTAATTTCCGGATGGATGTAGTCCGAGCCTAAGCGGAATAAAGAAATTCCATCTATAAACCACAGATAATAATAAAAATTATAGAAAGTGCCTAGATTAAGCATTTGACTATAAAACTAGAGGTATATTATTATTGTATTGATTAATGTGTATATTGTGTACAATAAATAATTAAATTGGAACCATAGTTTTATTTCATAAGTCAATTCACTGAAAAGCTACAATAGGAAGGCAGCAGGACGGAGCATTATGAGTATTAAAGTTTTAGATATTAGTTACCAGCTTGCAATAATATTCGGTAAAACGATATCCAATCTATATCGTCTTGGGTCCCAAGACAAGATGGGTGAGTGTAGTGCTAAAGGACATGAGGGAGTGCGAGGTTTCCAAAGACGGATGTCGAGGACAGAGCGAAGTGTAGAAGAAAGACACTGAAGGCTGACCCCACTACCATATGAGATATACAGGAAGAATTTCTTATCACCATCCAACGTCGACGCCTCTCCCCGCTCCCGCTTTTCATTAATGTTTTTACGATCCTTAAGTTGTTGACTTTCCCTTGATATTTTCGCGATAGTACGCAGCTCGCGGGACGGCGGAAACGCGGTAATGAGGCACGCATACGTCACGGGGTTGCGCGGGCGAATGAGTTGTGTATTCGTTGACACCGGCCGGCGCGCCACCGATGCCGACACGAGGCCGTCGTCATGGCAACCCCGTGCCGCTGCCCGCGCGCCGTTGCCCTCGCGCCGCCCGTTAAGCAGTAACCACATGCAATTGAAAATTATATTGGGAAAAAATGTTTATGGTGAAAACTTGACATATGTACCATTTTTTATAGATGGGTTCTATGAAGGATTCCCAATGCCTAAAAAAATTTTGATGGTGGTAAAAAATTCTTCCTGTATGATTCTTCTTCTTCCTGAAGAGAGAGAGATTGGATGGACCTATATGGTTATATAATTATAAAAATTACAAACAGGGTGCCCCTTAAGCCCTTGCTAAACGGAGGATAAACTCCTCTTGTGTCATTGTAGGCTTTTAAGATCCTTTCGTCAACTTCAGCCAGCCAGACCCGCCCCATTCTTGTTCCGAAACTGGTCATAATCGATATAAGTGTTTTCAAACTTGGTCCATGTTTATATTCGCCTATTCGATATGTGCAAAATGGGTGGTGGGGGCCGTCAAATCGATCGCAGCACGCAATCTGGCAGAAATGTGAAATAACTCTGGACTATCATGTGTCAAACTGCTTTATTTCCATAGAATTTCATACTTATGTTATTAAGTATTTTTAAGTAAACACGTTAAAATTCGCGATATAGGTCACAGTACGTGTTGTGTTTTAAGGTGTAGAAACAATGGGAAAAACAGTTCGTGCATGTTTTATTCGTTTCCAACATCAAGATGGAAATTGAAGCAAAGTTTTAAATGGATAGCTGCTGTAAAAAGAATAAAGTTTGTAGGAAGTACGTGTCACAGACGTTTGTCTTGTGATCACAACTCTTATTAAGTAGCTTTGTCCGTTGGTTCTAAGCTCTTCAAAGTCTCTCTCACATGCTGACATGCTGTACTTATACTATTTTTTTTCCCGTTTTGGATAGTTTGAGGTTGGAAAGTTATATCATGTTGTATCGATTCAAATCCCGTTCGTATTATAACATTCATATTTTAGTTCGAGTAAGAAAATCACTTATTATAATATACACAAACTTTTTAGATATTTACATCTAATTTTGAAAAAAAAAAACAATCCGAAAATCATTCTTAATTATACCATCCAGTAGCCTTAATTTAGAGATCTTAGCTCCACAATACTTGTGGTCTAGGGGCGCTGTCATCGGGCACACATGACACAGCGAATACCAACCACTAGAGTTCCAGTAAACTAAAATCGATATAGGCTCAATCCGGAACAAGAAGCGAAGAGTCTACGGTCAAGCAATGCCAAGGGAAATTCCTTGGACCCATTAAAGAGCACTGTCATCTTTAATACGACATACAACTAAGAGCATCTTTTGATAAAAAAAAAATCCGAAACTAGTAAGTAATTTTTCACTTACATTTAGTATGAATACCGGTGACAGATGGCGGCGGACGCGGTTCCGGACTCGTCTTGACATTGTAAGATCAAACGCTGCCATTGGTCGATGGCAACAAAAATCAAAAATCAAAATCAGAATCATTTATTTTTGCAAATAGGCCATTAAAAGCACTTTTACACGTCCCAATATATTTTTTTGCCCTACCACTGCTTCGGGACAATTTGTGGGCTAGTGCCGAGAAGAAGCAGCGCTCGGTCACTGTTGTCAGCCTCTTTTAAAATTAATATTTTAACAAGTTTTGGTGCGAGCTAAGCAGTTTTAAATCCACACATTTTTATCATTTATATAATCACTAACCCTGTGTAATAACCCTTTTTCATTAAAATCATCTTAATATGTAATTTAAGTTCAAATACTGGCAGTTCAGCAAGGGATTGTGGTAATTTATTAAAAATACAAATACATTTTCATTTCATTACGAACTTTCTACCTTGTGCAATCTGAAATTTGGAACGACAAGTTTATCTTTATGCCGCGTATTATACTTATGTTTGTCATTTTTCTTGGAAAATAAGTGCACATTTTTGCGAACATACGTAATATTTTCATAAATATATTGAGAAGCAACTGTAAGTATGTTAATTTCTTTAAATAGTTCTGTTAGAGAGTCTCGTGGTCTAAGGTTATAAATAGCCCGAACAGCTCTCTTTTGCAGTACAAAGATGGTTTCAATATCTGCAGCTGAGCCCCATAACAGTATTCCATATGACATTATACTGTGAAAATAGCTAAAATACACTAATCTTGCCGTTTCAACATCAGTCAATTGTCTTATCTTTCTCACAGCATAAGCGGCTGAACTAAGTCTCCCTGACAAAGCCTCAATATGAGCACCCCATTGCAAACGGGAATCTAAAGTTATTCCTAAAAACGTAGTGGAATTTGTAGTATCTAGTTGTTCATCTTTTACAATAATATGCGTTGAGACCTCCCTTACATTAGGCATTGTAAATTTTATGCATTTTGTTTTGTTTGCATTGAGCAAAAGATTGTTAGTGCTAAACCAATGCAATACAAGTGAGAGGGCATTATTGACATCGTCAAAGGATTCTTGACCTCTTTTGATTTTGAAAATTAACGATGTATCATCCGCAAATAACACCATCTCACATAGGTCTTTTGTAAAGTAAGGAAGGTCATTTATATGTATAAGAAACAGTAGCGGTCCTAATATTGATCCCTGAGGTACACCCATAGTTAGAGGCGATCCTGAAGAAACAACGCTGGCGGAAGATGTCTGAAGGATAGACCAATGGCAGCGCTTGACCTCACAAGGTCAAGACGAGTCCGGAGCCGCGTCCGTCGCAGTTTGTCACCAGCTTTAATGTCACGTCCTATCAACACTCGCCCACACAAAAAAGTACAGATACAGATTAAGGAAAGGAATAAACATACTATTCTATAGAGTATGTGCTCCGTGCAAGGCTCCATGATAGGAAATAATCTTCATGTACCGTCACAGGCTTTGGGAAAGAGAAGTGCTATTATAAAAAGATATGTATTGCAGCACTCGAAGGATAAAAGATAGTTAATAATAGAGCTTGAAAAGTTAATACCGTGTCTATCTTGCGGTAAGTAGTTACTACTTTAGTTCTATGCTATGCCAGCATCTCTTTGAGTATATATCCTGTAGTCAAAGCAGCATCTACTGGCGTATCTACCTTACAGTGGCCTATAGAGTCAAAACGGCGATAGTCGAATAGCGCGAATTAAATTTGACAGCAGCCTGTCCAGTTTACTGAAGGTCAGTGTACGAACGAAAAAATCAAAGAAAAAAATTGTCAAAAACATATGATTGACGAATGCATAAACTCTGTCTAATCTGTGGCTTAAACTTTTTAGTTTTATACGATCACGGGGTGGAAACGCCATAGAGTCTGAGAGGACGTTAGTTAATAGTGCATCCCTTTCAGTCGTATGGCGCTTTCTCGCTCAGTGGGTAACGCTTCATGGTTCTTTTTTTTTTTAATGTGTCTCGTTTTTTTTTTAAATAGTTTCTGATTATTTACATGCTCATTGTTCCGGAGGTGGCTAACACCAATTTTAGCACATTGGTATTCGGAAAATGCTAAGCCTTTATCCATTCGAAATGAGGTGGAGCACGTTAAAACTGATATATGCTTAATTCGGACTGCCTACTTATTTACGTTGAAAAATAAAATAATGTCACTGTCAATTTTGAAAATTACGGTTACTGTTTTTTCTCTTGCTTGGAGTTAAAACAGTATTTTCCAAATTTTCCGACATTTCTTCCTATAAACAGCAATTTTTATTGCTCCTTTTTATTCACGTGTCATATTGATATATCGTTTGTTTAGGTTCTGTTACAGATATCATGCCCATCACCAGATGCATCGTGAGCGGCTGCTCGTCTACTTCTTCCACTGCAAGGCTTTGATGATGATGCTCTCCGGGCTGTATGGATGCAGTATCTTCTACCAAGAAATCCAGCTTTAGGATCCCTTTCCAAAAAACAGCTCGTAAACCGAATGGTTAGTTCTCGTAAATGTTTTGTCGTTTCATGCGATATCAATACAACAACAACCCGCTGTTTCTTGTTTACGATTTATTCGTACAGTTTTACTGAAAGAGTACATAGTCTAATTATTTGTATTTGTTTCCAGGTCTGCCATCTTCATTTTGAAGAGAAGTACATCCTTAACAATAGAAGGGTGTACAATGGCTGTCCAACTTTATTTACTCCTGATGAAATTACATCGAGACAGCCATCCACACCTCTCTTGGTCAAGTCACGAGGTAAGTACCTACATTTCTGTATTTCTTATATAATATGTCAGTCCATGAGTAAAGTTGAAACAATTAGTGTAATAATGGGTGTGCAAGGCATTTGGGACAAAAAAAATGGGATGAAATTATGAAATTTAATAAAATTTTAATCTTACCTTAAAAACTTTGCTTTTCTTCAACTGTTTAAACAGCTTATTTTGTTATAATAAAATGCTAAAAATAATATTGTGGTCACGGCATAAAATTTGTCATATTATATAAATAAATAAATAAATTTTCGTTTCTGTATAAAAACTTAGTCTAGATACATAAAACTTAAGTTAAGAAATATCGGTTAGTACACAGATATTACGATGTTTATACCTAAACTAAGCAAATTGCTTGTATCTTAGGTATTTATATCATAAAAGTGGGTTAGTGCTTATTCAACAATAATGTAAGTGTTATACACAAAACAATTACTCACTATTAAATAATAAATAAGTAGATCAAGATTTACTTGTTTAACAGTTTTTACCTTAGTCTTAATTATGTAATAACTTATGCCTAAAAATTAATTCTTATATATCTAGATTCTGCAATTTTTCTGGCGGGGCATTGCTCATCTCCTGTTTTGTGATGGCTAGGTTTATTGAATCGCCGGCATGTAGCACAGTTTGCTTGTTCAAGTTGCTTTGAGCATTCTTTAATTGAATGGCCAACGCAGCCGCAGTGCCCACAGGTAGAGTCAGCCTCCCGACAATATTTTGCTGAGTGGCCATATTGTTGACACTTGTAAAATCTAGTTACAAGGGTGTAGTCTCTTACTCGGCATGAAGTCCAATTGATGAATACCCTTTCCTGCTCAATTAGAAGTTTTCTGAGGTCTGATGGTAGTTCCAGGATAAAGTTGCAGTAAGATGCGTCTTTTTTACCGGATTTGTGGCTTAGTTTGATTGCGTCTAGAAACTTTTTTTAGTCTTATAATCATTGTTTATTTATGTTTAATCTCTATCCTTGGGCTCTCATGATTGATGGCTACGCTGATGTTAGGATTACAAATATGTACTTATTTTTTAACATGTTATTAAATTTTGAATGTCATTTGTTATAGCTGATGATCATTCATATTCACTGTCGAAGCCGGACAATACTAACACAGAAGGTATGTTAAAATATTGTGACATTTTATCGAGTATGCAAATCTTTTCTTTATATTTTATATTATTAAATAAATGTATTTCATTCATTTCTGTAAACAGGGCAAAACAGTAAATTTGCTGATAATTGTTCTTTTATATTATACCTGAGACAAATATATGCCATTGTTTAAATAAACTTGTGTTAAGTAACATTATGTCTTGCAGTTGATGATGTGATTTTGTTAAAAACTTATATCTATTATCTACATAATGTCGCCAGTGAGTAATTAATGGTAGAGTAATTAATGGTAGAGAGGAGGAGTTATTGGTGCTTAGCTGTCAATTACCTTCTAGTATAAAAATAACTAAAATTAAAGTGAACTCACATAGTGCTCTTTTCAGTTGATAAATACTGATTAAAGTCATCAGTGTACAAAAAACCACAGGAATTTGTTTATCTTTTAGCTTAGTTAAAAATAATTGACTTTTGGTTTTGTTTGTCAATTAACTTGCTAATTAATTGATAAATTAGACTTGCTAAATATAATAAGATCTGATTTATCATTTAACTTCCTTTTAATACAACAACTTTAACCTTGGGAGCAACATCGAAATCTAAAAAAGTATTTTGTGTAGTAGAATCACTTCCTAAAAGATAGTTAGCTAATAAGATAGGACCAATAAACTCAGGCAATTATTTAGTACTGAAGGGTGGGTTTCTGGTGAAATTCAGCATACGGATGAATGATAGCCTGAATTAAAATTTGTAGACCTGTAGAAAATTGATTAATTGATGTATTAATGTTTCTTTTTTTCAGAACTTGTTTCTTGCAATGAGCCAAGCAGGGTCCCCATGAGTATTGACACCGTTAATGCAACTTCAACTGAAGGTAAGTAAAAAAAAATTTTACAATTACTAAACCCCAAACTAAGCAAAGCTAGTACTATAGCGACTAGATAAAGGGTGAACATGACAAGTACTTTAATACTTTTATAAACATTCATGACTTAGATACAAATTACTTTAATTAATTAAATTACAAGCGGTTGCGGGTTCCGAACCCTTTTTAGTCCAGAGCTGGCTTTTTAGTCCAGAGCGCGAACCCCTACACCAGATGGTCGTCTCCCTTGAATTCAGTTATCTGTAATATAATGTGCATTTTTCGAGCATGCATCGTACTTGGAAGAGAAAGACATACTGCGCCGACCCCAGATGACCTGGGAACAGGGCAGGCAAATATATATATTTTTTTAAAAAACATTTATTTTCAAACCAAGTCCATAATTTTGTTAGTAACAATTTGATCTTATATACTATGTTAGTAGATTGGACTATGTTACTGTTAGTATCAATAAACTTATAAACTATGTTAGTAACAAACAGTGCACGGTGGGAAACAGTGAAGGTCATTTCATTGATTCACATGCTTGACATGTAAATCAATGAAACGACGGTAAATGATGATGATGATCGTACTTGGCGATGGCTTCCAAATTCAGATGGAAATGGTCTGGTTTCCCTATCTAAGGGTTACAGAGGTCTCGTAGTACTTCAAATGTAAAACTAGAGTTGCCTTATAAATAAATAAATATTGGACATCACATACATTGCTCTGATCTTATGATAAGTAGCTTAAGCACTTGTGTTACAGAAATCAGAAATAACGACGGTACCACAACACCCAGACCCAAGACAATATAGTTATTTTCCTACATTGACCCGACCGGGAATCGAACCCGGAATCTCAGAGATAGGACACTAAGTCAGGTATGCTCGCCTCTCGGCTACAGAGGTCGTCCACATCTAGGATCATAGTTAAGCATACCGTGACTACGAATGGCACATAGCACAAAGAGAAAGATTATAGTGTGTTTGTTATGTTTAGTGTTTAAATAGTTATTTTTAGTTTCAGAATTGTCGAGTGTAAGCATTCCAAGCACTTCAGGAAATGTCCCCAGTACAACGGGTGCAACGAAAGGTAAGGATTAAAATTGCAAATAAATTTTAATAACAAAAAAACTGGCTAAGTGCCTGTCGGGTCAAGCGCAACGGCCGTGCAGTGGGATCGCAGCAGGTAGGTCGAGGCCTATTCGCTATGAGCAAAGTGGGTGGTGGGGGCCGTCAAATCGATCGCAGCACGCAATGTAGCAGAAATGTGAAAAAACGCTGGACTGTAATGTGTCAAATTGCTACATTTCCATAGAATTCCATACTAACGTTATTACGTATTTTTAAGTGAAAACTTTAAAATTGGCGGTATGGGTCATACGTGTTCTGTTATAAAGTGTAGAAACAATGGGAAAAATATTACGTACATGTTTAATTCGTTTCCAACATCAAGATGGAAATTGGAGCAACGAAATAAATGGATAGCTGCAGCTGTGACCGGAAAAAAGTTTGTAGGGAATGTGTGTTACAAATGTTTGTCTTATGATCACGCTCTTATTATGTAGCTTCGTCCGTTGGTTCTGAGCTCTTCAAAATCTCTCACACGCTGTGCTAATACATTTTTTTTCCCTTTTTGCACATTTTGAGGTTGGAAAGTTACATCATGTTGTATTGATTAAAATCTCGTAGGTATTATAAAATTCGTATTTTAGTTCAAGTAAGAAAATCACTTATTATAAAATGCGCAAACTTATTAGATATTTTCATCTAATTTCGAAGAAAAACAATCCGAAAATCATTCTCAAACCATCCAGTTGCCATAATTTGAGAGACTCAAGTCCCAATAATTGTGGTCACTAGGGGCACTGTCATCGCGCACACAGCGAATACTCTGCAATGATTCCTATAGCCAACTTTACTTTTACTTATAAAATAAGCCCACAATGTGAAACAAATAATAATAGATAGATAGATAGATAGATACTCTTTATTGCACACCATACAAGTAAAATACACATGATTTTTACAGAAAGATGTACAATTTAGGCGGTCTTATCGCTAATAGCGATCTCTTCCAGACAACCTTTAGGTAGAGGACAACCATTAAAGAAAGATTAAAGACGAAATTATAATTTTATATGGTTAGATAGGTTTAGTAAGACTATTTAGGTATGTATGTAACTTGTATAAAATTTGTATGTGTAATCTGTAATTGTAATAATATGTTCTAGGATGTTCACCGTGTCGAGTCATTCCATCTAGTGAAGCCATTGCAAGCACATTGAGTCGAGACATCTCAACTACTTCAGATACTAAACCAAGCAGCCAGGGTTCCATCCAAGGTATGAATTTATAATTGCATACTCAATGATTCAGTCTTCTTCTTCTTCCTTGCCTTTTCCCATTATTTGGGGTCAGCCCTCCTCGTTTTTAGGCGCCATGATGCTCTATACTGGGTTGTCTGCGAATACTCAATGATTCAGTATTATTTTTATATTAAAAATCAGGTCCTGCTCGTGACTTTGAATGCTAATACTTCAGCATTAAGCCGAAAATAAATTTATAAGTGTCCCACAGGATTAAAATAACATTTTTATGTTTCCGTTAAAGCGTGATTTAGTTACAAAAATACAATATTTAGCATTATGTATTTTATTATATTAAGATATTATTTTGCAGGCTCAAAACCAGGTTTGTCCCGGGATGAATTGTTAAAAGCATTGAAAACTTATCCCCTAAGTGCAAAAAAATTTACTTAAAGTGTCGAAATATAATTACATCAAAACGACGACTTTTATTTTCTTATGAAGAAAGACTTAAAAAGGCGACACACATGAGCGGAGATGTTTCCTTCAAGGAAATGATTAAAAACTTAACGCCTCGGGCAAAGGCATTTTTAATGATGCAAGTAAGTAAAGTAAATTAAGTTTATTTAATTAAACATAAAATGAATACCCAGACCATTGTACTGTAAAATAAACTCGTTGGCGGAGGGCCTAAGCGAATGGATAACATTTATTAAGGTCTAGGGCTAGTCTTTTTCACTGTTATTTGCACCCCTGCTTTGGTATTGGAACAGGGCAACTAGGAACAAACTTCAAACAATAACATTGATAAAATATTTAATTTATGTAGCAAAACATCAATATGTGATGTGACTCCCTTGAATGCCATATAAACAACCATGGCAAGACTAAGTATATTTATTTATTTATTTATTTGCCAAACTTATAACTATCATTACAGGTTCAATACCTAATGCGATAGTATAAATTATAAATTACAATACAGTCTACTTATAGCTATGTGTAACAAATTATGAATTATAGGTATTTATTTTCTATTGCAGGTACGGCTTGCGAACAAACATATTAAACAGAGGCGTTATATGTCTTCTGAAAAAGTCAATTCCTTGGTTTTATTAAAAGGAAGCCCGAAAGGTTATTATAACTTACTTCGAAACATTTTCATACTGCCTAGTCGGAGGACATTAAATTCATTCACGCGGCACGTTAAGTTCAGGCCTGGCCTGAACAAAAATTTGCTCCAACAGCTAAAGACCCTCATCACTCCTTGGGACGATAAGAAGCGACTCAGTGCTCTTGTCTTCGATGAAGTAGCTCTAACTCCGCAAGTAAAAATTTTGTAGTTAAAATTATACAGTAAATTTTTAAAAGTTTTAAACTCATGATAACAAACAACTTTTTTTAAGAAACTTATTATTACAACTACTCAACCTAACCTATCTCAACATGATTTTGTTAGTGTATGTTTGCCGTCCGCGTTTTTGTTAAGAAATTGTTTCGTACATTAACAAAATTAAGTTAAGATAGGAGGTTAAGTAGTTGAGTTAGATTAGATGATGTTTCTTAGGCAAAGTTGTTTGTTATCATGAGGTCAAACAAACCCTTTTAAGTATTTTACACTAACACAATTCATCCTATATACTTTAAAATATAATTATTAATTGTGCACTTACAAATACATATAATAATAAAAACAATTAAATTTTACTGAAATAAATTCAACCATTACCATAATCTTCTTTTCGCAGCTTACATTTGCTGTGTCAGAGGATAGAATTGACGGTTTTGTTGATTTTGGCCAAACTGACAAAAGATTGTGTGATCACGCATTGGTCTTCATGGTTCGTGGAATAGTCGGGTCATGGAGACAATCTTTTGCGTACTACTTTTGTGAAGGCACTACACCGGCTTTAAAGCTGAAGAACATACTAAGGGTGAGATGTAATTGTTGTTTAAGCTTATTTACTTAAAGATTATTTTAATACGGGGTTAACATCGAAAAATAAAGATCACCCATAATAAATTATTGGTCACGTGATATCATTTGTCTGGCGGAACATTATATTTTTTCCGATATTGATCCCATAGAAAAAGTTGTTGTGTTTGGGTAACAGCTGAATCATCCCCTAAAATGTTTTGCGTATTTGGAGTTTCTTGTTGCGTTAATAAATATTTTCTGCTTTTAGGAGGTGGTAGATGCCATCACAGGTATTGGCTTGAAACTTAAAGCCCTGGTTTGTGATCAGGGCTCCACATTTCGAGCCTGCCTTAACCTTTTTAAGGCTGATGTGAGGAGTACTCAGGAACAGCTAAGGCTGTCAGGTACAGTGAATTATTATTATAATCATTTTTATTATTATAATACCTTCAATACATTTCAGGTAAATCTAATATTATTAACTTTGTTATCAGATCACCAAGTCCAAATTAACGGACATATATTGAACATCGTCTTTGATCCTCCTCATCTGATTAAAGGAATCCGAAACAATTTCTTGACTAAAGATCTAATGTTTCGTGGAAAACTGGCCAAGTGGAGTGATATTGTTGAGGTTTACAAAAACGACTGTGAGGTAAACTCTTAAAAATATGACTGTTTGATGTTTTAAATATAACAAGTCAGATTCGTAAGACCAACAGACATCGGGCACGATATTATATTACTATAAAGTCTGATAATGCATTTTTACCATATTTGTGCAAGTAATGTAAGTGAACCGCTTACCACGGAAAGGAATGATATCCACCAATAGGTTAAGAAACTATTTTTTTCTCAATAATTGTATCTAAATAAAGTAGGCTGTCGTATTAGTTTAATTTGTCCTGCCGCGCTAAATTTACTAAAGTTGGTGAAAACGCACCCTAATTCTCTCCCTCTGGAGAAGAAGACAAATCTCATTAAACATTTAAAAAAATGCCTGTGTGCCTGGGTGAAACAAACAAACCATATAGTTGAAGAGAATTACTTTCTTAAGGCTAAAAATGTTACTAATCACAATACTAGCCGAATCAAGTTCTTAATATTGTGTATAATGTTTCAGGTTCTGATGGCAGTTACTACAAGGGCGGACGATTTTCAAATTCAATTAAAATTCAAATTTAGGGCCTCCGCGTACACACGGGCAGACAGATGCGGCAGGCGCATGGTTGCGCGAACGTTTAAATGTACGTCAATTCAATTCAATTCAATATATTTATTACATTCTATAATGTTACACAGGTGTTATAAATAGATACATAAATGTTTAAATGAGTAACGCTAAATATATTTAAGCTTTATCGACAGCCGCGTGCGCTTGCTCGTTTTAGCGTAGGACCTTCGTGGCATGACGGAACATTTTTTTAAATATTGTATATATTGTTTCAGGTTTTGGTACGAGACAAGGTAGTCGGACAACGGCGGGAAAAATGAAACTATTATTATTGTAGTTATTTTATGTTAATTAAAACCTGTACATAATCGATTATGTGCGTTTCATTTTAAAATATAAAAAACAATAATTGTTTCCTGAAATACCGTTAAGCGATATCGTTGGTAGTAACAATAACGTTATATTAAGTAACGGTTACCGGTAAAACAATATGGGTAATATTCTGTGGACGCAAATAATGTTACATTATCTGTGTTATTGACGCCCCTATAATTTTTTTTTATACAGCGCCACTCTTGTGAGCGTCTCATAATCGAACTTATTTTGACATTTCACTAACGTCAAACCAATCATAGGGCCGTTGCCAATCTGTCCTTGGACATACTCTGTCTAATCTGTGTATACGATTAAGTCCGCAAAATTTGACAAATAAATAACAAAATGCTTTCGCACTGTAGTTATTTGATTTCTGTGGCGATTAATTGTTAGCTATCGCCGTAGTGGTTATTTGTGTAGTGGTTTTATACATCAATCTAATGAATAAGAAGATGTAACGTCAAACGCGTTAGGAATTTCAATCGAACAAATAAAATGGGGAAAGTAGGAGTGTGCATTGTGCCGGAGTGTTTGAATGTGTACTACCCTGGAAGCCGCACTTTCTTCCATCCGTAAGTATTATTCAATCTGTGGGCGCCGCCTTACCATCCTTTTCTCGGATCAGTTCAGGCTATTATCGACCCCCTTTAATTTACAATTTCAACTTCGTTCTTAGTGATGTTTCCTATCGATAGTTTTCCCATCGGATGATATCGATAGTAATTTTCGACACATTATACAATCTTAAAAAACAAATTCAAATTCAAATGTGTTTATTGCCAATTAAAATAAAATCAGATAAAGTCAGTTTTTCTATGTCATTTAACATAAAATCCTTTTTATTCTAAAAGTTTGTTGATTTTATACACTGACTTTTGTAAAAATACATGTCAAGATTGTTTAAAATATTTGCCAAGCAAAGAAAAACAGACTTTTACACTTCCGCTTCCATCCAGCCAATCTGGAAGTCATTGGGGGAGGCCTATGTTCAGCAGTGGACGTCCTGTGGCTGTTAGATGATGATGATGATACTGGAATGTTTCAGTCAATTTGACTGTAAATGAACAGCCATCTGTCATATTTGACCATTGTGACTGATTCACTTCTTTTACATCTCTAGTTAAGTGGTACCAGACAATTAAGCCTTCGCGTGCCACATAAAATTTTCATTTTCCATTGTTTTTCTGGTCTGCCACAGGTAAGCGGAACGCGAAGGTTATTTTTGTCTGGGACGTCCCCCAGTTCACCTATTTAGTACAGGTGGTTTTCTGAATTAGCTCAATCTAGGAATCGAATCCAGGAACCCCTGTGCATTCAAAGCAATTAAACTTAGAATAACTCATCAACATGCTCTCATGAGACATCGTTACAATGGGATTTCAATGTGTCTCTATTATGTATGCCTGATGAGTTGTTAAATTTCATATTTTTAGTTGTTGTTTGAGTATGCATGCTTCATTACAAGACATTTTATGAAAACTAAACATTTTGTGTAAAACTCATGTACCTATAGTAACGTAAATAAAGTTTTGAAAATAAGTTTTTTTAAACCGAAAACTAGGGGATACTTCCAGAGTTCTTATAATTTAAAAGTTATTAAAATTCAGTTTGAGTTAGCTCAGGTCCCTGTCACATCTACTCATTATATTTTCACAGCATCCCTAAGACCATTAGAAAAAAAGAGAGTTGGTTAAAAAGCCTGAACCTAAAATTAAAGGATGTCTATGTCGGAGCAAGAATTTGCCATTTGCACTTTGATTCTACGGACTATGTTAATAATAATCCTGAGACACACGTACTTAAATATAATGCAATACCAGCGTTGAACAAACACCGAATGTATATGGACCACGATTCTGATGCTGAAAGGTAAGATAAACTGTACTTTATGTGACTTTTCAAATGGATGAAGTTTTTAATAACACGTTAACGTTATTTTGTTTTTACATTTTGCTCTAATAAACATTTTAGATAGATAGACACTTTATTGCACAAAAACATTAAAGGTTATTATTACACACAAGACACAGTTATGTACAATCAGGCAGCCTTATCGCCAAAAGCGATCTCTTCCAGACAACCTTTGGGCAGAGGAAATTAAGTTCTAATACAGTGGGGTAACGTAGTGCGAGAGCAAAAGAGTGCGTAAGTCAAATAATCAAAAATAAATAAATACTTACATATAATACACAGAAATAGCAAAACAATAATAGTAGATAAATATATAATATACATACATAAACATACATAAATAAAATACAATTATCTACAAGAACCGGAACATGTATACAACATTAACGCGATAGGAAAAAAGCTTTCGTCAGTCCGAGTCCCTTCCCATTTTCAAGGCTGGGTGCCTTGAAAATGGGAAGGGACTCGGACTGCCTAACGGATTGCCTAACGGATAAGGGTAAAGAATTCCATAGGCAGACAGACTGAACAGTGAAGGATTGTGAATAGAACTGGAAAGAGTGGGACGGGAAAGAGAGTTGGAGTTTACTTCATTTTCAAGTAATTTTCATAGGAAAAAAATTTACTACTGAAAGCTGTCCATGCATTACAAAAAGTTTCGAATCTTACACAGATTGTTCTGAGATATGAATCATTAGGCTATTGAAAATACTTTTGAATTTATGAATATTTAAAACAATAAAGGTCGCTATTTTTTAATTTTGAAAAATTCAAATGTTTTATTATTTTTAATTCAAGAAACGATTACTTTTCACCTTTAGACTATCAGTGGACTATCTAAGCTCTGTAGTGCTAGTAATAACTGCTTATTAATCTAAATAAATATTTTTTCTTTGTTTCCTTCTTCTCAAAAGAAAACAAAAGACATTTTATTTATTTAAAATTACAGGTGTTCAAAATGTCTTCCTCTCATCTCATCTCGTCACCTCTCAAACACAGTTGGAGTCTCACAGAATGAGAGGAAGACATTTTGAACACCTTCTGTAATTTTAAATGAAGAGCACTAAAATGTTTTTATAAAAATTAAAATCATTTATTTGCTGGAAACAGGTAACATAAGTTAGTCAGGTACAAAATCAGATCCTTGTTTAGCTGTACACATATCAGTACAATACAATATTTGCATGCTGATCAATGATCGAAACCGGTTAATATTTATTTCAGAATGTATAAGACTCATTTCTAATATTTGATAGTAGTTGTAAAGATTTGACCATAAAACTAAATTTGCCATAGGTTTCAAGTCGGTATTTGGAGTATGTGATAGTTAATTTAGCAAAAACCTTTATTATTCCGGTTAAGGTTCCATAGTAAAATAACCGGTTTCCGATCCCTGCTTTATATGTAACCGTTTTTTAAATAACATTATATTATATTAGGTTGTTGATGTTTTACAAATAACCCTTGTATGCCCTTTGCGTAACAATTTTTTTGGTACAGTCTCAATCTTGGAGCACTAGTAAGTACGAACCTATCAAACAACAAGAAATTTAATAATAAAATGAATATCTAATAGACCTCCATGTAAGGAATTGACATCACTATGTTACGAGAAACCAGAAAAATTATTTTGCCTGGCGATTCACAACACACCTATACCCGAGCCAATTTATAAAATATTGTTTTCTGAATTGACTCGAACTGGGAATCGAACCCGAGACCCTTTACCTTTAAGGCAAATCACCATGCCACTTAGTCATTCAGCCCCCTAGCATGACCACCAAAATATGATATAACGATTTATCGACACTAAATGTCAATTTTAAAAAAAAAATTATAGATATAGGCGCCATGTTGAATTTTTATCGAAACAGCGATCATAACATGTGACGTCACTGGCACGGCGATTAAACAAGGCGACTATATCTATCATATTTAAAAAAATCAGTTGTCGATAAATCGCTATATCATATCGTGTTTTAGTTGTCATGCTAGGGGGCTGGTCATCATGTATATTATGTAGGTACTATGTATTTACAATTTTACATTTGTTTCAGTACTAGTGACATAAATAAAGTATCTATAAATGATATAGACAAAATATTAGATAACTTAAGTAGAGAATCTTCTCCAGCACATATAACTGATATAAGTGATGTCAATGACGATGACTCCATAGATGAATTTTCATCAGGCACGAAATCTTTATACGATGAGGGGGTCAAGAAAAAAAAAGCCAATCCCAAAAAGAGCCAAGAAAAAGAGATATCAGAACCTAATGTTGCGAAGAATAAAACTAACATTACCAAGGTAAAGGTTTTTTTTTTGATAAAACGGCTTGTCACCCTACCACAAAACTACATTTTTTAAAATTGATATTGATCTCTACGTGTAGGACTTAAAGTTGAAAATCATTTAAATGACCTGTAACTTTTTGGGAACGTTGACCTTTTGACTACATAAATGGTCCACGAATTTAAGGGTTTTGGGGGCTTATTCAAGATAGAAGTTTGAGGTTATACCGTTTTTAGAACAAAACTTAACGAAGCCGAATACTACATATTCTGCCTATTATTACGCATTTTTTTTATTCTAGACCATACCAGGGAAATGACTGGTTACCGAGATATTTTTTCATTTTTATTTTCCTTTATTTGGGACAACAAACAATTACATTGGCTGCTTAGGTACTAGAATGTAAGTTAAGTAAGTGTTACTAACAATGTAATCAGCACCATTATCCACAGATAAGTTAAAACGAATTATAACAGGTTGTGAATTATATTATTGTGGTGTACACGCTGTGACATTATAAAGATACGGAATTACCCAAACCCTAGGGTATGGATAACTTCGCAGACACTTTTCTTGAACGAAGCAGGTGAACTAGTTAGTTATATTCACGGTTAAAGTTTATTTTTCTTTAAAGATTATAGAAAACTTACTTCTTTTTGTTACAATTAATCTTGTTTACTCAGAAACATAGTTAAAATATTTAGTACTTCTTCCTTAAAAAAGCCCGGAATGAATTGCGCGCACACAGAAAACTAACGATGTCCTTCAAGTTAGAATGCGCGCTCGGTGCTCCCTATGTAGCGCTCACTCACTCGCCGACCTTATACACACACGGGCATAGTCAGTTGCATTATACAGGGCTACATTGCGAAGGGGTGCCAAATTTAATAATTAAGATCTAGGAAACAATATAAAGAAGCGTCTTAATCGTTATTATTTTTAATAATCGTATGTTTAAAAAAGACTTTAAAATCTCCGAAAATACATTCAATAGAGAGACTATGAAAGCCGCGCGGTCATTCATCAGAGGCGTAGGTACGGCGAGCCAACAAGGACCCTACGCAATGCACATACGGTGGTTTTTTCATGAATGAGTTAAATTATCCACGCGTACGATTTTTAACAGTGGATAGGAATAATTCAATGTGTTTTTTTATTGTTCTTTGCATAGTCCGTTGCATTCAGTTGGGCTCGGACTACATGCATCCGGAATTTTTTAGAACTCCATACAAAACAACCGCAATATACAGGGACAAGCCCGGATTCAATCTGATTTGTATGGGGTTCTGAAAAATTCCGGATGCTTGTAGTCCAAGCCTTACTGATTCTGAGCCACTCCTAAAGATTTGACACTCCTTTGCAATGTAACCCTGTATATTGCGGGTTAAAATTAGTCATGTTTTGTATACCGTTTTTTTTTTGCATTCAACTTGGTTTGATGTACAGAATACGTGGTTTAAGGCTTCGTCAACCTTTTTTTACAACTTGTTTTGACGGGGAAGTTTGACAGAAGGTGCTTAAAAACGTCGCTTGTAAGATGTTTTATAATAATTATAATACTTTATCTGTGTAGTACTATCTTAAATTTGCTATAATTAATTTCAGCGAGTTATGATACTGTACCCTGAGGAAAAGAATCACAACTTTGTAGTGGTTTGTATTTTCTTTTTTATGTTTTTATTATCAAAACACACAATTTAAATTATATAGATATTAAATTCGCCGGCCGTCTGGTGTAGTGGCTCGCGCTCCGGACTACAAAACCAGCGGTTGTGGGTTCGGATCCCGCAAAAGGTAAATATTTGTGTGATGAGCACGAGCATTTGCAGAGGCGTCTTTACCTATGGTGGGGTGGCAGGGCGTGCGTCGCACACGGGCACAGCGGTCCTAGGGGACGCTCGCTACTCAGTACCCATTCCATTTGACCACGCGCTTACTAGGGGGCGCGATGTTTGCACACGGGTGCTACATGGGCTAGAGACGCCTGTGAGCATTTGTACCTAAGTCATGGATGTTTATAAAAGTACAAGCTGTGCCTGCGGCTTCGCCCGCGTAGAAAATGGCTTCTCAACCTATATTTTACTACCTTAGGAGATACATTAAAAATAGTAGCCTATGTCTCTCCCTTGAGACAGTTGTTGTGCTATCCATTCATTCATTCATAATTCATTTATTCACTTTCATATCAGTAACAGTAGTCCACACAGTAAAGGTATAAAAGATGTTCGTTTGTTACAGTACGACCTACTAAGGCATTCGTGATTTTTAGAAATAATAAAATCTTAAATTAGTACGTTTTGAACATTATATAGCACGCTGTGCGACCTTGAGCTATCTTATGAGGCCCATAGTGAGAGGCCACGTTTCAGTTCCATATGTCATCACTGGTAACACACACTGGTTGTAGACTTTCGTCTTTAGGCACTGAGGTATATTGGACGAGAAGACGTTACGTAGTTTTCCAAACGCTGCCCAGCCAAGTTGGATTTGACGATTGACCTTCTCAAAATTTGACCTACCCAACTGGATCACTTGTCCCAGGTAGACATATTTGTCAACCACCACCACTTACAAGGTGAACAGACGACCTGGTAAAAGTTGCAGGATGCGGGCCGCTTCCCACCGGACAATCTGGAAGTTACTGGGGGAGGACTATGTTCAGCAGTGGACGTCCTATGGCTGAAATGATGATGATGTTGATGAAATTTTTTTTATTTATTAGGACAACCAACAAGACAAACACTAATACAAATAAGATACACATTTTGAGTTATACTGACTTAGAGCTAAGCGTCGTCTTAGTTATAGGCTGCCACGGCATGCAATGTGGACTACAGGTTTATTACAAAAAGTTAAACATTGTAAGCTTAAATTGGTTTAAATTAGTCGGAGCTACTAACCTTAAAAGTATAATTTATGTTATTTTATTATAAATTTTAAATTTAAATTTAAAACACGTTTTGTTCAACAACCGATTATCTCAAAGGTACCGGTACAAAGGACTGCAGAATTTTACGCCTGAATCTTTGCCGATTATCAGCAACGATATCGACGTCGTGTGCCTTACAGAACTTGTTGTATTGCCTCTGCAGTCTGGTCAGGTCAGGTTATAACATTATATAGGTAGGTGTAGTTCCCACAGGAACTGTTCATTTTCCCGAGTTAAAAGTTGCCTATGTCATTTTCTGAATCCTAAACTACCACTGTGCAAAAATCACGACGATTCCGTGCTCTGTGAAAAAAAAACTATCTCAGGAGAACCGTTAATTTTTCCGGGATAAACATTATCGTATGTGTTAATTCAGGCGATGGTCTATCAGTATGCCATTTTTTTATACAATCTTTACTTAGTTTGGGGCTAGATAATTGGTGTGATTGTGAAAACTATTTATTTATTCTACGACCTCCGTAGCCGAGAGGCGAGCATACCGGACTTGGTGTCGCTATCTCTGAGGTTCCGGGTTAGATTCCCGGTCGGGTCAATGTAGAAAAATAACTTTTCTATATTGTCTCGCGTCTGGCTGTTGTGGTACCGTCGCTGTTTCTGATTTCTGTAACACAAGTGCTTTGGCTACTTACCACAGGACCAGAGCAATGTATGTGATGTTGTTCAATATATTATATTATTATATTATTTATTATATTTATGAAAAAAAATAAACAACTTACATTTCAGGAATCGGAGACTGTTGAACAAGATGACGTTGAAAATGTGGTGACACAAGTAAGTGAATAAACTGATTTGTTTGAATTTGAATTAATTACTATCAAACTGATTTGTATCAAAAATCAATTTAGTTTTCACTATTATTAGCACTATAATTTCTTATATAAATAGTAATAATATATAACTTTGGCGCATATTCGCTATTACTGAAGGCTGACTACCAGCTCCTGGAACTTGACCTTTTTTTTAAGCGAAGTGGAATAACCTGGAATAACCGTTCACTTGTATCAATCCTTTGAATTATAAAAAAAATAAAAACCGACTTCAAAAAACCAAAATGCTAAAAATAATCTTAACACTTAAGTACCTAATCAGTTACTTTTGGAGTCGGTGCAAACGAAAACATAGAATCTCTCATCGACTGGCACTTATTTCAACTACTTTAGTGATAAATCCGAATCGAAACAAATCTTACGAGTGCAAACATAATTTAACTGCTGAACACCGATTTCATTTCCTATTTTTCCATCTTAAGGGTATAAGCTATTCATCAAAATCGGTCCACATTTGGCAAAGATATTAGGTAAGATAGATACTAAAATCAGTTGGCGTGGTACGGAGCTCATGCAATATTTGATGATTTTCTTATAGATCCCATCATCAGAATTTAACCAAATTTATATGGGACCATTCTGAAAGTATTACCTTTCAAACAAAAAAATATTTATTGAAATCGGTCAACGTAGTAACGAATGATCGCTGAACATACATAAAAAAATATTTAAAAAAAGATTCCGCCGAATTGAGAACCTCCTCCTTTTTTGAACTCGGTTACAAAACATGAACATCTGAAACTAGCCGGCCAAAAATACGACCGTTTTCCATTATTCGTTAATTGTCAATGGTTTGTCAAAAGCCGGTCAATGCGAGTCGGACTCGAGCACAAAGGGTTCCGTGCCATAATCTACATAACATTAGACACTATATTTAATTTTGAAAGTGAAATACAACAAAATATTTTGTGAATTTCAAGCGTCTACCTGTTGCCGTTATTCATAACGAGCAACAAATGGCAAAAAAATCACGTTTGTTGTATGGGAGCCCCACTTTAATATTTATTAGATTCTGTTTTTAGTATTTGTTGTTATAGCGGCAACAGAAATATATAAATATATAATCTGTGAAAATTTCACCTGTCTAGCTATCACGGTTCATGAGATTCAGCCTGGTGACAGACAGACGGACAGTGGTGTTTTTTATTTATTATTTTTTTATTTATTTTAGGAAGATTTACAGTTTCAATAATACAGTAAACTAGTACAATATACTGTGGTTCAATACTAATTACAAATCTTCAGATATGAGTAACCAGACAGGTAAGGATAAGTCTACGTGAGGCAACTAACAAAATAAACAATATTAACTTAAAAATAATAATAAATGTAACAGGTTATCGTCAAAGTTCGAGAATCTCAAAATATGTCCTTGTCATTTGTCGCTTTATCGAGGCAATGCTGGTAAAGAACAGATTAATATCAATAGTTTAGAAAAACTACGACAACTACGAATTAAAAAGGCATTCTGTCTGTAGTTAATATTTGCAGCGGGTATATTTAGAATCGGGCGCGATCGAAACCTAAGCAGATTAGTGTTTAATGAGATCTTAGATAATGTGTCTTGGTAATAGGTTCCCGTTTTTACCCATTGTATACGGAACTCTAAAAAGTAGATAGTATTTTAGTTTTTTATGTTTACACATCCGAAAGAACAAAACATTTTCGTAGTAGGCCTTCAGAAACGTGGCCTCATGATAATCAATATTAAGGGCTAGTTTCACCACTTTCTTTTAAGTTCCGTATAACCTATCTGGCACTTGTTTTGACAAATAACCCATACAATTAGCTATAAAAAAAGTGCCAGTTAGGTTATCTGGAACTTAATAGCAAGCAGTGAAACTGGCCCTAAATCGATAAAATATACAGGGTTACATTTCACGGTAGTGAAAATTTTTCAGGGACCACTCTGAATTAGTAACTAAATCGACGTAAAAAACAAACATATTATATTTTTTTCATTTTAATTTTTTTCTTTCTGCATTTGAAAAATAGAATACGTAGAAATTTTACGATTACTTGATTAAATTGCACCGTGTGTGCACTGCATGAGGTTCTTGTTGGAGCGGCGTCGGCGCACGCCTGTGAACTCTGATGAATGACAAGCATCTCGCGTTTTCTATTTTTTTTGGAAATATTTAAGTATTTTTACTCCAGAAATACGACGATTGAAGTTAATTACGATAAATTAGTATTTTTATATTGTTCTATAGACCTTAATTTTAAAATTTAGCACTACCTTGAAATGTAACCCTGTATAAACCTATAAATTTTATCAAAATTACTATGTATTTCAAAGTTTCTTGCCTGCATTTTCCAGGAATCTGAATCTGACTGTATTGAAGAAGATGACGTTGAAAATGTATTGAAACAAGTAAGTGAACCTTATTAAACTAATTTCTAGAGAACTGATGCCGTCCTATTGGCCACTGTTAATAGAAAAGTATTTTTGACGACCCTACTTATTTAGTGGCGCGATTATTTGCCTTGAGCAGGTCCCGAGTTCGAGCCCCGGGTCGATTTAATTCAAGAAACGATCATTTCTAAATTAGCTTGAGACTGGGTGTGCTGAGAGACACCCCTGGTACAATTCATTGTCTGGTTCTTTGTAACAAGGATTTTAATTCTTTACTTCGAGACCTTGACTTTTAGTTTCATGGACACTCTTCTTCTTATTCTATTTTTATGGCGACGAACGTGTGTTTCCCGCCAACGCATCTACCTATATACAATTTAGTAATTTCTGACATTAATTATGTAATTTAACCTAATATTATTATTTTACACGGCGACTTTGCCAAAACATGTTGACACTTTAGAAAATGTAACAACAACCTTAATGCATGATAATTATGTGATATGTTTCACACGTGTTTCAGTAAATAAATTTTGGCACGAACTTAATTTGACAGCAACCTGTCCAGTGTAATACAGGTCAGTGATGCTAGCTAAGTAGGGACGTCGAAAGTTTCAGAAAGTATCGATATTTTTTATTTAAATATTTCAAACAAATATTGATAAATAAATATTAGACAAAATCACATACATTGCTCTGATTCTATTCAGAAAAAACGACGGTACCACAACACCCAGACCCGAGACAATATAAAAAAGTAAATTATTTTTTTCTACATTGACCGACCGAGAATCGAACCCGGGACCTCAGATATAGCGACACCCAGTCCGGTATGCTCGCCTCTCGGCTACGGATGTCGTCGAATGTTAATGTATCAATTTGTCACGGGTCACCAGTGACCCCCAAACAGATTTTTTATAACGTCTTCGTTTCTAAGCTGATAAAGACTATAATTATTGCAGGTGTGCAGAACATGTTTGGCTACTGAATGTAAAATGTATTCTATAAAGCAATGTGACTTCGAGCGAGCGTATATACTGCTAACGGGGATATGTGTAAGTTTATTCTCCTAATTTTATATAACTTTTTAGTAAAATACACAAAACAAGACACAGTTGGTTAAACTTAAGTCTTAAACTATAACCTAAAACATGCATCTCTGTCTAGGCTAGGTTAGGTATGACCAGGGCTTGGAATACCAGTATTTTCAAATACCTGTATCAGTGGCCTCGACAACATACCGGTAATGTGGTTTATACCGGTAATAATAATACAGGTATTATTGCTTGTATACCGGTATAGTAAGGGTTATATACCTTTAAAAATACCGGTATTTGGAGATAATTATAATACCGGTACCAGCCAAGATAACCAATGTCGAATGAGAGAAATAGAAGTGTTTCTTCACTCTGCGCAGTGTCGTGTGCTTGACAAAACGGAAACATCGCATTTCGCTCGAGTCAAGCGCGTTCGGCCGGTGTGCACGTGTCTGGTAATTGTACTGGTAACGTCGTAAGAAAATACCGGTATTATTTACCTGTATTCTTGTAATACCTGTAATACGGGACTTGAAATAGAAAATACCTGTATAACCCTTATTTTACCTGTATTTTTAATACCGGTTCCGAGCCCTGGATATGACGGACGGATGTCAACCTCCTCTTGTCATTGTTTGACTTTACCCATACCCTTGCTTCTGGTATCGCATCCACTCGGATGGTTGACGACTCTTCGCTTCTTGTTGCGGATTGAGCCTTACATTGGTTATAGCCAGAGTTGTAAGTTGACGGTCATATGCTATAAGCGTCCGTCATTTATGATAAATTCTCGGTCACATTGGACATTTATTGTCACAATAGTCACATTTTTTTTTTGTATAAATTTAAACAAAGAAGAATTCATCTAAAGTAAGTCTTAAATGTTAAGTATTTAACAATAAAATATGTAATTGGATCTGGATTGAACTAAAAAATAAAACTCGCGCGTAACGATACGACGCTTTTTAGCTTGTTCGTGCAGAAAGATAAATTTATTTTAGAAATTTCATTTCGTTATAGATCATCACTACTAAGCCTGTTTTTGTTATAATAATGCACTTATTTGTGACCAAAAATTTTTTTTTCATAGTTTGTCAATAGAATTGATTGTGACGTTAGTGACAATAAATGTCCAAAATGTCCGGTCACATTGAGAAAATATACAATTTGCTCGGTCATATTTGTCAGACATTTATAACGTGACGGACACT
This sequence comes from Anania hortulata, assembly GCA_963576865.1. Lineage (NCBI taxonomy): Eukaryota > Metazoa > Arthropoda > Insecta > Lepidoptera > Crambidae > Anania > Anania hortulata. Next base: position 2,635,272 of record OY756417.1, on the reverse strand, counting down.
TTACAACTCTAGTTATAGCTTACTGTGTACTCGTGTGGTGTGAGCGAATATATAGTCGGACCAAGTTTGAAACCACTAATATCGATTATGGCCAATTTCGGAATGGTTTACATACAAGAAAGGGGCGGGGTCTGGCTGGCGGAAATGGCCGGAAAGATCTTCCATCTGGCAGCGGGGGTTTGACGTCAAGGAATGCAGGGTGGGGGCAAGGTCGAGCAATGTCAAGAGGAGTCCGACATCCGTTTAGCAACCGCTTATAATTATAAATATCGGACATCATCACATACATTGTTCTGAACCTATGGTAAGTAGCCAAAGCACTTGTGTTACAGAAATCAGAAACCACGACGGTACCACAACACCCAGACCCAAGACAATATAGAAAAGTTATTTCCTACGTTGACCCGACCGGGAATCGAACCTGGAACCTCAGAGATAGCGACACCAAGTCCGGTATGCTCGCCTCTCGGCTACGGAGGTCGTTGGCTACGTGCTTACAGTTTCAAACTATTTTTTCTTTTTCAGTCAGACATGTTTGACGAGACAACAAAAATGCCTCAAATGTTGTGTTTCGAATGCGTTCGGAGACTTCGAAACTTCATAGATTTTAGTGCAAAAAGTATCACGGCGTCGCTTTTGCTGATGGAGCTTATTCATGGAAATAAGGTATGTCTTATCAACCGCCGCCGTTTTCTTTTCATCACCAGCCGATATGTAGACCTAAGGCGGTGGTAGGACATAGCTATATTTTTTGACGTGTCTATGTGCCTGGAAGAGGGTTTATATACTGAATATATTACAATTTTATGACTACTAAATGAATGCGTCTACTAACTGGGGTGACACACGCTGTAGCTGTTCTAGTTGACCTTAGGTGACCTTGGCATCCATAATTTACGTCACAAGGTAAGGGGAGGAGAGGTCAACAAATTGTGACATAAATCTGTGTCAGAGTGTCTCGCGTCAGCCAGCTGTAAGGACTCGTAATGATTATATTTTTAAAAAATACAAAAGAAAACACTTTCTTACTTAGAGGAGTAACATTTTTATGATTTTGTAGATTCACCCCTAACAATTTCCCCCAAAACAATTTTTTCCTAAAAATCACACATTCCTAAATGAAAAATGTTTTTCTCGCGGAAATGTATGGTTTATATTTTTAATTCGTATTAAAAATTAAACCTAATAATTTGAATAGATAATAGCGTTAGATTTTTAACAACAAATTTTTAAAGTCGCACTTTCGGCTTATATTTACAACTGAGTGTTATAACCAAAAAAAAAATATAAAGAAATTACAGCTCAACTTCTACACTTAATTATAAACACCACTCGCCAGAAGTTTACGTTCCGAGAAACGAACCCAATGACAGTTAATTGTTGACTTAGGCGGCCACGCGGCGATATGGGTTGGGGGACGTAATCGGTGCTTCCTTGAGTGAACCCCCTAAGTATTTTTTGAAGCTTCTACTAAAGCTTTCGTCTTTAAGATCATTTGACGAGTCTTATTTATATAAAAGTGTGTTTACTGATTTTTAAGCTTTAATGTTAAAATTATTGTAATTTCCAGCTAACAATGGCCGACATTAAAAGCATAGACCGTCAACAAAACATGCTAGAATCAACACTTGCTTCCATACACTACGATTCTAATCACTTCAACATTCAACTACAGGAGCATGGATATGAAAACAAAGATTCTAATAAAGATCCCTTTGATCAAGATGTCGATATTCTAGGAAATGAAAATGAACATGGAATCAAAGATATTGAAGCTCCCAATAATCAAGATAGTACTAAAGCTACCGATGAACCAATGGATGTAGATTTTGATGACAATAAGCAAGTAGATCCAATTGATTTTGGCCAAGGTTTCAAATTTTACTAATATCTGTTTGCCAGTAGTGACTAACAAGCACATTAATTTTGTAAACAGTTAATAGTGTTTTGTTGGTTATAGTGCAATTAAATTCATTAATTCATTCATTCAATATTATAAATGTCACTCAATCAAGCACATCCATCATTCACAAACAATTCAAAGAAACCATGTCTTTAAAATAACACCTCCAGTCATCATTTCATTCCTTAATCTCAGTTATTTGCTTAGATCGATTTTTAATCGCTTTTAAATCTTTAAATATTTGGTAATTTCACTGCGTTTTAGGCAACATAGAAGTGTCGTCACAACTGTGTGTGTTAAAGGGTACAGACAACAGCTGGTCAACTTACTACAAAACATCAAATTATCTCAATTGATATTGATCTCTACGTGTCTAACTTACAGTAGAAAATCTGTTCAATGACTAACTTTTTAGGTAAAGTGACCTACCGTTGACTGTACATGACACCATTCATTTACAAATAATTTCAATCAACTTTTCTGTACAAAAACACACTAAGACCGGATTCGACCAAGCTGGTGTAAGTTTTAACTTGAGAGTATATTACTGCTTAATCTAGAGTAAGCTGATTTTTCATTGTACCAACCACTAATTTATGAAAATATTAAAACGGGCGATTTTGACAGTGTATAAATTATACTGAGAATAAGTAAATGTCAAAGTTGTCACTTGTCAAATCCACTCCTGTCAACTCAAAACTGACATGTTGTCAACATCTAGCATTGACACTCTATAATACTACAAAATTAAAATGTTGTGGCATTTCAAGTCAACCTAGAAGAAATGGATTACATGGATTTTGGTAGGTTTATCAATTCGTTAATCGTTCACTCTTGAACTACAGAATAACAATACCGAGTATAGTGTATTGCTAGAAAAACGTAATCGAAGTTATCCAAGGGTAAATTTAAGGTGTAAAATTATACCCGTAATATTTATTCTGGTATAGCTTGTGTTTGGTCGAATCGGCCCTTAGTATTTAAGAGCCATTTCACAAAATCGCGCTGTTTGTATGGAGCGCGGGCTTGTGCATCGAAAATTTGAATTTAGGGTAAGTTCTCAAACCGTTTTTAGTTCTAATAACCTGAATGTATTGAAAAAAAAAACGTATTTCAAATAAAGATCAAAGATATTGTGACACAAAATCCTTAGTAAACTAGCGCAATTTTTCAAAATAATTCACAAATTGTTTAATTTTATTTCGAGTTATTGTGATAATAAATCTATATTCTCGTACATTAAACGTCGACAAAATTATGTGGCAGATTTTTGACGTATTTATTCAGCAATATTAATGAATGTAAATAAAAGATTTAGTTCCTTGAAATAGACAAGGCAAACACTTTTCCTCAATCTAGGCAGGTATGATAATTTTATAAATAAAAATAGTGTTATTTGCAAATGTGCTACAATAAACGTATAAACCAAAGATTAGACTTGCTTTTGCATGTATTTAACATTCTTAAAATCTTTTCTAAGGTCGCAAATTAGGCGTTGGAAATATTAGCTTTTGCGCTAAAAATGTGAAATGGCTCTTAACATTCAAGAACCTTGTTTAGTTTTATGTATTTCTTTTTGTATTTGAATTGGTTTTTAATTAAGTATACCCATCTCATACAAAATCTAAGCCACATCTCTTCGCTATCTTATGTTGGCTTTATCAATGAGAAACACAAATAGATTTTGACATGTAAGCTAACGCCTGTGCGTCGAATGGCATGGATATCTACAAAAGAATCGCTTCGCATTGATCAATCCAATTATCACCATATTGTAAGCCTCCCTCAAAGCGTGCCAAAGACTCATCTACTGTCAGCCATTTTCCTAAGGTGTCGCGGCAGCTATTTTTAGCTGCCACGACTAATGCTGAGTACATTTTTAATTTTAAGTACCTGCCAATGTAACATTAACCAGTTTTGTGCCAATTAAATAAATTGATTCTTATTCTAAGGTCGTCGGTCCATCAAGTTAGGGAGCGTGCTAAAGAGTATTTTTCATCTATCCACTGCCAGCAATCTTTCTAAGGTATCGGTTTATCGAGCTGAAGGGCGTCCTATGCTACGTTTGCTAAGACGTGGTCTCCATTCGAGAACCCGTTTAATCCATCTTTAATCGATTTTGCGACAGATGTGGCCGGCCCGCAGCCAGTTTAGCTTGTTACATTTTAGGACTTGTCAATCGAATAGTAAACGGTAACTTGTATTACATTCGATCGATTTATGTGAAGCGATTGTTTTTTGGAAATCACACTAGGCCCTAAAGCCTAGGTTTAAGAACAGTCGCCTTGATAGCGAAAAGATTAAAGGCAATCGAACTTATGCCTGACTGGGTAAATAAAATGAAATTCTATTTAGTCCGTCAGTTAGATTATCAAAAAATAATGGACTCAAATTTCTTCTTTTGTCAATCAAACAACACATGACAAAGATAAAGCACATCAAAGTTCGGGAGTGGGGGCTCGTGGCGTCACGTCTTCATGCGACATTTCAAATCATTATATCTCTATAATATTTGATTAGGTAAAAAAAGAAAAATACGTGTCCAATACTTTGATAATTTTACCTGGTAGACAAAGAAAAAAAATCTAGTCGTCTTTCCTATTTTTCAATATTCACTCTATTTAGGTTTAACATTAGATGATAGAAGAGAACAAGATGAAGAAAGCGATAAATGGGAAGAAGAAGAAATTGAAGATAACCTGCCTCCAATTAAACAAGTTGCGCGCGTCTATAGCAGAGACTTCAATGAAGTTTTCAATGAAAATGAGTACTGTTTTATGGGTATAAAAGATAAGAAAAAACAGAATATTCAATTTAAGAAAATGTTTATAGTAAAACCTATGACGTTAGAAGAGCAAAGAGAAGAAATTAAGACTAAGAAATATGGGCGCGAATATATAAAAGCGAACTTTAAGTGTGAAAAGTGCTACAAAGGCTATCAATTAGAAGAGCCGTTTTTGCAACATTTGAAGAGACATACAATTGTAAGTAATTTGAAATCATCGAGCAAATTCTAATAATATTATAAATGCGAAAGTTTGTGAGTATGGATGTTTGTCACTCTTTCACGCAAAAACCTCTGAATGGATTTTGATGTAATTTTGAATACTGATAGTCCATCATCATCACCATTCGGCTGCCCTGTTCCCAGGTCATCTGGGGTCGGCGCAGTATGTTTTTCTCTTCCATGCAATCCGGTCACTCGTCATTGAGTCATTCACTCCCTTCTCAGTCATATCGCTCCTCACACAATCCATCCATCTCTTTCTAGGTCGTCCTCTACCTCTCCACCCATCAATACTCATACCCATCACTCTCCTCGGTACGTGCTCCTCTTCCCTTCTCATCACATGTCCATACCAAGACAAACGGTTTCCTTTCATCTTTTCTGCTACAGGTGCCACTTTCATACTTCCTCTAATATATTAATTCCTTATTTTGTCCATTCTCATCACCTCACACATCCACCTTAACATTCTCATTTCTATCCATCTACCTTCTTATTGGCCCAGCATTCAGAGCCTGGATTAACACATGGGATAGTTTTTATCCAGGTAAGGTCAACGCTGACGAAGTCGCGGGCAAATGCTAGTACCCTATCTTATAGAGTAGAAATGTCATTCATTTTGTTCTTCTTTGGTTTTGGCGATGAACATGTGTATTGCTACTGCGTGTACACTGTTCCGCCAGAATCACGTGTGTAGTATGTGCGGTAGGTGGATCCACAAAAATTCCACTATTATTTAATCTGTGACTGTGTACGGCTTTAGTATGGGTGAGAGTTGACAGAACTTGTCAGTTTATAGTGAAAAATCAATAGGGTGTTTCGGAGAAAGATCTGTATTGCTGCTCTATAGGATATGTGCACGATGTTTTGAATAGACTGTTAGCCATTCTAGTAACCTTTGTTTGACCTTGTCTTATTGTTAAGTTAAGCCACCTACGCAGTTGTAATTGAATGGGTGACCATTCCATCTCCGTGCTTCGCAAGGCACGTTAAAAGTTGGCTAATATCGCATGAAACTAGTCGTGAAGCCTAGTCAGAGGCCTTAGGGCGGCTTAATAACATCTGACAGTAAGGTTAAGTCATTGGCCTTACCCTGCCACCAACTCACTTAGTGGGAATGAGGAATATGCATGTTTTTTTATTTGTCTTAAAATAAATAATACTTAATTATAAATTAATAAAACTATAAGAATTTTCGAAAAATATTGATAAATACCTAACTTACAGCCCATTAAAGTCGCGTGTTAGACAAGGAGATCCGATATGTACCGTGACGTCACATTACACGTCCGCCATACATTTTTCATAGTAAAAGTTGTTTTAGAAAGAGATAGATATACCTTAATTTCTAATTACTGTATTACGGTTATTTTTTACCTAAAATCAATTTTGTATTCACTATTAGCACTATAATTTCATATTTTTTCCTATAAATATAGTAAAAACTATTTTTTTTATGCATATTCCCTATTAGAACTCGTGAAGTATAGCCCAAACCACCACATAGTTGATGTGAGGCCTGTGCCCTGCAGTAAGACGTACTAATATAAGGTGCTTCATAAATATCTGCAACGGCTGAAATGGGTAAAAGTATTGCTTATATAGATTACGATAGTGAAGGAATTATGTGCCCCGGATCGGTAATTAATTATTTGCGAAAGGGGTAAATAAATGGTTACTTGCTTCAATTTGCATAATACACTTCGTCATCCGCCCTTGACACTGCGCGGGAGCGGTATAATGTGAAACGTTGGCATTTTTGGACAGATGTGGACGGTTTGAGACAGAATAAAGCCTAATCTTTATTTAATATAATTTTTTTAATGAAAAAATTAATGATGTTCGGGACATAAAATTTCTTTACATTTGTAATCTATTTAAGCAATACTTTTACCCATTTCAGCCGTTGCAGATATTTACGAAGCACCTTATATGAGCATACTTAACATTTTTACTGTCTATTGTATTCAGGCTAGTGTGTTTTATCTGTGGTGTCGATGGTTGTGATTGGTTAGTAGGCAAGGCTTAAAATAAATAAATAGTAATAATAATGTATAAATTCAGATTAACTTTTTACTGTTTTAAATTTTAATGAATGTTTTTCTTTTTGTTCATAAAGTACTCCCGTTTTATTTAATTGTTTTGAAGTCGACAAATTGTTAAAAACGCTGTATTTGCCTATAAAGACATATCTTTTACACATGATACTCATATTACTTTGAATTGTAATGTTTAATGATATGTTGCTGGTGAATCTTTTCCAATAAATAAATAAAGCAAGATGGCGGCAAGGTCACGCAAGGACAATGGAATGAGCAACTGTCTGTTCCCCCTAAACTAAAAATACAATATTAAAAAAATACACTAACAATTTAGAAACAGGCCGAAAATATGAAATGATAAACAACAAGGTTGCATGCAGCAAGAGGGCCTCGTGTGAGTTTGTAAAGTGGTCTAGTCAACGGCAGGTCAACCTACGCAAAAGTTAAAGGTCACTCAACCGATTTTAAACTTTAAGTCCGACATGTAGAGATCAAAATCAATTGAGGAAATTTGACGTTTTGTGGTTGATGAGCTGTCTGTACATCGAGCGTATAGTATGCATTAATTTGTATTACTTTTAGATCGATCTATGCGAAGCAAATGTTTTGTGGCACTCACACTGATGCCTCAATCCGTTTTTATTTTTAAAATGAGTATTTAGCACAATAATGATGTTGATTTATTTTCATTAATTATTGTTTCCAAAGCCTAATTTCTTTGTAAAAACTGATCCTAAATTACTTTGAAATCAATAAAGATTAGTGTCATAAGTTATGACACCTTTATGACACCTTGCAAGTTGTTATGACTAACAACTTGCAATAACAATTGAATTTTTGACAAGAACGTAAATCTATGGTGTCTTTTATTAACCATCCTAAATTGATTAAACAATCGCCTTCAACATTCAAATGTACGTTTAGCATTTGTATGCTTTACCTGCAGGTTGTCTGGAGGAGATCACTTCTAGTGACAAGACTGTGCTATTCTTAATGCATTTCTTACCTGTGATTTGTTTCTGTTGTGTAGTGTACAATAAAGAGAATGTATCTATCTATCTATGTACAGATAACAGCACGTTAACGTACCACAAAACGTCCGATTTTCTCAATTAATATTGATCTTTACGTGTCGGACTTGAAGTTAAATAAGTAAATTTTATTTAAAAAAATAAAACCGACTTCAAAACACTGAAATGCTAAAAATAATCCTAACACTTAAGTACCTAATCAGTTACTTTTGGAGTCGGTGCCAGCCGATGAGAGATTCAATTTTTTTAAATAAAATTTACTTATTTCATCAATTTTTAGTGATAAATCCTAATCTAACTGCTGAACACCGATTTCATCCCCTATTTTCCTACCCTTAGGGGTGATTTTTATTTTGCAAACTTTTATGATATTATCTTTGAAGTATAACCTATTCAATAAAACAAAAATCATCAAAATCGGCTCATGTTTGTCGAAGTTATGTAACAAGAACCACAACCAAAATATTATCTGGGTATATATTTGTTGATTTTCTCAAAAAGTTCTAAATCAATTTCGATAAAGTTTATATGGGACCACCTCTGAAGTATGATCTACCAAACAAAAAGAATCATTTAAATCGATTCATAATTGGCGGAGTAATCGCGTAACAAACATACAAAAAAAAAAAAACATACAGTCGAATTGAGAACCTCCTCCTTTTTTGAAGTCGGTTGAAAACGGTTCAGTGACCTTAAACTTTTTAATAGGTAGGTTGACCTACCATGGACTGTACCTATCAAAAATATAATGATAAGTTTTATTCAACAGGAACACGGCGAGTATGTCTGTGACATCTGTCAATTACATTTCAAGACCCGTGAACAAGTGTATTCCCATATCAGGTAAATTGCTAAATGAAGACGCGCCGTGGACGCCGTGACGCGTTTCTGTTTTTTTTATACACAGGGTGTCCCGTAAAGAGCGTGCCAAACGAAAACCATAGAGCAAAAAAGGTTCTATCTCCTGTCCGAAATTAGACTTCGTAGGAGTAGCACCATTTTTGCAAAAATTGCAATTTTGAGTTGTTTTCCTTAGTATTTTTTTTTGAAAATCTTAATTTGCTCAAAAACCGTACGACTTTTATTAGGACTATTTTAAGACAAGAGATAGAGCTTTTTATGCTTTATCTACAGTTTTCGTTTGGCACGGTCTTTATGGGACACCTGTATAAATATTGGACAGCATTACATACATTGCTCTGATCCTATAATAAGTAGCCTAAGCACTTGTGTTACAGAAATCAGAAACAACGACGTTACCACAACACCCGGACCCTAGACAAAATACAAAAAAAAATCCACGTTGACCGACCGGGAATCGAACCCGGGACTTCGGAGATAGCGACACCAAGGCCAGTATGCTCGCCTCTCGGCTACGGAGGTCGTTATGTTTTACCTTGAAGTCGACCCAAACCATAGCGATAGTCAGGCAAAATTTGTAAGTAATGCTAATTTAATCCGAATATATAAGGTCGCCTTTTATAAACGGGTGAAATTTAAAGAGCAATTATAAAAACATAAATGAATCATTTTTGTTTAAAAAAAAAGAAAAATTGTATACGCTAGGTTTCGAGAAAAACTTCAAAAACTATTTTGATTTCAATGTAAAATAAAACACCCCGTGCCCGTGCGTGCACCCCGGGGGAAGAGTGGGGCACGATTGAAATGAGAGAGACAGAGGCGATGACGTAGGGACGATTCAGACTAGACAGAATGCTCTTAAAACTTTTTTATGAAAGCTGCCGTTTTTAAGAACGAAAATACTAGGGCCCGGTTTCTCTAATATAATTAGAAATTCTGTTAAAGTTTCACCCGTTTATAAAAGGCGACCTTGTATAATATATATATAATAATATTGCTTGATAGGTACTAGTCGCAAAGCCTAGTCAGAGGCCTTAGGGTGGCTTAATAACATCTGACAGTAAGGTTAAGTCACTGGTCTTACAACACACCTTCACCAATCTGCACTGGGCCCGCGTGGTGAAGAAAGGCCCAAACCACCTCATGGTTGAGGTGAGGGCGGTGCCCTGCAGTGGGACGTATAAAGGCATAGTTTTTATTTTTTCTTTGACAAACATACAGAGGAATTTAGATGTAACTGGCATTTAATGGGGAATATGTATATTTTATATTCGGTCTTTAAATAAGTAAATTTTATAAAAACAATATAGTAATTAATTAATAATTAATTAATTAATGAGTTATTCATTAAAAAAAGAATCATCAAAATCGGTCCACATTTGGCAAAGATATTAGGTAAGATAGATACTAAAATCAGTTGGCGTGGTACGGAGTTCATGCAATGTTTGATGATTTTCTTATAGATCCCATCATCAAAATTTAACCAAATTTATATGGGACCATTCTGAAAGTATTACCTTTCAAACAAAAAAAGAATTATCGAAATCGGTCAACGTAGTAACGAATGATCGCTGAACATACATAATATATATTTTTTATAACCGACGAATTAAGAACCTTCTCCTTTTATGAAGTCGGTTAAAAATAGTAGTTACTTAATTACAATTGATAAAACTTAAGGAATTATCGAAAAACATTGATAAATAACTGACCCACAACCCATTAAAGTCGCGTGCTAGACAAGGAGATCCGATATTTACCGTGACGTCACATTACACGTCCGCCATAGTCATGTTTCATAGTAAAAGTGGTTTTAGAAAGAGACAGGTATACTTCAATTTCTAATTACTATATTGCGGTTATTTTATACCTAAAATTAATTTAGTTTTTACTAATAGAACTATAATTTCCTATATATAGTAAAAACAATATATTTATTTTTCATGCATATTCGCTATTGCAAAAATAAAATTAAAATATTACATCCTACCTTATTGTCAACAGGAGCACCCACAATGAGTTCTATTCGTGCCGAAAGTGTTCATTCGTCACGACGTCTCGTCCCAACGCCTTTACGCACAAGAATTATCACGATGGGTTTCATTTCCAATGCAAGATGTGCCCAAAATATTACACGTGAGTATTTTCTTGTGTTTAGCCCAACGGATTCGCAAGCTGAGGTTAGGATTGTTAAAAAAATATCGATACATCGATAGATCGATAAAAAATTTTCAATGTATCGATTTTTTGAGCGATATTTAATGTTTCGATATATCGATATAAAATTTCAAGTTTATTGAAAATATACACTAACATTAACAAAACATTGTTTAGCCTAAGAATTGTACAATTGTTTTTTATCCCAAATAAAATAAAATAAAATAAAATATTGAAAGTATATTGAAAAGGTATAAAAATAAATTTTTTTTTCAGCCCAATAAACATTTATAAGTTTTAAGATTAAAAAATCCTAAAAAGGAATACTTTTTTTATACTGACATATTTTTTAACAAATTACATTTTATGTATGTTTTGTTTCTGAGCGATTCGATTTGCTGCTTATTTACGAATATTCTCTGTCAAATCATACCGCTTTATCGATATATCGATATTTTTATATTGATATTTTCAAAAATACCGATACTTTATTGCATTTCCGACATCCCTAGCTGAGGTCCATAATGGAAAGGGCTATGCTCGGTGTCTCCTTGCGTGATCGAATCAGAAATGAGGAGATCTGTAAATGAACAAAACTTGCTGACATAGCTCAACGTATTACCAAACTGAGGGTGGCAGTGGGTGGGGAACATAGTACGCAGAACTGACGGCCAATGGGGCAGATAGGTTATCGGATGTAGGCCACGTATCGGCAAGTAACCTACACCACGAGTTTTAGTCAGCTAAAATCTTTGTATGCTTAATCCGGAACAAGAAGCCAAGAGAAGACAAATGGGTCTGACAATAAATATAGTCTGGCCTCCTCTTAACATTGCTTTGACCGTCGACTCATCGCTTCAGGAAGCCTATTACGAAAATGTTTCGTTCGTTCAAACGTATAAACCTAACAAATTAAAATACCATCTACTTGTGTGAAACCTTTGACAATTAATGAACAATTGAAAACGGTCGTGTTTTTTACCCGGCTAGTTTCAGATGTTCATGTTTTGTCAAAGTATGGCGGGTGTACCACAGCACAGTAAACAATATAAGTTGTTTTATTCCTCAGGAACTACCCAAGTGATCGTTTCTCTTACTGAAGGTACTTTTTAAGTGCATATTTTTGGTGAAATTATATTTTATATATAATGACTAAATATTGATATATTATAGAACATCCGCCATCTTGACGTCAATATGGCGGGTGTACCTTATTTTCGAAATCATTTCGTTCCGAAGGAGGTACAGATTTTTTAGACCTAGGTACAAAATAGTATATTTAGGTACATTTTTTTGGTAATTTGTAAAATTCAATTCTCTAATTCAATTTTGACTCCCTAAAAAGTACAGATACAGATGAAAAAATGGCGGAAAATTTCGTCGAACAAATCATATGACATTTCTACTCTTTATTAGACTGCTGCAGGCTTCCGGGAGCGTTCCTGGTGATTGGAGAATCTTCCAGGCTTCTGAATTAATATTAATATAAACAATATTAATATTAGTTGTCAAACTTTAACAAAATTTCAACAGGCAGTACAAGGCATACTTAGACCACATACGGAAAATACACCCCGAGGATTGCATCTGTCACCTCTGCGGCCTGTCATTCGCGCTCATCCGTGACTTCGACAGACACTTGAAACTCGTACATCGGATGGAGAATCTGCATGTATGTATACTATTGTATGGGAGGGGGGGAGAGGGGGGTTCTAAATTCAATGGGGAATAAACACATACATATTTTAATTTAGTCTTAAAATAAATAGTACTTAATTAGAATTAATTAAACTTAAAAAAAAACTAAGAATATTAATAAATAGTACCTGACTTATAAATTATAAGTCACATTATAAGTTATAATCTATTAATTATTATTATTTTATTGACGACCTCCGTAACCGAGAAGCGAGCATATCGGACTTGGTGTCGCTATCTCTGAGGTCCCGGGTTCGATCCCCGGTCAGGTCAATGTAGAAAAATAACTTTTCTATATTGTCTCGGGTCTAGGTGTTATGGTACCGTCATTGTTTCTGATTTCTGTAACACGAGTGCTTAAGCTACTTATCATAGGATCAGAGCAATGTATGTGATGTTGTCCAATACAATACAATGGGCTAGTTTCCTGGGTCAAAAACTGATTATTCTACTTAGTCCGTCAGTTAGATTATCAAAAATATTGGACCCATATTTTGTCTTTTGTCAATCAAACAAAAAATGACGAAGATAAAGCGCATCAAAGTGAGCATGTGACGTCAAGTCTTGCTAAAAAGTGTCGCAAGGACGTTACGTGGAACTTTAACGGGCTATATCTTCATCATTTTTTGTTTGATTCAGAAAAGAAAAAATACGTGTCCAATATTTTCTGTTAATCCAACTGACGGACTAATTAGATTTTTTTAGGAAACTAGCCCATTAAAGTCGCGTGCTAGACAAGGAGATCCGACATGTACCGTGACGTCACAATACACGTCCATCATATTTTTTTTATAGTAAAAGTTGTTTTAGAAAGAGACAGGTAGGTAGGTATACCTTAATTTCTAATTACTGTATCACGGTAAATTTTTACCTAAAATCAATTTTGTTTTTACTAAAAGCACTAAAATTTCTTATAAACATTGTAAAAACAATATAATATTTTCGTGCATATTCACTTTTTAATGCTTTCTTGAGATTCACTCGCTTAAAGTAAAAAGTAAAGTGAAGTATGCCTATATAAGGTGCTTTAAAAATATCTGCTACGGCTGAAATGGGTGAAAGTATTGCTTATGCAGATTACGATAGTGAAGGAATCACGTGCCCCGGATCGGTTATAATTGTTTGAGAAAAGACAGTAAAAGACAGCAACGTTAGCATTTTGGCGGTAACATGAACGAATTCGTAACCGCAGCGCGCGGGACGTAGTGCAAGCGGGCTGGTTAGATGAGTGTGGACGGTTTGTCATTAATTAATACTATTTTGAATGAATAAAATTTAATGATGTTCTAGACATAAAATTTCTTTACTGTCGTAATCTATATAAGAAATACTTTCACCCATTTCAGCCGTGGCAGATATTTTTAAAGCACTTTATATACGTCCCACCGCAGGACACAGGCCATCAACTATGAGGTGGTTTGGGCCATACCCCACCACGCAGGCCCAGTGCGGGGTGTTGTAAGGCCAGTGACTAAACCTTACTGTCAGATGTTAAACCGCCCTAAACCGGTGACTAATACAATAGGCTAGTTTCCTAAAAAAATCTAATAAGTCTGTCAGTTGGATTTACAGAAAATAATGGACACGTATCTTTTATTTTCTCAATCAAATAAAAAATAATGAAGATAAAGCCCGTTAAATTTCCGCGTAACGTTACGCCTTGCGACACTTTTTAGCAGTGCGTGACGTCACTCCCAAACTTTGCAGCGCTTTATCTTCGTCATTTTTTGTTTGATTGACAAAAGACAAAATATGGGTTCAATATTTTTTGATAATCTAACCGACGGACTAAATAGATTAACATTTTTTTGATCCAGGAAACTAGCCTATTCGATAAAAACAAACCCTACATCTAGATTGCCATGCGTTCGGAGCGGATTGACATGAAACACTACGGTGCTGTCAGGCGTAGGGAGCCTTCTGTGGCTCCAATTGAGTTGCTTCAAATTTTGTCAAAGTCAATGTCAAAGCATTTATTTGCATAGAATAGGTAGATAATTTAAATTACAATACGATCTTATTGAGTAAGTACAGTGCTTACTATTCTGCGTAACATAGTCAGCATGCAAAATGTCCGTTGGGGAGTTCGTCGATATTATAATAACTGTTTGGTATTATTTTACATTCTAAATGGCGATCTGTGATGCAATTCTGTGACTAAATTGCTTCTCATGACGATTCAAATAAGTCCAAACACGGCTATGATACATTGTTTTATCACAGAGTTCCGGTGCTTACCTTCCGCCTTCTTTATCAGATCAGTTTGATGGTATCATTCTCACCAGAATCAATTATTAAAATTTGATTTGTCGATTATGGCAAGGCTTAACTGTCTTAATGAAAATATCTTATCGCTACTCGTGGAAGACTATTGTGGCCAACTATGGTCTCCTTCATCAGCTCCACCTCAGCAAATGATACTTTCTGAATGCAAATTCTTGACTTGTTGTTAAATATACTAAAATCGCTAATATTTTAGGAGTTCCTCATGGATCCCATCATCACAATTGAATTTTGAAAAAAATGGGACCAATCTTATACTCTTTCAATTGAGAAAAGAATTTTTCAAATCGGTTCATTAAAGGCGGAGGTAACAACCATTAAAAAAAATATACAACCGAATTGAGAACCTCCTCCTTTTTTTGAAGTCGGTTAAAAACAGCAATCTATAAGCCTATTTAGAAGTTTACATGTCATTACATTTGTAGACCCTTCCCTAAACCTATCTGGTATTTTATTATAAATTCTGATACATATGTAGAAGCAGTGTTTCTTGTATAAGGAGGTTTTTGGACAGATATCTATTGCAAGTCTTTTCGCAAAATAAAAACACTTTCCCATACTAAAACGCTACCAACTGGCATCAGTTTGTATGGAAACGTCAATTTTTTTTTTGAGATTTCGATGTTGGTCCCATTGAAAAAGTTGATGTAATTTAGCCGTAGAATAACCCCTTAAAGTTTTATTTCACCTTTTCGTTACACCCTGTATATAAATTTCTAAAATGTTATGCTAGAGACAGTAAGAATTCTCAATTGAATGAATAGAGGCCTACATGATTCAAATGGTCCCTTAAGGCTGATAGCTCTAATACATTTTTTTTGCGCTATAAAAACTGGTTTGCGCGCTGATTACGTATCTGTGTGTCATTAATCTTAGTTGTCGCTGTAAATAATCGGTCTTAATTTCCAATGCAGCTTCTACCAGCGACCGAGTCGTCGCCATACGGGGAGGTGCGAAGAACGAAGACAACCTTCTACGTCGCAGTCAGCTTCGTTACGACGGTAACTACCAACTATAGTTCTTTCGAAATAAGAAGTGTTTTGTGCAACACTTTTCCGTTTATATTTATTGGAAAGGTACACCAACAGTACATATATAACATTTTACGGGAACACCCAAAAAATCCGAAATACTTAATTCCGAATTTGAGTATGCCGATTTTCCTAAATCCGAACTTCATAATTCCGAATAAATAAAATTCCGATTGTTAAGAATCACGAATATTATTTTACCGAATGTTAATAATACGAAGTCTTATTTTTCCGATTATTACAAGTACGAAAAATTAAAACACCGAAGTGTCATTAGCCCGAAAACAGTATTCCGATTATCAATATTCCGAAAATGGGACGAATAATCAACTAAGTTGATTTATGTTTACTTTAGAGCGAACCCGAGGTTAGGTTAGGTTAGAACAGTGACCACACACACACACAACCTACTGCCTGCTTAACCTGCCTGCATACCTGCTTGCATGCTGCATACATGTTGCATGCCTACTTGCATGATGCATGCTTGCCTGCGGCGGCTACATTTGAAATTATTTTATGTTGGCATTGTTTTTATATTAAATGATTATATACATTTAAATAGGGATTATAAACGTTAGGAAAATTTAATTTTAAACCGTTCGGAATTTTAAGATTCGGTATTTTGTAATTCGTGATAGTAAAATTCGGAATAAAGTTTTTCGGATTTATGTAGTGTAGTGTTTTTTACACTTTTAAGAAGCGATTTATGACACTTTGGATTTTCCGTTTCACCCATACTACTTACGATAACATTACTAAAAAAAATATATACATATATATTGAATTTATATAATCTATATTTATAAAACAGAGTTGGGTTAGTTACACCATTTATAAGTCAAGAACGGCTGGACCGATTATTATGATTTATAATTTTTTGGATTTGTTTCCGTCCCGAATAGCAGAATAACTATTAAAACATAGAAACATTCACGAAAAAAACCGAGGTGGTACCAGGCCTACGACACTCCGCGTTTCGGTCGAGATAAATACCTACGCGACGCGCACCTTCGAAGAGGCTAAAATCAGTCGAGTGTCACGCGCGCGCGCTGTTACACGTTCTTATTATTAAAATTAGTTTTTTGTACGCGTTACACTTCCGACTTTAATCAGAGTTTATTCACTGTGAATAAGAAAATTAAAAGAAATCGAAAATATTGTGCAGCATTTGGTTTATATATTTTGCCACCGGGTCGCTCGGTAGCATTAGTAGCAGCGACGCGACCGCTCCATTGTGATTGAAAATACTAACGTCTCGATTTCGGTAGGTATACCACAATATTATAATAAGTCCATAAACTACTTCTATAATATTTTAAGTCCTCATTAAGTACCTACCACTTACTACGTGACGACATTTTTATACAGGGCTCTTTAACACTAATATTGCGATCAGGTGTTTTCATAAATTAATTGTATCGATATACCGAAATGGAAAGTAATATTTTCATTGAAATAATTACTAATTATCTACACGCTATTTCATGCGTAGGTAGGTATCAACCAAATTCACAAACACAAGTCGCAGCCCTTGCGAGAGAGCGGTAGCTGACAGGACAAAGTAAAAAGAGCTCTCACTTGTGGCGTTTTGGTAGATTATCGCTTGCAGTAACGCTTTGTAGGCTATTAAAAAATGAGAGTACATTGCCCGGTGCAAGCTAATTTGCTCTTTGTTGCCGCACATTGAGAGTAGATAATCTATTTTAGCAAATGTCTTTAAGTGTCATTTCTGCTATATTATTTATTCTGTGGCGGTACTAAGTTCGCCGGGACAGCTAGTGATTACATATAATTTACATATTTCAATTGCAATTATTGCAAAAACACAATATTATAGTCTTTACCTCTAAAAATCTAAGCAAAAATTGCAAACCAACAATATCGCTTATTGATGTTAAAAGTAAATTAATATGATTTCCTTCAAATTCTTGATGCGTAAAACTGAACGTTAACCTATAGGGATTGACAATACATAATCGACACTACGAAACGATGACGTCAATACGAAAGCGTTAAATTAGCGCGGGGACAAATTAGTCCCCTTCCCGAGCCAGAGGGTAAACTTTCTTGATTTTCAAAAAGAATCGACTTTATTTCGTTAGGGTACATCACTATATATGTCAACAGTGAAGTCACGTGATGTGTCACTAAACCCTTTTTATCTTGAAAGAACTTTAAACAAACATTTTAAAAAAGTAAAGTTTGTTTGTATGTAACTGGTTACTTCGACTCCTAACTAGTTACTTCGATTAAAATAATTATTATATGAACAATACTATGATAACCTTCGGACATAGGCTAAATGTCCCAAAAAAAATTGCGGAGATGCGTGATAGTGTTGCTAAAATATCGATAGTAGTTTGACATTCGATAGTTTCGAAAATCAACTACTTCATTACTACCAGTTCATCAATACTATTAATTTACTTAAACAGTATTGATATTATTAGACTCCAATATGATAATACTTTTTGACAAAACTTCGAATGTATAAAAAAAATCAGTATTGATATTGCTATTCTGGGCGTAGATACTAACAATAGCTTTTATTATTTTTATTAGACAACAGAGAGCAATGTATGTGAAATTGCTCTGGAGACGTATTTTTGAATCATGCGAATTCCAATCCGAATAGGAAATCGCAAGATTCGCATGCGAATACCTAAAATCACTATTTTTGAAAATTCTTTCCGTGAATTCTGCTACGAGTGGTCCTACCCACTCGTTTTTCAATTTCTACTAGTAGAAAGTACGGAAGAATGACATTAACAAGTAAACATAATATGGTTGTCAGAGATTTGACATAATAACTTTTTATATACGTTCGTTAATACGCAAAAAATATTATAAACCATAAAGCAAAAACTGCTTTATGGTTAATAATATTTTTTGCGTAAAACGAAAATAGTTACAAGATTCTAATTTAATAGCAATTATATTATTCGAAATATCGAGTCGAAAAATGCGTAAAATCGGAAGCAATAGAAAGAATTGTTTTCGTGTTCGAATTCAAGATTCATTTCTAATGATTCAAAAATACGTCTCCTGATCCTAAGGTAAGCACTTGTATTATTTAAATCAGAAAAACGACGGTACCACAACACCCAGACCAAGGGAAATAGAAATTCATTTTTATATATATTTTATGTAATTTTTGTAAATACATTATTTAGTTTCGCGTAGTTCTTTAGTATTAAATTATTAGTTTTAAGTTGTTTATTTAATTGTAGTCTTATTAGGTAAATAAATAAATAATAAATAAATTGTTTCCACAATCACACCAATAATCTAGCCCCAAACTAAGCAAAGCTTGTACTATGGGGATTAAATAACGGATAAACATACTTAAATACTTTTATAAACATCCATGACTTAGGTACAAATGCTCGTGCTCATCACACAAACATTTGCCCCTTGCGGGATTCGAACCCGCAATCGCTGGCTTTTTAGTCCGAAGCGCGAACCACTACACCAGACGGTCGTCAAAGGTACAAGTTTATCACTTGTAGTCATAATAACGCAATACTATTTTTAGGCCTGTCATACAGGGTTATTGGTAAAACGTCTACAACCTCCTAGGGCCTGATTCTGGTGCTCCAATACAACAACTTTTTCTATGGGACCAACATTGAAATCTAAAAAATAATTCATTTCTCCATACAAACTGATGTCAGCTGGTGGCGATTTAGTATATGGCGGCGGGAGCGCTAACAGTCAACACCATCCTGGACGTGAACGTGCTCAGCGACAAGCCCGACTCCCCACTTATGCGGCACTGGGGCCACGGGGACAAGCACAACTGCGTGTGCCCGGCGCCCCTGTGGGCGGCAGATACTTGAATTAATTAAATATTATTGAATTGATTTAATTTATAATTGTAAGATTGAATTTGATTTATTTTGTTTATAGTTTTAAAATTTAGTGATTTAATTTATAATTTAATTTATATGGAATGGTAAAAATTATGATATCGAATTAAGCTGAATTGGATAGATAAATAGTTATTTTATTATTGTATTGAATTGAATCGAATTAAATTGTATTGGATAGTTATGTTGTATTTAATTGAATCTGAATTGTATTAGATAGCCCTGAACGTGTCTTGTCCGTGTCTGTTGTATGCTGATGACCTAAAAATATTCAACGTAATTAAATCTGACTCCGACGGTGCAATATTACAGAATGATATAAACACATTTTCTGACTGGTGCACAAGGAATCTCATGCTTCTTAATATCACTAAATGCTTTGTTATTACATTTACTAATAAAAAAATTAAGGTAACTCATCGATACGCGATTGATAGTCAAGCACTTCAACATAAACCAGTAGCGCGGGATCTGGGCGTGATGTTTGATGAAAAAATGACTTTCCGAGACCATTATGACCATATTGTTAGCAGGGCTTATATTATATTATATATGCTGGGATTCGTCTCTAGATCCACGGCAGGATTTAGAAAGCCTTCTAGTTTCATTTACCTTTTTAATACCCTCATCAGAACTATTTTAGAGTATGGCTCGATTGTGTGGTCGCCCTTCTATCAGGTTCACTCAGATACCATTGAAAGGGTTCAAAAGAAGGCTCTCAAATTCGCATCCTATAAATTTGGCTATGGGCGTAAGCTTTCCTCATACGGAGATAGACTGGTTGAATTCAACGTCAACACTCTAAGCATCCGCCGCCAAGAGCAGGACCTACTTTATCTACACAAGATCATACATTCTCATCTTGACTCCCCTCACCTTCTATCACTTATTAACTTTAACACCAGGCCTAATCCCAGACATCCTCGTGCTTTTCAACTTCAAGTGTATAAAAATAACACCTCGTTTTACAACCCTATGGTTCGCATGTGCAGGCTGTATAACGACTTGACGTCTCGCAGTGCAGCTGATTTGGATGTCTTCGAGCATAATCGCATTAAATTTCGTCGACAAGTTATGAATGTACTCGGGTCGTCAAGATGCAACAATAACCAAGCCAAGTTAGTCACATAGCTCTCCGTCGAATTAATTGTCATGCAAGTATAAATATATATTGTTTTTTTTTCTTTCTCTCTTTATCTTTTTAATTTGTACGACTGTAGTGTTCAAAATGGGTTGTTGTCCGAGTTTAATTAGTATTTATGATTTCGACTCGGTCAACAACTTGGTATCTTAATTTCTTTTAATGAACAAGTTATTAGCGCTGCTTTATACTCTGTAACACCCAAACATTATCATGTAGTGTGTATACAATTAGGTTGTCAATCTGGTCCTAAATTACTAACCATTCGTTGTAATACTAACCATCGATTGTCAACTGTCGTATATACCAAATAAATAAAAAAATAATAAAAAGTAAGTTATATTATATTGATTTGAATTTTGAATTGAATTGGAATGGATTGAATTAATTAATGTTTCTTATGTCACTTATATGGACTCTGTCTGAAATAAATTTATTTTATTTTATTTTTATTTAGTATGGGAAAGTTTTTTTTTTTTTTTCGATTTCGATGTTTGTCCCATAAAAAAGTTGTTGTATTTGAGCACCACAATCAGCCCCTAGGAGATTGTTGATGTTTTACAAATAACCATGTTTAGTCACTTCCTATTCCAGCTCCCCGAAGACGCTCCCTACTGTCCCACGTGCGACGTCCGCTTCCTGGACGAAGAAGCTCTCCGGAAGCACTTGTCCCACTCCCCAAGTCATGGGAATGACCCTGTATATAAAACCAGACGAAGAATAAAAAAATCATCATATTACACCAAAAAAAAAAATTCACAGGATAACAAAACTGAAGAAACAGACCAACCTGTGACATGCGAACAGGTCAGTAAGATTGTTTAAACTTGTTTTCAACCGACTTCAAAAAAGGAGGAGGTTCTCAATTCGACTGTATGCTTTCTTTTTTTTTTTGTATGTTTGTTACGCGATTACTCCGCCAATTATGAATCGATTTTAATGATTCTTTTTTTGTTTGGTAGATCATACTTCAGAGGTGGTCCCATATAAATTTAATCGAAATTGATTTAGAACTTTTTGAGAAAATCAACAAATATATACCCAGATAGTATTTTGGTTGTGGTTCTTGTTACCTATCTTCGACAAATATGAGCCGATTTTGATGATTTTTGTTTTATTGAATAGCTTATACTTCAAAGATAATATGCTAAAAGTTTACAAAATAAAAATCACCCCTAAGGGTAGGACAATAGGGGATGAAATCGGTGTTCAGCAGTTAGATTAGGATTTATCACTAAAAATTGATGAAATAAGTAAATTTTATTAAAAAAAATAAAACCGACTTCAAAACACTGAAATGCTAAAAATAATCCTAACACTTAAGTACCTAATCAGTTACTTTTGGAGTCGGTGCAAACAAAAACATTGAATCTCTCATCGGCTGGCACCGACTCCAAAAGTAACTGATTAGGTACTTAAGTGTTAGGATTATTTTTAGCATTTTAGTGTTTTGAAGTCGTTTTTTTTTTTTATATTATTTTTTTAGGGTTCCATACCTCAAAACGAAAATACTCGACTCGTTATAGGTTCGATCTGTTGTCCATCCGTCTGTCTGTCAAGACATTATATCTCGGGAACGCGTGGAGGTATATCTACATGAAATTAAAATTATATACTCAAGTCTAGTCAAGTGCCGGGTGGAGACGGCCGTAAAGAATACACTTCCCTACCGCCAACAGGAGGCGTGTCGTAAGAAGCGACTAATTCCTGTAGCACAAGACGGGCAGCAGCGTCTGCGTGCGAAATCTTATAAAAAAAACCAACCAACCCGTCTGCCAAGCGTGGCGAGTATTGGCAACCCTCCCCGATGATAAGTCACTGGGGGAGGCCTATGTTCAGCAGTGGACGACCTATGGCTGAAATGATGATGATGATGATGAGACCGGGGATAATACTGAAATTAGAGACTCTATAGGTCAATAATAATCGAATGATGAATGATGTTCCCAACTAGTTAAAATTAAAACTTTACTTTTTGATTTTTTCTAAATAACTTAATCGTAAATTCAATGTAAAGATAAAGATAAAGATAAATTTATTTACTAAAACACGTGTGAAACATATTACATAGTTATCATGCATTATGGTTGTTGTTACATTTTCTAAAGTGTCAACATGTTTTGGCAAAGTCGCCGTGTAAAATAATAATATTAGTTTAAATTACATAATTAATGTCAGAAATTACTAAATTAATTGTTTACATTATAAATTAATAAAATTAAGAAAGAAAAAATGTAAAATGTAATGCAAACAATGCAATAGTTCCGCTCAACTCGATCGATTGAGTTCATCTGCATCGTACTTTCGAGCTACTCGGAACGTCTCTTTGACACGACATTGACAACGTTAGCGATAATATCGTTTCGCAATAATACACTGATTAGGAATCGTAACTTAAGATTCTTATTGCGGGTAATGCATGGGCCTTGGTTGGCTGGAATCATTTCAGAATAATCCTAACACTTAAGTACCTAATCAGTTACTTTTGGAGTCGGTGCCAGCCGATGAGAGATTCAATGTTTTTGTTTGCACCGACTCCAAAAGTAACTGATTAGGTACTTAAGTGTTAGGATTATTTTTAGCATTTTAGTGTTTTGAAGTCGGTTTTATTTTTTTAAATAAAATTTACTTATTTCATCAATTGAACACCGATTTCATCCCCTATTTTGCCTACCCTTAGGGGTGATATTTATTTTGCAAACTTGTATCATATTATCTGTGAAGTAGTAGCTATTTAATAAAACAAAAATCATCAAAATCGGCTCATATTTGTCGAAGATAGGTAACAAGAACCACAACCAAAATATTATCTGGGTATATATTTGTTGATTTTCTCAAAAAGTTCTAAATCAATTTCGATAAAAATTATATGGGACCACCTCTGAAGTATGATCAACCAAACAAAAAAAGAATCATTAAAATCGATTCATAATTGGCGGAGTAATCGCGTAACACACATACAAAAAAAAAAAAACATACAGTCGAATTGAGAACCTCTTCCTTTTTTGAAGTCGGTTGAAAAAATACTAATAAGGTACATACTCTAAAGAGTCTCGGTTGCGAATATTATCCCCGGTTCTAGGCCACACACTGTATTTGTGTTATGTCACTGACCTGTAAAAATATTTGCCCTCTAGCATGAGCACCCAAACACGATATGATATAGCGATTCATCGACACTATTATTTTTTTTTAAATATCATTGATATAGCCGCCATGTTGAATTTTTATCAAAACAGCGATCATAACATTTGACGTCACCGAAACGGTGATTTAACATGACGGCTATATCTATCATATTTTTACAGTTGGTGTCGATATATCGCTATATCTTATCGTGTTTTGGTGCTCATGCTAGGCGGGCTGGACTGGCTGACTGACATGTTAAACTGGTGATACACGGCGGTCGGACGCCTCTTGACACTGCTTTGACAGTCAACTATTCGCTTCTTGTTCTGGATTGAGCATACATCGATTTTAGCTTACTGAAACTCGAGTGGTGTAGGTGAATATAAAATCGGACCTGGCTGGCGGAAGTTGACGGAAGGATGGCAATGGCAGCGTTTGACCTCACAATGTCAAGACGCGTTCGCTTCCGCTTATCACCAGCTTAAAGAGTACCAAGATTTAATTTTTAAATTGTCTATAATTCTGCCTAAACATTGGCCTACAGCGCCAAAATGGCGATAATTAAATAGGCGTGAGTTTATCTTAACAGCAACCAGTCCAGTTTAATACAGGTCAATGTGCTATGTTGTTTACAGAGCATGTAATCACGCCCAATAGTGTAGTATGAATACATTTTTGTGTGTTGTGGTTGTGAGTATGGAGAGTAGAGGTAAGGAGTACTATCTCTTACGGGCGGAAAGTTGAAAAAGTGTCAAGCTAAAGCAGTAAATAACAGTTCCAAAACCCTCCAAAATGGCGCTAGCGTAGGCAAAGAATATGGTATAAATGCAGCAGTTGTTAACGTTGAAGTAATGCCGAATTAGAACATTTTAGTGACAAAACTTTTTATTTAATTTTTGTATAAATATAAAAATAATTAGGCGTTAAGAAACGATAAGCAATTGATTATGTTTCTTTGTGTCTCATTATGAAAATTGCGACTTAACCAAGTGGAAGTTCTTCCGTGCTTGTTTATTTTTTTGGTTAATGATTTTTGGCGTTTTATTTGAAATTGACGCCGTTGCTACTGTGGCGCCACCTAATTTAACGAAGTTTGACGGACACTTTTTCACAATGAAGATAGTACTCTTTACCTTTAACCTCCATAGTTTTGAGCCACAGAATATTATTTCTGCTTAACAACTTTTTATGATTGATGGCGCGAAACATTGACATTTACTTTAACATTGTTTGACAAGACCAAACACGCTAGCGCCATCTGTGATTAGCTCTGCCTCTGCTTAAGGTTTTATTTTTAGTTTGATTGTCGGAAGACTTTTCTTATTTATTTAACTCGTTTACTATTAACTAATTCGCAGTGCGGTGAAGTTTTTATCAACTTTCGCTCATATGGGTGCCACTTTGGGCTTCAACACCCCTATAAGGTCCGCGCGCAGTATCCCGCCGATCAGCAAAGACGGTACTACATGTGTGATGTTTGCGGAAAGATCTGTCAAGTAAGTTGTTCGTTAAAACCAATGGGCTAGTTTCCTGGGTCAAAAAAAGATAATCATATAATATTGGACCCATATTTTGTCTTTTGTCAATCAAACAAAAAATGACGAAGATAAAGCGCATCGAAGTTTGGGAGTGACGTCACGCCTTGCTAAAAAGTGTCGCAAGTCGTGACGTTACGCGGAACTTTAACGGGCTTTTTTGTTGTATTAAGAAAAGAAAAAATACGTGTCTAATATTTTCTGTTAATCCAACTGATGGACTAATTAGATTTTTTAGGAAACTAGCCCATTCTCTTTAGGGTTCCGTACACAAAAGGTGAAAACCCTATTACTAAGACTCCGTTGGGGGCGTTCAAGTATTATGTAACGAAATTGGGGGGGAAAAAAGACGGGGGGTCTTTCAAAACGTTACGATACGTTACAAGGGCGTTCAAACAACACGTTACGTAACATTT
Source organism: Anania hortulata (assembly GCA_963576865.1). NCBI lineage: Eukaryota > Metazoa > Arthropoda > Insecta > Lepidoptera > Crambidae > Anania > Anania hortulata. The sequence continues at coordinate 2,609,169 of OY756417.1, read as the reverse complement.
TTTTTTTTTTGTTGTTGGTAACCCTTTTTGGTTTTGGATTGTATTGTATATATTTACTGGGAACTGGGTATTTTACGCAACATAATTTTGACTTAAGTTAAAATGGTCATAATATGGGTGTTACGTAACGTTCAATGACGGGGGGGGGGGGGATAGAAAATCTTCAAAAACTTACGTCACGTAATACTTAATGCCCCTTTATCCGATAGCTAGACAGTTGAAAAAACAGACACAGACATCGAACCTAATTGGCATGCCTCAAGTTGCAAGTAACCTTCAATAACGTTATTTTGGTGTACACCTATGAAACATACGGTAATCGAAAGAGAAAAAATAAATATTACATTTTCACCCTGAAATATTGGACAACATCAACTACACATACATTGCTCTGATCCTGTGGTAAGTAGCCAAAGCACTTGTGTTACAGAAATCAGAAAAACCGACGGTACAACACTCGGACACGAGATAATATAGAAAAGTTATTTTTCTACATTGACCCGACCGGGAATCGAACCCGGAACCTCAGATATAGCGACACCAAGTCCGGTATGCTCGCCCTTCGGCTACGGAGGTCGTCATTACTTCTACTGAAAGTTGCACCGTTTTTAATAATAATCATAAAACATTTATTCAGGCCATCACGATCCATACAGTGCTGTGTTAGTTACAATATACTTAAAATCTATGTTAGTATCAGTCAAAAAACCGGTTCCTGGATCCATGGCGATGAGTATGAATCCAGTGTTTAAAGACCGAACACGATGACCTATCTTTGATAACCAACAGGATGCTGTTGGCGCTCTCCCGTGTCCTAGCAAGCATCGAAGCCGTTCGTTTACGGATGAGAGCGTAAAAATCGTTCACACGCGCTTCCGCAAACATATATGAGGCACTGCAGAACCTTGGTAGCCCCATCAGCATCCTCAAAGTCAAAGTCAAAGTCAAAAATCATTTATTCAATTCAGGACAAAATTGCCACTTATGAACGTCAATAACAACATTATAGGCCCCTAGGGGGCCAGAACAAGTCTCCTTATTTTTTGGGCCCTACTAGCGCTTCGAGACAAGGCAGAAGGCATTGTTATACTGAACCCTGAGAGCGTTATAGGTCTTTTGTGTGTAGTCACACCACAGGCTGCAGGTGTAAAATGTTTGACTTTAATGTTTTGAATGTTAATGACAAAGATAAAGCGCGTCGAAGTTCGAGACTGGGGACTCGTGACGTCACTTCTAAGTAAAAATTGGACCAAGGCGTGACGTCATGCGACATTTGAAATCAATATCTCTGTAATATTTTGATAATGAGACATACAACTTAGACACTTTTCGACAATCTGCCGGATAGACAAAAAAAGGAAGTCGTCTTAAAATTAAAATTAATTAAAAACCCTTTTTTAGGGTTCCGTAGCCAAATGGCAAAAAAGTTCCGTTTTACCTTATAGATTCGTCATGTCTGTCTGTCTGTCTGTCCGTCTGTCCGTCCGTCCGTATGTCACAGCCACTTTTTTCCGAAACTATAAGAACTATACTGTTGAAACTTGGTAAGTAAATGCATTCTGTGAACCGCATTAAGATTTTCACAAAAAAATAGAAAAATAATAATAAAGGACATTGTTCTGCGTCCATACATTGTTTGCCTAAGAACCAACAGTAATAAAAAGTACCTTTCTAGGTTCGATATGACATGCATTTGTATATAAGAACAATAATTCTTGACGGACACTTCTGAGAACTTATTTATTAGCATTTATCATAGTGATTTTGAGGTTATGTTTGATTGTCATAAAACATTATAATGTAGGCACTTTAGGCACAGAATTTAACAGTTATCATGTCATACTAAGTACTTGTTTTAGTTTACCTACTTCTATTATTCACTAGCAATGTTTTATAATATACTTATATTAATTACTCTACAATTACCTACCTACTTATTTAAATTCCATTTCTTATCTTGGGATTTCTCTGAAGAATGCAGAAGACAATAAGCAATACCTACCTATGCACTAGCACTAATTAAGAAAATGAAACTCAGGTTGTGATGACATAGGTATTTATTTTATTTATAATAATAAAAAACAATTAACTACTCTAATTAGGCATTTGATCAACATTTTCGAGCAAAATGTAATCTAAGAATTGTCCAGGGGGGTTTATATTCTCTATCAGGCCCAAGTTATATACCATAATATTGTGGTCATGACATGTGCCCAACAAAACAAATACAAGAGTAATTATTAATTGCAATATGGCGGTTGATTTCTGTATGCACATGGTGACTCCGAGCATTTAACAATGAACAACCACATAATATGCAAGTTTTGGTGACCGGCAGTAGGAGTTGAATCTTGTGAGGCTATTGTTGCACTTCTCTCAGATATCAATGTGTGACAAGCATCACAAATGTAGTCAGCCAAAGTAGCCTGTAATAAAAATAAAAAATTAAATCAAGAGAAAAATGTTAATTGACTCGATCAACTTTATGCAATAAAATAAAATGTTTACAATTGAAACCAAGCTTAAAATACTTACAATCCTTGGTGTAATCTGTTGTTGTACTTGTAACAGGATAACATTATCATCTTAAATATGTTATCATGTTACATTTAATGCATCTTAAAGGTACTCTTGTGGCTTTAGTACCTTTTGATGGTGATGGCAATAATTTTTTGTAGCCCTTTCAGCTCTTTGCCAGCAAGGATGAGAAATGTAATGCGATGCACGAACCTAAAATCATATTAAAATTGACAAATTACTGAATTATAATTTTAAGTGTTAATGATTCCAGTTTTTATGTAAAAAATACATAGCTGCAAAGGTCTTTCTAAGAGGATGTTTTTGATATTGACATGATGTTGCGTTGATATGATAATTGATGTGATTGTGTGCGGAGTGGTAACACCATATTACAATGCGCACAGTTCCTCCCAATTGAGCTCATGTTTGTAATTGCTTGATTGGCTTCAATCCAACAAGTCGTACATATGAAATCATGAGGCTGCACCTGGAATTTTATGTTTTTTAGTGATTTAAATGATAATTATGTAGGTTAAAAATGACTATAACTTATACTTTCCGAAATAAACTATGTTAAAACTTACGAAAAGCCACCCATTATTGTATGCAGTAAATAATCTGTTCATCTTTCAGCACCATAAAGCCACTAGCTGAACCACAACATTATGTAGATTCCATCGTTAGTCCGTCATGAATGCAGAGTCCGTAATAAAACAAGCCAGATAGGTCGCTAAAGAGACGTATCGATATCCGTTGTTAGAGCCTTGTCGTAATTTATAAAAACCACAAAACAATTTAACAATTGCACCCCGATTCTGAAAATGATTTTCAAAGGGCTATTTTAGCGTCTTGTCATCTGTCAACGTTACTGACACTTTTATTTTCTTTGCATGGCACAAGGCTGATTTAGCCCAATGAAGTTACAATAAATTGTTTTTATTTTAATGAAAACGTCGATTTCACAGTATTATATTTCCCTAAGACACATAATATTAAATGTCTATTCATTCTATTTACTATTTACTTACTTAAATAGGTGACTGATGGTATTGTCACATTGGCCAAATCACAGAAGCCCTTAGGTAGCACAGTAGTTTATAAAAATATTTTGTACAAATGATGGAAATCATAAAAGTCCTTTTTTATTTGATTTCACGATCCTGAAGTGTCCGTTACAAAGTAATTAATGATAATTAATGCAAAAAATAAAACAAGAATTATGGTAATAGTCATATGTGTGTTGATTCTTAGGCGAGTTTTAACAATGTCCTTTTGGGGGCTCCCCATACTTAGAACTAAAACTCGAAATTTTTTCTAAACTGAATAGTTTGCGTGTGAGACGCTTCCAAAGTGGTAAAATGTGTGTCCCCCTGTAACTTCTAAAATAAGAGAATGATAAACCTAAAAAAAATATATAATGTACATTACCATAAAAACTACCAGCGAAAATTGGTTTGAACGAGATCAAGTAATTAGTTTTTTTTTATTACGTCATAAATCGTAAACCGCAATTTAACTTTCGTAATGTTATGGATTTCATTTTGCAATAAAAATACCATAACTATGACTCGATTATCGTGATGGGTGAACTTTTACTCATAACGGTACCTACAGGTTTGTACGGAACCCTCGGTGCGCGAGTCCGACTCGCACTTGGCCGGTTTTTTATATAGTTATTAAAAGCGTGTAATAAAAAGTAAGAAAAAAATAATATTAACACGTAAGTACTTAATCAGTTACTTTTGGAGTCGGTGCAAGTTGATCAGAGTTCGAATGTTTTCGTTGCACCGACTCCAAAAGTAACTGATTAGGTACTTACGTGTTAATATTATTTTTAGCTTTATAGTTGTTTTGAAGTTAGGTTTTATTTTTATCTAGTCTTTGTTTTTCAGGACATTTACAGATTTAGAGACCACTGTGAGTCGCACAACGGGAAGCAGCATCCATGTGACAAGTGCAAAAAGAAGTTTTCAACAAAACGTGCGTTATATTCGCACAGAATAAACCACACCCATTCGAGGCAGTGCACTGTCTGCGGGAAAAAGTTTCGTTTATTTACCACCCTGACCAAACATATGGCGGTAAGTGGAGTTATACTGAATGCAGTAACCAAGAAACACAAGCTCACCAGAATTGCAAAGAATACAGGGTTACATTGCAATGGGGTGGCAAATTTAAAAAATAAGATCTAGGAAACAATATAAAGAAGAAAATAAAAAATTATCATAATAATAATGTAACCCTGTATAAAAAAAATACAAAGTAAAATTTGATTTTTCTACCTACTTTGCAGTCACACAAACACAAGCCGTATTCGTGCGAGATATGCGACGCCCGATTCATTACACAATCCGACAAACAAAGTCACGTTCGGCACAAGCATAAGGGCGTGCCGTGGCCGAAAAAGCGGCCGAAAGATGCGCCGAGAACGCAGCGAAAACGGGTAAGAATATCATCAACACCATCATGATTTCAGCCATAGGTCTACTGCTGAACATAGGCCTCCCCTAGTGACTTCCAGATTGGCCGTTACAGCCGCCCCTGCACAGTGTTTGTATTCACTTAAAAAATTGCCAATGTTGGTCACACGTTGCACTTTAGTTTGTTGGAAGAAAAAAAATTGAGTATTTTTTTTAAACTAGCACATTTACGCCTCTGAAGGCGTAATTACGCCCTTGAGTCTGGGGCTAATGCCTTCTACACATATAGGTTAAGACGACGGGTAAGGCAAGTGACCTTGAGTATTTCGCGTCGACTTATGCGACTTCTATAACGTGCCTAAGATAATACAAATGCTTCTAGCAGACTAAACATCCCTCCGTTGCGCTCTTGTGCAAATAGATTATCATTGCGAGCAAAATATCCGTTCAAGAAAAAGTAGGCGCTAAGTGTAAAATCCATCAAAAATCATTATAATTCTTAATTTGTTGACTATTTGAAGAAGAAAAAAACTTTATCCTAAAGACACGAATGTTATAAATAACTAAACCAACTTTGAAGCTACACAAAAACGTCGTTTAAAATATAAATGTGTATAAGCTCGCGATATTTGCGGTACTATAAAATATTTTTCAGTGTTTATAAGAAATAATAACTAGTATTTAGATACAACAGGAAAAACTTCAACATATAAGTTACATGATATATTAATTTCCACATCCTATATCCAGTATTTATGCCAGAAAACTTGTCCAAAAACACCTCTTTTACGTGTATTCTCCTTACCCTGCGCCTTAAGACCCAGTTTAAACGGTGACGTCTACACTCACGCAACTGGAAAACACTATACACCTGTAAATCATTTATTCGGTATTTACGCCCTCTTCTCGGCACCTTCACACAACGATCTCCCTAGCCGAAAGGCGAGGATACCGGACTTGCTATCGCAATTTCCGAGGTCCCGGGTTCGATTCCCGGTCGGGTCAATGTAGAAAAATAACTTTTCTATATTATCACGGGTCTGGATGTAGTGTGTGTGTGTAGCATAATATGGATATGCCTTATTTTCAAAAACTGATACTAAGAAATTCCGGAATCCCGGACCCATGTCCATATTTACACCAATGTTTGAAATCATTGACCTATCAAATCAATCTACCTACTCCGATCACTGAATTACACAATAAACTAATTTGCAATACAAATGACAGCTCATTTTGTGTGCCGATTTGAAACGCCACTCAGGAGTGTCCAGATAACTTAGTTTTGCAGACATCACAATTTTAGTTCCATGGCACACGCGTCTGCTCCTACAGTGACCAACAGCGCCAAAATGGCGTTATTCAAATAAGCACGAATTTTATTTAACAGCCGCCTGTCCAATGTAATACAGTCAGTGTCTGGTGGCAATACGCCCCTAGAGGTAACATTACGCCCCTAAGGGTCTAAACATGACCCTTGTAGGGAATGCGCTATTGAATTTCTATTGTTTTTATTTTCAGTGGAGCAGCCCAAGCTCAAGTTCAAGCTAATATGGAGTGGATCAGAGATTTCAAAGCGCCGTGTAAATTATAAGTGCATGCCATACGGTGCCGACGACGTGTTAAGGCGTGTTCTTCTTGGTTGACCTTGAAGATGGCTTTCCATGGTTGGTAGCCACTAACCACAAGCCGGTGTCGGCTATCGTTCTGTTATAAATCACTAATAATAATAAAAATCAAAGACTGTCTAAATTATGTATTTGATTATTAATTTTAACTTTATTAATGTATTGATATTAACTTTTAGTAAATCAGAATGTGTTTAATAAATATTAAATTGGAACTATAGTTTTATTTCATAATACAATTCACTGAAAAACTAAAATAGGAAAGCAGCGACGGGACGAGGCATCTTGAGTATTATCCAAACTATGTTACCATGTATACATTCTTCTTCTTGTAATATTATCTAAGATTGAACTGCTAAAACAACATTAATAATCATGATCCTGTATTTTAAGAAAGACTATTTCGAAGAATATATCGAATTAAATTTAAATAAATAATAATTTAAATTTTAAATAAATAAAATAAATATTATAGAATTTATCAGTTTGTTAAATAAGTTCTGGTTTGATAGGCCTTGACTTTCAGAAATCCCCTTGAATATTTTATTATATAATATAATTATGCTTTGTCCTTGTAATAAATTATGTCACTTAGGCCCGACTCGACCAAACATAAAATTAAACCAGTTTAACTATAACAGGAATAACTTTACTTTTTGATAACTTCGTTAGCGTTTTTCCAACTTACTTCAGGGATACACTATACTCAGTTTTATTATTTTGAATGATGAACGAATGGATAAACCTACTAAAATCCATGAATCTATTTCTTCTAGGTTGCCATCAATTGCCACAACAATTAAATTTTGTAGGATAACAGAATGCCAATGGTAGATATACAACTTGACAGTTTCTAGGTGACAAGAGTGGATTTGACAAGTGACAACTTTGACATTTACTTATTCTCAGTTTAATTTAAACACTGTCAAAATCGCCCGTTAATATATTTTTCATAGATTAGTGGTTGGTAGAATGAAAAATCAGCTTACTCTAGATTAAGCAGTGGTATACTCACAAGTTAAAACTTACACCAGCTTGTTCGAGGGAGAAGCCTTTCCTATAATTTAATAATTTACAAACATACTCTTTATAATATAGTATGGAATGGAGATGAAAACTAAAGCTATAAAATAAAACCATGATTTCAATTCGACTTTTTATTGTAATTATTTATTTTAAAAGTAATACAACCAGTTTATAGAACTTTATTCTTACAAAAATACATACACTTGACAACTTATTTACTTGTTTACAGTAATACCTTGTGAATTACAATCAAACCATAGACAAATATAGTTATTTAATTAATCTTGGAATAGTCCATAGTTTTTGTTATTATCTATGGTTTGTGGGCGGAATTGGGACCACTGTGTAGTCACGATGCCGACTTAAAAATCAAACAAGGTGAGGACGACGGTGGCTCCGTGTGGCACGCACTTTAATTTTCCACAGCGCTCTTTATATTTTTCTCTGCTGTCATCAGCTCCTCAGTTTTCAACTGTAAGCAACAATCTAATATGAATGATTTATTATCGGGTATATATAATATAATAACCCTCAGGGGCGTAGCTAAAACCCAGGGGGCTTAGATTATTATAAAGGCGTAGTGTTATTAAAGATATAAAGTATTAACCCAGTAGCGTAATATTAACCCAGAGGCGTAGTATAAACCCAGGGCGTAATATTAACCCAAGTGCGTAATACAGGCATAATATTAAACCAAGGGCGTAGTATGAACAAAGGGGTGTAATATAAACCAGAATAAAAGTTATTTACCCAGTAGCATAACATAAGACCAGGGGCCTATAATACTACCATCTGATCATTAACATTAGGGGCGTAAGTTTTTACGCGTAATGATAAGTAGGCAGGGGTTGGGTAACGTAGATTTATTAGACGTCGATTATTACATACCGTGCCCCCCCTCCGCCCCTCGCGCTTCGGCTTCTTCTTGGGCCACGGCACGCCCATGTGGCGGTGCTGGACGTGCGCGCGCCGCTCGGAGGGCGAGCAGAACCGCTTGTTGCACGGCTCGCACGCGTACGGCTTCCAAGTGTGGATCTGTTCAGTTTTATTTTATTTAATGATAGAAAACTTTTGTTTCAAACTGGTGATTTGGACATTTTCAGCGACAAAATAGCTACTTTTAAAAAGTCAATTTTGGAATGTTGCAAGATTCATTTTTAAATTTTATATTGTTGTTTAGAGAACAATTCTTACTTTTTTGTGTAAATTAAAACTTTTTTTGTAAATATTTAGTAAAACAACATAATTTATATGTATAACGCTGTGCATACCTATAATTTAAATGCATATATATGATGTATTTAAAGATTGTGTTAACATAATTTCCCTTTATGTATTTAATTGGTAAGCCATATTAAATAAATAAATAAAACGTTTATTTGACACACACAACCTTCCGCCTTCGTCATTAGATCAGTTTAATGGCACCATTCTCACCAGAATCATTTCTTCAAATTTGATTTGTCGACTATGGCGAGGCTCAACCGTCTTAATGAAGATATCTATCTATCTCCTTCATCAGTTCCACCTCAGCAAATGATACTTTCTGAATGCAAATGCTCGACTCGTTGTTGAATATACTAAAATCTCTATACATATACCTATAATATTTTAGGAGTTCCCCCAATTCCTCATAAATTTCATCATCAGAATTGATTTTTGAAAATAATGGACCAATCTGGAGGTATACCCTTTCGATTAAGAAAAACATTTTTTAAATTGAATAATTAATGGCGGAGGTAACAAGCATAACCAAAAACACAACCGAATGGGCTAGTTTCCTAAAAAAATCTAATTAGCCCGTCAGTTGGATTGACAGAAAATATTGGACACGTATTTTTTCTTTTCTCAATCAAACAAAAAATCATGAAGATATAGCCCTTTAAAGATCCGCGTAACATCACGCCCTGCGACACTGTTCAGCGAGACGTGACGTCATTTCCAAACTGATGCGCTCTATCTTCGAATTTTTTTGTTTGTATGACAAAAGACCATATTTTGTCCAATATTTTTCGATAATCTAACCGACGGACTAAATAATATGAAATGGGAATGCAGTGCAAGGCTGGCCTATCTCCAACGCATTCGCGACCTTCGGGATCAGCAAAGAAAACCACGACAGTCTTTTATGGCCACGCAGGCTAACAAATCATGGGCTGATATTCTCAATACCCATAAGAATGTCCCGATGCCAAATCTTGTTAAAAGCCCCCAAATAAAACCTTTGATGCAGGAAACTATCCCTGTACACACCACCCAAGAATCTGTCACCGTCCCAAATGCACTAAATTATGATAATAAAACAAGTCCTCCGGAGAAACATACATCACCTTGCCATGACACGGCTACTAAGGAAATAATGGATATCCTGTCTACAATCAGGAAGATTAATTGTCAATTTGTCAACTGCAATTCAATGTTAGACAAAGTCATGCTGGTGCTAACGCACCTTGGTCACTGTGTGTAATGGTACTTGCTTTCTAAAGCTTCTGTGTTGGAACGCCGATGGTATCCGTTCCAAGATTCACGAGTTACTACACCTGGTAGGTGCCATTAACGTAGATATAATAGCTATAAGCGAATCTAGACTTAATCCAAACATTCGTATATCAACGCCTGGATATGTAACCTACAGGCAGGATAGACATTACATGACAGGTCGGGGGCAGGGTGTTATTTTAATGATAAAAGACAACATAAAACACTCCCCTATAGACCTGCCGAATACCCAACATCTCGAGGCTGTAGGTATCAAGGTCTCCATTTCGGGCATTGATTACATAATAGTGTCGGCGTATCAGTCACCAAATCTTCCGTTCTTAACTAAAGACCTAGATAATATTCTAGCCATTGGCAGTCGAGTTGTAGTCATGGGAGACCTCAATGCTAATCATGACCTATGGATTCCTGGCATAAATAATGCCCACGGTAGGAAACTATTTGGGCACATGTTGTCGAATGACTTCCAAATCCACGCAAGTGGCACGCCTTCTCTCATTCATTACCGGAGTGAATTAACACCCACCAATCCTAACCTAGTTATCACTCAAAACATAAATAACATTAGCACGATTGAGGCCTTGAATTCACTGTCATCGAATCATTTACCTCTGTTCTTCGCCATTGAAGGACAACCATCCGCGAAACCACCAGTAACGTTCTTTCAGTACAATAAGGCTGATTGGAAAAAGTTCCGTTCCATCTTAATGATAAAATCACACTTAATGCAACAACCTTTGTAACTACGAAGGACATCGACTCCTCTCTTGACTCCTTCAACCAGGCCTTAATTGAAGCTAGAAATGCATGTGTTCCTAGGAAAATACTCAGCATCTCCAAAGATTCTAAGCTGCCATGGTATATACAGAAGTTAATTAAACTTCAAAACCGGCTTAGACGAGATCTCTTAACTTCTGATGATATTAGTACCAAAAAACTTATAAAACTGAACATTAACACTCTAAAAGGACTTATAAAATCTAAAATTACAGAACATCTTGACTCAGTATGGACCAACAAACTAAATAAAGTAGATAACCCTAGCAATGATATCTGGCGAGTGGTAAAGTCCCTTCGTAACGAATCCCAAGTTATTCCGCCCCTCATAAAAACAAATGGTTCATTGACTTGTGATGAGGCTGACCGGTGTGAGCTGCTTGCTGATACTTTCGTCGAAAACATGAAATTAACCTATGATTGGCACGACCCTGACTTGACACCGATAATATGTAATTCCATTAGTTCGCTCAACAATAACTGCAGTCCCTACCAGATTAAGTTAGTTCGTCCACATGAACTGGTGCGACACATTCGTAAACTCAAAAAACGAAAGTCCCCAGGCGAAGACAATATCCACAATTCATTACTTAAAAACCTACCACAAAAGGCAATAGTGTTTCTTACCAAATTGATGAACGGCTGTTTACAGCTTGGTTATTTCCCTGGAATATGGAAAACAGCAAAGGTAATTGCAATAAAAAAGCCGAACAAGGACGGAAGAATGCCTGTTAGTTATCGCCCGATTAGCCTTTTGTCGGTCTTGGCTAAATTGTTTGAAGCAGTCATTTATTCTAGACTACTCGGAGCTACTGAGCAGTCTATAAAGGATGAGCAATTCGGTTTCAGGAGCGGTCATTCCACTACTCATCAGTTGGTTAGAGTAACTGAACATATCGCTCATCATTTAAACCTTGGTGAATCAACCGGAATGTTTCTCCTTGATATCGAGAAGGCGTTCGACACCGTGTGGCATGATGGTCTCCTTCATAAGCTTATGGAACTGAAAATTCCCATTGGTCTAGTTAAGATGATTCAATCCTATCTGTCAAATCGCAGTTTTAAAGTTCATATAGGCGAAACTTTCTCCCAAGCTAGGGAAATTCCCGCTGGCGTACCCCAAGGTTCGATTCTTGGCCCGTACCTTTTTCTTTCGTATGTTCGGGATATGCATAAACAGCCAAGGACCGAACTGGCATGTTTCGCTGACGACACAGCATCATTTACATCATCTGCAGATGAGGACTTAGTAATTGGCAGACTTCAATACTCTTTAAACTTATTGAAGTCTTACTTTGAGAAATGGAAACTTAAACTCAATGGGGCCAAAACCGAAGCAATAATGTTTTCTAGAAAACGTAAAATGCCAACAAGAACTCTTAAGATAGGGGGCCAGTCTATACGCTGGCAATGTAATGTCAAATATCTTAGTGTTAAATTTGATAAGAAACTAAACTGGACAAGCCATATTTCTGATTTAAAAAACAAAGAAGTGGCAGCTTTGACTGGCTTACATCCTATTTTGAATAGGAAAAGCTCCCTCAGCTCCAAAACCAAACTTCGTATTTACACGACTCAAGTCCGACCTTGTATTACCTATGCCTGTCCAGCATGGAATGCCACATGTCTTTCCAACCATTGCAAATCATTCAAAACAAAGCATTGAAAATAGCATTCAACACACCCTTTTACACAAACTTACAAAAACTTCATGACAAAATAAATCTTTTAAAATTACGCAACTTTATACTAAAACTGACACGTAAATTTCTCATTAATACTAAACATCATACAAATCCTCTCATATCTAAAATCTGCCAAACAAAAATTCATGACCTTACAAAAACTTCATCATCGATAGTTATGGCACCTACCACTTACCACATCACTACGTGTGATGTCACCCATTGTGCGCGCGGACAGATCGAAGCGCAGTAACCAGTATACGCTGAGCCCGTCGTCGCGTTCCAACACGGCGGCTAAAGGTCTGCCTTAAACGGTCACTTAAGCCTTTTTAAACTTACCTCCCTTATAATTATTGTCCTCCGCTTCGTCTAGCATTGAATTGCTTGTTATTTATTAGATAAACATTCTTTATTAAATGAACTTATGACTAAAAAGTTTATGGATAGGTAATGTAAAAGTAAATATATTGGCATAATTCTACATAGGAATCAAAAATATTATTCTCAGCGTTATAAGCTTTCAGAGGTGTTTACTTAACCTAAAAAAGTGTTGTGTCTTAAGCTTGTGTCCATCCTACTATTGTATCGCAGGGTCTGTTATTTTATTTTATGTCTAAACAAAGTATTTTGTAAAACAAAACAAAATAGAAATAATCTTTTTTGATCTAGGAAACAAGCCTACTGAGACCCCTTTTTGGGGTTCCGTAGCCAAATGGCAAAAAAACGGAACCCTTATGGATTCGTTATGTCTGTCTGTCCGTCCGTATGTCACAGCCACTTTTTTCCGAAACTATAAGAACTATACTGTTGAAACTTGGGAAGTAGATGTATTCTGTGAACCGCATTAAGATTTACACACAAAAATAGAATAAAAACAATAAATTTTAGGGGTTCCCCATTCTTAAAACTGAAACTCAAAAAAATTTTTTTATCAAATCCATACGTGTGAGGTATCTATTGATAGGTCTTCAAAAATATTTAGGTTTCTAATATCATTTTTTCCCAAACTGAATAGTTTGCGCGAGAGACACTTCCAAAGTGGTAAAATGTGTCACCCCCCTTGTAACTTCTATAATAAGAGAATGATAAAACTAAAAAAATATATATGATGTACATTACCATGCAAACTTCCACCGAAAATTGGTTTGAACGAGATCTAGTAAGTAGTTTTTTTTAATACGTCATAAATCGTAAACCGCAATTTACCTTTCGTAATGTTATGGATTTCATTTTGCAATAAAAATGCCACAACTACGACTCGATTGTCGTGACGGGTGAACTTTGACTTATATACCTACAGGTACCTACAGGTTTGCACGGAACCCCCTGCGCACTCACCCTGGTGTGCTTGCGCAGGTTGCCGAGGCTGCTGAACCCCTTCCCGCACACGGCGCAGGCGGGCGCGCGCGCGTGCGCGGCCGCGTGCGCGCGCAGCGACAGGCGCGTCGCGAACGACTTGCCGCACTCCGCGCACACGTAGCCGCGCACCCCGCTGTGCGACTGCCGGTGGTCGTTCAGCAAGGATATGCTCTGGAATGCAGTATGACCATTTCGATAACTGTTAGGCCTTGCGCACAAAATCGCTAATATTTCGCATTTGATCCAGTGCTAATAGCGTGCTAAATAAATTAATACCGGGTTAAATTTTCGTCTTGCGCCAGCAAAAATCTGACATAGATTGACTAATCTTACAATTTTGATAACATAACGTCACGTTCTAGAGGGAATGTAAATCACTCCGTCCATGTTACTATGGAAAAAAATCAAATGTTCATTCAAAACTTCGGTCTTTTGGCTAAAGTTCTTCGGAGCCAGGGCCGAAAAAAAAAACAGTTTGAAGTTTGAACGTAGTTTTACTTGATCAGTGGTTTGAATAAAATTAAACGTCAATAAAATTTTTATGTCAGTCTTTTTCATTTATTTATCAACAAAAGTTTACAATGAATGAGATTCGTGTATTCCTACTAAATCACCACTATTTAATAAGCTGGCTCCTCGTAATGTAAAATTTTAATGTACAAAGTAATTGGTCCAAGGACCATGGCCCTGCAATAACAAACATAGTGATACCTATTCCTATTGACGAGAGATTGAAAAATCGCTTATTTGTACCTACCTACTTGAAAAATTTAGCTTATTACGTTATGAAATACCTATTGTTAAGTATACATTTTAATTTGCCTGAAGTTTTATCCAGCGCAGTAGGATCAATGCCATTTCTTTGGACAGTCTTAACCTCCGCAGAAAGTCTTTCACGGCATGTATAAAAGTGACTTCTCCGGTCTTCCGCTATTTAAAAAAACTGTTTCTAGATAAGTCCCTATTCTATTATTTATTCTTCATTATCAGAAAACATAACCATGACTGCAGTTTAGGTAATGTTGACCACGTCTACAATTCGTCTAATCAACCGAATTTGGCGGATTAAATATTTATATTTTTAACCCGGTGTTATTAGTAATCCGCTATGGCTCAAGACAATTTATAAATTTAATACCGTGTTAGTGGATAGTTCGCGATTAAACTCGCTAATCCTGATGTGCGCAAGTGGGCCTTAGAGGTTCAAATTAATAAAACGCTAAGGAAAAGCTAGCAACATTTTAGATTACAAGAAAAGACTTTATTTTCTAATTATTTGTTTTTTAGACAACCACAATGACAACTTTGACATAGGTATATTTTTTTTCTAAAAGATGGTGATCTATCCGAAAAGGTTATACATCTGTTTCAACACCTTTACTTGCTTTAAAACATGCTATTGCAAGTGTTCCGCGATACAGATATCTCTTGGTCGCGAACGACTTCCCACACTCCGCGCTAACGAGACCACGCCGCCCGCTATGCGACTGGCGGCCGTCGTTCAGAAAGCATACGTTCTGGAATTCAGTATTACCATCTCAAATTTAATATAAATATTTGTACTAATTTTTTATTTGTAATAACACATGTGTTCCGCGAAGTAAAGATATAATTCTTGGTCGCGAACGACTTCCCACACTCCGCGCAAACGAGGGCACGTAGGCCGCTGTAGGACTGGCGGTGGTCATTCAGAAAGGATACGTTCTGGAAAGCAGTATAACCACAGGGTTATATTGCAAAGGGGTGTCAAATTTTAAAAATAAGATCTAGGGAAAACTAAAAAGAAGCTTTTTAATTGTGATTACTTTTAATAATCTATTTTACGAAAAAATAACTTTAAAATATCCGAAAATAAAATCAATAGAGAGACTACGAAAGCCGCGCGGTCATTCATCAGAGGCGTAGGTACGGCGAGCCAACAATGACCTTACGCAGTGCACATACGGTGCAATTTTTCATGAATGAGTTAAATTATCCACGCGTATGACTTTTAACAGCGGATAGAAATTATTGAATGTAAAAAAACTTTTTTTTTAAATTCTTTGTATAGTTTCAGTAAGTTACTGATTCTTAGCCACTAAAAAGATTTTGCCTAAAGATTTGGCACCCCTTTGCAATGTAACCCTGTATTTGTATTTATTCTTTATTTGCATGTTAAGTTCAGATATCTCTTGGTCGCGAACGACTTCCCACACTCCGCGCTTACGAGGGCACGCCGCTCGCTGTGGGACTGGTGGTAGTCAGATTTCACGAAGGTCCAGAATGCTTTTGTATTGTCCTTGATTGATTCTTATGATTGATTAATAATAAATTGTTTTCACAATCACACCAATAAGCTAGCTAGCCCCAAACTAAGCAAAGCTTGTACTATGGCGACTAGATAACGGATAAACACACTTAAATACGTTTATAAACATCCATGACTTAGGTGCTCGTGCTCATCACACAAACATTTGCCCCTTGCGGGATTCGAACCCGCGACCGCTGACTTTGTAGTCCGGTTCGCAAACCACTACACCAGACGGTCCTCATGTACATGATTTATGGGTAACCTTCACCGTTTACGCAGCGCATGCAACGGAAGCTCTCAAAAAGAGTCTTTTTTCCCGTTTTTCCAACATGTTTTATTGATACTCCTGTCCTATTGGTAGTAGTGTGATATTATATAGCAATTAGCATAAAACTGTCTTCGATAAATAGATTGTCCAACACAAAAACATGAACCAGTAGTTCTTGCGATTAGCGCGTTCAACCGAACAAACAAACAAATAAACTTTTCAGTTATATAATATGTAATTATAAAACGAAGTCGGGTTAGTTACACCATTATAAGTCAAGAACGGCTGGACCGATTTTTATGATCTTTGATTTGTTACATTCGTGATCGCCCAGCCAATAGCAGAATAACTAAAAAAACATCAGAAAAATTCAAAAAAGAAAAGTCGCACGAATTTTTCCGGGACAGCTATTATTAGTACACATTTTATTTTTAGCAATTACATGCTAGCTATATCTACGATAATATAACACTTGAAAAAAATCGACCGCCTCAGGTGGAACTCGAACCCACGTCTCATCGCATTCCGGGCGAGTGCTTTTCATTCATTCAGTCTTAGTTTACCTAGATTTAAAAAGAAATTACGCCTACTTATCTCTAATAACCAGTGATCGGAATAGGTAGATTGATTTAGGGGTCAATGATCTCAAACATTGATGTTAATATGGACATACCTCCGGGATTCCGGAATTTATTGGTATTAGTTTTTGAAAAAATAAAGGCATATCCATATTATGCTAGCACTACTAAAGTACATCAAATCAATCTACCTATTCCGATCACTGCTAATAACAAATGATTTTTTAAGTATTAGCTAATTAAGTAGCAAACGTGTAGTATACATACATATTTTTGAGATTTTTAAGATAAGGGATGCCTTATGCTCCCAATCCCAACTATCTTTGTTTGCGCTTTCCGAGGCAACTTGTAATTAAGGCCGCACCATCGCTTGTTTCACCAATATTGTAACTTTTAAGATTTAAATTTAATTAAGATCATACACCTTAAACGAGCGACACAAGCAGGAGCTGCGTGTCACGGAGATGAATATGCTGCGGTGGATGTGCGGAGTCACGCGGAAGGACCGCGTGAGGAACTCGCACATCCGCGGTAGCCTTCGTGTGCGTGATATTGCAGACAAACTGCAGGAGAGTCGCCTACACTAGTACGACCATATTTTGCGGAAACCGGCAAGTTAAGTAGGAAACAAATGTCTGGCCATGCCACCACCGCCAGGTCCCGGCAAAAAGGGGTAGACCCCCTAGAGACTGACATGCGTGCCAATTATCTCACAACTAGAGACGCCGAGACAAGACCGCGAGAAGTGGAGGAGTAAATCAAGGAAAGCGGACCCTTGGCACAAAGCGATGGCTTTGGACGCAACCGGAATTGACCGTATAGATGAAGAAGAAGAGGAGATCTTGTTTGTTGTCCAAATTGTTATTCTGTATTATCTGTGGTAGAAAAAAATAATCTGCAGCACTAGCGCCACTTCCTGTTATGTGTTCTTCGATTGTACCTATTTAAAATAAAGCGTTCTGTACATCAGAAACACTACCGTTTTATTACAAATGAATAAAATAAAACAAAATGAGTATAGTTACCCGATAGGGCTTCCCGCAGACCTCGCAGATGTACTGCGGCGCGCCGCGCGAGTCCTGCGCGTACGCGCCGGGGTGCTCCGCGCGGCGGTGCGAGTAGTACGACTGGTACAACGTGAAGTGCACGCCGCACTGCGGGGGGAGGGGGTCAGAACGATCGCAGGGGCAGCTCGGCCGTGTCGAGGGATATCTGTGGCCTAGACGAAAAACTGTTTTCGGCTGGGCCACTGATATCTATACACCGTGTAACTATAGATACGCAAAATCTCGTAGGGGCTGATTCTGGTGCTCAAATACAACTTTTCATATGGGACCAACAGTGTTTAAAAAAAACTAAATGTCCAATCAGCTGTTACGCTTTGTATGGGGAAAGGTTTTTTTTTGCGATTTTGATGTTGGTCCCATACAAAAAGTTGTTGTGTTTGAGAACTAGAATTAGCCCTTAAGAAGATGTGCATTAATTCTGTTACACCTTGTATACAGAGTGTACAGTCAGACAGGACTACCTATCCAAAAAGTTAAATATCATTTAACCGATTTTCAACTTTATATCCGACACGTAGAGATTTATTTATTTTATTTTATTTATATATTAACACCAACAAGACATACACTATTTTAGACAACATTAACTATACATGCTAATACACTCTGAGGCACAATTAACCGCCCACCCAACTAAAGCGGCCTAACTTTGTTTACAATAACTAAACGCTCATGAAGTTGAATGACAATTTGTTAAGTGTGTAGTTTCTGATAAATTAAGACAGTTTCTACCCCGTTTTTAAAGATACCCTCAAGTGTGAGTCTTTTTTATTGATTTTAGTCAAAAATTGACTTGCCGACTGATTGTTTTGCGCGGACATAAAGTATTTCGTGTAAAGTTTTTAGACACATTTCTTAGTCCTTAGGGTGCGTGAGAGTTTGTTAGTTACCTTTTACTCAGTAAAATGCCATTGGATGCAGCCGGTGCAGCTAGAGCGGTGGCGCTTTCAGATGCTGGATACAGACAGCGTCGTATAGGCCGTATGCTGGGATATCCTCGAACTACGATACGTGATGATGTCCGACGATACAGAGAAACTGGATCTTACACCAGAAGACCAGGACAAGGTCGTAGGAGGTGCACCTCTGAACGAGATGACCGCTTCATCGTGTCCAACGTTTTAAGCAATCACTTCACTACAGCTCCCGAAGCCCGTAACCGCCTATATGAAGTACGAAATGTAAGTGTTAGCGTTAGGACCATAAGAAGAAGGCTTGCAGAACGTAATTTGACTGGATTCCAGCCAGTTCGAGTCCCAGCATTGACCACAGAGCACCGGAGGGCCAGATTTCGATTTGCTCAACAATACCGGAACTGGACCATGGACCAATGGAAGAACGTCCTCTTCTCTGATAAGTCCAGAGCAGCTCTAAGAGGTCCCGATGGACGCCAGCGTGTGTACCGACGCCCCGGTGAGAGGTTTGCACAGTGTGCTGTTGTGGAAACAGTGGGCTATCAAGGTGGCTCAGTCATGGTATGGGGTGG
Source organism: Anania hortulata (assembly GCA_963576865.1). Classification (NCBI taxonomy): domain Eukaryota; kingdom Metazoa; phylum Arthropoda; class Insecta; order Lepidoptera; family Crambidae; genus Anania; species Anania hortulata. Next base: position 2,589,566 of record OY756417.1, on the reverse strand, counting down.
TATTACTTATGAGGCTCGTACAGAGTTGGATGTGTTTGAAAGAGGCAGCGTAAACGCTCAGAGGTACGTAGAAGAGGTCTTAGAACCCCATGTCATCCCTTTTGCCCCATTTATTGGAGACGATTTTCTTTTAATGCACGACAACGCACGTGCGCACGTTGCTAGAGTCGTTACGGAGTATCTTGATGCCGTGGATATAGCCCGATTACCATGGCCGGATCGAAGCCCGGACCTAAACCCCATTGAACACGTTTGGGACAATCTTAAAAAGCGAGTACGAACTCGGGTTCCAGCTCCTACTTCGATTAATGAGCTGAAGATTGCTGTGGTCGAAGAGTGGGAGAATATACCGCAGTCAGATATTCAAGACATAATGGATGGTGTTCCAAATCGACTGGAAGAAGTCATAAAAGCCAGAGGAGGCAATACTCAGTATTAACTTTTTTGTTTTTAATATCAACTAAAAGTTTTAGATTGTTTATCATCACCGTTGTTTTTCTTCATTATTTGGTAATTTAAAACTTTTTTTTATTAGGTATTAAAAATTTAAGCAATATCTGATTCAAAGTTTTTTTTCTTTTGTTATTATCCAATCTACAAAATAGCCAAGAAAAAAAACATTCCAGAATTAATTGTGGCAGTTACATCGGAAAATGTAAGTGGGCGGTTAATTGTGCCTCAGAGTGTATATCAAGCTAAGTGCTATCTTAATTACAGGTATTACACAAAAGTAATTGAATTAACGTAGCATCTAAGTAGATTTAAATATTTTGCAATTGTTAATTATCTAAATTATTAATATTAGTGTAACATCATTTATTTATAAAAGTAGCATATTATTGTGCATTATTAAAGAGAAAAACAGCAGAAGAACAGTTAATCCAAATCCATCAAATTCTTGCGGGATCAATATCGAGTGAGAATATTTGACATTCTGAGGTAGGTTCACGTCTGTTGTCTGTACTTCCGAACCTAATAGAGGAAGTCGACACTTAAATGGGGAATATGCATGTTTTTTATTTGGTCCTAAAATAAATAGTACTGATTTATAATTAATAAAACTAAGAATTTTCGAAAAACACTGATTAATACCTGACTTACAGCCCATTAAAGTCGCGTGTTAGACGAGGTGATCCAATATGTACCGTGACGTCAGATTTCACGCGGGCGATACATTTTTCATAGTAAAAGTTATTTTAGAAAGAGATAGGTATACCTTAATTTCTAATTACTATTTCACGGTTATTTTTTACCTAAAATCAATTTTGTTTTCACTATTAGCACTATAATGTCATATATTTTCTTATAAATATAGTAAAAACAATATATTTTTCTCATGCATTCCCTATTGTAAGCCTAAATTGTGACCTGAACTAACATTTATTTATTTGAAAGTGTGTTAAATATTATTACAATACAGAATGTACAAAAGAATAGGACACTCCTTAAAACCACGTGATCAGCTGCTCATATACAACACCTTTTTCTGTGGAAGAAACATCGAAATAGTACATTTTACCCTAGGGGTGAAAGTAACTTATACCCCGAGACGGGGTTCAATAGTTCGAGGGACTAAATAAGTCTTTAACCCGGGGTAAACACTGTTTTTTATTACTAATACAAGGAAAGTAAAAATTATAACATGAATAAGCTGGAGAAAAAATGAGTGAATTTTAACAAAACCGTACCAAAAAGTATGCAATCACTGTGTACGCTATACAACTGGAAAAATCAAACAAAGATCAGATTGCAGCTTCCGCCTATTTTTTTTTCTGCGGCCGGCCAGCTATCAGGCATTATTTTTCATTTTCATCATCGAAAAAATGGTAAATATTTGTCTAAATCTGTCGTTTTAAAGAAATAATTGAAAGTAAACTTAAGTTTTAAGGTTATAAGAAAATATCTTTAATTATGTAATACATAACTTTATGTTACTAAGTCCGGATCCGACCAAGCTGGTGTAAGTTTTAACTTGAGAGTATACCACTGCTTAATCTAGAGTAAGCTGATGTTTCATTGTACCAACCACTAATCTATGAAAAATATTAAAACGGGCGATTTTGACAGTGTATAAATTAAACTGAGAATAAGTAAATGTCAAAGTTGGCACTTGTCAAATCCACTCCTGTTACCTCGAAACTGACATGTTGTCAACATCTAGCATTGACAGTATTATCCAACAAAATTAAAATGTTGTGGCATTTCAAGTCAACCTAAAAAAAATGGATTACATGGATTTTGGTAGGTATATCAATTCGTTGATCATTCACTCTTGAACTACAGAATAACAATACCGAGTATAGTGTATTGCTCGAAAAACGTAATCGAAGTTATCCAAGGGTAAATTCAAGGTGTAAAATTATACCCGTAATAGTTATTCTGTATAGCTTTTGTGTTTGAGTGGCAATATGGTTCAATATATGTAAAAATAGAACTAGTTTTTTCTTTTTATAATTTGACAGCTGTCAGTTGAAAACGATTCTCCCTAGGGCTGAAAAGTATTACTTTCAACCCGCTCCTCAGGCAACTTCAGACCTACTTTCCGAGTATGAATAATGAAAAATAATTTTTTGATGCTCCACACAAACTTACACGCTACCTCAATGATAATGGAGCATCACAAAAAATATACGATTTCGATGTCCCTCCCGTAGTAAAAGTTGTTCTATATGATGCTGATCAAGCAGTTTTAGGGAGTGTCCTATTCTCTTGTCGAGGCGGTGCTAGGCGTAGGCGACTCGGGCCACCGCCACGGCCTCGTGGTCCGAGGGGCCTCGCGCCTCAAATACCCTACCGCATAACTCGCACGCAACGTAAAATAAATCAATAAATTCGTTATAAAACGATAATGAATATAAGTATTGAATGAAGTACAAAAGTTTTCATTAGGCTAGAAAAAATTGTTGGCGTTGCGTTGTCATCGCGGAAAACGAACGGGGAAGCCGCCTCGCGTTTGTCTATGTAAGGTACTTTGCTACTCCAGCCGCTCCTTACCTATGTGATATTCGTGTAATTCTGTTAATATTTCATGTGAGGATAAGTAGTTCTTTTTTTTAACCATTAATACAAGAATTGAATACGTAGATATAATAAAGTAGTAAAAACTGTTTTTTTATTTATAACAATCCTTCTTGCGCCACCGGTGGGCCTCGCTAAGTGTACCTTGCCCACATAAAATTTTGGTCTTGCCCCGCCACTGTTCTCTTGTTCTTTTATTAAATTAATCTCACTCACCAGATTACAATCGTACGAAGACGGTTTCTTTTCTTCCTCTGTTTTTTTGGATTCCCGGTTATGTTTTGGTTTAGCCTTGGCCGGTTTGTATTTGGGGGGGTGTCCATGGCTGGGAGACTGGGCCAAGTGGACGCGGAGAGCTTCTTCGTCCCGGAAACGGATGTCGCATGTGGGACAGTGGGGGGCGTCTTCGGGGAGCTGGAATTTTAAACTTTTAATAATAAATTGTTTTTACAATCATACCAATTATCTAACCCCAAACTACGCAACCGTGCCGTGTGATGGCCGTAACGAATACACTTCCAGGAGGCGTGTCGTAAGAGGCGACTTATTCCCGTAGCACGAGACGGCCAGCAACGTCTGCGTGCAAAATATTTTAAAAAAACTGCGCTCGCCAACCTGTCTGATAAGCGTGGCGAGTATGTGCAACCCCCCCTTTTCGGGGAGGCCTGTGTTCAGCAGTTGATATCTTACGGCTTAAACGATGATGATGAAACTCAACGAAGCTTGTACTATGGCGACTAGATAGCGGATAAACATACTTGAATACTTTTATAAACATCCATGACTTAGGTACAAATGCTAGTGCTCATCACACAAACATTTGCCCCTTGCGGGATTCGAACCCGCAACCGCTGGCTTTGTAGTCCGAAGCGCGAACCACTGCACCAGACGGTCGTCATCGACAATAAAAATTAAATGCATATTTTTATGAACAAAATAAAAATGGACAAATAGACTTTATGTCATAAGGCAATCTTTGTCAGTCGATAGTTTTTATAAAATTGACTAGCTGTTGCCCGCGACTTCGTTCGCGCGGTCTTTGGTTTATTCATAAAGAATTTTGTGCGCAACTTTTTTAATTTTTTCTTTTAAAAGAACCTTCTACTGACAGTAAATAACACAACAAAAAAGAATTAGTGAAATTGTTCCATCCTTTACGCGTGATGACCAAGGGAAATAGACATTCATTTTTATACAGGAATACTTTTTTACCACCATCTAAATTTTTTCTAGGCATTAGGAATCTTTCATAGAACCCATTTATAAAAAAAAATTGGTATGTCAAGTTTTCACCATAAAATATTTTTCCCAATATAATTTTAAATTTAATGTGGTTACTGCTTAACGTAAACATTACGCTAGATACATGAGAGGGCGGCGCGAGGGCAGCGGCACGGGGTTGCCATGACGACGGCCTCGTGTCGGCATCGGTGGCGCGCCGGCCGGTGTCAACAAACACACAACTCAGTCGCCCGCGCAACCCCTTGACGTATGCGTGCCTTATTACCGCGTTTCCGCCGTCCCGCGCGCTGCGTACTGTCGCGAAAATATGAAGGGAAAGTCGACAACTTAAGGATCGTAAAAACATCGATGAAAAGCGGGGGCGGGGAGAGGCGTCGACGCTAGCGCGTAGAGTAGTTTGCGTGCCGTGTCCATACTCTTAGTATTTTTTTAGACAATTTCCAGGTGCTTTATCTCAACATTTTTGTACTGGGCGATACCAAATGAAAAAACATGTGTATTGTTTTTTTCCTCATAGATTATTATATTTAAATTTGGATGGTGATAAAATATTCTTCCTGTATAATATAGTTTTTTTATCATCATCATTATTTCAGCCACAGAACGTCCACTGCTGAACAAAGGCCTCCCCCATTGACTTCCAGATTGGCCGATTGGAAGCGGCCTGCATCCAGCTTCCTGCAACCTTAACCAGGTCGTTTGTCCACCTTGTGGGTGGACGTGCTACGCTGCGCGTGCCGGTACGTTGTCTCCATTCTACAAACTTTCTCCCCCCAGGCCGTCAGTTCTACGTGCTATGTGCCCCGCCTATTTTAAATGATTAAATATTGGACAACATCACATACATTGCTCTGATCCTATGGTAAGTAACCAAAGCACTTGTGTTACAGAAATCAGAAACAACGACGGTACCACAACACCCAGACTCGAACAATATAGAAAAGTTATATGTTCAGCAGTGAACGTCCTATGGCTGAAATGATGATGATGATGATGAATACTCACCGACGAGGCGTAGCACACTGCCGTGTATTCGGATGACATGTTCTTCTTTTCCATAAGCCCGAATCGCGACAACTTGGCCCCATGTAACAGCTGTAATGTAAATTGGGAAATGCAAGACATCGATCTTTTTGCACTGAGACACGAGCAAATTTTGTTGCAATCTTAATAATATTAAAGAAAGCTATCAAATACACTATTTAGGGGTCGTTCATTAATCCATGATGTTTATCTTTTTTAAGTGAGATAATATTAATTGAGAAAAATTTACGTTTGACGAGCTGCTGTCTGTACCTACGAGTAGGTACCGGTACTCAGCCTAAGAAATACCGGTACCAAAAGGCATCGAACCAAATTAGCGTACCTCAAGTTGCAAGTAACCTTAAATAACGTTATTTTGGTGTACACCTGTGAAACATACGTTAATCGACAGAGAAAATAATTACGAACAACAAATACTCTGACAAAATGTCGTAAATGATATGCTTTTTACAGAATTTCTGAAAAAAGCGTATCAGTTACGACATTTTGATAAGGCATATTTGTTGTTTGTAATTATTTTCACTTTTGAGCGTATCAGTTACGACATTTTGATAAGGCATATTTGTTGTTTGTAATTATTTTCACTTTTGATTAACGTATGTTTCACAGGTGTACCCCAAAATAACGTTATTTAAGGTTACTTGCAACTTGAGGTATGCCAGGCTCCATACAAAAAAGGTCGTAGTCTTTTATGCACTCGCGGCTTTATAATGCCTTTTAACTATTATTTTATTACTTTATCTATTTTTACAACTTTTACATCGAAAGCCATCGGGAGCCATTTATTTATTCATATTTGTTTTTTCTGCAGATTTGTAAAAACTAACACTACAATAAGATTATCATGTTACTAACACCTCTATATGGATTTTTAAAGTCTGCAATTAATTGATCGAATTGAATAGAATTCACTATTTAAATTATTTACAAGAAAGCAATAATTTTGAAGTATACTGCATATGATTGCCTATCTTGCGGCCATTAGTAATTTAGTTCAGCGTACCGCCGCATCTGCAGAGTGGCCTACAGCGAAAAAATGGCGCCAACTTATTTTAGGTCAGGGGCAGAACCAGTTTGCTGGGTTCACAAATACTCCTTAAAACATGAGGTGCTTGGTGCTTAGTGGTGGCAAAGTTAAGCACCCCACGCCGCGGTTGTGATTGGATAGGTGACCATTTCATACATTAGTGACATTTATCACAAACATCTCCGTGCTTCGGAAGGGACGTTAAAAGTGGGTAATATCGCTTGATACTAGTCAGAGGCTTTAAATAAATAAATAAATCGTTTATTTGTATAAAACACGGTATAAATGGTTAACATTAAACAATAAAAGGTTTTTTCAAGATTAGAACGGGTTAAAAACATCTGACAGTAAGGTTATCACTGGCCTTACAACACCCCTCCACCGCACCGCACTCTGGTGGAGTATGGGACACACCACCTCATAGTTGAGGTAAGGCCTACAGTAGGACGTGTACAGGGTTATTTGTAAACGTATTTCTAGGGGCTGATTCAGCCCCTAGGAGGTTGTTGATGTTTTAAAAATAACCCTAATAGGCTTTTTTTTTTGTACATACGTGTAGATCATCAGAGCGATGCGTGGTCCGGAGATGTGTGTACAGGTCGCGCTTGAGCGCGAGGGAGGCGCCGCAGAGGTGGCAGATGACGTCTTCGGGGTGACAGACGAGAAGGTGTTCGAAATATGTCGACCGCTTTCTGTGAAGTGTAGATCAGGGTTACTCAAAGGGTAATCGAACCCCTGGGGATTTTTGGGTTTACGTAATGGCGCCTGGATTACACCAAAGGTTTCTTTTTTAAATATGATCGATATGGTCGCCTTGTTGAATTTTTATCGAAACAGCGATCTTAACATGTGACGTCACCGGCACGGCGATTCAACATGGCGGCTATATCTATCATATTTTTGCAGTTGTCGATAAATTGCTATATCATATCGTGTCTTGGTGGTCATGCTGACTGGTTGGACTGGTTACGACAAAAACCAAATACAGAAACCGACTTGATGCTGAGTCAGAATTATAGTTAAAATCGTCCAAAGTAACTCCTAAAAACAAGCCCACCATCACATTAATACTCGTATTTCATACTTTTATTAAAATAAAAAAGTGTTTTTTACTACAGCTAGGTTTTCTTCTCTTTTTGGGTTAGGGGTTCGCTGTTGTCTGGGAAGTTAACAGGGGTACGTGGAGCCAAAAGTTTGAGTAACCCAGCCCCCCTGGCATGACCATATTGAAAGAGCGATCATAAAAATTCAACATGGCGTCTATATCTTTCATATTAAAAAAAAAAGTTTGTGTCGATAAATCGCTATATCATATCATATTGTGTTTTAGTGGTAATGCTAGGGGAGCACAATCACACCAATAGGCCAGTTCCCTGGGTCAAAAAAAGATTATTCTATTTAGTCCGTCAGTTAGATTATCAAAAAAAATTGGACCCATATTTTGTCTTTTGTCAATCAAACAAAAAATGACGAAGATAAAGCGCATCATAGTGAGCGCGTGACGTCACGCCTTGCTAAAAAGTGTCGCAAGGCGTGACGTTACGCGGAACTTTAACGGGATATATCTTCATCTTGTTTGATTGAGAAAATAAAAAATACGTGTCCAATATTTTCTGTCAATCCAACTGGCGGACTAATCAGATTTTTTTAGGAAACTAGCCCATTATCTAGCCCCAAACTAAGCAAAGCTTGTACTATGGCGACTAGATAACGGATAAACATACTTAAATACGTTTATAAACATCCATGACTTAAGTAGTGCTCGCGCTCATCATACAAACATTCGATTTGAACCCGCAACCGCTGGCTTTGTAGTCCGGAAAGTGAACCACTACACTATACATTTATCGATATGTACAGTAGCTAGGTGGAGATAGATAATAAAATAGTTTATAGAATCAGGCCTGTGTGTACTCACGAGTAATTTTTGGGGCACAACTTGCACTGGAATCGGAACCCGTCGTGGCGGTTCTTGTGAGCGAAGGCGGAGGTCTCGAACACAGTGCCGAATGGACACTTCCGACACGATATGTATTTGCTGTGGGTGTTACTGTGGACAGTGCCATTAGATAGATAGATAGACACTTTATTGCACAAAACATTGGTCACACAACATTATTGGTTTTATTATTGGTTTATGTACAGTCAGGCGGCCTTATCGCCAAAAGCGATCTCTTCCAGACAACCTTAGGACAGAGGAAATTAAGTTTTAATATAACGTAGTGCGAGAGCAAAAGAGTGCGTAAGTCAAATAATCAAAAATAAATAAATACTTACATATAATACACAAAAATAGCAAAACAATAATAGTAGATAAATATATTATATTGTCATATCATATCGGAGTAGACAGGCTGGCATTTATCGATACTATCGATAGTGTTAGTTAAACAGGGCAATAGTAGTACAACATTACTGGTCTTCGATAGTATCGATACTATCGAAGACCAGCACAGCATATGTTTAGGAATATTACTATGGGTATTACAAACAATACTGTACTTAGATAGTATATATATACAGGGTTACATTTCCAACGTAGTGGTTCCATGGTAGTGCCAATTTTTCATTGACACTCAGAATCAGTAACTAAATCGATCGGGCAACTCTAGTGGAGACGATCTTAAGACAGTAAATGACGGACCAGGTTTTAGAACCGGTACGAAAAGTACAGGTCCTGTACCAGTTCTTGTCATTTAGTACCGGTACTAAGCCTAACGAATTCGAATACGGGCCGCGTATAAATATTCTATTTCACTGCATCTGTTTTCTCACTGTAACTATAATTTTTAAATAAGTCCTTCGTACCTGATATGTACAACTAATAAGCCGCGTTTCCGGAAATGCATTTGACAGATGTCACAGACAAACTCGCCGCATTCCTGTTAAATAAGACACATCTTCGTATTATTATTGCATTTGTAAGACTAACGTCTTTAACGTTCATTAAAAATAAAAACCAATTCGATATCACTATCGAAGTCTAAATCATCGATATAATTGACAAACTATCGATAAGTAGTGCAACACTATCGACAGATACAACACTACCTTTGATAGTGTTCAATCAGTGTCAATCACACTGATTGTAATCTAAAATATCGATAAAATCAACAGTAAGTATTATAGTTAAATAGTATCGATGGTATTGTTTATAATTATAAATATTGTTTAATTTGTTATTGATATGTCAAATTAAGTACTATTTTTTAAATTGTTTTAAACTATCGATAATTTTGCAACACTACTCGATCTGTGGATACGATCCTATCGAATAGAATAGAATAGGTTTTTTATTGCGGTAAATGTGGTACAAAAAGATGACACAAAGTATATGGCTGCTCACATTTAGCCAGAAAACAATGGCATTCAATAAGTGGAGAGAAGCGGTAGTCAATACAATTATACAAATAAAAACACAATAAAAAAAATAAAGTGCCATTGATGTTTTTAAGGTCGATTATCAACATTAAAACTATCGATAGATTTTAAAACTACTACACATACAAAATTCCAAATTTTTAACGTGACAGTGCGTGTTATACAGATCGAAAAAAAAGCGTGACATATCTCCATATGTCAATGCCTCAGTATCTATACTTACGTTTGTGTGTTTCTTCATATGATTACTAAATGGTTTCTCTATTTGAAAACCTCTGTAGCACTTATTACACTTAAACTTCGCGTTTATATAATTGCGACATTTTTTCCTGTTTTTTACTTCTGCCCTTTGCATCTCAGGCGTCATAGTTTCGACTATAAATAAATCGTCAAACTCTTTCGTTCTCCTTCTACAGCCATATTCATCTATGTCACCATTGTCACTATGTTTAAGTATCTTTACTTCTTCAGGTTCATTCAACTGCCACTTGTCACTTTCCTCGTCAAATTGTCTTTGATTAATAGAGACATTTAAATCAACTTCATTTGATTCTATGTCACTGTATACTATTTCCATAGACTCGTAAACATCATTAGCAATATCAATATTATCTGTGGTTTCGTATTCATATTCTTCGATTTTTAAGTCTATGTGGTTTGCATCTAAGTGCGTGGTAACAAGTTTTGATGTTAGAAAGTTTTGGTTGCGGTCTATGCTTGTTATGTCAGCCATTGTTAGCTGAAAATTATAATCTATATATATAAATGAATCTCAATTTCCCTTGGTCATCGCATCACGCGTGAACGGGTGGAACAATTTCGCTAATTCTTTTTTTGTTGTGTTAATTATAGTCAGAAGAAGGTTCTTTTGAAAGAAAAAAATAAGAAAGTTGCGCAGAAAACCCTTTATGAATAAACTAACGGACACACGAACGAAGTCGCGGGCAACAGCTAGTTAAATATAAATTAATATGCACCGGCCAATCAGAATCAAGATAATCATCATATTTATGTACTTATATGAGTAATAATACGAGTACAAATAGTCCCAACGATTTTAGTAAATCCACATACTACTACAGATACATACCTTATTTTTTTCAATAAGTTCCTGTAGGAAAGACAACGCCGTGAGGCATTTTGCAGCGAAATCTGTGAAGTTTTCAAGCCTCCGAAGACATTCAAAACACACCATTTGCGGTATTTTTGTTTCATCGACCTTTACTGACTAGAAGGAGAATATAATAAATAATAAATTATTTTCACAATCACTACAATTATCTAGCCCCAAACTAAGCAAAGCTTGTACTATGGCGACTAGATAACGAATAAACATACTTAAATACTTTTATAAACATCCATGACTTAGGTATAGACAACGGCAGGTCAACCGACCCAAAGAGTTGAAGGTTACCAAAACACTTAGAGATGAATATTGAGATTGAATGAGGTGAAGAAGATAGTAGTTCAGCTATTATCCACGTATGACTACGAACAAACGGAATCTTTGATCTTAAACAAATAAAACCACACTCTGACACACGCGAATTACGAAGCGACAGCCGGAGGATCGAAAAAAAACGAAATTACTTAAAATCTAATTAAATTAAAAATTACAAGTACAATAAAACTAGTTCCTAATACTAATTGACTCGATCGATGTTAGATACGAAGTGAGGATGATGGACGCTGGCCTGATGTCCGGCGGCTTGGTCACGTTAGCGGCGCACGAGCGCAGAGTCAGCGTTTCCGTGATCTTGCAATATCTTGTGTGCTCTAGTTAGGCGCCCGGGGTCAGCGGTATTCGTACTGGTAGAGTACGTAACTCGCGCCCCCACACACAAACACACACACATAAACATACACAGTGCAAGTACGCCAAACACCAGCCTTTTATTATTTTAATACTTTTATTTGTTAATTCGTAACTGGTTTCCCAAGATATAGGCTTAGCCTAGTTTGAGAACCTCTGATATCAATAAGATTAGTGTTTATCTTAAGTTTTCATGACGTATGTATATTTTAATTTTAATCTTTATTATTTCAATAAAGTTTTTTTTTTAAATTATTTATTTAATATCAATTGAAAAAAATTAACGTTTTGTGGTAGGTTGGAGTGCTGTTTTCTGTATAAATGCTTGTGCTCATCACACAAACATTTGCCTCTACCGGGATTCGAACCCGCAACCGTTGGCTCGGTCGGTCACCAGACGGTCGTCAGGTGTTACACTAACAGGGTCCCATTTGGGTATTGCATATTAGGTTATTTTTTTACAACCCTATATAAGATCATCATCAGCATCAACATTTCAGCCATAGGACGTCCACTGCTGAACACAGGCCTCCTCCAATTACTCTTATCATCAGAGGGGATTGCCAATGCTCGCCACGCTTGGCAGGCGGATTGGCGAGCGCAGTTTTTTTTTAAGATTTCGCACGAAGACGCTGCTGCCCGTCTTATATTACAGGAATTAGTCGCCTCTTACGAAACGCCTCCTGTTGTCGGTGGGGAAGTGTATTCTTTACGGCCGTCCCCATACGGCACGGCTATACTGGATGACATAGCCATACAGTATAAGATCCAATTAGTTAACTTACTTTTAGGAAGTGCTTTTACTTTTTGAGATTTCAATGATAATCATACAGTAAAAATTGTTGTATATGTTTTACTCCCTCCAAGTTTGACCCGCGCTAAAATCAACATTTATTTTTGCAAATAGGCCATAAAAAGCACTTAAAAGCTGAAAGCTGTCAAAGATAAAAAGAATATAATGACAAATCAACTTACATCTATCCCAGTCAGCAGTGCATAGGTCTGCTCCATGTGATATTGTTTCATGGAATACATTTTAACGCCGGTAGCTAAACAAGTTCTGCATACCTGAAAAATAAATAAAAAAAATATAATTAAGAGGTGCTTTTTAAAAAAAATATATTTATTGCATTCTATAATGTTACACAGGTGTTATAATTAGATACATAAAATAGATCATTATAGACCCTCCAGGGCACAACAATAAGATAGGTATTGTGGGCAGAGAGGATGACGCCATGCGTAATTAGATCAATTTGTTTATTTTAAGAAGTTGTAAAGAATTAAAATAATTAAGAAAACATGATAATTATTGAATAATTTATTGAATAACATAATCAAATAAATAGTATTTTTAGGCATTTAAATATTTATTTATCTTTGGATTTCATTTATTGTTTTAGATTGTTGTCATTTAAGTATTCGTTTATTGTGTAATAACATTTTTTTATTAACATTAATTTTAATTGTTTTATAAATTTTAAATCATTTACTTCATTTTTCATAGACTCCGGCAATCTGTTGTAAATTCGTATGGACATAACGTATGGGCTGGAAGAATGAATCTTTATTACGGACAGTAGGTAGAATAAATTTATTTTTATATCTTAGCGAGTAATGTAGATTAGCGCGGTTTTGATATAAGTTTGGGTGTTTCCTAACAAATTTACACATTTCTAGAATGTACATACATGGCAGGGGGAGTATGTTAAACCTTTGAAAGTATGGTTTGCAGCTTTCAGTCTGTTTTATATAGGCTAAGATTCTAATAAGTTTTTACTGGAGAATGAAAAGGTAGATGCGTCGGTACTATTTCCCCATAGAATGAGACCGTAGCTTAGCCATGCGTTTGCGTAGGCATAGTAAGTACTGAGTGCCGCTTCAAGGTCGGTGGCTTGCTTGTGAGGTGCTTTTAGTTCAGTGGGAGGTGCTTGTAGCTCAGTGACAGGTGCTTTTAGCTTAGTGGGAGGTGCTTGTAGCTCAGTGGGAGGTGCTTGTAGCTTAGTGGGAGGTGCTTGTAGCTTAGTGGGAGGCGCTTGTAGCTTAGTGGGAGGCGCTTATAGCTTAGTGGGAGGTGCTTGTAGCTTAGTATGAGGTGCTTGTAGCTCAGTGGGAGGTGCTTGTAGCTCAGTGGGAGGTGCTTGTAGCTCAGTGGGAGGTGCTTGTAGCTTAGCGGGAGGTACTTGTAGCTTAGTGGGAGGCGCTTGTAGCTTAGTGGGAGGCGCTTGTAGCTTAGTGGGAGGCGCTTGTAGCTTAGTGGGAGGCGCTTATAGCTTAGTGGGAGGTGCTTGTAGCTTAGTATGAGGTGCTTAGTAACGACACTGCTTTGGTAGTTATTACCAAATTTAACCAACCCACGCCGCAGTTGTGTGTGGATGGGTAACCATTCCGACCATATTTAGTGACATTATCACAAGCAGTTGAAGGGCAGTAAGGCGGCTTGATTAGATCTGACAGTAAGGTTTAGGACACCCTAAATTAATATACGTCAGGCATAGTAGTATAGTATATTTAAAATATAATAAAAAAAAATGAAATAAAATTACCAATTCTTAACTTAAATAATAGAAAATATTTATTTATTTTTATTAAAAGACATACTATTCAATTTTTTAATCATTGACGTGTTTTTGGATTTTAAATTTCATTTTTTATTTTTATTTTAAATGTTTTAATGTTCTGATTTTAATTTTATTTTATTTTATTAGTGAATTTTTGTTATCATGTAATTTATGGAATCTATTTTGTCTGAAATAAATGATTTCTAATTTAATTTAAAAGTCCTACAATCATTACGAAAATATTAGAGAGTAGGTGTACCTACGAGTACGTTTACTAATCGTTATGATCTCGAAGTAAGGAATAAATCTGCTTGTTCTGGACAAACAGGGAATCGGTTAATTAGTCTATGGTTCTGGTTTTTCATTTCAGCCATAGGACGTCCACTGCTGAACATAGGCCTCCCCCAGTGACTTCCAGATTGGCTGGTTGAAAGCGGCTCGCATCCAGCGGCTTCCTGCAACCTTTACCAGGTCGTCTGTCCACCTTGTAGGTGGACGTCCTACGCTGCGCTTGCCGGTACGTGGCCTCCATTCCAGAACTTTTCTGCCCCATCGGCCGTCAGTTCTACGTGCTATGTGCCCCGCCCACTGCCACTTCAGCTTGCTTATCTGCTGGGCTATGTCAGCAACTTTTGTTCGTTTACGTTTTATTCGTGGACCGAGGTGTTGGTGCTTTTGATAAGTTTGTGGACAGCACAAAATAAGAGGCTAGGTCAAGCAAGGTCGACGGAAATAATCACACGTTAACACCACTAATGGGGTGAACAGCCAGCTAGACATTCCATTTCAACGTGCTTAAACTTTCCTCTTACTGCCTGTGATATGGTTGATTTTCGTTAGATTTAATTCATTCTGAGTCATCTTTGCCTGAAGCACAGGTTCTACCTAGTTCAGGCAAAGATGACTCCTGCACTGTATGGTTTTAAGTTGTACTAATTAGAATGTATCTGCTTTTCTTGTATTTAATAAACAATTATTGATTTATTTTATTCTCGGTAAGTCGTAGCTCCACCTCGTTCAATTCTTAATAATGTAAAGTCAACCTTTATGAAACGTGCTAAGGATAAAAAAACATTTGCCCCACTGAGTTCAACTTTGATTGTCGAGTAAGTTGATACAAACCTCTACAAAGTTGTGTTCTTTATTTATAATTGTATCTTCCTCCTTCAACTCGATATTTTTTTTAGTTTCTTTCTTTACAACCTTAGATTTAGATTTAACATTTTTTTGTATCTTTTTTGGTTCGTCTTTCTTGACTGCCTCATCATCGGTTGAGTTAATGTCCTCAATGAAGTCATCATCATTTAAATCACTTCCATGTAGAGATGAAACGTCACTTATGTCTTCCAATGCTTTTTGTATGTCAATACTGAAACGCAGTAAAATACAGGATAAATAAATCATTAACAAATTGTGCATGTATGGTCTTACAACAACAATTAGTCCACTATTAGGATCGCCAATGGGGCAAAAAGGTTCGAGAATGGAGGAAAGCGCAGCGTAGGACGTCCTCCCACAAAGTTAGACGGACGATCTGGTAAAGGTTGCAGGAAGCTGCTGGACGCAGGCAGGCCTACGTTTAGCAGTCCTATGGCTGAAATGAAGATTACTTAAGTTTTTGTAGAGCCCATAATGATTTACAGAATTACCCTTGAACGATATAATTGTACATAGAAATCACTGTTCATTGTTCATCGATACAAATATTATTTTTTTATACAAATAATATTTTAATAAGTATTTTAGTGTTTTATTCATTTATTTATTCAAAATCCACAGCTTAATTTTTTTTACAAATCATGTTCATACAAAACTTACAGACAAGAACGGATACAAAATAACACACACCCCTTAAAACCATGTGATCAGCTACTCATATACAACATTTACTATGCAAGAAACATCGAAATCATGTATTTTTATCAGATGTTCTTAAATTATCATTGGAGAAGCGCATAAGTTTATTTGGAGCATCTAATATTTTTTTTTATTTCAATGTTGCTACCACCCTGTATATTAATAAGTAAATTTAAGAAATAACATTCAATAGTGGGAGGATTATGAAAAAAAGTAAAGAAACTAAAAAAACTATAGGTAATACAATTCTTGCGTACATGGGCGTGACACTGTGCATAAATGCCTGTATAAGTATTAAAGTGTCCTTTAAACAAGCACCTATTATTTAACATAGGTGTGACTGACAGCCCCACATGCAGAGGATGCATGGAGGCAGAAGAAACGCCACAGCACGTGCTTATGGAATGTAGGAGCGTGGCAGATCAACGGCATCAGATCCTCCAATCACCAGGATCTCTCCCGGAAGCCTTCAGAAATCTGAAAAGATTGCTAACCTTCTGGGATGATCTAGGCTGCTTGGAGTGAGAAGGAAAAAGTAGCATGCACAATGGCTCAATCAGGAGGCTAAGTGTGGAAACAGCCCAGACAAACTAACTAAATAAGTATTAATGTGTGGAAATGTTTACTACCTTACAGCTTCTGCATTATTATTGTCCACATAACGCCAGTTCCATTTAGCAGTAGGTAAGGCAACTGGTGTAAGAGTAGACCTGTGGTTCCTATTTACATAGTCCGAAGGATCAAAATGCAAGTAGCATATCATCGCTCCATCCTGGTAATTAGTTGGTGACAGTTTCAGGGATTTTAACCATTTCTTTCTCATTTTATCCTCTTTGGGAAACCTATAAAAATAATTGTTTGACATAATAATGATGTTGTAACTAGATGTTACAGTCAAAGCACTTTACCCGTCATTATAGATCACAGTACATTTAGTTGGCATTTATTTGGTTAGGATAGTTAGAACATTGCGCAAGCCGAGCGAAAAAAGCAAGCGAAGTTGCTGCTGCAGAAGGCAAAGCGTCTGAGACTTAGAATAGAAAGGTTTTTTATTGCAGTAAATGTGGTACAAAAAGATGACACAAAGTATATGGCTGCTCACATTTAGCCAGAAAACAATGGCATGCAATAAGTGGAGAGAAGCGGTAGTCAATACAATTATACAAATAAAAACAATAAAAAAAAAAAAAAAAAATTTGACAATAGATCGATCATTAAATATATAACAATTAATTAAATTCACATTTTACAATTAATAAATTCATTCACACTATAAAAACATTTCTCACTTATCAACTGATACAACAAATATATATTTTTTTTTATGGGTAAATCTTTCATTGCATCTGGCAACTTATTAAACAATTTAATTGACATAAAATAACAATTCCTTTGGCAACCCTTCATTAAACAAGACGGTATCACCAAACGATTTGGATACCTAGTTCGAAAATTACAAACATCATGTCTTTTTTAAATAAATGTCTTTACTGTAATAATGTTAAACTATTAAATTAGTATGATCCAGCATTATAAACGATTCTATGTGTCAAAAGTCATTTTGACCAGTAGTGTTCAGACTGCAAGTCTCTATTTAACTCATCAGCTCTGGATATTAATATTGTTTTAGAAAAACATTATTTTACTTAAAAGATGTTACAAAAATTCTCATCTATCAAATATTATCGATATCATTCTAAAGCCAAATTATCGATAGTTGAACATCACTACTCTTGACTTGACTACTCTTGTTCTAGATAATAGTGTTATTTATCAATGTTACTTACAAATGAAAGCGAGTGCGGCATCCACGGAAATATGCACTCACACAATTCGGTACAATACACATCATTCCTGTAGTTTTCCCTGCCATTTCATTGATGTGAAAACTTAAGAGGTTATATAGAAATCTATTTTTCCTAAAGTCACAATAGAATAGTCCTCAGCATAGACCTGTGCGCTTAATTGACACAGCGTGGCTCGGCCAAACAAAGCTAATTTATTAATGTTCACAACATAATTAAACTAATATCCACGAAAAATGATAAAATGTTTACTCTACACTCCAATAATATCCTAACATCTGTTTTGACAGAATTACATACAGACAGCCGTCAGCCACAGACACTGGCCACAGAGGTACTCTCTTTTTTTTCTTTCTGCTGTGACCAGGTTCATGGATCTTACCACAGATCTTACCGTACTAAATCCATGGATGGTGGACCTCATTTGTTTGAGGTTGGCATTGCTTTTTGTACTTTTGTTTGTGTCACTTTCTGAGAAGCGTCGCTAGCGTTTGCTGTTCCTGCCTGACGTTGACGTTAGTAGTGATGTTGTTAATCGATGTTGATAGGTAGATATATCTCGTCTAGATTTACTAATTAATAATCGATTCGTATAGAAAGAATCAACTGCACAATTTTCAGGTTTAGATAGGTGACAAAAGAAGGTAACTGAGTTTGATGCGCCACTTCTTCACATCACCAGCCGATATGTAGTCCTGAAGTAGTGGGGAAGGACAAAGCTATATTTTTTGTGTAAGTGCCTGGCCTGGAAAAGGGCTTTTAAATACTAATAGATATCTATTAGTGTCCACTGCAGCTATTGGATCAAATTACCCTGTCGTGAGATTATGCAAGTATAGAAAAGTTATTTCTCGACACTGACCAACGGGAAATTAAACCCGCTCCAATATGCTCGCTTCTCAGCTACGGAGGTCGTCAAGTTAGTGAATAAGTACAGTGATCATTTAGATGTTCATTCGGAATCACCTGACAAGCTCTGATCTACATTGTGTGTGTCTAATGAAAATGTTCTCGCTCTCTCACTCTTGTATGTCTAATAATGATTACTTATTATAAATATATCTTTACTATTTATTAGCACTCGGCCAAGCTGTATTTACCAATCATTATTTGTTATCCTAAACTAGATATAGTTCATGTTATTTACTATTAAATGTACGACTGTAATCAAATGTTGGTGAATCATTAAATAAATAAATAAAAACTGTTTAATGCACTTCCACGATAATGATTAATCGATAGTTCTATTTATTTTGTATCAGCTTAGCTTAGCTCAGTAATAAAAAAATATTGAAACACAAAAAACAACACAAACACACAACATATTCCATATTTAGTAGAAAATCAATCATTTTGTTAATCGATTTTATGGTTATTATTATTTTTATGATTATTCGTGAATACTATTGAATTTAAATGAGTCATTTTTTGTTCGTTAATTTTGCAGGTCTTTTTGAGTAGGCAGGTATTGATTACCATGGTGGAACAGACAATGGTATAAAGCCACACCTAAGATCTTGAGTATATTTATAAAAACAACGTTATCTTTTTGGGTTAGTAAGACCGGTTTTCAGTTAACCGATATTTGCACTAAACAACCCTAGCTGCGCCGTCTACAAAGCAGAGTCAAAGAAAATACATACAGTCACTTCACTATTACGCGCAGCTGACAGTCATTTTTTTATCTGTCATTCTTTGATCATCTATTGTTTTGTATTTTCTTGGATTCCGTTGATATGTTACGAAATAACGTGTGATGTACGTATTCATTTATTTATCTTGCAAACCTGTAAAGTTTACAAACATTTTTCAGTATTCTATTATTTGTAAGCATGGCAGTAACGAAGCATCTTCCATTGGGTCATATTTTTAGCGTCAATCTGTCATTTTAAGCTACCTCTTGCCTATGTGGTTACTTGATCAGTGCTTCAGGCTTTTATCAGTGATCAAATAATCACAAAAATAAGTTTTACTAGACCTAGTATTTCTCACCTAATCTTATTGTAATTATCTTTTCTCTGAGATAGAATGGAGTCTGCAAAACTGAAAACTACTACAAATAAGATAAGAAGAACTCGTGCGGGTTTATTATGTATCGTGCCCGACTGCTTGAGTGCAAATTATCCTGGTTGCGGAATTAGGTTCCATCTGTAAGTAAAATTTTGACACTTGGCGTAAATTAAAAATAGTCTGTATGCCGTTGGAATAAGGTACAAACAATGATCATCGACGGTAAGTGACAACAGGTAGTGATTGATAATGATGCCGAGTTTAAATTAAAACTATCGACAGTTTTGGTATCGATTTAAGGAAATTATAAACAATGATTCTTTGACATAGTTAGTATAGTGAAATGGTTTACTCTAAAAATACGTAGAATTCGGATTTTAATCGGTACTTACGATTCATAGATTTCCGATAATTATTTCGAAATTCCCGCTTAGAGGAAAAGCTTATTTATAAAACTGCTTCTGCTAGCGACTTTTACTGTGTAGAAAAGCCATAAAAGAATTTATATTCATCTTACGAGAACATAAAAACGAAAAAAAAAACCTGTTAAGGCAAATTTCAGCTCACTGTTCAGGCTTTTAAGCTTCTGAGTAACAACAAACATCGAAACCTTAACATTTATAATATTAAAGTAAGATGAGCGCCACGCAAATGAATGATAGACATGGGCTCTTAACAGAGAAAAATAGGAAAGGGACTTGCCCAGCATTGGGACATAAGTAAAACAAAAATTATCTTGGTATTATACTTCACAAACACTTTACGAAAGTATTAAAATAATATGTACAATTGGGTTTGGTTTCGCAATTGTTATAATCCCGGGTTCGATTTCCGGTCGGTCAATGTAGAAAAATAACTTTTTATATTGTCTCGGGTCTGGGTGTTGTGGTACCATCTTTGTTTCTGATTTCTGTAACACAAGTGCTTTGGCTACTTACCATAATATGAAATGATGTCCAATATTTGTTTCTTTACCATGTTTAATATATAGACAACGGCAGGTCAACCTACCGAAATAGATAAGTTGATTTTCAACATTATGCTCAACATTTAGAGATCAATTTCAATAGGTTAATTGACATAAATCAAAATTAATCAAACAAAGAATTATTTCATAAAGTATTCGACTTTAGGAACCTAAATATATTGATCAATACTTAAAAGTTGAAGATGGCTGTTAAAATCAAATTAAAAAAATATATTTAATCTTTAATTTGAAACTCTGAAAACGCTATCCGCCATGATCGCGACGTGAGTGGCGTCAGTAATATTTTTGCATTTTCGAACGATACAGTAATGATAATTACTATAATTTTTGTTTAAACTATTAGAAATCATGTTTGATTAATTAAGAGAGCTTGTATAGTAAAGACGTCTAAGTTGTTTGTTTGTTTATTAGAGAGACTACGTCATGACTGACAGCGTTTTCGTCTGTTTATGAAATTATTATTTTAAAATTAAAGTTTTGTAGTTTTCTAAGTCTTAAAAAAGTACAATCAATTTTTTTCGGTCTAATGGAACACTTATTAACAATTTAAGACCTATTTAAAAAAAGTGTCAACTAGCCTATTGAGAAAATTTGACGTTTTATGGTAGGTTGACGTGCTGTTGTCTGTACAAACGAATAAAATGCTTTTTAAAGATTCCCAAAGGAGGCTGAGAAGCGAAAAAGATGGTTAACACGCCTGAATTTATCACCTGATGATTACCACGAAAAAGCAGTGGTATGCTACTTGCACTTTCACGTTTCGGACTACTGTAACAATAATCCTAAGAACAAACTTAAGCCATTTGCGCTACCACATGTCAACAAGAACCAACCAAGTTCAGACTCCGGCGAGTCTGATTTTGAAAGGTAAAAAAAATATATTTATATATATACTAATTTAAAAATACCGTTAATGATAGTTCATTTGAATTCTTGTGTTCTGAAAAGAATGTTTTATAATTTGATAATACTACAAAAAATTTAATTTTGCCTACTTGTGTATTTTAAAAAAAATTGTTTTTGTATTGCATTTAATGCAAATTCGACTGCCTTTGTCTAATCTACCTAATTTTGCTATTCGGTTACTGCCCTTATGAAACTTAACTTAATGAAACACCAGGTGTTTTTTTTTTCGATTTTGATTTTAGGCTCGGGCTACATACATCCGGAATTTTTCCGAACTTCATACGAAACGGCTCCGGACAAGCCCGGATGCAACCAGATTTGTATGGGGTTCTGAAAAATTCCGGATGTATGTAGTCCGAGCCTTTGACTGTACAATGTCAGAATTTTGTTTTGTTTCAGTATTGACGTAGAGGAAGCATTGGAAAGGCTAAACAAAGATTCGTCTGCAAGTGAAAATGATTCTAATGATGATGATATAAATAAATACTTTACGTCAGCCTCTTCTGGTGAGGAGCTTGTAGAAGAAAAAGAAGTTAAAAAGAATGAACAAACAGTTTCATTTAAGCCCAAGGTTTCTAAGAAAAAAGTAGAGAACGAAATTAGTAAGGTTAAAAAAGAAAAAATTGAGGAATCAGAAGAAATTTTTTACAAAATCGAAGATGGAAAACATAACATAAATGAGGTTTTTATCTATAAAAAAGTTTTTTTTTGTACTAAATTTAGTTTTTACCGACTTAGAACTGTTGCTGAATTTAATTATTTATTAAGTTTCTCATTCTTTCAAAATTCTAATCCTCATATCCAAATCAATTAATACAAACAAGTTAAAAGAAAA
This sequence comes from Anania hortulata, assembly GCA_963576865.1. Classification (NCBI taxonomy): domain Eukaryota; kingdom Metazoa; phylum Arthropoda; class Insecta; order Lepidoptera; family Crambidae; genus Anania; species Anania hortulata. Next base: position 2,567,079 of record OY756417.1, on the reverse strand, counting down.
AAAAATGCATATTAAAATAATTTATTTTAGCAAATGGCACCATAACACGTTCCAATATTTTTTTATACCCTACCACTGCTTCGGGACAATTTGTGAGCTAAAAATATAACTAAGCACAGACAACAGCACATCAACCTGCTACAAAACGTCAAATTTTCTTAATTGAAATTGATCTCTACATGTCGGACTTAAGTTGAAAATCAATGACCTTTAACTTTTTGGGTAGGTTGACCTGTCGTTGTCTGTACATAATAGAATATGAAATGCAAACAGGAAAAAAGTTTAATTTCAGTCTAAAAATCACGACAGGCGGCGCTAGTGTCTTGTTATGGCACTTTTGGCTTACTTGAAATGTACCTTATTTTCAGGATCCGGACACCAAACTTGTTATAGAAAATGTTTTGACACATGTAAGTAAATTTTTGACTAATGAGATCGCACAATTGGTCGTATAGCAATTAACATACAGGTGAATTTTTATTTGTGTAAACCAATAAAACCAATTTATTTCTGTAAATAGGCCTAAATTAAGCTAGGCCTTAATTTACACGTCACAATATATTTTTTTACCCTACCACTGCTTCGGGACAATATTATGGGCTAGTGCCGAGAAGAAGCAGCGCAAGAAACTCGGTCACTATTGTCAGCCTATTTTAAAATATTGTGTTTACATTACAAGATAAAATTAACCTGTGTAACTTATAACAAACAACCATTCCGTAAAACTTATTGCCTATCTCAACATAATTTTGTTAGTGCTCGTTTGTCGTCCCCGTTTCTATCAAGACATAGTTTCCTACACTAACGAAATTAAGTTGAGATTTTTTTTTTTTGCTATCATGAGTATGAACAAATCCTTATGGATTTTACACTAATAATAAAAATACACAACGCCTAAGAAATTGTTATTATTTGGACCGTCTGGCGTGGTTTGTGTTCCAGGCAAAAGGCAAAGACAGTTGGTTCGAATCCCGCAAGGTGCAAATGTTTATGATAAGCACGAGCATTTTGACCTAAGCCATGGTTGATTATAAATTTAATAGTTACCTAGTCGTCATAGAACAAGCTTTGCTAATATTAAGGCTAAAGTAGTTGTAGAGTAATATTAAGGTTAAAGTGTCGATATTTTTGCTAACTTGTTACGTTTAAAATAGTGGTATAATTGGTTTCCGATATCAACTATCGATAATTCGATATAAATTCGAAACCGATATTTTTCCATCACTAAAAGCCTCAGCTATTTGTTTTTTTAATTTTTCGATAATCCTGTCGTGCCCGTCCGTCGTGACTGGTCCGATAACTTCACTAATGTTGGGTTCGAAGAGCCAAAGCGAAAGGGACTATGTCGTATAATTAAGAATACTTAAAAAAAGAAAAAAAAAACATGATAATCGCTTAGTAAAATTTTAGTGAAAATTACACTGTTTTTAAATATGGTGAGTAGGTATAACGAAACGAAGGTACTACCACAGAATATTCACAGATTAATATAGAATATTAGGCAAACATGACATGATCATACTATTTCTATTTGTAGTAGTGTAACCAAGCTCTCACATCTACTGCAATATGACGCAAACCAAGATACCGAATTACAATTGGTCAACTGCAACTACATATTACGAAAGAGCGCATAACACGTATTTTATTTAAACACAACCTCATTTGTGGCCCAAGTATTAGCCAGCCTTTGTATCGTGGAATGTCTCAGCTAGTCGCTTAGACATCTCACGAAATATGTACGCCTCAATAAGACTTTCATATTAGCGCCGTTTGAGGAGCTCCAAAACACGATATGAAATAGCGATTTATCGACACCAACTGTAAAAATATGATAAACATAGCCGCCATTTTTAATCGCCGTGCGGGTGACGTCACATGTTATGATCACTGTTTCGATAAAAAAAACAACATGGCACACATTATATTTAAACAAAAAAATTGACAGTTGGAGTCGATAAATCGCTATATCATATCGTGTTTTGGTGGCCCCTGGCATGGTTGATCCTATTAGTTTTATCATGATTATGTTTCTAGGTGTGCAGAATATGCTTAACTACCGATTTTAAGATGTATCCTATGAAGCAACACGACTTAGAGCAGAAATATCTACAGCTGACTGGGATCACTGTAAGTTATAGTCCGCGCCACCAAAGAAGTCCCGCAGAAAAAACAGGAACTTGTACTGGCAAGACTGGCACAGGCGAGGCACAGGCGAGGCGATTGTAACGCCCCGTCTGCGAGACTTCTTTGGTGGCGCGGACTCTATAATATGTTAGGGCAACCATATCGAAGACCTCAGTAGCCGAGAAGTGAGCATACTTTACTTGGTGTCGCTTACTTTGATATCCCGGGTTCCAATCCCGGTCGGTCAATGTTTAAAAATAACTTTTATATGTTGTCTCGGGTCTGAGTGTTGTGGTACCGTCGTTGTTTCTGATTTCTGTAACACAAGTGCTTAAGCTACTTATCATGGGATCAGAGCAATGTATGTGATGTCCAATAGTTATATTGTTTGTAATACCGTTATGTTAGGGTTAGTGTGTGTTAGTCATGGATATATAAAGTATTTAAATATGTTTATCCGGTATCTAGACGCCATAGTACAAGCTTAGCTTAGTTTGGGGCTAGATAATTGGTGTGATTGTGAAAACAATTTATTTTATTATTATTTAACTATTTAAAATTTGCATACACTACTTAAAATAAGCAAAAAAAGCTAGTCACAAGTCCGTTCTCTTTCTAGTTGGACATGTCTGACGAGTCGAAAATGCCTCGAATGCTTTGTTTCGAGTGCCTGAAGCGGCTTCGAAACTTCGTCGAGTTCAGCACGAAGAGTCTCACGTCATGGTCGCTGTTGATGGAACTCTCTGAAGAGAATAAGGTATGTAATAAAGCTCTGTAAATGTTTATACGTCTCACTTTCAGTGACATATATAAGGTGCTGTAAAAATATCTGCAACGGCTGAAATGGGTTAAAGTATTGCTTTTATAGATTACGGTAGTAAAGAAATTTTATGTCCAGAACATCATTAATTTTTTCATTAAAAAAAATATATTGAATAAAGATTAGGCTTTATTCTGTCTCAAACCGTCCACACCTGTCCAAAAATCCTAACGTTTCACATTATACCGCCCGGAGGCCTAGTCAAGGGCGGATGACGTGAAGTGTGTTATGCAAATTGAAGCAAGTAACCATTTATTTACTGTCTTTTCGCAAATATTTAATTACCGATCCGAGGCACGTAATTCCTTCACTATCGTAATCTATATAAGCAATACTTTTACCCATTTCAGCCGTTGCAGATATTTATGAAGCACCTTATATAGCTTTTATGCGCCCGGTGGTTAATTATGGTTCAAAATAAGGTCAGATCTGGTCCAGTCATTTCTAAGGTCGCTCAGTGTCTGCGCTCTGTGCCTGGGCACCTACTGCCCTAGTGAAGGCACTTCAGCCCCCCTAGCATGCGCACTAAAACACGATATGATATAGCAATATATCGACAAAAACTGTAAAAATATAATAGATATAGCCGCCATATTGAATCACCGTGCCGGTAACGTCACATAATATGATCGCTGTTCCGATAAAAAATCAAAATTGCGGCTATATCTATCATATTTTTACAGTTGGCGTCGATATATCGCTATATTATATCATATCATATCGTGTTTTAGTGCGCATGCTAGGGGGGCTGACTTTTTAAGTCCAATCAAACTCGAAGATGAGCAGGGCGCCGTAAGCACAGCCACTACATTTCACTACAATTTTTTTCCCATCTCTTCAACATGCATTGTACGTTTGGCCATCACATTATAAGCGAATGACCTTTTAAATTCTACCTGTCGACTTTAAATTCTAAATCGGTTGATAGATGTTGTTATTTTGTAACAAATGTTGATCAACCGTTAACTGGATTCGTATCTGTAATTATCACTCAGGGTGAATGGTAACACGAAGTTTTAACAAAATATTAAACTCACAATTAAGGTAAGGGGCCATCCACATGTTACGTCACGCGAATTATCGTCAATTTGAATAGTTTTCCTATCTCGTGTAAGCAAGTCACGTTTGGGATGACAATCCCCTCCCCCCTTCCTCCCCTCCCCTCTCCTCCTGCAATATGTGGACGACCCCTTAACAGCTTTTACTATGGGGCCAAAGTGGCATCACGACAAATACTGATGCTACATACATATAATTGGGTATTATAAAAGGTAAAGGTATTACAAAATTACTATTTTGTAAAAAAGGGTGCACTTTTTTCTTCCGTTTTCGATAATGGTGCCATAATAAAAGTTATTCATTTTAAGGGTAGCTTTCTTGTCTTAACTAGTCACCCTGTATTCCGTGTAACTCCCAGGTTTTTACATTTCTGTATATTTTAGCTTACTATGGACGGTATAAGAAGCATAAATCGTCAACAGAACTCGCTTACATCAAATCTTGCGTTTACGATCTATGAGCCGAATTACTTTGATATCCAAATAGAAGAATGTTATGAATACGACGACAAAAACATTACTAATGAAGATCATATTGATCATATAAACAATGCAGATATTAAAATGGCTGAACACGAATCTTTCGAGATCAAAAAAGAATTAAAGTTGGAGGGAATCCATTCAATAGAAGATATACATAAGGAAAACACAGTTGTTGACCAACTCAGTGGTAGCAGATATACTATTAAAAACGGGAATATTGCTGAAATTGATGAGTCTACTGGAAACGTGAATCCTAGTAAAAAAGTAAATACTAGTAAAAACTTGCTTTCTAATGAAAATAGAAATCTTAATACGAACGGGCTTTCTAGTGACAATGTGAATGGTAATGAAAACGTTTGTCCCAGTGAGAATGAACAACCAAGTGACGGTGACGGTATCTCCCAACCGAAAGGAAGGAAGACTAATGTGAGGTTTAATAAAGAGTTTAACGAAATGTTTACAGTCAAAATTATGACACTTGAAGATCAAATAGCGGATATTGAAAGTCGGAAAAACAGTTTGAACTATCAAAATGCAGTGTTTAAATGCTATAAGTGCTTCAGAGGGTTCAATTTCGAAGGGCCGTTCAATGATCACATGAAAAGACACACAAACGTGAGTATTTATTCATTAAGGTTTATTAAACAAACTTATATGAAGAAAGTGTGGGTACAGTTGACCAAAAAAGTAATTAACCACTTTTCAAACTAAGTTCTGTTCATTAAAAATTATCTCTAATGTAATCTTTGATTTTTTCTAGATGATTAAACAATGTTATGTTCGATATGGTTTTTCCGAGAGGCGTAGATACCGCGTTATTTTGACCGCGACCTCCGTAGCCGAGAGGCGAGCATGCCGGACTTGGTGTCGCTATCTCTGAGTTTCCGGGTTCGATTCCAGGTCTGGTCAATGTAGAAAAATAACTTTTCTATATTGTCTCGGGTCTGGGTGTTGTGGTACCGTCGTTGTTTCTGATCTCTGTAACACAAGTGCTTTGGCTACTTACAACAGGATCAGAGCAATGTATGTGATGTTGTCCAATATTTGTTTATTTATTTTGAGCTAAATAGAATTATTATCCCATGTCCCCATTTACGAATGTCCTCATTTCTGATTCGATCTCGCAAGGAAACACTAAGTAAAGCCCTGGTGTGTGCCCTAGTATTGCTACAATGCACTCTTGTGGTCGGGCCCTTACCAAAAAATAATAAATAGGTAATAATAATTATTGCTATTGACGACCTCGGTAGCCGAGAGGCGAGCATACCGGACTTGGTGTCGCTATCTCTGAGGCCCGGTTTAATTCCTGCCGGGGGGCATGACCACCAAAACACGATATGATATCGCGATTTATCGACACCAACTGTCATTTTTTCTAAATATTATCAATATAGCCGCCATGTTGAATTTTTTATCGAAACAGCTATCATAACATGTGACGTTATCGTCACGGCGATTCAACATGGCTGCTATATCTATCGTGTTTTTACAGCTGGTCTCGGGTCGATATATTGCTATATCACATCGTGTGTGTTCTGATCGGTCAATGAAAAAAAAAATCTATATTTTCTCGGGTCTGGGTTCTGTGGTACAGTCTTTGTTTCTGATTTCTGTAACACAAATGCTTATGCTACTTATCATAGGACCAGAGCAATGTATGTGATAATGTCCAATATTTATTTATTTCGTAGGAATGCGGCGAGTTTGTGTGCAATGTCTGCCACATGCACTACAAGTCGCGCTTCTCACTGACTTCTCATTTCAGGTACGTAACGTAAAGTCATCTAGCACATACCCTATAGAGCAGCAATATGAACCATCTTTCTCCGAAACTAGTGAGTGATTTTTCACTTACATTTAGTATGAAATGACTACTCCTGTCAGTGTTTGACAGTACAAAAACAGTAAAGATATAGATTAAAAAATGGTGGAAAATTTTGTCGAACAAATGAAATGACATTTCTACTGTATAGGGTATGTGCTCCGTGCGTAAACTAAACCTACACAGGATGAATTTAAGTGTAAAGTATGTTTATACTTATAACAAACAACTTTGCCCAAGAAACTAGTCACATAACCTAACTTAGACCGGATTCGACCAAGCTGGTATAAGTTTTAACTTGAGAGTATAGCACTGCTTAATCTGATTTTTCATTCTACCAACCACTAATCTATGAAAAATATTAAAACGGGCGATTTTGACAGTGTTTACATTAAACTGAGAATAGAGAACTGACTGCCTGAATTGAATTGCGTAAATGTCAAAGTTGTCACTTGTCAAATCCACTCCTGTCACCTCGAAACTGACATGTTGTCAACATCTAGCATTGACACTATTATCCTACAAAATTAAAATGTTGTGGCAATTCAAGTCAAAATAGAAGAAATGGATTACATAGATTTTGGTAGGTTTATCAATTCGTTGATCGTTCACTCTTGAACTACAGAATAACAATACCGAGTATAGTGTATTGCTCGAAAAACGTAATCGAAGTTATCCAAGGGTAAATTCAAGGTGTAAAATTATACCCGTAATAGTTATTCTGGTATAGCTTTGTGTTTGGTGGAATCGGCCCTTAGTCACATAACCTAACCTAATTAGCTTGTTTAACATTTGGAACCCTACCATACCCTATAGAGTATTTCCCCATCTGTTTTTGTATGAGCGAGCATTGACAGGAGCTAACATTTCATATTAAATGTAAGTGAAAAAGCACTTACTAGTTTCGGAGAAAGATGGTTTGTATTGCTGCTCTATAGGGTATGTGCTCGATGAACGAAACAAACTCCTCAGCTTTATAATATTAGTTAAGTATGCCTATATACGTGCCACAGCAGGGCACAGGCCTCACCTGAACTATGAGGTGTGTGTCCCATACTCCACCACGCGCGCAGTGCGGTGTTAAAGAGGTATTGTAAGGCCAGTGACTTAACCTTACTGTCAGATGCTATTAACCCGCCCTAACGCCTCTGCCTGCCTAGCATGATATGATATGAGCACTAAAACACGATATGATATGATATGATAAAGCGATATATCGACACAAACTTTAAAAATATGAAAGATATAGCCGCCATTTTGAATTTTTATCGAAACAGCGATCTTAATATGTGACGGCGATTCAACATGGCGGCTATATCTATCATATTTTTAAAGTTGGTGTCGATATTATATCGCTTTATCATATCATATCATATTATTATCGTGTTTTGGGTGACATGTTAGGGAGGCTGACTAGGCTTCGCGACTAGTATCAAGCGATATTAGCCGGGACCAATTATTAACGTGCCTTCCGAAGCACGGAGGTGCTTGTGATAAATTTCACTAAATATGGTTAAAATTGTCACCCATCCATTTAGAACCGAGGCGTAGGTGGCTTAACTTAGGTAATCAGTATCACTACCAAAGCACCTTACCATACCATAATATTAGTGTAGATTAATATTATTGTGCATAGATCCAACCACAAGACTTTCATAGAGTGCCGGCTCTGCCCGTTCAAGACGACGTGGAAGCCAGGCGCGGCCGACCACAAGTCGTATCATGATGAGAATCGCTACCAGTGCTCGACGTGCAACATGACCTTCGCGTAAGTATTCATTTAGTTAGTTCAGGGTTGCAAAAAAATTTTCCTCCCTAAGCACATGACCCTACACATTAGAATTCAAAGTATTTTTATGTTAATTACATGTCTTTATTTTTAATTTTAAAAAAAATATTCATAATGCTTGGCTCCTAAAAACCTTGCTTCATGTTCTCCTCCTAAATCTAGGGGGAAAACCCCTAAGTTGGGAACCCTGAGTTAGTTTAGCTGGGTGGCTGGCTGGCTGGGTTTTATCCGTACTTAGCCTCTTCATTTTGCAATTTTGCGTGCAACATATCCGTTCTTATGGGTATGATGACACATAGGCGCCAGCCTCCTCATTCGGTATCGCTTCCGGCTGACTTTTATAGAAGAGAATACAATAAACTCTTTTTATTTGGCACAAAATTAGCAGTTACCCACAATACCTATCTTATTGTTGTGCCCTACAGGGTCTATAATGATCTATTTTATGTATCTAATTATAACACCTGTGTAACATTATAGAATGCAATAAATATATTGAATTGAATTGAATTGAGTTACTTATATAAAACAAGGAAGAAGAAAAAAAGACAATGCATTGATTTCATAAAACTATCGATATTAGCAATAGTATTAAAGTAATACTATCTATAGAATCGATACTATTGATGTGACGTCAACTTTTAGCTAAAGTGGACTATCGATACGCATGTACTTCCATATACAGCGCCAAAATGGCTATAATCAAATAGGCATGATTTAAAAGTGACAGCAGTCAGTCTAGTGTAATACAGGTCAGTGTATAAAATAAATTAATAGTGACCTGAAATAAATATGGACTGGCTGCTGTCAAATTAAATTAACGACGAATCAAAGAATGGCAGCCCCGACGGATTCTCATTTTTACTTACATCCCAATAATTTATGTACATATTTTTTAATTACTCACTTGGGCTTTTTTAATTTTGTGTTTTATAATAGGAAAATCGTATCACTCAACACCCACATGCAACGCTCTCATCCCGAGGACGCGATATGCCACTTATGCGGTAAATCGTACGTGGGTCTCCTCAGTCTAGCGAAACACCGGCGCGCCGTGCACCAAGGAGAGGACCTACAGGTAGTATCTCGGAACATACTGTACTGTACTTTAAGAAGTACATGAAATAAAATAAAATCAAGTCCATTTATTTGCATGTGGTACAGAATATGACAAATAGTAAAATAGTTCTCACAAATCACTACCACTGGCATGCAAATAGCTTACAACTTATAATTATTATTATAATCATCATGTAAGCCTATTGCAGTCTACTGCTGAACGTAAGCCTTCCCCAAAGAGCACAATCGCTCGTCTTTTTCATCCAGCTACTGCCATCTATAAAGAATTTAAAGAGTACAACACAAAAGTAGTAGCAGTTCCGACCTGACATTTGAATTTCATAGTAAAAGTAACTGACATAGGTGTATCAAGTTTTAAAAAAAATCAAAAGATAAAATTTTATTCAAGAAGTCTAAAATTACAGGAACCGGAAACTTTCCGTCTCAGTCTAAAGCACTATTCGTAATATGTAATGCATGTACTTTGTGTAGTACATTAAAAATTGTGTTTAGATGTGTACCTTAATAAACCCAAGACACGGCAGAAGGAATCATAACACCACCAATCAACTGACGTACTCTCTATGATCTGTCAGACCATGATAAAACCATAGATTTTGTATGTGAATACATACAAAATCTATGGTTTTATCATACAGATAACAGCTCGTCAACTTACCACAAGACGTCAAATTTTATCAATTGATATTGATCTCTTTAAGTCAGACTTAAAGTTGAAAATCGGTTAAATGACCTTCAACTTTTTAAGTAGGTTGACCTGTCGTTGACATACACGTTACATATAAATTAAAATTAGATGTCTATTTGTAATGTCAAAATAACAGCTTTTACTGAATGCATATGAAAGTTTAAACGGTATTTTACAAAATCAATTTTTTGTTTGTTCCGGCTTATCTCCGAAACTTGACTGATTTTGACGGGACTCTCACTGGCTTAGTAACTTCGGCTTCTATAATTTAAAAGAAGGAAAAGCTTAGGATTCCGCGCAAAAAATTAAAACCCACAAAATTTTAGCAAATACCGGTTCAATTCGGGAAGTTTTTGATTTGAATAAAAGTCGCCGGTAACCGTAAATATAATTTTACTTTACATTTTCCAGCTACCAGAAACCTGTCCCTGTTGCCCCATTTGTAACATGCGCTTCCGGGACGAAGCGGCCATTCGTATCCACTTCGCCGTCTCCCCAGGCCACTGGAAATCCGCTAAAAAGCCTAACATACCCCCTGAGCTTCCCCAAACGGAGGTCGTGAAAAATCTGTCTCCTAAAAACGAACCTGAATCCGGCCCTGTTACTTGTGAACAGGTAAGTCTTTGATTAAATACAGGGTATTTATTTAAATTTAAAAAAAGAAGCCAAAAGGAAGAAAAACAAATATTTATTTATTTAATTTGATTATAAAATTATTATAATTGCAGCTTAAATCACACGATCAGTATATATATATATATATATATATATATATATATATATATATAATTAAATATAACACATTAACTTAATTACACAATATTTCAGCTACTCGCAAACGCTCCCTACTGTCCCACTTGCGACATCCACTTCCTGGACGAAGCGGCTCTTCGCCTCCATTTGACTGTCTCCCCAAACCACGGATACCCCCCCGTAACCCCTAACGAATCCCCCAGCCGTCCCCTACCGGGTGACAGGTTGGAGACGTACCAGAGAAACGAATTGGTGTCTGACCCTGCCACTTGCGAACAGGTAAGTGTAAAAAGTTTTTTTTTTGTTAAAAATCAATTCCTTTTTTTGTCTCGCAAAATTTTTAGAATAGATCGACGGATTCAAATACATATATTTTTATTTTGTTCATACAATTCATCATCTTTACATATAATGCGGTGGTTTAGGGAAAAAGAAAAATTTTAAAAGAAACAGCCGAAAAATAAAAAAATATTTATTTATAAGAAAAAAAAAGTTTTTTAAATATATATATTTGGATTCCAACTATAATCTAGCTGCAAAAATAACGCATTTTAATCGTGCAGCTATTGTGCAGCTCGAGTACAGTCGTTAGGACTGCACGCTGGCGCAGTCGGTTCGCAGTTTCAATGCAGTTAGGCCTAGCGGGATTCAACTCTTGGTTGCTGGCGTCATAGTCTGAAATCACTAGAATTGTCGTCATAAAATACACGAAGTTATAGAATAGAATACATTTCAATATTATTATTTTAATTTAGAGATAAATAACTGATGACGACCTCCGTAGCCGAGAGGCGAGCATACCGGACTTGGTGTCGCTGTCTCTGAGGTCCCAGGTTCGATTCCCGGTCGGACAATGGAGAAAAAATATTTTCTATATTGTCTCGGGTCTGGGTGTTGTGGTACCGTCGTTGTGTCTGATTTCTGTAACACAAGTGGTTAAGCTACTTATCATAGGATCTGAGCAGTGTATGTAATGTTGTGCAATATTTATTATTATTTTATATTTATTATAACTATTATTATATTTTCAGCTAGTAGGAAACGCTCCTTATTGCCCCAAATGTGACATCCGCTTTCGAAACGAAGCAACTCTTTGCGTCCACTTGGCTGTCGCCCCAAATCACGGGGAACCCCCCAAAACCCCCTGCGAATCCCCCAAACCTCCCCCGCCGAAGCGGAAAGTGTACCGCAGAAACAGGCCGTCGGCGGGGCCCGTGACTTGCGAACAGGTAAGTTATTGCGTTGTTACAAATCTTACTAATAGTATAAAATATTCGATTTTATGGCTTCATATACCAGCGCTCAGAAAGTGGTCATAAAACCAGTATACTTATTGAATACTTTCTTTTCTATAGAACAGTAAAAAGTATTAACTAGCGAAAAAAATGCAATACTGTTTTTAACAGTACGGTAGGGAAGCGCTTAATGGGCATGACACATGGAAGCCAGCCTCCTCTTCCGGTATCGATCGATATCGATTATTGCCAATTTCGGAATGGTCTGTATACAAGAAGAGGGCGAGGTCTGACTGGCGGGCTGGTGGAAGTGGACGGAAGGATCTTCGAATAGCAGTAGGCGTTTGACGTCAAGGAAAGTAGAGTGGGGAAAAAGTAGAGCAATGAAAAATCAGCTTCGTGTTATGTTCGTAGCTGTCACGACAAATGCTGAGCGAGAGCCTTTTTGACACATCAGATCCCTTTAAAGTTTTATATTGTTATGTATTTTTCTCTTGTGTGTCAAATAATCGTTTGTATTTCTATTTCTTCAATGTCAAGAGGAGTCCGTTCTCCTTTAAGCAAGAGCTTAAGGATCGGAATGTTAAATTGGCTTTTGTCAAACTACGAGGCTACACCTGATCCGTATCAATCTGTCTTGTCTTGATGAAGAAATATGTTAACTAATACAAATGTTATTTCGTAAAGTGTTAACTATAGGTATAGCGCTTATGGTCTGACTGTAGCTAGCACTAAACATACCCCTCCCCCCTCCCGCCCCTCCAGTGCGACCTGTTCTGCCCGACCCTGCGCACGTACATGAAGCACTTCGGCGACGCGCACCCGACGCACAACCGCACGCAGTTCTCGCCCGTCCTCCCCACCTACATGTGCGAGCTGTGCGGGAAGATCTTCCAGGTAAGAGAGACCGGGATCGGGGATTATTCTAGACTAGCTGTTGCCCGCGACTTCGTTCGCGTGGTCTTTAGTTTATTCATTGAGCATTTTCTACGCAGTCACAATAAGAAAGTACAAAAATAAGTTTTTAAAGTCAAACTCTGCAACGTGTTACGGAAACCTTGTAAAACATGGGTCGAAAATATGATAACAAAACTTGGCCTACCGATACAAACAGGTTCCAAAATACGTGTGAGCGTAATAAACACGACCCTTTTTAAATTTATAATTAATCAGAGGGTAGTTTTTATTTATTTTAAAAGTACATTTACTATCAAGATAATTATCAAGGTTAAGATAATAATCATGTTATAGTAATCCTATAGAATAAGTTATGGGACCTTTTAAACTGACATGAATGCTAATTTAATTTATTTGTACCAGGAATTTTTTATCTTTTTGTGTGTTAACAATATTTGCATGCCAGTTTCTGGTGGACTGTGCGAACATTATCTGTAACAACTTGTAGACCACTTTTCATGGAAATAAACCGATTTGATTCATGATGATTACGAGGGCGGCACTGAAAATTTCAGGAATCAAGGAAGTGACACAACATTACTATTTAAAAATGTATTTATTACTTTTCAAAGTATTCTCCGCGAAATTTGACACATTTTTCTATACGACGGAACCAATCATTGAAGCAACCATTCCATTCGGAAGTTTGGGTCTCCAAAATGGCCGTTTTGTAGGCGTCCACAGCTTCTTCAGGTGATAAAAATCTCTGACCACGCAATTTATTCTTTATTTTAGGGAAAGTATAGAAATCATTAGGGCTTAGGTCGGGGCTGTACGGCGGATGGTCTAATAACTCTATGTTTTCTTGCTCTAAAAACCTTTTGGTCTGTGCGCGGTGTGAGAACTAACATTGTCGTGATGGAGGATGATGCGGCGGTTGCAGTTCTCTTTACGGAGTTCAGAAACGACCTGTGGCAAACAAATGCTAGCATACCATTCTGCATTAACCGTTCTTTGTCCCTCAAGAGGAATATTCGCAACATGGCCGGTTTTGGAGACAAACGTGGCCACCATTTTTGTTGCAACACTCCGTGGTGAACGAACAATTTTTGTTGGCTTTAACTCTTTTTCGAACACCCAAACTCGTGACTGGTTTTCTGTTTCGGGTTCGTACGCGTATATCCAGGATTCGTCACCTGATACGATGTTGTATACAGCATTTGAGGATCCTGCGTGGAATCTTTCGAGAGTTCTGACGCACCAAGTAGCGCGAGCCGCTTTTTGCTCTTCACAGAGCGAATGCGGTATCCATCGGGAAAACAACTTTTTTACACCTAATTGTTCATGCAAGATTGTTTGTATTTGACTCATGCCAATGTCTAAAGTTGCCTGAATTTCGCGGTATGTCACACACACAGAGACCTTGTGATAAGACCGAGAATCTTTTTTTAAATAAATAAATGGTATTCGATTTTTAAAACCAAGGAGTTTGCAATTGAAAAGATGTCAATATGACAGGAACAGTGGAAATATTCCATTCGCGATACTTTTAGTGCAGCCCTCGTATCAAGGTATGGGTATCAGAATAATTATCAAGGATAACATATTATCAAGACAATTATCAAAGTATCATGATCATTATCAAGTTTTAATTATCAAGGTTATTATCAAGTCGCAACTATCAATATAATTATCAAGGAAATAAATATCATAATTATTTTAAAAGTGTAATTATGATTAACACCAGAACATCACGATCCTGAACGAGCACCGCGTGTCGCACAGCGGGCTGCGGCCGCACGCGTGCGACAAGTGCCCAAGCACGTTCAAGACGAAGCACGACCTCCGCATCCACCACGCCAACCACACCAAGTCGCGCCGCTGTTCCCTCTGCGGGAACGTGTACGCCACCATCGGCGGGCTCATGCGACACATCATGGTGAGACCCGTTCTGTATCCAGTCCTACCTGGCTGGCACCCACCACGCCAACCACACCAAGTCGCGCCGCTGTTCCCTCTGCGGGAACGTGTACGCCACCATCGGCGGGCTCATGCGACACATCATGGTGAGACCCGTTCTGTATCCAGCCCGACCTGGCTGGCACCTACCACGCCAACCACACCAAGTCGCGCCGCTGTTCCCTCTGCGGGAACGTGTACGCCACCATCGGCGGGCTCATGCGACACATCATGATGAGACCCGTTCTGTATCCAGCCCGACCTGGCTGGCACCCACCACGCCAACCACACCAAGTCGCGCCGCTGTTCCCTCTGCGGGAACGTGTACGCCACCATCGCCAACCACACCAAGTATTGATTGACGAAAGTTTTGAATTGAATTGAAAGTATGTAGTAGCATTCTTTTTGAGATATAGAATGTCCTATGAATATTAACATTATTCTTTATCCCACCGACCCAATTCGTGTTGTTCACCAATCTAGAGGATAAAATATGTTACACTAAGTTTTTATTTTTTTATTATTGAATAGGATTTTTAAAAAGTAAAAGTATTTTAGGGACTGTTCATGCAGAGTTGACTATTTAATAAAGGAAAAATATTTAAAAATCCGTTGTTTTTTTTATTAGTCGTGGAATTGATAATTTTAATGAATGGATCCTTTTTTATTATTTTTTCCTACTAGTTACTGATTGACCAACAAAATAAAAATTCTCACAAAATATAAAGGTTCTCAATTCGACTGTATATTTTTTTTGTTTTGGAATTTACTGTATACTTGACTCGATTTTGCGCTGCTCCCTAAAATTTAACTTTCTTAACACCTCGTATTGCATTAACGATAAATCAAAACTAAAGTAATATTTTTTTTTACAACCCAAAGTGCATCCATCAGATCCACACGGGCAAGCCGTACTCGTGCGAGCCGTGCAACAAGCGGTTCTGCACTCCGTCCGCCAAGCGCGCGCACTACCGGCACACGCACCTCGGCGAGCCCTGGCCCAAGAAGCGGTCCAAGGGGCAGTTCGAACCCAGGTACCGGGGCGGCAAGGTACTCACCGATTTACTACGCCTCTGGTATTCTAGACCATGTCTCTAGGTTTGATAAACTACGCCTAATTTTGCTACACTACGCCCCTGTGGTTTTCAAACTACGCCCCAATGAGTTTTAAAATACGCTCCTAGGAGTATTAAATAGGCTAAGGATAATAGGACGATTGGCTTCTTTTAAGCGACATAACTATGAGTTCTTGTATAAAATATATATTTATCACACGCACCTCGGCGAATCCTGGCCCAAGAAGCGGCCCAAGGGGCAGTTCAGCTGCAGGCAGTGGGGTGGCAAACAATGGATTAATATACTACTTGTCTGGTATTCTAAACCACGCCACTAGGTTCGATATACCACGCCCCTGGGATATTTAAACTACACTCTTGGATTTCTAAACAACGCTCCTAAGTTTTATAAACTAATCCCCTAGGATTAATAAACTACGCCACATGAGTATATTTAACTACGGGGCTAACGGGCAGAACACAACTACATACATCACCATGCAAAAAGCTGCAATTTTAAACACATGACGAATCGTACGATTGTCGTTTTCTTATACCAACTATCAAGATAAATAAATATTAAGGAATTATTATTATTCAAGATTATTATTAAAATAATTTTTTGAACTTTAAATTGAAATACGGTTGAATAAATCTTTGAAAGCTTGACATGCCTTTAAATGAACCAAATGAAGAGTTTTTTTTTATATCTTAACGACCTCCGGAGCCGAGAGGCAAGCCGGACTTGGCTTCGCCATCTCTGAAGCCTCGGGTTATTTTCTGTATTATCTCGGGTCTGGTTGTTGTGATAGCGTCGTTGTTTCTGATTTCTATAACACGCTTTGGCTACTTACATTAGGATCAGAGCAATGTATGTGATGTTGTTTAATACTTGTTTATATTCTTTTTTTTATAGTTTCAATCTGAAGCTGATATGGAAACTGAGATGCAGACGGAATACCAAGGTGAAGACCAGAACGTCCTGACCCAGTACATTGATGAAGAATGATAATATCAATGCAGACAACACGTATTTATTTTTAAAGGATTTTAAGTTCAGACAGTAAAAATTAGTTCTAAAGGTGACTGGTGATCATTTCTGTTGACCTTGCCTGACCTTGCCACTTTTTTATTTTTAATTCCGCCCACTAAGTAACCAGTCACAACTACTACCACAGAAATATTAGAACTCATTGATGTTAATTATTTTTATGGGTTTTACTACATTTTGTCTGGTTTGAATGCCATCTGGATTTTACGGGCGGGTTTCTGTATACAGGGTGTTTCCAAAAATAATATTTAAGAGTGTGAAAAAATAATGAATATTAATAATTAGTGTCTCTAAGTTTAAAAAAAGAGTAAAAATTTTAAAATTCGAAAACTCTGTACAAAAAATTTCGGAACATACATGGGGTATTATTCGGGTAGGGTTTTTTAAATATATCTGGAGTTTCCCACCATGAATTTTTTTGGATGGCCCTGTCTATAGAATAGAATACTTTTTTATTTTATTTTGCACAATATTTGGCAGTTACAACGCATAAATGCGGTCAGCTGAAATGTTAGCCTGGAAGGTTAATAAACAAGGTCAACTGAAATAGTGGCACAAGTCACAAAACAGTGGAAAGATAGATTTTAAGCAAGTTTTATCTTAAGTAATAAAGTAAATTGTATTTTTAAGCTGTTTTATTTACATCATTTATTCAACAATGTAACAATAAACAAATTGGGGGCGTGATCTCTTATCTAGGTACAATTAAAGTTTTATCAATGATTATTAAACAAAGACTCGTCCATACACACTTAAACCAGGCTTACGGCTGGCTGCATTATTTTACAGTAAAGTTTTATCGAGGCTAGAATATTTTAAAAAAATGTTTAAAAAACAATCTGAACAAAGTCCACTATTTAGACAAACAAAATCAATGGGGAATATGCATGTATTTTTATTTGGTCTTAAAATAAATAGTACATACTTAATAATAATTAATAAAACAAAGAATTTTCGAAAAATATTGATAAATACCTGACACAGCCTATTAAAGTCGCGTGTGAAACAACGAGATCCGATATGTATGTATGTAATATGATATAACGTTCGTTATAGCTCGTGGATGATCGCTTGATAAAAACGAATAATTCAATGGATTTTCTTGCATCCTAGACTACTCTGAACCACTCCCTAAAACTTGGCTCATACTTTCTTTAGCACCCTGCATATTTAATTTACTGTAACAGGAAATTTCGGGTATTCTATTCTAGGCAACTACCACGCACAGGCAAATTGTAACTTCAAAGAATTGAAGATCCTATCGTTACGAATATCGACTTGGGGACATCACTAATTTAGTTCGAAGTTCCGATACTACGACCTACAGCGCCAAAATGGCAAAAATCAAATAGGCCCAATTAATTAGAGAGCCGCCAGTCTATATTTTTTGTATGTACATGGCACCCTTTTTTTTTTTACAAAATCTAATTAAATGAAAAAACTTTAGAAAAAGTAAATATTAAACACTGCAATACAAACAAAATCATTTTTCTAACAATTGAGTGCTTAAAATTACCTAAAAATTTAACAAAGGTTGGTTGTAATCAGTCTACAGCCCTCTGTATGCTAGATGAGTTAAGCGGATCAATTATATTCTCTTTTCTGAAGTTTTAGGTTATATTATAAGAATATAGAAAATTGAGAAAATACTTAAATATTAGATTTTTATTTCAAAATGAACTGCAAAAAATGTTACTTTGGTTGCGAAGGAAATGGTATGTACTCCAACATTAATTATTAAGTTTATTTAGCTTCTATTGTGATTTTAATCATTTTATTACTCAAAATAAAAACAAACTTCATGTTATAATGAGCTAAGTTAGTAATTAAGTAAGTTGGTACTACACATAGTTGGTAATTTATTCTTAGGCAAATGTATTACATTTTTTAAACCACATACTCTTTTGGACTTCATCTGTGTAGAGTTCAGAACTAAGCCTAAATGAATAATCATCCTACAGTGAACATTAGGATGAAGGGTCATCATCATCATCATTTCACGATAATAAATATGTTATGACGACCTACGTAGCTGACAGGCAGGCAGACCATACTTGGTGTTGCTATCTCTGAGGTCCCGGGTTCGATTCCTGATCGGTCAATGTATAAAAGTAACTTTTCTGTATTGTCTCGGGTCTGGGTGTTGTGGTACCGTAGTTGTGTCTGATTTCTGTAACACAAGTGCTTTGGCTACTTACCATAAGATCAGAGCAATGTATGTGATGTTGTCTAATATTAATATTAATAATCATTACAGAAGTAAAACATAGATTTCCTAATTATTTAAGTAGTCGTATTGACACTTATGAGCGGTTCCAAGCCTGGAAGAATATTCTAAGCGACGAAGTGAAAGCCAAAGGCGATAGATATATATACCAATGTGTAAGACTATGTGCGTTGCATTTCCCCAAAAAGTACAGGACTCCTGATTTCAAACTATCCAGGAATGCTATTCCAGGTAAGTTTTATTATTAATATTTAATCATCATCATCATCATTTCAGCCATAGGACATCCACTGCTGAACAAAGGCCTCCCCCATTGACTTCCAGATTGGCCGGTTGGAAGCGGCCTGCATCCATTGCTTCCTGCGACCCTTACCAGGTCGTCTGACTACCTTGTGAGTGGACGTCCTACGCTGCGCTTGCCGGAACACGGCCTCCATTCTGGAACCTTTCTGCCCCATCGGCCGTCAGTTCTACGTGCTGTGTGCCCCGCCCACTGCCACTTCAGCTTGCTAATCCGTTTGGCTATGTCAGCTAATATTTTATCTACCATTTTAATTTAATTACATATATATATATATATATAGCCATTTATTTCAAATCTAGTTTTTTTTTTTTTTTTTTTTTACATTTCAAATGTTGTTAGTTGTTGGTTAGTAAGTTGCTTTAGACTAGGGGTTTTAGTATGGTTAGTTAGGCTGTTTCTAAGATTTGAACCCTTTGGGTAAAGGCCTCCTCCAGCTCCATCCATGCCGCTCTATCTTTGCCCAGAGTCATCCACTTTGTTCCGGCTACTTGAGTCAGGTCATCGGCCCATCGTCTTTTTGGTCGGCCAACACTCCTTTTTCCTGATGGACCCTTCCATTTTGTGGTTTCGATGGTCCACCTTTTGTCAGTGTAGCGTGATATGTGGCCAGCCCATCGCCACTTCAATGATAGAGCCTGTGTGAGAGCATCTGTAATTTTTGTCTTCTGCCTGATTTTTTCGCTTCTTGTTTTGTGGATTTTCTTTATTTGTAAAATACTTCTCTCCATTGCTCTCTGGGTTCTTTGTATTTGAGATTTCACTTTTTTTGTGTAGACCCATGTTTGGCAGCTATATAGTAGGCAAGGTAAGAGACAAGTGTCCATCACCACTTTTTTCATGTGTAAGCTGTAGTTCCCTTTTAGAATTTCTTTCAATGACCAAAATCTTCTCCAGGTTAAGTTTACTCTTCTAGTCACTTCTTCTTCATTGTTTGTGCTGCTGAACGACACCTGCCTTCCCAAGTATATGTATTTAGCGACATATTCTATGCAATTGCCCTTTACTATGATAGGTCGTTTATGGCTATTTGTCATAATTTTGGTTTTTTTAGCGTTCATTTCGAGGCCTACTTTTGAACTTTCTTCATCAAGGGATGTAATCATTGCTTCTAGATCTATCGGGGTTTCGGCTAGTATGGCAATATCGTCCGCAAATCTGAGGTGACCTAAATGGCGACCGTCTATTTTGATGCCCTTAAGTGTCCAGTCCAGCTTGCGGAATATATTTTCAAGAACAGCAATAAAAAGTTTGGGCGACAAGGGATCGCCTTGTCTAACTCCTCTTTCTATGTTGATTGGGTCGCCTCTAGTTTCGAGTTTTACCCTGCTTGTGCTGTTATCGTAAATATGCTTTATGATGTTGATATATTTTTGTTCCACCTTGAATTGGGTAAGTGCATCCCAGATTGAGCTGTGGCTTATGCTATCGAAGGCTTTGCTATAATCGATGAAAGCCACATACAAGGGCCTGTTAAACTCGCTATATTTTTCTATTATTTGTTCTAGTGCCTGTATGTGGTCTGTCGTACTGTAGCCTGAGCGAAAGCCTGCTTGTTCAATTGGTTGAGAGTTGTCGATTACATGGGCAATTCTTCTTAAGACTATAGAAGCAAAGAGTTTGTATATGCTTGCTAGTAAGCTAATTGGCCTGTAATTTCCTATATCTAGTGGGTCGCCTTTTTTAAACAGAAGTATTATATCGGATGTGCACCATTGTTTTGGTACGGTTTCTGTGTCTAGTACCATGTTGAATAGTTGGGTTAGGTGGTAAGTAAGGACCGGTGCTCCAAGTTTTATAGCTTCGTTGCTTAGTCCGTCAGGACCAGGGCTCTTTTCTGTTTTAAGTTGTTTGATGTGGTTGTTCACTTCGTTTTCGGAGATTGGTTCGATCTGGTTTATTGTAGCTTCGGCTCTATTTGGTTGCACACTTCTTTCCAACTTGTCTCTTCCTTTGTACAGTTCCATGTAGAATTTCGTTGCGTGGTCTTTGACATCTATCCTTGTTTTGGTTTCTTCCGAGTTGTTGTGTAGTTGTCGTATCCAGGATTTGTGTGAATTTAGTTCTTTGAATGCTCGCTTTGTGCTTCTATATTTGTTTAAGTTTCTTGTTATTACTACTTGTCTGTGGTGGTTGTAATCTTTCTTTATTGATTTCTTTGTTTCTTTGTATAGTCTACTTAGTTCGTTTTTCTTATCTTTGTTTTTGTTTATGGTGTGTATAAGTTCAGTTCGCTTCCTTATTAGTTCTTCTGTTTCTCTGCTAAGTATTTTGTGAATTTTCTTCGAAGCTGTGTTGTTTGTTATTAGGCTGTCTGCCATGGATTCAGTTATTAAGTTGTGATATAATTGGACGCTTGTTGGTTTTGTTTTGGCGTTATCAATGTGTGTTTTCAGTTTGTTCCTGAAGATTTTGATTTCCTCTTCTGTTTTTGGGATGTTACCAAAAGGTCTAAAGTTTTTTCTGCTCTTTTTAGGTAGTCTCAGTTGTAAAGTTGCTCTTAATGGTCTGTGGTCCGAAGGGAATCTTACTTTATTCAGAACTTCTACATTTGTTATTAGTCTCGGGCTGTTAGTTAGTACGAAATCTATTTCGTTCTTGGTTTTTTTGTCAGGTGATATCCAAGTCCATTTGCGACTTTCTTTTTTCTTAAAGAAAGTATTCATTATCGATAGTTTATTTTCTGCAGCATATTCTATTAGTCGCTCTCCCTTTTCGTTGCGTTCTCCGTAACCAAATTTACCCATGATAAGACTTTCTTCTTCCTTTGGGAGCCCTATTTTGGCATTAAAGTCTCCCATCACCAGCACTATCTTATCGTTTGTTAGTAAATGTGCTTTTTCAATGTCGCTATAGAACTGATTTATTTCCTCTTCAGATGACTTGTCTGTGGGTGCGTATGTTTGAATTAATGTGATAGAGATTTCTTCAAATGCTAGTTGGAGTAAGGCTACTCGTTCTGAAATTCCTTGAAAATTTGATATTTTGTCTTTGTGTATTTTTTTAATTAGGAAACCAACGCCATGTAGGCCCTTTGTTTGTCCAATGTAGCACAGAATGTGATCTTGATATTCTTGAATGTTGCATCCTAGCTTCCTGACTTCTGAGAGACCCATTATGTCCCAGTTGATGTTTGTAAGAGCGTAGGTGAGTTCGACGTGTCTCTCTATCGAGGCCAAGGATCTCACGTTGTACGTGCATATTTTTATAGACTTATATTCGTGTTTTATGTTGTTGTTATTATTGCTAGTTTTCGTAATTGGAGGGTGATGGTCTAAATTCCCGCGATGACCAGTCGTATTGGGAATTGAAGTTAAGTTGTTTATATTTGTTGTTGTATTTTGTTTTGTTTTGTTGCTATTCCGGCTGTTTGTGGCTGTTTCTAGTTTTTTGGGATTTCGGAAACTGATGTTGATCTTTCCCGCGCTACATAATTTAGTATGTTTGGTCTTACGATCTCTTTTGAGACGCCAGGTGATTCACTTGGAGAGTTAGTAGTAGTTCTAATTTTGTTTGTATGTCGTTTGTTTTCGAAAACGTTAGTTTTGTTTATTTTGGGCGGTGCTGAATGTCTTTTTTCATCGCTATGCTCAGATTGTGTTGGTGTTTTAGATGGTGACCGTTTTCTTTTTTCATTCCCTTTTGTGCTATTATTTATATTGTTTTTAATTATGAGCTTGTCGTAGCGGATGACAGCGAAATTCCCTTTCTTTAGTTCTTCATGTTGCTTTGATTTTAATTCCTTTCTTATTTGTAGGACCTCTTTGGGGAAGTCTTCGGTTACATAGGTGTTTGGGGGAACGTGTTTGCTTCTCTTCAGGATTTCTAGTTTCCTCCAGGCTAGAGTAAATTTTATGAGAATAGGCCTTATCTTTCCACCGATTTTTTTCCCTAGTCTGTGGACGACGCTTATTTCCCACTTGTCAAAGTTCTCTATCTCTGCAACTTCGCTCACGTTATTTAAAATCTTTAAGACTTTCTCTAGTAGTTCCGTGTTGTTATTTTCATTTTCGTCTATTCCGTGGAGAATGATATTGTTTTTCCGAACTTCTTTTTCTAGGTTGTATGCTTTGCTTTTCAACGTGGTCACCTCCCTCCTTAATTTTACGTTTTCTTCCAAAAGTGGTTTTAAATTTTCTTCTAAAGTGGAAGCCATGGTCCTAGTAAAGTTTTCTGTTAGGATGGTTGTTTGCTCTCGGAACTCTTTTCTCATATCGTTCATATTTAAGCTAATTTTTTCGTTTATTTTCTCCAATAATAGAGTCATCTGTTCTTCCATCGCCAATATTTTTTAATTTTCTACTAAATGGTAGCTTTTTCCCGTACTGGTATTACTGGATTTTAGTTGGTAACACAGTTTGTGTCTATGTTACGTTTTGTTTACTAACAACACTGTCGGGATCTGTCAGTTCTTGATTGTCACTTTGTCAGTGTCAAAATATGTCAGTAATGCCAGGTTTGTTGCTCTGATGCTTCTACCCTCACAGTTAAGGATGTTACAGTTATAACCAAGCAAGATGTGTTTTCAAACACAATTATTAGTGCTATTACTTAATTTTCCTGCAATGTGATTATTAGTGGACTTAGCTTTTTGCGTTCCCTCAGCCTTAAAACACTTTTCACTATGAACAGCTTCTTTTTTACACAGTTTTGAGATTAAATTCGCGGAGAGATTTATCGAGCGTCTGCTTTTGACAGCACCGGAACCGGAAAAAAGCGTTGACCTTACCGGGATAAAAAGTATCCTATGTGTTAATCCAGGCCATGGTCTATCTGTATGCCAGATTTCATCAAAATCTGTTCAGTAGTTTTTGCGTAAAGGGTAACAATCATCCATACAGACAAACTTTCGCTTTTTAATATTAGTATGGATTTATTTCTAAGCCTGTTTAAACTGTTCTTTTTTATGAATTGTTTATTTCTGTGTAAACCAGAATGTAATGAAAACACCAGAATCAGACCCCAGGGGGTTGTTGATGTTTTAAAAATAACCCTGTATTATTGACAAGGTGTAGTGGTTTGCTACACTACAAAGCCAGGCTGTTGCGGGTTCGAATCCCGTAAAGCCAGTAGTATTTTGGGGACAAACGCTGCCATTGGACGATCCTTCCGTCCACTTTCGTCAGCCCGTCAGTACCCGCCCCCTTCCTGTTCCGAAACTGGCCGTAATCGACATTAGTGTTTTTAAACTTGGTTCGAGTTTATATTCGGCTACACCACTCGAGTTTCAGTAAGCTAAAATCGACGTATGCTCAATCCGGAACAAGAAGCAAAGAGTCTACGACCATCCGTATCGATGGGAAGCAATGGTGGGGACAAGGTCGAGCAATGTTAAGAGGAGGGTGACTGGCGTCGGCTTAACTTTTCCCTCGTTATATAGAGGAGATGAGCTCAGCAAGGGTAGCTTGCCTAAAACGAGTAAGCGTTGTAAAATCTGTGCCTTTTGCATTCGTTTTAATGTAAGTGTGTAAAGGAATGGCGTGAGCATTGTAACTCACACTTTAACACGTTGAAGCAAACGTGGAAACTAATGTAAAAGGTAGGTAAAAAAAAATATTTTGTTTAGTATAGATTGTTTTTATAGTACAAGAGCCTCCATACATGGCAGAAGAAGAGACGAGAACTCCATCGTCCAATAACAATATAGATGTCAGTGAGAAAATTGTTCCTAGGGTGGAGAATGGAAAAATATATATTGACATTGATACCCAGGAACAAAACGCATATGAGGTTTGGACCTTGGTATTTTTGAAATAAAAATTTTACAGTCACCTTTTTGGCTGGTTAACGGATGTAAAAAAAAACAGCCCAGTTCGTGTCTGCCCCCCTAGCATGACCACCAAAACACGGTATGATATGATACAGCGATATATCGACACCAACTGTAAAAATATGATAGATATAGCCTTATTATTTATTTATTATTATGGCAACACTGGTAAAAAAATTACCGATTTCTAATACGTACAAACATTGCATGCGCGTGCGTGTCTCTTTAACAGATAGAAGATAGATACCTAATGACTCAAGAGGTCAGATAGCAGACTCGAATTAAAATGTAATAAGTCTGTTTTTTGCAGGATTTACAAGTTCTTGACCTGGATGATGCTGAGGACATTTTGACACATGTAAGTAAATTCCTTCTTTCTCAAGGCGTAGTGTTTACATGGGGCACACTAAAAGTTTTGCACTTCTAGCTAATCGGAACTATTTGAATTTCGAATGTAAATTTTTTTTAAACGTTGCAACCTTCTTAGTAATAAAAAAAACAATTGGCGGGAAATGATCTGTCAATTGTTCTTTAACACACATCAAAGTTCTACGTACGCAACAAAAATGGAATTAAGTCGAAAACATTTTAGAGCGATGATTTTTTATGATTTGTTGAATTTGAGAGAGGTTGAGTTTCTTTACATGACGAGTTTCGTGAACAACTGCCGTCAACAAAAATAATGTGGCTACTGTTAAGCGGCTAATTGAAGAAAACCCGCGGATTACATATGAGACAATTCGAGGACTGTTGGGGATTGGTATGAGCCAAATTCAGAAAATTTTACACGAAGAATTGAAAGTTCGGAAACTTTGCTGTCGTTGGATCCCTCATGAACTGACAGCGAAGCAGAAACGGGCTCGCGTGGAATGGTGTTCACAGATGCTACTGAAGTACGACCACGGACATTCTCATGCTGTTTATGACATTGTCACAGGAGACGAAACGTGGATTTATTGTTTTGAACCCGAAAAAAAAACAGCAATCTTGTGAATGGGTGTTTGGAAATGAGAACAGGCCAACAAAAGTGAGGCAGGCGGGAAACGTTGGTAAAAAAATGATCGCGGCTTTTTTTCTTAGCTACGGGTCCCATCTGAACAATTTCACTAGAAGATCAAAAGAGTGTTAATGCTAATGTTAATGTTAATATTCTACCATTTGTTTACCCAGAGTGTTAGAAAAATTTCGCAAAAGACGACCCAAAAGCCGCGTTCTCCTACATCATGACAACGCTTCTTCAAACACGGCCAACAAAACAAAGTCATTTTTAGCTTCCAAAAAAGTACAACTCGTCACCCATTCTGCGCATAGCCCCGAGCACCCGCAAAACTTATAGTGTGACCTACGTATTTCCAGCCAAGCACACCCAAGCCGTGTTTATTTATTTTTAGGGTTCTGTACCTTTAAAGGTTATAGGGACCCTTATAGGATCACGCGTGGAGACATCAAGTTGAAATTAATATGAAATTCTCAGGTCTGTAATGCCTTACAGCTATGAAAAAATCAAACTTCTATGTTAAAGGAATCGTTTATGTCGCATTTTAGATACCTACTCGCGTGAGATTCAATACATATACAGGAAGACTTTTTTATCACTATCCAAATTTAAATATAATAATCTATGAGGAAAAAAAACAATACAAATGCTTTTTCTTTTGGTATCGCCCAGTACAAAATGTTGAGATAAAGCACCTGGAAGTTGTCTAAACAAATACTAGGAGTATGGACACGGCACGCAAACTACTCTACGCGCTAGCGTCGACGCCTCTCCCCGCCCCCGCTTTTCATTGATGTTTTTACGATCCTTAAGTGGTTGACTTTCCCTTCATATTTTCGCGATAGTACGCAGCGCGCGGGACGGCGGAAACGCGGTAATGAGGCACGCATACGTCACGGGGTTGCGCGGGCGACTGAGTTGTGTGTTTGTTGACACCGGCCGGCGCGCCACCGATGCCGACACGAGGCCGTCGTCATGGCAACCCCGTGCCGCGGCCCGCGCGCCGCTGCCCTTACGTTAAGCAGTAACCGCATTAAATTAAAAATTATACAGAGTGTAACGAAAAGGTGAAATAAAACTTTGAGGGGTTATTCTACGGCTAAATTACATCAACTTTTTCTATGGAACCAACATCGAATTCGCAAAAAAAAAAACACTCCCATACTAAAACGCGACCAGCTGGCATCAGTTTGTATGGAAACGTCAATTTTTTTTTTAGATTTCGATGTTGGTCCCATAGAGGTCCCAAAGTTGATGTAATTTAGCCGTAGAATAACCCCTTAAAGTTTTATTTCACCTTTTCGTTACACCCTGTATTAGGAAAAAGATTTTATGGTGAAAACTTGACATACCATTTTTTTATAAATGGGTTCTCTTATAGCACAAGTAAAGGATAAAGTCCGAAAATCGTGAATTTAAAATTACATCACCAAAAAAAAAATTTTTGTTTTATGCTTATTTTTGAACTTTGATATTTTTATTTTGATCTATGTATCAATGATGTTGGTCTGTTTACCAACATCATTGATACATAGATTGATACTTAAGAGAACGCCAATTACGAAGCGACAGCCGGAGGATCGAAAAAAAACAAAATTACTTATAATCTAATTTAATTAAAATTACAATAAAACTAGTTCCTAATACTAATTGACTCGATCGATGTTAGATACGAAGTGAGGATGATGGCGGTGGCACGCTGTCCGGCGGCTCGGTCACGTTAGCGGCGCACGAGCGCAGAGTCAGCGTTTCCGTGATCTTGCAATATCTTGTGTGCTCTGTTAGGCGCCCGGGGTCAGCGGTATTCGTACTGGTAGAGTACATACTCGCCTTCTGTTATTCATATTTTCATCATCATCATCATTTCAGCCAAAAGAAGTCCACTGCTGAACATAGGCCTCCCCCAATGACCTATCATATCGGGGGGGGGATTGCTAATACTCGTCACGCTTGGCAGGCGGGTTGGCGAGCGCAGTTTTTTATAAGATTTCGCACGCAGACGCTGCTGCCCGTTTTGTGCTACAGGAATATATTAGTCGCCTCTTACGACACGCCTCCTGATGGCGGTGGGGAAGTGTATTCTTTACGGCCGCCCCACACAACACTTCGGACTTTGAATTCATATTTTACCTACAGTATTTTAACCTTATTCGCTTGACATACAATCAAAAACTACCGTAAAAGTTCTAAAGTCAGATTACCTTCGAGTCAAGACTCGAATTAAAATAAATTACCTATAATATCATTTTTGCAGAAGCCTGATATTATTGAGCCGGGTGATGCTGAAGAGATTTTGACACATGTAAGTATATTCTTTCTTCCTTCAAACACAATTTGTCTTCGCACGCGCTTTGTCTTGCTCCAAGTCGGGTTAATGAGATGATATCTTTTTTTAATTTAACCATTTCTGTACTTTTAGGCAAGGCCTCCCCCATACCTCTCCACGTATCCCTGTTTTATTATTATCATAGTAATTAGAATATAATAAGCTAATAAGCTGTCGCCAGATGGATGTCGGCCTCCTCTTAACATTGCTAGAAGTGGATCTTCTTCTTCTTCTTATTCTCTTTTTGGTGGCGATGAACGTGTGTTTTACCACCCGTGGGTTACACTGTCCCGCCAATATCACGTGCGCATTTACACGGTAAGATTATGTTACAAATTTTAATTTTAAAATATCTAAACGAATTTTTATCTACCAAAAACAAAGAGACAACACAATACACAGTTAATAACTAAATGCTAAGAAACATTATTTTAAAAATCATGCTATTGGCTTACCAATATTCACTTATGAAGGAAAAATAGTATGGGATTATAAAGAGACAAATAAAAATGAAAATTCCATTTTTATTTGTCACCACCGTCACAGGTTAATAAAGTGGATCTTCCAATAGCAGCGGGCGTTTGACGTCAAGGAAAGCAGAGTGAGGGCGAGGTCGAGCAATGTCAAGGGGAGTCCGATATCCGTTTAGCAAGCGCTTTACCGTTTAGTCTGTGGCGAGTCTTCATCATGTTGTTTTATTGTTTAGGTGTGCAGAATATGCTTGGCTACCGGTTGCAAGATGTATCCCATGAAGCAATACAATTTGGAGCAGACATATCTACTGCTTACTGGGATCACTGTAAGTTATTTTATATTAATTGTATGTTTTTATTTTTTAAGACATTACATGTGACATTTGTGACAGTGACAGTAGTAGTAGTAGTAATATTTATCCACAAAGGGAAAGGCTATGGTACAGAGCCATACAGCCAAATCTTGAGTATTTTATATTTTCATGTAGTGTGACAGTGACATTGACATCTGACAGTAATAGTAGTAATATTTATCCACAAAGGGAAAGGCAATGGTACAGAGCAATACAGCCAGATTTCAAGTATTTTAATTTTTCAATCTAAGTTAAAAAAGGTAATTTCTTTTGGAATTGCGCAATAGTTTATGTCAGCCTATTGCAGACTGCAGTCTACTGTTGGACGTAAGCCTCTCCCAAAGAGCGCCAAAGGGCCGATTTCCTGATTTTTACATCTGGCTACTACCAGCCATCTTCCTAGTTAGTAGTTCCATCTAACTCGAAAATTGCTGTTTTGGGGATAAAAATAAGTTGATTTTTATTGGCTTCTCAAAAACGGAGCTCTTTAAAATTGTTTGACTTAGTAACAAATGTATTCTTTTCTAGTCCGAAGATTACGAGTCAAAAATGCCTCAGACGCTGTGTTTCGAGTGCGCTAAGAGGATTCAGAACTTCACAGAGTTCAGCTCAAAAAGTCTCAAGGCGTGGTCGCTTCTCGTGAATCTTATTGAAAAGGATATGGTAATGTACTATTTAATCTTTTTTAAAATTGAATTCACAATATTGCTAGTTTAGATATCAACAAGCGCAGTGTACAAACCCCAGGTTGCCCAGGTCACAAGCAAGGGAATGCTAGGTCGCTTTGCTTAAAATAAAGGCTAACTTCGCAAACAACGGTATAATTGTCGACAGATAGTCAGAACTTCAGTGAACACAATTTTGCTATATATGGTTCCATGTAAACGAGGTACACCCGCGATGTAACTCTGTACAGAGACATCTATTGATAAGTTTAAGAACTAGATTCGTTTAGTAGTAATCGATCGTACAGGCAAGAAGGTTTTAGAATTACGGTACGTACCGGCGCAATATCAACGACCACCCACAAGGTGGACAGACGACCTGGTAAAGGTTGCAAGAAGCCACTGGATGCAGGCCGCTTCCAACCATCCAATCGGGAAGTCACTGGGGGAGGCCTATGTTCAGCAGTGGACGTCCTATGGCTGAAATGATAATGATAGTGTTTTATTTTAAATTCATTTATAGTAGGTACAGAATTTCAGACAATTGCTCGTCAACCTACCACAAAACGTAATTTTTTTCCAATGGATATTGATCTTTACTTGTCGGGCTTAAAGTTAAATATCGGTTCAATGACCTTTAACTTTTTGAGTAAGTAGGTTGACCTGCCTTTGACCTCATACAGTCCAAGTCATACAAAAACACTTTCTAGACTTAATCTTATATATAAAATGCTCGTGTCCACAATGTTCGTTCCCGTACTCCTCCGAAACGGCTTGACCGATTCTCATGAAATTTTGTGAGCATATTGAGTAGGTCTGAGAATCGGCCAACATCTATTTTTCATACCCCTGAAGACCACGCAGACGAAGTCGCGGGCAACAGCTAGTAATTATATAAAAAAGAGCAACAAAAAATTACCTACCTATTACCAAATACCTATTAACTAACCCTCCAAATGCAAAACCTAATATTTGTATTCGAGTACTAGAATTATTATTAAACACACATAGATCTCTATATTGTATAATTAATAAAATCTATAACACCATAACTTAAGTGCAAATAAAGAATTTCTTATTTCTAAATTTATATTGAATTTATAATAACCCTGTATTTCAGCTTACAATGGACACCATCAAAAGCGTAGACCGTGTAAAAAACATGCTGACATCAAAACTAACATGCACAAACATCAAACCTGACTACTTCAACATTGAAGTGGAAGAAGAAGAGATCGAGTTTGACGAATACAACGAATACGAATATATTACTGTTGAAGACCTGACAAGTGCCGAGAATTATGGAAATGAAATAAAAAATGATATTGAACTCAAAGTGAAGACTGAATGCGAAATCATATATGAAGATGACACAAAAATTGATCCTAATCAAATTAAACATTCTGGTGAAAATAGACATCCTACTGAAAGTGGTCACCCTAGTGATAATGGACATCCTACTAAAAATATACATCTCTCTGGTAACCAATATGTGTGTAAAAAAAGACTTCCAAATAAAATTAAAACAGAAAGTCGATATGATCTTCATTCTAAAAGAAAGAGAAAGATAATTAGGAAACCTGAAATAGTCTCTCACGACATGTTTATTGGAAAAAATATCGCATCTAAAGAACAAATTAAGATGGAGAATATTAAAGAAATTCACAAGCAACAAAACGTAAGTACATCATAATGAATCTGACAAATAAAGGCTGGCCGCCACTTGACATTGCTAAGAGGTCCACAATGTTAGGAGGCGTCCGTTCGCCGTTAAAAATAAATTGTTTTCACAATCACACCAATTATCTAACCCCAAACTAAGCAATACTTGTATCACGACTGGATAACGGATAAACATACTTAAATACTTTTATAAACATCCATGACTTAGGTACAAACGCTCGTGCTCATCAGACAAACATTGCCTTGCGGGTTTCGAACCCGCAACCGCTGGCTTTGTAGTCCGGAGCGCGAATCATTACACGAGACGGTCGTTTTTAAAAAGGGCTTTACGGGGCAAGCAAAGCTAATTCCAGATGGCGCCAGGGTGCTCGGTCTTGACAACTATTGTCAACATTATGTCCAACGTTTTTGTAGGGAGGCTGGCATATCTAAAGGTAATTTTAGGTACGGTCGGATAAGAAAGTGGTTTACTAGTTTTGGCAAAACTTAATATGTAAAATAGCCATAAGGTTGAACTCATGGTCTTCTTCTTCTTCTTCATCTATACGGTCAATCCCGGTTGCGTCCAAAGCCATCGCTTTGGAGCCCAGGGTCCGCTTTCCTTGATTACTCCTCCACTTCCCGCGGTCTTGAGCGTCTCTAGTTGTGAGATCATTGGCACGCATGTCAGACTTATTCTCTTTAACAATGAAAGTGATGCACAATTTTAACATATTATTTATTTGTTTTTGACGTCAGAAAGAGAGCATTAGTAGCTGTCAGAATAATTTTGCATGGGAAAATCAACCCTGGAGTTCTATGACGCGCGAATTTCAACCTTAGGGTGATAGATACATTCTTAGGTACCAACTGTACCAACTTGCAACTTTAGATAATTATGCCAATGAGGTTCGATGCCTTTCAAATGTTTGGTTTTTGTATGATGTTGACACAAGTTTGACAACTACGCATGCTACACCCATTGGGACACATTTCCAGTGTGTTTCCCCATTAATTCATACTAATATTTTTCTGAACGTAACTTCTGTCTGTTGCGTTTTCACGCCTAAACTGCATGAACGAATTTTGATGATTTTTCTCGGCGGTCAGGGGAAAAATCGTGCGGAAACCTGCACATTACGCAGCACTGGAAGTGTAGCCGTGGGCCAAAAGGTTCAGCCCCCCCAGCATGACCACCAAAACACGATATGCGATATACATATAGCGATTTATCGACACTATTTTGTCAAGTCAATATATTGAAAAATATGATAGCTATAGCCGCCATGTTGAATTTTTATCGAAAAAACGATCATAAAAATTTAACATGGTGTCTATATTCTTTCATATTAAAAAAAAAACGTTTGTGTCAATATATCGCTATATAATATCATATCATACTCGTATCGTGTTTTGGTAGTCATGTAAGGGGGGCAGGCTTGTCGTTCCGTTTAGAAATCCACGACATATTCTTATTTGCAGAAGGTGACAAAATAGTGGCCGAGTTTCTTCTATTCAGCCCACAAATTGCTCTCAAGCAGTAATAGGCCCACTGCATTACAAAGACAAATTGATTTGTTTCTTTAATTAAAAAATATAGTTGTACCCTAAAACGTATTATGAATTTGCAAAAAACATTAAATTCTTGGCTCAAATCTCTAACTTACGAACAAACTGAGGAAATTCTAAAAAAGTATAATTTTACTATTCTTAACTTGTATATTCTCGGAAAGTGAACTCACACACACACAGGCTAAATATTAATGTTTAGCTTAGAGCCAGTTTCACCACTTGCTGATAAGTTCCAGATAACCTATTTGGCACTTGTTTTGACAGATAACCCATACAATTAGCTGTCAAAAAAGTGCCAGATAGGTTATCTGGAACTTATTAGCAAGTGGTGAAACTGGCCCTAAGCTAAACATTAATATTTAGCCTGTAGCCTGTGTGTGTGCGTGTGCGTGTGAGTTTACTGTCCGAGAATATACTGAAACTGGCCTTTAAGAATTTGGTACTTTTAAACATACATTATAGTTATAGAAGAGTGGGGTTTTCTGGCACAAGTATATCCATATTTATAAGTAAATTTTATTTAAAAAAATAAAACCGACTTCAAAACACTAAAATGCTAAAAATAATCCTAACACTTAAGTACCTAATCAGATACTTTTGGAGTCGGTGCCAGCCGATGAGAGATTCAATGTTTTTGTTTGCACCGCCTCCAAAAGTAACTGATTAGGTATTTAAGTGTTAGGATTATTTTTAGCATTTTAGTGTTTTGAAGTCGGTTTTATTTTTTTAAATAAAATTTACTTATTTCATCAATTTTTAGTGATAAATCCTAATCTAACTGCTGAACACCGATTTCATCCCCTATTTTCCTACCCTTAGGAGTGATTTTTATTTTGCAAACTTTTATCATATTATCTTTGAAGTATGAGCTATTCAATAAAACAAAAATCATCAAAATCGGCTCATATTTGTCGAAGATAGGTAACAAAAACCACAACCAAAATATTATCTGGGTATATATTTGTGGATTTTCTCAAAAAGTTTTAAATCAATTTCGATAAAATTTATATGGGACCACCTCTGAAGTATGATCTACCAAACAAAAAAAGAATCATTAAAATCGATTCATAATTGGCGGAGTAATCGCGTAACATACATACAAAAAAAAAAAAAACATACAGTCGAATTGAGAACCTCCTCTTTTTTTGAAGTCGGTTGAAAAGACCTCAACAATCAATTTATGTTTTGTTTTTATACCGAATTTTTTTTTAAAATCTTTATTTCTTCCAGATCCAACCGGTCGCTAAGTTGTTCGACTGTGAACTGTGCCAGATGCGATTCGATACTGATACGAAAAAGAACCAACATGTTTGGCACACGCACTTGGGGGTGCCGCACGTAAAGAAGAAATCGTCAGGTCCTTAGCTTGACAAGCGCTGTACCGTTCTTCCGTGTACATTGTTAAGGCGAAGGGGAAGGCAAGTGACCTTGAGCATTTAGCGTCGACTGGCGCGACATCTATTCAGTGCCTAAGATAATACAAATGCTTCTCGAAGACTAAACATCCATCCGTTGCGCCCCTGTGCAAATAGATGGTGCGCAGACGATTCTGTGAGCTCATGGAAAAGTAGGGGCTAATAAGAGTCAAATCGATTAAAAATCTTTATAATTCTTAATTTGTTGATTATTTGAAATAAAAAAGTATATAAGTTACATGATATATTAATTCCCCTAACCCATATCCAGTATTTTCGCCAGAAAACTTGTACTATCCCATCTCTTTTAACTCTAGTGAACACAGCATACATTTTTTAAAATTTTTATGGACGGACCTATCGCTGAGTGCCTTTGAGGAAGACATTCGTCAGCTTAACCCGGGCAGCTGTGGCGTAGCCTAGGTCCGCCCCGCTAGCGGTCGCCGCGACCCGGCCGAGTGTGAGCCTCAGACTCGTACGTGTCGAGCCCCATACTAGCAGGCGTGATCGGGCCAATGTGGAGTGCAAAAGGCACCCTACCAAGCGGCGAACCCGCTAGTGGTGGCGCCGACGGGACCGGAACTGCCGAAACAGGCCGGACCGCTGTCGGGCTCCGCACTAGCGGGCCCGATCTGGGGGCGAGTCGGACTCTCACAGCATACATGTCGCAGCCGACTGGTTAAAATAGTCGTTTAATTGCACGGCTAGCCAATTCACCACACGGCTCGTTTTATAGTTGAATCATTATGACATTTAAAACAATTAACACCGCAGCGCTGTTTCGTTTTGGTTATAAGGTTGTGGCAACAGCAGGTGTTTTTTTTGTCGTTGTAGGTTGTAATAAGGTGAAAAAAAATAACCAACATAAGTTCCCAATGTTATTTAGAAATTTGAATATTTCAAGTTACTTTCAAGGGTTTCAAGAAATTTAAATTTATTGACATTTTTAACCAGCACCATATGGAACCGAAACATATCAATAGTTATAATAAATGATTACTGTAAAAAAATCATTTTCAAATGTTACATTTTTGTCGGTATCTTACATTGTCAAAAACGCCGGTAAGAATGACAGGTACGTCGCCATTGAGTAACTTTGTACTAGAACTGACATCCCAAAGCGAGATTTTGCACTACGCTCGCACAAAGTATGAGTAGTGTGACCGTCGACGAAGGATTTTAACATGCCTGTTCTAGTATTTTATAACTCAATGGATATTTAAAGGTTCGTGACGTCACGAACAAGTACATCATGGCCGAGGGTGTTTTCGCAGGATTTTAAAACGTAAAGAATAAAATGCAATTTTTTATTATTCTCAAAGCTTCCTATTCACCTTATCGTAGATTGGTAGTAGCCTTAATTTTGTTTGTTTTTATGGGTTAAAAAATTGCAATTGTATAATTTTTTAGTTTATTTAAAAATGCTGTGTACGCCTATTATTGGCATATGTATAAGAACTTATTAGCTCAAATAAGTATATTTTTTAAGAATGTATTTACATATATGCTGTTGGTGTACCTTATTGAATAAATAAAAAATAAAAAAGCTTCAAAAAATGAAATAAAATAGTTGACACTCTATTTGAATATTACCAAAAGTAATAACTCGATTTCAGAAAACAGTCAAATAGCCTATTTCCGTTTTGAGCGAATTATTTTAGTAAGTAGTAGGTGAATGAACCTTTGTTAATAACTAGATGAAAGTAAGACAAATGTAAATAAACGTTATTTGAAAATATTATTATTATTATTTTGTTTTATTTTTTACATAAAATTTATCAGAATTTTCTAACCTAAAAGAAAATATTTACGTTTTTTTTACCTAAAGAAATCGAGGGCCTTGTTTAATCCTAATAAAATTATTATTAGGATTAAACAAGGCCCCCGATCAAGAATCCCGGAAGCCTGCAGCAATCTGAAAAGGCTGCTGACCTTCTGGGATGACCTAGGATGGTTGGAGTAAGAAAGACTAAGCAGCACGCACAATGACCCAATCATGAGGCTAAGTGCGGAGGAAGCCCAGCTAAACTAACTAACTAACTATGTTATAATTTAAACTCGATAAAAACCAATTTATATCGAGACCATATCTTAATGAGCCCAATCACGATGCCTCTGACTGTATGTTGGTAAGAAATAGGGAGGACGACTATTTTTCTTCGTCTATCAGATAGATTCTGCAAAAGTATTGGTCACGTATTTTTTTTCATAATCAAAATATTACAGCCCCCTAGCATGTCTACCAAAACACGATATAATATGATATAGCTATATATCGACATAAACTTTTAAAGTATGATAGATATAGCCGCCATTTTGAATTTTTATCGAAACATTCAACATCGCGGCTATATCTAGCATATTTTTACAGTTGGTGTCGATATTTCGCTATATCATATCGTGTTTTAGTGCTCATGCTAGGCAGGCAGAAGTTAATATGATATGTCGCATGACGTCACGTAGGTAAAATTTTTACTTAGAAGTGACGTCACTCCCGAACTTTTACGCGCTTTATCTTTGTCATTTTTTTGATGATTAACAAAGAAAAAATAAGAGTCAATTATTGTTTCATAATTTAACTCACGGACTAAATAGAATTTCATTATCTTTACATAGTCGTCATCGCTATTAAGTAATTTGCAGATTCTAGGTGATGCTGCAGCATCAGGTCAAGATTACCGTGTTCTTGCTTCAACATCGATAGATAGATAGATATATACTCTTTATTGTACACCATACAAAGATTTACAATTTAGGCTTTCTTATCGCTAAAAGGGATCTTTTCCAGACAACCTTCAGGTAAAGGACAGATAAGAAGAAAGGGGAAAGTGGTCGATGTAATAGGATACTACATTTCGAATCGATTAGTTAGACCTTTAGATGTTGCGCATATCCCTTCAACTAGAAAATAACTGAATATCTCCAAACGGCTGAACAGAATTTCTTGAATTATAACTAAGAACACTCGATTAGGTTAACTTTCAAATAATAAAAACTAAATCGGCGATGTTACAGACATACGTTAAAACTTAAAACACTGCTTTGCCTCGGGCATAATAAAGTGAGATTGGTGGGAAAGAATTACTCCATATACACCGTGAATTTTTAATTACCCGAGAAAATTAACTATCATACTCAGATATCGATATACATCGAATTTGGCGAATAAAAAAAATTTTTTTTTATGAGAAATTTATTTAAAAGGTCCCTAACATACCGTAAAAAATATGCACCATAAAAGTCCTGCTAATTCAAATAGTAATCATTATCATTCCAACATTAACGGAACCAAAATCCACCTAATTTTAATACTACGAAGATGGTTTACATGTTTTTGGTGCATTAACAGGATTTATTTGAAGTCCTATAGAACGATATTTTTGTATGAACGCTATAATATTTGTGTGTTACTTACTGATATACATATTTTTATAAATGCAAATTTTAGTTTTCTCGGGTAATTAAAAAGTCACGGTGTATAATAGTTAAGATTCGAGATGTACTACTAAAGGCCTGTGCTAACGAGGGACTTTTGTCCGTAGAGGACAAAAATCCCAGAATCGTGAAAAAATGTCCGCCGCGAACTTGCCACGAACTCGACGCTCACGGTAAGCGATTATTTGTTGCCCGGTCATCGTGCATAAAATCAAAATCAAAAAATCAGTTTGATCTTTTGGCGTCCTCGGTTATTCGGGGGACTTTTTGTACGCGGTACTTTTAATCCCTCGTGTGCGGTACTGGATGCAATTGAAAGCGATCTATTTTGGTGGACAAAAAATTCTGTGGACAAAAGTCCCTCGTCTGCGCAGGCCTTTAGAAAAATATAAGGATTACTCGTTGTATGGACTTTCGTATTATTAATGAAACATTTTTTATTAATTAAGAGAGGCACTTTATTTAGAACAGAAATCAATTAATAACAAAAGCAAAAAAATCATAAGTCTAACGGCCAGTTTCACCACTTGCTTTTAAGTTCCGGATAACCTATCTGGCACTTGTTTTGACAGATAACCCATACAATAAGCTGTCAAAAAGTACCAGTTAGTTTATCTGGAACATAATAAAAAGTGGTGAAACGTGCCCTAAAAGAAATGACTTATTTACGTAAAAAAAATCAACAAACACAATATTGAATAAAAAAATAACAAGAAAAACATAAATCAAACAAGGTTCCACCATTTCAGAAAGTTTAAAAAATAAAAAACATTTCTTGTTTATTGTAAAAATAACAACGATAGCGAGACATATTATGTCTGTTTCAGACCATTTTTGTTGATCGGAGTTTACAGCCGGTGACAGATGGCGTCGAACACGGCTGCTGACGCGTCTTGACATTGTAAGGTCAAACGCTGCCATTGGTCGATCCTTGGGCTGGCGGAAGTTGACTGAAGGATAGACCAATGGCAGCGCTTGACCTCACAATGTCAAGACGAGCCCGCAGCCGCGTCCGTTGCAGTCTATCACCAGTTTTCAGGATCACTATTTTTATAGTCATAATATTTATGCTTAAGCATCATCCCTTTAAGGAACCGATAAGTTTAGCCTTAGGCTCGGACTACAAGCATCCGGAATTTTTCAGAACCCCATACAAATCGGATTGAATCCGGGCTTGTCCGCTCCGTTATGTATGGAGTTCGTAAAAATTCCGGATGCATGTGGTCCGAGCCTTAAACTTATGGCTTTGTTCAGACCAAACGTATTGTCGGCCGCTGGCTGTGAGCGCACGTTACGCAGTGTATCGCTTCTCCATATACAGAGTGTAACGAAAAGGTCCCATAGAAAAAGTTGATGTAATTTAGCCGTACAATAACCCCTTAAAGTTTTATTTCACCTTTTCATTACACACTGTATATAAAACATCTTGTTCACACCGAACCGACTATACGCTCTTACGTAGTGCATTGTCACTGGGGCTGATAGAGAGCATACCATACTCATAATCGGCGGCGGGCAATACGTTTGGTGTGAACGATGCCTAATAACCACCCACAGGTTCAATTGATTAAACCATACATAATAACTGTGCAATGTTGTTTTAAAAACTACGTAACGTGGCCTAACATGCACTTGACCGGTATAAAAAACGATTTTTTAAGTCAAAATCACGCATCCAATAATTAAATTATGAAATAAAAAGAAATAATGTCTTAATCGTAAATTAAGGACAACATTGTAACCACATACTCTATCTGTACATCATGATGGTGAACAACTTTAATTTGTTCTATGACTTTT
Organism: Anania hortulata; assembly: GCA_963576865.1. Lineage (NCBI taxonomy): Eukaryota > Metazoa > Arthropoda > Insecta > Lepidoptera > Crambidae > Anania > Anania hortulata. The sequence continues at coordinate 2,527,266 of OY756417.1, read as the reverse complement.
AATGATGAATTAATGATATGCCCTATATTTTTTGTCTTTTTATGTAATACAGGGTAACATTGCAAAGGGGTGCCAAATTTTAAAAATAAGATCTAGGGAACAATATAAAGAAGCGTCTTAATCGTTATTATGTTTAATTATTGTATGTTACGAAAAAAAAAAACTAAAATATCCGAAAATAAAGTCGATAGAGAGACTACGAAAGCCGCGCGGTCATTCATCAGAGGCGTAGGTACGGCGAGCCAACAAGGACCTTATGCAGTGCATATACGGTGCAATTTTTTCATGAATGACTAAATTGCCCACGCGTACGATTTTTAACAGCGAATAGAAATAATTACTTGTGAAAAAAAAATCAATTTTGTTCTTTGCATAGTTCGATTAAGTTACTGATTCTGTGCCACTCAAAGATTTGGCACCCCTTTGTAATGTAACCCTGTATTACGTAGAAAGACGTATAATTTCTGTCGACTATTTGGTAATTTTGTATGGGAAGTCTATACATTTTCACTAGAGATGTGCCGACTAGTCGGGGAAGCCGACTATCCGACAGATGTGCCGGCCATATTTATAGTCGGCGACTAGTCGATGATTACTTTAGTTAGTCGGCTAAAAATAGTGTGTTGAAATAATACTGAGTTCTAAGTAAAGAAGAGTTACGCTAGACTCGAGCAAAACAAGGCAAATAAATAATTAAACTTCACAAGGTTAAAATAAACACAAAATAAAAAATAAATATACTTCACAAAATCCGCGAACAAACTACACCAGAGGGCCTAGCGTGAATTCCACGCCACAAATACTATCGCTTCGTTTACTTCAATCGAAAAGTAAATGTTTTGTATCACTTTCCATGTAGAACTGACGGCCGATCGGCCAAAGAATGACGGCCCAGAATGGAGGCCAAACGTAGCGTAGGACGTCCACCCACAAGGTGGTAAAGATAGCAGGAAGTCGCTAGATGCAGGCCGCTTCCAACCGGACAATTTAGAAGTCATTGGCAGCAACCGTATACAAGGCAGACGCTCTCGTACTACTGACGTCAACGCATAGGTTGTCACAAGACGACTGAACCGATTCATCGATTTAGTCCCGATTATGTATTGTCAATCCCTAAGTAAACGTTCCGTTCATCGCATCAAGTATTTAAAGGGAATCAAATTAATTTATTTGTTAAATCATTAAGATATATTATTGGTTTGCAATTTTTGCTTAGATTTTTAGAGGCAAAGATTATTTTGTTTTTGCAATGATATAAATTAAAAATAAAAAATATATTTTATAAGATATTATCGTAAATAGTATGGGTGAAACGGAAAATGCCAAGTGTCATAAGTATCTTCTTCTTCTTCTTCTTCTTTTGGTTATGGCAAAAACCCGCGTTTTGACATTTGTCGTACACGATTCCGCCAATGTCACGTCACGAATAAAGTATTTACACGGTTATAACGATTTTTAATCTATTAGATAATAGTAAGCGATTTCTCACTTACATTTACTATGAAATGACATCAGTCAACGCTCGTCCATCCACACAAAAAAGCACAGATACAGATTACAAATTGGCGGGAAACTTTTGTCGAACAAATCATTTGACATTTCCACTCTATAGGGTATGGGTATGTGCTCCATGTGACATGATGATGTGGTTTTACTATAGAACCTTAACCGAAATAATAAAGGTTTTCGCTCAATTAATTACCATATACTCCAACTAACTACTTAAAAACAATGGCAAATTTATTTTTATGGTGAAATCTTCAACTATTATTAAGAAATGGGTCTTATACATTCTGAAATAAATATTAACCGGTTTCGATCCTTAGTTGTAGCACTCACATTAGGTCGTCCCGTCAGGCGGTCGTCACGTCAGGCGGTCGTAACGTCAGGCGGTCGTAACGTCAGGCGGTCGTCACGTCAGGCGGTCGTCCCGTCAGGCGGTCGTCACGTCTGGCGGTCGTCACGTCAGGCGGTCGTCACGTCAGGCGGTCGTCACGTCAGGCGGTCGTAACGTCAGGCGGTCGTCACGTCAGGCGGTCGTCACGCCAGGCGGTCGTCACGTCAGGCGGTGGTCCCGTGAGGCGGTCGTCATCGACATAGGTACGTAGTTAAGTTCTTTTTAGGTGCTCATATACAAGTTTTAATTGAAATAACTCAAACCACGTGACCAGTTGACCACGTGATCGTAATGTTACTGGGAGCGGATCGACACTGGATTGCGACTATTGTCAAATTACGGGAATTGGGACTCAGTTTGTATCGAAAAGTTAAAGAAAAAATGAGGTGTTTGAAAATGAGAACAGGCCAACAAAAGTGAGGCAGGCGAGAAACGTTGGTAAAAAAATGGTCGCGTTTTTTTTCTCAGTTACGGGTCCCATCTGTACAATTCTACTTGAAGATCAAAAGAGTGGTAATGCCGAGTGGTACTCTACCATTTGTTTACCTAGGGTGTTAGAAAAAGTTCGCGAAAGACGACCCAAAAGCCGCGTTCTCCTACATCATGACAAACGCTTCTTCACACACTTAACTTTCTAAGTAATGTAACTTTTGAAATAGAAATAAGAAACAACAACGGTGTCACAACACCCAGACCATATACAACATAAAAAAGTAATGTTTCTACTTTGACCGACCGGGAATCGAACCCGGGACCTTAGAGATGGCGATAGCAAAGTCCGGCGTACGCGCTTCTCGGCTGGAGGTCGTCAAACTAAAACTCTTAGTGTAATTAGAGTGAAGTGAATTTGATGTTCGTCCCATAGTATGGAAAGTTTATATGACCGTCAATTTACAACTCTACTCCCAATACATCTATTACGTAAGGAGAGATAAGTGAAGTTTTTTGATATTTCTATGAAAGTCCCGAAAATAAGTTGTAATTTGAGGAACTAACACTAGGTATGTGTTGCATATACCCGTGTAGTGTATTAGTGTTAGTAGAATCGAATCCTAAATAATCTTATACGTAGTCAGGTCATAAGTTCTGTCACAAAATAAAAACTTTTGAATTTAGAAGCTGGCCACAAATAAGTTTATTGATTTAGAATTTCGCATTTTTCATGAAAATAAAAATGTGTACTTTTTAGAATTTTCCTCATTTTAAAATATGGAGTGGACACTTAAAGAAGACCGTGTCGCGGTTATTGCGTTGCATCGTTAGGTTACGCGCCAATTCAGATTTTCGACTTACTGAAAAATTTGAATATACCAAAAGATTCGTTTATCGTACCATAAAACGATACAATGAAGACTCTGGTGTAGATGACAGGTCAAAAAGTGGTCGCCCTCGCTCTGTTAGGACTCCAGCAGTGATAAAAGCTGTGAAGGCGCGAATTCAAAGAAATCCCATACGTAAGCAGAAACTGTTAGCCCTTCAAATGGGGTTAAGCAGGACCACGGTGAAAAGGGTGTTAAATGAAGACTTAGGGCTTAGGGCATATCGAAGAAAAACAGGACATCGTTTGGACGCTCGTTTAATGGACCTGAGACTGAAGAGATGCCGCGCTTTGTTGAAGCGGTACGCGGGAAAAAAGCATCGGGAAATTCTTTTTTCGGATGAAAAAATTTTCACCGTGGAAGAGAGCTACAACAAACAAAATGATAAGGTGTACGCACACAGCAGTGAAGAAGCTAGCAACCGTATTCCGCGTGGCCAACGAGGTCATTTTCCATCCTCGCTCATGGTTTGGTTGGGAGTCTCTTATTGGGGCTTAACTGAGGTATATTTTTGTGAGAAAGGCGTAAAAACGAATGCAGTTGTGTATCAAAATACAGTCCTCAAGAACCTTGTGGAACCTGTTTCTCATACCATGTTTAATAACAGGCACTGGGTATTCCAACAAGATTCTGCGCCAGCTCATAGAGCGAAAAGCACACAAGACTGGCTGGCGGCGCGTGAAATCGACTTCATCCGGCACGAAGACTGGCCCTCCTCCGGTCCAGATTTGAGTCCGTTAGATTACAAGATATGGCAACACTTGGAGGAAAAGGCCTGCTCAAAGCCTCATCCTGATTAGGAGTCACTCAAGGCATCCTTGATTAAGGCAGCCGCCGATATTGATATGGACCTCGTTCGTGCTGCGATAGACGACTGGCCGCGCAGATTGAAGGCCTGTATTCAAAATCGCGGGGGTCATTTTGAATAAACTTTATTACCATATGAATCTATGTTTTATGGATATGAATATATTTATTTAGTAAGCTAAGAATATTTACAATAATAATAATAAAAACTAACCCTAAAAATTAAAAAAAATTTAAATTCATTTTGCTATATAAATGGTTACATAAATAATAAACATGTCTAAATTATTTCATATTACACATGTGACATAACTTATGACCTGACTAGCTATATAAAAATGATTCCCTTGGTCATCGCATCACGCGTGAACGGATGGAACAATTTCGCTAATTCTTTTTTTGTTGTGTTAATTATTATCACGAGGTTCTTATGAAAGAAAAAATTAAGGAAAGACCACGCGAACAAAGCCGCGGGCAATAACTAGTATATTTATAAAAATGAATCTCTATTTCCCTTGGTCATCGCATCACGCGTGAACGGATGGAACAATTTCGCTAATTCTTTTTTTGTTGTGTTATTTATTGTCAGGAGAAGGTTCTTTTGAAAGAAAAAAATTATATAGTTGCAAATAGCTTTAAAGGAAAGTCTACGCAAACGAAGTCGCGGGCAACAGCTAGTCCCTAATTAAATAGGAACTCGTACATAATGCAGCTTTACTCACTTACATAGTTAAGTAGAGGCGAGCATGCCGGAATTGGTGTCGCTATCTCTGACGCAATGTATGTAATGTATTTATTTTTTAAATTAGTATTATCATAAATATTGGTTTGAGGTACAAAAGCCCTCGGTTCAGAATCGTTTAATATCTTCCGATAAAGACACGCAATACTTTATTGTACTAACGGCCACTTTCACCACTCGCTGATAAGTTCCGGATAACCTATCTGGCACTTGTTTTGACAGATAACCCATACAAATAGCTCTCAAAAAAGTGCCAGATAGGTTATCTGGAACTTATCAGCAAGTGGTGAAAGTGGCCCTTAATCTGGTAATAAAATTACTTGTTGCAGGTTTTATTATGGTGTTTTAAACTATTTAGGTGTCTAAACGTTTCGTTACAATACTTACATTTGTAAGGCTTTTCGCCCGTATGTATTCTTAAATGATAATTTAAAGAACTTTTTAGTGAAAATTGTTTCTTACAATACTCACATTTGTAAGGCTTTTCGCCCGTATGTATTCTTAAATGTTTATTTAAATCACATTTTTGTGTAAATTGTTTCTTACAATAGTCACATTTGTAAGGCTTTTCGCCCGTATGTATTCTTAAATGTCTATTTAAATCACATTTTTGTGTAAATTGTTTCTTACAATAGTCACATTTGTAAGGCTTTTCGCCTGAATGTATTCTTAAATGATAATTTAAAGAACTTTTTAGTGAAAATTGTTTCTTACAATACTCACATTTGTACGGCTTTTCGCCCGTATGTATTCTTATATGACTATTTAAATATTTTTTTTGTGTAAATTGTTTCTTACAATAGTCACATTTGTAAGGCTTTTCGCCCGTATGTATTCTTATATGACTATTTAAATATTTTTTTTGTGTAAATTGTTTCTTACAATAGTCACATTTGTAAGGCTTTTCGCCCGTATGTATTCTTAAATGATAATTAAAAGATGTTTTTTGTGTAAATTGTTTGTTACAATAGTCACATTTGTAAGGCTTTTCGCCCGTATGTATTCTTAAATGACTATTTAAATGATTTTTTTGTGTAAATTGTTTCTTACAATAGTCACATTTGTAAGGCTTTTCGCCCGTGTGTATTCTTAAATGAGCGTTTAAATTATTTTTTTCTAAAAATTGTTTCTTACAATAGTCACATTTGTACAGTTTTTCGCCCGTATGTATTCTTATATGCATATTTAAATTATTTTTGTTTAGGAACGTTTTCTTACAATATTCACACGTGAAAAGTTCGCCCGTGTGTCTTCGTACATGGTTAGTTAATTTACATTTTTGTGTAAATTGTTTCTTACCATACTCACATTTATAAGTCTTTTCACCTGCACTACTTAAACGGAATTTTAAATTATTATTTTGGTCACGAGTATTCAATTTGATAAACGAGCTTTTTCTACAATCGTTTTGTTTAGAACTGTCTATGTTTTTTGTCTGAAAATTTTGAACAATTTCAGATTCGTGGGTTTTCAAATGTAACTGTAAAGTATTGTTGCATTTAAATATAAGTCCGCACCTGTCGCAAATTAATGTTGTCCTTATTATATTTTGCAAATTAAATGTCTCGTTGGGAATCGAACTAGGATTTGTCGATTTGAGTAATGTGGTGACCTGCATTTTGTTATTATTTTTATCATATTTTTTTATTATGTGGGGCTGTTTGGTTTTTTTGTCACTACGTGTCACCTTAGCTTTATTGATCCCTGTTTTAATTTCGTACTTCGTTGGATGTTTTTCGACACCTATGTTCTCTTTCGATGTAGACTGCTTTTCTAGTTTTTCAGTTGGTTTTGTATTCTTCTCTAGTTTAAGTTTCTTGGGTACAGGAGCGCCTTAAAAAAATTAAAATTTTTACTTGATTACTTAATTAAATGGTTAAGTCGCTAAGCGTTAATGGAAAAATGGAAAACATCAGGGTTCTTACTAATTATTCATGATTTCTGTAAAAAATTATTTATTTATCAACACAAAGTCATACAAAATATTAAACAAAACACATTAAATAAAATAATATTTATGTTACCATAATGACAAAAAGAGATAACCAATATAAAGTTTTTAGGATTAGTTACATACTAACAAGAATTTAAACTGGAGAGAACATGTTGATTCAATAAAAATATGTGAAAACCGGACATGCGAGTCGGACTCGCCCACCGAGGGTTCCGTACAGGGTGAAACGAAACTATAAGGGATGATTTTATAAGGGATGATTCTACAGCTCAAATACTAATACTTTTTCTGCGGCAACAACATCAAAATTGTATTTTTAAAAATTAGCACCATTCTACACCGCCTACCTGACACTCAATAATACTCAGTTTCTACTTTGTATGGAATGGTTGTTGAATTTAACTAGTAGAATCACCCCTTAAAGTTCCATTGCATCTTTCTCACCATGTATTGGCTATTTTTAACCGACTTCAAAAAAGGAGGAGGTTCTCAATTCGTCGGAATCTTTTTTTTTCTTTTTTTTATGTATGTTCAGCGATCATTCGTTACTGCGTTGACCGATTTTGATAATTATTTTTTTGCTTGAAAGGTAATACTTTCAGAATGGTCCCCTATAAATTTGGTTAAATTCTGATGATAGGATCTATAAGAAAATCACCAAACATTGCATGAACTCCGTACCACGCCAACTAATTTTAGTATCTATCTTACCTAATATCTTTGCCAAATGTGAACCGATTTTGATGACTCTTTTTTTAATGAATAGCTTATACTTCAGTGATACTACAATAAAACATTTTCGGAAAAAAAATCACCCAAAGTGGAAAAATATGAAATGAAATCTGTGTTCAGCAGTTAAATTATGTTTGCACTCGTAAGATTTGTTTTGATTAAGATTTATCACTAAAATGGATGAAATAAGTTAATTTTATTAAAAAAATAAAAACCGACATCAAAAAACTAAAACGCTAAAAATAATCTTAACACTTAAGTACCTAATCAGTTACTTATGGAGTCGGTGCCAGTCGATGAGAGATTCGATGTTTTCGTTTGCACCGACTCCAAAAGTAACTGATTGGGTACGTAAGTGATAAGATTATTAGCCAAAAAAACCGCGATTAAAGACAGAAAAAAGCGAATATTTACCAAACTTCTGTGCATATCCCGCGGGCGAGTTGTATAAGCGCAGGTCGACGTGCAGCGACGCCGCGAACTCGCTTCCGTAGAACACCAGCAGCTCAGTGAACCGAGGGATTATCTTTATTGTCCTAGTAGAAATAAATACTAAATAAATAAATACATAAGCCTCCCCATAGACGAATGAAAACTAACTTAGTTTTCATTCGTCTATGGCCTCCCCCATTGACTATCAGATTGCCCGGTTGGAAGGGTTATTATATTTAGTAGTGGACGTCCGATGGCTGAAATGATAAATAAATACCGTCAGAAAGGCTCCCACCAGCCAAAGACTTAACATAACCGACCTGGAAAGCCTTGAACAGGCTGCGAACACAGGTTGGCCGTTGTAAGGAAAATCTGAGCTTCTGTGATTCAGACTGCACAAAGTAATTCATTCTTGGGGAAATTTATAAAATTTTTCAATAAAGTACCACAGGCTCTTGTTGAACTACCTGTTCATAAGTTCAAAATCTAGGTACCTACATTATAACATAATTTTTTCATAAGGATGTTTTTAAAGTAGACGATTATTTAAACGACAAGAGTGCATGGACTTAACCTGCGCAGCTCGCACTTAATATGTCTTGTAACTGTAATTTCCTGTAAAATAGGCTGACAAGGGTGACTGAGTTTGTTGCGCCGTTTCTTCTTATCACCAGTTGATATGTTTTTCGTAGGGTGCTATACGTGTTTTCCTCGTCCCTCGCAAAAATGGCGGGAAATTTTGTTTGGTGATTTGACGGCTTGATAGATACCCACTCCAAGTAGATGTGTACCTAACAGATGTTCAACTGAGTGAGCGAGAGCGAGCTGACCTGTAGTAGATGTGCCCTCGGTACTAGTAGGCGACGAGGTTCTGCTCGTGCCAGTGCCGCGCGCAGTTCACGTAGCGCATCCAGTTGGCCGCGCGCGCGTCATACATACACAGATGTGTACCTAACAGATGTTCAACTGAGTGAGCGAGAGCGAGCTGACCTGTAGTAGATGTGCCCTCGGTACTGGTAGGCGACGAGGTTCTGCTCGTGCCAGTGCCGCGCGCAGTTCACGTAGCGCATCCAGTTGGCCGCGCGCGCGTCATACATACACAGATGTGTACCTAACAGATGTTCAACTGAGTGAGCGAGAGCGAGCTGACCTATAGTAGATGTGCCCTCGGCGACGAGGTTCTGCTCGTGCCAGTGCCGCGCGCAGTTCACGTAGCGCATCCAGTTGGCCGCGCGCGCGTCATACATACACAGATGTGTACCTAACAGATGTTCAACTGAGTGAGCGAGAGCGAGCTGACCTGTAGTAGATGTGCCCTCGGTACTGGTAGGCGACGAGGTTCTGCTCGTGCCAGTGCCGCGCGCAGTTCACGTAGCGCATCCAGTTGGCCGCGCGCGCGTCATACATACACAGATGTGTACCTAACAGATGTTCAACTGAGTGAGCGAGAGCGAGCTGACCTGTAGTAGATGTGCCCTCGGTACTGGTAGGCGACGAGGTTCTGCTCGTGCCAGTGCCGCGCGCAGTTCACGTAGCGCATCCAGTTGGCCGCGCGCGCGTCCGACGCGTCCACGGCGTGCGACCGCTTGTTGTCGCTGTCGCGGATCTTGGGAGACGAATGTAACGAGTCGGTCCAATAGAATTGGGAATATGCATAATATATTTTTATTTGGTCTTAAAACAAATAGTGAATGAGTAGTACGTACTCAATTATAATTAATAAAACCCAAAGAATTTTCGAATGATATGGACGAAACATTTAATAACTAATACCTTAATGTAATACCCGAAAATATGAAAATAAACATTTGAATTTGAATAAATATCTCCTTGACTTAAGTACAACTTATAATAACCCATTAAAATCGCGTACTAGACAAGACCCGACATGTATCGTGACGTAGGTACTCGTAGGTACGCCATAAATTTTTCATTGTAAAAGTTGTTTTAGGAAAGAGATAGGTAAGCCCACTAAAGTCGCATGCTAGACAAGGAGATCCGACATGTACCGTGACGTCACAGTACACGTCCACCATACAGTTTTCATTGTAAAAGTTGTTTTAGAAAGAGACAGCTAGTATATCTCAATTTCTAATTACTGTAGGTACCTACTACGGCTATTTTTTACCTAAAATCAATTTTGTTTTCTCTATTAGCATTATAATTTCAAATTTCTTATAAACCTAGTTATTAACCATAGACCATAGACGTTCAAACGAAATACTTTATTTTTTAAATTTTTTTGTACACAAAACTCGATTCTCAATCATCTCAAAATTGGTAGCTAGCACCTTTGAACACCCTCAGCCCATCGAAAATACGGGATACAGTGGAAAATTGTTACGCGGTCTCATATAATAGTGAACGCTTGAGCTTTTACGAATATTTGCACAGATAAATCACCTAATCACATAACGCTTTTTTTTCAACTTTCCTCTACCTGAAGGTTGTCTGGAAGAGATCGCTCTTAGCGATAAGACCGCCTAAATTGTACCATTCTAAATTTATTGTTTCTCTGTACTGTTTTTTTGTGTGGTGTGCAATAAAGAGTATCTATCTATCTATCTATCTATCTATCTAAGGAAGTGATAAAATGGGCCCTTATTTTTATGCAAGTAAGTAAGATAATATTGTTAAAAATAGATTTCAAGTGCTTAACTACATTTACCTGCCAGCAGTAAGAAGACTCGATGTCCTTAGTCAGTCGGCCCTGGTACGGGCCGAAGCGCACCCCGCGCGGCAAGGTCAGCGTCGAGAACACCCCCAGACCCGCCCCTAATCAAAGTCCAGTCAAAAACAAATAATTCTCTTTAGCTCGCGATTACAGCCGATATGTAGTCCCGAAGCGGTGGTAGGGCAAATCTATATTTTGGGACGTGTAGTGCAGTGTAGGACTTCCACTTACAAGGTGGACAGACGACCTGGTAAAGGTAGCAGGAAGCTGCGGATGCAGGCCGCTTCCAACCAGCCAATCTGGAAGTCACTGGGGGAGGCCTATGTTCAGCAGTAGACGTCCTGTGGCTGAAATGATGATATAGTAAGTGCCCAGAAGAGGGCCTATTATTACTACAATATTATGACTTCGTTCGCGTTCGTACAAAGCCTTAATCAAGACCCCGCGAACAAAGTCGCTGGCTACAGCTAGTGTCATTTTTTTCACATTCAAAAACCTTTGCCAACTAAACTGACATCTAACCGTAAGAAGCGCCATCTATAATGAATGACAGTTATCTTGCATCCCTCGGGAACATTTTTGTACATTGACCAACCCGGGAATTAAACCCGGGACCTCAGAGATAGCGACGAAAAGTTCGGTATGCTCGCCTCTCGGCTACGGAAGTCGTCGTGGTCCGCCAATCGACCAAATAAAACATTAATTATTTATTTATTATCTGCGGTTCGTCATACAAACACTTGCTTTTTGGGATTTGAACCCGTTGTCTCTTGTAGTAGTCCGAAGAGCGAACCACTAATGCAAGACGATTATTTTACCACATTAGGAAGAAAATTAAAAGTATAAAGCCTATGTCCTGCATTATTTAATTTTATTCTGAGGTCCTGCCTTAGGGTTCAAGATTTCTTCGTAGGGTAGACTGGGTACGGTTGTACTAAATTGTCTACCACACTGTGACAGTTTCAGCTATTATCCTTAATTGCGCTTGTTCAGGCTCTTTTATTTCCCATCCTAGATTATGCAGATTGCTGTTACTTAGATTTAAATGAAAACCTCCTTAATAAGCTTGAGCGTCTACAGAACTTCTGTATACGAATAGTTTTTGGTTTACGGAAGTATGATCATGTTACCGAATACCGGACTCTGCTTAAATGGCTTCCAATCCGTCGTAGGCGTGACTTGCATATTCTTTCGCAATTATTTAACATATTGTTCAGTCCGAAATCAGTCAGTCATCACAGGGTCATGACATGCGGTCATCCAAAAAACTACATCTTCAATTTCCTCCCCATTCTACTAATTACTATACGCAGTCGTTTACTGTCCAGTCCATTCGCCTCTGGAATTCCTTACCATTAACAATCAGAAAATCCGAATCGATTGCTATTTTTAAAAATCGGCTTAAAGCACACTTTCTTTCTTCTTGACACAAACTGCCTCTATATCTTAGAATATTACTGGTCACTGTTAGTTTCAACATCTCCTCGCATACATCAAGTAGTATGTATGTTTATTGTATGTATGTATAATTATTGTTAAGTATTTTTTATTTTTTTTATTTTTTATTTATTACTGTATGTATACGTTTATGCCATAAATTTATGCAATTCTATTTGTATCAGGTAAGAATTTTAAGAACTCTGCAACACCTTCCCCTTTCTTTAATGGTTGTCCTCTACCTAAAGGTTGTCTGGAAGAGATCGCTATTAGCGATAAGACCGCCTAAATTGTACATCTTTCTGTAAAAATCATGTGTATTTTACTTGTATGGTGTGCAATAAAGAGTATCTATCTATCCATGAGTAAGGTATATAAAATAAAAAGGTGGTCCTTTGGCTATAGATTAGCATCAAAATCAAAAACCTATCACAAGGATTTAAGTTTAGGAAATATTACATGATTTCTCAAGAGTGTGTGATTGTTACAACCGACCCCATACCAGGGGCGGTTGTAACAGCGATGGGGGGCAGTTACACTTAAAAATTAAACACAGTTTAAGATTTAAATTAGTTTTTATGTATTGAACAACTTTATAGTGTACTTCTAAACTAATAACAATATTTTAGGCACGTTTTAGACAGACTTTAAAACTTAATTAGAACGATAAATAAAATTGATTTAACAATTTTTTTTTCTCGTTCCTGGGCATTGGCAATGAAAACCAATTATAAATTAATGTTACAACCGTACCCACAAAAATTGTTACAACCGTACCCAACCCTATTTTTGTAAATACAAGGTCATAGGCAAAATTGTAAGTACTATAAGTCAAATCAGACTAGCTTAATAGAATCTCCAATGTACAACAATTACGGTCACACCTACTTAAAAACGATAACTACATTAATAATAAAGCTATATTGTAAATAAAATCTTCAGAAAAACTTACTTTTCGTCGAAACAATACAATAGGCCTCCTTATAAGCGTAACGAGCCCGCGAGATGTGGCACAAGACTAAGAATCGTGTCGGGACTTGTCATCCACTCATTTCGTGCCTTGTACCCATCCCCGTGCGGCTTATAGTTTTTGAGTTATTCAAGTTGTTTCAACCGTACCCAGTCTACCAAACTTCATCAGAAATCAGAAATTGTAACTCAGACATCTACAAGATCGTTTTCTGCATTGACCCGAATCGAACCCGGGACCTCAGAGATGGCGACGTCAAAGCCGGCGTGCTCGCCTCTCGGCTAAAGAGGAGATTGAATTAAATTAGAAGATTAAGAATGAATACAAACCTGGTATAATAGATGGCGCTATGTGCAAGAAAACCCGCGGTATGGTGAGTGCTGCCCGCGGGACACAGTCAGGAAACGTACTCTTTGTTGGCACCTTGTGATATAAGTAATAAAGAGAAATACAAAAAAAAACATAACATTTGAGGAAGGAAATAATCACAGACAGACAGATAAAAAATATTTTTTTAATCAAAATTATTGTAACTTTAATCATTTAGTAAAAAGCTGTTATTTTGATATTAGAAACAGACAATATAGTGTTATTAATTTGTATTTAAAAAGAAAGAAAAATGTAACTCATGGCAGCACTACAACCCATGCAGTGGCCGTGAGTAATGATCAACGACTAACTAGACAAAAATTAAGAAACTATATATTCTTCCTCGTTAATGTAATAAAAAAATTTTAAAAATGAGAGATGTTAAGCTGTTAACTTTTGTTTGCACTCTGATGATCTGTTTTGATTAGGATTTATCACTAAAAATAGATGAAATACCTAAGTAAATATTATAATAAAATTAAACTAACTTCAAAAAGCTAAAAATAATATTAACACATTAGTACCTTAATCAGTTAATTTTGGAGTCGGTGCCAGCCAATAAGAGTTCAAATGTTTTCGTTTGCAGCAACTCCAAAAGTAACTGATTAAGGTACTAATGTGTTAATATTATTTTTAGTTTTTTGAACTTTTTTTTTAGTTTTAGTTGAAGGTTATGTTTGAAGTTTTAAACCGTTAAAGCAAAAAGCAAACTTACTTTGTCATCGGGGATGACGAGCAGGGGCCCATGTATGGAGCAGTATTCATACACAAAATCAGCGCATTTTTCACAAACTAAAATAAATAGAAAAAAAAACTATTTTAGCTAGAACCAGCAACCAATCTCAATTTCAAAAGTTTGTCCAGTGTGAGTCGAAATCAAACACCAAGGGTTCCGTACCGGCGCTAGTATAATAATATCTTCGCGCTGGCCGCTGGCCTGACTTACACTTGGCCGCTTTTTACTTTTTGTTATTTTATTTAAATTAATAAATTCATTCCTTCAATTAAATTACTGAATCAAAGTCTTGTAGGCAACCACAAAATATTCGTTTTCGTTAAGACTGACTAGCTATAAAACACTACTAGATTACTAGAAGAACATTGTTGAGCCCCCTAAAATTAACAATAGTTTAGTTGGTACTTACAGACATATTCATCCAGATTAGGTTCTTCTAATTCGCTGTAGCTTTTACGCGGTAAACACCGCAAGCTACGGCGCTCCATAGTTCTTGAATCACAACACAATTTTTCGTGAACGATACCAATAAATCGTTTTGAAACACCACTTTTGTTTTTGTTTCACAAAGAAGAAAGAAGTTAACTTTCTTTCTGCGTCGTCAAAATGGTAAAAGTTTCTATCATTCCCGCCAAAATATTTAAATAAAAGCAGCCAATCAGCGTTAACAACGCATGGTGTGCCAATGTTAAGAAAATGAAAAAGGACGATTCACAACTTAAACTTTCCGAGCTCAATGCACAGAATTTAGCTCAAAAATTCAAACGATGCGTGCATGCTTCTTCAAAACAAGGAATTTATAAGTACTTCAAAAACAGTTTATTGGTTTCAAATTTTGTTTTTCGCACCTTGAATGTAATTACTATAAAAGTAATGAAAAAGTCGATTCTACAAAACTGTTTATTTGTTGTCTAAATTATGTTATGTAACTTATGGGATGCATCTTGCTTGCTAGGTTACAATTTAGCCTATATGCTTTAAGTTTAACAAATCGTAAAAATCTAGATTGTAATCTAATAAGATGCTTAAAAGTAAATAATAAAATAAATATCTTGGAATCTAAAACGTCTTTTTTATTTTTATAACATTGGCACACTATGCTACGATGACGCTGATTGGCTGTTTATATTCAATTATTTGGGCGCGAATGTTAAAAACTTTTACAATGCCTGCGGCGTATTTTTTTTTTTGGCCAGGGAATCTCTATCGTACGGCAGCAACAGAAACCTTTTTACGGGTATCCTAATTATTCCTAATGCAACTTGCAATGCCGTGTAAATTATTTAAAAGTAATGAAAACTCAATTTCGATTGTTCAGACCTTAGTAGGTACATCAGACATTGTCTACCGCGCGCTCAAAAAACCGGTCCGGCTAGACGGTCAAATGTATGCATTGACATATTTTTTATGATTATATTTGCATATTTTGTGAGCACCTGTTTGTAAACAAGGGTTGAGGTAGGTTTACTAAAAAATAAAAATACTTCAGGATTTACTTTACACCTCAAAATTTCATTCAAAGGTTGAGTTTTTGAGATATACGATACGAAACTACGCTACCAGTCTACGAAATGTACAGAAAGTCGGTATTAAATGAGGAGTTATTATGTTTGAGCCATAACTGGTTTCAGCTCTATTTTCAACCGACTTCAAAAAAAAGGAGGAGGTTCTCAATTCGACTGTATGTTATTTTTTTTGTATGTATGTTACGCGATTACTCCACCAATTATGAATCGATTTTAATGATTCTTTTTTTGTTTGGTAGATCATACTTCAGAGGTGGTCCCATATAGTTTTTATCGAAATTGATTTAGAACTTTTTGAGAAAATCAACAAATATATACCCAGAGAATATTTTGGTTGTGGTTCTTGTTACCTATCTTCGACAAATATGAGCCGATTTTGATGATTTTTGTTTTATTGAATAGCTTATACTTCAAAGATGCTATGATAAAAGTTTGCAAAATAAAAATCACCCCTAAGGGTAGGAAAATAGGGGATGAAATCGGTGTTCAGCAGTTAGATTAGGATTTATCACTAAAAATAGATGAAATAAGTAAATTTTATTAAAAAAAATAAAACCGACTTCAAAACACTAAAATGCTAAAAATAATCCTAACACTTAAGTACCTAATCAGTTACTTTTGGAGTCGGTGCCAGCCGATGAGAGATTCAATGTTTTTGTTTGCTGACTTGACGACGACAAAAGCTAAAACAGAGAACACGTAGTACCAAAGATTTCTTTATTAATTTTCTTTGGTAGTACCTATTACTTGTTCAGTGACAGAGAAGACATCAGACCATTGACTTATATATTACAATGCATCAGACATTGTTATATTTTTAAGATTTGTGTAAATAAATAATCGTTTAGACGCCTATAAGACATATTTCTTTGTACACCGACCCGACAGACCGTACACACGGTATCCATTAAAACAGAAAATTAAGACTGTTTTTATCTTGTTGAGTGATTGTGCAAACAATTTATTATTATTGGATCTCTCCTACGGGAAATCACGGCACAAAGGCCGGTCCTTTTGGAAGGCGTTCGTGGGGATACAGATCCAACACGAAGAGGCCCCTTTGAGATACGATAATGAGTTGGGATATGTACACTTAGCGGATATTATTATTATTATACGCGAGACATATAACAGTGCAGCTGTGGTCTAAGAAATCAATATCTGTGTCGCGAGACCCTACCCAATTTTAACCTTAGTTATCTCCAACCTTCGTAGCCGAGAGGCGAGCATACCGGACTTGATGTCGCTATCTCTGAGGTCCCGGGTTCGAGTCCCGGTCGGTCAATGTAGAAAAAATACTTTTCTATATTGTCTCGTTGTGGTACCGTCGTTTTTTCTGATTTCTGTAACACAATAGTCCAGTCATTATAGTAAGTTCACCTCGGAATTCGCGAGATACCCAGCTGTAATTCTGTAAATAAATAGATAGATAGATACTCTTTATTGCACACCATACAAGTAAAATACACATGATTTTTACAGAAAGATGTAAAATGTAGGCGGTCTTATCGCTAATAGCGATCTCTTCCAGACAACCTTTAGGTAGAAGACAACCATTAAATACTTGTATATTGACACCCTAAGGTCAAAGGTCACAAAAATCGGTTTTTTGCGCTTTTTTTGTAAATATCCCATTTCCTATGGGTTTTTTGCTATTTGTATTTATTATCAATATTGTAGAATACAAAATTCTCTACAAATTTTGTTAACAAAATTTTTTATACGGAGATACGAGGGCGGAGAGCGCGCGGTCACAGGATCACTTCAGGTCAACCGGTGCATCCGGTCGAAAACGCGCCCCTACGAGTATAGTTGATGAACTATCGATAAATCAATGATTATAAATATTTGTCAATTTTTATTAACTATTATATTATTGAATAGATATAGATTTAATGCATGAAGAAATGATAAAATATAATATGAGATTCTTACCTAATTTAAGCTTAAATGACTGGACTACAAGTGCTTTCGCTACTTACCATAGGATCAGTGCAATATATGTGATGTTGTTAATGTACTTATTTGGCTAATAATTGATTAAAACACATCATAAAATAAATATCCATACTATTTTATTAACTAATTGAGATCTTTTTACAATTATTTATATATTATCTTAAACTTTTTACACTTTAAATATAATTATTGAATACTTTATCCTCTGCTGGAATCATAAATCTAAAACATTAAAATACATCAAACATTATCTATCACCGAAAACGTGACTATATTATGCCGCGGCATATAACGCGGCGATAGCGCTGCTATGTCTAGCTAGGCAATAGCGCAGCTGTCTAGATGATATCGCGGCTATGTCTAGGCGATAGCGGTGCTACGTCTAGGCGATAGCTGTGCTATTTCGAGACAATAGCTATTTATAGGAGATAGCGCGGTTATGTCGAAGCAATAGCGCGAACGTATCTAGGCGATAAGGCACCTATATCTAGGCGATATCGCGGATATGTCTAGGCGATATCTCAGCTATGTTGCACCGATTGCGCGGCCAAAATCGTCTGTGTTATATGGCTCTAAAATAAATACGAACTTCATTTTGAAGACTTAAAAACTAAATTCACACGTATTCTAGTCGTATAGTACAATCAACGTCATATCTCATCAGCCTGCCTAGCATGAGCACTAAAAACACGATATGATATGATATAGCGAAATATCGACACCGACTTTAAAAATATGATAGATTTAGCTGCCACTTTAAATTTTTATCGAAACAGCGATCTTGATATGTGACGGCGATTCAACATCGCGGCTATATCTATCATATTTTTACAGTTGGTGTCGATATTTCGCTATATCATAAATAAAATAAAAAAATAAAATAAAGAAAATAAAATAAATATCATATCATATCATATCGTGTTTTTAGTGCTCATTTCCCTGAGCAATTTTTAACATAGTTCAACACGCTGTTGACTATACTTTCATTTTGTACAAATAAATAATTATAATTAGATTTAAAGACAACAAATGTGATGTAAATTTGAGATTCTATTTTGTAATCGATTTATTTAGAGCTTAAAACAGCTTACTACAACTTCATGGGGTACACGCGCACCCCCAGGTGCGGTGCTTATTTGCCATGTTGATCTAACCTTATAGCGTAGGACGATTTTAAACATTAAGAGCGCATGGACTTTATAACTTGTCATTGCAACTGTATTTCCTGGGCTGACAAAGGTGACTTAAGTTTGTTACGCGGTTTTTTCTCATCACCAGAAGCTGTAGTAGTGCTAAGCCACATTTCGGGTCGTTGGGTTGTGTCCCCAAAAAGAGGGGGAAAATCCCCTGTATACCTAATAATCAAGTTTTATTAGCCTATTACTAGCCACTCTCTAGCTTTTTATAAATAACTAAAGTATTACGTTTAATAGGGCAGCTACTTCAGGCTTGAATGACGGGTGCGGGAACACCCCAGATCTAAACCTAATGGGGTACACGACCATCCCGGTACAACTTCATAGAGCTTGTACTCTATGAAGTTTTACCGGGATGGTACCCCTATACAACCCACGCTAAACCTAATGGGGTACACGGCCACCTCGGAACAACTTCATGGGGTACAAAGGTACCCGTACACAAACCCAGAGCTAGACCTAATGACCCCATTACTAGCAAGATTCTAGCTTTACATGAATAACTCAATAATTTAATTTAATAGGACAGCTACTTGAGGCTTCTCAATCACGGGGTGCGATCACACCCCAGAGCTAAACCTAATAGGGTACTCGACCACCCCAGTACAACTTCATAATCACATTTAATTTGCTTCATGGGGTACCAGCGCACCCCTAGCTGGGGTACTCGTGCACCCCGCCCGAGTCCTAGTCCTCGTGGTCGGGGTCCTTCTGCCAGGGCGCCGGCATGTCTCGCGAGTGCCTCGGGCCGCGGGCGCGCTTCGGCCAGGGCTTCTTCAAGTGAACGTGTTCTACGTGAGCACGTTGCTCTCCCGCCGTCGTAAAACATTTCCCGCATGTATCACATTTGAATGGTTTTAAGCCTGTATGGATCTGGAAATGAGAAGGTTATGTTATTTTTATCTAATACCAAATGTGCGTGCTGATTCGACGTATTGTATTGTTCAATAAACTTCCAAACGAGATAAAAAAAGTGACACAAAATCTTTTAAAACTACAACAACATTGCTTTTATAGTGTTAAGGATTTTTAGAATAGAAAAATAATTAATTGTAATTAATTAATTTAATGACAAGACAATTAATATGATCAATGTAGCTATTTTTTACATGCCTTTAGTGCACTAAACTATATTTAGTTTTTAAACACCACAAATGTACTGCATTCTTAGGAATAAATGTTTGATTTGATTACTAAGGAAAGTTACCCTTAAAGCCTTTGCTTGCCACAAAATTAAACACAATTAATCTGTTATTTGGGGCCTTTAGAGGTCACTGGTGACCACCATGGCGCTCAAATCTCAATGTGGTTAAATAAATAACTATTTTCTTTTAAAAAACCAAACGGAAGTAATTTGTATACTAACTTCTACCGACCGCGACGGGGTTCAAACGTACCCCACATAACCGATAACCAGATCCCACCTGCCCCCCTAGCATGAGCGTCAAAACACGGTATGATTTACCGATATTTTGATTAACTGTAAAAATATGATAGAAATAGCCGCCATGAATTTTAATCGAAACAGTGATCGTTATAATATGTGACGTCACCAGCACGGCGATTTAACATGGCAGCGATATCTATAATATTTTTACAGTTGGTCTCGATATATCGCTATATCATATCGTGTTTTGGTGCTCATGCTAGGGGGACTGGGGTATCCGTGCACCCCACACAACGTCTACTCACAAACATATGCCGCCTCCTGTTGTTGAAGAAAGCGAAGTGCTTCCCGCAAAGCGGGCACTCGTATGTGGGCCGCGTAGCGCTGTGCACGCGCATGTGGAACACTAGATTAGTCTTTTGCGTAAAGCTCTTCTCACATCGGTCGCATTTGAAACGTTTCTCGCCTGTGTGGACCCACATGTGGTCTTTTAGTAACGCCATACTCTGAAAAACACCCATACATTGTACAGGTTGTACACTTGTAACTCTCTTACTGATCAAGCATACGTAAACGAGACACAATAGAAATTCCATTGTTATGCGGTCTCTTAAGAACCGCTTGGATGTTAACGGGTTAAATTACGTAATCAACTGATACAACTTTTCCTGTAAGAGCAACATCGAAATCATTCCCCTAAATTTTGAGCAAATTGGATCACTATAGGGGTTTTGATGTACCCCAAGGTGTCTTTGTAATAATGATGTTCTATAATGAGACTTTGTGTAGTACTCTGACGTTATAAAATGTTGTCGGATACATTTTTGTGTCAGCGAACCTGTTTTACTATATGGTTTTGAATGCTGGGCCGTTAAGAAGCTGAATGAAAAGCGATATGATGCAGCAGAGATGAAAATGTTAAGGTGTGGGGTGACGAGAATGGACAAGATAAGGAATTCATATTTTACAAGTATGAAAGTGGCACTTTTAGCAGAAAAATACCTATTGAAAAATTGTAAACCTTGGTCTTCCTAAAATAAATAAATAATAAAAGATGAAAGGAAACCGTTTGTCTTGGTATAGACATGTGATGAGAAGGGAAGAGGAGCACGTAACGAGGAGAGTAATAGGTATGAGTATTAATGAGAGGACGAACTAGGAAGAGATGGATGGATTGTGTGAGGAGTGATATGTGATGACCAGATTACATGGAAGAGAAAAACATACTGCGCCGACCCCAGATGACCTGGGAACAGGGCAAGCGAATAATAAAACAACTCATGTTTATCTTTAGTGCGGGGTATTGGTGTACCCCGAAACATGTTCCACAATCATTCATTCACGTTTATCTTTAGTGTGGGGTATTGGTGTACCCCAACGTATGTCTCGCTCACCTGGAATATCCTGCCGCACTGCTCGCACATACAGGGCGTCTTCATGGCGGGGTATTTGGTCCGGTTCTTGTCGGGGTGCGCGCGGCGGAAGTGCTGTGCGTAGAGACGGAGATCGCGGAGTTGTGCGCCGCACTGCACACGACATATATTATATTATTACTAGCTTTTGCCTGCGACCAGGGCCGCATTTAGGGCAGGGCAACAGGGGCTCTAGCCCCATTATATTAGAAAAAATACATTCTTTGTGTGTCTATCAAAGATTGAAAACTGCGAAAATTGTTTTTTCATCTATACCAAAAATTAGGGGCCACTACTTCTTGGATACCCTAAAGCCTATACACTTTAGATAAGATAAGATAAATCCGTTTATTGTTATAATTATTATACATAAAGATCGTAAAACTTGTCGCTTCACACAATTAAATAAATTAATTAAATAAATAAAACCGGCCCAGCCTGCGACTTCGTCTGCGTTCTATGTGTAAAGTATCCTATGTGGGAATTTGTCGGTCTGTGTAATCTGTTATAAATTCGTACGAACATAATTCGTACGAATGAAACATCAATATAAAATTATTACGGTAAGAATGACAAGTACAGTCACCAAAATATTGGGGCCCTTATTCTTGCTGGGGCCCTGCGAGTGCATATCCTGTACCTCACCTGTTCGCACGTGACGGGCCCTCCCACGTCGGGCCGCCGGTCCTTGTCGTTGGGGTCCCGCGGGTGTATGACCGGCCGTCTCTCTATCTTTCTCATGACGCGACCGTTCCTCTCCGTGTTTATGCTTTGCGAGTCGTTTCTTATGCGGTTTCTGAAATGATGCATGTAGATAGATAGATACTCTTTATTGTACACCACACAAAAGAAACAAATCACTAGAAAAGAAATACATTAATAATAGCACAATTTAGGCGGTCTTATCGCTAGAAGCGACCTCTTCCACACAACCTTCAATCACTCACACAATCATTGTAAATATATGTTTTTTGAGCTAAGCCCTAATTATCCAAGCCTATGTTAAACTTGTTTTAGATGGCACTGACTCCAAAAATAACTGATTAGGTATGTATTTTTTTTGTTTGTTTTTAGAGTCAGTTTTTAATAAGAAATACTTAATTGCTAAAACAAAACATTTAATCATTGAGTATCTACTTAAACACCGTCAATGAAAAATAACGTGACCACTAAAGTAAAATAATAATAAAAAAACCTTTTAACATAAGGACATTATAAATGATAAATTCTTCGAAGATATGGACTGTTTTAGCTCGTTTTACAAACATGTAGTCCTTGAACCCTCTAATCCCGTAAAACTATTTATTGATTACTTTTATTACGGACACATTGTTAATTCTATCACAGCATCTGGTGAAGACAGCTAATGAACGATACAGAGACAAAAAAGAGCTGTTCAATACAGTCATACAATAATTAGCCCACATCAGTTCACAGCTAAACATAGGCCTCTCCCACGCCACTGAGCCTAGGGCCTACTAGATCCAAGACTATGATTTTCCATCCACTGCCAGCTGCAGCAGCCTTGCATAT
This sequence comes from Anania hortulata, assembly GCA_963576865.1. Taxonomy (NCBI): domain Eukaryota; kingdom Metazoa; phylum Arthropoda; class Insecta; order Lepidoptera; family Crambidae; genus Anania; species Anania hortulata. Next base: position 2,504,184 of record OY756417.1, on the reverse strand, counting down.
CAATCGCTTACTAGGAGAGTATAAATATTTTGGTGTCGTCTAGCGCATACTTGATTGTTCATTTAATACTCACGGATCGTTATCGCTGCTGTGTTTGGAAGACAACTTGAGATGTCTCGCGTGCGCCTCTTCGGATACAAATGTTACATCGCACACGCAGCAGTATGGCCCTTCTAAGGATACCTGAAAACATGACACATTTATGAACTGTCTATTTAAAATCATTATAAGTACTGTTAGCTCAAACAAACGTTTCAAAATAATATTTTACTCGAATTTTGGGAAAAAATATTAAAATATCACTATTTAATTATTCAAACTAGTTTTTACAGTTTTGTTTTGCCATACGGAATATGTGCCGGGGGCAACGGCCTCAAGGGGCCCCCCGAAATACCGACATATTAAGTAATAAATAATTTTATAATCATAATCATCATCATCATCATTTCAGCCATAGGACGTTCACTGCTAAACAAAGGCCTCCCCTAATGAGTTATCATCAGAGGGGATTGCCAATACTCGCCACGCTTGGCAGGCGAGTTGGCAAGCGCAGTTTTTTATAAGATTTCGCACGAAGACGCTGCGGCCCGTCTTGTACTACAGGAATTAGTCGTCTCTTACGACACGCATCCTGTTGGCGGTGGGGAAGTGTATTCTTTACGGCCGTGCCCACACGGCACGGCGCAATTTTATAATAAAAACATATATTTATTTAATACCTGTGTAGTGTATAGTATTCATAAAAAAACATATTTCGTTTTTTTATGTTTGGCCTAAGATAGCGTTTCTTTTAGGAACTTCAACTAACTTTTAACTTCAAATTTTTGTTTCCGGATTTAACTCGATACCGGTTTGTGGACTGAAGCGAACCACTAGACCTACTAGACGGTCATCCCAATATTCAAAATCAAATTTAAAAAAAATTTTTTGCAATTAGGCCGTGGCACTTTTACACGTCCCAATACAATTTTTTTTACCCTAGCAGAGACTGATTACGGGGCCTTATCTACTCTCCTGATGGCCTATCTCAGCAAAGGGAATTAAATTATCTTTATAATTGTGCCAACCATGTTTTACTAACCTTAGATTAAGTCAATTTTGTGTAACTAACTCACATATGGATTACTTAACATTTTTTAAAATATATTTTTTTATATTGACTTACCATCTTATCGGACAGCCTGTGTTTCTTCTTCTTATGTACATCAATACCCTTTTTACTGACGAAGGTGAAACCGCACAGTTCGCATACGAAATCCGATACGTGCTTGATTCGTATGTGACCCATGTATGTGGTCAACTTGCTGTGAAGATACACATTTAATACCATATTGTTAAGTAAAACTAATGTCTTTATAAATCTAATATTTCTTTAACTGTATTGCAACTTGTATTTATGTCGTAGGCTGTTTAGAGATGTATGCCTCGAATATTAAAAAGCTAATTTCCTGACGTATGTTTTTCTTTCTCCTTTTTCTTAGAGATGCATTGGATATTAAAAAAGCTTACTTCTTTTTGTCTGTGGTATTTGCTGTACTCTATATTTGTGAGCAAATATAGTGTTTTCTAAAACTATAAAATACTGAAATGGCGTTGTATTATGAATACTTACTCAAATTCACTGGGACAGTGTGGACACTGGTACCGCGTACCCGCGTGCCATTTCTCGTGTTCTCTAGCAACACCCCTGTAAAATATTATTAATAATGTATTATTAAATAATTTTGTGGTTCCGTGGGATGACTCTTTTACGGGCAGAAGCTATTGTAGTAAATAAATAAATAATATTCCAAGGCACGAACCACTATACCAGAACGGTTCTCAAACCTGCCAGTTATCAGATACGAACGGGGCCCCCAACGATAAATATAGCCTGTTATCATACACCCGCTGGGCCGCAACGATAAATATAACTTGTTATCATTCACCCGCTGGGCCCCAACGAAAAATATAACTTGTTATCATAGTCCTGCGATATACCAACGATAAATATAACTTGTTATCATACACCCGCCACCACCCGTTGGGTTCCCCAACGGTAAATATATAGCTCTAACACTGCGGGCCCCGGCCCTATCGATAGTATAGCTGTTTGCAAATTTTTGTATCAATCGATAGTCTAATATCATTAGCTAACCAAACCTATCGATAAATACAAATAAATAGTTAGACTATTACATTAAGTTACAATAACATGAATAGAATATGGTTATAATAGTTCGCGTATTAGAGTGGATTAAAGTATAATTATTGCTCATAACATATAATAAGTTGCTTAAAAGGATGCCAGACACTGTCTGTTTGTTGTAACTGCATAAAAGGAAATACATAGCTATCAATAATCGCTATTAATAGACTATCGATTTGCTTCATCAACCTACCTGTTCCTAGTGACGAACGGACAGCCCTTGCAACTAAACTTCTCTGTGTGTTGCGCGGTTAGATGCTTTCGCAACGCGCGACCGGTCTTCAAACGAGTCTTACATATGAAACACTCGAAGGCACCACTTTGCTAAAACAAACAAAAAGATTTTTTTTGCCGCTACAGTTGTGAAGTCTCTCAGATAACAGTGTTCAAGTGTAATGTTATCTGGGTATTACCTTAATATAGTAAATAATTATATTAAGGGAATACCCTTTTGTTCAGTTTATAGGCTCTCTTTTGGGTTCTCATTCGAGTTCGAAACTTACTTCTCCCTCAGTAGAAACCGCAGCGTTGTCGCAAAAAAAAAAAACTTAGCTGTCACGATTTATAAACCTAATAAATGTAATGTCGATACAAAATCGCAGCGGAACCGCAGCGTTGTCGCAGAAACATCGCAAACGTCACAATCTATAAAAATAATAAATGTACGGTATGTCGCAACAAGACCGCAGCGGATCCGCAGCGTGGCCGCAGCGCAAGCCCACCTCGCTGTGCCGCACGGCGTGCGCGTGGTACCGCTCGGCGACGAGGAAGCCGCGGTAGCAGGTGGCGCACTTGTAGGGCGCGCTCTTGTACGCGGCGCTGTCCTGCCGCTTCTGTATCTCCGCTATCTGCTCCTCGTACGAGAGGGTGCTCACGTTGAACAGGGAGTCGTCGGGGCCTTCGCCTATTTTCCGCCTTTTCACGTCCGATGTTTTGTATCTGGAATTGAGGGATAAACTTATTCTTGCAACGCTAACGCTTATTATCTAGCCGCAAATAAGGGTAGGCTCACTGAGCTATAATAGTTAAATGAAAAAGAAACGATTTAAAAAAAAGCCATATGAAAAAAAAAACTTTTGTGTGAACATAAAAAGCTTTTAAATACATAAGACTTTATAAAATAAAATAAAACTTTTGTGTAAAATTAAAGAAAAACAAATGTAATGAGCAGTGATCGGAGTAGGTAGATTGATTTGAGGCCAATGATCTCAACCATTGATGTTAATATGGACCTGCCTCCGGGATTCCGGAATTTCTTGGTATCAGTTTTTGAAAAAAAGGCATATCCATATTATGCTAGCGCGCACCAAAGTATATCAAATCAATCTACCTACTCCGATCACTAGTAATGAGTCTAAACACGATTTCATTTTTATCAAAATTTTACTGGCCGTTGAAGAGTTTCACTATTCACTTCCTGCCTTCATCATCAGATCAGCTCGATGATGTTAAATTATTGTATAAAATTTTCATTTGCAGTAATATTTTAACTTCCTCTGGTGGGATTCAAACCTACGACCTTTTGCTGTCCGGGCGACTGTTTTTATAACTGAGACTGATACGTAGTAAGTAAAAAACAAAAAGTTTATTTTGTATTGCTATCTGGATTACACATACTTACGTTTAAAATCGACACGACAATAAGAATAACTTAAGTTAACTCGTCTTTCAAGATTTGATTATAGTTACTGTTAGTTACAATACAAGTGAAGCTGATAAAAAATAATCTGTAAAAAAAATATTTGGTACATGCATTGACTTAGTTGCAGGCCGCTTCCAACCGGTCAATTTGAAAGTCACTGAGGGGGCCTATGTTCAGCAGTGGACGTCCTATGGCTGAAATGATGATGATGACGATTATCGACTTAGAACGCCAAGACACGCAAAATATGTAGTTTAATTAGACTTACTTGTCCATAGTCTCGACGGGGTTCTCCTCTTCGTCCTTTTTTCTCCGTTCTCTCAACTTCTTCTCTTTCTCTATTCTGACTTTCTTCTTTTTAACTTTCACCTTTGGCTTTTCGGCAACTTCGCTTAGTTTCATGTTGTCGTCTGACTCATTGAACTGATCTATATAAATAAATAATAAATAAACATGTGCCAGACAAAAGACCACTTGACATGGTCTTAAAGAATTCCCTATTGTTCACCCTTTACAATTATTTTTCATCTTTTAATTTAAATGGGGTGGTCTACTAACCTCTTAGTAGACCACCCCATTTTATTAAATAAATATCATCTGCCCTTTTGCCACCCTTGTGTTTTTTTTATTTATTTAAGCCACCCCTAAAGTTAATTGTATTCAACAATAAAAAAATCTCAAAACTGTGAACTGATTTTGAGATTTATACATAAGAACACATACATAAGACGTTAAAAACAAAAAAATCATTCAGTCGAACTGAAAACTGTTTTTTTTTTATTTGTAAAAAATAATACGGCTTGAATTAAACACTCACCGTTGTACTGGTCGTTGTACTCATCAAAGAATATCTCCGTTCTCTCATCCTTGACTCGCACCGCCACGTCTGGTTGCAAGTCTGGCGTGGGCGGCTCTACCTCTATCTCTATTTCGGGCAAGGGGCTGGCCGCGCATTCCCCCACCGAACGATCCGGACTCTCAGCCTTTAGCGTAAAGGAACACATAATATAAATCTATATGAAAAAAAATATGTTTGTGTGTCTGTTCTCTATGCGTACCAAATTGATCAGGTTGTAGTGAAAGTCTCTCTCTACCTCATCTGTCCGCAAGCGACAGGGCCCGCTGTACGCAGACACTGCGGATCTCTTTAACAACATTGGGGCCCCGCGTGTGTATGATAGCAGATCGTCACTCTATCTATCTAAAGCCTCTCTCTACCTCACTTGTTCGCAAGAACGGGGCCCACAATGCCTGTGATATATTTTAGGTTAGGGCCCCGAGGGTGTATGATAACAGATCGTCACTCTATCTATCTACAGCCTCTCTCTACTTCACTTGTTTGCAAGAACGGGGCCCACAATGCCTGTGATATATTTTAGGTTAGGGCCCCGAGGGTGTATGATAACAGATCGTCACTCTATCTATCTACAGCCTCTCTCTACTTCACTTGTTTGCAAGAACGGGGCCCACAATGCCTGTGATATATTTTAGGTTAGGGCCCCGAGGGTGTATGATAACAGATCGTCACTCTATCTATCTACAGCCTCTCTCTACTTCACTTGTTTGCAAGAACGGGGCCCACAATGCCTGTGATATATTTTAGGTTAGGGCCCCGAGGGTGTATGATAACAGATCGTCACTCTATCTATCTACAGCCTCTCTCTACTTCACTTGTTTGCAAGAACGGGGCCCACAATGCCTGTGATATATTTTAGGTTAGGGCCCCGAGGGTGTATGATAACAGATCGTCACTCTATCTATCTACAGCAGGGGCGTGCATTGGTTTCAGATGGGGGTAGGCTGTGAGTGAAAATTGAGTAAGTTTGCGTGAAACATCTCAGTTGCGCGCTTTAGTAAGGAATAAGTACAGGTAGACGACAAAATGGTTACAGAATATTTATTATTTATTGTTAAATACGTAATTAATAATTATGGTTAGCTGTCGGTTTTTTATGAAGGTAGGCTCTGCATAATAGCCTATATGGAATTCACGCCCCTGATCTACAGCCTCTCTCTACTTCACTTGTTTGCAAAAACGGGGCCCGCAATGCCTGTGATATATTTTAGATTGGGGCCCCGAGGGTGTATGATAACAGATCGTCACTCTATCTATATACAGCCTTGCTCTACTAGTTGACCTCTAGAAATATTGAGCACTATTTCGGTTCGACCATATATTTATTACAATTATTTATTATTACAATATTTAAAATTCATACCTTTATCTCTTCTCTGATATCTTCTTTCTCGCTTATGAAGGCGGGTTCGGAGGTGTCTTGACAGTACATATCGCATTCATTCGGCTCATACACTTTTTGTATTAGACTTGACTGAATCTCGTAATGAGACCTACTCACTGATTTCAAATCTTTTACTGTTAGCTGTAATAAAATATTATTTTACACATTAAAAACAGGTTAAATAGAAAAAAATCGGTCATGTGCGACTCGGACATCTCTACGCTAGACCAGACGGTCGTCAGGCAGTAGACCGGTTGGTCGTCAGGAAGTTAAGTTCTCACTTACATAGGAAGTAAAGTCTAACATGTGAAGCATGATTTGGTCGTTTCTCAGCGCTAAACCAGACTGTCGTCAGGTAGTCGACCTGACAGTCGTCAGGGAGTAAAGTCGTCACTTACATAGGAAGTAAACTCAAACATGTCAAGCATGATCTGGTGGCTCCTCAGCGCTAAATCAGACGGTCGTCAGGAAGTCGACCTGACAGTCGTCAGGGAGTAAAGTCGTTACTTACATCGGAAGTAAAGTCGAACACGTCAAGCATGGTCTGGTGGCTCCTCAGCGCTAGATCAGACGGTCGTCAGGAAGTAGACCAATCGGTCGTCAGGGAGTAAAGTCGTCACTTACACAGGAAGTAGAGTTTAACATGTCAAGCATGATCTGGTGGCTTCTTAGCGCTCTGCTACGGAGCTTCGAACAAGATACCAGCCTTCCTGCACACTCCCAACATATCTTCTGTGGCAGGTCGTCTTTGTCGCTCCACTGGGGATAGACAGAGATAGAATAATATTTATTACATTAATAGCATACAGGGTGTTACGTTAAACGAGTTAACACTAGGGCCTGAGAAAGGTCAACGCCATCTATTAGCGTCAGCAGTAATCTTATGGGGAGCCTTTATACGTCTAGGAAAAAGATTTACTTGCGCGATGTAATGTACATGTAGCGCCATCTGTTGATATTCTACGAAACTAAATAATGGTGGGAAGTGATGTGTTACATTCTTATAATTTAAAACAAAATTTTCCTTGAATTGAGCTATTCTTCTTTCTTCCTAGTCTTTTATAGTAATGATATTTGGACAGTATTCATTTTAGACATAATGTATTCTACTTACTACAGTCCCCGAGAGTTGTTGGTAGATATCTCCCAACTCATAGTCGTGAGTGTCATACATTTTTATCCCCATATTCATACAGATCCGGCAAGCCTGTAAGAAAGCATAAGTAATCATCATCATCATCATCATTTCAGCCATAGGACGTCCACTGATGAACATGGTCTATGTTCCACAAGGTAGCAAGATAGCATGACCACACGACCAAAACACGATATGATATAGCCAGTTACGTTCCTCCAACAAACTTACTCTCTCCACCCCTTCTCATCGCACTGGTTTCGTGTCCAACTCTTTTCTCATTCAATCCACTCGGCTCTGGAATTCTCTTCCCGAATATATCAAAGCAGCTCCCAATAGATACGCCTTTAAGATACTTGCTCGCACTTATTTTCTTGGTAAAATAAAATCGTCATCGTGAACCCTTGACTCTCTACTTCCCAGTTAACGTCATCATATTTATGTATGTATGTATTTTATCTATGTATTATATTATTTATTTTATAATATTTGACAGATACTGTGTGTAGTTTATGCTGTGATTATATAATATTGTTCATTTTTGTAACGTCATATGCACCGCCCACAAAACATTTCTGTTTAGCCTAATGGTCGACTGCTAGAGAATGCCACATGGCATTAAGTCCACCTTTTGTACGATTTTATTTTGTGCAATAAAGTTTAAATAAATAAATAATGTATCGACACCAACTGTAAAAATATGATAGACTAGCTGTCCCGGCGAACTTCGTCCCGGCTCCGATTTTTTTTCCGGTGTTTTACTGATTCTGCTATTCGGGGCGGAGAAAAATCCAACAAATTAAAGATCATAAAAATCGGTCCAGCCGTTCTCGACTTATAAATGGTGTAACTAACCCGACTTAGTTTTATATATACAGGAAGAATTTTTTATCACCATCCAAATTTAAATATAATAAAGTATGAGGAAAAAAACAATACACATGTTTTTTTCTTTTGGTATCAAATTTTTGGTTTTCCCAGTACAAAAATGTTGAGATAAAGCACCTGGAAATTGTCTAAACAAATACTAAGAGTATGGACACGGCACGCACACTACTCTACGCGCTAGCGTCGACGCCTCTCCCCGCACCCGCTTTTCATTGATGTTTTTACGATCCTTAAGTTGTTGACTTTCCCTTCATATTTTCGCGATAGTACGCAGCGCGCGGGACGGCGGCAACGCGGTAATAAGGCACGCATACGTCACGGGGTTGCGCAGGCGACTGATTCGTGTGTTTGTTGACACCGGCCGGCGCGCCACCGATGCCGACACGAGGCCGTCGTCATGGCAACCCCGTGCCGCTGCCCGCGCGCCGCCCTCTCATTCATGTATCTAGCGTAATGTTTACGTTAAGCAGTAACCACATTAAATTGAAAATTATATTGGGAAAAATATTTTATGGTGAAAACTTGTCATACCAATTTTTTTTTATAAATGGGTTCTATGAAGGATTCCTAATGCCTAGAAGAAATTTAGATGGTAGTAAAAAAGTATTCCTGTATAGATATAGGCTCTCTTAAGAGCACTTGAACCAGGGATCGGAAACCGGTTATTTTACTATGGAACCTTAACCGGAATAATAAAGGTTTTCGCTAAATTAACTATCACATACTCCAAATCCCGACTTAAAAGCTATGGCAAATTTAGTTTTATGGTCAAATCTTTACAACTACTATCAAAAATTAGAAACGGGTCTTATACATTCTGAAATAAATATTAACCGGTTTCGATCCCTGACTTGAACACGTCCCAAAAATATAACTTTGCTTTTGGGACTACACCTCTACCTACCTGAAGGTTGTCTGGAAGAGATCGCTATTTGTGATAAGACCGCCTAAATTATATGTCTTTCTGTAAAAGCATGTGTAATTTACTTTATGTGTATGGTGTGCAACAAAGAGTATCTATCTATCTATCTACATACATATTTATTGGACGAGAATAGAAACGACGCAATAAACTTAGTATCACAAACATAATATTTTACGCGCTTAAGAGGTAACAGTACCATATGTCCTTCCCTAGGGTTCAAGCTTTTTCCGTACCCAAATTCATCAAAATCGGTTCAGCTTTCACGACAAAATGTAGCCTATATCCTTTTTCAAGGTCCTATCTACTTCTATACTAAAAATCATCAAAATTGGTTTAGCGGTTTAGGTGTGAAAACGTAACAGACAGACAGTTGCTTTGCAATTATAATACTAATGTAGGGATAAAGAACATGCTGGTTTTCAACGATACTTGGTTTATTCAGGCTTTGCAGAACAACACCAAGAACATCTCTGACTTTCTCCTGAACCTTCGTAAAACAATAGAAAAACGACCGTCATCACATTCAAATCCGCATTCGTCTCTCCTCTCGCTCCCTCCGTCTTCCTTCTCTCTCACACAACGTACGTTCCATTACACAGATCCCACATTAATATAGATATAAGAATTTTCTACATACCCTCAATGCTGCTGGTGCATCCAAGTCATCGGAACCCTATAATAAATTAAATCCATGCTTATTGAAATATAAAATTAAAAATTTTGAAAAAAACCCACGACGGTAAAAGTCTCATCTAAAAAGAATCAAATAATTAAAAACCCCCCAACTTAACCCAATTATTATGTACCGTAATATTATAATAGACGTAAAAATACTTTCTAAAAAAAGAGTTGATATCTCGAGAAATCGGTAATAGATATACTTAAGTACCTAAACAATGAATATCGATGTTTACAGTTTTTTCCTAACGTGTATGTTTCTCGAAGATATACTTAAATGTAGCGATAATAATTTTACCATAATACATAACCGAGGAATATCCGTCGGGGGCTGCCTTTCCTATATGAGATTTCAACAAAAATTTAATCATACTCATAAGTGTATTTTATGTCGTCGTTAAACATCTACAATTCTTCAATAATTGTATTCACGTCACTAGAAAAACTTTAGCTGGGTTAATATATATATATATATATATTTATATTTAAACATTACTTTAACTTAAATACTTTTATAAACATCCATGACTTAGGTACAAATGCTTGTGCCCATCACACACACATTTGCCCTTGCGGGATTCGAACCCGCAACCGCTGGCTTTGTAGTCCGGAGCGCCAACCGCTACACCAGACGGTCGTCATATAATAAATTAAATTCACTTGTATCAACCCTTTGTCAAAATTTGAACAACTCAAACGTACCTTATACATAACTTAAAAACTTGGATACAAACTCACAAGTCCCAATACTGGCACAGCCCCAGTCTTGATTTTTCGAAGCCCACACTTTGTCTGATAGAAGTCATTATTTCTGAAGTGTTCGGAGCAGACTGTGCTGCGATCCTTCGGTTCCCATTCTGACATGCCTAGGGCTTCTACCCAGGCCTGCCGAAGTTCCCGTTCTCGAGGAAACCTGTATAACATAATGTCATATTATGACAGTTAAGAAACAATACTTATCTCATTTTCACATATTAAAGCCTTTATCCAGATAAATTCTTATTATTTTATGACGGACGGACTTGGTGTCGCTATCTCTGAGGTTCCGAGTTCGATTTTCAGTCGGGTTAATGTAGAAAAATAACTTTTCTATGTTGTCTCGGATCTGGGTGTTGTGGTGCCATCGTTGTTTCTGATTTCTGTAATTCAAGTGCTTTGGCTACTTACCACAGGATCAGAGCAATGTATGTGATGTTGTCAAATATTTATTATATTATTATATTTTATTTATTTGGGTAAAACAAACAAGTTATTAGGTATTTATAACTATAGATACTTGTATAGGGAAGTTAATGTATAACAAGCTACATCCATCACAAATCAATATGAACATTAATGAATGGGCAATTTAAAAAAATACATTTATGTGACATAATTTATAGCTGGGCCCCCTATCTTTACAGCAATTTAGTATATAATTTAATTTACACAATAGAAATTACATAAAACCATCTTCGATCAAGAATGCACTAGATAACCAGTCAGCTACTCAAAAACGGCCGAGTAAATAACACCTCACTTCGAATTGGGGTCTTATTTTGTATAAGTTATTCTGTACTTTATTTTTTAGACCTTAAGAGTTGTATTTTTATACGAACGCGACCAGATTTCTACGTACGCGTGTGAATATCAACATATACAAAACTGCACCTTAACATTTGCGGTTAAGGCATATGTTAGAACAATTTTTTTCTACTCAATAATATAGTAAGACGGTGCCATATTTGAGTACTGTTTTAATAAGCGAGGCATTATCTAGTGTTTTCTTGATCGAAGGAAACCATGCACTTTTTAGTTGGATTGTAAATTATTGTTTAGTTATTCTTATTCAGTGTTTTCGCCAAATCTTATAAAATTCTTACAATGTAAGTATAATCTTTATTTGCAATATTAAATCAATATATAAGAATAAAATAATTTATTCAGAAACCACACATAGTTGTGAACATGAAAAAAAAGTAAATAATACAATTTTATCTTAAAATTAGTGGTTCAGAAATGGTCTCCACTCAGCAATATGTCAAGGAACCAAAAAGGTACCTAAACACTATTAATTATTTAATCAATATTTAGTCAGTTTTAGGCTAGAAATGCCTAGGCACAAGGAGACCTGAACTACTAGACTGGAAGGTCACAGAAATGACTGGGCCAGACCAATTCAATTCAATATATTTATTGCATTCTATAATGTTACACAGGTGTTATAAATAGGTACATAAAACAGATCATTATAGACCCTGTAGGGCACAACTATAAGATAGGTATTGTGGGCAGAGAGGATTTTTGTGCCTTGCATAGGCACTGTAATAGAAGCTTGCACTGGCTTATTTAAGGCTAGTTATGACATTGCACACTGCACAATACACAAGGCGGATCCTAGGGGGGTTTCGTGAAAAAAAAAAGATTTACATTAGTGCGCCACCTTTTCTACACCTGAACTTGAAACTAGAAGTTTGTCACCAATACACTTAGACCTACAGTTGAAATTTTCCTCAAATAATACTTTGGACCTCTGCAAATCATAATCAAAGAGTCTTCAAAGGAGACTTCAGTATTTTAGAACAAGAATATAGTTTAAATAATCAAAATAAATCATATTTTATCGGCTAAAAACATTCCAGAACTCAGTGAACAGCTCAGTAAGTACCTCCCAGTCTATAAAATAATACTCACAGATGAAATGTAAGCCCATGAGTTTTAGTCCTCCGCCTAGTGTCGTTAGAACAATTCTGTACGCTGCACCGCATTTTAGTTAACTTTTCACACAAAATTCACACAAAACATACGAGAAATATTAAAGTTACCTAAATCTTTATAAAAATAAAGAGCAGTACATATAATATTAATCATTGTTTTATTTAAATATATTTAATATAGATATCTTCGCATTGTAGTCGTATCAATGATATTTATAAAACATTTTTACTAAAAATGAATATTTATTCCAACAAAACCCCAAACAATCGTTTGACTGCGTTTGACAATATGTTTTTTTTTAGTTCCATTCCTGTCTTACTCAAATCTGTGTTCCATTCATTGTTTAGAAATTAACATAGACTGGCTATCCCGTACAAATGACAGATACATATAATGGCCATTTGAATCGCCATTGAACCCAGAACTAATTTTGACATATGTAGCGGTGGGTAATATCCATTTAACTATATATCGATATTTAACATCGGATTTTGAAACTATAATAATATATTAATTTATTCAATTAGTATAAATATTTACAAAATTGAAATAAATAATATACATTTTTTGAAACTATATTTTTCGTAACTACACACTGCTGTGATACTTTGACGTTTCGATATGACATTAGATAAATAATGATATAATATTTCAATGTGTATAATTTCATAACGGTTCAAGTTTTTTTTTTCTAGTAACAACAAACATATTGAGGACGTGAAATCTTAACTTGGTACAATTAAAGTTTTATCAATGATTTTAAGCAAACTTTTGTCCATACACATTTAAACCAGGGCTTAGCATTGGCTGCATTGATATACTGTAAAATTTTTGGCTGTGGTTCAGAATCGAGAATAGAATAGAAATATTTATACAATAGTCTAGAATATTTAAAAAATATTTATAAAACCCAAACTGAGTCCACTAGGTAGACATAAAAAAAACAACTGTCCATGTACCCACTGTCAATATCAATCAAATACATTAGATCAACCAACGATGATGTACCATAACGAATTATGGTGCATCATCGAGCACATACCCTGTAGAGCAGCGATACGAACCATCTTTCTCCGAAACAAGTTAGTGATTTTTCACTTACATTTAGTATAACATGACACGTCCTGTCAACTCTCGCCCATAGAAAAACAGGGCAGATACAGATTTAAAAATGGCGGAAAATTTTGTCCAACAAATCATATGACATTTCTACTCTACAGGATATGTGCTCTATGTAATGCACAACATGCAAACATGTTGCAACAATGCAACATGCACAGTCGCATCGTTTTTAACAAAAAAAATGAGTTTAAAACCAACCAATAAAACCAATTTATTTCTGCAAATAGGCCTTAATTAATCTCTTATACACGTCCCAATTATTATTTTTCACCTAACACTTCTTCGGGATAATTGTGGGTTAGCGCCGAAAAGAATCAGTACAAAAAACTCGGTCACTATTGTCAGCCTCTTTTAAAATAGTATATTTATATTACAAGATAAAATGTACCTGTGAGAGCAGGGCGGTATTTAATTTCATACATTTTTATCATTTAAATAGTCATTTTACAGTGTGAATTATATTTTTGTATAGGTAGTTCAGCAATAGACTGCGGCAATTTGTTAAAAAAACAAATAATTTTTTTCATGAACGACCTACTCTGAAATTTGGAACGGCAAGTTTGTCGTTATTGAGGGTATTAAGATTATAATATAAACTTTCTTAGGGAATAGATGCAGGTTTTTACGAATGTACATAATATTTTCATAAATAAATTGAGAAGCCACTGTTAGTATATTAATTTCCTTGACCAGATCTTCAAACGAGTCTCGGGATCTAAGGTTGTTACAGTACATATACTGTTAAAATAGCAAAAATACACCAATCTTGCCATTCCAACACCAGTCAATTGTTTTATCTTTCTCACGGCATAAACAACTGAACTAAGTCTTGCCGACAGAATTTCTAAAGTGATTCCCAAAAAGGTAGTGGAACTAGACGTATCTAGTCGTTCATCCTTAACAGTAATATCGGTGACAGATGGCGGCGGACGCGGCTCCGGACTCGTCTTGACATTGTAAGGTCAAACGCTGCCATTGGTCGATCCTTGGGCTGGCGGAAGTTGTCTGAAGGATAGACCAATGGCAGCGCTTGACCTCACAATGTCAAGACGAGTCCGGAGATGCGTCCGCCGCAGTTTGTCTCCAGCTTAAGATATGTTGGGACTAGCTTAAAGATTCGACTCTATGCCACTCCCTGAAACTTGGCTCATACTTTCTTTAACACCCTGAATGTTTAATTTTAGGTTTTACCGTAACCCACAGTCACACTGTAAATATTATGAATAATGAAGATCGGAAAAAGTTACGAATATTGACTTAGGGACATCACTAACTTAGTTCAAAGTTCTGATACTACGTCCTACAGCGCCAAAATGGCGATAATCAAATAGGCACGAATATAATATTTGACAGCTGGCGAGGTCAGAGATTATTGATGATTGTTTTGGATAATATTCATTCATTTCACAGATTAATAATATTGATGGATTCATTCATTCAATCAGTCGACTGATCAATTTCGTTTTTAAAAAAGTCTGTCAATGTTCATTAATACAGATTAATGGTCAACAAAACCACAGATTAATATATGTATAAAGAATAAATAAAACACAGTTTGTTTGTTTGTATTGTTGTAATTATATAAAATTTTCATCGCTACAAATATTTTTGGAAGAATTGAGTTGAGTTGAAGAAGAAGAAGATTGAAACAGTGTTGAGAATGTGATTAATTATTTTCTGTCTCCGCTCAGAGACTGATATAAAGATAGTGTTGAAATTTTTATTCAAACTTTAGCTAAAAATGACCACTATCCAGGTGTGCAGGACATGTTTGGCCCACGATACTCGTATGTATACAATCGCAAACACAGCCCTGCAACTTATTTATGAAAAGATCACAAATGTAACAGTAAGTTTTTGTATAATACATAAATCATGTCGTTCCAACGCTTACTCTTATTAATTTATTTAAAAATGTATGTGTACACAAAAAAAACTAGGTATAAAAGGATAATTATTGAAAACTAACTTAAACATATGTATACTTATAATATAACTCAAGCATCCGTAATATACGTAAATTACAGATGCTTGATATATTTATTGCTCTCATCACTTAGGTTGTCCTGAATGTTCTGATCCTATGGTAAATATTTATTTACTTACTAGCTGTCCTGGCGAACTTTATACCGCTTGTTTTTTTTTTTGGGGAAAATTCTCAATTTTTATTTGTTGTTCTGCTATTCGGGGCGGAAACGAATCCAACAAACCAAAGATCATAAAAATCGGTCTAGCCGTTCTTGACTTATAAATGGTGTAACTAACCCGACTTCCTGTTATATGTACTGATGCGACCTACCGCTGCGAGTTTAAGTTGCTTAGTGTAAAAGCACTATTCGATTAGCCTGTGAATCACTTTATTTTAGCAATACAAGCAATAAAATTGCCGTGGGGACGGCCGCAAAGAATACACTTCCCCACCGCTAACAGGAGGCGTGTCGTAAGAGGCGACTAATTCCTGTAGCACGAGACGGGCGTTTGCGTGCTACATATAAAAAAACTGCGCTCGCCGACCCGCCTGCCAAGCGTGGCGAGTATTGGCAATCCCTCCTGATGAAAGTCATTGGGGGTGTTCAGCAGTGGACGTCCATAGCTAGAATGATGATGAATGATAAAACAATTTAAAAAAAAGTATCTCAGATTTTTATGATAAATAAATATAAATATTGGACAACATCGCATACATTGCTCTGATCCTGTGGTAAGTAGCCAAAGCACTTGTGTTACAGAAATCAGAAACAACGACGGTACCACAACACCCAGACCCGAGGCAATATAGAAAAGTTATTTTTCTACATTGACCCGACCAGGAATCGAACCCGGAACCTCAGAGATAGCGACACCAAGTCCGGTATGCTCGCCTCTCGGCTACGGAGGTCGTCAAAGAAAAGGTCAGATTAAAACATGATTTATTTTTCAGCTTGATACTCAAGATGGGACATCGTCTGTTGTGTGCTATATCTGCTACCACTTACTGAAGAAGTGCCACAGGTTTGCTGAAAGTGCTATCAGAGCTAATGACATGCTGCAGCAAATAAGCAAGAGTGGGATTCAGGTAATTATTCTAATTATCATCATTTCAGCCATAGACATCCATTTTTACATGAAAAGGGTGTTTGGCAGGGTAACTGGGGTAACCAGCCCAAAAAAAAATTACCTAGGTCCCAAAATCTTTTTTTAAATTTTATTTTCGGAATTTTGACAATTAAAATTCCTTACTCCTTACCTTACTTACTCCTTATTTGAAACCCTTTAAAAAAATATGGACGTCATTTTAAGCAGAATTTGAACTAAATTAATAAATAATATCATTTTTGAATTGATGGTTACATTATTTTATGCTTTCCACATTAGTCAAATTTTATTGAAATAGCCGGACTATTTCACTAGGTAAATAACGGCGAATAACTCTAGTTATGGAAAGAGTATCAAAGCAAGCTAAAACATAATATGTTTTAATGATATCTAAAGTATATTATAATATATAGTATATATTATTATTATACTTTTTATGTTTGTGACAGACACAAGACAAAGCTATGACCCAACTTTGTCTCTAACAATAACCTGCAACAAATAACAATTTTAAAAGGAATACGGTAGTAGGTACTATTACGTATTCTGTGGAACTACCAAATGTTTAGATTTTAATAAAGAAAAAGTTTTTTTAATTCAATTCAATTCAATATATTTATTGCATTCTATAATGTTACACATGTTTAGATCTGTTCATATTTTTGAAGAGTATTTTTTTTTTATTAAAAAAAATCCTGGCACCATGGTAATTTTTTTCTGCTGGTTATATTCTGTTTTTGTAACGACACACAAACACCCTGTATATTCTATTTTTGTACAAAAAAACTAGGAAACTTGATAACTGGTAACAAATCCAACACAGTGAAATGTGTTAAATCAAAGATTTCTATTAATACAAAAAAAAAAAACTGATTTTAACAACACATGTCCAAAGTACTAGATTGGCCACGATTTTGCCTCAACAGCATTTTGGCTTATTAACCGTTTTATATAAAAAGGTATCTTCTAAGTCCCTGCATGTTTCTCTATTGAGAGCCAAATTCTGCAACCCCTACCATGGCTCTGCAAATCGTCATGCCATCGTTTCATTGGACGAATTGGATTTTAGATAAATAAAATTTTAAATTTTCAGATAACACAACAATACATTGCTCAATTTGAACAGAAACACATAATCACATTCCATGAAACAGCTGTTACTCTTGTGGATACCGCTATACAAGTGTCTAAAGATATTGAGATACCAAAAGTGGAAGAAATGAGTTTCGAAATTAAGATGGAGAACGAACAAGACGAAATGGGTATGGAATCTATAAATTCTTTTTGAAATTACACCAATCCTTTAGCAAAGCTTGAACTAACTATGGCTACTAAAAAAAAGATAGACACTGCCTGGCTTTGTTTTACTTCACTATTTCAGTGGGGAAGACTGGCAACACTATAATTATGTCAGGGTCTGAAGAGTTTATTATCTATGTTATGGAGGGTAGAGGTAAGGAGTACTATCATCGTTTTGTTTTCAACTTTTTTTCACTTTTTGGTGATTGTCAAAGTGCCTTAAATTAGGTGGCGCCACATCAGCAACAGTACCCTGTTGCTGATGTGGCGCCACCTGTTGTTCAATTGTTGAAATGATTTTTTTTAAAGGATGACTTTATCCTCCAAATTTAAAAATCGTTAAAATGTTTACAAATTTTCTAACTCGGCGATCGGTATACTTCAATTCGTCAACAACTGCTACATCCATACCATGTCTACGCTAGCGCTGTTTTGGAGGATTTTGGAACTGTTATTCGCCTCTAAGAGATAGTACTCCTTACTTCTAGCCTCTATAACTATGATGGTCGACTATGTTAGGAGGCCACTCGGGCCAAACCAAGTACAATTCAACCCAAGAAAAGAAAAAAAATCATTGGGAATCCAACCAAATTAACAAAATCTACATTCGAATGGACTTAATATTAATCGTTCTCTTGACTCCTGGGCTTGTCTCTCTTGGCAATCTCCCTGTTCTGCACAGATAAATAAATAAATAAATTGTTTCCACAATCACACCAATTATCTAGCCCCAAACTAAGCAAAGCTTGTACTATGGGGACTAAATAACGGATACACATACTTAAATACTCTTATAAACATCCATGACTTAGGTACAAATGCTCATCACACAAACATTTGCCCCTTGCGGGATTCGGACCCGCAACCTTTGGCTATGTAGTCTGGAGCGCGAACCATTACATCTGACGGTCATCATAAATACCTCCATAGGATCTGACTTACCGGCAAGCGCAGCGTAGGACGTCCACTCACAAGGTGGTCAGACGACCTGGTAAGGGTCGCAGGAAGACGCTGGATGCAGGCTGCTTCTAACCGGCCAATCTGGAAGTCAATGGGGGAGGCCTATGTTCAGCAGTGGACGTCCTATGGCTGAAATGATGATGATGATGATGACCTGACTTAGTTACACTATGCTTTTATGCATTTTAGCTGTCGATGGAACTGAATGCCTAGAAACCAATCCTGTAGAATATGCAACGCATTATGGAATTAAAGCGGAAATAGAAGATACAAAATATCATCATCACCATAACTCGGACTCCGATGACGATGCACCCCTGCAAAGCATCATAATAAAGAAAGAGAATGAAGACGTCGGACAGGAAAGTGTTGAAGATAAGGCTGGACAAAGATCTAAAGGTAATAAAATTATTTTTCATTACTCATACTCGGAAAGTAGGTCTGAAGTTGCCTGAGGAGCGGGTTGAAAGTAAAAACTTTTCAGCCCTTGGGAGAAAGGTTTACAACTGACAACTGTCAAATTATAAATAAAAATACTAGTTCTATTTTCACATTTTTAATTAACCATGTTGCAGCTTTCCATACAGCCACTCAATAACAGCGCGATATAAAATTGAAATAACATAAGTTTAATCAGGTGGTAATTAAAGGTTATATATTTTTTAAATGACTATTATAATTTACTTTCAACTATTTATTTAAAATAACATAAATTTGGGCAAAATAATTAAATTTTTTCAATGATGAAAATGAAAAATAATGGCTGGAAAGCTGGTCGGCCACAGAAAAAAAAATATTGGCGGGAAAGCGGCAATCCGATCTTCATTTGTTTTTTCGAGTTGTAGAGTTTTGTTTACTTCCATAAAGCAGAATTGTATTAACACAATGAGTTAATCTGATTCAGATATGGATTTAACGCCTGGTTTCATAAGAGAAGAGGCTAAAACAGTAGTGGAAAACCATTTACCACATAAATCAAAACAAAGGTACCTAAAATCGTACGAAGATTTTATGAAATGGCGCGCTGAGAAAAAAGTTGAATCGTTATCAGAAAACGTTTTGTTAATATATTTCAACGAATTATCGAAGACTTACAAACCTTCAACGTTATGGAGTGTGTATTCTATGTTAAAGTCAACGTTAAGTACCAAACACAATGTACATTTAAAGGATTTCGAGAGACTAACATCATTTCTCAAAAGGCAATCTAATGGATTTAAATCAAAAAAATCCAAAGTTTTCACTTCTCAAGAGGTAGAAACATTCTTAAACCAAGCGCCTGATGCAACATACCTAGTAATGAAGGTAAGCAAATCTTTTTATTGTTATTCGCATATAAGAAATTTGTATTAAATCGTAACTTTCTATATTTTATACACCAATTAAAGAGACTTAACTTTTTAGGTAGTGTTGGTATTGGGAATAAGTGGCGCTTGCAGAAGTATCGAACTAGTAAATATGAAGGTTGATGACATTGAAAAACAAGGTGATATAATACTGGTGAAGTTACGTGGCACCAAAACCGAAGTTGACCGAACCTTCGTTATAAAAAAAGAATATGTAAAAATAATAGAAAAATACCAAAAATTACGACCAAGTGGCATAGAAACAAACCGTTTTTTCATGAATTATCATAAAGGGAAGTGTATGCGGCAAGTAATTGGCAAAAATAAGATTTCGAGCATTCCCAAAGAGATTGCCACCTACCTTAATTTGCCAAACTCAGATCTATATTCGGGTCACTGCTTTCGCAGAACATCGGCAACTTTGCTAGCCGATTCTGGTGCCGATTTATCTGTCATTAAAAAGCATGGAGGTTGGAAGTCGAGTAAAGTTGCTAAAGGCTACATAGAAGAGTCAGTGGAAAATAAAACTAAGATATCACACAGAGTAACAGAAATGATAAATCCGCATTCCACTGACTCTCCACAACCGAGCACTTCAAAAGATTATCCGGTGCAATCCAATAATATTGCTGTAACAGCCGAAAAAAATAGACAAATATCAATGTCCCCATCATTTACCCAAGAATCCGTAGATACTGAAGAAACTCAAGTTTCCCAGAAAATATCAAATATCAACATACCCGGAAAAAACCTTTCACTTACTAAAGCTAGCGCTGACAAGAAGCGCAAGAAACTCGGTCACTATAATTGTCAGCCTCTTTTTAAATAGTATATTTACAAAATAAATTTACCTGTGCGAGCAGGTACATTCATTTAGGTTTTTATCATTCAAGTAGTCATTTACAGTGTAATAAAATGTTTTCATTAAAATCATCTTGAATTCATGACCTGTGATTTAAATGGGGAATATGCATGTTTTTTTATTTGGTCCTAAAATAAATAGTACTTAATTATAATTAATAAAACTTTAAGAATTTTCGAAAAAAATGATAAATACCTGACTTACAGCCCATTAAAGTCGCGTCTTAGACAAGGAGATCCGATATGTACCGTGACGTCATATTACACGCCCGCCATACATTTTTCATAGTCAAAGTTGTTTTAGAAAGAGATAGGTATACCTTAATTTCTAATTACTATATCGCGGTAATTTTTTACCTAAAATCAATTTTGTTTTAACTATTAGCACTATAATTACGTATATTTTCTTGTAAATATTGTAAAAACAATATTTTTTTTTCATGCATATTCCCTATTCGTACATAGGTACAGCAATAGACTGTCACAGTCTATTTTCTATTACCACAGTGGTAATTTGTTAAAAAGTGAATACATTTTTCATAAACAAATTATATACCTACTTTATGCAGACTGAAATTTGGAACGGGAAGAAATCTTTTACAGTTATGTGTCGGGACCAGTTCTACTTTCCGTCAATAAACCTTGTTTTATTTGCAATTGTCGTAAACCAATGCAATACTTTCGAGGGAGCATTTTTTACATCGTCAAATAAACCTTTACCCCTCTTGATTTCTTAATCAATGAAGTCTCATCCGCAAATGACACTGTCTCATAGAGGCCTTTTGAAGAAGACGTAAGACCATTTATGGAAAATAGAAACAGCAGGGTTCTTAATATCGATCCCTGCGGTACACCTATACTACGAGGCGACCTAGAACAATCAGTTTATTGATTCGTATTTTTTGTGTTCTGCCTGTGAAATAAGAGTACTAAGTCTAAGGCATCCTTTAAAAACATCATAGAGCCTAAGTTTTTTTAGGAAAGTTTGATGGTCCACTCAATCAAAAGCTTTGGGTAGTTTTGTGCGGGCTGTGCTGTGTAAAATCTTTTTATGAAAGAAGTATTGAAATTTTCTTTTTTTTTTAGTTTTAACAGAAATAATTTTAGTAAAAATCTTTTAAAAAATATATCTAACTATGTCTGTCAATATCTCGGTAACCAGTCGTCTCCCAGGTATGATGTTGAAGAAAAAAATAATCGTATCGTAATAATAGGTAAAATATGTGGTATTTGGTATTCGGCTCGTTAAGCTTTCAAACCGGGCAATCTGGAAATCACTAGGGGACTATGTTCCTGTGGCTGAAATGGTGATGATGATAAAGTTTTTTTTCATCCGATATATGACGATATTACATAGATATGTTTACATACGACGTAGATAGGTAAACCAGGGCTTGGTAACGTTACCAAATTCACACTATAAAGTATCGTTAAGTAACGATATTTTCATAATGTTAAAATTTTAATGATAATACAGGTAACGATAATTTAGTATCGATTCCAAAATGATGATGTTAAAAATTAACGTTATAATTAAGTATCGATACTTTTTCCGTTACCTAATGCCACGTTGCGAACCCATGCTTATTCTTACAACAAAGAGTAGTAGGCTTCTTTCGTAGTCTTGATGTGTTTTCTCTACATAATTTATAAATGTATAAGAAAAAGATGAAAACTAATGACGTTATTTAACGGTACTTATACAGAGTGTAACGAAAAGGTGAAATAAAACTTTAAGGGGTTATTCTACGGCTAAATTACATCAACTTTTTCTATGGGACCAACATCGAATTCGCAAAAAAAAAACCACTTTCCCATACTAAAACGCGACCAGCTGGCATCAGTTTGTATGGAAACGTCAATTTTTTTTTTGAGATTTCGATGTTGGTCCCATAAAAAGTTTTATTTCACCTTTTCGTTACACCCTGTAGTATTCATTTGGTAACGTTACCATTTACCGGTAAAAGGCTGGTCAAGTATCGTTACCAAGCATAATGTTACCTTTGCTATTAACGTTATCTTGGTATGATGAAGGTTTATACCTGAATTTTAACGTTATTCAAAGCCCTGAGGTAAACAACAAAAATGCCTAGACATAACCTACCTAGCTCGCACTTACTACATGTCCTGTAAATTGTATTTCCTGTAAAGAAAACTGACAAAGGTGACTGAGTTGTTTGCGCCTTTTCATCACAAGCCAATATTTTTTCCCGAAGGTAGTAGACCAAATCTATATTATTGGGATGTGTAGGTAGATTTATGTACCCGGAAGAGGGCCTATATCTTATTCAAATTCAAATTCAAAATTCAAATTTATTTATTTGCATCAAACATGGTATATACAGTTCTTAATACATTTTTAGAGTCACATGTTAGGCTACATAAAGGAGCATGCAAATGTCTTTGAAGAAAACATTATTGAAATGTCAAAAGCTTGTTTAAAAATGAAAAAATAAATCAAATGTCACGTCCAGAATAAAATGAATATGTAAAAAAAAACAATGATGTCCAATTTAATTAATAATACAGATTTAATAAATAGTTCAAACAAAAAGTCCTCATGATTTGCTAATATTAATGCAAGTTCAAAGTCTATTATTTTCTAGAAGTTGTCTTACATCATAAAAATTGTTTTGCAGCAGCCACTTGTAAAGTTTATTTTTAAACAAGTTAAAATTTAGTTCTCTTATTTCCTTGGGAACCTTATTAAAAATTTTAAACACAGCGGGACAATTTTTGCTGTACTTCTGTGACCTTGGAATAGTGCTTAGTACTAGTCTATCAGGATTTCTTTTAATTCTGGAGTTGACATCGCCCAATCCATTTTTTACAAAACAACACATAAAAACAGCAATGTATTCTTAAATCTCTAACAAATAACGACGCGGATGTTATCACGTGACGCGAGCGCATTGATAACGTTAGCAGCGATGACAGCCGAAGGCTCGCTCGCTGTGCGACTCGTCCGCAATGTTAGCGATACATTGCGTGCGAAAACAAACAAATCGGAATTTCTGGATTTCTATAATGTTCCTGAAAAAAAATTAACTACCTGTCTTCTTTTTATAATATACTGAATTCACCCTATCAGTCTGTGGAGGGCCGTCCCTTACACCCTGTATAATGATGGTAGTGGTAGTAAGCCAAGGCCAACAAATAGTGGTTTACAAGATTCGCCGGGCGGGATTCCACATATAGCTCTCATGCATTTTTTTGCGCGATAAAAGCTTTATTTTTATTTAGGCCATTGCCCCATATTATAGGGCCATAACGCAAAATTGCGTATGCGCGGTATGTTGTTACTGCTGTTTCCCTGTTAGTAACATTTTTTACTTTATGGGGAGCATATGTAAATTGATTGATTCTTTTGCATAGGTTATCAATATGTTCTTAATATTACTAATATTATAAACGTGAAAGTTTTGTTGGATGTTTGTTATTTAATCACCAGTGATCGGAGTGAGTGGATTGATTTGGGGTCAATGATCTCAAACATTGATGTTAATTAATAGACATGCCTCCGGGATTCCGGAATTTCTTGGTATTAGTTTTTGAAATCGGGATCGAATCAGGAATGAGGAGATTCGTAAACGAACAAAAGTTGCTGACATAGCCCAACGGATAAGCAAGCTGAAGTGGCAGTGGGCGGAGCACATAGCACGTAGAACTGACCGATGGGGCAGAAAGATTCTGGAATGGAGGCCACGTACCGGCAAGCGCAGCGTAGAACGTCCACCTACAAGGTGGACAGACGACCTGGTAAAGGTTGCAGGAAGCCGCTGGATGCGAGCCGCTTTCAACCGGCCAATCTGGAAGTCACTGGGGGAGGCCTATGTTCAGCAGTGGACGTCCTATGGCGGAAATGATGAGTTTTTGAAAAAAGGCATATCCATATTATGCTAGCACTACTAAAGTACATCAAATCAATCTACCTACTCCGATCACTGCTCATCACGCCAGAACGGCTGAATAGACTGTAGTCTAGAATACATAGATAACTTTTTAACCCGAAAAAATTAACGGTTTCTGTGGGATATATTTGTTTGTTTTTTACAGAGAAAGATATAAATTTTTCCAACCGGCCAATCTGGAAGTCAATGGGGGAGGCCTGATGATTGATCCCAACATGATTTTTTTACATAGTGGTAGTTTAGGGGCAGAGAATGACATAGGTTACTTTGATAAAGGTAAAATTAATGGTTCATAAAAAGCATTATAATGCTAGCCAAGGGAATGACATAGGCTACTGTTTTCAATTCACTTCCTACGGGAGTACAATTATAGAGTAACAAGCTGTATTCAACGCGAACAAAGCCGCGAGCACAGCTAGTAATTAAAGAATGTCTAGTATGCATATATTTTGACTTGGTCTTAAAATAAATAGTACTTAATTATATTTCATAAATATTAAAGAATTTTTGAAAAATATTGATAAATACCTGACTTACAATACAACCCATTAAAGTCGCCTGCTAAACAAAGAAATCCGACATGTACAGTGACGTCACAGTCCACGTCCGCCATACATTTTGCATTGTAAAGTTGTTTTAGAAAGAAACAGGTATATCTAAAATTCTAATTGTACTTATTACGCTTATTTTTTACCTAAAATCAACTTTGTATTCACTATAAGCACTATAATTTATAAATATAGTATAAACAGTATTTTTTTTTTCGTGCGTAATAGGGATTATTGACTATTATAGGTACAGCTAATAAACAAATACTGCACTGCAAACTTCGCAAATTATATTCATATTGATTTCTTTGCCATTTTTTATTTCTATACGTCGTCAGCTATGATGTACTTCCATGTAAAACCACACAAGAAACATGTACCTACATAATATTTATTGTGTTTCTAGGCATTCTGGTAGAACTCGAAGGGCAGACATCGTCAAATGAAAACACAGCCGTCGAACATACACTGAAGAAAGTACAAATTGGTCAAAAAGGTATTAAAAGTTTGGAGGCGAAATGTCAGGACTATAGAAATAAGCAATCTCTTATAACGAAAAAAATACTTACAGATTCTCCTTATTTTCCTAATAACGAAATTCCTGTTAATGTTAAAAATGAGTCAAAACCTGACTTGAATCCCAATAAGCTTAAATTTAAAAAACAAAAGTGTGGTAGAACAATCAGTAAACAGAAGTTTATTTGTGATCACTGTGGAAATACATTAACTGGGAAAGCGAGTTTTATAGCTCATATAAAGATTCATACGGGTGAAAAGCCGCTTACGTTTATTGATTGCGGGAAAAAAACTAATTTGACTAAGACTAAGTATGTACAAATACCTTCGGGTGGAAAGTCATTCACATGTAAGTATTGCGAAAAAAAGTTTACGGAAAAATATCAATACACCAGACATGTAAGGATACACTCTGGCGAAAAGCCATTTACGTGTAAATTTTGCGAAAAAAAGTTTACAGCAGGGTCTAATTTGATCAGGCATATACGAACACACACGGGTGAAAAGCCATTCACATGTAATTATTGCGGAAAAAAGTTTGCAACAAAATCTAATTTGACCGAGCATGTTAGAACACACACGGGTGAAAAGCCGTTCACATGTGACTATTGCGGAAATAAGTTTAAAATAAAATCTCATTTGACCAGGCATTTTAGAATACACACAGGTGAAAAGCCGTTCACATGTAATGATTGCGATAGAAAGTTTACAAGAAAATGTGATTTGACCAGGCATGTAAGTACACACGTGGTTAAAAAACGTGTACATGTAATTGTTTTGAAAAAAAGATTATAATATTAAAAGCACATTTGACCATGCATGTAAGAATTCACATAAATAGCGAAGCGAGGGAATTTTACCTAGAGTATTTAAGTGGGTACACACGTAGGGAATGTATGTCTGTTTAGTAAGGTGATGAAGACTTATGGCCATCATCACTGGATTTCTGCAAAAGTCAGGGTAAACCCATTGAGTTTGGTGGGCTTGTTATGAAGGTATCGATTAGTACTTGTGTGATAAAGAAAAGTTGAATTTTGTAACAGTTGTTGAGAAATCGATCGTCAATGATAAAGTTGATAATATATTTTACACATCTTACTTTGCCTTGAAGATGTTTGGTGAAGGGCGCGGACTCAGTCACTCCAGTCAGTGACTGACGGAATTTTAAACAAACCAATCAAACCACTTCATAGTTGTGATGAAGTCTGTGCCCTGCACTGGGACGTATATAGGCATATGTCTCTTGCCAGTGGGCCATCCCAGAGTTTTTGAAGGTTACGTTCCTTTGTGATATCCTTATTAGGACAAAAAACAGAGGGATCTGTTCTTTTTTATCTTTTAGCCACATTTCACATCATCTTAGCAGATTTCAGTCCGTTGCTGGACGCAAGGCGTAAGAGCACGAAAGAGCGTGACCCCCGCTTTTTTCATCCAGCCATTTTTTAAGGTCATCAGCAGTGATCGGAATAGGTAGATTGATTTGATGTACTTTGGTAGTGCTAACATAATATGGATATGCCTTTTTTTCAAAAACTGATACAAAGTAATTCCGGAATCCCGGAGGCATGTCCATATTAACATCAATGTTTGAGATCATTGACCCTTAAATCAATCTACCTACTCTGATCACCGGTCATCCGTCTATCGAGCTGGGCATCCAACACTAAGTTTGCCGAGACGTGGTCTCCACTTTAGAACCCGTTTACTCACCTTTTCTCTCATGTATGGAGTCTAGCATACCTTAAGTTGCAAGTACTTAAAATGACTTATTATATTGTACACCTATAAAACATATGCCAATCGACAGAAAAAATAATTACAAACCACAAATATTCTTTGACAAAACGTGGTAAATGATATACTTTTTGATATATTTCACTGTGAATATGTTTAATAAAATTATTTTTTCTAGATTTTAAAATAGCAATAAGGTAGAAAATAATTACAAACAGTAACTACTTCTTAGCGTAAAAGGTTTAAGATTAAATTTTCGAGATGTTTCGTATTAAAAAAAAAAGGTACCATGACGTAAGTACTTGTTATAAAATTAAGACTTCCATACCACGCAAGGCATAACTGCGTAAGTCGATTTGACAAGTACCTACTTACGTTTTTAAAAGTTGAATTTGTTGAGTTTTCATTGCTTTTATAACACACTTACATCAGCTTCACTTGTAACTAACTATGTAATCAAATCTTGGGAGTAGTTTTAACCTACTTCTAACTGACCGTTCGACCGTATCGATTTAAAACTTTGTAAGTATTTGACATTCGGATGACAATATAATAATTTAGCTTGTGCTTGGTGGGTAGTGGAACTCTTCAACAACTACTAGTAAAAATGAGCTCTAACACGAAGTGTTTGGGCTCATTTGATTCGTTTTGACGACTTCAATGCGTATAAGTGTGTTTTATAGTTTTTTTAATTAAATTATTGTTAGCGTTGATATTGTGCATCGTTATTAAAACTTTTATAGTTACAAGTGTTTACCAAAATGTCAAGTAACACTAGCCCGCCAGGGTAGAGATACAAATTGACTGAATCTGACCAGTCACGATGGTCAATACGGTAGATGACCGGTCATTTACGGTCAAATTCGGTCAAACATTCCTGTCAATTGTCTTAATCATTCCTGTCTAAATATGAGTCGATGTGTAAATATTAATTACTAGCTGTTGCCCGCGATTTCGTTCGCGTAAAGATACTTTATTCATGAAAAGATTTTCTGCGCAACTTTATCATTTTTTTTCTTTTAAAAAAACCTGACTATAATTAACACCACAAAAAAAGAATTATCGAAATTTCTCCATCCGTTCACGCGTGATGCGATGACTAAAGGAAATAGAGATTCATTTTTATATATATAGAAAGATTAAGAGAAACCAATGAACGGATGATAATCTACTTACATTATAATAATAATAAAGATGTAGTCATGATGAAATCCTAAAAAAAATTCATACATATTTTAAGGCGCTGTGCACATGACGGGGCGGGGTTAGATGGACAATTTCGCCGCGAACGATAGAACACAGGGAATCGGAATGTCTTTCTCTTTCATGCACTCGTCATCGAGTCATTCACTCCCTTCTCAGGCATATCGCCATCACACAATCCATCCATCTCTTCCTAGGTCGTCCTCTACCTCTCCACCCATCAATACTCGAACCCATCACTCTCCTCGTTACGTGCTCCTCTTCCCTTCTCATCACATGCCTATATTGTTCATACCAAGACAAACAGTTTCCTTTCATCTTTTCTGCTACAGGTGCCACTTTTGTACTGCCTCTAATATATTCATTCCTTGTCTTATCCCTCCAATGAATCTCGCCACCCCACACATCCACCTTAACATCATTTCTGCTCTTGCATTTAATTAGACGGGAATGTTTGAGTCAATTTGTCCGTTTTGGACCACATAGGCCCGGTCAGACTCAGTCATTTTACATCTCTACAGGGTCCCGGTGTCTCTTCTGCGGCGTCAGCACTGCTCGCCGCAGAGGAGGCCGCCGTCCACGACCACAGATACGAAGTTATGAGCTTAGTGAGGGTTACCTGAAATGTCACCCTAAAGTCCAAGTCTATGTCAATCATATGTTCGGCGAACAGCAGGTTAGTACCGTTTTTAACACTTACGACTTACTTTATAGGTTTACTTGTAATTAACATACCAACCATATCAAATCTTGAAAGTAGGTAGTTTTTATTTTATTTAACCCATTTGCAATATATGTAAAAAAAGACGATACTGCATATTAAGGAGACAAAATGAAAGCAATTTTATTAATTCTGCAATTTATGTTTCTCCTACCAACTCCCATACAATCACATCCCACAAATCCATGCGTGAATTTGTAATTGCAGATGTCACCAACTGATCGCATTTGCCTTAAATGTATCGTCCGTGCCGGCCGCTACTTTGCACAACGAGTTGCAGCTGCTAAAGATAATATGTTCGAGCCGTATAAACACGGATCACCTCTCTCACAAATGAGTGATCCACAGGGGTCAAACATGTGTGATCCATGGGGGTCACAAATGAGTCATCCACGGGGGTCCCTAATGAGTGATCCACGGGGGTCACTCATGAGTGATCCACAGGGGTCAAACATGTATGATCCACGGGGGTCACAAATGAGTGATCCACGGGGGTCCCTAATGAGTGATCCACGGGGGTCCCTAATGAGTAATCCACGGGGGTCCCTAATGAGTGATCCATTGGGAATTTGAGACAGTGTTCGAGACAGCTCGCAACAAGGAGCCGCAAGTATTCTAATACAAGACCCCCTTGAGAGTGAATACTGAAATCATTATTTTATTTGAGTTTTGTTACTAATAGAATAATTACCATCACATTTTCTTCTGTTTTGGTTTATGTTATTATCATTAGATTTTTATTATGTATTATAGTGATAATTGAAATAAAATTTTTGGGGAAAATACATTACTTTATTTATTTGAGGTTATGTTATGGTACTGTAAACCTCTTTGAACATCATTTATCACCACATGATTGCAATAAACGTTTTGAGTTTGAGTTTTACATCTTTAAACTGAGATATATTTAAAAGTATATCATTTACGACGTTTTGTCAAAGGGTATTTGTTGTTTTTTATTATTTTCTGTGTCGATTGGCTTATGTTTTACAGGTGTACACCCAAATACGATTTTTTAGGTACTTGCAACTTTATGTATGCCAAAGAGGTTGTTATGACGTATCTGCTGAGACCAAAGAACAACTATTAGATTCCACACAAAACGATTTGTTGCTTGCTCCGCGCACACTCATCTCTGATACGATGACAATCTCGTAAGATGCGCAAAGCGATCCCCACTCTTTCCTTTAGCGCTCAACACTGTGCTCAAGATCCGTGACGGGGATTGTAGTTAGATTTGGTACATTTAACTGTTAAACACATCACAATAAGATGATAAACGAATGATATTTTTGGGGTCGTGTTCTTAAATAGGAAGATGATGAATACTCAAGAGTCAAGGTCCCCGATTCAAAACCGTTCGGTAACAAATTGTCGACCGGATGACCACGTGACACTATATGATTTAACTCAAATTAGTGTCACGTGGTTTATCGGTTGACAATTAACTGTCGGGGGGTTCTGAATCGGGGGAAAGGTTTTATATGTTTTTATATAAAAATCTACAACTGTTTATATGAAACTTAAGTAACGTATCTTTGGTTCAAACTTACATTAATCGAATCGCTTACACAATAAATAGCCAACAGAAACTTCGCGATATCTGTAGGAAAAGTAAGCGAGAGGTTTTGTGAATCGAACCCCTCGCAGAAGTGTTGAATGAGAGGGCCTATGTATGCGTTTCGCGCCCAGGCTACAAGTATAACCCGCGCGCAATTTGCACGCTCTGCAGTCTTTCGTTGAGAGTTCATAATGACGTCATCCTATAGGCTGAATACTTCAGAACAGCCAGTTTTAATGAATAGGGAATATGCATGAAAAAATATATTGTTTTTACTATATTTATAGGAAAATATATGAAATTAGAGTGCTAAAAGTGAAAACAAAATTGATTTTAGGTAAAAAATAACCGTAATACAGTAATTATAAATTAAAGTATGCCTATCTCTTTCTAAAACAACATACTATGAAAAATTTATGGCGGGCGTGTAATGTGACGTCACGGTACATATCGGATCTCCTTGTCTAACACGCGACTTTAATGGGCTGTAAGTCGGGTATTCATCAATATTTTTCGAAAATTCTTAGTTTTATTCATTTTATTAGTTATAATTAAGTACTATTTATTTTAAGACCAAATAAAATAAACGTGCATATTCCCCATTGTCAACAAAAGACAAGTTTTCGTTACTTTGTAGGGTTTTGTAAATATTTACTGGGTAGACTTTTGCTGCGAAATATTTGTAATTTTGCTTCTTATCTCAATGACTGCAAATGTTTAAAATGGTGAAAGTATTTCTCAAATTTCACTTCATGTCCGTTATCGGATAATCGAATACTTATACCTATCTGCCCCCCTAGCATGACTACTAAATCACGATATGATATAGCGATATATCGACACCAACTGTTAAAATATCATAGTTATAGCCGCCATGTTGAATCGCCGTGCCGGTGACGTCACATATTATTTCGCTGTTTCGATAAAAATTCAAAATGGCGGCTATGTCTATCATATTTTTACAGTTAGCTTCGATATATCGCTAAATCATATATCATATCGTGTTTTGGTGGTCATGCTAGGGGGCAGGAGAAGCTGGCGTCGTCCCCATTATGCAATAAATACCTATTGATAAATCAATAATGTAAAAGTAAATACCTTTTTGAAAATAAAAATATTTTTAAAGTACTTACATGTTTTTTATTTAAGTACGCATTTTATTTGCATCATAATTCACATCTTTCAAGACAAACCGTTACACAGTGAGTGAGCGGCCATCTAAGAAGGTGAAGGTCAAGGCGGACAACCGATTAAATATCCAACTATGACTTTTATGGCTTTTAATAAAACTGGTGATACACGGGGGATGCGTCTTGACACTGCTTTGAAAGTCGATTCCTCGCTTCTTGTTTCGGACTGAGCATGCATCGATTTTAGCTTACTGAAACTTGAGTGGTGTAGATGAATATAAAATCGGACCAAGTTTGAAAACACTAATTTCAATTATAGCCAGTTTCGGAACAGGAAAGGGCGGAGTCTTGCTAGCGGGCTGGCGGAAGATGATGGAAGGATCAACCAATGGCAGCGTTTGACCTCAATTGTCACAATGTCAAGACGCGTCCGCCCTCGCTTATCACCAGCTTTATTATTTTCTTGTAAAAGCAGAAAACACGTAAACAATCGCCCTTATAAGCTGGCCTCCTCCTTACATTGCTTGACTGTCGACCACTGACATAAAATAAAAATGGACTAGCTCTTCCATACAAAAGGCCATTAGAAGCGCCACCACTATGTACTCTTTACAAGACATTTATTACGAAGAGACTTATGACCATTGACCATTGATGGGAGTAGGTAGATTGATTTGATATACTTTGGTAGTGCTAGCATAATATGGATATGCCTTTTTTTCATATACTGTGATACCAAGAAAATCCGGTATCACGGCAGCATGTCCATATTGTATCAATGTTTGAGATCATTGACCCCAAATCAATCTACATACTCCAATCACTGCATGTCACATCACGTGACTTCACTATTGACATAAAGTGATATGCCATAACAAAATCCAATCAATCCCTTTTGAAAATCGAGAAAGTCTAAAAAGAAACTAATCGATATTTATTTAAGTAACCTTTTTTTAAATAAGAAGTATACTGTGATGTTCTACCGCCAGAGTGCCGTATATAGTTTTTCAACAAGCTTTTTTTTTAAGAAAACTTTACGAAAAACTCAACAAAAACAGTAACAAAAAGCCAAAACTGCATTGGTCAAACACTGCCATTAGTCGGAGCCGCGTCCGCCGCTATCTGTCACCGGTATAAAGTATCTGAACCATAAAGTTAATTTATGGTATATTGATTTTATGATCTGAAGTCTGAACCCAGAACTAATTTTGCCGTTTATTTAGAGCGGTGAGTCATATCATAGTAATATTGGTTTAAATATAAAAAAATCGTTAATATCGGATTTTAAAACTATATAATTTTCTAAAACTGTATATTATTCGTAACTACACACTGCTCAACTGCTGTCTTACTTGGACAGTTCGGATATAAATATGATATAATTCATTGTGTATGATTTTATAACGGTATAAGATTTTAATTTTTTCGTGAAATCATGTCTAGGTACAATTAAAGTTTTACAATGTTTTTTAAATAAACTTTCGTTCACACATACTTACGAACCAGGCTTACGACTGGCTGCATTCATTTAAGCACTTCAAATACTATACAATGCCTGGCCGTTTTCCCCTGTCCACCTTACGAACGACGGCCCAAGCCGAGGCCGAGCCTACAGAGGCGCCCTTGAGGTCCGAGTCGGACTCACCCCCAGATCGGGTACGCTAGAAAGGAGCTCGACAGCGGTCCGGCCTATTTCGGCAGTCCCGATCCCGTCTGTGCCACTGGCGGGTTCGCCGCTTGGTAGGGTGTTTTACGCATTCGACACTCGCCTGATCACGCCCGCTAGTATGGGGCATGACACGTACGAGCATGAAGCTTTGCGTAACGCGAAGCCTTACACTCGGCCCCGCTTCGCAGTCGCGGCGACCGCTAGTAGGGCAGACCTAGGCTATGCGCCAGCGCACTATCAGCAGCACGCCACTGCTGCCTGGTGAAGCTGGACGAGATCTTCCCCAAAGGTCCGTCCGACAAAATCCGGATTATTCATTCGAATGAAAAAGAACAAACGAATCATTCTAATGATTTCGTGTTTACTTATGAAGTGCGGCATTGTTGCGATTCCCCCTGTTTGTGTGTTTTCTCTTAAATTTATCCTGTTTTTTTGTTAATTTATTAAAGCTTTTTAGTTTTGCTTTAATTTATCAGGTATTCATGACTAAGGGACAAATGCTCGTTCTTATCACACAAACATTTGCCCCTAGCGAGATTTAAACCCGCAACCACCTGGCTTTGTAGTCCGAAGCACGAACTTCAATACCAGCCTCTCTAGCATGAGCACCAATACACGATATGATATAGCGATATATCTACACCAACTGTAAAAATATAATAGATAGCCGCTATGTTGAGTCGCCGTGCCGGTGTCATCATATAATATGATCGTTGTTTTAATAAAAATTCAAAATGGCGGCTATATCTATCATATTTTTACAGTTAGTGTCGATATATCGCTATATCATATCGTGTTTTGGTGGTTATGCTAGGGGGCAGACCAGTAAATGATAGTGTTGAGAGTTTTAAAAAATTGTAACTATTTCTCAAGTTAGTTTTTTCGGATAGCAGTTAATTGTGCTAGTAAGTATTCTTCATTGAATATATTATATAGTATAATCAATGGGTAATTAATACATAAATAATATAATTACTGTGCTTATTAATTTTACTAACCAAATGTGTTGTACATTTGAGTGACATCAAAATATTTTCATATTTATAAAAAATATTAATTAGAATTTCTTTTTTGATTCGTTTGCTTTTTTCTATCGAATTATTCAAATAGTTCTTGTTTTCTCCAATCGAATCATTTGAATAGTTACACATTCAAACTTTATTATCTTCGAATGAATCATTCGCATCACTACTAGCTTTCATTTGTTTGTCTGTCTGTCAGCCAGCAGCCAGACCACAGATTAATATATGTCTAAAGACAGTTTTCAGTGAATGCCAGACATATTAATCTGTGTGCCAGACACTGAAAAGTGAAAGTCAAACAATGTTTTGTTTTGTTTACAAAATAAAGTTGATCAATAGTCGTTAAGGATCGGGTGACGTAATCGCGTCGCCCTCGCCTTCAAGACAGAAAAAGCTGAATCTGAAGCAAACACATAATCGTGTCTAGTGAGCGAATAAAGTGACTTGTTTGTGTAGACCGCAGCTCAAGATGGGAGACCATCCGTTGCGTGCTATATCTGCTACCACTTACTGAAGAAGTGCCTCAGGTTTACTGAGAGTGCAGTCAGAGCTGATGAAGTGCTTCAACAAATATCCACGAGCGGGATTCAGGTAATTAAACAGAATTTTTATCACCAAAGTCATCATAGTAGGTACCAAATTAATATTTGATATTTTGAGGTTTTTAATATTACATTTGATAACTATTAAACTGCGTTAACTAGTAATCAAACCCACATTCTATTGTTGTTATGGTGACTGCTCATTTTTAACATGTTACACTATCTTTGATTCAACCCACATTCTATTGTTGTTATGGTGACTGCTCATTTTTAACATGTTACACTATCTTTGATTCAACCCACATTCTATTGTTGTTATGGTGACTGCTCATTTTTAACATGTTACACTATCTTTGATTCAACCCACATTCTATTGTTGATATGGTGACTGCTCATTTTTAACATGTTACACTATCTTTGATTCAACCCACATTCTATTGTTGTTATGGTGACTGCTCATTTTTAACATGTTACACTATCTTTGATTCAACCCACATTCTATTGTTGTTATGGTGACTGCTCATTTTTAACATGTTACACTATCTTTGATTCAACCCACATTCTATTGTTGTTATGGTGACTGCTCATTTTTAACATGTTACACTATCTTTGATTCAACCCACATTCTATTGTTGATATGGTGACTGCTCATTTTTAACATGTTACACTATCTTTAATATGCAAATCAATATAAAATGCTCATTTTATACAAAACACCGGGAAATACTGCTAGAAATCCATTATCACTTAAGCCATAAAACTTCCACTGCTGAACAAAGGCCTCCCTCAATAACTTTCATCGGGGGGATTGCCAATACTTGCTACGATTGGCGGGTTCGCGAGCGCAGTTTTTATAACATTTTGCATGCAGACGCTGCTGCATGTGTCGTGCTACAGAAATTAGTCGCCTCTTACGATACGCCTCCTGTTGGCGGTGGGGAAGTGTATTCTTTACGGCCGTCCCCACACGACACTAATCATCCATACTATATTTAATATTTTAAATTCGAAAGTAACTCTGTTTGTTACATTTTCATGCTTAAACTACGGTACCGATTTTGATGAAATTTGGTACAGATATAAACTAGAGCTTGAGGAAAGATATAGACTACTTTTTGTATTAAAAGCTGAACCGATTTTAATACATTTTGTAAGCGAAAAGATTGAACCGTAGGGCTCATTGGCTACTATTTTCAATCCACCTCCTAAGGGAGTAAATATGGGGTGATATGCCATATACCACGCGGGCGTAGTCTCGCTATCTCTCATAATTATGTTCTGCAGTTAATGCTATATCATATACGTTTCTTAAAACTAGCCACGATTTTGCCTTACCTGTATTTTCGGCGCATTGAGTGTTTAGCCTGCCACACAAAATGTAATTGATTATTTACAGATAAAACAAGAATATATTGCTTCATTGAAACGGACACTTATTCAGATTCTACAAGACACCAGTTACTCACATGAGTACAAGAGAAGTGAACAAAAATATGGAGGAGTTACCAAATGTAAAAAATGATAATTTCAAAATTAAGATGGAGAATGAAGGCGAAGAAATGGGTATGAAATCTTTAAATTGTTTCAAGAAACACACCTATTCGCTGTGTGCACGATGACAGCGCCCATAGTGACCACAATTGTTGTGGACTTGAGTCTCTCAAATTATGGCAACTGGATGGTTTGAGAATTGTTTTTCTTCGAAATAAGATGAAAATATCTAAAAAGTTTGAGCATATTATAACAAGTGATTTTCATACTTGAACTAAAATACGAATTTTATAATACCTACGGGATTTTAATCAATACAACATGATATAACTTTCTAACCACAAAATGTGCAAAAAGGGAAAAAAATTGTTTTAGCACAGCGTGTGAGAGATTTTGAACAGCTCAGAACCAACGGACAAAGCTACTAATAAGATCTGTGATCATAAGACAAACGTCCTGTAACACAAATTCCCTACAAACTTTTTTCTTTTCACAGCTGCAGCTATCCATTTAATTCTTTGCTCCAATTTCCATCTTGATGTTGGAAACAATAAAACATGTACGAAATGTTTTTCCCATTGTTTCTACACTTTTTAACAGAACACGTATGACCCATATCGCGAATTTTAACGTTTTCACTTAAAAATACTTATTAACGTTAGTATGGAATTCTATGGAAATTAGCAATTTGACACATGACAGTCCAGAGTTTTTTCACATTTCTGCTACATTGCGTGCTGCGATCGCTTTGACGGCCCCCACCACCCACTTCGCACATAGCGAATAATCTACTTCTAAACTTAGCATTTATTAGTTTCTGTTGTGGTACTATTTTGAAGACCTCCGTAGCTGAGACGTGAGCATACCGGAAGTAGTGTCATTATATCTAAGGTCCCGGATTCGATTCCTGGTTGTTATAGGTAGTAAACTAACTTTTCTTTATTGTCTAGAGTCTGAGTGTTGTGGTAAAGTCGTTGTTTCTGATTTCTGTAACACAAGTGCTTTGGCTACTTACCATAGGATCAGAGCTATGTATGTGATGATGTCCAATATTTATTTAGTTATTTTTGTAGGAAGGCCCGTCCAGGCCAAACCCAAGCTAAGTTAGAAATGTTCATCTGTTCGGTAATGATTTTGTTACTTAATTAACCGGGTATCTAACCATATAAATGAATTCCATAAACAAATTCTAACAGACTTTATACGAATCGCTCTCTTCTGGGGGGCATGTAGCTGCGTGATGTTTTAACAAATATCCCCCTCCTCACCCTTGTACAAATATCTAGAAACTGACTCTGTTACTATATGATTTTTAGCTGAATACTCAGAAGACAATCTTCTAGAATATGCTACGGAATATAAAATTAAGAAAGAGGAAATAGAAATAGAAGAAACACAATATCACCTTCACCATAGCTTGGACTCCGATGATAATGTACCACTGCAAAGCATCAGAATCAAGAAAGAAAATGAAGCCGTCGGACAGAACAGTGTTGCTAAAGGTATGAAGCACTATTTATTATAATCAGCTCTCTGTTACTTGGCATAATATTTGTTGTAGCCATAAGATTATGTTCCATAAGGATAATACAGGGTTACATTTCACGGTGCCAATTTTTCAGAGACCACTCAGAATCAGTAACAAAATCGATCTACATATAAAATAAACAATTTTTTTTCTCCATTTTTAATTCTTCCATTTTGCATTAAAGAAACTGAATTCGTAGAAAATTTACGATTACTCGATTAAATTGCACAGTTTGTGCACTGCATGAGGTTCTTGTGGGAGCGGTGTCGGCGTATGCCTGTGATCTCTAATGAATGACGGCGCATCTCGCGATTTCTTTTCTTTTTTCGGAAATTTATAAGTATATTTTACTCCAGAAATAGGACTGAAATTAATTACGATAATTTAGTACCTATTTGTATATTGTTCTATAGACCTTATTTTTAAAATTTGGTACTACCTTGAAATGTAACCCTGTATAGTTTGTACCAATTAGTGCATTAATAACACGCGTCGCGTCTCTTCAAAGCGACTAAAAAGATATAATAGTTAGTCAAAGATATAACGAAACAGAAAATCAGTGCTTATATCAAATACATCTCGTAAACCCAAAAAATGCAATTATATTTCGCAATGCTACTGAAAATGGAAGAACCCAAAATAAGATTGTTTTTGCTCTATTTTTAGTCGTATTGGGATATTTTTGATAATTTTACGTCAAATTAAAAGTTTACGAGAATACCGTTTGTGATCGTAATGTGACTGGGAGCGGATCGACACCGGATTGCGGCTATTGTCAAATTACGGGAATTGAGCCTTTGGTAAGCGCTAAGTTGCTCCTAGTCCAACTTAAAAGCGACAAACTATCAATTTCATTATTTTAAATAGTAAAATGGTTCAATTGTTTATTCAAAATAACCTTAAAAGCCTTGGGTCATCGATAAAAAATATTTGCATTCATGAATTTCCGAAATTGTTGCTAAGGGACAATTTTGCACTAAAACTTTTAACCTTTAGCGTGCCACTTACCCACGGTAGACCGGAAAAAACAATGGAAAACAATAAGGAACAATTTTAGTGGCACGCGAAGTGTAGAACACTAAAATATTGACATTAGTTGTACAGGGTTACATTGCAAAGGGGTGCTAAATTAAAAAAATAAGATATAGGGAACAATTTAAAGAAATCGTTATGATTTTTAAAAATAGTATGTTACGAAAAAATTACTTTAAAGTATCCGAAAATAAAGTCAATAGAGAGACTACGAAAGCCGCTCGGTCATTCATCAGAGGCGTAGGTACGGCGAGCCAACAAGGACCTGCGTAAGGAGTGCACATACGGTGCAATTTTTCTTGAATGAGTTAAATTATCCGCGCGTACGATTTATAACAGCGGATAGGAATTATTACTTGTGAAAGTTCGATTAATTTACTGATGCAGTCTTTTCTGAAGATTTCGCACCCCTTTGCAATGTAACCCCGTATAGTCGTCTAAGGAAGAGCTTTACCACTTTTGATGACATATCCCAGTAAAATGATATTTCGCTAAGGCTTATCGTAAGATATTAACGTAATTGGCTAACTGCAAACCGATCACAAGGCAAATATTAAAGGTGCATGCAATTTGAACTGTGCAATCAAAGCAATGGAAAATATTTTATAAAAGCAAACTGACTTATTTTTATAAGTCAGAGGTTCATGCTACAAACCACAAATAGTGGTCAACTTAATAAACTTTTGACGTACCATCTGTCATTGATTGACAACTTCAATCATTTAGAAAAATAAAAAAATACATAAAATGACTTGGTCTTTGTAAATGCATATACACCGTGACTTTTTAATTACCCGAGAAAACTAAAATTTGCGTTTATAAAAATATGTATATCAGTAAGTAACACACAAATATTATAGCGTTCATACAAAAATATCGTTTTATAGGACTTCAAATAAATCCTGTTAATGCACCAAAAACATGTAAACCATCTTCGTAGTAATTGTTTAATGAGAGGGAGAGAGACGCATGCATTCATTCAGACTCGCGCGGCGCTCGCGCAGTCTCCCGCGCATGCGCGTCTATTACGCCTAGTGCCAACGATTGTCAAGATCGCCAAGCATCGCGGGTTCGCATCCTGCACTAGCATTTAATAAACGTGATATCTGTTGATTTGTATGTTGTGGCCATTACGAAGTAATAAAAATAGCACTTTTCACGAGTTTTTTTTTATCTGCTTAGTAAATTGTTTATTTTAATTACTTAGTTAAGGTGTATTTTAAAATATGAAATCCACTAGGTAAGATTAACAAATGATACAAATACCTAAAAACCTTAAAACAAATATCAACATACCGTACACGTATTGCAGTATTTTTTCAAAATGTCCTCCTCTCTCCGAGATACAAACACGTGAACAAGTTATTCTTCAAAGAAATAAGCACGTTTCTTTGAGCTTGAACCTCTTGACAAGCCGCAATGATTCGGTTTCGCAAATCACCAACACTAGTAGGTTCACTCACAAACACTCGGCGCTTGATCTCGCTCCACAAATAAAAGTCCACAGGCGTAAGGTCCGGGGACCGCGGAGGCCAGGGCACGGGCCCGCCGCGGCCGATCCACCGCGCTCCGAACTCGCAGTTTAGGTACGCGCGCACTGCATTGTGGTACTGGGGCGGAGCACCGTCATGTTGGAAGTACAGCGACTGGAGATACGCGAGGGGCACGTCGTCCATTATGGTCGGCAACATCTGAAGAATAGCTAAATAGCTTGCACCCGTCAACCACCCTTCGATGAAATATGGGCCGATGATAGTGTCGTTAAACACACCTGCCCATACGTTGAGTGAAAAACGGTGTTGGTAGGAGTGCCGCTTTGACAATTTTGGATTCACGTAACTCCAGTAGTGTTCATTGTGGCTGTTGAAAACACCGATCCGAGTAAACAAACATTCATCGGTGAACAAAATGTTAACGTTTGGGTTTGCTAACACCACTCGCAGAACGACACTCGCGGCTGTCTGTCACTGTCACTGAGCTCCTGCACTTTGCGGTAGTGAAACGAGTGCATGACCGATGAAATTATTTTCCATATGCAGTACTGGCTCACGTGGAAATGTCGGGCTCCTTCACGGGTACTGCGTCGCGGGTCTTCTTCAAAGTACTGTACGACATCATCGTACAGTTCTTGTGGGTACGAGACCCCCGAGCGTCCTTGTGCGTGAGCCGGGGTGCGGGACTGCCCATGGTCCAACAGCCTCTGCCAGGCTCCCAACATGGTTTCGTGCGAAGGTTGGCGCTCATTAGGGTATAAGTCCCTGTACAAACGTAATCCAGCCGCTACGTTCTCGCCTGACATAATGTACGCTCTCACCATGAGAGCGTATTCACGATTGGAGTACTGATAGGCCATCACGATATTCGTCACTTCACTTTAAAGTAAACACAGGTGCGGAGGTCGCGTGCGCCGGTGACCTTGCGCGACACAACCTTGACCGTTTAAGATTCGCGACGGACTGAGCTGAGGTCAACGATGGCGCGGTCGGGCGGGGGATGCGCGTGAGTCTTCGGCTTCGCCCGCCCGTTCATTGATGAAGGGAGTGCTGGCCAGCTTCGAGCTTAGACACGAGTTTGCCGAATGAGAAAGAAACGTCTTTTGTCGGCAGATTGTGTAATTTGTTTTCATTCATAGTTATTCCTTCCGTACGCCAATATTACGCGACCAAATTAGGTGGATTTTGTTTCCGTTAATGTTGGAATGATAATGATTACTATTTGAATTAGCAGGACTTTTATGGTGCATATTTTTTACGGAAGGGACCTTTTAAATAAATTTCTCATAAAAAAAAATTTTTTTTATTCGCCAAATTCGATGTATATATGTTAGTTAATTTTCTCGGGTAATTAAAAATTCACGGTGTACATTACTCAATGGTAAATTGTTCAAAACAGTCTATGGCACCAGCAGGAGGTTTAATTAGAAAAAGTAACATTAAGATTGAAGTTGTTAATATTATTTATTTCGACGTTCGAATTGAGTACAAAAAAATATACTGGGTGTAACGAAAAGGTGAAATAAAACTTTAGGGGTTATTCTACGGCTATTGATGTTGGTCCCATAGAAAAAGTTGATGTAATTTACCCGTAGAATAACCCCTTAAAGTTTTGTTTCACCTTTTCGTTACACCCTGTATAATTTTCATAAGTGATAAATTGCAATCCTAACTTTTTAAGACCTTTAAAAAGGTAGCTTCAACAAAACTATATGATTTTTTCTGATTGTTTGCCCATATCTAGCTAAATTTGATGTGGCTATTATACTAACAAAGTTAGTGTAAGTATATGTTTCTTATAAGTATATAATCAATACACTTTTTAGCTGTGGATCCAACGGAATGCTCGGAAGACAGTCTCCTAGTATATGCAAAACATTATGACATAAAAAAAGAGGAAATAGAAATAAAAGGAAAACATTATCACCTTCACCATAGCTCGGACTCCGATGACGATGTACCCCTACAAAGCATCAGAATTAAGCAAGAAAATAAATCCGGTGGTCAGGAAAGTGTTTTGGAGATGGGTGGACTAAGAAACAAAGGTAATAATACTCACATTATTTATTTAACCTTTATTTCACAGATAAAGATCGTACAAAAGGTGGATTTGATACCATGGGGTATTCTCTGCCAGTCGACCATATGGCTAAACAGATATTATAACGCTGAAGAGATTGTTTGTTTGGTTGAACG
Source organism: Anania hortulata (assembly GCA_963576865.1). Taxonomy (NCBI): domain Eukaryota; kingdom Metazoa; phylum Arthropoda; class Insecta; order Lepidoptera; family Crambidae; genus Anania; species Anania hortulata. The sequence continues at coordinate 2,460,831 of OY756417.1, read as the reverse complement.
CGCTAATCTCAGGAACTACTGTTTCGAATTGAAATATTATCGAGGAAGGTTTTAGGCTATAATCTTAGCCTTCGAGTCGGGGGGGGGAGGGGTAGTCTGCATAATCCAGGTGCAGTCAGGATAATCAAAGGGAATTTGCATTCTCTGCCCACTGAATTAAGAATACGATAATTTAAATAAAACACTACTATTATTTACCTACGTAACTCATCGTAATTGGACTCAATCGGTAAATTGCAATCAGCGCAAGCGCAGCGTCGCGTCTTCAAAAATGATATTGAGGTTTCTAATATCATTTTTTTCTAAACTGAAAAGTTTGCGCGAGAGACACTTCCAAAGTGGTAAAATGTGTGTGTGTGTGTCCCTCGTAATTTCTAAAATAATTGAAAAAATGTTTGTGCAGAAATTACATCTAAACGACTTTTCACCCGTGTGCGTTCTTACATGACTAGACAAAAAGCTTTGTGCTGCAAACTTTGTATCGCAATAATTACATGATAACGGCTTTTCAAGTGTATGTAATCTTAAATTATTGGTCATACTTGAAAACTTGTTTCCGCAGTAATTACATGTGAACGGCTTTTCACCTGTATGACTCCTTACATGATAGACCAAGCAAGTTTGCAAATAAACTTTAAATTTCACGATGCACTACGCAGCGAATTTTAACAAAAGAACTTCACCTTCAAGCATATAAAAAATCTTTGGTGTTTTGTAAAAGCTCGGGTTGCGAATAAACCAGAAACAATTCCTGATGATTATGATGATTCCTCAAATCCGAGATCCAACGCATCATGGGTGAGGTACAGCCACATATCTGTGAAAATTTCATGAAAAGAGTAATGGCTTATGACATTAGAGCCGTGGAGGCCATTTGCCGAATATTTTATTCCATATTTAATCGGAACATGTCTTCTTTACAATCCAATAAAAATATCGCTACTCTCTCAAAAAATCAGTGTTTTTATTTTAAAATGAAAAAGTGCACTCTTACTGAGACACCCGTTATTTCCTACAAAATTAGGTCATACCTATTAATTTTTACTCTACAATCAAAAATGTAGGTATTTTTGCCTATCGTTCAGTGTGTCGTTAAAGAAAGAATTTGTAGATGCAATTTTGGAAGATGTAGTCTAACTATTAATTTTAAGTAATTTAGGTATGACTTAGTTATCTAAGTGGATTTAATAGATTTTCAGTGCTCTGGTAGTCGATAATCCTTAGTAAAACTAAATATCGACCTAATGAACAATCGCACAAACTACTTTTAGCCCAAACGTACTTTCGATCTTGTGATCGTTGCTTAGGTAAATCGTGCTTTCGCTCAAAAGTACCTATTTGCAAAAAAGTCATTTGCTCAGTAACTGTGCAAACTGTGAATGGCAACTGTTGTCATTGCGTAGTAAATCCGTATTGCAATCTCCGCATATGGTATTTATATTGAATTCATTTCCTATTTCATCACGTCGTCTGCCATGTGATACACACGCAAGAAACATGTAACTACATAATCTTTATTGTGTTTATAGGCGGTCCAGGAGCTAATACGCGTATATCTTCAGGAAGACTCGAAGCACAGTCATCGACATATGTGAATACAGCCGCCGAAAATACATTGAAGAAAGTAACCATTGAACTAAAAGGAATTAAAAATTTAAAGGCGAATTGTAACTATAGAAAACAACATCACGTCATCAAAAAAATTTGTAAACAGAAGTTTATATGTGATTACTGTGGAAAGAAATTAACGGCCAAAAGGAGTTTGATAGACCATATAAAGATTCATACTGGGGAAAAGCCGTTCACATGTAATTATTGCGGAAAAATGTTTAGAGTAAAATCTAATTTGACCGAGCATGTAACAATACACACGGGGGAAAAGCCGTTCACATGTAATTATTGCGATAAAAAGTTTAAATCAAAATCTAGTTTGACTGAGCATGGAAAAATACACACGGGGGAAAAGCCGTTCACATGTAATGATTGCGGAAAGAAGTTTAAATTAAAATCTTATTTGACCCAGCATGTAAGAATACACACAGAGAAAAAACCGTTCACGTGTAATTATTGCGGAATAAAGTTAAAAGCAAAATCTATTTTGACCAATCATGTACTAAGAAAACACACAGGAATGCCGTTCTCATGTAATTTTTGCGAAAAAAAGTTTCTATCAAGAGCAAAATTGACCCGGCATATAAGAACACACACGGGTGAAATGCCATTTTCATGTAATTATTGTGGAAAACTGTTTATATCAAAAGATGCCTTGACCAAGCATGTAAGATTACACACGGGTGAAAAGCTATTTACGTGTAATTATTGCGGAAAAAAGTATATATCAAAATTTAATTTGACGAACCATTTAAGAAAACACACTGGGGAATTCTCATGTAACTATTGCGGAAAAAAGTTTTCAACAAAAGTTCAATTGACCGGGCATGTAGGTATACACACCGGTGAAAAGCCGTTTACATGTAATTATTGTGGAAAAAAGTTTACAGCAAAATCTTCTTTGACCAGCCATGTACGAATACACACGGGTGAAAAGCTATTGACGTGTAATTATTGCGGAAAAAAGTATATATCAAAAGCAAAATTGACCCGGCATATAAGAACACACACGGGTGAAATGCCATTTACATGTAATTCTTGTGGAAAACGGTTTATAGCTAAAGATGCTTTGACCAAGCATGTAAGATTACACTCGGGTGAAAAGCTATTTACGTGTAATTATTGCGGAAAAAAGTATGTATCAAAATTTTATTTTACCAATCATTTAAGAAAACACACTGATGAATTCTCCAAAAACAATTAAACTGATTTTAAGTAACGCTCTTTTAATATAATTTTTTGGGTATACATATTTACTTTTAATATAACTTTTTATATTGAAATTATTATTTAATCAATCGAAGTATGCGCCGTCTGGAAATTATTTGCTGCGGCAAATTATACAGAAGACCGAGGAGTATAACTTGCCACTATGCTTGGCGTTCGTGGACTATGAGAAGGCCTTTGATTCGATCGAGACCTGGGCAGTGCTACAGTCTCTCCAGCGGTGCCATATTGACTATCGGTACATCGAGGTGTTGAAGTGTTTATACAAAAACGCCACCATGTCGGTCCGAGTACAGGAGCAGAGCACGAAGGCGATTCCTCTGCAGCGAGGCGTAAGACAGGGAGATGTTATATCTCCGAAACTGTTCACCGCTGCATTGGAAGACGCTTTCAAGCTCCTGGAATGGAAAGGATTTGGCATCAACATCAACGGCGAGTACATCACTCACCTTCGGTTTGCCGACGATATTGTGGTCATGGCAGAATCGCTTGAAGACCTCAGCACAATGCTCGATGACCTTACTCGAGTCTCCCAACAAGTAGGCCTGCGAATGAACATGGACAAAACCAAGCTCATGTCGAATGCCCATGTTGCGCCCTACCCAGTATCCGTTGGGAGCTCTACTCTCGAAATTGTTGACAAATATGTTTACTTAGGACAAGTTATCCAGTTGGGTAAATCCAATTTTGAGAAGGAGGTCAATCGTCGAATCCAACTCGGCTGGGCAGCGTTCGGGAAACTACACCACGTCTTCTCGTCCAAAATACCTCAGTGCCTCAAGACGAAAGTCTACAACCAGTGTGTGTTACCAGTAATGACATATGGAACTGAAACGTGGCCTCTCACTATGGGCCTCATAAGAAAGCTCAAGGTCGCACAGCGTGCTATGGAAAGGGCTATGCTTGGTGTTTCCTTGCGAGATCGAATCAGAAATGAAGAGGTCCGTAAACGAACAAAAGTCGCTGACATAGCCCAACGAATTAGCAAGCTGAAGTGTCAGTGGGCGGGGCACATAGCATGTAGAACTGATGGCCGATGGGGCAGAAAGGTTCTAGAATGGAGGCCGCGTACCGGCAAGCGCAGCGTAAGACGTCCACTCACAAGGTGGTCAGACGACCTAGTAAAGGTCGCAGGAAGACGCTGGATGCAGGCCGCTTCCAACCGGCCAATCTGGAAGTCGATGGGGGAGGCCTATGTTCAGCAGTGGACGTCCTATGGCTGAAATGATGATGATGATGATGACGCGTGTTTGTTGGTTTGCTTCAGTCAATTTGTGCGGTACCCACTTTTCGATTTTTTTTTGACCTTTTCTCTTTGGCACAAATGTATAAGTCTATTAAATCCTAAGTCACCGCCGTATCTAAAGGAGCGCTTTAATTTTTTGCAACCTGCCCTAGGTCACGAAATGCGGTCTTCCAATAAACTTCGCCTCGTTTTTCCACTCCATTCTTCTCAAACCTATTCCCACTCCTTCACTGTGCAATCCATCCGCCTATGGAACTCCTTGCCATTGTCTATTCGAGAATCTGAATCGCTTCACAGTTTCAAAACTAGACTTAAAACCTATCTCCTTTCACTGTAGTTTTCTCCTGTCTATTTTGACGTGATAACGTCTTTAAAATCGTTTTAGTCGGGTGACATGTTCAGAAACTTGTGTCACACCAAAACCTCACGAGCGCGATCGCAGGTATAACGAGAGAGAGACGGACCGATCTCCCGTCTCATCTCGAGCGCTGCCAGTCATTCCGTGAAACTTGTCACGCGGAATCCTCACGAGCGGAGGCTGGCATAGCGTTCGAGTGAGTGGACCGATTATGATAAAAATGAATTGTGGTAGTGTTAAATAAAAACATAGTTGGACTCATACCCTAAATAATTATAATATGGAAAAAATTGATAAAGGAGCGCGTCGCGTCGTGTGAATGATTAGAATATCGAATTAAAATCTCTCACCTGTCAAAACAATGCATTCTAACCTACGACTCGAGCGACCAATTACAATGCAAGAAACCATTCTCATGTGTCAAGTTGGTTAAGGCGCGTAATACAAATTCAAACATTTAAAATTAGTATTGATTTCAATTCAAATTTTATTTCTAATTGATTCAATATCATTTATTGATAATTTAAACGGAATTATAATACCAAATTAAAATCTCTCACTTGTCAAAACCCTGTATTCTAACCTACGATTCGAGCGACCAATCACAATGCATGAAATCATTCTCATGTGCCAAGTTGGTAAAGGCGCGTATTACAAATTCAAACATTCAAAATTAGTATTGATTTCAATTCAAATTTTATTTCTAATTAATTGAATATCATTTATTGATAATTTAAACGGAATTAGAATTATTTAAACAAATTTTAATCCTAACTAATATTATAAATGCGAAAGTGAGTTTGTTTGTTTGTTTGTTACGCCTTCACGCTTTAGCTACTGTACGGATCACCATGAAATTTTGCATACACGTTGTCTGGGGTGTAGAAAAGGACATAGGGTACTTTTTATCCCGGGAAATATTACTATTCCCGAGGGAAGGAATAAACGTTACGCGGGCGGAAGCTAGTTGATAACGTTCAATTCGTTTAACAGAAATCACCACGTTCAATACGATGGATCCCTGTGCGCACATTCCTTCAACATCCAGTACACCGATGGAGACCGAGGATGCTTTGCCGTCAACGTCTGCAATACCCACCACTGCCGAAAAAAATGCCCTGCGAAATCGTGAGTACAGAAAACGTGTAGCAGCTACTAGAACCCCAGAACAGGCCGCGGCGTTTGCAAGAAAAGCCGCTGAAAGACAACGCAAAGCGTACCATCTACGTAGAGCTGCAAATTTAGCTCTCGCCAGCGGCACGGTGGAGACAACTAAAATTGTACAAACCAGCGCTCAGCGAAAACGTGCATCTCGACAGCGTCAAGCCGAACGAGTTAGGAGTGCTGCACAACCCAATACTTCATCGAAACAATTATAACAAACATCAATTGTCAAAATTTAAGCGCCCACGTTGAGGATTTAGAAACAGATACAGTCATACTAAGATCCGACTATTTAGTTCTGACTGAAACGTGGATGCGAGACATTTGTCCACCACTTCCGATTAACAATTATGAGTGCATATCCAGGAATAATAATCGAACTGATTCAGACACCAACGCAGCTGGAGGAGTTGCAATCTATCGCAGATTATCATTGCCATCTACAGCGAAAGTGGTTGAAATTGCGATTACAGACTCAACTCGTCACATCAAAACCTCAGGAGATGTGTGCTTGACTGAAGTTACTTGCTTTACTGCAGATACCACCTTCAAGTTTGTGCTCGGCGCTATATACGTTCATCCAGGAGCTAGTACGCAAAACATCGGAATGTTACTCTGGCAAGCACTCGGTCCGTACATTCACAACACCCAGTACGTGCCCCCGTTCCTTCAAGTTGATTCTAATATACCCATTCTTCTGTGTGGTGATTTCAACAAAAACGTTAAGACAGATGACTCATTCCTCAGATTCATGAAAGAAACGTTCAATCTTGAAAATTTGTCAGATGTTTCAAAGTCTACTACGTTAAAAGGCACATAACAGCTGAAAACCTTCCTTTTATTTCTTACTTTTCCTATCATCGTCCTATCCTGAACAAAATTACCCAGATTGGAAACAGATAAATTTACGTGAAGATTGTAACTGATCGTATTGTATGTATGTATGTATGTATGTATGTATGCATAAATGTTTGTATAAATGTATAAAAGTATGTTTGTATGAATGTATGTATGAAGAAAAATGTATATCATAGTCGAATAAGTAAACTTGTCATTTTACACCCGAAATTTATCATCAAAAGTGTGAATAAAACGATAGATGTAATTTAAAATTTGAAAAAATTGTTATCTTCATTAATTCCTTACTTCCCAAAAACTTATATCACCAATAAGACGTTATCACGTAAACATCTCGATCGTAAACCTACTTTACAAACAACCAATTTTTTTCTTCTACTTTATTTATTTAACCATTTTTCCTACATCTTGGTCACTAGATTCTTTTTCATGTTAATAGGGTATTTATTTATTTACATGTATTTATTTTAAGTATGTATTCATATTATGTCTGTATTATATAAGTATTTTACTATGCACATGTACTAGGTAGTATGTATTTTATTTTATTTGTTCTTATTTTATTTTATTTGTTTGTTTAATTAGTTTGTTATATTTTTTGGACTTTTATGTTTTGGAACTCTACCGCCTCCCTTCTCTCAATATTAATTCAACTTTCCTCTACCTGAAGGTTGTCTGGAAGAGATCGCTTCCAGCGATAAGACCGCCTAAATTGTGCTATTCACTAACTACTTTCCTGTGATTTGTTTGTTTTGTGTGGTGTACAATAAAGAGTATCTATCTATCTATCTATCTATGTATAAGTCTCGTTTTGTTTACGCCTAAGGCTGCTGCTAATTCAGCAGTGGTTTGAAATGGATCCGCTTTCACTATCGCCTTTAGTTCTTCTTTATTCACTTGAGTATTAGGTCGTCCACGAGCCTCATTGCGTAAATCGAAATTTCCGGAATTTAAACGTTGAAACCAAAAACGCACCGTTCGATCTTTAGCGGTGCCTGATCCGTACACGTCGTTAATTCTTAAAGTCGTTTCTGCAGCACTGGTGCCACGGTGGAACTCGTATTCGTAAATGCAGAAAATTTTCAATTTGTCGTTTCGTCATTCCGGACTCGTCTTGACATTGTGAGGTCAAGCGCTGCCATTGGTCTATCCTTCAGACAACTTCCGCCAGCCCAAGGATCGACGAATGGCAGCGTTTGACCTTACAATGTCAAGACGAGTCCGCAGCCGCGTCCGCCGCCATCTGTCACCGGCTTTAAGTTACCAGTATTGAGTATCGGCAATTTCATGTAAGAAGGACTTAATGTATTGGATCACCAATTTTTTGTTTTTCTAATTGGCAGTGGCACACAAACGGTCAGCCTAATTTTTTTTCGCACAATTATACTTTTCTTAATTGTGTTTAGTCTATTCTCACTCTTAACTTTTATCGCCATATTGTAACTTGCCAAATGTGACATTAGGCGGATTTTTTTTATCCCTACTATTTACAATTACTAAATAAATAGTAATTCGCAATAAATGTAAACGCAAAAAAGTATAACACAATACCTACAAGCAATGCATGCATGCAAACAAGCAGGCAAGCATGCAGCATTCAAGCAAGCATGCAACGTGCAGCATGCATAGTTTCTGTCACGGCTCCGGCGGTCCCACGCGAGCTTATCGTCGCAGATGGCTTTTGCCTCTCAGCTCCGCGCCTACGCGCTTCTGAATTACACTCTAGGGGTAGGGCAGACAAGACTGCGTGGAGTCGGTTTTGCTTGGTGTCGGTTTCGTGGCAATTTTCTTTATATACATATTTGTTAAACTTATTAAAATGTTTGTAATCAATTTTTAAATGTAAAATAAAAATGCTAATAAAAAATAACTCTTATTTTTTTTTTGTAAAAGAACCCGACTGTCAAAAGTGAAATTAAATATCAAAGTTACCGCATCTATCGAAAACTTTTTGCATGACCTAATGGTTGACTTGCTGAGAATTCTTTTAGCATTAAATCCACCTTCTCTACACTGAAGTTAATACAATAAAGTTTATTCAATTCAATTCAATTCAACTCTTTATTGCATAACCATATGTTTAGTTACAGAGGTCTTAGTTTTTAGGTACAGGTGACATATGGACCCTGTCGGGCATAGCAAATTAAAGTAGGTAGGTATTAATATTTTTTTGGTTTAAAATTTACAATAATAAGGTAATATTTAACTGAAAAAATTACATAATTACTAAATTTAACTACAGAGAGTCCAATCGATTGTCCATCAACAATTTCCAATATTAAAGAACATTTTGTCAAAAATTTGTAAAAATTAAGAATTGACAATAAATAATTGATTGTATTATTACAAATCACTAAATAAATAAGAAACATTTTATGAAATTGAATAACAAAAACTAACCCTAAAAAGAAAAAAGAAAAATATGTACAAAAATATTTACAAGTAAAAAATGTGTCCCAAATCGCCGTCCAATGATCGGGGCATGGTGCCAAGAAGGCTGGCCGCATTTCCACGCCGAATGGCCAAACTGATACGTAAATTTAAATAAATTATAAAAAAGCATTATAAATTATTAATAAATCAATAAATCAAAGTAGCGTGTTCCGATCAAGACATAAAAATAAAGATAAATAGTTTAAAAAATGTTAAAATACTCTATGGTGCGTTTCAAAAAGAATAGCCTCGGTGACTCATATTAAAATCAATTAAACAAAGAATTATTTCATATAGTATTCGACTTTAGGAACCTAAATATATCGATTTCAATACTTAAAAGTAGAAGATGGATGTAAAAATCAAATTTAAAAAAATCTATAATTTGAAACTCTGAAAACGCTATCCGCCATGATTGCGACGTGTGTGACTTCAATCGTATGGTAAACGATCAAATGTCATTCGAGTCTTTGATGTATTTTGCATTCTCGAACGATACAGTAATGATAATTACTATATTTTTTGTGTAAACTATTAGAAATCATGTTTACTTGATTAATTCAGAGAGTCTGATTAATTATTAGTACAGACGTCTAAGTTGTTTTTTTTTTGTTTATTATAGGGACTACGTCATGGCACAGATAGTCTATAGACCAAAATGACTGACAGCGTTTTCGTCTGTTTATAAAATAAATAAAAAATAAGAAAAACTATTTATTTCAGACAGAGTCCATATAAGTGACATAAGAAACATTAATTACTTCAATCCAATTCAATTCAAATCAATATAATATAACTAACTATATAATACAATTCAGATTCAATTTATTACAACATAACTATCCAATACAATTTAATTCGATTCAATTCAATACAATAATAATAATCATCATCATTGCAGCCATAGGACGTCCACTGCTGAACATAGGCCTCCCCCATTGACTTCCAGATTGGCCGGTTGGAAGCGGCCTGCATCCAGCGTCTTCCTGCGACCTTTACCAGGTCGTCTGACCACCTTGTCAGTGGACGTCCTACGCTGCGCTTGCCGGTACGCGGCCTCCATTCCAGAACCTTTCTGCCCCATCGGCCATCAGTTCTACGTGCTATGTGCCCCGCCCACTGCCACTTCAGCTTGCTAATCCGTTGGGCTAATAATAATAATATTATTTTAAAATTAAAGTTTTGTAGTTTTCTAAGTCATAAAAAAATACAATCATTTTTTATTCGGTCTAATGGAACACTTATTAACAATTTAAGACCTATTTAAAGAAAGTGTCAACTAGCCTATTAAATGACCACAAACACGAATGTTTTACTAGTAAGTAGGTAATAGTAATTGACATTATATTGTTATTTTTTTGGCTTACTTGTATCATAGTTACGAGTTTTATTTTTAATTATTATTGCATAAGGTTATTAAAAAAAGTTTTTACACAAAAATTCCTACAAATGCCATAGGTACCTTTTATTTTTCCTCTTTAATCAGAAATACTTAGGGGTTACAGTATTTTAAGCAATTTTGGAAGATATACCAGCCCTCCTAGCATGTCTACTAAAACACGATATGATATGATATAATATAGCGAAATGTCGACACCAACTTTGAAAATATGATAGATATAGCCGCCATGTTAAATCGCCGTCACATAATAAGATCGCTGTTTCGATAACAATTTAAAATGTGCGGCTAAATCTATCATATTTTTAAATAGCGATTTATCGCTTTATCATAAGTCATAATAAGTCATAAGTCATTTCAATTCAATTCAATTCAATATATTTATTGCATTCTATAATGTTACACAGGTGTTATAATTAGATACATAAAATAGATCATTATAGACTCTGTAACAAAAATAATAACAAAATACATTGTGTTGGAAATTAATTAATTAATTATCATATCTTATCTTGTTTTTAGTGCTCATGCTAGGCAGGGTGAGCTGCTATTTATGTATTTATGTATATAATAAAGTGAAACTAACATAATATAGTTTTTTTGCTTTTCAAAATATTCACCATGATAATCGATGCACTTTTGCATACGTAGCACTTTTTTCATTCGGATTGAGGTATGTATCTCCAAAACATACAGTTCTGGCTGTCTGAACCATCTGTCCTACAGAGATCTCGCATATCTAGGTGGACAGGGGCGCGCATTGGTTTCAGATGGGGGTAGGCTGTGAGTGAAAATTGTGTAAGTTGCGTAAAACAGTAGGTGATCTCGCGGCAGCCTAACATTGGTTAAATTGCACAGTAACGATCTAAGTTGCGCGCTTTAGTAAGGAAGAAGTATTGGTAGACGACAAAATGGTTACAGAATATTTATTGTTGAATACGTAATTAATAATTATGGTTAGCTGTTCTGTCGGTTTTTTATGAAGGTAGGCTCTGCATAATAGGCCTATATGGAATGCACGCCCCTGGGTGGATAACAAATCATAAGTGACGGCATCTACCAAGGTTTCGTCGTTTTTAATATTTTTCATTTACATGACCAGGAAATATCCTAAATAAGAAAGTAGGTGTAATCAGATCACTTTGTTTGAAGCCTTAGTGCATTCTTAAAAATGGATTTATATCAATATTAAACCACTAAATGTGGTTTAAAACGTTTTAAACATCTTTTGCTAGATGCATGCATTCGTGACGCAATACTTTCTTAGAAAAATGATACAATGTTGGTTCAGCCAGCCAGAATTTCACCTTTTCGGACACTTTCAATTTTAGCTTCTAAAGGGTTTTAGGGCCCCGTTTCTTAATGGCAAATAAAGTTTATTTTATTTTATTTATTTTTATTTTATTTTAACAAAAGGATGGTGACGCGATACTCGACTGCATCTAAAGTGATTTCATTCATTATGATGCGACACACTTTGAGAAATCTTGAAAAACGTGTAGGCTAGCTGAACCATTTTATTTTTCTCGATATTAAACAAAATATCGCATTTTAGACCGATCTTTATATATAAAAGTTTTGTGACGCGACATGTGACTGCTCTCGACCAGTTTTGAAAAATAAAATAAATAAAAATCTTTATTTATCTCATCACAAACATGGCGGTACAGTACAGAGATAATTAACATTTTATGTAAAGATTTAGGATAAGGATAAGGAGTTATTCTAAAAAAACTTAATGGTTCAGCTGGAAATTTTCTGGCTGTTTGAACCACCATTTCTATCACTTCCAGCTGTTCTACGTAGCTGGGAACTCGTCTAATCTTAGGTGAAGGGGACGAAAAATATAATTTGACGTTTGTGACGGCTCTTAATACCAGCAAACCAATGTTTTAGGCATTTTTTTGTTTTCCATACATTGGTGCAAATTGGTGACCGCAGTGCCTTTTTTATAGGAATGCAAGGACATCATAGTTCAAAATCTAGGTCAAACGTCCACGTATGATTATGGTTGATTGCCTTCTTCTTAAATTACATGTATAAAAAGTTAGTATTGACACATCAACAGCCTCTTCACGGCTCGAAAAACGTTGACCACGTAATTTATTTTACACGGTTGGGAATAAATAGAAGGTATTTGGCAAAGAGCAGCAGAAATGAGAATGTTAAGGTGGATGTGTGGGGTGACGAGAATGGACAAGATAAGGAATGAATATATTAGAGGAAGTATGAAAGTGACACCTGTAGCAGAAAAGTTGAAAGGACACCGTTTGTCTTGGTATGGACATGTGATGAGAAGGGAAGAGGAGCACGTAACGAGAAGAGTGATGGATATGTGTATTGATGGGTGGAGAAGTAGGGGACGACTTATGAAGAGATGGATGGATTGTGTGAGGAGAGATATGACTGAGAAGAGAGTGAATGACTCGATGATGAGTGACCGGATACTAGCAGGCGTGATCGGGCCAATGTGGAGTGCAAAAGGCACCCTACCAAGCGGCGAACCCGCTAGTGGTGGCGCCGACGGGACCGGAACTGCCGAAACAGGCCGGACCGCTGTCGGGCTCCTTTCTAGCGGGCCCGATCTGGGGGTGAGTCGGACTCTGGCCTCAAGGGCGCCTCTATAGGCTCGGACCTCGGCTTGGCCCGTCGTCCGTAGGGTGGGCAGGGGAAAAACTGCGTCTGTGTCGGCCGAAATGAAAGAGTATCGTCCATGTTTAAGCACCGCCCACTATTATACTCACTGAATACCTACACAGTAGTTTTAGATGGTGCTTCGTCCTCAAAAGTTGAAATGAGTTTACCACGCCGAAAATCGTAATAAATCATAGCACGGATTTTTTTACGATGTAAATCCATAGTGATTAAGACACGCAATTTAAAAAAGGACGGTTCTAAGGATAAACAAATGAATTTGTATGTTATAATTACTTTTTACATTTTGTTTTGTAACTGGCCAGTTCGGGATACATAAGTAAATAGCAGCCCTTGTATTGTACATTTTAAGAAATTGAGAGTTATTAAAGTGGATTTAATAGATTTTCAGTGCTCTGGTAGTCGACAATCCTTAGTAAAAATAAATATTCGACCTAACGAACAATCGCACAAATGACTTTTAGCACAAACGTACCTACCTACATTCGATCTCGTGATCGTTGCTTAGGTATATCGTGCTTTCGCTCAAAAGAATTCGCATTGTACGTAGTCCTTTGCACAGTTGTCAGCCTAAAACATGTGTAGTAAACCCGTAGGGATTCATACTGCATTCCAAACTTCGCTACTTAATGTTATTCATATTGATTTCATTGCCCTTTTCATCACGTCGTCAGCCATGATATACTGCTGTAATATACACGCAAGAAACATGTTATTACATAATATTTATTGTCTTTATAGGCGTTCTGGGTGCTAACACGCGTACATCTTCAGGAAGACTTGAAGCACAGTCATCGACAAATGAAAATATAGCCGCCGAAAATCCTAACTTGAATCCCAATAAGCCATTCACAGGACGAAACGGTAATGATACCTCGACGATCTGTAAAAAGAAGTTTACATGTGACTACTGTGGAAATAAATTAACGGCTAAAACTAGTTTGATAGATCATATAAAAATTCATACTGGGGAAAAGCCGTTCACGTGTAATTATTGCGGAAAAAAGTTTAGAGTGAAATCTAATATGACCGGGCATGTAAGAATACACACGGGGGAAATGCCGTTCACATGTAATTATTGCGATAAAAAGTTTAAATCAAAATCTAGTTTGACCGAGCATTTAAAAAAACACACGAGTGAAAAGCCGTTCACGTGTAATTCTTGCGGAAACAAGTTTAAATCAAAATCTAATTTGACTAAGCATGAAAGAATACACACTGGTGAAATGCCGTTCTCATGTAATTATTGTGGAGAAAAGTTTTTAAGAAATGATCAATTGACTCGACACATACGAACACACACAGGTGAAATGTTTTTTACGTGTAATTATTGCGAAAAAAGGTTTACAGCAAAATCTTCTTTGGCCGAGCATTTAAGAAAACACACCGGTGAATTCTCGTGTAATTATTGTGGAAAACAATGTGCATCAAAAGTTAAATTGACCGGGCATATAAGTACACATACAGGTAAAATGCCGTTCAAATGTATTTATTGTTCAAAAAAGTTTACAGCACAATCTGTTTTGACCAGGCATGTAAGAATACACACGGGTGAAAAGCTATCGACGTGTAATTACTGCGGAAAAAAATTTACACAAAAAGATGATTTCACTAAGCATCTAAGAACACACACGGGTGAAAAGCCGTTCCCTTGTAATAATTGCGGAAAAAAGTTTAATACTAAATCTTATTTGACCAAGCATGTACAAATACACGCGGGTGAAACACTATTCACGTGCTATGATTGTGGGCTGAAGTTTATACAAAAAGCAGATTTTACTAACCATATAAGTACACACGAGTAGCCGTTCACATGTAATTATTGCGGAAAAAAGTTAACAATAAAAACTAATTTGACCAGCCCCGCTAGCATGACCACCAAAATACGATATGCCTGCCTAGCATGAGCACCAAAACATGATATGGTATGATATGATATAGCGAAATATCGACACCAATTTTATTGTAAAAATATGATAGATATAGGCGCCATTTTAAATGTTTATCGAAACAGTGATCATATTATAAGATGACACCGGCACGGCGATTCAATATGGCGGCTATATCTATCATATTTTTACAGTTTGTGTCGATAAATCGCTATATCATATCATATCATATCGTGTTTTAATTGTCATGCTAGGGAGGCTGGCAAGGATACGCACAAGTATCTGCCTCTATAATTAAAAATATGCATTTTATTTTGTCTTAAAATAAATAGTACTTAATTATATTTAATAAATATTGAAGAATGTTCGGAAAATATTTATTTATACCCGAATTACAACACACTAAAGTCGCGGGCCAGACAAGGAGATCTGACAAGTACCGTGACGTCACAGTACCCGTCCGCCATACATTTTGGATAGTATGTAGGTACGTTGTACATACTATCCAAAATGTATGGTGCAGTACAAGTTGTTT
Organism: Anania hortulata; assembly: GCA_963576865.1. Classification (NCBI taxonomy): domain Eukaryota; kingdom Metazoa; phylum Arthropoda; class Insecta; order Lepidoptera; family Crambidae; genus Anania; species Anania hortulata. The sequence continues at coordinate 2,445,456 of OY756417.1, read as the reverse complement.
TAGAAAGAGACAGGTATATCTCAAATTCAAATTACTGTATTACGGCTATTTTTTTAAGCTAAAATCAATTTTGTTTTCACTATTAGCATTTCATATGCATGTCTTTTATGTTTAGTAAAAACAATATATTATTTTCGTTCATATTTCCTATTAAGGCCCCTTTCGCGCATTCGGGCAGGTAAAAAAAGTGCCATTGCTGCTGCCTGCTCCTTCGAAGACGGCAGGCAGGCCCGCACTTTACCCGCCAGCCAGTTTATTGTACATTTTTGTACATCTAGGACGAGTAGAGGCTAGACTAGAGCAGCAATACGAACCATCTTTCTCCGAAACTACAGTCCTTTCAAGATAAGAAGGGACATATGACATTTCTGATTTTCCGTTTCATCCATAATACTTAAAATAAAATTTTAAAAAAAAATTATACATATTGCCGAGAGATAATAATATTGCAAATTCGTTTTAATCTTTGCCTATAAAAATCTAAGCAAAGATTTAGAACTATTATTGTAGGTTATTGATTAAAAATAAATTAATATGATTTCCATTTAAATTAGGATTACGGAAATACAGATTAAAAAATGGCAAATAGTTTGTCGAACTAATCATATGACTTTTCTACTCTGTATGGTATATGTGTTCTATTTTTTTGTACAGCGACGGCAGGTCAATTTACCCAAAAAGTCTCAGGTCATTGAACCGATTTTCAACTTTAGACCTCGGACTACAAGCGGATCGAAGCGGAATCGGATTGAATCCGAGCTTGTCCGGAGCAAGGATCGAAACCGGTTAATATTTATTTCAGAATGTATAAGATCAATTTCTACTATTTGATAGTAGTTGTAAAGATTTGACCATAAAACTAGTAAATTTGCTATAGGTTTTAAGTCGGTATTTGGGGTATGTGATAGTTAATTTAGCGAAAACCTTTATTATTCCGGTCAAGGTTCCATAGATAATAATAAAATAACCGGTTTCCGATCTCTGGTCCGGTGCCGTTTCGTATGGAGTTCTGAAAAATTCCGGATGCATGTAGTCCGTCTCTAAGTCCGACATGCGTTTATTTTAAATGTGATTTTTATGTAAAACTGAAAGTTATATTCTTATAAATACTGTGATTATGAAAAAGAAATAAATCACGTTTTTACTGAGGTTAAGTATTTTTTTAAATGTAGGTATTTATTAATAAAATATTTATTTATTTACACATACTTTTTTTGTGGCGAACTTTGTGGGATACTTATATTCAATATCCACTGCAGCGCAGGGATCTAAATAAAATGCTCCACCTCTGCTTGTTTAAAGACATGTAATATGTTGATTATGTGAAGAAAAAATACGTCCAATACTTTTTGATAATCTACCTGATCGACGAAGAAAAAACAAAACACTGGCTCGGCGGGAACAGTCGCTATGCTGTGGAATATGCTGTGTTAGAAAGAGAAAGAGCTTTATGTGTTGAGCCTTCATCAATCGAAAGCGTTAGGTACCCAGTCATGTACGATAATTAGTAAGCTGCTCCGGCGACATGGGGATCTGTGCTGCATTTTTGTTTTTAATCCCGTCAAAATAACATTTTGAAGTAAGTTTCACTTCATTTTTATTTTTACTTGTAGAAGATTTTTAATGACTTATGGTTTTGTCGAAGAGTGTGTCTACTCTACTTAGTATTGGATGATAATTTAGAGGTCAGTTTTTGTGCTTGTTTCTAGTTTGATATAAAATCCAAAATGGCGACATCGTCAATAGTGGCTTGTTCCGAAAAATACCGAAATAAAATTCAAATTTTTTTGATAATAATAAAAAAAAACAATCTTATCCACTTTTTAGTTGTTAGAGCCACTGCTTACTAGGGCCAAAATTGGCCATAAACGATTGGTGTTTTTAAACTTGGTCAGAGCTAATATTCGCCTACACCACTAGAGTTTCGGTAAGCTGAAATTTTAGTATGCGCAATCCGGAACAAGAAGCGAAGAGTTCGTGATGGCGCGTGCACGATTACATCGTCTTGGTTAAAAAAGAATAATACATTGATTTTTAAATACGATTGTCACGTATTCTAGACTCGACACTCCTTTCTGGGCAGTTATTTAAGCAATTATTTTAGTGACAACATCTATCAAAATCATTAATCCAAATTTCGTTATGATGGCGAATCGTTTTTGATTAAAAATTCAATGGATTTTTAAATATGATTTTCTTGACCACTCCCTAAAACTTGGCTCATACTTTCTTTAGCACTCTGTTTAATCAATCTTAACACGGCACCCGGACGCAAGTATAACGTAGTTTTACTTGAGCAGTGCAGGGAAGGGCGGAGTCTTGCTGAAGGACTGGCTGGGGCTGGCGAAGTTGACGAAAGGATCGACCAATGACAGCGTTTGACCTCACAATGTCAAGACGCGTCCGTTACCGTACAGTCGGACTGTAATGAAGATCGAAATACTTTACGAATATCGACTTTAGGAAATCACTAAGTTAGTTCCCAGTTTCGATACTACGGCCTACAGCGCCAAAATGGCGAAAATCAAGCACGAATTTTATTTGATTGTAGCCAGTCTATGTTTATTTCTATTTCTATGGTCAGTGCTCTACTGACTGCCATAAATGTCACTGCTTGAAAATTACTAGTTCCCCAAACGTAGTTTTACTTGATCAGTGTTCCCCAAGTTTACTCTTTGACTAACAGTAGTGTTGCAAGACGTGCGACAATTATCCCAGATTCACGATATTTTTGAGTGTAATTCCACAGAAAAAATAAATAGATATTTTGCTCAGTTGGAGATAACTTTAGGAAAACATTTTAATCCGTGTATTTGAACACATTTTACGTTTATTTGGACAGTCTGACTCTGACAGCAAGATAGTGAATTTAATTTCTTTGCTCTAAGAACGAGATCGACTCTTGTCAGCGTTAAATTTGACAGTTTTGAAAAGGGTGAATTGTTACTGTCAGTTTGGTGTCAGTCATCATGAAGAGAAAAACCGGTTTACTTTAATACTTATGTACTGAGTACTGCAGTTTAGTTAAAAAAAACTTGTTATTTAAAAAAGTAAAGAAGTGGGTAGTAACAAGATTTTCAGTCGTATATTCTGTTTTTTTCTAGATTCGGTGGAGTTACAAAAATGTTAATTTTGTGAATTGGGGTTGCGATAAAAACACGATAATTTTTCAGCAAAACTACGATAATTCTAACCTATGAATCTGGCAACACTGATTAACAGTGTCCACCCACAGTCTTACAGTTTGTTTATTGTTTAAATGTTATTGTTTTAATTTTATTATTTGATTGATCAGTAGTGTTTTCTACAAACTAGTATTAGAGAATTTAGAATCGTTAACAGTGATTGTGATGAATGTAAAAAGTAAAATCTGTCTTGAATGATAGTGTGGTAAAGACTAATTCATAATATTAGCTGAAAATGACCACTATCCAGGTGTGCAGAACATGTTTGGCGCACAATACTCGTATGTACACAATCGCCCACACACCTCTGCAACCTTTTTATGAAAAGATTACAAAGCGAACGGTAAGTTTTTGTCAATTATCTAAATCATATCGTCTCAGCGAGCGTTTGCTCGCGTCTCCATGTAAGTCGTAAACCCACAGCCTAGCAAACAGAGACAGTCATTATATTGTTACGCGTCGACCGCCCGGTAACTGTTATGTATGAAATTGCAAAGTAAAAATGCAATGTAACTCCGCGATTTAGCAATAAAGCTACCGCGCGTTAAATTTTGCGTCATTCTAGCAGGAATCCATCACTTTATCACAATTGACTTCAACGAGTTTCATGCCCCTAAATCTATACGCAGATCTTTTCAAACAACATACCTACAACAATTCCTAGAATCAGGTTACATCACAAATTCATTTCCTCGAATAGTCATTACCTAGAAACTCAGTCCATCGTTATTTCCATCGTCATCATCATATTATTTTATTGAAATAATGTTAGAAGATCAATGTTTTGGTACACACAATTTAGTTTCTACATAAGTTTTAGTTAGCAAAATATTTGAATCATAAATTTTTACTTTACTGCAGTCAGTGTACATCAAAAAAACTGGGTGTGCCTCAGTAGTATTAAAAACTTACTAATTTTTAAAGGTATAGCACTCATAGTATTTTTACTGGGACTAAATACCCTTCCTATAACTTTATTACATATAATGGGCTAGTTTCCTGGGTCAAAAAATGATTATTCTATTTAGTCCGTCAGTTAGATTATCAAAAAATATTGGACCCATATTTTGTCTTTTGTCAATCAAACATAAAATGACAAAGATAAACCGCACCAAAGTGAGCACGTGATGTCATGTCTTGCTAGAAAGTGTCGCAAGGCGTGACGTTACGCGGAACTCTAACGGGCTATATCTTCATCATTTTTTGTTTGATTTAAAAAATAAAAAATATGTGTCCAATATTTTCTGTTAATCCAACTGACGGACTAATTAGATTTTTTTAGGAAACTAGCCCATTGTTTCTGATTTTAATAACACAAGTTTTAGCTAAAGATCAGACCAATGTTTGTGATGACCAATATTTATTTACATTTTATAGTAACATTTTGTAAAAAGCTTATAAAATATACGAAACATTTTATATACTGTCAGTTTATTTTTACGGGGCATAATTATCATTTTACACATTCATCATCATGTCAGCCTATTGCAGTCCACTGCTGGATGGAAGCCTTCCCCTAAGAGCACCACAGAGCAGGATCTCCCGCTTTTTGTGTCCAGCCACAGCCAGCCATCTTCCTAAGGTCATCGGTTCATCAAGCTGGGGATGCCCCCCAGACTACGAAATGAAATCCATAATCTAGACACTAGCAATTCTATTGTCATGCGGTCTCATGAGATCGCTTGCATGCTAACAATTTAAGATTAAATCCGACCGGTCAAAACTTCTCATAAAGATCATCTAGGTTAGGTTTGGTTAGAACAATGAAGCCCATCTGCGGTGTTTCACAGGGGTCAGTCCTTGGACCACTCTGGGAGATGGGAGGTAGAGGTTCGAGGCGCACTATAAGTGTCTCGCGCCAAAACTCATGGCGACTGCAGGCAGTAGGCCCCCTGATGGAAGAGGTAACCATCAGCCACCTGCCGGCGACTCTGCTTGGGCGTCATCCGCTCAATGTCCCTATAGGCCCCTGTGTGGTTAAATATCGTGTAATAGTTTTCTGTGAAATGAAGTTCGATTCATTCATTCATTCTAGCAATATAAGCAATTAAACAAAAGTGTTTAGTACTAAGCATTATTTATTTTTCAGCTTGAAACTCAAGATGGGAGACCATCCGTTGTGTGCTATATCTGCTACCACCTACTGAAGAAGTGCCTCTGGTTTGCTGAGAGTGCAGTCAGAGCTGATGAAGTGCTGCAACAAATATGCACAAGCGAGATTCAGGTAATCATACAAGATGTTTTTTTCATCGAAGACAATGGCCTTATTATACCAAATTATAATTTACATTTTGAGGTTAATAATATAAATAAATATTGGACAGCCTAAGTTGAGGGGTTTTCTTGTAGCTATTAAATAGCCTCATCACCTACCTGCTGTTTCCTTCATCAGAACTATGGAGGGTAAAGTTAAGGAGTACTATCTTCGTTGTGAAAAGTGTCCGTCAAACTGCATTAAATTAGATGGCGCCACAGTAGCAACAGGGTAATTTTAAAGAAAGCGCCAAAAGTTATTAGACAGAAAAATAAGGACAGAAGCACTTCCGCTCCAAATAATTATAACTATGTAATTATTTTGCTTACAATTTCCGCTCTGTTACGTTGGCATAGGCACCCCAATCACAACCTACACCCACGTTCCGTGTACAAACAAGCAAAATGTAAATAGTACTACCCGCCCTCCTTCAAATTGCATGCGAGACAGATGATTGCAAAAGTTAGTACCGCCGAACACCGTCATAAAAATCTCTACGCGTTTTGTCACTCCACGTGGCAGCTTCAGGAGAGATGTTGTCGCCTCGGCAATCTAATGTTTGCCTGGAAAAGGGGTAGGTTAGTGCTGCTGAGGAAAGAGGGTTGATCAGCTGACTCTCCTTCAGCGTATCGGCCGATCGTTTTTCTGGTCGTGGTTGGGTAGTTCTTTTAACGATTCATCTCTACCCGACTTGTCTAGCACCTGGAGCGCACAGGGCCGAACCTGTCGGATAAACAGTATGGTTTCCACGATTGACGCAGTGCTGAGGGACAAGGATCTCGCCGATAAGGCAGCTAACAGCCAGGGGCGTGCATCCCATATAGGCTGTTATGCAGAGCCTACCTTCATAAAAAACCGACAGAACAGCTAACAATAATTATTAATTACGTATTCAACAATAAACAATAAATATTCTGTAACCATTTTGTCGTCTACCTGTACTTATTCCTTACTAAAGCGCGTAACTTAGATCGTTCCTGTGCAATTTAACCAATGTTAGGCTGCCACGAGATCGCCTACTGTTTCACGCAAACTTTCTCAATTTTCACTCACAGCCTACCCCCATCTGAAACCAATGCACGCCCCTGCTAACAGCGGTAGGGTGTTATTGGCGGTGCCGCTCGACACTCCCAATGCTTTCAACATCCTGCCCTGGTTAAACATAAATGTCATATGATGACGTAATGTCCCAAAAGGTACATAGCCAGTGCTAAAAAGGTACATAAGCATTTTTAGTAGCGTCGGTGCCGGAGGGGGGTTGGAGGGGTGAAGGGGATAGAATCCAATTCGATTACTCTAATCATTCTACAATTTTAAATAATTGAAATAACCCTTGCTGAAACCTTGTAGTATAAAATGTACGTAAATGTACAAAATTACACAAATGAGAGGCCAAAAAGGTACGTCAAATGTTTAAAATGTACGCTAACCGCAACGCTGATGGGGTGTGAGAGGTAGAGTGTGCTCCTTTGCGGTGCATGCTGCGCAGGCAATCCTTATGCGGTGTTCCACAAGGGTCGGTTCTAGGCGGTCTTGTGGAACAAGTCGAAGACCTTTTGTTTTCATACCACATCCTTATCGAGAATGGGCGTGCCCTGAAATATCACAGCCTTAAATTAGACGGGAGATGTTCCTTCGACGCGCATTTCGAGCGCCGATATTGAAGACGGCGGAAGCGGAGCTGACATCTGTATATGGGCATTGTGCGCTCCATGGCCATGTATCGGGCCCCCGCATAGAGTAACCCCTCTCCCCCTCTCCCCATCACCCGGGCTCGGCTCGGTGCAGTAAAGAGCTGCAGCCGAAGTAGAACTATGTATGTATGCCGGTGGCTACGGCCCGCGGCGAAACACATGCTTCCAACTTCATAAGGCACCGGAGAGCACCGTGAGGTTTTAGTAGGTAGCCGATATCTGAACCCGGAGTCCCACACACCTCAACCCGTTTCTCCGCGGTTGGAGGCAGGGTTTGGGTTAATTATAGAGTAGTGGGTGTACTTTGTGTACTTAGATGACATTATCTTTAGTTAGAGTGATATACATAAAATACAAAGTAGATAGGTAATCTCGTAAAATAAACGAGCTACGACTTTGGCTCCTTAATAACAATTAATCGTTATTTCATTGTCTGTTTTTTACGATTTTGAAGTGGCCGCTTCCTATACCATTTATCCCAAACTCTTTTTCAGATCACAAAGGAATACATTGCTTCATTAAAACAGAGACCATTATTCAAATTCCGCAAAACACCTGTTACTCAAGTGAATTCCTCAATAGAAGTACCAAATAATATTGTGTTACCAGATGCAAAAAATGACAGTTTCAATATTAAAATGGAGAATGAACAAGAAGAAATAAGTATGAAATCTTTAAATTCTTTAGAAAATCAAACTGATCATTTAGCTCAAACCAAGCAAAGCTTGTAGTATGGCTACAAAATAAGAGATACACTGCCCTGGCTTTGTATTACGTTACTATTTCAATGTGGAAGGCCCATGGCATGGTCTGGACAGTCAATATAATTTGTTTCTTTCAAGGTACTTCTTTACCGGCCAGTCCATCTTAATTTATTTCGTTCCTTAATAGGCTAGTTTCCTGGGTCAAAAAAAGATTAGTCTATTTAGTCCGTCAGTTAGATTATTAAAAAATATTGGACCCATATTTTATTTATTTATTTAAACTTTATTGCACAAAATAAAATCGTACAAAACGTGGACTTAATGCCATGTGGCATTCTCTACCAGTCGACCATTAGGCTAAATAGAGATATTTTGTCTTTTGTCAGTCAATCAACAAATTACGAAGATAAAGCCCATCAAAGTGAGCACGTGACGTCACGCCTTGCTAAAAAGTGTCGCAAACTCGCAAGGCGTGGCGGACGTTACGCGGAACTTTAACTTGAAACGAAAAAATACGTGTCTAATATTTTCTGTTAATCCAACTATATTCGGGACTAATTCGATTTTTTAGGAAACTAGCCTATTACCATTATTTACCATGTCTCGAAATTTTACCAGAATTCGACAACGAATTCTACTTACGAATTGGAATGACGACTAACTTATTTTCTTCGTGTATCAGTTAAATTATCAGAAAGTATTGGACACGTATTTTTTCTTTTTTATCCGACTTCAAAAAAAGGAGGAGGTTCTCAATTCGGTTGTTTTTTTTTTTTTAATGTTTGTTACCTCAGAACTCCGTCATTAATTAACAAATCAAGCATTTGCATTCAGAAAGTATCATTTGCTGAGGTGGAACTGATGAAGGAGACCATAGTTGGCCACATTAGTCTTTCACGAGTAAGGTACTCACGCCCCACCCACGCGATAAGATATTTTCATTAGGATAGTTGCCATAGTCGACAAATCAAATTTATAAAATGATTCTGGCGAGAATGATACCATTAAACCTATCTGATGAAGAAGGCGGAAGGTAAGCACCGGAACTCTGTGATAAAACAATGTATCATAGCCGTGTTTGGACTTATTTGAATCGTCATGAGAAGCAATTTAGCTATAATTACATCACAGATCGCCATTTAGAATGTAAAAACAACACTAAAAACAGACAAATAAAAAATTTTTTTATAAAAAAAATAACCGACTTCAAAAACACTAAAAAGCTGAGCCGTGGAATGTTTGAATGTGGTTGTTTGCACCGACTCCAATAATAACTGTTTGGTATGATTGTTTAAAAATTATTTTTAGCTTTTTAGTGTTTTAGAAGTCGGTTATTTTTTTTATAAAAATTTTTTTTTCACATAATCAAAATATTACAAAGATAATATTGATTTGAAATGTCGCATAGCGTCACGTCTTGGTACAATTTTTACTTAGAAGTGACGTCACGAGCCCCCACGCCCGAACTTCGACGCGCTTTAGCTTTGTAATTGTCAAAAGAAGAAATATGAAGAGTCTATTATCTTTTGATAATCTAACTGACGACCCAATAGAATTTAATTTCCTTTACCTAGTCCTCATCCCTATTCTAACAGACTTAATACGAATCGCTCTCTTGACTTCTGGCCATGTAGTTGGTATATATAAGGTGCTTCATAAATATCTGCAACGGCTGAAATGGGTAAAAGTAATGCTTATATAGATTACGATAGTAAAGAAATTTTATGTCCAGAACATCATTAATTTTTTCATTAAAAAAATTATATTAAATTAGGCTTTATTCTGTCTGAAACCGCCCACATCTGTCCAAAAATGCTTACGTTTCACATTATACCGCTTCCGCGCAGTGTCAATGGCGGATGACGAAGTGTTATGCAAATTGAAGCAAGTAACCATTTATTTACTGTCTTTTCGCAAATAAATAATTTCCGATCCGGGGCACGTAATTCCTTCACTATCGTAATCTATATAGGCAATACTTTTACCCATTTCAGCCGTTGCAGATATTTATGAAGCACTTATATATGGTTGGTTCTGGCCAGTAATAAGCAAGGATCAAAACCGGTTAATATTTATTTCAAAAAGTATAAGACCCATTTCTTATATTTGATAGTAGTTGTAAAGATATGACCATACAACTAAATTTGCCGTAGGTTTTAAATCGGTAGTTGGAGTATGTGATAATTAATTTAGCAAAAACCTTTATTATTTCGGTTAAGGTTCCATAGTAAAATAACCGGTTTCCGATCCCTGGTAATAAGTGACTAACTTATAAGTATTTTAATTTTGTAAGCGATTAAGAGTGTTTTGTTGGTTATTGTGCAAATAAATAAATTCATTCATTCATTCATTCATTCTCACTACTCAGCACAGGATTTGACTCAGTTACAGTATACTTTTTAGCTGAAAATTCAGAAGATCTTCTAGAATATGCTACGGAATATGAAATTAAGAAAGAGGAGATAGAAGTAGATGAAACACAATATCACCTCCACCATAGATCGGACTCCGATGACGATGTATCACTGCTAAGCATCAGAACGAAGAAAGAAAACGAAGCCGTCGGACAGAAAAGTGTTGCGGAGAAAGGTGGACAAGGAACTAAAGGTATTGATAATAGGGTAGTTGACACTACCAATCAATTGACATACTTTTTATGAGCTGTCAAAACGTACCTCTTCCTTAGAATTTGTATGGCAATAGCGGACAGTGACGTCACTGTTTACCAAACTCAACTGACTATCTATTTATTAGTTTTAAAGCAATTAAAAAATTATTTTAAGAAACAATTAAAAATTATGTCTGAACAAATTAATTAAATAAGGCGTTATTTAAAAAAGACGTGTCTCGGAATTATTTATGAATGGTGTCAACATCCCAATTATTTACATAATCTGTCCCTCGATTCAGAATCGTTCGATAACAAATTGTCGACTGGAAAACCACGTGACACTATACGATCTAACATTAGTGTCACGTAATTTACCGGCTGTCAATACTTTACCGAAGTGTCTGAATCGGGGGCCAGCTTAGCATGACCATCAAAACTTGAAAAAGCATGAACAACTATAAATTTTTATAATGAATAAAGGTATGGTAGGTGAGTAGCAGAATTATATACAATGTGTAGTTTTTTGAACCCGACAAACTTTAAGGGTGGATTCTACGAGTAATTTCATCGAGAAAACACTCCCATATGTGGGGTCAAATCCAAATATTATAGGAAGGGCGGCCATATTATTTTTTATTTTTTTTTATTTCATAAATTCCATATCTCGAGATTTAAAAGCCCTACGGACATTAAATAAAATGTTTTTTTCTGCAAAAAGTCGTCTTTATCGTATAAAAATATCCACAACTGCGAAAAAGATACATAAAATATGTTAAAAGTACTTAATCTCATTTTTTTTTTAATAAAAAAAAATCTACATTTACTTGAATAACTTTGAAAAGAGCCCTTAATGGTATTTATATTTATTCCCTTGAAAGTATTTGATATAAGCTAAACAATGATACCAAAACCGTATCTCTAAGACGAGGCAATCATAATGGGCTAGTTTCCTAAAAAAAAAAGAATCAGACCGTTAGTTAGATTAACAGAAAATATTGAACACGTATTTTTCCTTTTCTCAGTTAAACAAAAAATCATGATGATATAGCCCGTTAAAGTTCCGCGTAACGTCACGCCTTGCGACACTTTGTAGTAAGGCGTGACGTCACGTGCTCATTTTGATGCGCATTATCTTCGTCATTTTTTGTTTGATTGACAAAAGACAAAATATGGGTCCAATATTTTTTGATAATCGAACTGACGGACTAAATAGAATAATACTTTTTTGACCCAGGAAACTAGCCTATTATTTAAAGTTAAAACACCCCTGACGGATCGCCGCGCTGCCGCAGGGGTGTTTTAACTTTTAATAAACCTTAAAGTTTGTCGGGTCTAAACAACTATACATTGTAGAGCTGATTGCAGGCCGCTTCCAACCGGCAAATCTGGAAATCACAAGGTGTGGCCTATGTTCAGCAGTGGACGTCCTATGGCCGAAATGATGATGATGATGAAGTTGTAGATAATGTAGATTTGTAATCATGATTGGAATTTATTAGTCTTCTTCGTCAATAGACAATATGGAACCTTTAAAAATATCCTATTACTAGTTTTTGCCCACAACCAGTTCCGTCTTTACCATAAGGGCACACGGGGCCTGTGCCCAGGGCCCCCGGCCTCACGGGGGCCTCAAAACACTAAACATGTTTGTAAACTAAAAAACACTGTTAACGGAAAAGAAAGAAAAGTGGGTCAAAGCCTAGACAAAAAAACGAAAAAGCTATGCTTTTTATGGAAAATTTTTTTTGGAATTCACAAATTCATACCAACAGTATTTTACTTTGCAATAAGGCCCCAAAATCCTTGTGTGCCCTAGGGCCCCGGGATATGTTAAGACGGCCCTGCCCACAACGTCGGCGTCGGCTATCCTGCCTATTTCGTTCCCATTTTTTAAAGTCCTTGTCCACAGACTGGCTGATTTCTTTCCTTGTTTTTTATTAACATAGACTTGTTAAAAAAGCGTAATTTGTATCTTAAGTCGTCTCCGTTTGGGTCATTCCTCTACTCCAGCTAGATGATAAGATCAGATAGCTCTCTTCGCGATTGCGGTTAGGACGAAGGAATCTAAGTGTCATTATATAAAATTGGGCGAAATAGGTTTAACAATATCTATTAACGCCCTGCAAGAAGTGCGTGTTGTTAAAATCCCACACTTAAAGTACGAATAGTTCTGCAGGTGTCGCTAGTGTCGTTATGGAGTTTGATAGGTAGATCAGCATGTTGGCACTGACATGACGGTGACATGTTTTTAATAGTGACGCGAACGCCGTGATAGTTAAGTGAACTCTGTATTGAACTACGTCATGTTTAGCATAAATACACTTTTTAACCATAAGGTAAGTCATACTTAAAATCAAACGAAAAATGCTCTATAATGCAAAAAGTATCAGTATTTCCGTTAGTTTGATAAAGATTAGTCCGTTACTTCCTAGAATATTGTGTTTATACAAATAAACACATATCCGCTAGATACAAATTTAATTATGTTCAATATTTCAACCAATAATGTAGGTATCTGAACTCAAAATGACAGTGTTTCTATTATTGTCGTATTTAACTACATTAAATATGTCCGCGAGAAATGTTTCTAAACACATAGTGTCCCTACACCTATAATTGGCCCATTTAAGTAATTTAAGTAATTTTTTTAAAATAATATAAAATACAAGATAAATAGATAAAGATAACTCTTATTTTGCATTAAACAAAACAATTTTATTTATAAGTGAAAACATGTAATTGGTGTACAGACATATTAGCAATAAGGTATGTAACTTATGTATCACTATATATTCCGAATAAAATAAAATCTTATCCGGATGTTATTTTTAAGGAAATAAAATTGCTAAAGCTTGAATGGCTCCCTATCCGACTTAGACGTGACATGCACATGCACATTCTTTCGGTACTATTTACTATATTGTTTAACCCAAAGTCACCCCCGTATCTAAGAGAGCGCTTTCAATTTCTGCAGTCACCACAGGGTCATGACATGCGGTCAATTAAAAAAACTACTTCTCCAATTTCCTCCCCATTCTACTAACTATTATTCACAGTCATTTACTGTGCAGTCCATACGCTTATGGAACTCCTTACCTTTGCCTATAAGGCAATCCGAATCGATTGATATCTTTAAAGGTCGGCTTAAAGCATATTTTCTTGCGTCTTGACATACAAACCATTTTCTATCCTACTTTAATATTGTCAACTGGTCATTGTTGGTCACGATATTTCCTGGCATGTATCAAGTATCATTTTATGTATACAGGAAGAATTTTTTATTACCATCCAAATTTAAATCTAATAATCTATGAGGTAAAAACAATACACGTGTTTATTCTTTTGGTATCGCCTAGTACAAAAATGTTGAGATAAAGCACCTGGAAATTGTCTAAAAATATACTAAGAGTGTCCATAACACGGCACGCAAACTACTCTGCGCGCTAGCGTCGACGCCTCTCCCCGCACCCGCTTTTTATTGATGTTTTTACGATCCTTAAGTGGTTGACTTTCCCTTCATATTTTCGCGATAGTACGCAGCGCGCGGGACGACGGAAACGCGGTAATAAGGCACGCATATGGCACGGGGTTGCGCGGGCGACTGATTTGTGTGTTTGTGGACACCGGCCGGCGCGCCACCGATGCCGACACGAGGCCGTCGTCATGGCAACCCCGTGCCGCTGCCCGCGCGCCGCCCGAGCATTCATGTATCTAGCGTAATGTTTACGTTAAGCAGTAACCACATTAAATTGAAAATTATGTTGGTAAAAATATTTTTTTTAGGCATTAGGAATACCCGTTATAAGAACCCGTTTAAGAATAGAACCCGTTTATAAAAAAAAATTGATATGTCAAGTTTTCACCATAAAATATTTTTCCCAATCATTGACTTATATATTACTTCGTAAGGACAGGGCGGACCGCACGTCAGGCTGTTGCCTATAACCGGGCCCTACTCTGACCCTACCTAGGGTCAAAGTGACGTAGTCAGTGGTCGGCTGTCATCGGGCGCCGGTGTCCTAAGAAAAAATAATATGCCTGGATGTTCTTTTAAGAATTGTGTCAATTACGACAGAAAATTTATCAAAAATAATTCTAATATTACATTTCACCGGTTAATCGTAAATTTGATAATTATTTACATTACTTTAATATTTTTTTAACGTTCTTGTGAATTATACGAAGCGACGCCATATTTACCGTACGTCTGTTCGTTAATTGTTCTGTCAGCCGTATCTTTACTTTTTAAATCAATGTTCCCAATATAATTTTCAATTTAATGTGGTTACTGCCTAAATTTTTATTTGTTAAATTATCAGAAAATGGTATTTCGATAAAAAAAAAACTTTTAATCGGATAAATTTTTTTGGTTGACCAATCAAAACGTTTGTGATGACATTTCGCGCACGTTAGTCGGGTATTACCATTGTAATGCCTCAAACTCGCAATCTCTTTTCGTCTTTTCAAGTTCGCATTTTTGCCTTGTTTTGTATTACTACACGTACAATCACATTTTATAATAATTGTTATTTAGGTACAAGATTTTTGAGTTTAGTGTTTTATTCACAAATTAGTTAATCTATACAGGGTGTAACGAAAAGGTGAAATAAAACTTTAAGGGGTTATTCTACGGCTAATTTACATCAACTTTTTCTATGGGACCAACATCGAATTCGCAAAAATAAAAACACTTTCCCCATGCTAAAACGCGACCAGCTGGCATCAGTTTGTATGGAAACGTCAATTTTTTTTTTGAGATTTCGATGTTGGTCCCATAGAAAAAGTTGATGTAATTTAGCCGTAGAATAACCCCTTAAAGTTTTATTTCACCTTTTCGTTACACACTGTATTAGGAATACTTTTACCCATTTCAGCCGTGGCAGATATTTTTAAAGCACCACAACAATAATGTAAACAAGCTAATATAATAATTTTTTTGTGTGTCCAACTTACCCTGTGAAAACCAAATTACTGGTTTTTAGTATAATACATTTTATCAATGTTTTTAAATTTTAATTGTTATTTCTGAAATATTGTGACGTTTTTACTTAGTTCCTTGTAACATGAAGTATGCCCTTTGTCTGGTCAATACCCCTTTTGGAGAAGTCTTCTCCAAATTTATTAAGAGACTAGATGTTGCCCGCGACTTGGTTCTCGTGGTCTTTAGAATTTTCTGCGGAAACTTCTTAATTTTTTCTCTCTTAAGAACCTTTTCCTTAGGGGGCAGGCGTTCAAGTATTACGTAACGCAATTTTAGAAGATTTTTGCGCCTCCCTCACCCCTATGTATGCTCGGTGACGTTTTTCTGTACCCCCCCCGTCCTTAAACGTACTTAACACCCAAGCGACCATTTTAGCTTTAAAAAAGAATTTAAATTAAGTTGCGCAAAATAGTTTCCAGAGACGTACAAAATATCTAAAGATTCCCTTTTAAAACATATACGAAATGGGTTGCCAACTTGAGAATTGTGTTTCCCTAGTTTTTTATTTTTGAAAAAGTTACGTAACGTGTTGTTTGAACCCCCGTCCCGCACTTGTAACGCATCGTATCGTTTGACAAGACCCCCCCACCCTCAAATTGCGTTACGTAATACTTGAACGCCCTCTTAGACTGAGAATAGGGTTTTTTAAACTAACAATTGCGTTTATGTGGAAAATTTTCCCCAATCTCCGCTACCTAAAGGCGAAGAGATTGTCGTAACGGGCACGTTTTATTGCGCGCTATTAGAAACCGTATTTTAAAA
Source organism: Anania hortulata (assembly GCA_963576865.1). Lineage (NCBI taxonomy): Eukaryota > Metazoa > Arthropoda > Insecta > Lepidoptera > Crambidae > Anania > Anania hortulata. The sequence continues at coordinate 2,429,265 of OY756417.1, read as the reverse complement.
GACATTTCGTGCGACATTTCCACAAGGGTTGAGTCGCAAAAAAAATTCTCATTACAATCGCAACTACTAAGACTGCAAAACAGCGGGCGAAGGCTGCTCTCCCTCGGCGCCTCCGCAGCAAGGATCGGAAAACCCCTTTTTTTGATTAAGCCGATTGTTAGGGAAACCCGATTAAAAGGTTACCCAAAGATAGGGTTACCCTATTGATAAGCTACTCCAGTGTTAGCCTTTCGTTACGGAAACCTTTTTGAATAAAGTTAACTGCTTTCAATGCGCTTACCGAATCAAATAGGGTATTGGTAATTTCAATATTTAGCACTTACCAACTAAAAGGGATACCCTATTGTGTATGTCTGTTTCGCGCATTCTGGTGATTTGTATTAACCTGTATTTAAGTTCGCCGTAAAAGATTATACAATAATGAGTCGAATGGTGTGCACGTAGAGGTTAAAATTGCTTGAGCGCTTTTAAAACCCTTTCATAGGGTAAGCCTCGATAGGGTTTTCAGATACGGTTAGTGCTTACCCGAATTAACTGTATTCATTTGGTTAGCCTTTCGTTGGAGTAAGTCGACGAATGCTTACCGAATTGATAGGGTTTGTGGAAACCAGTCTATGAAATACCCAAATAAAAACCCTTTTATTGGTAAGCGGTTCCGGTCCTTGCTCCGCAGTCTAGATTTTAAATTACGCTCTAGTATAAGAGGGACTAGTTCCAGGGAAAAAATACGGCGAGTCGTGTATAATGGGACAATATATTTTACTATGCTTAATTATGCTAAAGAATGGGCCATTAAGAAGGTAGATGCAAAGCGATTGCAGGCAGCGGAAATGTGAATGTTAAGGTGGATGTGTGGGGTGACGAGAATGGACAAGATACGGAATGAATATATTAGAAGAAGTATGAAAGTCGCACCTGTAGCAGAAAAGATGAAAGGACACCGTTTGTCTATGTATGGACATGTGATGAGAAGGGAAGAGGAGCACGTAACGAGAAGAGTGATGGATATGAGTATTGATGGGTGGAGAAGTAGAGGACGACCTAAAAAGAGATAGATGGATTGTGTGAGGAGAGATATAGCCTATTGACTGAGAAGGGAGTGAATGACTCAATGACGAGTGACCGGATTGCATGGAAGAGAAAGACATGCTGCGCCGACCCCAGATGACCTGGGAACAGGGCAGCCGAATGATAATAAATTATGTTAAAGAATATTAGTTCTCAGTATATTAAGAGTTACAAAATTAGGCATTGAAACTAATTATGCTTCGTAACGAACTGTTATGCGGTTACGAGAAACGGACATAAGACGTTTAAATGGGCTAGTTTCCTAAAAAAACTAATTCAGGTTCAGTCAGTTCGATTAATAGAAAATATGGGACACGTGTTTTTTCATTTCTCAATCAAACAAAAAATGATGAAGATATAGCCCGTTAAAGTTCCGCGTAACGTCACGCCTTGCGACACTTTGTAGCAAGGCGTGACGTCACGTGCTCAGTTCGATGCGCTTTATCTTCGTAATTTTTTGTTTGATTGACAAAAGACAAAATATGGGTCCAATATTTTTTTGATAAACTAACTGTCGGACTAAATAGAATAATCTTTTTTTGACACAGGAAACTAGCCTATTGTGTTAAATAAATAATTTTCACACATAGTCACACCAATATCTATCCCCAAACTAAGCAAAGCGGTAACCGATTACTTGTCCGTAATTTACTTGAGAGAATTTCAATTGGCCGAAAATTATAGACCGACATTTCTTTTGCTATATGTATCATTTGACATATTTTTAGTCCATCGAAATATCTCTTGACATAAGTATCATTTTATCGAACTACGTTTCATCGATTTTCAGAATAACTTTTTACTGTTGGCCGAAGTCTCTTTTGAACTTTTTTCATTTACCAGAATACTTATTCTGGTAAATGAAATAGAACTTATATAATAGGACTAAATTGGTTAGGTTAGGTTAGAACAGTGACCACACACAGCGTGAAGGCGAGCGTGCCGAGGTAGCGGCCGCCGAGCGCTTAAAAACTAAGGATAAATCGCTTAAAAACTAAGGATAAATTCTAAGGATAATTGCTTGCTTGCTTGTTTGCATGCATGCCTGCATTGATTGCTTGCATGCTTGTTCAAATCAAATCAAATCAAATTTATTTCTTAGAAAATGGTACATACAAGGTCTTAAAAGATATATTAAGTTCAGCACATTCTGCCACTAGTGGCGTAGAAATATTTATATGTTAATAATTATACATTCTTACACATGCACATTATTCAATAAATATTAATAATTTAATGATAATTTTAATATTTAATTTTACTAATATTAATATACCCTAGTTAGTCGTCAATTAATAATTAGAAGTCATCTTTAATATTCATTTGTAAAAAGTCATTAACAGTATAGAAACATTCATTCATTAACCAATTCTTCAGATTGTATTTAAATTTACATAATGTCATATTTCTAATAGTAGGAGGAAGCTTGTTGAATATTTTAATTGCATTGGAATAAACATTATTTGAACATATTTTTAGTCTATTGAGTGGTAGATATAACTTCGTTTCATCTCTTCTTACTCTGTTGTTTCTAAGCACCTCATCTTTTATAGGGAAAAAATGCGGATATTTTTTAACAAATAAGCAAATCTCGAGTATATACTGACATGGCAGAGGTAAGATTTTAAGCTCTTTGAAAAGAGGGGCACAATGCGCCAGGTAGTCGGCACCACATAGAGCCCGTATACACTTTTTTTGAGCCCGAAAGACTCTTATTACATCCACCGAGTGTCCCCAAATAATTAGTCCATATCGTATAATTGATGACACATAGCCGTGGTACGCTGATAATGCAGTATTTTGAGACGCTGTTAATCTTAACCGACGTAAGGCGAATACAAATTTATCTATCTTTCGCATGCATGCATTGCTTGGTTGTTTGCATGCATGCATTGCTTGCTTGTTTGTATGCATGCATGCAATTAGTCAAATGTTGTATGTAACATAATAAAATACTTAATACATACTTGAAACATTATACCAGTGGGGTGTCACTCCGCAGTTTAGGTATATTCGGGGAGCGCGCCGCCCGAAGCGGCGTATGCCAGTGGGCTGTCGCTCGGCTCGCACGACAGTCGCGGTCACGTCGCGCGAGCGCATACTTGATAATTATTTTTTTGCTTCTGCAAATTGACCCGCAATGTATTCTACTTAGCCTAAACGTCAATATAATAATGCGTATAAAAGATGTTGTGGTTTACTTTAAAAATTACTACTTGTAATATTTATTCTTCTTCAATTCCATGTCCATAATAAGTAGTAATAGTTAAAATAAAAAAATTTTATTAGTTAAATTAGCCCAGAAACAATATTAAGAATAGGATAGGATAATGTTTACAAAAGAATACCTACACCCGTAGGAATCGAACACACGACATTCAGAATTTATATGTTTACAGAATCAACGTTTGTAATGCTTAATCTACTTATTTTAATCGTAAAACTAATAATCAACTAGGTACAAAAACTTCTCAAGTGACAACCCCGTGCCGACGTTCGCAGCTCGGTCATAACACTGGGGCGCGCAAAGAAAATTCACTGTTCGCGCGCGGTTATAAGTTTCAATTTTGCTTGCAGGCGGGTAGCTCTGGCGAGTCTAGGTATATTTTTATACCTAAACCTGACTTTTGTTAGGAAGTCAGTCTTCTGTACGGTAGTACTATTAGGTATTCTGTGATTATACTTCGAACAAATGTTATTTCGGCCAAGCCAAGTTCGGTAATAAGTTTTTAGAACAAATGAAACGTGGTGGTAACAATAATAAACGAATTGATAATAGGTCAACTGATACAGTGGCACAGGTCATTTCGATGAAATGAAAAAAGGCGAAACGAAATTAGTTGTAAAGTTTTCGGTGAAATAAAATTCGGTAAACAACCTTTCGAACATAAGATAGGTAACCAAGCAAAGCTTATACTATGGCGACTAGATAACGGATAAACATACTAAAATACATTTATAAACATCCATTGACTTAGGTGCAAATGCTCGTGCCTTTAATATTTCTTGGGCGTTATTTATGATAAATGATTTAAGGATAGTAATTATTTACCTCAGTCTAAGATATTGGCTCGAGGTTCTATCTAAAATGTAATATCTGAATTTTTTGCGTTTTTACGTCGAAACAACAACGCATGCTTATAGCAGGTATCGGTACTTCATCTATGTATACCGCACAGCAAACTTCGCAAATTGTATTAATATTGATTTTGTCGCATTTTTTCATCACTTACGTCATCAGCCATGAAATGATGTATTTAGGAACCTCCTTATGATACAATCGCAAGAAAAATGTGACTACAAATAATCTTTATTGTGTTAATAGGTGCTCCGGGACCTAATATGCGTAAATCTACGGGAGGACTCGCAGTACAGTCGTCGTCAAATGAAAATACAGCTGCCGAAAAGTCATTGAAGAAAGTAACTGTTGATAAAAAAGGTATCAACAATTTGAAGGTCAAACGTAACGATCATAAAAATAAGCAACCTATCTGTAATAACAAAACTCCTGTTAATGTTAAAAATGCGTCAAATTCTAACTTGAATCCCAATGAGCCAGTCTCAGGACATAACGTTGATAAGACAATCTGTAAACAGAAGTATATATGTGAATTCTGTGGGAAAACAGTGACAAGTAAACAATATTTGAAAATCCATATAAGGACCCATACGCATAATACGCCGTTTGCATGTAACTATTGCGACAAAGAAATGAGTCAAAAAAGTTACTTAATCAAGCATATAAAGGGACATATGGGCCAACAGCCGTTCGCATGTAGTTATTGCGAAAAAAAGTTCTTAAATAAAGCATGCTTGGTCAATCATGTAAGAATACACACAGGTGAAAAGCCGTTCACGTGTAATTATTGTGAAAAAAAGTATTCAGCAAAACATAAATTGACCAGGCATATAAGAGTTCACACGGGTGTAAAGTCGTTCACATGTAACTATTGCAAAAAAAAGTTCTTTCATAAAGAAAGCTTGCTCATTCATGTAAAAATACACACAGGTGGAAAGCCGTTCACGTGTAATTGTTGTGAAAAAAAGTTTGCTAGTAAATATAGCTTGACCAGGCATATAGGAATGCACACCGGTGAAAAGCCGTTTACATGTGATTATTGTGAAAATAAGTATTCAGCAAAACATAAATTGACCAGGCATATAAGAGTTCACACGGGTGTAAAGTCGTTCACATGTAACTATTGCAAAAAAAAGTTCTTTCATAAAGAAAGCTTGCTCATTCATGTAAAAATACACACAGGTGGAAAGCCGTTCACGTGTAATTGTTGTGAAAAAAAGTTTGCTAGTAAATATAGCTTGACCAGGCATATAGGAATGCACACCGGTGAAAAGCCGTTCACATGTAATCAATGCAAAAAAAAGTTTGCAACAAAAGAGAATTTGAAAAGGCATGAAAAAGGACACGCGGATGCAAAGCCGTTCGCATGTGATTATTGTGGAAAATGCTTTATGAGAAAATGTGACATAATCAAACATATAATGGCACATACAGGTGAAAAACCATTCCCATGTAATTATTGCGGAAAAAAGTTCATAGATAAAAAAAGCTTGACCTATCATGTAAGAATACACACGGGTGAAAAGCCATTCACGTGTAATTATTGCGGAAAAAAGTTTTTATATAAACAAGGCTTGGCCTCTCATGTAAGAATACACACAGGTGAAAAGCCGTTTACATGTAATTATTGCGAAAAAAAGTTTAAAGCAAAAAGCAGTTTGACCAGGCATATAGCAGGAATACACCCGCGTGAGTGGCCGTTTACATGTAATTATTGCGAAAAAAAGTTTGCAGTGAAATACCAATTGATCAGGCATATAGTAATGCACATGGGTGAAAAGCCGTTCACATGTGAAATTTGCGGAAAAAAATTTGCCACTAACAGCACTTTGGTCAGTCATGTTAGGACACATTCGACTGAAAAGCCGTATCCGTGTAATTTTTGCAAGAAAAAGTTTTTACGAAAAGCCGGTTTGACTGATCATATCAGGATACATACTAGTGAAAAGCCGGTTCACATGTAGTTATTGTAATAAAAGGTTTACACAAAGACGTTCATTGAGAGTTCATGTAAGGATACATACGGGTGAAAAGCCGTGCAAATAGGTGAAAAAAGTTGTAAATAAACGCTGTATGATATAACCACAATTTCTTATCTTACCAGACCATAGTAGGTAAAAAAAACTTACACACATGAAGTCAGTGAAACCCAATATTACAAGAAACTGGGCGGGTTATGATCGCTTGACTGGCGGTTTCTGTACCCCCCGCCCCGCCGGGTACTGCGGTCGCCCGCCAACAACCCGGGACCAGCGAACAACCGCGCGCGCTGCGGGTGTAAAACGCGTCCTGAAATGTGCTCTTATTTTTTGCATATAAATCTACATTCTACAGAAGCTGCGGACCCGCAAACGCGGCGGGCGCAGGTAAAAACCGCTCCGTGAGTTTTTAGCCTTAAATGGTTCTAAATAATGCACAAATGAAATAATTAGTTCCATTATACATACTTATGAAATTATAGCCATAATTTGGTGAGCACGCTAGGAGCTTCTGCGCCTATTATACTAACCTCCTACTCGCAAACCGAATGAGCTGTAGATACAATTAATATCTTATTAAATAGTGTTTGAAATACGAGGGCCGTTTAATTATCAGTTTGTGTATGAAAAATAAAAGAATGTGAAAAGTGAAAATGTTTATCTTTCTATATACTCTCCCCTATGCGTATACACTTACAAGATCAGTCAATTTTAAAAAAAAAAAGTTGTTTGTTTAGTTCACAAAAAATATTTTACATTGCCTCAAATTATTAATCATATATCAGAAACCAATGTACGAACTATAAAATTGAAACATGCATATGAATCTACAAACCTTGCTTAGTCACCGATGTAATAGAGTTTAATTGTTTTACTTACGTTAAACTTTCAAAATAAATATTTTGGTGACACACAAACTCACGTACGCTAGCGAATAATGCATTTTTCCGCGCAAACAGTCAACTTTGAGCTCGCGTCGGAACACATACCCTATAGAGTAGAAATGTAATATGATTTGTTCAACAAAATTTTCCGCCATTTTTAAATCTGTATGTACTGTTTTTGTAAGGGCGAAAGTTGACAGGAGTTGTCATTTCATACTAAATGTAAGTTAAATTTCATTTACTAGTTTCGCAGAATGATGGTTCGTATTGCTGCTTTATAGGGTATTTTCCCGATGGCTCGTGCACTCGGCAAACGATATTGTATAAGGACTACCCCCATATATAAATTATTTTAAAACGCTCTTATTTCCAAAATTGGTTTTGAGCTTTACCTTCTATAGACAGGTTCCAGTGTGCGGCGGTCCCGGAGGTTAGCCATCTCGATAATACAGCCTAATCTACACTAAAACGGGAATTAACGCGGTCATTGATATGTACACATTTTACCTTTTGTTTGTCGGACGTTAAGACAATAGACAATATGTCGAGATAACACACGTTAATGAAAGTAGATCAGAATTTCGTCAAAATAACCTTGGCGTGCCGCAGGGTAGCATTCTCGGTCCATTGCTGTTCTTGGTTTACATAAATGATTTGCCAAATAAATACTTGATTATAAGACGACGCTATTTGCTGATGATTTTTCAATAATGGTTACGACATATAAAAAATGAATATAGTCTACATCAACATAAAAATTACATTACATTGACTCTAATTTAAAAATGCATGTTTGCTTGCACATTGCATGCCTGCATGCGAAATAGATCGCATTGGTTCTTAGTTATAAGTTGGACACATACAATAAAATAAAAAAATTGAAAGTTGTTAAACGAAAAATTATAATGTGTACCGTTAAATATTAAATCATGTTCTTATAAATTGTTATTTCGATAACTTAATAGTCAATATGAAATGTTAGTTCGATAGACCGTTATTCTGTTAACCAAAACTACTTATTATACTTCGTAATGAACGAAATAACGTTACTGTTATGCGGTTACGAGAAACTGACATAAGACGTTTAAATTGTGCTCCCTTAATATGCCTTGTGTTGTGCGTTATGTTATTATGAAAAATGATTTAAGGTTAGTTAATATTTACCTCAGTCTAAGATATCGCTTGCCTCGATTGAGGTACTATCTAAAATCTGGACTTTTGTGTTTTTACGTCGAAACAACAAAGCATGTTTATAGCAGGCATCGGTACTTCATCTATGTATACCACATTGCAATCTTCGCAAATGGTATTAATTAATATTGGTATTGTCGCATTTTTTCATTACTCACGTTGTCAGCCATGAAATGACGTAGGTACCTCCTTGTGATATAATCGCCAGAAATTGTGACTACATAATCTTTATTGTGTTAATAGGTGCTCCGGGACCTAATATGCGTAAATCTACGGGAGGACTCGCAGTACAGTCGTCGTCAAATGAAAATACAGTTGCCGAAAAGTCATTGAAGAAAGTAACTGTTGATAAAAAAGGTATCAACAATTTGAAGGTCAAACGTAACGATCATGAAAATAAGCAACCTATCATTAATAACAAAACTCCTGTTAATGTTAAAAATGCGTCAAATCTTAACTTGAATCCTAATGAGCCAGTCTCAGGACATAAAGTTGATGGGAAAATCTGTAAACAGAAGTATATATGTGAATTCTGTGGAAAAAAAGTGTCAAGTAAACAATATTTGAAAATCCATATAAGGACCCATACGGGTTTTACACCGTTTACATGCAATTATTGCGGAAAAGAATTTATTCTAAAATATACCTTAATCAAGCATATGAAAAGACATATGGGCCAAAAGTCATTCCCATGTAGTTATTGCGAAAAAAAGTTTTTACATAAAGAACGCTTGATCAATCATGTAAGAATACACACAGGTGAAAAGCCGTTTACATGTGATTATTGTAAAAATAAGTATTCAGCAAAACATAAATTGACCAGGCATATAGGAATTCACACGGGTGTAAAGTCGTTCACATGTAACTATTGCAAAAAAAAGTTCTTTCATAAAGAAAGCTTGCTCATTCATGTAAGAATACACACAGGTGAAAAGCCGTTCACGTGTAATAATTGTGAAAAAAAGTTTGTTAAAAAATCTGATTTGACCAGGCATATAGGAATGCACACCGGTGAAAAGCCGTTCACATGTAATCAATGCCAAAAAAAGTTTGCCACAAAAGATAATTTGAGAAGGCATGTAAAAGGACACGCGGATGCAAAGCCGTTCGCATGTGATTATTGTGGAAAATGCTTTAGTAGAAAATGTAGCTTAATCAAACATATAATGGCACATACGAGTACAGATGAAAAACCATTCCCATGTAATTATTGCGGAAAAAAGTTTTTGTATAAACAAAGCTTGGCCTCTCATGTAAGAATACACACGGGTGAAAAGCCGTTTACATGTAATTATTGCGAAAAAAAGTTTCAAGCAAAAAGCAGTTTGACCAGGCATATAGCAGGAATACACCCGCGTGAGTGGCCGTTTACATGTAATTATTGCGAAAAAAAGTTTGCAGTAAAATACCAATTGATCAGGCATATAGTAATGCACATGGATGAAAAGCCGTTCACATGTGAAATTTGCGGGAAAAAATTTGCCACTAACAGCACTTTGGTCAGTCATGTTAGGACACATTCGACTGAAAAGCCGTATACGTGTAATTTTTGCAAGAAAATGTTTTTACAAAAAGCCGGTTTGACTGATCATATCAGGATACATACTGGTGAAAAGCCGTTCACCTGTAGTTATTGCAATAAAAGGTTTACACAAAGACGTTCATTGAGAGTTCATGTAAGGATACATACGAGTGAAAAGCCGTGCAAATAGGTGCGGAAAAAGTTGTAAATAAACGCTGTATGATATAACCACAATTTCTTATCTTACCAGACCATAGTAGCTAAAAAAAACTTACACACACGAAGTCAGTGAAACCCAATATTACATAGACCGGACTTTATCCAGCCTTACGTTTGTTATTGCCGTGATCTAAAACTGTAAGATCGAATGTGTTTTCGGTGTAGTACTACCCTGCAGGACCACGGCGGATATTCGTGTCCCTTCGACTAGCATACTCCTCACTCACCATAACGTAGGGGTGTTTCTGAATGGCAATAATTGATTTCTAAATAGTTCTAATTAGTGCCCTAAAGGTGTAGTTCCCTTATACTTATGAAATCATAGCCATAGTGAGTACGTTATGAGCTTCTACGCCTAGTATACTAACCTCCGTGCGCGCAAACCGAATGAGCTGTAGATACAATTAGTATCTCATTAAATGGTGCTTAAAATATGAGGGGCGTTCAAACAATTCTTAGGATGTGTATGAAAAATAAAAAAATGTTATACTAAGTGATTAAAAAAAAAACTACCACCTATGCGAATATACTTAAAAGATCGGTCAATATTTTATTAATCCCTCATTTTTTATTTTATTTAAATTCAATTGCACACTCCACTAACAGCTTATAGCCAAAGCGTGGACTGAGCCAGTTACAGTTTTATAACATTTTTTACACACAATACAACACACACTATTACTATTAACTTAAAAAACTAACACAATGATTCACAAATTGTCTATGCCTATTAGGGGGCGTCCATAAATTACGTGAGGTGTTTTTTTAAATTTTCTGTGTCGGCTAACTCGTTATAAGTATGTGATAAGCAACACGCGCCGAGACTGCTGACGTAATAAACAAGGTGTTATTTGACACCTCCGCCATGACTACCTTAATGGCACGCAAATTTTTTGCCAAATAACGGGATAAAGATTAAATCATAAGCATGTACAATCTGGATTAAATGGACCAAAATAGCACAATTTTTTTTCGTTTCAATCAGAAAAAAAATTGCGTTATATTTGCCGAGACCCCCCCTCTCCCCAACGTAAGATTAGATGAGATTTGACTCAACCCCCTCCCCCCCTTAAACACCTCACGTAATTTATGGACGCCCCCTTATGAAACAAGTCGGTTTCTGGCTCCTCCTGAGCAATCAGGGCATTGAGCATACAAATAGCCTGCGCTGTGGGAGCTTGCCGCGCCGTGAGCGTATGCGAGGGCTCATAAAAATGTGCATTATCTTTGGTGTCAGAACGCTCCTAAACTCCTAACACAGAAATAATTCCTTTATCTACTAAATTATAGCCGTAGTCCGGTGAGTACGCTAAAAGGAGCTTCTTCGCCTAGCATACTTACCTCCGTGCGCGCAAACCGAATAAGTTATAGATACAATGAATATTCAGGGTTGCCAGAAGTGACGTCCAAAAATTTTTTTATGTGCCTCGTGTTGAGAGGTATCAGAATCACCTATAATAATGTATGTTCTAAGATTTGTTGTAGTTTTCGAGTTACAATTATTTTTAAATAGCCTATGAAGTACAACTTTTTTATTATTAAAGCTTAGAGTCTAGCACATTCTCTGAGGGACATAACGTTGATGAGACAATCTGTAAACAGAAGTTTATATGTGAGTTCTGTGGAAAAAAGTGTCAAGTAAATAATGTTTAATTATTCATATAAGGACCCATACGCGTTATACGCCGTTTACATGTGATTATTGCGGAAAAGAATTTATTCTAAAATATCGCTTTATCAAGCTTATGAAGGGACATACGGGCCAAAAGCCATTCCCATGTTGTCGCCGCGAATCCGCTTCGAGTACATAACACGAGTACATATAACATTTCTAAGACGACATTAGATAGAAAATGACCATCACGCCTCCTGCGATACCATCCCCCATTGGGCTCTCTCACCTGCCCGCGCAGGTAACAACAAGTGCCATCTCTGCACGTCCGAAGACGGCAGGTCCGCACCCTTCCTGCCAGCGCAGGAATATGAATAACAAGCGTCAATTCTGCACGTCCTAAACGGCAGGTCCACGCCTTTCCTGCCCGCGCAGGAATCTCGCTATCAGGTACCACATCTGCACGTCCAATGACGGCAGGTCCGTACCACTCCCGCCAGCGCAGGAATCTGGCTATTAACACCCTAACTGCTCATTCTCAGAGCAGAGTCCGTGCGATCGGAGCTAAGCTCCGATGAGGGTCACCATCCTCCCCATAACACCCTCCCATGCCTCGCATCAATTAGCCCCTCGCAGGGACAGTATCACAGGCCACGCGATAGGCATTCTCGAGCTATACTCAAGATCGAAATAAACATTATAAAACACTTACTGTTTCTTTTCATTTGCGTAGCTCCTGTCATGGCGTCCCGCCGCTACCAAAACTCTCGCGTGCCCCCGCAATTTTATACATTCTGCCAACATACCGACAACTTAATGCCCAGCATTGATGCCAACCGAACATAAAGAATGTATCTACATTATCTATGATTATACCAAGGAAGATATAATCACTACAATAAAGATCACACTGACAGATAACTAATCGTAATTACATTAGTATATTTACCTTAATCGTGGAGTTCTCTAAACTCCGCGACACATGTAGTTACTGCGAAAAAAAGTTCTTACATCAAGAAAGCTTGGTCAATCATGTAAGAATACACACAGGTGAAAAGCCGTTTACATGTACGAGTAATTATTGTGAAAAAAAGTTTACACCTACAGCCGAAAATGGTTTATTCAAATATGTAGCTTAGTCAAGCATATAATGGTACATATGGGTAAAGAACCATTTCCATGTAATTATTGCGGAAAAAAGTTTTTATATAAACAAGGCTTGGCCTCTCATGTAAGAATACACACGGGTGAAAAGCCATTCACGTGTAATTATTGCGAAAAAAAAGTTTAAAGTAAGAAGCAATTTGACCAGGCATCTAAGAATACACACAGGTTATTAATGTGCATCTGCATTGAGTGCACTAATGTAATAGTTAAAGGATACTTACATCGATATCACAAAACGGAAACACTGATGATAATAATTAATACTGCATTAATGATCACTGCACTATCAAACGATTGTATTGCACATACATGCATACAAAACTGAACTGCATTCGACATTAGCACCAAATACAATAGTCGCTTTATAATAAATGCCGTATAAGAGGGTAGTTAATAAAACTGTCCCATAAATTTAAAAAAAATCATGTCTACCCTACAATATTAGCTCCTTTAAGAAATTAAAAATGGATTTTCTCTTAAAGTATAAAGTTTAGAACAACGGACGATATTTCATGTTTCAATAAAAAAAATGTAAAAAACATTGATCAAAATTGCTTCAAAGGAAGAGGTTCATATCAATCTGTAAAGCCGCATATAAGGAACACTCAGTTCAAACGTTTAAAAAAAATCTCCTTTCGTTTATTTTTCAAGGGTCTTCTCTTTGAGCCATTATTTCTATTTTACGAATTCGCGGAAGAGTCAAACTACAAGATAAAAATGTTATATTTAAGTAATTCTTCGATCATACGCACATTTTGTAGACCACTCCGTTCAGACACGTAATGAATTGAGTGATCCGTTTAAACAGCCATTAATCTGCAAAATATGACATCCTAGCGAATTGGTAATTTCTTAAAAGTTTTAAGAAATTCTTTGTTAAATTCTAAAATAAAAATTGTTATCACAGAGTTAGTACTTTCTGAGATTTAGACTATGCAAATTTATTCACATGTCTGGATGGATGGATGCGCTCCAGTTTTTTGGTCATAAAAATTTTAACTTAAGTTTTAGAAATTTGTGACCCCATGCTATAAGTTTTTATTATTGTTTACTATATTTCCTATAAATCTCTCTTCTTTTACTAAAAGTTGAAAAAAAGAACACTCAATGCAGATGCACATGGTTATTAGCCGTTTACATGTAATTATGGCCATAAAAAGTTTGCAGTTAAACTTCAATTGACCAGGCATATAGTAACGCACACTGGTGAAAAGCCATTCACATGTGAAATTTGCGGAAAAACATTTTTACGAAAAGACTGTTTGACTGATCATGTACGGGTACATACGGGCGAAAGGCCGTTCACATGTAGTTATTGCATTAAAAGGTTTACACGGAGAAGTTCATTGAAAGTTGGGTGAAAAGCCGTTATAGATGCAAAAAAACTTACAAATAAACGAAATTTGATATAAGCCGTATTACGTAATTCAAAAAATTTTTTTACTTACTAGTCCATATTAGGTAACGCAAAAATACACACATGAAGTCAGTGAAAACAAATATTACATAGACCGGAGTGTAAGGAGGTGACCAGTATTGCAAAAGAAATACAGATCAATATTGTGACAGCAAGCAGTCTGTCTGCACACCCGGTGTCCGGTCTGTAAAACGATTTTCTGGAACTGTCAGGTTTGTGTTTTTTTTAATTAAAAAATAAATATCTCCTGAAAACAACACCCATTTATAGTTTTTGTGCATTAGTCTTAGTCTTTACTATCATCTATCCATATAGAGGTAGGCCGAGGGATGCGCAGCCGCGCGTGGCTGACAACTGAAGCAGCGCTTTATGTTTCATACTGTAAGTATCGCATCAGCAAGACAATACCTCCTCTACCTAACCTGAAGGTTGTCTGGAAGAGATCGCTCTTAGCGTTAAGACTGCCTAAATTGTACCATTCTAAATTTATTGTTTCTCTGTTCTGATTTTTTTGTGTGGTGTGCAATAAAGTGTATCTGTCTATCTAATACTCACAGTGTTAAAACGATCTGTCGCTTCCGGCCGATGACAACTCAAGTGTCTGAAAATCAATGTCTTGAGTGCGGCTATGATCGGTCGGGGACGCATTGCATTACGCAAATCGTAATTAATCGCTTATAGAAATAAAGGGCTACGTTATGTATCACCAGGTGGCACCACTTCGTATACATGTTATTCGCGTTCACGTTTTGATCGCGTAGAAATCAAAGAAAGACCTGACTCCATTGACCCCTCGTTCTTTTTCTATCTATCTATGGATCACCATGGGCGATGTATAAAATTTTTCACAATATATATTTATTATGTATGTATGTTACGCGATTACTCCGCCAATTCTGAATCGATTTTAATGATTCTTTTTTTGTTTGGTAGATCATACTTCAGAGGTGGTCCCATATAAATTTTATCGTAATTGATTCAGCAGTTTTTGAGAAAATAACAAAATATATACCCAGATAATGTTTTGGTTCGTGATTCATGGATCTATGTTAACCAATATCTTCGACAAATGTAAACCGATTTTGATGTTTTTTTTATTGAATAGCGAATACTTCAAAGATAACTACTATAGTAAAAAAAATCGGAAAAAATTGTACCCCTAAGGATGAAAAAAAAGAGGATGAAATCGGTGTTCAGCAGTTAGATTAGGATTTATCACTAAAAATAGATGAAATAAGTAAAATTAATATAAGAAATAGACTATCAATAGTATCGTTTTTCCTTCAACTATCGATAGACAGTCGATATTGACCTATCGAGCGGCAACACTGGTTAGAAAGTGAATCTTCTGTACGGTAGTACTATTAGGTATTCTGTGATAAGACGTTTAAATTATGCTCCTATAATATACCTTGTGCGTTATTTAAGACAAATGATTACGGTTAGTTAATATTTTCCTGTATAAGATATCGCTTGTCGGTGCTACCTATCTAAATTGTAAAATCTGAACTTAAGTGTTTTTACGTCGAAACAACAAAGCATGTTTATAGCAGGCATCGGTGCTTCATCTATGGATACCGCATTGCGTATTAATATTAATTTTGTCGAAGCCGTTTACATGTAATTATTGCAAAAAAAAAGTTCTTTTCTAAAGAAAGCTTGCTCATTCATGTACGAATACACCGGTGAAAAGTCGTTCACGTGTAATTATTGTGAAAAAAAGTTTACTGCAAAACGTAACTTGACCAGGCACATAGGAAAGCACACGGGTGAAAATCGTTCACATGTAATCATTGCGGAAAATGGTTTGTTCAAAAATGTAGTTAAATCAAGCATATAATGGGACATATAAGCTAAAAGTTTTTAAAAATGTTATTTAACTGATCATGTAAGGATTCATACGGGTGAAAAGCCGTTCACATGACGTATTTATTGCGAAAAAAGTTAACACAGAAAAGTTCATTGACAGTTCATGTAAGGAATACATACGAGTGAAAAACCGTTTATAGGTTCGAAAAAAGTTATAAATAAATGAAGTATGATATAACCAGTTATACGTAATTCAAAACATTCCTTACTTACCAGTCCTTAGTAGATTAAAAAAATACACACATGAAGTCAAATATTACAAGATCGGAGTTTTTAGTCTTACGTTTGTTATTGCTGTGATCGAAAACTTTAAGATCGAATGTGTTTTCGGTGTTGTACTACCCTGCACGACCACAGCAGATATTCGTGGCTCTTTGAGTAACTTACTCCTCACTCATCATAACGTAGGGGTATTTATGAATGACAACAATTGGTTTCTAAATGGTTCTAAATAATGCACAAAGGAAATAAATAGTTCCATTATACATGCTTACGAAATTAAAGCCATAGTTTGGTGAGTACGCTTGGAGCTTCTACGCCTATAATGGGCTAGTTTCCTAAAAAAACTAATTAGTCCGTCAGTTGGATAATTAGAAAATATTGGACACGTATTTTTTCTTTTCTCAATCAAACAAAAAATGATAAAGATATAGCCCGTTAAAGTTCCGCGTAACGTCACGCCTTGCGATACCTTTTAGCAAGGCGTGACGTTACGTGCTCACTTTGATGCGCTTTATCTTCGTCATTTATTGTTTGACTAATAAAATATGGGACCAATATTTTTTGATAATCTAACTGACGGACTAATTAGAATAATCTTGTTTTGACCCAGAAAACTAGCCCATTATGTGTAGTATATTAACCTCCGTGCTCGCATACCGCATAAGCTAAGTACAATTAATATCTTATTAAATAGTGCTTGAAAAACGAGAAGCGTTCAATAAATTATCAGTTTGGGTATGAGAAATAAAATAATGTGATTAGTGAATATTTTCACTTTTCAATATACTCTCCCAATATGCGAATACATTATAAGATCTGTCAATTATTATAAATTGTTTTTTATCTTAGGTGTCGAAATTCTCCTCCACTGCTACCTTCAATGCTTCAACATCAGAAAATCGATTTCCTCGGATATCTTTTTTTAGGATTTCTAGATTTAACCAAACGACGGGTGATTTTTATCCTCTTCTTCTTTGTGATTGCTTCCCTTAACTGGCAAATAATATTAGCGTAATATTGTCCGGTAATATTTACACTTGTCTTCATAATCGATCATCAATACTATCTTACAAGCCCCAGAATAGTGTGTCTATGACCTTGCCAGCTAAAGGGACGACCCTGAATTTTATAGAAGGGCTCTTTATATCTTTACAAAAATGGATTCACAGCCTTACAGGCATCTCCCCACGAAGTGAAGCAATAGGTAAAGAGGGACTGGCACAATAGAGATTGTGTTGTGTGTGTGTGCTGTGGTGCGGTCCCACAAACTATGACTCACCTAATCTCCTGCCCTTTGTGCCCTGCACCTGCACGAGGGATGACCTAAACAGAGCGACACAAAACGCCGTAGAAGTTGCCAAATTTTGGTCGAAGTCCGTCTAGAGTCGCCATTGAAACAAAAGAAGAAGATAGGATTTACAGTAGGTCTTTAAAGAAAGAATTTGTAGGTGCAATTTTGGAAGATGTAGTCTAGATTTTCGGTGCTCTGGTAGTCAACAATCCTTAGTAAATATAAATATTCGACCCAATGAACCTTTGCGCAAATGACTTTTAGCACCAAGGTACATTCGATCTCGTGATCGTTGCTTAGGTATATCATGCTTTTTCTTAAAAATACGTAATAGTCTTTTGCACAGTTGTCATTCTAACATGCGTACTAAATCCGTTGTCACATACCGCATTGCAAATTTCGCAAATGATATTCATATTGAATTCATTTCCCTTTTCATCACGTCTTCAGCCTTGATGTACCGCCATTCAATACACACGCAAGAAACATGTAACTACATAATCTTTATTGTGTTTATAGGCGGTCTGGCTGCTAACACGCGTATATCTTCAGGAAGACTCGAAGCACAGTCATCGACAGAGGAAAATACAGCCGCCGATAATACATTGAAGAAAGTAACCATTGAACTAAAAAGAATTAAAAATTTAAACGCGAAATGTTACTATGGCAAAAAGCAACCTCACGTAACAAAAAAAAATCGCAGAGATAATCTTTATATCACTAAAAACAAAGTTCCTGTTAATGTAAAAAATCCGTCAAATCCTAAATTGGAACACAATAAATTCACGGTAGAAAACGGTAATGAGATCTCAACAATCTATAAACAGAAGTTCTTATGTGATTACTGTGGAAAGAAATTAACATCCAGGAGGAGTTTGATAGACCATATCAAGATTCATACAGGGGAAAAGCCGTTCACATGTAATTATTGCGGAAAAAAGTTTAGAGTAAAATTTAATTTGACTGAGCATGAAAAAATACACAAGCGGAAAAAGCGGTTCACATGTAATTATTGCGGAAAAAAGTTTCAACCGAAATATAATTTGACCGAGCATGTACTAAAAGTACACACAGAAATGCCGTTCTCTTGTATATATTGCTTAAAAAAATTTCAATCAAAAAATAAATTGACCCGACATATAAGAACACACACGGGTGAAATGCCGTTTACATGTAATTATTGTGGAAAATTGTTTAAAACAAAAGATGTTTTGACCACGCATGTGAGAATACACACGGGTGAACAGCCATTGACGTGTAATTATTGCGGAAAAAAGTTTAAAGCAAAACCTGGCTTGGCCGATCATTTAAAAAAACACACTGGTGAATTCTCATGTTATTATTGCGGAAAACAATTTTCATCTAAAGTTAAATTGACCGGGCATGTAAGTACACACACAGGTGAAATGCCGTTTACATGTAATTATTGTGAAAAAAAATTTACAGCAAAATCTGTTTTAACCAGACATGTAAGAATACACACGGGTGAAATGCTATCGACGTGTAATTATTGTGAAAAACAGTTTACATCAAAATCTAATTTGGCCAGGCATGTAAAAATACACACGAGTGAAAAGCTTTTCAAGTGTTAAGTACCTATTATTAAAAAAGTTTAAACTAAAAGGCGATTTTACTAAGCATTTTAGTGAGTGCGCTTCATTTGTATATAAAAACAAAGGGTAGTATTATAACGAGTGACTGTAAATTAAAGTTTTAAGTATCACAAATAATTAATTTACGTTATGTTAATACTAAGTGAGCGACTGACTGCGAGTGACGAGAAATCAACAGTACAGCAACTTACAAACATTAATTTGAGTTACTTATTATACAAAATAAGAAGCTTCATAATATTTGAGCGACCTAATATTTGTTTAAGTGTCAACGTTACGTCCTGTATTTTTTTCGATATTCGGCAACTGCTTTTTTTATAATGAGCGGCATTTTACGGTGGTGGTGAGAGCGGATTACTAATGTTTGTTGAATGGGGCAAATTATTTACAGGTAAGCTACAAGATTAGAGATAGAAGACATGCAATTATTATTTTTTAATTGAATCATCATCATCATGAATTTAAATAAATGATTGGTTCTCCCTGATATAATATAATGATTAGAGTTTGAGCGAGAAATAGAATAGAGCGCTCGCCGGCCGATGTCGCTATACGCTCGCTATGCTCGCTGCGCTCGCTCCGCTCGCTCGGCTTCGCGCTGTATATTATTATGGTCACTGTTCTAACCTAACCTAACCTAGATGGTTTTGACAAAATTTTGAACACTGCGTGTCTTTTATTTTTCTGTTCTGTCTAGATATAATATATCAACTAATACTATTTACCTTTCAGGAAAGTCCAAATATTGTGTATTAATTTGGCCCATACCATATCTATTGTAAGATTGATTAATAAACGAAACATTTGTCAAATAATACATTTTATCAAAGGTTTTTAGACCAATAGTAGTTTTTTCTGAAAACTCAGTTGTTAAATGTTCATTAAGTTGTAACGGGGTACCCTTACGGCTAGCTCACCTGAGTAGCCCGTTAACATGTAGGAACTAATTTAGGCCCTTGTCCGCGGCTTGCGGTGAGGGATGTGTGCCTACTTAAGGTTATCCTACGGGGAATATTGGAATGGAAACACACGGTTCAAATAACAACAAACGGTAATCTATATTTATCTTTCCACAAAGGTTTTTGCGTATAACTAGGTTCACTCTTAGATCTAGGCGCGACGCGGTTTCGCGATTATTGTGAGGGTAGGAGTATGACGCCAGAGGGGCGTTTACTGACGCGCTTCGAAATAGGGTTACGGTCGGCGGCGGTACGGTAAGCGTTAGTGCGGACGTTGGATTCGGGATGGTTCGGGAGAGGGTGGTTTAGGGGCGCGAACGAAAGGACTGCGCGCCTCGGAGGACCAGCTACAGTCGCGATCGCACGCGGGGTTGGGGGAAGGATCGGGAGAGGGTAGTTTAGGGACACGAACGAAAGGACTGCGCGCCTCGGAGGACCAGCTACAGTCGCGATCGAACGGGGGGTTGGGGGAGGGGTAGGTTAGGGACGCGAACGAAAGGACTGCGCGCCTCGGAGGACCAGCTACAGTCGCGATCGAACGCAGGGTTTGGGAAGGATCAGGAGAGGGTAGTTTAGGGACGCGAACGAAAGGACTGCGCGCCTCGGAGGACCAGCTACAGTCGCGATCGAACGCGGGGTTGGGGGAAGGATCGGGAGAGGGTGGTTTTCGCTGAAATGATGATGATGAATCATTATATAACTATGATAATAAACAATCCAAAAATGTTTTTATAAAAATGTTTGATTTTGTTACAAGACAAACATTTTATAATTAATAATGGCCATGTTGTCACAGGAGACGAAGCGTGTATTTATTATTTTGAACCCGAAAAAAAACAGCAATCTTGTGAATGGGTGTTTGAAAATGAGAACAGGCCAACAAAAGTGAGGCAGGCGAGAAACGTTGGTAAAAAAATGGTCGCGTTTTTTTTCTCAGCTACGGGTCTTATCTGTACAATTCCACTTGAAGATCAAAAGAGTGGTAATGCCGAGTGGTATTCTACCATTTGTTTACCCAGGGTTTTAGAAAAAGTTCGCGAAAGACGACCCAAAAGCCGCGTTCTCCTACATCATGACAACGCTTCTTCACACACGGCCAACAAAACAGTCATTTTTAGCTTCCGAAAAAGTACAACTCGTCACCCATCCTGCGCATAGCCCCGACCTAGCACCCTGTGATTTCTGTATTTTCCCCAAAATCAAAGATTTGATGAGAGGTTTTACTTTTACCAACTCCGAAGAGGCAGTGATAGCGTTCAATCAGCACATAGAAAACATGCCTTCAGATCTGTAGGTCCTCCTGTTTTAAAAAATGGTTCGATCGCATGAAAAAATGTTTAAAATGTAAAGGAGAGTATTTTGAAAAGCAATAAACATAATATTTTAGTTATAACATGTTGTTTTTTTAAGTTACGCAAAACTTATAGTGTGACCTACGCATAACCTGGCTGCTGATACCCTACTTTCATGCCTACCTATTTGATTTTTGCCATTTTGGCGCTGTAGGCCGTAGTATCTGAACTTGGAACTAAATTAGTGATGTCCCCAAGTCGATATTCGTAACGTTTTTCGATCTTCATTATTATTATCAGTGTGACTGTCTGTGGTTGCCTAGAATATAATACCCGAAATTTCCTGTTACGGTAAAACTAAGGATTGTACTTTTTATTTAGGCGATAGTTAATAGGAGTGGTCATTTCATACCAAATGTAAGTGAAAAATCACTTACTAGTTTCGGAGAAAGATGGTTCGTATTGCTGCTCTTTAGGGTATGTGCTCGATGCTTGTGCAGTAAGTACTGCAGTAATTTAGTTAACAAAAACTTGTAATTTTAAAAAGTAATCAAGTAACATGATTTAAACTTTTGAGCCGTATATTCTGTTCTTTTACTAGTAAAATCTAGATTCGGTAGTTACAAATACAGTAATTTTGTTAACTGGGGATGCGATAACACGATAATTTTGCAGTAAAACTAGGATAATTCTTAACCTATGAAGCTGGAAACACTGTGGCGGAGAGACACAATTTTGTCCAATGTTTTTCATTTAACTAAAAAACATTGGTTTTTATTTCGAAATTTTGATGGTCTTAGAAAAAGTTGTGTTTGAGCACCAAAACAAGACACTGAGTACTTGGATTTACATGTTGTTTAATTATTTTTATTTGTGAGGTCTAAAACCCAGAGCCGTAAAACCCAGTATTTAAAAAAAAACAAAGACAATTTTGTCACCCGTTGTTGATATGAGAGACAAAAACGTCGCAGCGACAAAAGTCTCCCGTGCGCGCACTCTCTAAGTTAATTTCTAAGGCAATGAGGGGAGCTCATTAGAGGATTTTTGGTTTTGATTAATAAATGGGGGATACCTGACATTTGAACCTCGATTCAGATACTAGTAACTCTGTTTTTAACCGATTCAGTCAGAAATCAGTCGATTTCTAATAATTTCATATTAGTTATACGTATTGAGGTTTTTAAAATGTATAAAATAAATAAATTTTATTTGAAGTGGTAATATATAATTAATTTAAATGATAGTGGGCAAAAATATATGGGCAGCCACCCAGAACCGCCTGAGATGGGACTACTTTTATTTGAAAGATATCAGATCCATGTTTATCTGTGCTAATGCGCATCAAATTGTATCCCGGGGTTTCTGCTAGCTATTTGAAGTTGAATATACTATATTATATGTACCTCAGCTACACCCATACACACATTTGTTGGCTCAGCGACCCGAAATGGATCTTGGCCTCTAACATCAAAGATCGCCGCCAGTGCCCGCTGGGTGCGCGTCAGCGCGGCATGACCGTGGCTGCCCGCCATGGATCGCACAAACCAGTATGTAAACACTAAAGCAGACGGTGGCGCAGGCGGCTAACTAAAGCCTTGGGTGCAGTGTCGACGGGACGCGACGGCGAAGGGACGCAACGGCGACTTGACGCTAGCGCGACACCATAATGTCATAAACAGCATTAGAATGTCCGTGGTCGTACTTCAGTAGCATCTGTGAGCACCATTCCACGCGAGCCCGCTTCTGCTCCGCTGTCAGTTCATGCGGGATCCAACGACAGCAAAGTTTCCGAACTTTCAATTCTTCGTGTAAAATTTTCTGAATTTGGCTCATACTAATCCCCATTAATTCTTTTTGGTGATTCTGGGTGTTTAAAAAACCATGGTCTAGGGGAAATTGACTTTTGAATTTCTGCATACGAGTAGTATCTACCCACTGCTCGTTTAGTTTGCCCAATGAGCGTCCCAAGATTTCGAAGAAAATTCTTGTGAAGCTGAACTAGTCTTTAGATATGCCAAAATTTTAAATTATGCGGGGCTTAAAAATTATTGATTCAAAGCTGTTCTGAAAAAGGGGATTTAGAGAGTATGTTTCCATAGGGGTAGGTAGACGAGCAATTTCAAGAATAGTCTTTCTTCCGTGTAGCACGCGTTTTAATCTGTCATCTGCCCTTAGCCCTTTTGACAGTGTCAGCTGTACTGTCAACTGTCAAATAAATAATAATCTGTCTGTGGTCTACTTAACTTGAAGTCTGTTTTGTTTTGATTAAATTTATCAATTATTTAACAATTCCAAATGGAATTCAAACAATTTCAAGAAAACAGCAGTTGAATCAAGTTGAATGTTTTCTTGGTGAATGTGATTAATTATTGTCTGTCTCTTCCAACTCCCTACAGTAATGAATGGATAATGTTGTAAAGACTAATTCATAATTTCAGCTGAAAATGACCACTATCCAGGTGTGCAGGACATGTTTGGCGCACGATACTAGTATGTACACAATCGCCCACACACCCCTGCACCCTTTTTATGAAAAGATCACAAATGTGACAGTAAGTATTGTAAATTATATAGGTAGATCATATCGTTCCAGCGAGCGCTTTCTTGTGTGTAAGTCGTAATGCCACAGCCCTGCAAATTAAAGAGTAAATAGAATTTTTATTTTTACGCAGCGACAGCTCGACGATTATTATTGTCTTATCAATCTGCCCCCCTAGCCTGACCACCAAAACACGATATGATATAGCGATTTATCGACACCAACTTAACTGTTTTTTTTTTTAAAACTATGATAGAATAACTTGTGCCTGTGACTTCGGCTGCGTTGACCTTACCCGGATAAAAAGTATCCTATTTGTTAATCCAGGCTATGGTCTGGCAAAATTTGGCATGCTGATGCCAAATTTTATCAAAATCTTTCTTTTCTTTTGTCAATTTTATCAGTCTTTGGGGGTGGCCAATGTTCAGCAGTGGACATCCTATGTCTGAAATGTTGATGATGATGATGATCAAGTATTCGGCTGCCCAATTTCAAAACCTAGTAAGTGTGTTTGACACAACTTTACAGGAGAGCGCAAAACGTGTTTCATGCTAGCCTTCCAAAAGTATAAAGAATTTGATAACATGTTTGTATTTAAAAAATAGAGAAAAAAATTAGCTTTTTTTTGAAGTGTATATTACATATTTACTCTGAATAGTACAAGTTTTATAAGACTTTCTGACTTTGAAATTGATTATCTTAAAAAAAGAAGAGCAAAAATACCATTTCAAAACCTAGTAACTCTGCTAGAAAGGACTTACTGGGTTTTGATATAGTTAAATTGATCATTTAGGTACTAATTTATCCAGACCAAAACCTAGTAAGAGCTCTAGAGATGAGAAAATATTTATGAATGTTTTTCTTCCACTTTTTTCAATTATTTTTTTTTCCGTTACGTTTTTTTTTAACGAATATGCTCGTTCTTATTTATAATTTCTAGTAACCACATATACAATAATATAAAATAATTTGAAAAAATAATACCACAACAGGTAAATAATAATTAATAATCGGTGTAAAAGTTATAAATCTTAAAGTGGTTAGTTAGACAGAAATGTCTGATATAGACTTGACATTGTTATTTTGTTTACGACTTTCATAGAGACTTTTTAAACGGTGTGTATCTCAGCAAATATTTGGGCAATTTTGATTTGTTTTCACTATTGTCTTCTTTTTAATACAAGTACCTTACGATCAAATACGGTGATCGATATTTATCTCATGCATATTCCCTATTGTATTGAATTGACGAGGGAAGCGGATGCACTTAAACTTTTAAATAGGTACTTTATAATAATAATACAATAACATTTTATTATAGAAAAACATACAATTCTTTGGAAAAACGTGTCCGGGTTTGTGGTTTACAATTGACCGGACGCTACTATTTTATTACTTACTACTACTACTACTAACTAATTTCAGAAAAAAATATGATAATCTTGTATTCGTCAAAAAGTATTCAGTAGTTTGTTTGCTTCGGTTTGTCAATTAATAGACAAACACGTTCACAATAAAATAATTAATAAAAAAAAAATACATTATTATAAAATAATTATTAGATTTAGGTAGATATTTCTCGCTTTTAATGCGAGCTATATTTCAATGAAATAAAAGAAGTATTACTATGCAGCTATACATGCCATCACTAGTAGGTTTAAGGTAGAAATAATAAAAAAACAGCATAAAAATAGCAAAAATAGCGACATCGTATAAGCACAAGTTAGATATGCAATAAAATCTGTCAATTTTATACCTCAGATTAATTAACTTCTTGTAGATTCACAATAGAAATCTCTCCCTTAAAGTCGGTAAGTTCTAGGTATATGTTTGCAACAAAGCTTAAAAAGTTTTTATGAAATAAACAATAAAAATGAGGTATTATTATTTAACTATTCAGAACATCACTAGTATTAGGTAAAAGGAAAAAAATCCCTAAATCCCTAAAAACTAAATAAGTATGTATTTTACTTTACAAAAGATAAATCTGTTCCTAAAGTAAGTTTATGGCATTTATTAAGCAAATATTTAACACTTACAAGAACACAAAAAGTTTTCAGATTCGCGCGCTTTAAACTTTTAAACTACGAAATACTCATATTAAAAAACCAAGTAACTAGCGTTATATTTCCAGTTACTAGACTTAAAAATCATTAAAAACCTGTAGTAACTACTCCAAAACCTAGTATGTCAAATAACCATTTCAAAACATAGCAAGTGAACTGCACTTGCTAGGCTTTTGAAATGGTTTTGTGACTTGCTATGTTTTGAAATGGTCAAGTCGGCTCAAATCGAAAAGGTACATCCACTTACTAGACCGTAACTTTTTGTCTATTTGAGCTATCGATGTGGATGTTTTTGCATAAATTAGGGGCTTACTAGAAAATGGTATTTAGCCAAAAATATCAAAATCGCATCCTGGAGACTTACTAGGTTTTGAAATGGGGCAGCCGTATTATTATAATTATAAATATGATCAAGATGATCAAGTAACCACTACATAAGTATAAAATTGATAGTCGTGCGACTTTATCAGTTAAGTATAGTAAACCGATTAAGCAATGAGGCTACCGCGCTAATTTAAGTTGCTTTGTGTAAATGTGGTCTATGATGATTCCTTCGACTCATGTCATTCTATCAATACAAGGGATCAGAAAGAAATTGCAGTACATATGGTTATTTGTTATGCAAGGCTGCAAAGTTGGTTTTTGTGTGAGTACATGTATTGAAACCTAGGCAAGTGAAGGATTCTAGGATTTGCACTCAGATTTCTTATGACAAACAGAATCTTTCCAAGGTTGTGAGGAGAAAATACTTCTTTCTCAGCTTGATACTCAAAATGGGAGACCAGCTCTTGTTTGCTATACTTGTTACCACTTACTGAAGAAGTGCCACAGTTTTGCTGAGAATGCAGTCAGAGCTGACGAAGTACTGCAAGAAATATACAAGAGCGGGATGCAGGTAATTATACAGAGTGTTTCCTCGCCGAAGTCATTGTCTAATATAAAGCTTATAATTGCCATATTGAGGTCAGGGGCGTGCATCCCATATAGGCTATTATGCAGAGCCTACCTTCATAAAAAACCAACAGAACAGCTGACCATAATTATTAATTACGTATTCAACAATAAACAATAAATATTCTGTAACCATTTTGTCGTCTACCTGTACTTATCCCTTACTAAAGCGCGCAACTTAGATCGTTACTGTGCAATTTAACCAATGTTAGGCTGCCGCGAGATCGCCTACTGTTTCACGCAAACTTACTCAATTTTCACTCACAGCCTACGCCCATCTGAAACCAATGCACGCCCCTGATTGAGGTTTATAATATTTCACTCTCAAACAATTTGACTGCTGTGTTTGTTTGCTGCTTTTTAATATGTAACTTTATCTTCAATGTAACTAAGTAGTATTGAATTGAGTATGCAAACCAATATAATATATATTATTTATATATAATATATATTATTTATATATTATACAGCTTATATCATCTTTTATACTAAAAAACAAGAAACTGAATACTGTAAAACCTGATTCTTTTAGCCTTTTTAACATCAAAAAAGTAAACTAAACTAAACGCAAAGACTCGTGGCAGACGCAGCCTTACACTTTTGCAACAGGGCTGGGCACGCGCGAATTACTGGACTATCGATTATACAAAATACGTGTGATTTATCAATGCATAAACATGCGCTCATTAAAATGTTGATCGTAAGTCGTAACTGATTATTACTATACTTATATTTACATAATTACATATTGTGTGTTTAGGGTAATTTTATATAATAGGTTACCATTGAGTTGAGTAATTGTTTTGTATAAAAAACCAAGTTGCTGGTACGTAATAATCATTTCAATTGATAGTTTCCTCAAATACTTTAGTAAGAATAAACTAATACTACCAATAAACAGTTTGATTCATTACATTTCAAATACCCTATTTCCTATTTGTTATCGATAAAAGGTCGTATATACCGCAACGTGCATCTCTGTGTTAGTGTGACGTCATCCACAAACAGTGTAAGTGCGAGAGAGGAAATGATGTGCGCTGTCCCTTTTGCACGTTTTATTGCTCCGCCTGCCACGAGTCTGCGTTTAGTTTATTTATGTAACTAAGTAGGGTTAATGTAAACTAATTTTATCGATAGTCCAATAAAAGAGACACATTTTACATAGATAAAATGATATTTTACCACTAGTACATTAGTAGTACCAGTGGAACAAAAATGATTAAAATATATGAAATTATTTCTTGAAAAAAAAAACAAGCAATAATCAACATTAAATCATTTAAGAAACATAATCATTTTAACAGTTTAATAGTAATGAATAACAACAAAAATAAATGTTTTTTTCTTATAAGAAACTTAAAAACTAGCCTTAGTCATCATAAACTTGGGTTTGATTATACGCAATAGTAAGTTGTTCCAACGGTAAAGCTCTTTATCATTTACGGCTGGCCATCTCCAGAACTTTTTCCACCTTTTTATGCATCTAACCAACATTTCGTAACGTGTTTCGACAAGTACTTACATACCTTGTCGAAACTCGTTACGGAATGTCATCGCACCAACCAATCAGAATTTCAATTCCAGCCCCCCTAGCATGACCACCGTAGCGATATATCGACACCAACTGTCATTTTTTTTACAACAATATGATAGGTTATAGTCGCCATGTTGATTTTTTATCGAAAAAGCTATCATAACCATATAGCGGCTATATGTATCATATGGGGAATATATTTTGGTTCACCAAAAATCTAAAGGTACACTTATGTACTTCTTTCTAATACATATTAATATTACTCTAAAACCCGTTAAATTGTTTTGCTGCAATTAAACTACTCGGCCAACAAAATATGTTAAACCAAACAAATTTATTTATTTAAACTTTATTGCACAGACATTAAAAAAAAAGTTGTACAAATGGCGGACTTAATGCCAAAAGCATTCTCTACCAGTCAACCATAGGGCCATACAGAGATGGTATAGGTAAATTCAAAATTATCACCATGATATAACACTTTTTTATTCTACTGCGCTGCAAATATTCTGTAATAGCAATAATTATATTATTCTTCCACAAAAAATACTGATTGTGCACCAAATATTCCTTATTGTTACACAAAATATTTATTATGCATCCTAGTACCGGACCCCCATTTAAAACGGTTTTGTACAACTTTTATGTTACTTACACAGTAGTAATACACGAAGTAGTAATAGACTTGTATCTGTTGTCACCCCAAGAAGAGTGATGTTTAAAAAAAAATGCTATTTTATGTGCATCCAAATTTACAACAAGATACCAGAGCACATAAAACAATTACCATGTAATCAATTTAAGACTGCCTTGTACACATGGCTTTATGATAGAATGTTCTACAGTGTGAAGGACTACTTAGGTTATACTTCCGGTTAGTCTATTAAGATAAAAATGAAATATTCTCATCTTTCATTTAATATGTTTTGACATTCTTTAATTTGATCGATCTGTTATATTGTTTGACATCTATTAATTATTATAAAGCTGTGTAAACTGTAATAATATAAATGACATAAATGTTTATATAAACAAACAATATATATAGAAAATTGTAATAGTTTATAAAATTGAATAATACAATTGAATTGTACTAATAAATAAAATATGTATGTGACATCACAGTAAATTAATAATTCTTATAAAATTAATATACATGTAGTGAATCTTATAATTATGTTATACATTTGCATGCTATTGATAATGGCTAAATGGGCCGAACGTTAAACAAATTGTAAGACCTTCAGTGTACCCTGTTTAAACGCAAATAAACTATTCTATTCTATTCTTAAATAATTATAATTGAAAAACAAATAATGCATTTCGTACAATATTACTCCCAAAAAAGCCGGTCAAGTGCGAGTCGGACTCGCGCACCGAGGGTTCCGTACAAACCTGTAGGTACCTATAGTAAAAGTTCACCCATCACGACAATCGAGTCATAGTTATGGTATTTTTATTGCAAAATGAAATCCATAACATTATTTATTTTATTTATCTTTATTCAGGAAACAAACAGCTTTACAATATTTTATTTAGCATAAAAATAATTTACTCATACATTAGCATTTTAAGTTTGCAACGCTAATTATTACAGCCATGCCAAATGGAGACATAATACAAAAAAACAGAAAATATGCAGTATAAAATAAATTTAGTAAATCGATTTATATCCAGTGGGCCAAAAAAGACTTGAATACTCTTAAATGGATCTCAGGAGATGACGAAACCGAATCAACCGCTCATTAAAAATGTCTATGTGACAGATTTTCGAGTTATACTTGTCTGTGGGCTGTGGCTCTTATAATAAAACTATTTCTACGCTACTTAGTTCTACAAATGGGTACATCGAAAGGTTGATTTTAGTCCAAAATAAATCTTTTTAATTTAATTTAATTTTAAAATGTGTCTCCCGCATTTTCGGCGCGTTTTGTGCGACTTACTCTTTGTTTGGCTTACAAAGGGCTATATACAATTAAAATTTTCAGATAACAAAAGAAAATATTGCTTCATTCAAACAGAGACACTTAGTTACATCCAGCAAAACACTTGTTACTCAAGATGCCACAAGAGAAGTGTCAAAAGATATCGATATACCAAATGTAAAAAATGAAAGTCTCAAAATTAAGATGGAGAATGAAGAAATAGGTATGAAATCTTTAAATTCTTTTTAAAATGACACCAATTATCTAGCCCTAATCCAAGCAAAGCTTATACTATGGCTACTAGATAAGGGATAGACACTGCTGGCTTTGTATTACGTTACTATTCCAACGTGGAAGGCTCATGTCATGGTGTGGAAATTTAGAGTCAATATAATTTGTGTGTGTCAAGGTACTAAGTTGGGAGCCACACCCAGGCCAAGCCCAGTACACCTGAACCCAAACCAAGTAAAAAAAAAACAACGGGGTGCCGGCAGAAGGGAAAACTTGAACATTAACGTTGTGCATCCTACGCCGCGCCGGCGGTCTACTCTCCCTCCGTCTTGCGAGTTTAATGTTTTTACCCATCCCTAAAAGTGCACAACGCCGCTAAAGAAGTTTTCACTTCAAGGGTCTGACAAATGGAGTCTGGCCTCTTGACATTGCTTTGACCGTCGACTCTTCGCTTTTTGTTCTGGAAGTGGACGGAAGGATCGTCCAATTGCAATGGCAGCGTTTGTCCCCACAATTTCCAGAGGTGTCCGTCCTCCATTTAACAAAGGCTTTAATTAACTCGAATCTAAACAGATAAACGAAGTCTATCTAATACGAATAGCTCTCTATACTGCTGGGCATGTATCTGAGTGATGCGTGAGACAAATGTCCCTCCTCTCCACACTCCTCACCGCTCTGCACATAAGTATATCCAGGATCTGACGCAGTAACATACAGTGTACTTTTTAGCTGAAAGATCAGGAAACTATCTTCTAGAATATGCTACGGAATACGAAATTAAGAAAGAGGAGATAGAAGTAGATGAATCACAATATCACCTTCACCATAGCTTGGACTCCGATGATGATGTACCTCTGCAAAGCATCAGAATGAACAAAGAACATAAAGCCGTCGGGCGAAAAAGTGTTGCGAAGAAGACTGGAAAAGAAACTATAGGTATGAATAATTATTTATCACTAGCTGTTGCCCGCGACTTCGTTCGCGTGGACTTTAGTTTATTCTTAAAGGATTTTTAGCGCAACTTTCTCAATTTTTTCTTTTAAAAAGCAAATACAACAAAAAAAGAATTAGCGAAATTGTTCCATCCGTTCACGCGTGATGCGATGACCAAGGGATATAGAGATTCATTTTTATATTTAAAGATAGATTATTAGCTCTCTATTACTTGGCATAATGTTGTTACGGTAGAGGGTATAGGATTAGAAGGAAACGACTGTTTTTCTAGACAGACGCTTTATTTCCACTTGCTACAAGCCACACAGTCGCAGTCCCTTTGCGGCTTACGGAGGGACTACGCAGAAAGGACAATATTTCTGAATAGTCTGATAGACCGGGCTTGTTTCTTATTTCCCATGGTTTCGCTCAAGTTTTTAACCGACTTAAAAAAAAGGAGGAGGTTCTCAATTCGGTTGTTTTTTTTAAATGTTTGTTACCTCAGAACTCCGCCATTAATGAACCAATTTGAAAAATTCTTTTTTCAAGTGAAAGGGTATACCCACAGATTGGTCCAATTTTTTTCAAAATTCAATTCTGATGATGGGATTCATGAGGAATTGAGGGAACTCCTAAAATATTATAGGTATACATATAGCGATTTTAGTATATTAAACAACAAGTCGAGCATTTGCATTCAGAAAGTATCATTTGATAAGGTGGAATTGATGAAAGAGACCATAGTTGGCCACAATAGTCTTCCACGAGTAAGGTACGCACGCCCCACCCACGCGATAAGATATTTTCATTAAGACAGTTAAGCCTTGCCATAGTCGACAAATCGAATTTAATTAATGATTCTGGTGAGAATGATACCATCAAACTGATCTGATGAAGAAGGCGGAAGGTAAGCACCGGAACTCTGTGATAAAACAATGTATCACAGCCGTGTTTGGACTTATTTGAATCGTCATGAGAAGCAATTTAGCTATAATTACATCACAGATAGCCATTTAGAATGTTAAAAACACAAAAAAACAGACAAATAAAACAATTTTTTATTAAAAATAATAATCACTAGCTTTTTAGTGTTTTTAAAGTCGGTTATTTTTTAAAATACAACGAAAAAACAAATTTTTATAAAAAAAATAACACCTGGCACCGTCGGTGCCAGCTGTAAATTGTTTGAATGTGGTTGTTTGCACCGACTCCAAAAATAACTGTTTGGTATGATTGTTTAAAAGTTATTTTTAGCTTTTTAGTGTTTTTGAAGTCGGTTATTTTTTTTACAAAAAATTGTTTTATTTGTCTGTTTTTTTAGTGTTTTTTTACATCGAGTCCCCACCACCCACTTTGCTTGCACATAGCGAATACTCGCCTTAAAGACTATAACGTATGACTGTGTGGATTGATGTCCGCGCTTAAATACGTACGAAACAATCGAGATAAAATTAATATAAAAATTTGCTATCATAGTTTAAAAACTGTAAAGCACTTTCAGCACGATCATCATCATCATCATCATCATCATCATCATTTCAGCCATAAGACGTCCACTGCTGTACAAAGGCCTCCCCCGATGACTTATCATCGGGGGGGATTGCCAATTACTCGCCACGCTTGGCAGGCGGGTTGAAAAGTGCAGTTACTTATAAGATTTCGCACGAAGACGCTGCTGCCTGTCTCGTGCTACAGGAATTAGTCGCCTCTTAAGACGCGGTGCAAACGAAAACATTGGTCTCTCATTGACTGGCACCGACTCCAAAAGTAACTGATTAGGTACTTAAGTGTTAAGATTATTTTTAGCGTTTTAGTTTTTTGAAGTCGGTTTTTATTTTTTTTATAAAATTAACTTATTTCATCCATTTTAGTGATAAATCCTAATCGAAACAAATCTTACGAGTGCAAACATAATTTAACTGCTGAATACCGATTTCATTTCCTATTTTTCCACCCTTAGGGGTGACATTTTTTCCAAAAATGTTTTATTATAGTATCTTTGAAGTATAAGCTATTCATTAAAAAAAGAATCATCAAAATCGGTCCACATTTGGCAGAGATATAGGTAAGATAGATACTAAAATCAGTTGGCGTGGTACGGAGTTTATGCAATGTTTGATGATTTTCTTATAGATCCCATCATCAGAATTTAACCAAATTTATATGGGACCATTCTGAAAGTATTACCTTTCAAACAAAAAAATAATTATCGAAATCAGTCAACGCAGTAACGAATGATCGCTGAACATACATAAAAAAAAAAAAAAAGACCGACGAATTGAGAACCTCCTCCTTTTTGAAGTCGGTTGAAAATAGACGCGCTGGTCCGACATCTGTGCTCGTAACATAATTTCTTGGCTATGTAATATATTTAAATGTTTGTTATTAATTTCTAGCTGTAAAATACAAATAGGAATAATTATGTTTATAATAATAAGTCTTATTTTATTTAAAAAAGAAAGAACCCGACTGTTAAAAACGAAGTAAAACATCATAGTTTTAAAAATATTAAACACAATTTTTTATTTATGTTTCTTGTGCTTGTCAAAAAGAATGAAATGAGACTAAACACGAAGATTTAAGTACCATTAATTGTCATTTACAATAAAGGTACTTTTATTTTTTTCTCATAGCATATGAGTTATTAACAGAATTAATATAATTAAATTAAGCCGAATATCATTAAAACGTTCGTGTATGTAGAATTTGTATGTCATGAGTATAAAATCATAACGATTTTTAGCTGTGGATGCAACGAAATGTTCGGGAGACAATCACCCAGAATATGCAATGGAATATGAAATTAAGAAAGAGGAAATAGAAGTAGAAGATACACAATATCATCCTAACCATTACTCGGACTTTGATGACGATGTAGCCCTGCAAAGAATCAGAATAAAGAAAGAAAATGAAGCTGTTGGACAGGAAGTTGTGGAGATAGGTGGACAAGGAACTAAAGGTAATACAATTGTATGTCCCTAGCTTATGGGGGGTAGAGGTAAGGAGTACTATCTCTTACGGGCGGTAAGTTAAAAAAGTGTCCAGCTAAAGCAGTTAAGAAATAGTTCCAAAACCCTCCAAAATGGAGCTAGCTTAGGCAAAGGGTATGGGATGAATGTATTAGTTGTTGACAGATTGAAGTATGCTGGGTATGGAGTACCAACTTAAAACATCCTTAACCATTTTAGTGACTTTTAAATATGGAGGATAAAGCCCCTTAAAAAACCTTTGAACATTTTACCCGGTTGCGTACTGTGGCGCCACCTAATTTAACGCACTTTGACGGATACTTTCAAAACGAAGATAGTACTCCTTACCTATACTCTCTAAACTCTAGCTATTCTATTCTTTTTTTTTGGATGGAGCTATCTCTGGTAGCCTTTAAAGAAAGCCTCATCCTTGTGTAGGTTTGTGAGTACAATTGTTTTATTTAAAAATTGTTATGTCAATTCAAGTCAGCCAAAGAAAGAATTTGTAGGGTACAATTTTGGAACATATACTCAGTGACTAAGTTATCCGAGTGGATTTAACAGATTTTCGATGCTCTCGTAGTCGACAATCTTAAGTAGTTAGTACAAAAGGCCTACTGAAAACCAGCGTCGCGGCCTACTCAGGCCGTGGCTCAAGCTGAGTGAGGTCCCATTATCTCGGACATCACAGGCACATAGTGGCACCGCTTGGTTTACTCTTTTTTTTCTATTAAAATTTTATTTTGTTACTTTTTTTTTATTTTTTATTTTTAATTTAAATAATGTTTGTGTCTTTTACTGTTTGTGTGTGATGTCCAATGTATAATAAATGTCTTTTCTTTCTTTCTTTCTTTCTTTCTTTCAAATGAAACATTCGACTCTATGAACCATCTTACAAATGACTTATCACAAATGTCTAATTGATCTTGAGATCGATTGCTTATATCCTGCTGTTGCTCTAAAATATTTGCTTAACAGTGCTCAATCGCCACAGTCGTCAATCGAACATGCGTAGTAAACCCTTACTGCATACCGCATTGCCGTGCCGCAGTGCCGTGTCGGGACGGCCGTAAAGAATAGACTTCCCCACCGCCAACAGGAGGCGTATCGTAAGAGGCGACTAATTCCTGTAGCCAAGACGGGCAGCAGCGTCTGCGTGCGAAATCTTATTAAAAAAACTGCGCTCGCCAACCCACCTGCCAAGCGTAGCGAGTATTGGCAATCCCCCCCCCCCCCCTCCGATAATAGGTCATTGGGGGAGGCCTATGTTCAGCAGTGGACTTCCAATGGCTGAAATGATGATGATGATACCGCATTGAAAACTTCGCAAATGATATTCAAATCGATTTAATTGCATTGCCCTTTTCATCACGCCGTCAGCCATGTACCGCCTTGTAATACACACGCAAGGAACATGTAACTACATAATATTTATTGTTTATAGACGGTCTGGGTGCTAATACGCGTATACCTTCTGCAAGACTCGAAGCACAGACATCAAATGCAAACACAGCCGCCGAAAATTCATTGACGAACATAACCATTGTACAAAAAGGAATTAACAATTTGAAGGCGAAGAAATGCAACGACCTTAGACATAAGCAACCTCGCGTAAAGAAGAAAATTCTCAGTGGTTATGTTTATATCTCTTATAACAAAGTCCCTGTTATTCTCAATCTTCCGTCAAATCCTAACTTGAATCCCAATGAGCCATTCACAGGACAAAAGGGTAAACGTATCACGACAATCTGTAAACAGGAATTCATATGTGATTACTGCGGAAATAAGTTTACAGCTAAAACGAGTTTGATATCTCATATAAAAATTCATACAGGGGAAAAGCCGTTCACATGTAATTATTGCGAAAGAAAGTTCACAGTAAAATGTAATATGATCAGGCATGTGAAAATACACACGGGTGAAAACCCCTTCACATGTAATTATTGCGGTAAAAAGTTTAAAGCAAAATCTTATCTGACCGAGCATGTTAGAACACACACGGGTGAAATGCCGTTCTCTTGTAATTATTGCGGGAAAAAGTTTTCAGTTAGAAGTAGGTTGAACCGACATGTAAGAATACATACGGGTGAAAATCAGGTCACATGTAATAATTGCGATAAAAAGTTTACAAGGAAATATGATTTGACCAGGCATGTGAAGGGACGCTGCACTGTTTAGCAATTGTGTGCCATCCCTCACCTTGGCACATTTGAGCATTTGAGCTTTTCGACAAAGTGTTAAAAAAGTTGTAGTGCGTTATTCATAAAGACAGTATACATTAATTTGGTATCGTTTTACGGATTATGTTGTAATAATAATATTATGAGTAAAAATAAATAGATTTTTTTAATAATTCAGAAAAAATGTTAAAATATTTTTACGGATTTTCATTATAGCAGTTGCTTTAAGGTATTTAAGATATTATTCATACGTTATGCCCAAATCGTAAAGTAGAAAGAAGATGAAATAGTGCAGAATTTCAGTTTTCGTTTTCGCTATTGTTGTGGTTGTCGCAACTGAACTTGGACTTCATAAAAATATCTTCAAAAGCCTAATATTAATTACATACATGTGTAGGCAGGTGGTGAAGTCCGGCAGGTAACGTGTTGACGTTGCCGAGAAAATAAATGAGTGCACGATGCAACAGACACCCAGCGCCATCTATTGATAGGCATCTGGGAAAACGATTTACTTGTGCGATGCAGGGTACATGCAGCGCCATCTGTTAATATTTATCACTAACTAACCTATTATGAAAAATGATGGTTCTTACACAAAAAAGAAAAATTTGCAAGATTGCTCGCTAGTTTGCGAAAGCACGAAAATTAAATGTAAGTCATAAATAGTGCGCTCTGTGTAAATCATACCGAACTATCTACCAACTAGCAAATGCCCTCACACGTTAAAATAATCGACAGATGTCACGCGATGCAGGAATTGTAAACTATGTTCATAATTTCGAACTATGATGATCTTTTCAACTTTCCGTGTGACAGAATTGCTGATTTTGTGTTTCTGTGATTTAGTTTAATTATCGCTTCAAAGACTTAGCGCCAGTTTTACCACTTGCTGATAAGTTCCCGATAACCTATCTGGCACTTGTTTTGACAGATAACCCATACAATTAGATGTCAAAAAAGTGCCAAATAGGTTATCTGGAACTTATCAGCAAGTAGTGAAACTAGCCCTTAACCATTTTACTCAATTAACTTTGTAATTTTGTTAATATATATTAAATATTTTTAACATTTTATTTATCTTTTAATTCATTTCATTTCAAGATGAGTACCTATATTACCGATCTCTAAATGCAAGTACTGCAACGCACTTAAGATTATCATAGTGAACAGTTTAGCTTCTAAAGGGCCAAGTCAATAACAATTAACACTTGCAAAATTAAGGGCCTCTTTCACCACTTGCTGATAAGTTCCGGATAACCTATCTGGCACTTTTTTGACAGCTAATTGTTTGGGTTATCTGTCAAAACAAGTGCCAGATAGGTTATCTGGAACTTATCAGCAAATGGTGAAAGTGGCCCTTACGCTTGTAAGAACTAAGCTATTTATTAGGCTCGGACTACAAGCATCTGGAATATTTTTATATTTTACAATCCGGGCTTGTCCGGAGTCGTTTTGATGTTCTGAAAAATTCCGGATGGATGTAGTTGGAGCCTTAGCAAATGCTTTTAATCATGGAGCACATACTCTATAGAGTAGAAATGTCATATGATTTGTTCGACGAAATTTTCCGCCATTTTTTGTCTTGTCATTTAATACTAAATGTAAGTGAAAAATCACTTACTAGTTTCGGAGAAAGATGGTTCGTATTGCTGCTCTATAGGGTATGTACTCGATGACCGGAGTACACGCTTGACCTATGCAAGGACGGCATAGTGTAGAAATTTTATCTTTAAGTAATTTTTTTCGTTTAAAAAACCATGGTCTTGGACGGATTTCTTATTGAATATTTTCATAGTATTTGGTATTAGTGCAGTGGGACACTGGGTGTTCCAGGGTTTATGCAAGTGGGTACGTAGGACGGAAGATAGGTCATGGGAAAAGCATTTATTAAAATAGTGCTACTAAGCTTTGTTACCTACGTCCTAAGCCCGTAGTTTATTGCTTCTAAGCACCGGGCGTAAGGATGCGGGTGTTTAGGTGTCCTGCAAGAAGGTACGCACGTGACTGCGAACCTGATAGGTAGATGGTAGACTTAGTAAATATTTAAAAATATTAAAAATTAATAAAAATAAATAACTGGTTTAGAGCAAGTTGCACTAAAGGTTCCGCAAAAAAATATAGTAGAAAACAGTTCATCATTTCAGCCCTACCTTCATTATATTAAGTCTTACAGCGCCAGTAGAAAGTCAAGACGCCAAATGTCGATCATTAAATAGGCATGAATATAATTTGACAGCAGCCAGTCTATACTATTATTTACAAAATAATTTATACAATTAACCTAAACTTAAACAAATACTTTAAATAGAAACTAATAATAAACATAAATACAGAAAATATAAAATACTATAAAATGTAAAAGATATCAGCCCCAGCGCTGCCAGTAGGGATGGTGCCCAAAAGGCTAGCAGCATTGCCCCTCTGGATAGCGATGCTGATCCTTTGTCCGAGGTAGCTGCCAGCCCTTGGATCACCAGTGGCTTGAGTCAGCCTTTTAGCTAACTCTTTAAATAGAGCTAGGGCACTTGGGCCCCAAGGACCCATGGTCTCAACGCCAAACGGCGCAAAAATGTAGTTATCACTAAGAGCTGCATATTTGCGCCGCTTCAAACACTCAGCAGAGGCCGCCGCCGCACCTGCAACAGAGGAAGTACTACTTACATGGGACGGTGCTAGAGTATCTACGCAGGTTGCGTCCCATATAAGAGCACGACCTTGTTTCCAAGGAATGAGCGTCATGCCATCAGGTCTCTTGCCGTCGTCACGGAAAATCCCAGCAGGTTCAAGTACTGCTGGCACATTGGCGGCGACAAGAGCTCTGCGGATGATGTCATTAATACAGGCGTGACGAGAGACACGACCAGCACTAAGTTGGCAGGAGAGACCGTGGTGCCCCAACTCATTGACGCGATCACCACAGCTGCAACGATGGGGGTGGTTTGTCATGGCGCCAACCCGTAAACAAATAGAAAATGTGAGAGTGGTCTTGTCAAGCAGGGTCCCGATATTGGCTGAAGGAAGAGCGTACAGCCAGTATCCTGATTCTGCTTGAAAGACGGCGAGGAGGCGAGCACGCTCTGTTGAGCCCCCGGAGGAAGCTAAAAGCTCACTCTGAACACGCAAACAGAGAGGCTCATCCCACTGCCTCTGGGAGGATAAGGAACAAGGTGGATCAACCCCCGGGCAAGCCACAGACCAAGCACTTCTTACTTCTGCAAGGTAAGCCGAACCCACTGAAGGATGCAGTATTTTATTAAAAAGATTGGCTGTACTGTATGCAGAAGAAAGAAATGCTGGCAGGGCAATAGTGGAGATTTTACGAGTACCTAGTCCTCCGAAACGTATGGGAAGGGTGGCCTGTGCCCAGGAACTATTTGAGAAGTTGCAGTTCAAAATTTTTGATAAGGTGGTTTGGAGACAAGTGAGTCTCTGAAAAATGAGTACAGCGAAGAAAATACATAAATTTAGGTGCAAAAGTACAGAATCGGATAATGAATAACGCCATGTGTGGATTAATTTTGAAAAGTTTTTCAGAAGATTGCTGAAATTTGGAAATTTGTTCTTGAATAAAAATAGGTATCGCATCATCAAAAATCGGGGCACCGAGGAGACGAAACGATTTTCTATCAAGTATTTTAATATTAGGTGCAAGGGTCGAAAATTCAGATATCAAATGTTGCAACTGTACTGAAGAGACATTTGGATTTGAGATAAATAACTCGCATTTGGAAAAATTTAGTTCAAGCCCAATATGCCTAAATTTATCAATGATTTCTTTAAGATCAGAAAGAACAGTGAAAGCATCGCCGGCGATGGTTCCATCGTCTAAATACCAAACGTTAAATTTTGATTTCAAAGTGGAAATTATCGGATGGATAGCTAAACTAAAGATTGCAGGCCCGAGGGGATCGCCTTGCTGGCAGCCGACCGATGAATAGAGGAGGTTATTCCTGTACAGTAATTTGGAAGGTTCATGGTAACATTGCCAAAGGTATTTAAAAATTGAGGGAGTTTTATTTTTTACCTGTGTCAGTATAGCTCCTCTATCCACAGAGTTAAATGCATTTTTAACATCCACCTTTAGCACCACCTCACTGGCATTACGGGAAATAAAAGTGCGAATAGCGTGGACAGCTGCTTCACAACCGCTCTTGACGCCAAAGCCAAGCTGGATTGGTTGGAATTCTTCGGACACGGATGGTAATATATGTTTACATGAGATTTTTGATGCAATCCGACGAAGTGTGGACCCAACTGCAATGGGACGGATTCCGCCATCTTTTTTCTTTAGAGCAATTAAGTTAGCTCCGTAAAGAATATTGCAAATTTCGTTGTTAACTTTACCGGAAAGCATCAAATTTATTAAAAGGGTTAAGTTATGAAGTAGGGCTCTGCCAGTGTCTCCAACTGACGTGGAAAGTAAATCTTTTAGGTGTTGAGGTGAAATTCCATCTAGACCACTGGCAGACCCACTTTTAAATGAAAAGATTGCGGCCCTTACATCATCCTCCTTGGCTATGAAGTAAGTACTGTCCGAATCAGGCGGTGTAGGCAGATGGAGTGTGGCAGCAGGAGGTGGATGTTTGTCTGCAAGAGCGCTAAGAGTCTCCTGGCAGTCGGTGGCGACAACGTCATTAGTAAAAAGAAGATTTGAGGCGCCTCTGAGATCACCGTCTGATATTTTTGATTCAATTAATTTAATTGAATTACTACAATGTTCTGGCCGAGAGAGAGGGGTAATTAAAACATTAAAAGGTCTAAATAAACGGCAATTTTCTTTAATTTTTTGAGTAAGGGAACTATTTGTGGTATTATCTTGTGATTGGGAGACGTTTAAAATATTATAAGAAAACGTCAGAAGTTCTTTCCAACGGTCGGACGAATTTTCACTAACAACACGTTCCATGCACTGAGAGAGGGAAGTAGCGACCTGCTGTCTGGCACTACGAGGGATCCTTTTAATAACAGGGAGTGATTGTTTCAAGTTCCCGAGAATTTGCCAAAAGGGCTGGTTAGTCGAATTTGGTGAAGTAGACGGAATCTCAGAAGCAGGAGTCTTATGTAATCTACCATAATGGATTTTTAAACCCCGGTTACCTTTAAAAAACCGAGGATGTGAGCAATGTGGACATTGTACCAGATGAACGTCACCACCACTGTCAGGAAGAGAGTTGGATTCTTGGGACATCAAATATGCGTCAAGACAAACAAGGGAACCAAAAAATATTACTAGTCTCTACTTATTTTATGTGAGTGCAGAAAATTAAACATTTGTTTGTATAATCTTGTGCAGTCCTGTCTGTCAGTCTGACAGTTTTACTTAGACGTACTCTGTTTATTCTTTGGTTTTACTTGAATAATTTGGATTGGATTGTTCAACAATTTCTTTGGAAAAGAACAATAACAACAGTTTATTACTCTCCATAGTTTTCGATGTGATTAATTATTCTCTGTGTCTCTACAGTAATCAATGGATAGTGTTGTTCATAATTTCTGCTAAAAATGACCACTATCCAGGTGTGCAGGACATGTTTGGCGCACGATACTCGTATGTACACAATTGCAAACACAGCCCTGCAACCATTTTATGAAAAGATCACGAATCTAACAGTAAGTTTTGTAAATTACCTAAATTGCATCGTTCCATGTAAGTTTTAATGCCACAGCCGTGCAAATTGAGATTCAATATAATTTTTTAATGTTACGCGGCGACAGCTCTGCAATTATATGGTCATTTCATTCTGGAAGTCTTTGGGGGAGGCCTATGTTCAGCACTGGTTGTCCTATGTCTGAAATGATGATGATAAAAATCAAGTAACTTACGTAAGTATGAAATTGACAGTCGCGGCTCAATCAGTTAAGTTTACCGATTAAGCAATGATGACGCTACCGCAACTTTGCTTCGAGTAAATGCGACGATGATTTCTTTGAATCATGTCATCTTAGCAATACAAACAATTAGACAAAATTGTGCAGTACATATTAAACACTTCTTTTGCAGCTTGATACTCAAGATGGAAGACCAACTGTTGTATGCGAAACCTGCTACCACTTACTGATGAAGTGCCACAAGTTTGCTGAGAGTGCAGTCAAAGCTGATGAAGTGCTGCAACAAATATACAAGAGTGGGATGCAGGTAATACAGGGTGTTTCTTCACTGAAGTAATTGTCTAATACCAAATTCATAATTCCCATATTGAAGTTTATAACACTATTAGTAAATTTATTTATTGTAAATTTTATGTATTTAGAAATTTTTACCTTTTTTTTTTAGTTAATTAATTGAATATGATGTAATACTTAAATAAATGAAACATTAACATTTCGTAAAGTAAAAAACAAACCATACATATTCTACAAAATATGCAATGGCTAAGTGAAACAAAAAACAGCTTAAAATTTCAAGATATTTTTTAATAAACTTTAAATTAACCCGTTGAGGATTATAAGACCGCCGGCGGTCGCATAACAATGTAATTTCTATTGTGTCTCGTTTACACATGCTTGAGTGATTACGATTGTTTTTATTGTATCTAATCCTAAAAAACTTTTAAAAGAATTATGTATTTCACTTAAATTGTTCTCTTTATCTTTATTTTAAAAAGTATTATTTTATTACTGTACTGAATTGTGGTTAAAAACAGTTTATTTACAACTGTACTTGCAACCCATTTGAGTCTCGTGCAAGACAAGGAGATCCGTCATGTACCGTGACATCACCGTACACGTCTGACATAAATTTTTCATTGTAAAAGTTATTTAGTTATTCTCTTTTTAGAAAGAGAAGGGTATCTTAATTTCTAAATGCATACTGTATTACTGGTTGTTTTTTAATTTTAATTTTTGTTTGTGTTTTTGTGTCATGTTTTTTAATTATGTACTGGTTGTTTTTTACCTAAACTCAATTTTGTTGTCACTATTAGCACGATAATTTCATATAATATCTTATAAATATAGTAAAAACAATATATTATTTCCGTGCATATTCCCTATTAAAAATTTTCAGGTAACAAAAGAAAATATTGCTTCATTCAAACAGAGACACATAGTTACATCCAGCAAAACACCTGTTACTCAAGTGGATGCCACAAGAGAAGT
Source organism: Anania hortulata (assembly GCA_963576865.1). Taxonomy (NCBI): domain Eukaryota; kingdom Metazoa; phylum Arthropoda; class Insecta; order Lepidoptera; family Crambidae; genus Anania; species Anania hortulata. The sequence continues at coordinate 2,385,455 of OY756417.1, read as the reverse complement.
GTCAAAAGATATCGAGATACCAAATGTAGAAAATGAAACTATCAAAATTAAGATAGAGAAAGAGGAAGAAATAGGTATGAAATCCTTTTTTTTTTTTTAATCACATCAATAAGCTAGTTTCCTAAAAAAATCTAATTTGTCCGTCAGTTGGATTAACAGAAAATATTGGACATGTATTTCTCCTTTTCTCAATGAAACAAGAAATGATGAAGATGAAGATACAGTTAAAGTTCCACATAACGCCTTTGCGCACTTTTTAGCAAGGCGTGACATCACGTGTTCCCCTTCCCAAACTTTGATGCGCTTTATCTTCGTAATTTTTTGTTTGATTGACAAAAGACAAAATATGGGTCCAATATTTTTTGATAATTAACTGACAGATTAAATAGAATAATCTTTTTTGGACCCAGGAAACTAGCCTATTAGCTAGCCCTAATCTAAGTAAAGCTTGTATTATGGCTGCTACATAAGGAATAGACACTGCCTGGCTTTGTATTACGTTGCTATTTCAATGTGGAAGGCCCGTGTTTTCGTCAAAGTAGTACCGTACAACGTGGCGAGTTTGCCCAAATGGGCATACCTTAACCCAAGCCAAGTTAGAAAAGTGTGTTCCTTAATTTATTTTGTTTAATAATTAACTCGACCAGCCCCCCAAGCATGACCACCGACACACGATATGATATGATATAGCGATTTATCTTTATTTATGATATGTTTACCAACGGTTTTTTTTTTATTTATGATAAATATGTTGAAATTTTATCGAAATGGCAATCATAACATGGTGGCTATATTTATCATGTTTTTGCAGTTAGTGTCGATAAATCGCTATATCATATCGTGTTTTAGTGGTCATGCTAGGGGGGCAAGAGTCTAAACAGATAAACCAATTCAAACAGACTTAATACGAACAGCTCTTGCTGCTGGGCATTAACCATGGAACCACATACCCTATAGAGTAGAAATGTCTTATGATTTGTTCGACAACATTTTCCGTCATTTTTAATCTGTATCTGTGCGGTTTTTGCACGGGCAAACGTTGACAGGAGCTGACATTGCATACTAAATGTAAGTGATAGATCACTCACCAGTTTCGGAGAAAGATGGTTCGTATTTCTGCTCTATAGGCTATGTACTCGTTGGCATTAACTATGTGATGCGTGAGACAAATATCCCTCCCCTCTACACTCCTCACCGCTCACAAAAATCCAGGGTCTGACTTAGTTACATTAAGTATACTTTTTAGCTGAAAGCTCAGAAGACCATCTTCTAGAATATTCGGAATATGAAATTAAGAAAGAGAAAATAGAAATAGAAGTTGAAGTAGAAGAAACACAGTATCACCTTCACCATAACTTGGACTCCAATGACGATGTAACACTGCTAGGCGTCAGAATAAAGAAAGAAAATGATGCCGTCGGACAGGAAAGTATTGCGGAGAAGGGTGGACAAGGAACTAAAGGTATGAATGATTATTTATCGTTATCAGCTCTATTACTAGGCATAATATTATTATGGAAGTGGGTATGGGATTAGAATAAAATGACAGTTCTTCTAGAGAGACACTTTATTTCCTCTTGCCACACACAACACAAATACAGTCCCTTGAAGTGACGGAGTTTCGACGTAGCACTGACATAGATCTGTCTGCCATTTCTGACGTAGCCTCCTTGACAGACACAGCACGACACAATCCTCTATACGGAAGTTATTCCAACTATACTGCACTGCACTTCACTACTTTTTCTTTTTATTAATTTTCCTTTCTTCTTTTTGACGTCTCATTTCACTATCTGTAATGCATTCCACCAACTGTAATGGTGTCAGTTCATAAAACCGTAATACTCTGTGTTACTTCCTTTTTTATGCAATGTTTGCTTAAAAAAAGAGTCTTCAGAGCACGGACGTCTTGCGAAGGCGTTTCCACAAGTAGATAGATAGATAGACACTTTATTGCACAAAACATTAAATTATTACACAAAAGATACAGTTATGTACAATCAGGCGGCCTTATTGCCAAAAGCGATATGTATGCGTGCGTTCTTGGCAAATAAGAATAATCAATATTTACCCCAGTCTAATATATCGCTTGCGGCATCGGTATGCCTCGAGGTCCTATCTAAAACGTGAAATCGTGATCTGTGTTTTTTCATTGAAACAACAACGCTTTATAGAGCAGGTACAATCCCCGGCAAGTATCTTGAGCGCTGGAGGAAAGAGTGGGGATCGCTTTGCGTATCTTACGAGACGATCATCGTATAAGAGACGTATCGTATACACCCACACAGCCCCCACCTTTTGAGGGATTTTAGAATGTTTATCTCCACACCTTAAAGTATAACTCTACCATTTTAAAAGTGTTGTTTTTTTTCTATTTACCCGCCCATTTTGGGATAAAATTAATTATTAGAATTTGTTTCTCATGAGTAAAATCAAAACGCTTTTTAGCTGTGGATGCAATGGGATGCTCGGAAGACAATTTCCTAGAATATGCGAAGGAATACGAAATTAAGAAAGAGGAAATAGAAGTAGAAGTTACATTAGACGATGTAGCCCTGCAAGGGCAAGAAGTTGTGAAGACGGGTGGACAAGGAACTAAAGGTAATACAATTGTATATCTCTAGCTTATGGGGGTAGAGGTAAGGAGTACTATCTCCTGCGGGCGGAAAGTTGAAAAAGCGTCTAGCTAGAGCAGTAAATAACTGTTCCAAACCCTCCAAAATAGCGCTAGCGTAGGAAAATGGTATGGTATGAATGTAGCAGCTGTTGACAGATTGAAGTATGCCGAATATGGAGTGACGAGTTAGAACATCTTTAAACATTTTAGTGGCTTTTAAATATGTAGGATAAAGCCATCCCTAAAAAAACGTTTGAACAATTTACCCTGTTGCTACTGTGGCGCCACCTAATTTAACGCACTTGCTGGACACTTTTTCAAAACAAAGATAGTACTCCTTACCTCTACTCTGCATACCCTAGCTATTCTAGACTTCGTATTTTTTTTGGATGTACCTATCTCTGGTAGACTTTGAAGAAGACCTTAGCCAGCTTCACTGTGTTTGGCGTGCACTGAAGGCATACAACCTAAGTCCGCCCTACTAGAGCGGTCGCCGCGACCGGGCCGAGTGTGAAGGTAGCGAAGCCTCAGCCCCCTAGCATGACCATCAAAACAAGATAAGATAAAGCGATATATCGACACCAACTGTAAAAATATGATAGATATAGCCGCCATGTTGAATCGCCATGCCGGTGACGTCACATGCTATGATCGATAAAAAATCAACATTGATGATTTTATTTTTTATTTTTGGACTTTTATATTTCACCGCCTTCCACTTTTTTTAAAATTCAACTTTGTTTGTTGTTTGGAAGAGTTCACTTCTAGCGACAAGATTGCCTACATTGTGCTATTCTTAATGTAGTTAAGAATAAGAATGATTTATTTGGCACAAACACAAAATAACAACAATAAAAACATAAAATAAGATAAAAATAAGCAAAACAAAAGAAACATCGTTTAAAATTATAAATACAAAATAAGATTAAAACAATTTAAAAAAAATTAAGTCTTGACACGAGGGTTTGTGCCAAAAAAGCCCTCGCTCGGCATTAGTCATGGCATGTCGGCATATTTATTTTCCTGTGATTTGTTTCTTTTGTGTGTTGTTGTGTTAATTGTGTACATTGACGACCTCCGTAGCCGAGAGGCGAGCATACCGGACTTGGTGTCGCTATCTCTGAGGTTTTCGGGTTCGATTCCCGGTCGGGTCAATGTAAAAAAATAACTTTTCTATATTGCCTCGGGTCTGGGTGTTGTGGTACCGTCGTTGTTTCTGATTTCTGTAACACAAGTGCTTTGGCTACTTACCACAGGATCAGAGCAATGTATGTGATGTTGTCCAATATATTTAAAAAAAAAAAATAATAAAGAGTATCTATCTATCTAAGGCGGCTATCTATCAAATTTAAAAAAAATATAGTGTCGATAAATCGCTATATCATATCGTGTTGGTCATGCTAGGGGGTCAGGCTCGTACGTGTCGGGCCCTATACTAGCGGGCGTGATCTGGGGGTCACAACAGCCATGGTCTACCACCATGTGACACACTCGCAAGAAACATGTAACAACATAATCTTTATTGTGTTTATAGGCGCTCTGCCTGTCTAGCATGACCAATCAAACACGATATGATATGATATGATATAGCGATATATCGACACCAACTGTAATAATATGATAGATATAGCCGCTATGTTAAATCGCCATGCCGGTGACGTCACATATTATGATCGCTGTTTTGTTGAAAATTCAAAATGGCGGCTATATCTATCATATTTTTACAGTTGGTGTCGATATATCGCTATATCATATCATATCATATCGTGTTTTAGTCATGCTAGGGGGGCTGGGACGTAATACGCGTATATTTTCAGGAGGACTCGCAGCATCGTCAAATACATTAAAGAAACTAACAGTTCATCGAAAAGGTATCAACAATTTGAAGATGAAATGTAACGACCATCAAAATAAGCAATATAATACAGGTGGAACACCGTTCACGTGTAATTACTGCGAAAAATCATTTAGATCAAAATCTCATTTGAATAAGCATGTAAAAATACACACGAGAGAAAAGCCATTCACATGTGATTATTGCGAAAGAAAGTTTTCTCTAAAAACTGTCTTCATCAAGCATATAATGCTACATATGGGCAAAAAACTGTTCACATGTAATTATTGTGAAAAAAAGTTTGCATACAAACAAAGCTTGGATAATCATGTAAGGATTCATACGGGAGCGTTCACATGTACTGGTTGCGAAAATGAGAAAGCATTCGGAAGTAGTTTGACCGTCAATTTAAGGATACATACGTGTGAAAAGCCGTTCACATGTAATTATTGCCAAAAAAAGTTTTCACGAAATTCCTCTTTGTCCAAACATGTTAGATTGCACACGGGTGAGAAGCCGTTCACTTGTGATTATTGCAAAAAAACATTTGCCACTAACTACTATTTGGTCAATCATGTTAGGACACATACGGGTGAAAAGCCGTTCTCATGTAATTATTGCGAAGAAAAGTTTTCACGAAAATCCTCTTTGACTAATCATTTAAGATTGCACACGGGTGAGAAGACGTTCACTTGTAGTTATTGCGATAAAACATTTGCTACTAACTACTATTTGGTCAATCATGTTAGAATACATACGGGTGAAAAGCCGTTTACATGTAATTATTGCAATACAAGTTTTACAAACAGAAGTTCTTTGAAATTTCATGAAAGGAAACGCTGTGAAAAGCTGCTTACAGATGCGAAAAAAGTTAACGAATAAACGGAGTTTGATATAAGCCCAACGCCGTTATATATCATTCAAAACATTTATTTTTGACCAATACTCACATGATGTCAGTGAAAACAAATATTACATAGACCATCTTACGTTTGTTATTGCCGTGATAGAAAACTGTGCGACCGAATTTATTTTCGTCCTTAAAGAATCTTATAATCTCTCTAAAAAAGAGCTAGTGGATTATTCTCGTTATGAGATGCAGATGTAAAATGACTGAAACTGACCAGACACGATTGTCAAACGCTGACTTGTCATGTACGGTCAAATAAATATTATTATTTATTTAGATACTCATTGACATAATTATTAATTCGTAAGGACAGGGCGGACCGCATGTTAAACAATTGCCACTAACGTTGTCCTAAAGTGGTCTTCTGTAGACCGAAGTGACGTAGTGGGCTGTCGGCTGTCGTCGAGAGCGAAGGTACGTTAAAATTAGGAAAATGATAAGTTTTGTCGTGTTACTCGTACTTAGACAAAAGCACAACTAATAAAAAGTATGATATTTCATATTAAAGGTAAATCAAAAATATTTTTAAGAACTTATTTACATTGCTTTAAAATTTTGTTTCCTCATTTTCAACGTTTGACATAATAGAAAGCAACGCATAGTGTGTCGCTGTTTATCCGTTTACGACACAATTTAGGATAGTTCTAATAGATGGCGTAAGGGTGTCATGTAATTCAATAATAGTAAAGATGTAATCTTGATGACATTTTTAAAAAATGCTGCATAATATAAAGCTTCAAACAACAACCACGCTAGGCAGGCACGCACACTACTACAAGCACGCGACGCCTCGTCGCGTACGCGCCGCATCGCGCCGCGCCGTCAGAGGAAGCAAGCGCAGCGATGCGAACGCGTTGCCATTTTGCCAGTGTTGCCGTTAGTGTTCAGACAACAGCACGTCAACCTACCACAGAACGTCAAATTTACTCAATAGATATTGATCTCTCTCTCTCTCTCTACGTGTCCTAACTTAGTTGAAAATCGGATCAATGAGCTCTAACTTTTTGGTTACTTTGACCAGCCGTCTTATAGCACTTACCCTATGGAGTAGAAATGTCATATGATTTGTTTGACAACTGTATTAATTATCTGTATTATTTTGTATGGATGTGAGTACCTATTGAGTAAGAGAAAAATCACTTCACTTACTAATTTCGGATAAATATGGTTCATATTGCTGCTCAATGGGGTACGGTCAGCCAAGAACAATAAAAAATATGCACAATTATTACGTATTATTTATTTGCTTTTGACGTGATATGGTAAAGAGAGCATTAGTAGCTGTCAGAATATTTTTCATGGGATAATCAACCCTGTTGTTTTATGACGCGCGAATGATTTTCAACCTAAGGGTGAAACCACTTGCTTGGCCGACTGTACCTACACAGTTAGTTATTTACAAGCGAAGCTAATAAAAGTGTTAAAATGGTCGTGCTTGTACAGTGACCGGCGGTAATATTGCACTTCGAACTTTGGAAAGAGACAATCGGCAAATTTCGGCTTCGTAATATAGCGTTATCTGTGTCGCACACGACGTTTGTTGACACTACATAGAGTTGTTAAAACCCCATTTATTTTGTTGATATTTTTATTAATGTCGTTGACCGTATACGGAAATGTTAGTTTTACAGCTCTATATATTTCACGACGGAATCAAAACAAAACAACATTATAGTATTTACTTCTGAATTCAAATTCTGATAAACGATAAATCTAATAATTGATGGACATGTAAATCAGCATTCGTTTGTATTCGGAAATGCGATGATAGCCGATGTGCAATATTCACCGCCGGGTACTGTAACTTTAAACAGTTTTGGAACAATGGTATCTTTAAAATAGCCATCAGCAGTCCCCCTAGCATGACCACCAAAACACGATATGATATGGCGATTTAACGACACCAACTGCAAAAATATAATGGATAGATATAGCCGCCATGTTGAATCGCCTGTGACGTCACATGTTATGATCGCTGTTTCGATAAAAATTAATAATAGCGTCTTTACTTATCTATTATATTTATATAAATAAAACAAAGTCGGGTTAGTTACACCATTTATAAGTAAAGAACGGCTGGACCGATTTTTATGATCTTTGATTTGTTGAAGTTGTCTCTGCCCCGAATAGCAGAATAACTATTTTATTTTTTTTATTTTATTTATTAGGACAACCAACAAGACAAACACTAATACAAGTAAGATACATATTTTGAGTTATACTGACTTAGAGCTAAGTCTAAGCGTCGTCTTAGTTATAGGCTGCCACGGCATGCAATGTGGACTACAGGTTTATTACAAAAAGTTAAACATTGTTAACAAGCTTAAATTGGTTTAAATTAGTCGAAGCTAAAAAGTACCTTAAAAGTATAATTTATTTTATTTTATTATAACTTTTAAATCTAAATCTAAAACATGTTTTTTCAACAACCGATTATCTCAAAGGTACCGGTGCAAAGGACTGCAGAATTTTTCGCCTGAATCTTTGCCGAACTATGAAAACATCAGAAAAATTTACAAAAAAAATTGGTTGTTTGTAAAGTAGGTTTACGATCGAGATGTTTACGTGATAACGTCTTAAGCGTAACACACACAGAGAGCGTGCGCGGGACGGCGACGGGTCACGACGGCAGTACGGCGGGTCTATTAACATAGGTTTAAATGGGCGCCCACAGACAGCGAGCGTGCGCGGAACGGCAGCGGGTCGTGCGCGGAACGGGTCCCGCGCGGCCCTTCCGCCGTCACAGATAGGCGGCGGGCGGACGGGTGGTGCGCGGGTGCGACGTTCGTTACATTCGTCGTGATACACGCATTCAGACCAAAGCGCTCACACAGAGAGCGTGCGCGGGTCGTGCGCGGAACGGGTGCCGCGCGTATACTACGACTGTTGTGTTATTTTACAAAACATTATCATTGTTCGCTATGGATTTGAATGAAAAAAGTAATTAAATATGTGAGGAAATAAAATGTTTGTACGAACTAGGTAATAATCTACTAAACTCAAGGTTGCTGTACTACGGTCACCCATCCATTTAGTGTCCACATTTGAGGTTGCTTAACCACGGTCACCCATCCATTTAATTTCAAAACTTGAGGTTGCTTAACCACGGTCACCCATCTATTTAGTGTTCAAATTTGAGGTTACGTAACCACGGTGACCCATCCATTTATTGACCAAACTTGAGGTTGCTTATTCACGGTCACCCATCCATTTAGGAAGCAAACTTGAGGTTGCTTAACCACCATAACCCATCCATTTTGTGTCCAAACTTATGGTTGCTTAACTACGGTCACCCATCCATTTAGTGTCCAAGCTTGAGGTTGCTTAACTACGGTCACCCATCAATTTTGGGGCTATACCTGAGGCTGCTTAGCCACGGTCACCCATCCATTTAGTCCAAGGTTGAGGTTGCTTAACCACGGTCACCCATCCATTTAAAGGCCAAACTTGAGGTTGCTTAACCACGGTCACCCATCCATTTGGTGGCCAAACTTGAGGTTGCTTAACCAGGGTCACCCATCCATTTATTGACCAAACTTGAGGTTACTTATTCACGGTCACCCATCCATTTAGTGTCCAGATTTGAGGTTGCTTAACAATCGTCACCCAAAATATCAATGTCATAAAAGTGGACCGTGGTTAAAGAACCTTAAGTATGGATACTAGGATGGGAGTGATGGGACCGTGGTTTTGACCTGACCATTGAATGGGTGACCGTGGCAAATCAACATTTAGTGACTAAATGTAAAAGTTATTGTGGTCAAGAAGCTTCATATTTTATATGCGTTATTGACCATAGCACAAATCCGAGCCGCGCCTTCGAATCGCTCCAAAACCGCGGCCGAACCGCTCCGCGCACGACCCGTTCTCTGTGTGAAGACGACGAACCGCGCAACTCACGTCGGAGAAACGACCCGTTCCGCTCACGCCTTCTGTGTGTGTTACGCTTTATTGGTGATATAAGTTTTTGGGAAGTAAGGAATTAATAAAGATAACAATTTTTTCAAATTTTAAATTACATCTATCGTTTTTAACTCAAATCAAACTTAACCGCACGAGAAAATCTCCATTCGTTGGTATGCCGCTAGAGTGAGAGAGACGGAAGATCGGTCCACTCACTCGAACGCTATGCCAGCCTCCGCTCGTGAGGATTCCGCGTGACAAGTTTCACGGAATGACTGGCAGCGCTCGAGATGAGACGGGAGATCGGTCCGTCTCTCTCTCGTTATACCTGCGATCGCGCTCGTGAGGTTTTGGTGTGACACAAGTTTCTGAACATGTCACCCGACTAAAACGATTTTAAAGACGTTATCACGTCAAAAATAAATTATTAGGCGGTACGAAGTTCGCAGGGACAGCTAGTCTATCTATATTTGGAGATATTTGGTCTGAGGTGGTAGTGTGTAAATAATAACTCCATTAATTGCTGAGTATCGAATGAATATTTACAGGAACAGGCTTTATTTATATGAAATTATTTACAAAGAAAAGAGTGTTTGACCAATTAAAAAATACAGATATTAGCCAATAGGGCGCAGTTATTGTTCTCTCTTTCCTCCACGTCTTCTCGTTTGTTTGCCGCGTCTCCCACCACGCACAGGTGTCTGCGGGGGTCGGACGTGCGGGGCAGGGAGCGCTCGCGCGCGCCGCGCAGTGGAAACTGGAGATCGCCTCGGCCATTTCATCGGCGGCGGCGGCGCAGCGTGTACGCGCACAACGAGGAGTGCTCGTGCCGCGGCGTGGGTGCCGCGTTCACACAAAACAGCTCTTCTCAGAGCTACCATCCTGTTTCGACTTGACGTAGTTCTTTTCAGAACTGTTCGCTTCTGTTTCTGTCGATGAGACGGCGCGTGCTCGGTGGCTTGTGTGTTGTGCGAGTAGCTACAGTACTCCCCTTCAAGTGAAACGTACAGGCTTCTTGATGATACGTCCATGACTTGTTTGCTTCACTGCTGATGGTATGGTATCTTGGTTTTGTTGTGAAGGTAAAGGTACGGTAACTTGGCTTGAGGTAACTTGGTTATGTTGAGATGGTAAGGTGACTGCGTCTGTGTCTGGTAACAGGTAAGCTGGCTTCAATCTGTCTATTGATACGTTGGTTTCGCGATCCGGTAATTGTACTGTATACACTTTGTCGGTTCGCTTGATCACGCGATATGGGCCTTCATATGGTTGTTGAAGTGGTTTCTTGACGGCGTCTATTCTTATAAACACATGACTGCAGGTATGTAGGTCGTTATGCACGAATATGTGTTGCTTGTTGTTATGAGTTGTAATACACTGTGGCTTATTTTCTTCTATGCTTGCACGTAGTCTTTCGACGTAGTTGTTATCCAATGCAGACGTCGACGTGGGTAACGTAGTTGCAGAAAAAAAATCACCGGGTAGGCGTAGTGTGTAGCCATAGACGAGTTCGGCGGCGCTTACCCCACTGTTAGTGTGTAGGGCGGCGCGTAGTCCAAACAACACTGTAGGTAATTCGGTGAGCCACGATTTTGAGGTAGTTAACTTCGCGCGTAGTGCAGTTTTTAGGGATCGGTGCCATCGCTCGACTATTCCGTTGCTTTGTGGGTGGTAAGGCGTAGTCCGTGTTTTCTTTATTCCCATTATCTTCATTAGTTTTTGGAATAGCTGACTCTCGAACTGACGACCTTGATCACTTGTGAGCGTTGATGGGCATCCGAATCGAGTAATCCAGTGTTGATAGATAACGTCCGCGACCGTTTCGGCGGTAATGTCATCTGTAGGTATTGCTTCGGGCCACTTTGTTAGTCGGTCAATCATAGTGATGAGGTAGCGATGTCCTTGACTTGTTGTAGGTAGAGGTCCAACAATGTCGATGTGTACATGTTGAAAGCGTTCTGTTGGCGGGAACTTTGATGTAGCGGAGATAGTGTGACGTTGAATCTTGCTTTTCTGACAGTCGATACAGCTTTTCGTCCTTAGATACAATGTATCCTAGAAACTTTACTTCAGTTTGGCCTAGGACACATTTCGCTGGGTTGATGGTGATGCCGTAATCTTCTAGTCGTTGTAAAACGGTGCGTAGGTGGTTTCTATGACTTTCTTCGTTATCCGAAGCTAGGAGCAAATCGTCGACGAATGGATAGACGAAGTCAAGGTCACGCAGTACTTCGTGTATGAAACGTTGAAACGTTTGACCTGCGTTCTTGAGACCTGGGCACATTCTCGGAAATTCGAACAGTCCGAATGGCGTAATGATGGCGGTTTTTTCTATATCTTTTTCGTGCACCGGAAGTTGCTGATAGGCACGGTTGAGATCCAAGGTCGAGAACACTTGCTTGTTGTGAAGTTGGTAGGTGAAGTCTTTCATTCTTGGTACGGGGTAGCGGTCGGGCTTCGTGATATTGTTGAGTCGTCGGTAGTCGCCACACACGCGTAGATCGCCATTTTTCTTCGGCACAATGTGTAAGGGGCTTGACCACGGACTCTTGCTTGGTCTGCAGAGACCTTGTTGAAGCATATTTTCGAATTCTTTCTTTACTTGATTGTAGCGGTGTGGTGGGATTGGGCGGGCACGACAGTGAAGAGGCGGGCCGGTCGTTTCGATGAAGTGTTCGACGTCGTGTTTAGCGTTGAGTCTCATTGAAGTAAGTCGAGTTGTTCCGGGGTACTCTGCTAGTATGTCATGGTAGGACTGCCTTTCATCGATGCTTCTTATTGTAGGTGTGTCGGTGAAACGTCCCGTGGCATTAGTGACAAGTTTGGTCACGTCGTCGATGAGGCGCTGATTTTTCAAATCAACAAGTAAATTGTGATGTTTGAGGAAGTCAGCTCCGATGATAGGTTTGGTGACGGCAGCTACGATGAACTTCCACTTGTAAGGTCTTCGAAGGTTCAGGTTGAGGTCAAGTGTCTTCTCGCCGAATGTAGGTATTATAGTGTTGTTGGCTGCGTAGAGGTTAAACGGAAGCGGTTTCTCAAACGTCCCCTTTCTTTTCGGTATAACTGAGATGTTGGCGCCGGTGTCGACTAGAAATGTCATGTTCGAGTTTTTGTCTGTGACGAATAGGCGGTATGATTTGTTTCCTGCGCTGGGTTCCGCCTCGGCCAACGCTTGATTTAGTTTTCCGGATTTTGGTCTTGCACGAAACTGCACGGTGTTGTGCATCGTTTCGCATTCTTGCCAAATCTTCGATGATAGTAGCAGTGAGGCGACGGAGTAGCGGAGCGGTCACGGCGAGAGTTGTTGTCGTGTGAGCGAGATGGAGATGTCTGCCTTCTCTGTTGGTTTCGTGAATTATTTCGGTAGCGATTCGGCGATGAGTTGCGATACGTTCGAAGTTCAGAGATTTCAGTTTGCAGTTTTCTTATTTCTTCAACGAGAAACTGCATACTGTACTGACTGTCTTGTTGGTGGTGTGTTGCGACGGTTGACACGGCGGAGACTTGATGGTGTTGCTCGAGCATCTTGTCGGCGAGTTTGGCAAGTTCGTCTAGTGCCGTGGTTTGACTTATGGTGTCGCTGACAACGAGAACGGAACGAACGTGTGGTGGCAGCAGGTTCATCCACATCAGTCTGAGCGTGTTGTCCGGTACCTTGTTGAGAGCGAGGGTTTTCATGCGGCGGAGTAGCTGGCTGGGCTTCTGGTCGCCTAACTCCATGTCGGAAAGTAGCTTCTGTAGTTGCCTGCCGTCGGACTCCTCGTAAACAGAGATCAGCCGTTCCTTCAGAGCGGTGTAGTGGTGGTCAGCAGGTGGGTTGTACAGTAGATCGCAGACTTGTTCGATGTCTTCCTTATGAAGCTGTGCGATAACCATTTGAGCACGCTGAGCTTCGCTTCTTTTAAGGTCGTTCGTGGCGGCTTCAAATGCGATGAACCATAGGCGCGGTTTGTCACGCCAAAACGGTGGGACGCGCATTGATAGCGCGATGCCGGCGACTTCGTGTGGGAGCGGGATGGTTTCCAGCGGTCCTGAAGCTGGTTGTTGAGGCAGCGGGAGCGGGTGGTTTTCTTCAGTCATTGTGTTCACTGGTCGGTGGTCACCACTTTGGAGATATTTGGTCTGAGGTGGTAGTGTGTAAATAATAACTCCATTAATTGCTGAGTATCGAATGAATATTTACAGGAACAGGCTTTATTTATATGAAATTATTTACAAAGAAAAGAGTGTTTGACCAATTAAAAAATACAGATATTAGCCAATAGGGCGCAGTTATTGTTCTCTCTTTCCTCCACGTCTTCTCGTTTGTTTGCCGCGTCTCCCACCACGCACAGGTGTCTGCGGGGGTCGGACGTGCGGGGCAGGGAGCGCTCGCGCGCGCCGCGCAGTGGAAACTGGAGATCGCCTCGGCCATTTCATCGGCGGCGGCGGCGCAGCGTGTACGCGCACAACGAGGAGTGCTCGTGCCGCGGCGTGGGTGCCGCGTTCACACAAAACAGCTCTTCTCAGAGCTACCATCCTGTTTCGACTTGACGTAGTTCTTTTCAGAACTGTTCGCTTCTGTTTCTGTCGATGAGACGGCGCGTGCTCGGTGGCTTGTGTGTTGTGCGAGTAGCTACATATATATATATAAATGAATTGCTGTTCGTTTGTCTCGCTAAAACTCGAGAATGGCTGGACCGATTTGGCTTATTTTGATCTTGAAATATTTGTGGAAGTTCAGGGAAGGTTTAAAAGGTCAGAAAATATTTTAAAAAATGCAAGGAAAGTAGTAAAACAACTATTTTATTTTCCTATACAAACTGTTCGTACCTGTCAAACGAATTGGCGGAACGAAGTTCGCTGGGTCAGCTAGTTTTTAATAAAATTGACTGTTAGTGTCGATAAATCGCTACATCATATCGTGTTTTTGTTGTCATGCTAGGGAGGCTGGTATACTAATTATGATGTAATCAATTTCTAGGTGTAAGTTACAAATGCAAATAAACAATAAATTATGAGTCTTATTTTATTAAAAAAATTAACAACCCTACTGTCAAAAGCTAAATAAAATATCATCATAGCTGCCACATTAAAACAAAGCTTTCTGCATGACCATAGTTTTTTTTTTTTTTTTATTAAGTTTTTGGCTTGCGCGGCTTGCGTTTAGCCATAACGATATGTGGACAAAAGGTAAGGAAACGTTTGGAATCAGAAATTTACCGGGAAATTAGAAGAAAGGATCAGGGTAGTAGGTGAATGAGGAATAAAAGGGTTTACGAAATTAGAAAATAAATTCTTAAGTATAAACATATGTAAGTATAATAATTTAGGATATTATGTTATTTATAATTTTATATTATTTAAAATTAAATACTTAGATAAACACTTATATATATCATAATCATATAAGTATAGAAGACAGGATATGGATGTAGGAAAAGGGACACGGAGGGATAGCAGTGATGAAATAAAAACTGAACGATTATGTTTTTGGCAAGTGAAAAATATGTGATTTAAATCACCCACCTCGACACCGCACTCGCATAGATTGCTTTCTATTATATTAAGCCTTGCTAGGTGGACTGGGGTACAAGTATGCCCCAGTCTCATACGAATAATACTTGTAGCAGAAAATTTATCTAAACTTGTTCTAAAAAACCAAGGCCTAATAGGAATATATGGTTGAATTTGCTTATAGGATCTGCCTTTAGTCTGACTACTGATGTCCCATTCTTCCTCCCATTTTTTAAACAAATTAACTTTAGGTAGAGCAACCAAATCGTGACTATAGTTCTTATACGGGAAAAGATCACCAGAGCTTATAGCATTATTGGCTAACAAATCTGCTTTTTCATTCCCAGAAATACTACTATGACCTGGAATCCATACAAAAGTTACGGCAATGCCTTTTAGTGAGCAAGTGTGTAATAATTTTCTACACTGAATAATGACCGGAAAAGAGATATTTGATTTGAATGGAAATTTTGCTAAGGATTCTAAGGCACTTTTAGAGTCAGTAAAGATAACAGCTTTATGCAATTTCATAAGTAGAATGTATTCTAATGATTTAAAAATGCCAAAGCATTCACCAGTGAATACAGACGATTCAGGTGGCAGTTTAACCATTTGACTTATTTTGTACTGGGAATGGTAAACACCTACACCAACATTACCATCACTTGAGTGTTTGGAGGCATCACAGTATAAATGATGCCAATCATACCAATCATTTTCTAAAATTAAATTAAACTTTATACCAGCATGGATATCAGATTTGGAAATATCAATATCAAAAATAATATTGGGGAAAATAATTAATGAATCAAAACTGGAACAGAATATAGGGAGGTTCATAGATTTGTGTGTAGGAGCTTGTAAAGAGAGTATTTTACGAAAACTAACAATTAGACATGGTGGTGATTTGTGTGACCAATAAGCAGAATTTTCTATCAGTTCAGACAGAGATTTTAGTTTTGGAAAAAGAGGATGATTTGATAACTGTAAAGCTCTAAATAAGAATTTGTCGCACAGGAACTGACGCCGAAGCTTTAACGGCGGTTCTACACATTCAATTTGAAGTGCGTTATTAGGGCTAGATTTCATTGCGCCTACAACTATTCGAAGGGCTTTAGTCTGGATGACATCAAGTTTCCTAATACCTACAACACTACAAGGTTCTATAAATTGGGTGCCATAATCCAGAGAGCTTCTGATAAGGGCATTGTAAATAAGTTTTAAGTTAAAAGGATGAGCCCCCCACCAGACTCCAGCCAAGCATCTTAGTATGTTGAGGAGACGTTCACATTTAGCGCTGATATTATAAAAGTGTGTGAATCCAGTTAATTTCGAATCCAAGGTGACCCCCAGAAATTTGGCCTCATTGTTCGCAGGAATATTTAAATTATCATATTGAACTAATATAGGGGGAGGGCATCGCATTCTGGAAAAAAGAACAACTGAGCTTTTCGCAACAGAGAGTGATAATCCATTTTTATCTAGCCAGGACTTAAGCATTTCAAGAGAAGAAGTGAGTGATGAGCAAAGTGTTGCAACGCTTTTATCAGAAAAGTACAGAAGAAGATCATCTGCATATTGCAATATGCTAACATTATTGGTAAGTGAAGATTCTAAATCATAAGAATAAATATTAAACAGTAGCGGACTCAATACTGACCCCTGTGGAAGCCCATTAAATAAAAGTCTAGAGTTTGTAGAATTTTCGGATACAACATGAATACTGCGTTCTACTAAAATATTTAAGATTAAATTGATCAATAAAAAGGGTACATTTAACTTTATTAACTTGTCTCGAAGAATAGATAATACCACATTGTCATATGCGGACGTAATATCTAAAAAAGCTGCTAAAAGGTGCTGATTCCTAGAAAAAGCTAATCTAATATCAGTGGTAAAAATAGCAATGCTATCGGAGGTGCTTCTACCCTTTCTAAAGCCAAATTGGTAGTTGCTTAACAATCCTCTGCTTTCTATAAACCACTCAAGCCTATTTTTAATTAGATGTTCGGCAATTTTAATTAAAACTGAGGAAAGAGCTATGGGGCGATATGACTCAGGGTTTGATGGATTTTTATTTGGTTTTAAAATTGGAATCACCTCCTGTACTTTCCATGATGGAGGGAGGTATCCAGAATGCATGATGGAATTTATAAGAGACAGATAATAAGACAGAGTTGAATCATTCAGATGAACTAAGAAAGAGTAAGGTATTCCATCACTGCCAGGCGCAGAGTCCTTTACATAACTCAGAATACCTTTAAGCTCAGATAAATTGAAAGGAGAGCTTAATTCAGAGTTATTTATATCTAAGGAATGAGGCTGTTCATCATATATGTTCAGTTCTTGAGGGACTGAAGAAGGAGCTAATTTATCTAAGAATTTATTTACTATTGGCTCATAAAGAAAGTTAGGACCAGAGTCTTTAAAAACAGATCTAAAACGTCTTATATTAGCCCAAACTGCTGATGGTGAGGTTTCAGGAGAAATAGAATGGCAGAACTTTCTCCAACCTTCCCATTTCTTTTGTTTAAATAATTTCTTGGTACTGTTTATAATATTGGAGAGATTATCAAAGTTTTCCGTCGTAGAATGTGAAGTATAAAGTTTTTCAGCCTCTTTCCTTTTTTTTACAGCTTGCGAGCATTCCGTGTCCCACCATGGTGGGGGAGGTAACTTATTTCTCCTGATGTTTTTGGCGGGAAATACTTCATCTGCAGCTTCTAACAAAAGAGTCGCTAAAGCTTCAGCACAGTTTGAAAGACTATTATTTTGGATATCAGGCAATAATGTCATTTTTTGATCCACTGTTTGTCTGTATAAATTCCAGTCAGCGTTTTGAATTTTATATTTAAGTCGGGGAGGGCGATTATATTTCGGTTTAGCCATAGTTGGAAAATAAATGGAAATTGGAAAATGGTCACTACCGTGTGTGGAAGGGAAAGTTGACCATGTTAAAGAAGAAGCAAGATTTGGAGTACAGATAGTTAAGTCAGGAGCACTAGGTCCCTCGTGGGGCTTTGTGCGGCGGGTAGGACTTCCAGTATTCAAAAGGCATAAGTTATTATTGTCTAAGAAGTCTATAATTCTGTTACCATAGTGATTGGAACTGGCGCTACCCCACGATTGGTGTTGAGCGTTAAAATCGCCCATAACTATAACAGGTTTGGGAATATTACTTAGAATTTGTTCTAGTTCATCATATACGGCTGTTGATGGGTGAGGTATATAAACAGAAACAAAAGAGATACCATGTAGAGATGCAGCTATTATAGAGAAAGTATTACTATGTGATGGAAGGGGAATATGAGTAAATGGAACAGAATGATGGATAAGCAAAGCAACTCCACCATAACTATCAGTTCTATCTTCTCTGGCACAAGAGAAACCAGAAATTTTAAAAATAGAATCTGGCCGAAGCCAGGTTTCTTGTAAGGCAATTAAAAATGGATCAAATTTATTAATAATATGTAATAACTCGCTTTTCTTATTATTAATGCTTTGACAGTTCCATTGAACTGCTATAGAGAACTTTTTCATTAACAGCAGAACTAAGGTCAACTACGAGATCATTGTTTTTTAAGGCAGCGTTGGACGGTGATATTAAATTTGATTGATTCAATGAGGAAATTAATGTGATAATTAGTTCTTTAATAGACATATTGGACAAAGTATTAGTGGTATCACTATTAATCAAAATACTTTTGCTTGGAGCAAAAGGAGTATTATATTCATTAGTCATAGCTTGATGTTGGTCACGGTCATAACTTTTTCCTGGTTTGAATGGAGATCTAGGTTTCATTAATACAGTTTTTCTGTAGGAATTCCAACCTGGATTATTATTGTGGACATATTTTAATTTAGAGCTTGAAGAATGAGGGGTGGGAATCTGTTGTTGTGGAGGTCCTCCAGATAATAAAACATCTGCAAAGGACTTACTGATAGGGGGGTGTAACTTTAGTGCTTCAGCATAAGTAATACAACTTTTTGCCATAGTCTCTTTTATACTCTTTTGTCGAGAGAACTCAGGACATTTCCTATTAGTAGCTTGATGGGAACCTGAACACAAAAAACATACAATATTCTCTTCCTCAACATCACAAGTGTCACCTGTGTGACCAAGTCCACACTTATAACATCGGGGAAGGGACCTGCACTGGCTTTTTACATGTCCATAGCGACAGCATTGAAAACATTGAATGGTCGGATAAATGTAAAGGTCTACTGGCAATGAATTATAGCATAGAAAGATTCTTTTTGGTAGTATCTGACCATCAAATGTAACAACAACTGTCTCAATGGGGACGAATTCAGATTTTCCATTAATCATATTCTTTTTATTTAAGCGTCTGACTTTAAGAATTTTACCACACCCTACTGGTACAGATATATTATTTAAAATATCTTCATCATTCCATTCAATAGGAACTCCTCTGATTACTCCCATGCGGGTAACATTGAATATTGGTACGAAGGCCTTGTAATTATTTAACTTCAGTATATCATTTTTTAAAAAGGCATTGGCATCTTCAAAACTAGAAAAAGACACTGAAACTCGGTTTCGACCTATCTTTTTAAGACTTCCATCTACAATACCTCTTACAGACTTTTTTTTCAAAAAGTGACCAACTGTAACTGGATGCAAAGAACAGTTTTGATTGGGAGTGGTTTGTTCTTTTTGTATATGAACTACATAAGGTGAAACATCAGTAGCCTGATACAAATGTCTGCTAAATGAGTTCGGAACAGGGTTTTTATCTGATGCTGTGTGAGAAGTAACAGGAGTCGGAGTGGAAAAGTTTAAATCACATATTTGTTCAGTACTTTTAACAATATTCGCTTGTTCAATGTAGTTAGGATTTTCACAACGACAATCAGAATCATTCACAATACCGATCACAGAAGACTTATCATGACGACTTCGTCGCTTTTTATTACAATGCTTGCATATTTTGCGCGCAGATGTTCTTTTTCTCTTAGGGCGACTAGTTGCATTCTCACCGTCCGTGTCCAACAAAGAACCCTCAGTATCCATACCTGACTGACTTTGTGTAATTGTAATAAAATGAGACGCCTGGGGCACCGAGTTAACATCTTGAGAGGGTATTGTGTTCCAATCCTGGAGGGCCGTCCCTCCAGGATCCTCTGGCTCGTTCATGTCGGCGGCAAAAAAGTTTAAAACTTACCCAGAACTGATAATAACTATATCACACAATTAAATATACTACATACGAATAAAAATACAAGATTATTAAGCACTTCACCACCAATCTGATACTTTTTCAAAAATAATTTGCAAAGAGCAAGAAAAATGACGTCCTTCAAGATCGACGTTTCCCGCGCTTTTTCGACCATAGTTGAATGGCAGATAATGCTTATAACATTAAGTCCACCTTTTGTACACTTCAAAAGTTTTAATGTTAGTTGTGTGGCGTGCTCATTAAGCATCACAGTTAAAGACTTGAAAGGATTCATAACCGATTTCTCAACCACTTGGCTTATTTCACGGATATTTCCAAAAAGGTCAAAGGATACATGAATCTTCATGCACATTTTAAAATTACTTAAATCATTAGAACACTGTAGTAACTCGAAAGATAATTCTGAATCCAAAGATACTTTGTAATCGTAATCCTTCAGTCAACTTCCGCCAGCCCAAGGATCGACCAATGGCAGCGTTTGACCTTACAATGTCAAGACGAGTCCGTAGGTAGCCGCGTCGGTCGCCATCTGTCACCGGCTTTAATTTGGTTCCATATTCCGATACTACGTCCTACAGCGCCAAATAAACGCTTATGTATGAAACGGCATGCAAATGCAATACATGAATATAATTAGAATTTAGAATTAATCATATTTGCTTAAATTATGGTAGTAAAAGTTGATACAAAGTAATTGTGTGCTCATGTTTTGCTACATAATGATAGCATGCAAACTTAATAGCATTTAATTAGGGATAATACAATCAATCATAAAATTAAAATTTAATTAATAGCAATACTTTAAATAAAGCAAAATCAAATTCATTGCAATAAGTATGTCAAAAAAAAGTGTGGAATGAGATCATAATTTAAGAAAGTCGTTTAAGTCGTAGAAGCTACGCTCACTGAGCCATTTATAGAGCCTACTCCTATATAAATTAATAGCGAGCATTTTTAATTCATTTGGTCATTTCATTTCAAAATTAGTTCTGGGTTTAGAAACTAGTGGCGCTTTAAATGGGTATACAAAATAAACACACTTTGTATAGGATAGTCATTACTTATTTATGTCAGCGCAACAGAGATGGACGCTACAGATCAAGTAAAGTTCCTAGAGTTCGGGACGTTTGGCTGTATGGCTCTGTACCATTGCCTTTCCCTTTGAGGATAAATATTACTACTACTGACTTACCTACTGAGTTCGGGACGCTGTCAGTCAAGTGTCAAAACCACCGACAATACATGTCAAAAAGCCGCTATTTGGCTTTGTGATGTGTGTGTAAATTGTTATTTGTTAGTGTTATTGTTTGTTGTAATTTAACACGATACGTACATGTAGTGTGGTGATTTATTGTAGATTTTAACAATAAAATAAGGTACAAGTAAAATAATTGCCTCCAAAGCATCTTTAACAGCAAAAGCACATAATAGAAAATTATTTGTCGTTTATTGTGTTTTAAAATGGTTTTAATGCTGGTTTTACTCTTCGTTTCAGCCAAAAATGTCTACTATCCAGATTTGCAGGACATGTTTGGCCACCGATACTCGTATGTACACAATCGCCAATACACCCCTGCAACTTTTTTATGAAAAGGTTACCAATCTAACGGTAAGAGTAATCAAATTACCTAACTAAATCATACTATCATTTCAGCCATAGGGCGTCCACTGCTGAACATAGGCCTTCCTCAATGACCTATCATTGGGGGGATTGCCAATACTCGCCACGCTTGGCAGGCGGGTTGGCGTGTGCAGTTTTTTATACAATTTCACACGTAGACGCTGCTGCTTGTCTTGTGCTACAGGAATTAGTCGCCTCTTACCACACGCCTCCTGTTGGCGGTGGGGAAGTGTAATCTTTACGGCCGTCCCCACACGGCACCCTTAGTATATTAATAATATCAGTTAGATTGAAACAGGATTAAAATGCTTCCCCTGATCCTATCCGCATCTCAGACCCAGCTATCACAAATGTAGTTACTAGTTTTGCATGGTTTAGTAACTCATGATATTTTAGTTATTCAAACAATTGAAGTCATAATGATCAAATAAATCTTTTTTTTTTTGTAGCTCAAAACTCAACATGATAGACAGTCTGTGGTGTGCTATATCTGCTACCACTTACTGAAGAAGTGCCAGAAGTTTGCTGACAGTGCAGTCAGAGCTGACAAAGTGCTGCAACATATATACACCAGTGGGATTCAGGTAGTTATATATATATATTTTTTTGTAATGTCATATCGCACTGCCCACAAAACATCTCTGTTTAGCCTTATGGTCGACTGGTAGAGAATGCCACATGGCATTAAGTCCACCTTTTGTATGATTTTATTTTGTGCAATGAAGTTTAAATAAATAATAAATTGTATGGGATGTTTGTTAGGCCATCTTTTCCACTGGGCTCTCTGGGCACTTGCTTAGGGCCTTACGATTGATGGAGCCCCCTAGTTCTATTTATGTAGTTCAATAGTATCAAAGTCATAGGGGCGCCATTATCCCATGTGCCCAGGACCCCAAATAATAGGTCAAAGATGGCCCTGGATGTTTGATTTTATTTGTCAACAATAATTCTATCAGTATTTTATCGCCTAAATTATGAATGGTTACACACAATGGTTACACAATGTAAATAATAAACCCATTTATTCCATTCCTCTAAATTTTTACATTTCAAATGTTGTTAGTTTATGTATAAGCTAGTGACTTATTGTAGTTATTTATGTGTTAGTTAACAACTAGTCCAGTTGTTTCTATAGGAATGGATCTCGATTGAGTATAGGCCTCCTCCAGACTTCCATAATTCTCTGTTTTTGCTTTTATGCATCCAGTCTTTTCCTGCGATCTCTATTACATCATCAGTCCATCGCTTAATTGGTCTTCCAACTCTCTCACACTCATCACTAATGCTAAGGGTTGTAATTTTACAGATAACAAAACAATTTGTGGGTTCGTTCGAACAAAGACACTTGTTTACATACTATAAGACACCTGTTACTCATGTCAATTTTGAGAAAAAAGTTAATGAAGATATCAATTTACCAAATACGATAAATGAGAGTATCAAAATTAAAGTGGAGATTGAAGAAGAGGAAACAGGTATGAAACTTGTTATTTACTCTGACTCTGACTAATATTATTAGAAGTATCTTCACAA
The DNA here is from genome assembly GCA_963576865.1 of Anania hortulata. Lineage (NCBI taxonomy): Eukaryota > Metazoa > Arthropoda > Insecta > Lepidoptera > Crambidae > Anania > Anania hortulata. The sequence continues at coordinate 2,362,337 of OY756417.1, read as the reverse complement.
CACACACGCACACGCGCGCATTCACACACTCACACACGCACACGCGCGCATTCATACACACGCACACGCACACGCGCGCATTCACACTCGCACACGCGCGCATTCACACTCGCACACGCGTGCATTCACACTTGCACACGCGCGCATTCACACTCGCACACGCGCGCATTCACACTCGCACACGCGTGCATTCACACTTGCACACGCGCGCATTCACACTCGCACACGCGCGCATTCACACTCGCACACGCGTGCATTCACACTTGCACACGCGCGCATTCACACTCGCACACGCGCGCATTCACACTCCTACACGCGCGCATTCACACTCACACACACACACACGCACGCATATTCACACACACACAAACACACACGCACGCACGCACACACGCACATATACACGCTCACATACACACGCGCAAACAAGCTCAAGCCCTGCTCTCAGGCCACATCCAAGCCAAGTTAGAGAAGTTTGTTTTCCTTATTACCTTGACCGGGAATCTAGACTACCCGTGAACGACTCCCTGGCCCTTTAGCATGACCACCAAAATACGATATAATATTGCAATTTATCGATACCAATTGTCATTTCTGTCAATAATGGGCTAGTTTCCTAAAAAAATCTAATTAGTCCGTCAGTTAGATTAACAGAAAATATTGGACACATATTTTTATCTTTTCTCAATCAAACAAAAAATGATTACAGTTCCCCGTACTGTTACCCCTTGCGACACTTTTTAGCAAGGCGTGATGTCACTCCCAAACTTTGATGCGCTTTATCTTCGTAATTTTTTGTTTGATTGATAAAAGACAAAATATGGGTCCAATATTTTTTGATAAACTAACTGACGGACTAAATAGAATAATCTTTTTTTTGACCCAAGAATCTAGCCTATTCGTGTCGATTTATCGAATTTGTTGTTGAATTTTTATTGAAACAGCGATCAACATTATGCCGTCACCGTCACGGCGATTCAACACGGCGGCTATATCTAATCAATTCAATTCAATTCAATATATTTATTGAATTCTATAATGTTTACAGTTAGTGTCGATATATGGGCATGCCGTTGCGTAATGCGTGAGAAACGATGTCCTCCCTTGCCCCACTCTCCTCACCGCTCTGCATCTCCCAAGGACCTGACTCAGTAAAGTAAAAAACTATCCTATCAATACGATAATCGTTGTTCGGATTGCTTACTACGAAACGCTTCAGATTTTTAAAATAATACGTTAAATAACATTTTATTCATTCATTCACGAATTCGTTCCGAAAATATGTCGCATCCGATTAAAGCATCGGCACTCAAAAGTGTTACGTAGTTAGTAAGCCTATCTTTTGCGGATGTTTTATCTTTCGTTTCGTCCGAAACATCGTATTTCGTTTTTCGTAGTAGGCTTCCAGGCCTCACCTCAACTGTAAGGTGATTTCGGGCCATACTCTACGAAACGGGCCCAGTGCGCGTTTGTGCAGGGGTGTTGTGGGGCCAGTGACTTAATCTTACTATCACATGTTATGAAGTCGCCCTCTTGCCTAGGCTTCGCGACTAGTATCAAGCGATATTAGCCGGGCCCAAGTTTTAACGTGCCTTCCGAAGCACGGAGATGCTTGTGATAAATGTAACTTTGACTTTAACTTTGACGACCTCCGTAGCCGAGAGGCGAGCATACCGGACTTGGTGTCGCTATCTCTTCGGTTTCGGTTTCGATTCTCGGTCGGTCAATGCAGGAAAATAACTTTTCTATATTGTCTCGGGTCTGTGTGTTGTGGTACCGTCGTTGTTTCTGATTCCTGTAACACAAGTGCTTAAGCTACTTATCATAGGATCAGAGCAATGTATGTGATGTTGTCCAATATTTATTTATTTAACTAAATATGGTTGCAATGGTCACCCATCCATTCAAAACCGCGGCGTAGGTGGCTTGACTTTGGTAATCACTACCACAGCGCTGCCGCCACTGAGCTACAAGCACCTCATTAAGGCCGTACCCCCCCCCCCCCCCCCCCCCCCACCAAAACTCGTTTTTTTATCCACCTTTTAGCAGCTTTGTACTTCTTCATCTATACGGTCAATCCCGGTTGCGTCCAAAGCCATCGCTTTGGAGCCCAGGGTCCGCTTTCCTTGATTACTCCTCCACTTCGCGCGGTCTTGAGCGTCTCTAGTTGTGAGATCATTGGCACGCATGTCAGCCCTCACAACGTCAAGCCAGCATTTCTTGGGTCTACCCCTTTTGCCAGGACATAGCGGTGGCATGGCCAGACATTTGTTTCCTACCTAGCTTGCCGGTTTCTGCAAAACACTTTCTACTCCTTATTAAATGTATAAAAAAAGTAAAACTAATGGAAGTCACTGGGGGAGGCATATGTTCAGCAGTGGACGTCCTATGGCTGTTTCTCTGGCGTGCCGTACGACATAGTAAGGAAATTCATGCTCAAGGAAGAAATTGCCTTAACAGTAACGTAAAATGCTTTTTAGCTGTGGATGCAACTAAATTCTCAGAAGACAAAATCCTAGAAGATCCAACACAAATCAATAGCACTGACCCTTTGCAATGCATCGGTATAAAGAAAGAAAATGAAGCCTTTGGACAAGAAAGTTTTCCAGAGAATAGTGGACAAGGAATAGAAGGTAATATTGATGATAATAGGTTACTTATTAATAGGGAATATGCACGAAAACAATATATTGTTTGTACCATATTTATAACAAACTAGCTGACCCAGCGAACTTCGTTACGCCAATTAGTTTGACAGGTCGAACATAGGAAAATAAAATAGTTGTTTTTCTACTTCATTGTTTTTTTTTATTTTATTACTTTTTAAACCTTTCCTGAACTTCCACAAATATTTCAGGATCAAAATTATCCAAATCGGTCCAGCCATTCTCGAGTTTTAGCGAGACAAACGAACAGCATTTCATTTTTATATATATAGACTAGCTGTTGCCCGCGACTTCGTCTGCGTGGTCTTTAGGGGTATGAAAAATAGATGTTGGCCGATTCTCAGACCTACTCAATATGCTCACAAAATTTCATGAGAATCGGTCAAGCCGTTTCGGAGGAGTACGGGAACGAACATTGTGACACGAGAATTTTATATATAAGATTAAGACTATATGAAATTATAGTGATAATTGTAAAAAGAAAATTTATTTTAAGTAAAAAATTACATTTATACAGTAATTAGAAATTTTGATATACCTCTCTTTCTAAAACAACTTTTACTATGAAAAATGTATGGCGGACGTGTACTGTGACGTCACGGTACATGTCGGATCTCCTGGTCTAGCACGCGACTTAAATGGGTTGTAATTCAGGTATAAAACAATATTTTTCGAAAATTCTTTAAGTTTTATTAATTATAATTAAGTACTATTTTATTTTAAGACCAAATAAAATTATATGCATATTCCCTATTTTTCAGCATAGTAATGTAAATAATGTCGTTGATTATGTTTCTAAATATCGAATAAGTATAATATAATATTAATTTGACAAACTTGGTAGCCAAGAGACGAGTATACCGGACTTGGTGTCGGTATATCTCTGAGGTCCCGGGTTCGATTCCCGGTCGGTCAATGTAGAAAAATAACTTTTCTATATTCTCTCGGATCTGGGTGTTGTGGTACCGTCGTTGTTGTTGATTTCTGTAACACAAGAGCTTAAGCTACTTATCATAGAATCAGAGCAATATATTTGATGTTGTCCAATATTTATATTTATTTATTTCTAACTCGACATCCATTTTGGGGCACCATATGAATCCCACTGACGAATCTGGCCGCTGATCTTGATTATTGCTGCGGTCATCGCAGGCCTAAATGCGTGGGAGCTCTAAACATAATTAAAGAAAACCAGCGTCATGGCGTCTTTGCCATGGCAAAATAGCTGAGTGGCAACCCTTTTGGTTTGATATCACATTACCTTTTTGCCATTATTAATTTATTGTAAGTAATTAAGTACTTAATTGTGATAATATGAACCAAATAAATAATTTTCTTTCTTTCTTTCAAAAATACTCCGAATTCCGTGTTTCTTAAACAACGTGTAGCGTTAAAGCGAGTATTGGCAATCCCTCCCAATGAGACAATGAAAGTCATTGGGGGAGGCCTATGTTCAGCAGTGGACGTCCTATGGCTGAAATGATGATGATGATGATGACAACGTGTAACGTTAAATGAAAACCTCTTACCATGTCCCTATTTGTCGTATCGGTTAAAAACCTGTTTCCCGAAGAAAATACTTAGGAGACCTAAAATGAACGCCTACAAGTAAAGTATGAGCAATACAATGGAAAAAAAAACAGGTGCTGGGGAAATTTTATCATCTTTTACTGTTAACTGAGCAATATGACTGATTCATATTCGCTGTGTGCGCGATGACAGCGCCCCTAGTGACCGCAAGTATTGTGGACTTAAGATCTCTCAAATTATGGCAACTTGATGGTTTAAGAATAATTTTCGAATTGTTTTTCTTCTAAATAAGATGTTTGTTTTAAAGGTTTGTTAGAACCAACGGACAAAGCTACTTAATAAGAGCTGTGATCATAAGACAAACGTCTGTGACACAAACTTTATTCTTTTAAAAACAGCTATCCATTTAATTAATTCTTTGCTTCAATTTCCATCTAGATGTTTGAAACGAATAAAACATGCACGAACTGTTTTTCCCATTGTTTCTACACCATAAAACACAACACGTACTGTGACCCATATCGCGAATTTTAACGTGTTTACTTAAAAATACTTAATAACGTAAGTATGAAATTCTATGGAAATACAGCAATTTGACACATGACAGTCCAGAGTTATTTTACATTTCTGCCAGATTGCGTGCTGCGATCGATTTGACGGCCCCCGCCACCCACTTTGCACATAGCGAATAGTTTGCGAAATGACATGATGAGTTAAAATGTAAGAAATGAGTAGGTGGATATTTTAGAACAATAAAATGTACTTAATAAAGAACACATTTCAGATTTTTTTATTAGGTCATACAATTATTTGTTGCTAGTTTTTCATATGATAAGAAAGACATATCCTTTGTTATACTACTGCAAAAAAAATATGGATTTCTGTCGAAGCGTTCTTCAGTTTTTATGATAATAGTCCCGCTCTCACACATACGAGAGCCATTCAATAAATATTTAGCCTTCAAAAGAAAAACGAAAATTTTGAGAAAGTAGAGATTTATTTTTCAACATAGTCTCCCTTCAATTCAATACATTTGGCCCAGCGATGCTCCAACTTTTTTAACCCGTCCAAAAATACGATTTTCCGAGGTCTTCAAAATAGGTCTCTGTGGCGGCGATGACCTCATCATTCGACCCAAATCTTTTACCAAAAACAAGAATCTAATCACTGAACGATATTGTTATTTTTCCATTTTTGTAAAACCGACCGACACGCTCGCTTCCAAAGGCTGTGAAAACAAAAAAAAATGAAGGGAAAAGACTGAAAACTACTTAGTAGACTTCAAAAAGTATTTACTGCACGATAGTAAAACTCTTTCGTAACAACAGCGCCATCCGGCGGCGAGGCTAAGTAATTATTGAGTGCCCCTCGTAGTCGTGTCCGGGCGTTGCTATGAGGTCGCTCCACTGTGCGGCGTGTTGTTAGTTGTTACACGTTGTATAAGTAATAAAATAAAAACGCTTTTTAGCTCTAGATACATTTGAATGCCCAGAAGACTATTTTCAAGAATATGGAATGCATTATGAATTAAAGAAAGAAAGAGAAGACGAAACACTAAGTGACATTAACCATAGTTCTGACTCCGATGACAGTGTATCCGTGCAAAATGAAGCCGACAGAGAGGAAAGTGATCGAGAGTTGGTTGGAGAAAATATTGAAGGTAACGATTTATTTATTGTTAATAATATAGTATAGTATATAATAATCAGGTTTATTTTGATTCTATTTTAGATCTATTACTAAATAAAAAAATGAATCCCTATTTCCCTTGGTCACGTCATATCTTGAGAACCACTGCAGGCAACGATTTCATCTTTCTTTTTAACGCTTTCTATTTCTTTGTAAAAGGTTCTTAAGGTTCTGCTAAAAAATAATAATAAGAAAGTAGCACAGAAAAAATAACCTCTAGAAATATTGAGCACTGACTTGACTTGACTTTACCTTAGTAGCTATATGCACACATACGTCAGTCAATCCATCATTCGGCTTTATGGGATGACAACCTAACACCCTGTTAGGCATAAGTACCGCCAAATGTAAGTGTGCCACGTCATCATACCCTTAAGTGGTTTTCAGGCTTCGATCAAGAACACATTAGATAACGCCTCGCCTAACAAAACAGTACTCGAATATGGCACCGTCTTACTATATTATTGAGTAGAAAAAAGGACTATAAAACAATGAATAATTTAGTTCTAACGTATGCCTTAACCGCAAACGTTAAGGTGCAGTTTTGTTTGTGTCGATATTATACACACGTTCGTAAAAAGCCGGTATCATTTTATTTTGACACATCTGCAGCAACTACTCATTATAAATCTCTTATGGCCTTACTACAAAAAAGATCATCATCATCATCATCATTTCAGCCATAGGACGTCCACTGCTGAACATAGGCCTCCCCCATTGACTTCCAGATTGGCCGGTTGGAAGCGACCTGCATCCAGCGTCTTCCTGCGACCTTTACCAGGTCGTCTGACCACCTTGTCCACAAAAAAGATAGGCTAGATTTAAACCATGTCTAAAGAATAGCCATACAATTTGGAATATTGACACATCACACATGTCTCGATTGTGTTACCATACTTTTTAATTGGTTGGCTAATCTTTAGGCAGTGTTTAAACCTAGTCTATCTTTTTTGTAGTAAGGCCCTTAATGTCTAAGAAATAAAGTACAGAATAACTTATACAAAATACCCCACAGTGAGGCGTTATTTACTCGGCCGTTGAGTAGCTGACCGTGACCGGTTATCTAGTGTATTCTGGATCGAAGTTTTCAGGGCCTTTTTCTCTTGAGGAAATCACATAAAATTTATTTTGTTTAAGGCGGGCCCGCACCCAAGAAGCGTAAATCCAGCAAAACAGTCGAGGGTCAGCCATCGTCGAAAAAGAAAACAACCACTGAACCAAAAGGTATCAGTAATGCGAAGACAAAAAAATACAATAAAAGTAAACAACGGTTTACATGTCTCTTTTGCGGAAAAACATTTCCTAAAAAAACAACTATGACAAATCATGTTGTAAAAATACACACGGGTTCAAAGCCGTTCTCCTGTAATTATTGCGATAGGAAGTTTAAAAAAAAAGCTATTTTGCAAAAGCATACACTTCAGCACCTGGGAGTGAAGCGTCGTTGAGTGCTAATACCAAAAATCGATACCGCACTATTTTTAATACCGGTATTGATATTCGGTATTATCGCTTAATACCAGAATCCTTGTACTAGTACTGGTATAAAAGAAAGAATAAAAATACGCTTTTTATAATCAGATTCGTTTTATTGAGATCGCAGTCACAGACAGACCTAAGTTATTTAGGATTGGAGCACTTACTCTACGCAGAGTGGCCCAGGCAAGATATAAAATGGTTGGCTTAGGGCCTCTTTCACCACTTGCTGATAAGTTCCTGATAACCTATCTGGGACTTGTTTTGACAGATAACCCATTACGTTAGGGGTCGTCCACAAATTATGTCACGGTTATAGAAGGGGGGGGGGGGGGGGGATGGTGTCACGACAAACGTGACAGTGCGTGTTAGAGAGATAGGGAAAAAGGGTGACATAGGACCCCCCCTATGTCACGCTTTTTTCCTATCTTTCCTATTTTTAGGGGGTCTAAAATGTCAGTATTTTGCGTGACGTAATATGTGGATGGTCCCTTAGCTGTCAAAATAAGTGCCAGATAGGTTATCAGGAACTTATCAGCAAGTGGTGACAGAGGCTCTTAGGGACCTATATCAAGGGGGTGTCACTTCGCAGTTTAGGTATATTCGGCCGGCGCGACGCCCGAAGCGGCTTATGGCATAGTAGGGCTGTCACGTTCGCGCTCGCGACATACTTGAAAATAATTTTGTAACGGATATCTAAATAATTTTGTAAATAAACTCATTTTTTTTACTAATTTGTATTTTATTTTGTTAGAAATACCCAGTTAATCGCCCATCTGTGCAAAGAACTAACTTATAAACTACGAATTAGAGCATGAACTATCGAACTATTTTTCTAATAGCGATATTGTTTCGATATCCGATTTAAAAATAACGAAACCCGATATTAAAAAAACTAATTTTGAAATAAAAGAACCAAAATTGAACAGAATCGAGACTTCATTGAATAATCAAAACTCGTTGGTGTCTCGTGTCATTCATCATCGTCAGTCTTTGGAAGTCCGCTGTTGGATATGCCTCCGTCACCTATGGAACGCAACAGCGAGGGGCTCAGGGCCGTTTGCGTCCAGCGGCTTCCCGCAACCATGACTGGCTCGTCAGTCCACTAGGTGGGAGGCGTACCCACGCTGCGTCTTCCAGTTCGTTGGTCGCCACTCGAGAATCTCTTCCGAGAATAGTCGTCTCTCAGTTCGATGACCGATGTAGCCTGCCCTTTGCCACTAGCTTTGCAATTCGAAAAACTATGCCCGTGACTGTGTTCTTCTACAGATCTTCCCGATCTGATCTTATCTCGCAAAGATACGCCAATCATAGCTCTCTCCGACTCCCCGTTGGGTCTCTGCATTGGGTGACTGAGCTTGTTTGAGAGGTCAACAGTCAGTAATGAACTAATGACCCTAGAAAACAGCTTGTACGTTGGCTTAAGAGCGAGTTGGGTCATAGCTCTTCAATAAGGCTTTACCACTTTTCTTGAAGAAGAGCACCACGACGCTCCTGTGCCACGGTTCAACCGTAGTGCCCTGAAGGATGACGGAATTAAACAGTCTCAGGAGGCCTATAAGTATTGGTTTGCGATCCGTTCTCAGAATTCAGACGTTCCGTCCATGCGTAGTGTCTTGTTGTTATTGTGTTTATAGCTGTTAGTAAGCCAGCATAGTTTCGGAGTTCCACTACCTTCCTCCTGACTCCATCATCAGATCAGCACGATGGTGTCAAATTATTGTATTGTCATCCAAATGTCAAATACCAAGTTTAAAATCGATACGTCAGTTATAAGTAGGCTTAAAAATACTTCCAAGATTTGATTATACAGTACTACGTGCAAAAGTTGGAAAATGTCGGAGTAAAGGGTACCCCCTCCCCCCTTGAACTTACACAGCAGTTGCCTAAGTGGGAGATAACAGAGGGTAAGGCTCGGACTACATGCATCCGGAATTTTTCAGAACCCCATACAAATCAGATTGAATACGGGCTTGCCCGGAGCCGTTTTGTATGGAGTTCTGAAAAATTCCGGATGCATGTAGTCCGAGCCTTACGAGTTGGTCAGACCTTAAACGAATATGCTGTCCTGATATTTGGTGTGCCCCAAGGTTGTGTGCTCGGGCCTACCTTATTTCTAATTTACGTTAAACGACTTCTGCAATATTAAGCTTACGAACAACAGGGTTTTCTCCTATGCGGACGATACTGATTTTGTTGGTAACCGGAAATTCCTGGGGCTCCACTAAAATGGATGCTGGAGCTGATTTTGCTACAATTTACTGATATCTGCTTCAGACAAAACCTATCTACTGACGCTAAACCCAGCAAAAACTAATATTATATGTTTTGCCATCACTGTTGGAACTAAACCGACTCATCATCATCATCATTCGTCTGTCCTGTGCCCAGGATCTGGGGTCGGCGCAGTATGTCTTTTTCTTCCATGCAATCCGGTCACGCGTCATCGAGTCACTCCCATCTCAGACATATCGCTCCTCGCTCGCACAATCCATCCATCCATCTTTTTTTTGATCGTCTGTTACCGATATACTCATCAATACTCTTGTAAAATATTGGTATCAATTGAAGAAATGTGTGAAAAAAATACATTTATTGTGTTTATAGGGGCTCCAGGACCTAAGAAGCGTAAGATGAAGCAAACTATAGAGTCTTCGTCAGAAACACTCGAAGTGCAATCGTCGGCAAAAGAAAACACGGTTACCGATAAAATAACGGATAATGGAACTATCCTATCAAAAGGTATCAATATTGTGAAGACGAAACGTAGTAAAAAAGGATCCTTTAAAGAAACTAACAAAATTCCTGTTAATGATAAAAGTCGTTCAAATTGTAACTTGAAAATCAATGAACTTGTTATAGAAGACGGTAATAAGGAAGTCTGTAATGTAAACAGAAGTTCTCATGTTATTATTGTGGAAAAAAATACACGGAAAGCTGATTTGATACGCCATTTAAGGATAAATATAATACTAGTGCCGTGTGGGGACGGCCGTAAAGAATACACTTCCCCACCGCCAACAGAAGGCGTGTCGTAAAAGGCGGCTAATTCCTGTAGCACTAGACGGGCAGCAGCGTCTTCGTGCGAAATCATAAAAAAAACTGCACTCGCCAACCCGCCTGCCAAGCGTGGCGAGTATTGGCAATCCTTCCCGATGATAATGTCATTAGGGGAGGCCTTTTTTTAGCAGTGGACGTCCTATGGCTGAAATGATGATGATGATGATGATGATAATACGAGTGAAAAGCCTTTAACATGTAATTATCGTGTAAATGAGTTTACACTTATACATAACTTGAGCAGATCTGTAATGAAATGAAATGAAATTTATTTATTTGTCCTTGAAGAAGGTACATTTTAGTTGTTAGTTAGGTACATAGAGTTACGATCCTCTTCTTAAGCTAACCAGTGTTGCATACAAATATTATTATGTTCAAGTTAACTACAATACATAATTACTTATTTAATTCAATATTGTTTTTAAAAACATGCATTATTTATATTAGATTTTATTAGATTAGATTATGTATGTAAATAAATGTCAATTTTATAAAATCAAGCTTGAGGAAGTGATGATGACGTCACGATGACGTATCACGTCGGGGTCACCAGTTTGGGGGTGAGAGGAACAGGGTGTAAAGTTCCTCATCCCCCATTGAATAGGGAGGATCCTCCGACCAGACGGGTGTTGAGTCTGGTGGGCTACTGCCTGACGGTTGTTTGTCGGGTTCTTGTATATATGGTTCATTCGCTCCGATAACTTTAATATCGCGATGTAGGATACGTCAGTTTTATATGTGGCGAGATAGATGTCGCTACACATGCTTAATGTCAATATTAAAGATAAACAAATGTCAAAGGTTTTTTAACCTAAAGAAAGTTTAAACAGTGTAGAATAGCTATTTAATTTTCTTCTTTACTAGTTACCTTTATATAGTTGTTAGTAGCCAAGTCTCACAAGGTACATGCATTATTGTGACAATTGTGCTTTATACAGTGTGTAACAAAAAGGTGAAATAAAACTTTAAGGGGATATTCCACGGCTAAATTACATCAACTTTTTCTATGGGACCAACATCGAGATCGCAAAAAAAAAAACACTTTCCCATACTAAAACGCGACCAGCTGGCATCAGTTTGTATGGAAACGTCAATTTTTTTTTTTGTTATTTTGATGTTGGTCCCATAGAAAAACCTTTTCGTTACACCCTGTATATTCGTCTACAGTATAAAAGGCATGTGCAATTAGCCATTCAAACAAATGTGCCTGGAACCATCATAAAGGATCATCATACCGATGAAAAGGTATTAGGTACTTGTAGTTGTTGCGGATAGAGTTGTAAATTGACGGTCATATGCTATAAGCGTCCGTCATTTATGATAAATGCTCGGTCACATTGGACATTTATTGTCACGATGGTCACATTTTTTTTTTAGCATAAACTAAAAAAAAAGAAGAATTCCTCTAAAGTAAGTCTTAAATGTTAAGTATAATAGTTATGACAATCAAAACATACAATAAAACATGTAATTGGATCTGGATTGAACTCGAAAAAAAAACTCGCGCGTAACGATACGAGGCTTTTTAGCTTGTTCGTGCCTGGCACTGGCCTTGCCTGTCTTTGTTAAAATAATGCACTTATTTGTAACCAAATTATTGTTTTCATATTTTGTCAATAGAATTGATTGTGACGTTAGTGACAATAAATGTCCAAAATGTCCGGTCACATTGAGAAAATGTCCAATTTGCTCGGTCATATTGGTCAGACATTTATAACGTGACGGACACTTTACAACTCTAGTTGCGGAAAAAAATTGAAAAAACCTACTTTGGCAAATCATATTAGGTTACACACGGGTGAAAAGCCATTCACATGTAATTATTGCGGAAAAAAGTTTACTCAAAAAGGTCACTTGACTTACTATATTGTTGGGGAAAAAAAAATCACGGAAATACAATTTGCGAAATCATTTAAGGCTACATACGGGTTAAAAGCCGTACACATGTTCACGTTGCGAGAAAAGCTTTTGGATTTTGCAAGATCATACCTATAAATAAATAAATAAATAAATCATTTATTTGCCAGAATATGGTTCAATACAAAGATGAAAGATATTGTTTTTCCAACATATTCTATCGCAATGCGACGTGCAAATGTTAATTTTTATCATACAATTAATGTCAATAATTTCAGTACAAATTAGAATTATCAATAGTGTCAAATATTATCAGTCAGGATACACACTAGTCTATTAGTATACACACCGGTGAAAAGCCATTCACGTGTAATTATTCAAGCCACAGGACGTCCACTCAGGGCCGTCTTAACATATCCCGGGGCCCTGGGGCAAACAAGGGGCTCTATTGCAAATTAAATATAAAATAACAAGTTTTTATTTTATTGCTATAATTTTAAACATGAAAGTCTGTACATATCAAACAGATAACTACTTCTAAATTTTATAGAAAAAAAAAACTAAAGCTCTACTAATAATGAAATCCGGGATCGATTTCTGGTCGGTCAATGGAGAAAAATATTTTTATATATTGTCTCGGGTCTGGGTATTGTGGTACCGTCCCTGTTTCTGATTTCTGTAACACAAGTGCTTAAGGTACTTATCATAGGATCAGAGCAATGTATGTGATGTTGTCCATTAATGAAACTGCAACCTTATTTTGGAGTGCACTCTATAATTGAGCCAATACTGTTTTTTGTGTGTATCTTCACATCACTTTTATACTACTAAGTGAATTCAAATAAAACTTGGCATGATTTGAATTAGTTTTTTGAAGTCAGTTTATTTATTTTTAGAAAATTTAAGTGCTTATTTAATCTATTTTTAGTGATACATCCTCAATAAAACGGATTATAAGAGTACAAACAAAAGTTAACTGCTGAACACCGATTTCATCCCTTATTTTTTCGACCTAAGAGGTGATTTTTTGGAAGTCAATGGGGGATGGGCCTATGTTCAGCAGTGGACGTCCTATGGCTGAAATGATGATGATGATGAGGTGATTTTTTTCCGAAACTTTTTAATATACTATCTTTGAAGTATAAGCTATTCAATAAAGAAAGAATCATCAAAATCGGTTTTCATTTGCCGAAGATATTGGGTAACATAGATACAAAAATCTGTTGGCGCGGTACGGAGTTCATGCAATGTTTGATGATTTTCTTATAGATCCCATCACCAGAACTTGACCAAATTTCTATGGGACCATTCTAAAACTATTCCCTTTCGAACAAAAAAATAATTATCGTAATCAGTTAACGTGGTAACGAATGATCGCTGTACATACATTTAAAAAAAAGATCTCGACGAATTGAGAACCTCCTCCATTTTTTAAGTCGGTTCAAAACAAATAATATTATTCTTTGTTCCAGAGATCAATAACGATGTTTTCGAGGAAAAGGTTAAGGAATGGTTGGGTCTAATTGGCAGTGACGATGAAAGCGAGGACACGACCGACACGATACTACCACTGACGACAGAACGGAACGCTTCAGCAGAGCCTGCAACAGTAGAAGACCAAGACCTGATGACACAGAATATACTTGACAATGAGGACAGACTCAACGACAGCGCTATGAGAACCTTTGCGCCAAACGAGAATCACAACTTTGACTGGAGTTGCGACCGACAAACATTTACTGGACAAAGGGAGCAGTTTACTCAACCGACCGGACCGACTTTCCCCGTAACTTACAAGACACGCGCTACGGACATATTTTATAAAATGATAGACTCAGACTTTGTAGACCAACTTTGCATAGAAACAAACAGATACGCGAGCCAGAAGATAGCTGCGTTACAACAACAGGGCAAACTTTTACCTAACTCCCGACTTCACAGATGGACTCCGACCGACAGAGACGAAATGATTAGTTTTTTATCACTGACAATTCTGCAAGGACTTTATCCATTGCCTGAGGAAGAGTCATATTTCTCTTACAACGGATACGGAACTATGCCTTATTTCCGCAAAATCATGTCGTATAATAGGTACCTTCTTTTAAAATCATTTCTCCATTTTACTGACAACTCGACTGTGACTGAAAAGACGAAAATTTGTAAAATACAGCCTATTATTGATTATTTCAACAGGAAATTCTCGGAACTATACGACTTGGATCAAAACATCGTCATAGACGAATCGCTTTTAAAGTGGCACGGAAGCCTCAGCTTCACACAGAAAGTTCAGTCAAAAGCTGCACAACTAGGTATTAAAACATACGAACTGTGCGAGTCTTCTAGCGGCTACCTCTACAAGTTATTTGCTTATGCAGGGAAGAACAAACAAAAGACTGCACAAGAGGACAGACGCGACGAAACAGAAAGACTGAACGAGAAGGACAAACAAAAAATCCAGACTGACAGAAAAGGGGACGAAAGAGACAGGCAAAAAGACGAGGCAGACAGACAAGAGACTAAAGAACAAATGAGGTCTGGCCCTACTGCTAAAATAGTGTATGACTTAGTACATCCGCTTCTTAACCGGGGGCATACGCTCATCCTGGACAACTTCTACAACTGCCCGCTATTAGCACGTTGCCTAAAACGACAGAAGACAGACTGCTACGGGACATTAAGGCTGAATCGGAAATTCGTACCCGACACGATGAAGACTTTGAAAAAAACGAAACTTGGACAGGGGGAAATGGTTACTAGTTATTGTTCCGATTTGTCAATGATGGTATGGCGTGATGCTAATCTTGTTAGCATGATATCCACCTATCATCATTTACAAATCGAAACACGACAGAAGTATAACAAATTGACTTGCATACCCAACATCGTCCTAGACTATAATAAATCTATGGGAGGTGTAGACAGAAAACACCAGTTCCTTACTGCTCATCCGCTCGAACGCCTCAGATTATATATCTGGTACAAAAAACTATTTCACCGCATCTTCAATGCGGCGATATTTAACAGCTTCCTTATTTTCCAAACCGGACATAAAACAGTCAATCAGCGACAATTCCGGACAATGTTGGCGGAGGATTTACTAAAAATACACCAAAAAATTGATTTGACAACAGAACCCAGATATATAACTCAAAGACATAAACAGACTGTGAGGAAACGTACACAATCAACATCGAAGGACAGACCACGACTTCAACATCGCCATTTCCCCGTCAAGACCGGCTTCAAACAAAGTCGGTGCTGGTTATGTACCCAAAATAAGATCACCTCGAGAACAGTCTGGAAGTGCTTGGAATGCGATATAAATTTGTGCGTTGAAGGATGCTTCATGCAGTATCACATTGCTTAACTCGGCCCTATTGTAAATAAGAATAACAAATAGTTTTAAGTCAATTTTTAATTATATCACCCGTTAACATCCAAGCGGTCTCATGAGACCGCAGAACAATAGAATGTCTATTGTGTCTCGTTTACGTATGCTTGATAAGTTAAAAAATAAATATTAATTTACCGTTTAACCCTTCTTTTAATAATTCTTAGACTAAACCTAAAAATTACGCTCATGATACAAAAACTAAATATTCGTGTGTGTTGAGGCAATTGAAGCCTCCAAGGTTAGATAGACACTATTGCACAAAAACATTAAAGGGTACAAACAAGACAGTCATGTACAATCAGGCGGCTTTATCGTCAAAAGCGATCTCTTCCAGACAACCTTAGGGCAGAGGAAATAGGCTAGTTTCCTGGGTCCAAAACAGATTATTCTATTTAGTCCGTCAGTTAGATTATCAAAAAATATTGGACTCATATTTTGTCTTTTGTCAATCAAACAAAAAATGACGAAGATAAAGCGCATCAAAGTAAGCACGTGACGTCACGCCTTGCCAAAAAGTGTCGCAAGGCGTGACGTTACGCGGAACTTTAACGGGCTATATCTTCATAATTTGTTGTTTGATTGAGAAAAGAAAAAATACGTGTCTAATATTTTTTGTTAATCCAACTGACGGACTTATTAGATTTTTTTAGGAAACTAGCCCATCAAGTTGTTAGGAGACTTGGAGCTTCGTCTAGGTAAATTCTGTCAGACAATTCACATGAAATGATAAGGGAAGCCGCTCCTTGACCAGAAGAAGACACCGTCACCATGTGAAGAGAACCGCTACCATGTTCCGAGGGCGTGGTCGGTCAACGTCCAAGGAGGAATCTCAGTCTCTTCAGTTTTTAAAACAGTAATCGGAAGTTCACAAATACACCGTAACAAATAAAGTCCAAATAAGACTCCGCTACTGAATTTCGAAGATGAAAATTTCGACGTATGATATAAACTGTATGGGGAGGTGAAACATTTTCTAGCGTCTTCGATGTTGCTTCCATAGTAAAAGTTACTGTTTATCAGCAGCGGAGTACATGCTTTCAAGGAATCACACGACTTCGGATTCACCCTGTATACAGGGTGTAACGAAAAGGTGAAATAAAACTTTAAGGGGTTATTCTACGGCTAAATTACATCAACTTTTTCTATGGGACCAATATCGAAATCGCAAAAAAAAAACACTTTCCCATACCAAAACGCGACCAGCTGGCATCAGTTTGTATGAAAACGTCAATTTTTTTTGAGATTTTGATGTTGGTCCCATAGAAAAAGTTGATGTAATTTAGCCGTAGAATAACCCCTTAAAGTTTTATTTCACCTTTTCGTTACACCCTGTATAGATAGATAGATAGATACTCTTTATTGTACACCACACAAAACAAACAAATCACAGGAAAGTAAATACATAATGAATAGCACAATTTAGGCGGTCTTGTCGCTGGAAGCGATCTCTTCCAGACAACTTTCAGTATATGTACACTTGCTTGGATACTGTCGATTCTAAATACGTTGAATTTTTACACTTGGCTCCATGTACTTTTAATTAACATACAGGGTGTCCCGTAAAGAGCGTGCCAAACGAAAACCATAGATAGAGCAAAAAAGGCTCGATCTCCTATCCGAAATTAGACTTCGTAGAAGTCGAACCATTTTTGCACAAATTGCGATTTCGGGTCGTTTTCCTTAGCAATTATTTTCAGAAAATCACAATTTCCTCAAAAACGGTGCGACTTTTACTAGGGACTATTTTTGGACAAGAGATACAGCTTTTCATGTTCTATCTACAGTTTTCGTTTGGCACGCTCTATACGGGACACCCTGTATACGTCGCACTCGATAACTTTGTAATTAATATACGTCGGCATCTCATACTTCGCTACCGTGCACTTTCGAACTGGCGTACAAGTACATCGTACTCATACACTTTAGAACTGGCATACGTCGAAATTTTAATCTTCGAAATTCAGTAGCGGAGTTAACAAATAAGAAAGCAATCTATAAGGAGCCCGAACACACTCCAAAAATACCGTCGGAATAAGCAGACGACACTGATGCGTCCGCGCCGTATGGGCACCCGATTTGAACATAAACACGCACAGTCGTGACTGCCAATGCAGAGGTGCCAAAACTACCCTCTTCTTTTCAGGCGGATCGCAGGTCGCCGATATTGCAACTACCCACTTATAAAAACATGAATTGCAATTGGACAGTGTGAGAACAACCCTTATCGGGTCGCCCTTGCACTGGAAGCCTATTATGAAAAACGAAATTCGATGTTTCGGACGAAACGAAAGACAAACGATACGCAAACGATAGGCTTACTCACTACGTAACACTTATATAGATATCGATGTTTTAATCGGATGCGACATATTTTCGGAATGACTTCGTCAGTGAATGAATGAAATGTTATTTATCGTATTATTTTAAAAAATCCGAAGCGTTTCGTATTCGGATCGTGTTGACGGATTTCGTTTTTCGCAGTAGACCTGCTGATCAGCAGGTTGAGCTAACAAAGCGTATTCAATTCAATTCAATATCTTTATTGCGTGTCACATGTGTGTATCAACTGTATCAACATTGTATGTGGTGCGTAGGTATTTTGTTTTAATTTATTTGGTCCACTTATAAATAATTAACAAATATCGTGAACATCAAGATGGCTGGACCCGCTAAGTTTTTCTTACATCAATATTTCTACTATTTCATACTTTCTTAGTAAAATGTATACACTCATAAAATTTCAAAATACTTATTCTACAAATAAAGTTCAAAGTGGTCCCGCTATTTTTTTATATCAAAATGGCGGGATCACTATTTAGTTAATGAAAAATATATGAAGAGATCTTAAACTGAACACTCCAAATTTTAGTGCGATATGGTACGAAAAATTTTAAATGGTTATTTTAATTTTTAAATTATTGTTATTTAATTAGAAAAAAATATTTATATTTACATCAAATAAGTGCCTGAGCAAAAAGTAAGTGCCTATCACTTTAGGCCAAGTATCATTTTTTATGGCTCTTACAATTTATGTAGGCGTTAAGTTTGTTAGTTACAGTTTTACTTGTAGAGGTTTATTCTAAAGTGCATTTATTTTATGTTTGTCTGCTTTGTCTAAAAATTTACCACTGAAACGTCAATGCCGCGAACTGTCAACACAGAAACGTCACAACGCAAGTGTGCGATCTCGCGCCAGAAATTGGTCGATAGCTCTACCAATAAAAACGTTTGTCGAAGAAAAACTATACGAGCTAGATCAAAATAAAAAAATACCATACTGTAGCCTAATGTATACAAAGTATGATTGTTTAAAAGTATATGCTTTAAGCCCTCACCTACATAATCAAAATAAATGGAGAACTTAAGACAGTAGATATTATTTCCTTCTATTCAGATTTCATTAATTTATTGTAAAAATACTATGCATCAAGTAAAACATTTTCAAAATTTTGTCAGTAACCCTATTTAAGTACCCAGAATGCAATTGTAATGAAGGAGCGTGGTTACCTGCCACAAGTATATGCATTTACTTATTAAGTAACCTCAAATATGAATGTTAATATTGTACATTGTTTTATAAAGAAATAAACAATTTTCATTTTTTCATTAAGTAACATTTCTAACCACAGTCAAACAATCTAGACTTTGTTCCTATTAAAACGATACTAAAATGTTTGTATTGAATGCAACATAACTATTTTTTATAAATTAAGTAAAACAGGTCTGGCCATCGTCGATTTTGGGTGCGGAAACAATATGCTTGAATGAGCAAAATGGCCGCCTGGGGCAGTGCAGACGAGTAAAAGAATAATACTCGAATTAAATGTTTTTTTAAACATCAATAAACAATAATAAAAATGCAATTTTTATTTAATAATGTTTAATAAAAGTTTTAAAAAAGTATCATAAAATTAGGGCTTGTGGAAGCTTCGGAAGCAGCCTACTATACATAGGTAGACGCCACATTCGATACATTGCCAGACCGTCCGGGTCGAAACTTTTTTTTGCGAACACCACCAACAGCGGCCCCTTTTGGCAGTTGCCCGCATAGGGAAGTGGTTTCCATCGACGATCGGTCGTCCCTTTGAAAAATTCGTATGGCGTCTCGTCGTTGTAGTCGTCGTTCTCGCTGTCGTCGTCGTTGTCGTTTGTCGTCTTGTGATTAGTCTGGTTTCAGTTGTCAAGTCGATGTCTCTGTATGCCCTTAGTAGGTCTTCAGCCAGCACCGTCCTAAACTGCCGATGTGAGGTTTTGGTGTGCGTGGTATGGTGTAAAACGAAGCAGTTAAAAACAGCAACGTTGAAAAACCGGCGGAACAATTTTTTATACCAAACACGGCTCCTCACTCTTTCAATAGGATGGGCGGATAAATACTGGTCTTTGCGATCAACGCCCCCCATATTTTTATTGTAGTCCAGAACAATACTAGGCTTGAAAGTCGTTCTGTTGTATTTGTCTCGTTTCCCGATTTGAAGCGGATGGTATGTTGAGATCATGCTAACTAGGTTAGCGTCTCGCCACACCATTAGCGACAAATCGGGGCAGTAAGTTGCTACCAGTTCTCCGTGTCTTAAATCTGTCTTTTTCATTGTCCGTACTGAAGGTGGAATGAATTCGCGGTTAAGTCGTTGTGTCCCGTAACAGTCAGTCCGACGTAATTTCAGGCACCTCGCTAATAATGGGCAATTGTAAAAATTGTCCATTATTAGTGTATGGCCTCGGTGTAAAAGAGGCTGTACCAAGTCAAAGACAATTTTTGCTGTGGCATTCGTCGGTTGATAGTCCGTCAAAGTATTGTTAATGTTGTTGCCATCATCGTTGTCGTCATTGTCGTCGTTGGCGTCATTGTCGTCGTTGGCGTCATTGTCCTTTGTCACTGTCTTGCTGTCTTTTCCTGCATAAACCGAAAATTTCCAGAGATAGCCTGTTGACGATTCGCATAGCTCGTAGCTTTTCACGCCAACTTGGGCCGCCTTTGTGCTGATTTTTTGAGCAAAGCTCAAACGGCCGTGCCACTTCAGAAGCGATTCATCAATGGCTATCTCTTGCTGCGGGTAATATAAACTTGAAAATTTACGGTTAAGATAGTCGAGGATGGGTTGTATTTTAAAAAGTCTAGAGTTTGTCGGTGAGTCAGTACTGTTGTCTACAAAATGCAGCATGGATTTGAGGAGGAGGTATCTATTATAAGTCATTATTTTAGTAAAATACGGCATAGTGCCAAAGCCATTAAAGGAGAAATACGATTCTTCGTTCGTTAGCGGATATAGTCCCTGCAAAATCATTAGAGCTAGAAAAGAAACCATCTCTTGTCGGTCAGTCGGTGTCCAGCGGTGGAGTCGTGAAGATGGCGTCAGTTTGTCCTTTGTAGAGTCAAGTTTTTGTCGTGCGTATCTGTTAGTCTCGTCACATAGAGCGTCAATAAACTCTACGTCGAACATCTTGTGGAATATGTCCGTCGGTGTTGTAGTCTTAGTAATCTCGAAAGTCGGTCCAGGGACCCCAGTGAATCTTTCCCGTTTCGCTTTAAAAGTAGTTTTGTCGCTAGTCCAGTCAAATTTAAAACAGTCGTCTGGTAAGAGTTCTTGAATAGTCCTGTCGTTGGCCCTGTCTTCCGCTTGTAATATTTGGACTTGTTGCGGAGTCAAGTCATCGTCGGTCAAAGATTCGATTTGTCTTGTGGTCGGGGTAGGGTAAAGTTCTATGTCTTGATTGTTGCCGTTGTCGTCGTCTACGTCACTGTCCGAGTTCATAATCCAGTCCATAACGGTGTCATCATATTTGTCTGCGTTGACACCTAGAAAGAATAACAGAACGATATAAGTAAATAATATTTTAAAGTTCTCAATAACGGGTGTGTAATACGAATGTTTAATTAATCATCATTCATCATTTGCCTGTCCTGTTCCCAGGTTATCTGGGGTTTCTGAATATAAAGTATTTGTGATTTATTATTTTAACTTATTTTCGATTTTTCTATGTTATAAAATTATCATACTTTTTTACTTGTGAGTTGTGCTTATTTCGTAGTTGACACGACACAACTTCATTTTCCTAATTTTAACGTATCTTCGCTCTCGGCGACAGAAGACCGCCGACTAGGTACGTCACCTTGGTCCTAAGAGGATATCGACTTCAGTAACACATTAATGGTAACAGTTTAACACGCGATCCGCCCTGTCCTTACGAATCTACAGACGGTAACTATAATCCACCTTGGCAAATTTCATCCAGATCCGTTCAGCCGTTATTGCATGATTGAGTAACAAATATCCTTCCACCGAAATTTTCTCATATAAAACAAAGTCGGGTTAGTTACACCATTTAAAACTCGAGAACGGCTGGACCGATTTTTATGATCATTGATTTGTTGAATTTGCCTCCGCCCCGAATAGCAGAATAACTATAAAAAACACGAAAATATTCACAAAAAAAAATGTGTGGGGGCAGTACGTTTGCCGGGACAGCTAGTTTATAAGTAAAATTACCTTCACTTTTAAGTCCACCTTTTACACTCAGCGCGGCCGCTTCATCCTCTTTCATAACTCTAATGCTTTGCAGGGACAAATCGTCCTCGGGGTCCGAGCCATGCCGAAGGTGAAGTTGTGTTTCATCTATTTCTAATTCCTCTTTCTTAATTTCATAAAGCGTTTCTTCTTGAAGATTGTCTTCTGAGCACTCAGTTTCATCCACATCTAGAAAGCATTTTATAGTAATGTAAAGTTTAATACTGGGAAGACATATGTGCAGAGCGGAAAAGAGAGTAGGGGGGGGGATTTACTAACAGTGTCTTATCAATCAGCGGCCAACATCGAAATCGCAAAAAACATAATAAACTTTGGGGGTGTGTGAGGAGGCTGAGGAACAGGGTGTTAAGTTCCTCATCCCCCATTGAAAAGGGGGGATCCTCCGACCAGACGGGTGTTGAGTCTGGTGTGCTACTGCCCGACGGTTGTTTGTCGGGTTCTTGTATATATGGTTCAATCGCTCCGATAAATTTAATATCGCGATGTAGGTACGTCCGATACGTCAGTTTTATATGTGGCGAGATAGATGTCGCTACAAAACAGCGACCAGCTAAACATCAGTTTGAATGGAAACGTATTTTTTTTTAAAGAATTCAATGTTTTATAAAGGTTTATTCGAGCAACAGAATCAGCCCCTAATAGATTTTGCGTTATTTCATTAACACCTTGTTTATTGATTCCTAAATTCCCAAGTAATTGTCTCGATAAATAATTAACCAGAGTGTGTTACCAGAGATGACACATAAAACTGAAACGTGGCCTCTCACTATGGGCTCATAAGACGGCTCAAGCTGGCACAAAAGGGCTATGCTCGGTGTTTTTTGCGAGATCGAATCAGGAATGAGGAGATCCGCAAACGAACAAAAGTCGCTGACATAGCCCAACGGATTAGCGAGTTGAAGTGGCAGTAGACGGGGCACAAAGCCCGTAGAACTGACGGCCAATGGAGCAGAAAGGTTCTGGATTGGAGGCCACGTACCGGCAAGCGTAGCGTAGGACGTACACCCACAAGGTGGTCAGACTTGATACTGGTAAAGGTTGCAGGATGCCGCTGGATGCAGGCCCCTTGCAACTGGCTCATCTGGAAGTCATAGGAGGCCTAAGCTCAGCAGTGAACCGAACAGTCCTATGGCTGAAATGATGATGATGAAGGCATTACGTCTGTTACGAGGAACCAGACTAAGAAGAACTCCCAGAACCTAGCCAATTTAAAAAGGAATCATTTTCCGAATTCGCTAGAACCTGGAATCATCGAAGACTGAAATTAATAACAATTTAACTAAGTCCTAACTTATATAAGGTTTGAAAATTGCATGCCAAACCTAACCTATAGCAAACGGTGACACAAGCTGTCACGGGCTGCCATTTGCATTCTCAACTGTATGTTATAGGAAACCGTAAGTTTCATCATTTCAGCCGTGGTCGTCCACTGCTGAACACAGGCCTCCCCCAATGACGTTCATTGGGGGGGGATTGCCAATACTCGCCACACTCGGCAGGTGGGTTGGCGAGCGCAGTTTTTTATAACATTTCGCACGCAGACGCTGCTGCCCGTCTCGTGCTACAAGAATTAGTCGCCTCATACGACACGCCTCCTGTTGGCGATGAGGAAGTGTATTCTTTACGGCCGTCCCCACACTGCATAGTTGCGGTTTACTTTTAATTAATCTATCCCTTCGCTACGCCATGCTAGGTTTACGCTGGCTCTTACCGTTTTATCGATCAAGGCTAAGCCAGTTCTTATCCTGTGGTCCGCAGACCACTGATCACCTGGAAGCACCCGAAGTGGTCAAAGTGGTCGAGGTGCTTGTAGCTCAGTGATGACAGCGCTTTACTAGTGATTACTCAAGTTTAGCCACCTACGCCATGGTTGTGATTGGATGGATGACCATTCTAACCATATTTAGTGACATATCAAAAGCATCTCCGTGCTTTGGAAGGCACGTTAAAAGTTGGTTCCGGCTAATATCGCTTGATATTGGTCGTGAAGCCTTGGCAGAGACCTTAGAACCTGGTAAAGATTACAGGAAGCCGCTGGACGCAGGTCGCTTCCAACCGGCCAATTTGGAAGTCACTAGCCTATGTTCAGCAGTGGACGTCCTGTGGCTGAAATGATGATGATGATGATGAATATTACCTTCAGTTCCTTGGTCACATTTCTCCGCAACACTTATCTGTCCAATGTCTTCACTCTCTGTCTTCACACAGATGCTTTGCAGGGGTGCATCGTCATCGGAGTGAAAGCCATGGTGAAGGTGATATTGTGTATCTTGTATTTCATAATTTTTCTCATGATCTTCACGCATAATATTTTCTTCTGAAAATTCAATTGTATCCACAGTTAAAATGCATTTTATATAACTATAAAGCCTTCGACCAAGTTATATAATATCTAGACGGACAGTTGAGGCAGCGAACGCTGCAACAAAAGTTGTTCCAGACCCTGCCTCCCTATCATGACCACCAAACCACGATATGGTGTATCGATTTATCGACACCAACTGTAAAAATATGATAAATACAGTCGCCATGTTGAATCGCCGTGCTGGTGACGTCACATGTTATGATCGATGAAAATCCAAAATGGCGGCTATGTAATTATTTTTTTTTAAATTATTGTTTATGTCGATATGTTTTCATACCCATTTCTTGATCATTCTCCGTTTTAATTTGGACCTCTTGATGCAATTCTCTTGTGGTATTGACGTGTGTGACAGTTGTTTCACAGAATGCGAATACTTGAGTCTTGTCGACCACGGCTTCTAATTGTTTTATTGTCTGAAAAATCAATTATGTATGAAATATGTGAAATAATAGCGGAGAATCGGGCTGAGGAGTGCTTCAGAAGCCTATGTTGCTATATAATAAATACATTATTTCTCACACAAATTATCTAGCCCCAAACTAAGCAAAGCTTATGACTAGATAAAGGATAAACAAACGTTTATATTATTTATGACTCAGGCGAAAATGTTTTTGTGCTTATCACAAAAACATTTGCCCCTTGCGGGATTCGAACCCGCAACCAGGCGGTGTGTGGTCTGGAACGCGAACCCTTAGAACAAACAGTCGCCAAGAATCGATAGTATTGCACTCATTCGATAATTACACTAATTAGAAGGATTAAGGGCCAGTTTCACCAGTTAAACTAGTTAAATACTGAAGATGGGAGACCGTGCGTTGTGTGCTATATCTGCTACCACTTACTGAATAAGTGCCTCAGGTTTACTCAGAGTGCAGTCAAAGCTGATGATGAGCAACAAATATACAAGAGCGGGATTCAGGTAATTATATACATATGTATAATCCTTCTAATATTATACTTAGAGCCAGTTTCACCACTTGCTGATAAGTTCCAGATAACCTATCTGGCACTTTTCTGACAGCTTATTGTATGGGTTTTCTGTCAAAACAGGTGCCAGATAGGTTATCCAGAACTTATCAGCAAGTGGTGAAACTGGCTCTAAGTATAATATTAGAAGAATTATACATATATAATTACCTGAATCCCGCTCTTATATATTTGTTGCTCATCATCAGCTTTGACTGCAGTCTGAGTAAACCTGAGACACTTATTCAGTAAGTGGTAGCAGATATAGCACACAACGCACTGTCTCCCATCTTCAGTATTTAACTACAAAATAAATGAGGTTTTGCTTCAGATAAATTACACTGACACACCTACTGTAATGGTAAGTTAGTTCAATACTCATCACCTTTTAATATAATATAAATATTGGACAACTCTGCCTGCCTAGCATGAGCACTAAAAACACGATATGATATGATATGATAAAGCGAAATATCGACACCAACTGTAAATGATAGATATAGGCGCCATGTTGAATCGCCGTCACATATTAAGATCGCTGTTTTGATAAAAAATTAAAATGGCGGCTAAATCTATCATATTTTTAAAGTTGGTGTCGATATTTCGCTATATCATATTATATCAGATCGTGTTTGTAGTGCTCATGCTAGGCAGGCTGATATGATAAGTAGCTTAAGCAGTTGTGTTACAGAAATCAGAAACAACGACAGTACCACAACACCTAGACCTGAGACAATATAGAAAAGATATTTATCTACATTGACCGACCAGGAATCGAACCCAGAACCTCAGAAATAGCGACACCAAGTCCGGTATGCTCGCCTCTCGGCTACGGAGGTCGTTAATATAAAAGTATGCTTTGGCAAGGCACAGCCTCACCTCAACTATGAGGTGGTGTGTCCCATACTCCACCACGTGCAGGCTCGGTGCGGTGGTGGAAGTGTGTAAGGCCAGTGACTAAACCTTACTGTCAAATGTAATTAAACCCTCTGGCTAGGCTCCACGACTAGTATCAAGCGATATTAGCAGAGACCAACTTTTGACGTGCCTTCTGAAGCACGAAGAAGCTTGTGATAAATATCACTAAATATGGTTGGAATGGTCACCCATCCACTCACAGCCGCTCCCAACCAACCAAAGTTCAGCATGGTTTCCAAATGGATCAATGATCTGCCTATAAAATGGCGGAAGTGTATTGATAACAAGGGCATATACTTCGATTGCTTAAATCATAATTTCATCAAAAAAAGTTGATTCACTTTTTTGATACCTACTGAACAGCAATTACATATGTAAGGACCTAATACACAGGGTGTAATGCAACAACATATTCCACAGTCTATATGGGTGAACAACTTTTGTCCTATTTATTTATTTATTTAAGCTTTATTGCACAAAATAAAATCGTACAAAAGGTGGACTTAATGACATGTGGCATTCTCTACCAGTCGACCATTAGGCTAAACAGAAATGTTTTGTGGGCGGTGCATATGACGTTACAAAAATGAACATTATTATATAATCACAGCATAAACTACACACAGTATCTATGTCAAATATTATAAACTAAATAATATAATACATAGACTACATAGATAAAATACATACATACATAAATATGATGACGTTAACTGGAAAGTAGAAGGTCAAGGGTTCACGATGTCGATTTTATTTTACCAAGAAAATAAGTGCGAGCAAGTATCTTAAAGATGTATCTATTGGGAGCTGCTTTGATATATTCGGCTATGACTTTTGCAAAGCATTAAAATTTTAATGGATTTACTGGACATCCTGCATATTCAAACCGGATTTTCTAGTTTTTACAGTAATTTAATTTTATACCATTGCAGATTACTTAAAAAAAATTTTGATCATTTTTAAACATAATGTAGTGTAGGTATTCTAAACTATGGATTCATGCGTCTTGCATTTCGACTATTATGACAAAAACTTTTTAACCGACTTCAAAAAAAGGATGAGGTTCTCAATTCGGTTGTAGGCTTTTTAATTTTTATGTTTGTTACCTCAGAACTCCGCCATTAATAAACCGATTTGAATAATTCTTTTCACAATTGAAAGGGCATACCTCCAGATCGGTACCCGTTTTTTTTCAAAATTCAATTCTGATGATGGGATCCATGAGGAATTTAGGGAACTCCTAAAATATTATATGTATACTTATAGCGATTTTTGTATTATATAATTTATAGTATGGATGCGTATTTACTTGGTTAGGTACTAGTAGGGGCACTTTCGAACATTTTATTTAAAATTGCCCCATCAATTTTGTTTAATTCTGCCCCAACACCATCTTGCATAAATAAACATTCTCTGGACGAAAAACTTTAAGTTCAAATTAATTTTTATTTGTAATACTCGGGATATAATATATACAACGCAATTAAATTATAACAACTTGAAAATAATACTTACTTTGTCGGTAATTTGCTAACAACTATAAAAATATTTATTTACTTTGGTCTTCGTAAAACAAACCGGGGAAAGATTTTCAAAATTACACTGACATTGACGTTAGTTGGGAATTGACAGATGTCTAGATCGATGTTACCAGCATTGAAATAGTTTCAGACGTTAGATATGAAAAAGGACCCGTTCATAATACAAACAATTCAAAACTACCTCTGTTCTAAACTCTCCCCTACTACAGTCTATTTTTAACCGACTTCAAAAGAGGAGGTTCTCAATTCGTCGGAATCTTTTTTTTAAAAGTATGTTATGTAATACTTTCAGAATGGTCCCATATAAATTTGGTTAAATTCTGATAACCAAACCAATGGCTTTGTATTTTTGCCAAATGTGGACCAATTTTGATGATCCTTTTTTTTAATGAATAGCTTAAACCTACTTCAAAGATACTTTTTTACCCATAAGGGTGTAAAAATAGAAATCGGTGTTCAGCAGTTAAATTATGTTTGCACTCGTAAGATTTGTTTTGATCAGGATTTATCACTAAAATTGATGAAATAAGTTAATTTTATATGAAAAAACACGACTTCAAAAAACTAAAACGCTAAAAACAATCTTAACAATTAAGTACATACCTAATCAGTTACTTTTGGAGTCGGTGCCAGTCGATAAAAGATTCAATGTTTTCGTTTGCACCGACTCCAAAAGTAAGATTAGGTACTTAAGTGTTATACAAATACAAATACAAATACAAATACAAAATGTTTATTTCATTAACTTAGTGTCTAATACAATATAAGTGAATGGAGCTACCTTTTAAGCAAAATATGCTTGTGTTAGGTAACACCGCTCTTCCATAGCATGGTTACAACAGACTAATTTAGGCCACCTGGATAGTCTCTACCATAACATAAACATTAAATAGTTTTTAATTCAAACATGTGCTAATAAAATTACTAATTGATAAATGTTATTATAATATAAATGATTATTTTAGGTAGGTATGTAAAAATCTGACATTTTATTAATATTATTATTATTATTTATTTTATTAATATTGATTAAGAGTATGACATTAAGTAAGTAATATGATGAATAAATTTTATCTTAAGTATTATAATTAAACAATTAATCTATCCTTATGAATGTGTGTGTCTGTGTGTGTGTGTGTGTGTGTATATGTGTGTGTGTGTGCGTGTATGTGTGATGAGTGTGTTTCAGCTTATAATTAATTCTATTTCAGCGTAGCTTGTTAAGATTATTTTTAGCGTTCTAGTTTTTTTAAGTGGGTTTTTTTATTTTTATAAAATTAACTTATCTAAAGAAAGAGTGGTGGTCATCTACAAACTAGTGTTGTCATTCGATAGCTGATCGATAGGCCTATCGATAGTATCGACATTACAGCAGTAATACAGAACTACGTACTACTGGTAGTGGTGGGTGAATGCGAATGATTCATTCAAATGACCATTCGAAGGAACGGACATTCGAATTATTCGATTGGAGAATAGAGGTATTCGAATGAAAAATTATAATTCGAACGAAAAAGAATAATTTTAATAAAAACAGTTCAAACAAATATATTTTTCTAAACTGCTGTCAATCAACTGTAATAACATAATGTGAGTAACATAAATTATTAAGAAAGTAAATTACGTGTAGGCACAACTGCTACCAATGAGGAAGATTTATAAAAAAAAATCTCTTTGCTTAATTAAAAAAAATAGTAAGTTGAAGAAAGAAACTGACTTGAAAGAAACAAATCATGTTTTGCGTGGCTATGTTTCTAAGAAGTACTTAATTATCTGCTAACTTCCACTTAATATGCACTTTTTGGCAAATTTATATTTCACTGCTACTTAATAAAACAAGGAAGCACGGTTATTTTGAAACACATACAAGGGAAGCACCGTTTTGCCGCACTTTTTCAAACATGAAATCATTCGAACGACCCATTGTTCTTTTCATTCGAATGAATTCATTCGGTCAAAAACCAATCGAATAGCGAATAATCATTTGAATTATATGTACCTAATCATGTGAATGACGAATGTATACTCGAATAGTACTTAATGATTTGTTCGAATAACTATTCAAATAATTCGATTGTAGTTTTTTATCAACAATCGCCTATCGATAGTCTACTATCGCTAAACTATCGATAGTTTACGTCATATCAATAGTATCGATAGCTTATCGATAGTGTTAAAAAGGGCAATAGTATTGATGTTTGATATATGTACTAACAAAAATAGTATCTATAGTATCAAAAGTATTAGCTCCGATAGTATCGATATAATCGAAGCCCAGCATAGTAAATTATGTTCTCTCAGACTACCTATAGTTAAATAAACAGTGGAATACTATCAAACTATCGATAGTATTTGCAGTTTTTAAGACTTACTTAATACAACAATACTATTTATTTATTTTGTTTAAAGAAAATCAACAGCACATATTATAATAATTACTTACGTCTAGCTACTATAATGCATAGAGTAGTGCCAATAATAGATTTACCTAAGAATAAACACTAAGTACTTAACTAAGGTGGTAACAGTTTAAAAAATGTCAATAATACCGGTGACAGATGGCGACGGACGCGGCTGCGGACTCGTCTTGACATTGTAAGGTCAAACGCTGCCATTGGTCGATCCTTGGGCTGGCGGAAGTTGACTGAAGAATAGACCAATGACAGCGTTTGACCTTACAATGTCAAGACGAGTCCGAAGCCGCGTCCGCCGCCATCTGTCACCGGCTTAAGATACTTATGACACTTGGCAGTTTCTGTTTTACCTAAACTATTTACGAAATTATAAAAAAAAAAAACTTTAATTTATATAATTACAAAAACACAAAAATCTTTTCCTCTAAAAATCTAAGCAAAAATTGCAAACTAATAACATATCCTAATTATTTAAAAAATAAATTAATAGGATTTCCTTCAAATACTTGATGCGTAAAACGGAACGTTTACTTATAGGGATTGACAATACATTATCGGAACTAAATCAATGAATATGTTCGGTCGTCTTGTGAAAACCTATGAGTTGACTTTAGTAGTACAAGAGCGTCTGCGATTTGTGTTATCGTTATTTTTCGCATAGTTTCTATTTTGACTTTTGTTACTGTTTTTGTAAAGTTTTCGTTATTGTTTTGCTTTTATTTGGTAAAATGCCAAAAAAGGTAGTATATCTATTATTGTAAATAAGTTCATATGAATAAAAATCGATTAAACTTTCTCGATTTTCAAAAAGAATCGGTTGGATTCGTTATGGCACATCACTATTTGTGTCAACAGGAAAGTCACGTGATGTGTCACATACGTTTCTTCTTAATTTGAAAAGGGTAAGTATAGGTTTTTCGGAGAAAGAAAGAGTATTATAACCATGGAGAAATATGATTCGTAATTTCGTATTGCTGCTCTCTAAGTTATGTGCTCAATTGATGTAAGTAGGTATATAAACGAGGACAGGAAAATAGGTACCTACGTACTCTGCAGTTTCAATCATTTGTTGGGCTCGTGTTTTTTCAAAATCTGCAAGTCGAGCTTTACGTTTCGTGATAATTATAAAGATGCTTTTGGTTTCCAATGACACCAACACAACATAATTGGACCTAGCACTGCAGAAAGGATCCAAGTGACACTTTTTCGAAGATCGAGTTATTACAGCCATACTGAATTCGTCATGCCGGATTTTTTGCAAAAACAGCCATTTCGATATCTCTTCTTACGGCGGAGATATGAGCCGTCAAATGCAGCCATTCAACAAAAAATATTTAGTATTGTTTCGTTAATAACTCGATCTTCGAAAAAAAAGTGCCACTTGGCTGCTTTCTGCAGAACTAGGTCCAATTAAGAACACAACACTGATAAAGCAGTCACTGTTGATGGGTCAGGTTCGTGTATACGAAAAATACGCCGTTTAGAGTTAACAAGTAATGTTTATTTCGCTATTTGGTACACTTTTGCACAAACACGTGTTTTTACTAAAGGGAGGCGTAATACGGTGTCGCTCCGAGTACGATTGGCTGCAGACTGGCGCGGTAAAGGTATGAGCGAGTTGTGGTGTGACACCGGATTACCCTCCAATGAAAATTAAAACTTTATGTGACATTACCTACGTTACAGATATAATGACGCGTCGCTAACAGTCACATAACTGACTAAACGTACTTACCTACATGAAAAATCACAACCGCACGCACGCTTGCTTAGTCGCTTACTCAAGAAATGGGAATTGGTGGGAATCACAGTGGAAATGATGGTCTGTCTTATGGCGGCAGTACACTCTCGCCGACGAGACACCCCGAGCTAGGCCCGCCGAGTGTGAGAGTGTACAGGAGGGCGCTCGCTGCGCTTGGAGTCACTTGTTGTTGCTCGATCGCTCTCGGTCCCGTGTCGGTTTTTTGCGCACGAGTCAAAGGGCCTCGCTCTCCCTCGCGAGGCTAAACGAGTGCACCCATGTACACTCGTCTCGCGTCTTTCTTTCAGTTACGAGCGTGCCGTCGCGTCGCACGGTCTAGACGTAGGACGTGGAGACATAACATTATTAATATTTTTTGCTTTGCCTTTGCCACCCGTTGAGGATTATAAGACCGCCGGCGGTCGCATAACAATGTAATTTCTATTGTGTCTCGTTCACACATGCTTGACAGGTTGAAAAGCTAATAAAAGTGTGATACAAAAGTTAACAGTAAGTTTTATTTTTAAGTTTAAAAATAAACGATAAAAATAACATTTTGCAGTTTCAGGCGTCAAAGCTCTTGAAAAATATGTTTTTAGAAGTCTTGACCTATAAGTACTCACTGCTTATTTATTTCAAATTTCGTCGACCTCTGTAGCCGAGAGCCGAGCATACCGGACCTGGTGGTCGCTAACTCCCGGGTGGTCCCGGGTTCGATTCCCGGTCGGCCAATGCAGAAAAATAACTTTTCTATATTGTTTCGAGTGTGGGTGTTGTGGTACCGTCGTTGGTTCTGATTTCTGTAACACAAGTGCTTTGGCTACTGACCATAGGATCAGAGCAATGTATGTGATGTTGTCCAATATTTAATTAAAAAAATATATTGGTATATATAGTGGGTTTCATTTATTACGACCTTGGTTGTAGCGACCATTTGTCAGAACTTGTCTACAACGACGATAAATCTAAAAGCACATACAAACGGCGACGGACTCGTCTAATCGTCTTGACATTGTAAGGTCAAACGCTGCCATTGGTCGATCCTTAAGTCAACTTTGACCTCACAATGTCAAGACGAGTCCGGAGCCGCGTCTGTCGCCATCTGTCACCGGACTAAGTCTCTTGAATTTAGAGCATACTCTAGTACAAAATACATATCGCTTTAGCGACTTTGGATGTAACGCAGAGTTCGGATGTAGCGACTGCTTTTAATGAATAATTTGTACCAAATTCTTAGAAATACAATGCAGATATTGCGACTAGAATTCTTAATGTGACTTAAAAGTACGTCATAATTTTATACCAACAGTAACTAAAGGTAAGTCCTTACCTTCTTAAGGTTCGGACTACATACACCCGGAATTTTTCAGTTCCCCATACAAAACGGATTAAATCCGGGCATATCCGGAGCTGTTTTGTATGGAGTCTTAAAATATTCCGGATGCATGTAGTCCGAGCCTAAAGCCGGTGACAGATGGAAGCGGACGCGGCTAAGGTCTCGTCTTGACATTGTAAGGTCAAACGCTGCAATTGGTCGATCTTTGGGCTGGCGGAAGTTGACTAAAGTATAGACCAATGGCAGCGCTTGACCTCACAATGTCAAGACGAGTCCGGAGCCGCGTCCGCCGCAGTGTGTCACCAGTTTTAGTCTGTGTTTAACTTCGACAAAGAATGAAGGTGTTTAAAAACGGGAATGGTATCGCAGTTAACGTCAATATCCGTTCGTCGTAATAATAGGTATTTAATATAAATTAATTTTATAGGGAGTTTGATAGTACATTGTTAACCTAGGGGTGAAAGTAACTTATTGAGCCCCGAGACGGGGTTTGGCGCCCGAGCGTAGCGAGGGAGCCAATAGTTCGAGGGACTAAATAAGTCTTTAACCCGAGGTAAACACTGTGCTTTTCATTACGAATACAAGGAAAGTTAAAATAAAAACATGAATTAGCGAAAAAATTAGTGGATTTTAACAAAACCGTACCAAAGAGTAGCCATTACTACGTTTACTACTCGAAAAAACAAACGAAGATCGGATTGCTGCTTTCCCGCCTATTTTTTTTCTGTGGCTGGCCAGCTATTCAGCCATTATTTTTCATTTTCATCATATAAAAAATGGTAAATATTTTGCCCAAATCTGTAATTTTAAAAAAATAGTTAAAAGTGCACTTATAATAACGTCATTAAAAAAATATCTTTAATTAATACTTAACTTTATGTTAATTAATTCAATTTTACATCGCGCTGTTATTGAGTGGCTGTATAGAAAGTTGCAACATGGTTCATTAAAAATGTTAATAGAACTAGTTTTTTCTTTGTATAATTTGACAGCTGTCAGTTGAAAACGATTCTCCCTAGGGCTGAAAAGTATTACTTTCAACCTGCTCCTCAGGCAACTTCAGACCTACTTTCCGAATGAGTAATGAAAAAATATTTTCCCTGAGAGGAGGAGTGGAGGCACCTGGTAGACCACTGGTCGGTCGCTGTTTAATTTATGATATGGGTTACCTACTAATAATAAATTTAAAAAAAGTGAATGTACATACAATCAACTTTATTAGTAAAAACAATATACATTAGTACTTACATTATTAAAAATATGGCACTAGATTTTATAGGGTGTAAAAACCACTACAAACAAACGAAGCAGTGTCCGTAATTCAAATGCTCTTATTGCTTATTATGGGTACTTAGACAACTGAGATCTTAGGCTCGGACTATACGAATCCGGAATTTTTCAGAACCCCATACAAAACGGATTGAATCCGGGCTTGTCCGGAGCAGTTTTGTATGAAATTCTGAAAAATTCCGGATGCATGTAGTCCGAGCCTTAAAATACAAAATGGAGGTAAAGTAGGTACATACATAAATTTGTACCCTTTTTATGAACCACGTAATCTTCTTATTATCGCACATTTTATGATAAGTTGAATATTACTAATACCTTTCATAGTAGTAAGAATGTGTTTAAGAGGGAAGTTTTTGAAGTACTTAAAGGAAATGGTTAATGTGTACACACACACAACACACACACAGACATGCGCATACACACACACACACACACAAACATCAGGGAGAGCGAGACCAACCGTTATGTGAAGGTTTCCAAGTTTAAATATTTTTTGATTTTAAAAATGTGTTATTATTGGTAATGGTTAGGTTAGTTATATTTTTAATAATGTTGCTTAACATTTTTCTTTATATTATTTTTAAAAACATCTTTTTAATTTACATTAATTTCGGAATGCGATTGTCGGACGATTATACAAGTTTCAAAATTTAAAAAGTAGATCCGTTAATGGCTGTTAGTTTAGTTCATAAGTTCATCTAAATTATAATTAGAGCTGTGGATCTTGTAATAAAATGAAATAAAAATGGTGGCACTTCACACGGCGGTAGGCATTTGCGTTGGCGTATTTGTCTAGTTTGACAAAGCTTTCACGAATATCACAAACTGCACGTCTAACCATGGTACCTAATCAATGCCAAATCAGAAGAATGAATAATGTATGAAACTTGTTATCATAAGGTTAGTTTTCGTTAAATAGGCAATTTTTCTTGTACCAAAATTTACTTAACTAATAATTAAATTTGATAGTTTGCACCATAAGGAACCGAAACATATTCAGTATTAATTAAAATTGTACTCAACGATAGGTCAACCTACCCAAAAAGTTTCAAATCAAATCAAATCGAATCATATTTGACGACCGTCTGGTGTAGTGGTTCGCGCTCCGGACTACAAATCCAGCAAATGTTTGTGTGATGAACACGAGCATTTGTACCTAAGTCATGGATGTTTATAATAGTATTTAAGTATGTTTATCCGTTATCTAGTCCCCATAGTACAAGCTTTGCTTAGTTTGGGGCTAGCTAATTGGTGTGATTGTGGAAACAATTTATTTATTTATTTTTTGTGATGCACAGGTAAATCGTTATTATTTATAACATAGGAACAGGGTTTTATGAGAGCGCTGTGATCAGCCTTGGCGGCATACAAATGTAACAGAGTTCACAAGCTTAGTTTTACTTAACATCTAGATATAAATCATGAAATAAATATTTAAACTGATTTGAAAGTTTAAAATAATTAAACTGATTTTCACTTAAGTCTGTCACATAGAGATTTGACGTTTTGTGGTAGGTTAACGATCTGTTGTCTGTGCATGATGACTGTAAAAAATACATTTCCACATGTTATATTTATAAACAGGGCCGCGCCGACCCCTAGCAGCGCCTGTGTGCGAAACCTATTAAGCGCCTCTTTTTAACCGGCTTCAAAAAAAGGAGGCGCTGGCATGTCATCCGGCGCCCCTATCGTCTTGGCGCCTGTGTGCGCCGCGCACTTCGCACATAGGGGCCGCTAGGGGGCGCGGCCCTGTTTATGACGGTATTTTAAACGAACGCCAGCCACAAATTACAGACACATCTCCATTGAGTGTAAAGTTGCACGTGCATATTTAAACCCTTCGCGTTCCGCCTACCCGTGGCAGACCGGAAAAACAATGGAAAACAAGGGAGAATTATTTTTTGGCACGCGTAGGCATTAATACACAATGAATTTTATTTTTTTACAACTTTATTTCGATTTTTAAAATAAACTTTTATTAAATTGACTAATTCATTTTAAATCTTACCTACTAAAATATATTTGCATTCATTGAAATCAACTAACTTTGTATTATAATAGCTGAGAGCCCAAAGCGAGATTTTGCGCTGCACACGCACAATGTATGAGTAGTGTGACCATGGATAAAGGCTTGTGACGTCACGAAACAGTACATCATGGCCGACGGCGTTTTCGCAGGCTTATAAAAACTCAGTTTTTTTATTGCTCATAAAGTTAAATATTGTACACACTTTATTTGGATATTACCAACAATAAAAACTCTAGCTCAAAAAACAATCAAATAGCCTATTGGATTTATACTAGGAAATATGTGTGTGGTAACAAGTGAAGTAAAAAGTACCTATCTACGTAACGACCCTCGTACGCATCGATTCATAATAAACTTTGACAATTCTGATAACAACACACATGAATGTGATCTAAAGATGTCTCCTCAAATGTCGTGTTAGCAGATATTTTTCAGTGAACCTAATTTCGCATAAATGACACGCATACGGCCTTTCACCCGTGTGCATACGTATATGATGTTTCAACTTAAGTTTTATTGCATACGACTTTCCGCAATAATTGCACGTGAATGGCTTTTCACCCGTGTGAACACTTGTATGTCTTGATAGAATACTTTTTTGTAAAAAATTCTTGCCACATATTTTGCATATGTACGGTTTTTCACCCGTGTGTATCCTTCTTACATGCTGAGTCAAGCCGTTAACGAGTGTAAATTTTTTATCGCAATAATTACATGGGAATGGCTTTTCACCCGTGTGCATTCTTAAGTGTCTAGTTAAAACGCTTTTATATTGAAACCGTTTTCCGCAATAAGTACATTGCTTATCGTCGAATGCCTCATTGGGATTCAAAGTTTGATCAATTTTAGTTTCAAAATATATATAATCGTTTATGCCGGATTGTTCTTTGTTACCATGTTGAACCACCGCGTGATTGGTATATTTTCGTTTTATTTCTTCTTTTGACGATGATTTTGCTTCGTGTATTTCTTGTGATTTTGTGGTATGCTCAACTTTAAGCTTCGTGGGTACTGGACCTCCTATAAACACGAAATATAAAGATGATCATTATTATATGAAGCGTAGCCCGACTAAATCTTCTCCCCTTCTATTTGACACCCATCTAGCGTAGTGATGATATGTTTATCCGTTATCTAGTCGCCATAGTCCCTTTGCTTAGTTCGGGGCTGAAAGTTGGCGTGATTAATGAATTTTTTTTTTTTTAGACAGGTAACTTGAATCTTTCGAAGCGGGTTATCGATGGTAGCCCATGGTCGGTATTCGGTGCACAAAATACCGAGTAACAGAAGTAAAGCAATATACAACGCGCGTTAGCATCGAACACATAGGCATCGGTCACAGACACGAAATCTTGGCTCGAACTACTGTCGGAGAGTTCTATGATAAACATTCTATCGTACGTTGCAAATGCAACTAATACGGGATAGTAGCGATGCAGAAACATATTTACGGAACGCGCCAAGTAACGCCACGTCGCAAAGGGCCTAATCTGATTATCATCATTTCATTTTCATTTTTGACGACCTCCGTAGCCGAGAGGCGATTATACCGGACTTGGTGTCGCTATCTCTGAGGTCCCGGGTTCGATTCCCGGTCGGTCAATGTAAAAAAATAACTTTTCTATATTGTCTCGGGT
This sequence comes from Anania hortulata, assembly GCA_963576865.1. NCBI lineage: Eukaryota > Metazoa > Arthropoda > Insecta > Lepidoptera > Crambidae > Anania > Anania hortulata. Next base: position 2,323,901 of record OY756417.1, on the reverse strand, counting down.
CTGGGTACCGTCGATGTTTCTGATTTCTGTAACACAAGTGCTTAAGCTACTTATCACAGGATCAGAGCAATGTATGTGATGTTGTCCAATATTATTTCAGCCATAGGACATCCACTGCTGAACATCTGCCACCTTGTGGGTGGACGACCTACGCTGCGCTTGCCGGTACGTGGCCTCCATTCTAGATCCTTTCTTCCCCATCGGCCGTCAGTCCTATGTGCCGACTGCCACTTTAACTTGCTAATCCGTTAGGATATGTCAGTACTATGTTAGGCCTAAGTCTACTTACATGATATTTAATTATTTTTAATTTGCATGTGTCTTTAAATGTCGTGTCAATTGATATTTTTGGGTAAATTGGTTATCGCAATAATTACACGTAAACGGCTTTTCACCCGTGTGAATCATAACATGTCTATCTAAAACTCCTTTGCGTGTAAACTTTTTTCCACAATAATTACATCTAAACAGCTTTCCACCGGTGTGTACACATAAATGTATTCTTAAATTACTTTTATCTGTAAATTTAATACCGCAATAATTACATGTAAACCTCTTTTCACTGCTGTGAATCCTTAAAACATGTCCTGATAAATTACTTTTTTGTATAAACTTTTTTCCGCAATAATTACACGTGAACGGCTTTTCACCTGTGTGTATCTTCACATGAGCTATCAAATTCAATTGACGCGTAAACTTTTTCCCACAATAATTACATGTGAACGCCTTTTCACCCGTGTGAACTTTTAAATGCCTTGATAAAGAACTGTTTTGTGTAAACTTTTCTTTGCAATATTTGCACGTGAATAGTTTTTCACCGGTGTGAATCTTTAAATGTTTCCTTAACTTACATTTTTGTGTAAACTTTTTACCGCAATCATTGCATGTGATCGATTTTTCACCCGTGTGTATTCTCGCATGATCAGTCAAGTACCTTTTCTTTATAAATTTTTTACCGCAATAATTACACGTGAATGGCTTTTCACCCGTGTGTATTCTTACGTGGTCTGTCAAACAGCTTTGAAGTGTAAAGATTTCTCCGCAATAATTACATATTAAAGACTTTTCAGTGTATGGTTCATTAGGATGTAAGCTATGATTTGTTGGTTTTGATTCATTACATTGATTACAATTTTTTTTATTTCTTTTTATATTTAAGTAAGGTTTATTTTTGTCACTAAGTTGAACCTTCGCATTAATGATACCTTTTCTTTTAGTTTCTTTTGACGATGATTGCACCGATTGTGTGGTTTCCTCTATCTTATACTTCTTATGTTCTGGGGCGCCTAAAACCATAAAATACGGAGTGATGAATTACTGAACGAATATGAGTAAGATAGGAAACTAGTTTCTTGAGCAAAGTTGTTTGTTACCATGGATATATATTTGACACTAACAAAAATTCACCTTCAAATGATTCTCCATATGGTTTCATAGTGCCGTGTGGGGACGACCGTAAAGAATACACTCCCCCACCGCCAACAGGAGGCGTGTCGTAAGAGGCGACTAATTCCTGTAGCACGAGACGAGCAGCAGCGTCTGCGTGCGGAATATTATAAAAACTGCGCTCGCCAACCCGCCTGCCAAGGCCAGTATTGGCAATCCCTCTCGATGAAAGTCATAGGGGAGGCCTGTGTTCAGTAGAGGTCGTCCAGCCTGCCTAGCATGAGCACTAAAACACGATATAATATGTTATGATAAAGCGAAATATCGACACCAACTGTAAAAATATGATAGATATAGCCGCCATGTTGAATCGCCGTCGCATATTAAGATCGCTGTTTTGATTTAAAAAAAATGGCGGCTAAATCTATCATATTCTTAAAGTTGGTGTCGATATTTCGCTGTATCATATCATATCATATCGTGTTTTTAGTGCTCAGGCTAGGCAGGCATGGCTAAAATGATGATGATGATGATGGTTTCATAGTATGCAATTATTTAGTATCACCTGTTATTCCTTGTCCACAGTACCCAGAAACTTCTTCCGCGATGGCGTCAGGTTCTTGCTCTGACGCTGTTGATGATGTACCTCTGCTAAACTTACGAATGCTTTGCAAAGGTACATCATCGTCCGAGCCCGAGCTATGGTGAAGGTAGTGCTGTGTATCTTCTACTTCTATCTTCTCTTTCTTGATTTCAAAATACGTTGGAACCTCTAGTTCTAGGTAAACATCTTCGGAGAATTCAGGTGGAGCCATAGCTAGAACGAATTTATCTATGGATCGTTAAAAGCACGATATGATATAGCGTTTATCGACACCGGCTCGATACCGGCAGAAGTCTAACACTATCATACCAAGTAATGAAGCTGGGTCTTCAGGGTAACCTCTAACTCTACCGCAGGGATTGATATTAGGACCCCTGCCATTTCTAATTTTAATAAATGACCTTCCTTACTTCACAAAATACCTATGTGAGATGGTTTCATTTGCAGATGATACATCAATTATCTTTATAATCAAAAGGGCCCAAGAATCGTTTGACGATGTCAATAATACCATCTCGTTCATCATCATCAACAATCATTAGCTCAATAGAAACAAAACAAAATGCATAACAATACCGAATATAAGGTAGGTCTCAAAACATGTCATTGTAAAAGATAAACGACCGGATACTGTACTACTAATTCCACTACTTTCTTGGGAATAACTTTGGATTCTCTGTATGCAGTGACGGCTTATATCGCATGATGTCAGTCGTGAAGCCTAGTCAGAGGCCTTACTTAGGGCAGCTTGATTACATTTGAAAGTATAGTCACTGGCTTTACAACACTCTTCCACCAATCCACAGTTGATGGATACAAAAAAAATCTTCTAACATTTAAGCTGGTGACAAACTGCGTCTTGACATTGTGAGGTCAAGCGCTGCCATTGGTCTATCCTTCAGTCAACTTCCGCCAGCCCAAGGATCGACCAATGGCAGCATTTGACCTTACAATGTCAAGACGAGTCCGCAGCCGCGTCTGTTGCCATCTGTCACCAGCTTTACACTTGACTTAACTCATTGCCAATGCCACATAATATGAAGTCTGCTTATTATTTTATTAAGCGATGATGAGAAATGACTTACCCATATTTTCTTGTTCATTCTCCGTCTTGATTTCAAAATTCTCATAATTTACACTTGAAAACTGAATATTCTCCGACACTGCACTTGTCGTATTCACATAAGTAACAGGTGTTTTACAAAATGTTAACAGGAGCCTCTTATCTATCATAGTCATTTGCTCTTCCGTTATCTGAAATATTTTAAATACATTTATTAAATCCTTAAATCTAATAATTATAATTTTTGTAAATAGACCATTTTTCCTCTATAATATATTTTTTTTCTAACGCAGTTGTCATAAAATTTTCTGTGTGTGATCCTGCAAACGCACAATGACTTATTTGAAATAAAAAGCCCCTTAAGGCCCAAACATAAATTAGGTAAAACGCTAAGAGGAGGAGGGAGTCCACGAAGTGTGACATTGTGTAACAAGGGATGGGAGGGGTCCTAAAAAATCTAATATATTTAAGTAATAAAACACGACATTTTTATAAATATCAAATCAAATAAAAACAACGTTTAGAGATAAAAATAATATTAAACAAAATAAAAACCAATTATAAATAGCATAACATTAGTAAAAAATAGAGAAATAATTATTATCGTATAAAAGTGAAAAAATATCTTTAATAATACCTGTATCCCGCTATTACATATTTGTTGCAGCACTTCATCAGCTCTGACTGCACTCTCAGTAAACCGGAGGCACTTCTTCAGTAAGTGGTAGCAGATATAGCACACAACGGATGGTCTCCCATCTTGAGTATTTAGCTGGAAAATTCAGTAAAAATACTTGTTTATAGGAGCATGTACAGTCAACGGCAGGTAAACCTACCCAAAAAGATAAAGGCTATTTGCCTTGTACCAAAATTTACTTAACTAATTATTTTGTTTAATAGATTGCACCATATGGAACCGAAACATATTAATAGTTATTAAAAATAATACATGATTACTGTAAAAAATACATTTTCGAATGTTATATTTTTATCGGTATTTTACATTGTCAAAAACGCCCGCAACAATGACAGGCACGTCACCATTTACTAACTTTGTACTAGATCTGACATCCCAAAGCTAGATTATGCGCTACGCTTGCACATTGTATGAGTAGTGTGACCGTCGAAGAAGGTTTTTAACATGTCTGTTCTAGTACTTTATAACTCAATGGGTATGTAAAGGCTCTTGACGTCACGAACAAGTACATCGACGACCGACGGCGTTTTGGCTGTCTTTTAGAATTATAAAGAATGAAATACTATTTTTTATTATTTTCAAAGGTTTAAAAATTAAAATAAAATTGTTGACGCTTTATTTAAATATTACCAACAATAATAACTATATTCCAGTAAATAGTCAAATAGCCTATTGAACCGATTTTCCACTTTAAGTCCAACACGTAGAGATCAATATCAATTGAGAAAAATTGACGTTTTGTGGTAGGTTGACTAGCCATTGTCTGTACTAGGGTGTTGCCAGATACTACGTTTTTCCAAATATTGAGTCTTGAAAGAAAAAGTGGGAGTAAAACGAAACTAGTGGAGACCGCACCTTGGTAAACGTAGTGTAAGATGCCCCCCGGCTTGATGGACTGATGACCTTGGATGATGACTGGCAGTGGCTAGATGAAAAAAGTGGGAGATCGTGCTCTTTGGCACTCTTTGCGGGAGGCTTACGTCCAGCTGTGGACTACAATAGGCTGACATGATGAAAACAAAACTATCCGGATTCGGGACATGATTATTGACAACCTAATTGGTGTAGCAGTATGGTAATTGGGTTTGAATGCAAAGGGTTTTGAGTTTAAATTCCAGTTTTAAATTGGGGGGGAAATGGGCCAGTAGGCTCATAGGCTCATAGACTCTTAGGAGTACTAAGATAAAGTTGAGCTCACTATTTGCAGGTTTGATCCGCAAGGCGCAAATGTTTGTGTGATTAGCACAAGCATTTGTTTGGTTTATGAATGTTTATAAAAGTATTTAAGTAGGTATGTTTATTTGTTATAGTACAAGCTTTGCTTCGTTTAGGGATAGCTAATTAGTGTGATTGTGGAAGCAAACTATTTATTTATAGGGTTCCCAACCTTACTGTTACGAACAGTATTATACTTGTTTCACCTTCATAAGGGGGCGTTCAAGTATTACGATCCTCAATTATGTGAAGTAATCTCGTCCTCATTGTGTACAATGTAGTACGCACTTTTTGCTACTGCACTGATTACAATCTTCAAAGTTAGGCGCGTGCATGAACGCGTCAATAAACTAAAAAATAAATAACCGGAACGTGCCCGCACCGTCACCTATCAATGTCATCTGTCACCTGTCAATGTCATTATTTCAAAGGATAAAACTGGACACAACTTTCAAAAAGAAGGGAAACTAAGTAGTATGTAGGTATTTATAGCATATAATCTTTTTTGTACTTTAAGGATTGATAAATACATACTAACTGGGTCGGGCTGGGGATAGGATGAGGACGAGATTACTTCACATAATTGAGGATCGGACGTCACTAGGTAAGTTAGTCCGATCATATAAATTATGTTCCATAATCTCGTCCTCATTGTGTACAATGTAGATGTTCAAAGAGGAAAGTTGTGTCGACAAAGCAATATAAACATTTATTATGGTCATTTATATGATTTGCTAAAGTCTTCGCACATGATAAAACTTTATTTTATTAACTATCTATTGGTAGATGTTTAATTCAAGTTTTATCTAACAAGGATATAGTTGTTTGATTAATTCATTGGAATTAATCAACCAACCCTGTATATCGATACAACCCTGTATATCGATACAATCCTGTATGATGATACACCTTGTGTGATGATACACCCTGTATGATGATACACACTGTATGATAATACAACCCTGTATGATGATATAACCCCGTATGCTAATACAACCATGTATATTGATACAGTCCCATCCCATTTGATGACACAAACCTGTTCCTATTTTATACCATACAGGTGGGCCAAAAAATGTGTAGGAATTCTATAAAATCGAAAATAGCAAATTTTACTTTAATTGCAATACTCTTTTATTTTTGTTAAAACTGTAAGTCTTTATGAATTTATAGATTTGCTGGGACTGAGACTGATAATCCACCTGTTGTACACTTTTAAGTTTGTGCAATAAAGTTTTATACCCCGCGCTATTAAGTAGGTATATTCTTTACGAATAAATAGAGATCGCGCAAACAAAATCGCGCAAATAACGTAATTTAGGGGGAGGGGGGGTTCAAACAACATGTTACGTAACACAATTTTTTATTTAAAATAAATACTAGGGAATTAAAATCCTTAAGTTGGCAATCTTTTTCGTTTATGTTTTTTACGGGGAATCCCTGGATTGTATTGTACTTTACCTCATTTTTAGTGGAAACTATTTTGCGCAACATAATTTTGACTTTAAGTAAAAATGGTCACTGGCTGTTACGTAATGTTTAAGGGCGTTTAAGGGTGGTACAGAAAAACGTTACCGCGCGTTACATAAGGGGGAGGGGGGGTTAAAAATCTTCAAAAATTGCATTACGTAATACTTGAACACCCCCTAATATGTTTTACTGTTCTATAAAAAGACAGTATACAAAATACAGGAGGCATATGTCCAACAGTGGACGAAAAACTTAAGACTGTAGAAGAAGATACAAAATACTGTTTTTAAAACAGCTTGTATTTTGAGCCATAAAACTTAAAAAGTAAAACATCAAAATGATAAAATAGGTACTGACAACTTATCTAAATTAGGTACTTCTCGGACCTTAAGACCTTTTATTGCTTTGTTGGGAACCCTAGATACAAATCGAATTGAGTCTTAAAGTAACGAATTAAACAAGCGTGGAGCAGGGATCGGAAACCGGTTATTTAATTAGGTAACCTTTACCGGAAAAATAAGGGATTTCGCTAAATTAATTATTACCTAATCCAACTACTGACTTAAAAGCTATGGCAAATTTAGTTTTATGGTCAAATATTTACAACTACATCAAATATTAGAAAAGGGTCTTACATATTCTGAAATAAATAACAACCGGTTTCGAACCTTGAAGTGGGGCCGCTGGCAGTAGCATTCGGCAAGTAGCACTGGTTATTAAGGTAAAAACTAAATATTTACACTTACTGGTATTTTAGTGATATTTTCATAATATTTTTGCAGGGGTGTGTGGGCGATTGTGTACATACGAGTATCGTGGGCCAAACATGTCCTGCACACCTGGATAGTGGTCATTTTTAGCTGAATTAGTTTTCACAACACTGAATTTGCTATGCTAATGTTTGTGTTATTGTTGTTGAAGAAATCACTGATCAAAAACGGAAAAAATAGCTGTTGTGTTGAACTTGTCAGATGTCTGTCATCAGCAGAAGCCAGCTGAGTTAGGCCACCGATCACTGATCAAGTAAAACTATGTTTTAAGCTAGGCTTTGGCCACAGATGACAGAACAAATACCTGAGCCAGCTGTCTTTGACATAAAAATAAAAATGGACTGGCTATCTCATGCAAATACAATTCCCATTTGAAACTACTATACTTAAGCCGGTGACAGATGGCGGCGGACTCGTCTTGACATTGTAAGGTCAAACGCTGCCATTGGTCGATCCTTGGGCTTGCGGAAGTTGACTGAAGGATAGACCAATGGCAGCGCTTTACCACACAATGTCAAGACGAGTCCGGAGCCACGTCCGTCGCAGTTTGTCACCAGTTTTAAGCCGGTGACAGACAATTCTTTGAATTCTTAGGTGGCAATACTATTGAATTAAAGCTCACTAATTCACTATCTATAGTATCGATGGAATCGATAGACTATCTATAGTATCGTTTTTCCTTCAACTATCGATAGGCTATAGATAGACAATCGATATTGACCTATCGAGCGGGAACACTAGTATCGATATCTCTTTTACTGCAATACTATCGGTAAACAGCAATACTATCCATAGTATCGATAGTTTCGATCGCTGTTAACTAATGAACTATCGATACTATCGATAGTATTGCTCTTCAATATCGAGAAGAATATCGATAGTATCGATACTATCGATAGTGAGCTTTAATTCAATAGTATTGCCACCTAAGAATTCAAAGAATAGCCACCTTTATTTAAAAAAAACTAAACGTACGTTTAAATAAAGTCAAATACACTAGTTAATTAATTTGATTTCATTGAATATACCACTCATTATGCCTGCATACTGAATGTAATACTATTGAAAGTCGATGACTTTCATAAATCAAGAGTCAAGTCAGTCGCATCCATTAGATTAAGTACTTAATTGTGATAATATGAACCAATTAAATAATTTTCTTTCTTTCTTTCTATCTAGATAAAGTGTTTTTTGTTTTTACTTTGAGTAATTTAATATTTGTAATGCCTTTTTTAACCAAAAATGTATAGGGAGAATTTAGAAAAAGTTTTGGGTTACCTTGACCTTTTATATATGAAGGTCATTGCCTTTCATAGATCAAAGGTCAAGGTCACTTAAGTTTGTGTTCCTGCCCTTTTTGATACTTATTAAAAAAATTCATACACCACTTACAAATTAATGTTTACTGTCTCTAGGTATTATTATTCTATACCTTTTTAACGAATAATTTTAATTCTAGAATGGAGGGAGTTAATCATAGAAAATAAAGGTACCCGAAGTAATATGTTTATACTTTATGGCCTTGTTAATAATTGATTGTAAAATCTTATTTCTTTAGGTGTCATGTCAGGACTACTAGCTTAACTATAGTTACCACTTTTACAATGTAGTAGTAAAAGTGGTTATTACCCGTTTTGGTTAAAAACCGGGTAATCTTAGGTTTATTACCCGCTAAAGTTCTTCTTCTTCTCTTTTTGGTGGCGATGAACGTGTGTTTTACCACCCGTGGGTTACACTGTTCCGCTAATATCACGTGCGCAGCATTTACACGGTATGATTATGTTATAGATTTTAATTTAAAAATATCTAAGCCCGATAAAGACAGATATTAATAATAATCTGTCTAATGCCGGTGACAGATGGCGACGGACGCGGCTGCGGACTCGTCTTGACATTGTGAGGTCAAGCGCTGCCATTGTTCTATCCTCAGACAACTTCCGCCAGCCGAAGGATCGACCAATGGCTGCGTTTGACCTCACAATGTCAAGACGAGTCCGGAGCCACGTCCGTCACCGTTTGTATGTGCTTTTATATCGCTGTTTTGAGGAAAGGTGCCCAACCAAAAGGCATGAATAATGTAATACAGAGTTGTACTTGTTATATGTGCTCATTTAAAAAAAATACAGGTTTTATTTGATTTTATTATTAAGTGTTCCTTACAATAATTATATTTAATTAAGTTGAAACCATTAAATGACAAATTTTTTCAACATTTTGTGTGGATGTTGATGGTTGGTTGCTCAAGTAGAAAAAATGTAACAAAGTAAATTTCATTAAATTTATCCTTTTTAATTTTTTAATGTATTTTCCGAAAGGTATTTTAGTGATTATCTTGTAAAATATTAATTCGACTATTTTAAGGTTTTTAAAAATGTTTTATCAATAAAATGCTATATTAACATGTTGTTTTATTACAGTAGTCTACTTTTCGCTCCTGCAAGTCGCTTTCGACGAGCAGGAGCGAAAGTAGTCTGCTAAATTAATAATACCCGGTAAACCGGTACATCTATATTACCGGTCTGAATACCGGAAACCTTGATATAATCTGTGGTTGTACGTCAGCGCCATATTGCTACACTAGCGTTTGTCAAACTTGTCAGTGGTGGTGCAAACTCGAACTGTCTACATCATCGAACCAATCCTAAGGTCGCTTCCAATCTGTCTTTAGACATATATTAATCTGTGGTCACAGAGGAGTACTATATAATATAGGAAATCTGTGGTCGATTAATATTTATGTTATTGGACGCATTCACTCGATTGTTTCTAATAATTTTTATCGTAAAATCAAATCTTTATAAAACCAATGAACAAGTAATACTACGGTATAACCAAAGCATCCAAAGATCCAAAGGTTTATCCTTTGATTAGTAATCACTGGACATACCTAATAATAATTGAATAGTGATTATGTACCTGATCATTATTATCTTCTTTCGTGGCTTGTAAATGATATTTGTTTAAAATTCTTCATAATTCAGCTGAAAATGACTACTATCCAATTATGCAGAACATGTTTAGCTAACGACACTCCTATGTACACAATCGCAAATACGCACCTGCAAATGTTTTATGAAAAAATCACCAACAAAACAGTAAGTTGAGTTATAAATTTTTAACTACTATATTAAATAAATGTACCCGCGGCTTTGCTCGCAAAATATTGTATGTCACACCCTATATAACTCGCTTAGATGGACAAAAAAATTGCCTATGTCCTTTCCTAGGGTTCCTAGGGAAACTATTTCCATACAAAATTTCATCAAAATCGGTTAAGCTTTCACTACAAAACGTAGCCTTAGCAGTAGAAAAGGACTCTTAAGCTCTAGTCCAACGCTCTACCAAAATCGGTTTAGTTGTTAAGGCGTGAAAGCGTAACAGACAGACAGTTGCTTTTTCATTTATTATTATTAGTAGGGAAGTATTGATTAGCATGTTAGTCCCCTTGTGGTAAGTTTCCTCATCAAAATAAAAATAATCTTGCTATTCTGAGCTTCAAACTACATGAATTGGTAAATCATTCTTGGAGTAATGTAAGTATTACATTTTTCACTAAAGTACCACAGTCTCTTGTTGAACTACCAGTACATAAGTTCAAAATCCACATTTAAAAAATCTTTATCATAAAAGGATATTATAAAATAGAATTATTTAAACGGCAAGAGTGCATGGAGTTAACCTGCTTAGCACTTCACACTTACTACATGTCTTGCAACTGTATTTCATGTAAAATAGCTGACAAAGCTGACTGAGGTCCAAGGTCCAAGGTTATAGGAAGCCGCTGGATGCGGGCCGCTTTCAACCGGCCAATCTGGAAGTCACTGGGGGAGGCCTATGTTCAGCAGTGGACGTCCTATGGCTGAAATGATGATGACATTTGATCCACTGCCTGCCAATGATAATAATTTTCCCTTATCCGTATCCATATCAAGATACAACACTATCTCTTTTTATATTATTAGTAAGATTTTACAATTTTATTCCATTTTCCAGTTTAATACTAATGATAGAAAACCTTCAGCTGTCTGCTATATCTGCTACCACTTACTGAAGAAGTGCCTCAGGTTTGCTGAGAGAGCAGTCAGAGCTGATGATGTGCTGCAACAAATGTGCAGGAGTGGGAATCAGGTAGGTAGATTTAAAGTAGAGTATAGTCAAAAGCATGCCGTGTGGGGACCGTAAAGAATACACTTCCAAACCGCCAATAAGTGTGTCGTAAGAGGCGACTAATTCCTGTAGCACGAGTCGGGCAGCAGTGTCTTCATGCGAAATCTTATACAAAAACTGCGCTCGCGAACCCGCTTGGTTGAGTATTGGCAATCCCACCGCGATGATAGGTCATTGAGGGAGGCCTTTGTTCAGCAGTGGACTTCCTATGACTGATATGATGATGATAGCCACATGTAAACTAGCTTGTGGTTTTACAAGCCTACTACTAAAGCGTCTAAAGATCAAATTATCAGAAAACTATCATAAAAATCGTCACAACCTTTACAACATTTTGAGCAGAGCATTTGATTCTAGCACTTATACTTCAGGAGAAAATAGAAATAATTGAAAAACAAACAAAAAAGATGCTAATTCTCCTTCTTTTTAACCGCTTGACGGATTTAATTCGTTTATATGTCATTCAGAATTTCAGATTGAATAAGTAAATAATATTACATATTCAAACTAAAATTCTGAACAAAGTATATCATTTACGACATTTTGTCAAAGAGTATTTGTTGTTTGTAATAAATTTCTCTGTCGATTGGCGTATGTGTCATAGGTGTACACCAAAATAACGTAATTTTAGGGACTTGCTATTTTAGGAATGCCAGCTCCCCATACCTAAAGTAGCATGACTACTAAAACACGATATGATATAGCGATTTATCGACACCAACTGTATTATTCTAAATATGATAGATATAGCCGCCATTTTGATTTTTTATCGAAACAGCGATCATAACATGTGACGTCACCGGCACGGCGTTTCAACATGGTGGCTATATCTATCATATTTTTACAGTTGGTGTCGATAAATCGCTATATCTTATCGTGTTTTGGTGGTCATGCTAGGGGGGCAGGTCCATACAAAAATGTTCGAAGTCTTTTGGCAACTGTTTAAAGGGTAGCCCTGTATTGAAATTGTTTCAGATCACAGAACATTACATCATAGACAGAAGATCCTTTTCCACATGTCTCAAATCACCTGTCACCCATGTGAATACCATTCATATGGAGAGAAGTGAACACGAAAATATTGGTATGTTTATGTTAAGGTTTTATTGGTTTATTGGTTTTATTGATGATTACCAAATTTAAGTTCCCTTCCCCACCGTCAAAAGGAGGCGTGTTGTAAGAGGCGACTAATTTATGTAGCACGAGACGGGCAGCAGCGTCATTGCGCGAAATCTTATAAAAAACTGCGCTCGCCAACCCGCCTGCCAAGCGTGGCGAGTAATGGCAATCCCCCCCGATGATAGGTTATTGGGAGAGGCCTATGTTCAGCAGTGGAAGTCTTATATATCTTTATAAAAGATCTGAAAATTGTACAATTCTCAACACAATTCCATGTCTTTAAAATTGACTAAACATGAATGTTCTTACAATAATTTTATAACCTTGATTACCATGTTTTCTTCAAATAAAGAATTTTTATCTTATCTTATCTTATGGCTGAAATGATGATGATGATGATGAATGATGACTAAATTTAAGCAAACTACGCCTCGGTTGAAGATTCCGACCATAATTAGGATGTTGACACAATTCATAAATAATTCCGAGACACTTCTTTTTTTTAAATAACACCTTATTTAATTAATTTGTTCAGTCATAATTTTTAATTGTTTCTTGAAATAGATTTTTAATTGCTTTAAAACTAATAAATAGTTAGTTGAGTTTGGTAAACAGTAACGTCACTCTTCGCTATTGCCATACAAATTTTAAGGATGAGGTACGTTTTGACAGCTCATAAAAAGTATGTCAATTGATTGGTAGTGTCAACTACCCTATTAGTGAGATTTATCACAATCATCTCCGTGCTTCGAAAGGCACATTTAAAGTTAGTCCTGCCCCCCCAGCATGACACCTAAAACACGATATGATATGATACGATATTGCGATATATCGACACCAACTATACAAATATGATAGATTTTGAATTTTTATCTAAACATAATATGTGACGTCACCTGAACGGCGATTCAACATGGCGGCTTTAACTATCATATTTTTACAGTTGGTGTCGATATATCGCTATATCATATCATATCATATCGTGTTTTAGTGCTCATGCTATAGGCAGGCTGGCTAATAACAGTTTAATAGTAGTGAAGCCTAGTCAGAGGCCTTGAGGCTTCTTGATGACAGTAAGGTTTAGTCACTGGCCTTACAACACTCCTCCACCGCACTGCGCCCGCGCGTGGTGGAGTATGGGACACACACCTCATAGTTGAGGTGAGGCCTGTGCCTGCAGTGGCACGTATACTCGTAGCATTCGCTGTGTGCGCGATGACAGCGCCCCTAGTGACCACAAGTATTGTGAACTTAAGATCTCTCAAATTATGGCAACTGGATGGTTTAAGAATGATTTTCGGATTGTTTTTCTTCGAAATTAGATGTAAATATCTTTTGTGCATATTATAATAAGTGATTTTCTTACTCGAACTAAAATATAAATGTTATAATACGAACGGGATTTGAATCGATACAACATGATATAACTTTCCAAACTCACACTGTCCAAAAAGGGAAAAAAATAGTATAAGTACAGCATGTGAGAGACTTTGAAGAGCTTAGAACCAACGGACAAAGCTACTTAATAAGAGCTGTGATCATGAGACAAACGTCTGTGACACGTACTTCCTACAAACTTTTCTTTTCACAGCAGCTATCCATTTAATACTTTGCTTCAATTTCCATCTTGATGTTGAAAACGAATAAAATATCTACGAACTGTTTTCCCATTGTTTCTACACTTTATAACACAACACGTACTGTGACCCATATCTCGGATTTTAACGTGTTTACTTAAAAATACTTAATAACGTAAGTATGAAATTCTATGGAAATATAGCAATTTGACACATGACAGTCCAGAGTTATTTCCCATTTCTGCCAGATTGCGTGCTGCGATCGATTTGACGGCCCCCACCACCCACTATGCACATAGCGCATACTTTACTTATACTGGTATACAAATTTGTGCATACATTTATATTCAGTATTTATTTTTAGCTTTTTAGTTCGTGTTTTTATTTATTTAAAGGCACAGCTTCTACAGAATACAATTAAATTCTTTTTCATTAAATGCTGATCTAGGTTACACATTGTAATTGAATTCCGGTAAACGTGTAATCGAATTTTTTGTTTATTGTTTAGCTGTGTCTGCAAGTGAGTTTATAGATGACAATCAACAAGAAGAAACGACGCAATATGAAATTAAAATAGACAAAATCGAGATAGACGACACACAATACCATCCTCATAGCTCGGGCGATGACGTATCTCTCCAAAATGTCAGTATCAAGAAAGAGAATGAAGCCACCGAAATGGAAATTGTTCCGGAGACCAGTAGACTGAGCTGTGAAGGTAAGAATTCTTCAATCTTCCTAACTGAATAATGTATTTTTATACAGGGCTCATATTCAAACAGTTGCCAGAAGGTATCGAACCTTATTGGCGTACCTGAAGTTACTTGCAACTTAAAATAACGTTATTTTGATGTACACCTATGAAACATACGTCAATCGACAGAAAAAAATATTACAAACAACAAATACTCTTTGACCAAATGTCATAAATGATATACATTGTTCAGAATATCAGTTCGAATATTCAGTTTTATGTACATAATACAAACTGAAATTCTCAACAAAGTATATCATTTACGACATATTGTCAAAGAGTTTGTTGTTTGTAATTATATTCTCTGTCGATTGGCGAATGTTTCATAGGTGTACACCAAAATAACGTAATTTCAGGTACTTGTAATATTTAGGTATGCCAGCCTCCATACAAAAATGTTTGAAGTCTTTTTGCAACCTGATAAAATGGTATTAAATTTCAAACACCATTGAAAAAAAAATACAATTCCGTATGTTTCGGAGTTATTAATTAGGTGCTTATCAAATCACTGAGTCTTTACGTGTAGTCAGGGTCAGCCGTCTTTCCCACTGGGCACTCTGGGCACTTGCCCAGTGCCTCACGATCGATGGGGCCCCCTAGTTCTATTTATAATACAGGAAGAATTTTTTACCACCATCTAAATTTTTTCAAGGCATTAGGAATCCTTCATAGAACTCATTTATAAAAAAAAATGGTATTTCAAGTTTTCACCATAAAAATTTTTTCCCAATATAATTTTCAATTTAATGTGGTTACTGCTTAACGTAAACATTACGCTAGATACATGAATGATAGGGCGGCGCGCGGGCAGCGGCACGGGGTTGCCATGACGACGGCCTCGTGTCGGCATCGGTGGCGCGCCGGCCGGTGTCAACAAACACACAAACCAGTCGCCCGCGCAACCCCGTGACGTATGCGTGCCTTATTACCGCGTTTCCGCGTCCCGCGCGCTGCGTACTATCGCGAAAATATGAAGGGAAAGTCAACAACTTAAGGATCGTAAAAACATCAACGAAAAGCGGGTGCGGGGAGAGGCGTCGACGCTAGCGCGTAGAGTAGTTTGCGTGCCGTGTCCATACTCCTAGTATTTGTTTAGACAATTTCCAGGTGCTTTATCTCAACATTTTTGTACTGGGCGATACCAAAACAAAAAAAACACGTGTTTTGTTTTATTCCTCATAGATTATTATATTTAAATTTGGATGGTGACAAAAAATTCTTCCTGTATAGTTTAATAGTATAAAGTCATGGCCCCCATTATCCTAAGTGCCCAGGGCCCCCAATAGGTTAAAGATGACCCTGCGTGTAGTAGTATTTGTGGAAGAATTATTAAAATGCATTACAATATCTTAACTCAAATAAACGACTAAAGTCAAAGTGAACACATTCAAAAGTAACCCTGTATACATTACTAGCTTCTGCCCACGGCCAGGTCTGTTGCCATTTTCGCGCTTTAGGTATAACGTTACATACAAGTACATCTAGCCCCCCTAGCATAACCACTAAAATACGATATGATATAGCGATTTATCGACACCAATGGTTTTTTTAAAAAATGATAGATATAGGCGCCATGCTGAATTTTTATCTAAACAGCGATCATATCATGTGACGTCACCGGCACGGCGATTCAACATGGCTGCTATATTCAGGGTGTCCCAAAATTAGCACGTCACTCTGACACCGGAGGTAGATGGGCTTCAGATGCATCAAACAAGCCTAACATGTCCATATAAAAGTTTCATGAGTTTTTTGGATAAGACCAATTTTAGTTATTTTTCAAAAGTCCAACCAATTTTAGTCATCAAATATTTTTTGATAATGTTTGTATCACAGTTTTTTTTATTGTGGTCTTTACGACCAAACACAAAGCTATACCAAAATAAATATGACGGGTATAATTTTACACCTTGAATTTTACTCTTGGATAACTTCGATTACGTTTTTCGAGCAATACACTATACTCGGTATTGTTATTCTGTAGTTCAAAAGTGAACGATCAACGAATTGATAAACCTACCAATTTCCATGTAATCCATTTCTTCTAGGTTGACTTGAAATGCTACAACATTTTAATTTTGTAGGATAATAGAGTGTCAATGCTAGATGTTGACAACATGTTAGTTTCGAGGTGACAACAGTGTATTTGACAAGTGACAACTTTGACATTTACTTATTCTCAGTTTAATTTATATACTGTCAAAATCGCCTGTTTTAATATTTTTCATAGATTAGTGGTTGGTAGAATGAAAAATCAGCTTACTCTAGATTAAGCAGTGGTATACTCTCAAGTTAAAACTTACACCAGCTTGGTCGAATCCGGCCTTAGTGTATTAGAAAATAAGTCAAGAATAGATTGGCAAAAAAAATCCTGGACAGTCTATTTATAATTATTTAAAAAAAAAGATTTTTAATTAAACGTTGCAACATCAAGATAATAAGAAATTTTTTACCCTTACTTAAAGTATCCTTTGCTGAACTGCCAGTATTTGACATTAAATTTATTTTTATTTTATTTTATTTATTTGGTATATACGACAGTTGACAATCGATGGTTAGTATTACAACGAATGGTTAGTAATGTAGGACTAGATTGACAACCTAATTGTATACACACTACATGATAATGTTTGGGTGTTACAGAGTATAAAGCATCGCTAATAACTTGTAGTATACAAACTTGTTCATTAAAAGAAATTAAGATACCAAGTTGTTGACCGAGTCGAAATCATAAATACTAATTAAACTCGGACAACAACCCATTTCGAACACTACAGTCGTACAAATTAAAAAGATAAAGAGAGAAAGAAAGAAAAACAATATATATTTACATTTGCATGACAATTAATTCGACGGAGAGCTATGTGACTGACTTGGCTTGGTTATTGTTGCATCTTGACGACCCGAGTACATTCATAACTTGTCGACGAAATTTAATGCGATTATGCTCGAAGACATCCAAATCAGCTGCACTGCGAGACGTCAAGTCGTTATACAGCCTGCACATGCGAACCATAGGGTTGTAAAACGAGGTGTTATTTTTATACACTTGAAGTTGAAAAGCACGAGGATGTCTGGGATTAGGCCTGGTGTTAAAGTTAATAAGTGATAGAAGGTGAGGGGAGTCAAGATGAGAATGTATGATCTTGTGTAGATAAAGTAGGTCCTGCTCTTGGCGGCGGATGCTTAGAGTGTTGACGTTGAATTCAACCAGTCTATCTCCGTATGAGGAAATTACATATTAAGATGATTTTAATGAATAAGGGTTATTATTATTACACCGTTACTGATTGGTTGAAGAATCGTAAAGTTGTCGGAGCCGATGGAGTCCCAATCGAAGCCTGGAAGGCGATGGGCCCTCTTGGGGTGGACATCTTAACCTACCTTTACAACCGCATACTCTCAACCGGGCTAATCCCGAGCCAATGGAGAATGAGTATTATTACACTGGTCTTCAAAGGCAAGGGAAAAAGCTTTTCCCAAAACCGGATTTGGAGTCGCTATCTCTGAGGTCTCGTGTTCGGTTTCCGGTCGGTCAATGTTAAAAAGATTCACCTTTTAGATATTGGTATTTGCTCGTGCTCATCATACACACACTTCCCCTCGCGGGATTCAAACCCGCAACTACCTCCGTATTATTATGTGGTCCGAAGTGCGAACCACTACACCCGACAGTCGTTAATTTTAAATCATTAACAGCTTATTTTAAAACGTTTAACAAACGCTTGTCTGCCATATTGGAAATAAAATAAAAAAATATAATAAAAATAATTACTTTACCTTCTAATATTCTAAACTCTTCACCGCCTCCCCTCATAACTTTTTTTTTCAAACTTTCCTCTACCTGAAGGTTGTCTGGAAGAGATCGCTCTTAGCCATAAGACCGCTTAAATTGTACCATTCTAAATTTATTGTTTCTGTGTACTGATTGTTTTGTGTGGTGTGAAATAAAGAGTATCTATCTATAACCGAAAACTTTTTAAGGCGAGTGTAGTCGCCAAATGTAAACTAGCATGAGGTTTCGAAATCGGAAATTTCGATTTCGGCTTAAATCCAAACTGTAAGAAAAATATTTAAAAAATATGCTATGAATGGGCTAGTTTCCTGGTCAAAAAATGATTATTCTATTTAGTCCGTCAGTTAGATTACCAAAAAATATTGGACCCATATTTTGTCTTTTGTCAATTAAACAAAAAATGACGAAGATAAAGCGCATCATAGTGAGCATGTGACGTCACACCTTGCTAAAAAGTGTCGCAAAGCGTGACGTTACGCGGAACTTTAACGGGCTATATCTTCATCATTTTTTGTTTGAATCAGAAAAGAATCAATACATGTCCAATATTTTCTGTTAACTGTTATCCAACAGACGGACTGTTTTTTTTTTTTTTTTTCCTAAAAAAATCTATGTCAAATATTTTCTGTTAATCCAACAGACGGACTGATTAGATTTTTTTAGGAAACTAGCCCATTGTCAAAACCTGCACAACATATTGAACATTGCATTTGTTCTAGTACTAACACTTCACGAGAAAATAAATATTAAAATCATTGAAAAAACAAACTAAAAAGATGCTAATTCTCTTTCTCCTTTTTAACCGCTTGACCGATTTAAATCGTTTATACGTCGATTGATAGGCCAACTTGATAGCTATAAACTCTGCATAGAGTTTTTTAATCAAACAATTGCGTTGCGAAATATAATATTTTCCCCAACTTCCGCTATCAAAAGAGCAATTGTCATAACAGCCACGTTTTATTGCACGCTATTATGAACCGTATTTTAATTTTTATTCGTGCGATATTTGTACTAACACGTGTCTAGTCGCTTATTTAGGTGCACAACTCGCCTTAAATTATAATATTAACCTCCCACCCGTGTGGGGACGGCCGTAAAGAATACACTTCCCCACCGCCAACAGCAGGCATGTTGTAAAAGGCGACTTATTTCTGTAGCACGAGACGGGCTGCAGCATCTGCGTGCGAAATTCTATAAAAAACTGCGCTCACCAACCCACCTGCCAAGCGTGGTGAGTATTGGCAATCCCCCCCAGTGATAGAAATCATCGGAGGAGGGCTATGTTCGGCCGTGGACGACCAATGGCTGTTATGATGATGATGATGATGAACCTCTCACCCACCTGATGTTGTCCCCTTCGGTCACACGATGTACTTCCCGCCATGTGATGACTTGCATAAAAATCAAGTAAGTAACATAGTATTCACTGTGTTTGTAGGCGCTCCGGGATCAAAGAAGAGTAAATCACCAAATAGACCTGAAGTACCGTCACCGTCAAATGAAAATACAGCCAATACGTTGCAGAGAATACCTATTGAACCAAAAAGTATCAAAAATATGGACGCGGAACGTAGTGAGAATAGAAATAAGCCATCTATAACAAATAATTTAGCTATCAAAGTTCCTGATAATGTCAACAATGCGACAAACAATCCTTTATTAAATGCACACGAACATAACAGTGATAAGCCAATGTTTTTACGCACTGGTCAAAGGTCTTTCACGTGTAATTATTGCGGGAAAGAGTTTTCGTCGAAATACAAAGTGACAGAACATGTCAGGATACATACGGGTGAGAAGCCGTTCGAATGTAAATACTGTGGGAAAAAGTTTACTCTGAAATTCACTTTGATCAATCATGAAAGGATACATACGGGTGAGAAGCTGTTCGAGTGTAAATATTGTGGAAAAAAGTTTAAATACTATCACAGTTTTAACAGCCATGAGGTGACGCATACACGTGAGAAGGCGTTCTCATGTAAATATTGTCCAAAAAAATTTAGACAATATACCCTATTAGCCAATCACGAAATGGTGCACATGGGTGAAAAACCGTTCACATGTGATTATTGCGAAAAACAGTTTACCCTAAAAGGTAATTTGACAAAACATGTAAAGAATTTTCACTCGTCTGAACCTCATATGGATAAAACATCGGTTAGTTGACATAACTGACTATTGCGTCAACAAGTTCACACATAAGCATCATCTAATCTATATACAGGGTTACATTGCAAAGGGGTGCCAAATCTTTAGATGTGGCTCAGAATCAGTCACTTAATCGACCTATCCAAAGAACAAAAAAAAAAAAACATATTTAATTACTCTTATCCGCTGTTAAAAATCGTACGCGTGGATAATTGTACTCATTCATGAAAAATTGCACCGTATGTGCACTTCGTAAGGTCCTTGTTGGCTCGCCGTACCTACGCCTCTGATGAATGACCGCGCGGCTTTCGTAATCTCTCTATTGACTAAATTTTCGGATATTTTAAAGTATTTTTTTTCGTAATATACGATTATCAAAAATAATAACTATTAATACGCTTCTTTATATTGTTCACTAGATCTTATTTTTTTAATTTAGCACCCCTTTGCCATGTAATCCTGTATTTTTATCTCTCCAAAGGATTCGTTTGGCAACCTAATGTTTTAACTTTTCATAATATAAAATGTTCGATAAAAGAAACTATTTACAAACGATTGCTTCCAGACACGATGAATTCACCTAATTTCATTAAACAAAGTGTTAGTTGAATGTACCCTATTTTTAAACGAGTTATAATTTAGCGGCTACTGGCTTAACTTAACTAATCCATATAAGGTTCTTAACAAGTAATGACTTGAAATATTTTGTGAAATAATGTTTGTTAATTAATGTAATATGTTTTTAGGTCAAGCGTAGTTTGACTATTTAACCGAAAATTAAGTGAAAAATTATCAAATGATTTTTTCGAAAATTTTTTTTTGTCTATAAATTATTTTAAATAATGAATCATTTCAAGAAAGTACTTATATTTAAAAAAATGAAGATGCGAGTCATTATTTTGCCAATGTGCTAGTTTCCAAAAACATCTAATTTGTCAGTCCATTGGATTAACAGAAAATATTGGACACGTATTTTTCTTTTCTCAATCAAACAAAAAATTATGAAGATATAGCCCGTTAAAGTTCCGCGTAACGTCACGCCTTGGGACACTTTTTAGCAAGGCGGGACATCACGTGTTTACATTGATCCGCTTTATCTTCGTAATTTTTTGTTTGATTGACAAAAGACAAAATATGGGTCCAATATTTTTTGGTAGTCTAACTAACGGACTAAATACAATAATATCTTTTTGACCCAGGAAGCTGGCCTATTGTCGCGGATGTATTTTTAATACAAAAAAGCAATTTGACATACTACAGTAAGTAAAATAACCGAGGGCGTACCCTTAAACCGTATATCTACACCATTAATTGATTTCAAATAAAAATAACGTACAAAAACAATCGTAACGTGGAATAGTAACTAGCCTATTTGCGCGGCGCAAACTGGCAACGTCGCTTTTCTGTCTCGCTCGCTCGGTGAGAGATGACTCTGACGTTTGTTTAAAAATAAACAACCTAACATTTTTAATTTATAAGGATATTTTTTGTATTTATAGACGCCATAGATTATGGGTTAACAGTAAGTCCTTTCGTTAATTAGTATACTATATGTAAGGTACTTAGAAAACATACCGAATACATCATTTCTAAGATTAGGAATAGGTATATAGTTTTTTTTAATATGTGTGTTGGCAATTCAGCGTGGAAATGCGGCCAGCCTTCTTGGCACCATGTCCCGATCATTGAACGGCGATTTGGGACACATTTTTTACTAGTTTTTTTTTTCAACCGACTTCAAAAAAGGAGGTGGTTCTCAATTCGACTGTGTTTTTTTTTATGTATGTTACGCGATTACTCCGCCAATTATGAATCGATTTTAATGATTCTTTTTTTGTTTGCTAGATCATACTTCAGAGGTGGTCCCATATAAATTTTATCGAAATTGATTTAGAACTTTTTGAGAAAATCAACAAATATATACCCAGATAATATTTTGGTTGTGGTTCTTGTTACCTATCTTCGACAAATATAAGCCGATTTTGATGATTTTTGTTTTATTGAATAGCTTATACTTCAAAGATAATATGATAAAAGTTTGCAAAATAAAAATCACCCCTAAGGGTAGGAAAATAGGGGATGAAATCGGTGTTAGATTAGGATTTATCACAAAAAATTGATGAAATAAGTAATTTTTATTTAAAAAAATAAAACCGACTTCAAAACACTAAAATGCTAAAAATAATCCTAACACTTAAGTACCTAATCAGTTATTTTTGTAGTCGGTGCAAACAAAAACATTGAATCTCATCGGCTGGCACCGACTCCAAAAGTAACTGATTAGTTACTTAAGCGTTAGGATTATTTTTAGCATTTTAGTGTTTTAGTGTTTTGAAGTCGGTTTTAGTTTTTTTTATAAAATTTTTGTATTAACATGATAAGAGTATTTTTATTTTTAGAGTTAGTTTTATTATTCAATTTGTACAATTTCTTTAAAAAAAAAAACGATATGTGTGTAAATAAAAATAACGCTTAATTTACGAAATGTGTAACAACAACAATTAATAAATAAATACATTTACCTACATGTTGAATTGAAAAATATTATTCTCATGTTCACTAAGTCACTGTGTAAGTAAAGTATTATTTTCCCCAATTTTCGTTACCTAAAGATTTGTCGTAACAGCCACGTTTCATTGCGCGCTGTTATGGACCGTATTTTAATGAACTTTAGTGCGATATTCGATTAGGGGCAATACTCGCCTTAAGCTCTTGAGGTCCAATATGATAGTACTAGGACAAAATCATATAGTACTGATAGCCAAACAAATTCACACCACTTAAAGATGAAGACCCACCGTACTAATACTATAACATAATAATTATAAGCCTGTAAAAAGTATTTTTAATGCCTATAAATTATATTAGTGATCTAATGTCTCGAATAAAATAAAAAATATTATGGCGTTTCTTTAGTTATCTAGCATGCCTAGCTCTTTAAGCACCCTTAAATCATGATCATCATCATCATCATTTCAGCCATAGGACGTCCACTGCTAAACATAGGCCTCCCCCATTGACTTCCAGATTGGCCGGTTGGAAGCGGCCTGCATCCAGCGTCTTCCTGCCCTTAAATATCTAAACTTAATTCATTTTAACTACGCAGAAATAGCAAGGTTTTGGTCTGGGCTTTAGGGACTTTAATAATTATGTTCTAATATTAGGACAGGGGGTCTTTCTTCTTTGTACCTTTTAAATTGGGCCGCAGGAGGTTAACACGTTTTGAGTGTCTACACACCGCTGATTATCAATTTTCTTGAACAGGGACTCTCTTGAATTCTGAACAGGGACTGTTTGTCGGTATGAAATAACTATATCGTCATCATCATCATTTCAGCCATAGGAAGTCTACTGCTAAACATAGGCCTCCCCCAGTGACCTATCGACGGGGGGGGATTGCCAATACTCGCCACGCTTGGCAGACGGGTTGGCGAGCGCATTTTTTAAATCAGATTTCGCACGCAGGCGCTGCTGCCCGTCTTGTGCTACAGGAATTATTCGCCTCTTACGACACGCCTTCTGTTGGCGGTGGGGAAGTGTATTCTTTACGGCCGACACGGCACCAAATTTCGTACCAGTACTTAAATGAGGGTATCAATAAAATCTGAACTGAAATTTACGTTAACAAAGTATAAAGTCATATAGTCAAGTCACATATAAAACATATATAAAACGCTGTATTTACCTATAAAGACATATCTTTTACACATTGAGTAACATGTGTGTGTGTGATATTACTCTGAATTGTAATGTTTACTGATATGTTGCTGGTGAATCTTTTTCAATAAATAAATAAATATAAAAAAATGTACCCATATTCATACCGGTACACAGTCCCTGATTCTGAATTCTACGCCGATGAAATCGTTGGCAGAAGCAAATTAATGTCACATACAGGGTTACATTGGAAGTTAGTGCCAAATTTTAAAAATAAGATCTAGATAATAATATAAAAGTGCCTCTTCATCGTTTTATTTATTTTTTTACTATTATTTTATTAACATTAACTTTAAAATATCCGGGAAAAACGACAACGTAACCAGCTCCCCGATTCAGAATCGTTCGATAACAAGTCGACCGGAAACCACGTCGTCGTGGTTAACCGGCTGTCAATACGTTACTGAAGGGTTCTGAATCGGGGACCTGCTCGGTCATTCATAAAATAACAGACGTACGCCGAGCAAGCCAAGCAAACAACGACCCTATGCAGTGCACATACGGTGCACCGTATGTGCACTGCATAAGGTCCTTGTTGGCAATTTCATCGACACGAACCTTACGACGTAAAGGCGACGTTTGTTTTGTGACTAATAATGTATTGAACTTTGCAGCTCTAGGTTTCACAGAGATAGTGCGTGCGTATTTTATATTATGAATTAGACAAGATTATCCACGCGTACCATCTTTTAACAGCGGAAAGTAATAATTAAATATGAAACAAAGACTTTATTTTTTACGTAGATTACATTGAGACATTAGTTTATTAATTTAGTTACTGATTCTGAGTGGTCCCTATAAAGTGGCACTACCTTGAAATGTAACCCTGTATGTATCATGGATATTTAATCGACGACCTTAGGAAGATAGCTGGCAGTGGATGGATGAAAAAGTCGGGAGATCGTGCTCTTTAGCGCATGTTGGGGGAGGCTTACGTTCAGCAGTGGACTGCAACAACTGACATGAATGAATGAATGTAGGTATCATAAAGCGCCATCTCAGAGAATCTTGAGGTAACAGTTGATTTATCATGGTGTAGTGGTTCGCGCTCAGGAGACGTATTTTTGAATCATGCGAATTCCAATCCGAAAACGAAATCGCATACGAATACCTAAAATCACTATTTTTGAAAATTCATTCCGTGAATTCTGCAACGAGTGGTCCTACCCACTCGTTATTCGTTTTCTACATACTCTGTCTAATCTGTGGTTTTCTACTAGTAGAAAGTTCGGAAAGCATGACATTAACAAACTAAGTACAAACTTTTAAGCGATTCACTACCGGTTTTTAAATTCAATAAGTTTTTGCATTTTTCATAGTATCTAATCTGTTTCATAGTATTTTCTGCGTAAAGCGAAAATAGTTACTAGATTTCAATTTAATAGCAACACTTATTTCCAGTGATTCAAATATGCGTAAAATCGTGAGCAATAGAAATTAATTTCATACACGAATTGTTTTCGTGTTCGAATTCGAGATTCATTTCTAATGCTTCAAAAATACGTCTCCTGGACTTGGCTTTGTAAAACTGGTGGTACACGGCGACGGACGCGTCTTGAGATTGCTTTGACAGTCGGCTCTTCGCTTCTTGTTCCGGATTGAGTATACATCGATTTTAGCTTATTGAAACTCGAGTGGTGTAGGTAAATATAAAATCGAACTAAATTTGAAAACACTAATATAAATTATAGCCAGTTTCGGAACAGGAACGGGTGGAGTCTTGCTGGCGGGCAGGCGGAAGGTGACGGAAGGATCGACCAATGGCAGCGTTTGACCTAACAATGTCAAGACGCGTCTGTCGCCGCTTGTCACCAGCTTTAGCCAGCGGTTGCGGCTTCGAATCCCGCAAGGGGCAAATGATTGTGTAAAGAGAACGAGCATTTGTACCTAAGTCATGGATGTTTATAAAACTATTTTAGTACGTTTATCCATTATCTAGTTGCCATAGTACAAGTTAACTTGTAAAGTGGCAAGCGACAGGCACCCCGCTCACCGTTAATAAATTCATGTGGGTGGGAGCCTTTGCTTAGTTTGGGGCTAGATAATTGGTGTGACAGTAAAAATAATTTATTCATTAACGAGATGGCGCTATATGTAATTGTCAGCGTGATAACGATCAGAAGACCAAAGAAAAATTGTTAAAAAAAACGTACTTACTATTTGTGTAAAATTGCGTTTTTAAAAGGAATAAAATAAGTACGTATATTAAATAAATGCTTAAATAAATAAATAAGACAACATCACACATACATTGCTTTGATCCTGTGGTAAGTAGCCAAAGAACTTGTGTGACAGAAATCAGAAACAACGACGGCACCACAACACCCAGCTTCGAGACAACATAGAAAAGTTATTTTTCTACATTGACCGACCGGGAATCGAACCCGGGACCTCATAAATAGCGACACCAAATCCGGTATGCTCGCCTCACGGCTACGGAGGTCGTCAAAAACTTAAAAGCAAGACCTTATCTTAATACTAAATTTCATCCAAATCGTTAGAGCCGTTTCCGAGATGCAAAATATAATATATTTATGAACATAAACCAGAATTGCTCGTTTAAAGTGATTACATGCTTGTATATTTTGTTTATAGAGTTTCGGAGGAGACTTAAGAATCTAGACCAGACGCAAATAAGATCTTCGGGTAACCTGGAAAGACACTCGTCGTCAAAAGAAGATAGACTAGAACTAGACTGTGAAGACAAGAATAAGCATAGTAATAAAAAAAATCCCATAACAAAAAGAAAATCGTTCAAATGTGATTGCGGTAAATGGTTTAGAAACGAAAGTATCTTTCAAAATCATTTGTATGCACACACCAGAGACATGATGTTCGCTTGTAACTCTTGTGATTTTAAGTGTATTAAAAAAAAAGACTTTATATATCATGTTAGAAAAACACACACAGGTAAAAATTTGTTCACGTGTAATTATTGCGAAAAAGAATTTACAGAAAGTATTGATTTGAATAAACATTTAAGGATACACACGGCTGAGAAGCTGTTTCAATGTATGTACTGCGAAAGGATGTTTTTAGAAAAAAATTATTTGAAAAACCATTTGAGAACACACACGGGTGAAAAGCCGTTCACATGTGACTATTGTGGTAAAAAATTTGCGCTTCGATCTACGTTTAGATCACATGTAAAGATACATGATGGGAATCGGAAACAGGTAACTTGTGATCAATGCGGAAAAGGATTTTGGCGTCAAGAGGCTTTGAAAACTCACCTTACGATACATACAGGTGAAAAGCCGTTCGCATGCGATTATTGCGGGAGAAGTTTCAGAATCAAAACCTTTTTGATAGGGCATATAAGAACTCATACAGGTGAAAGGCCGTATAAGTGTACTATTTGCGAAAAAAAGTTTGCACTTCAAGGCGCGATGACACAGCATTTAAAAAAAATGCATGCATAGCAAAAAGCTAATGCGACTACCTATACATTCTAAGTCTATGGACTATACTGTAGAAAAAGTGTAAGTATGTACCTACACAAGAAATAATTTGACCCCAAACATGACAGGAGACGTATTTTTAAATCTTGCTAATTTCAATCCGAATAAGAAATCGCAAGATTCGCTAGCAAATATCTAAAATTACGATTCGTGAATTCTGCTACGATTGGTCTTAAGCTGGTGACAAACTGCAACTGATGCGGCTCCGGACTCGTCTTGACATTGTGAGGTTAAGCGCTGCCATTGGTCTATCCTTCAGTCAACTTCCGCCAGCCCAAGGATCGACCAATGGCAGCGTTTGACCTTACAATGTCAAGACGAGTCCGGAGCCGCGTCCGCCGCCATCTGTCACCGGTATTATTCATTCGTTTTTCGATTTCTACTTAAATAAAAAATAAACTGTTCTAATGGTAATTTTATTTTATCAAGCTAATACGTCCAAACCGAATGAAAGAAACAGCGTGGCGTGGCCACTCGCTTCGCTTACTTACCAATAAATGGGTTTTTGATTGGGTATTTCATAGACTTGTTTCCACAAACCCTATCAATTCGGTAAGCATATCGTCGACTTACTCCAACGAAAGGCTAACCAAATGAATACAGTTAATTCGGGTAAGCACTAACCGTATCTGAAAACCCTATTGAGGCTTACCCTATGAAAGGGTTTTAAAAGCGCTCAAGCAATTTTAACCCTACGTGCACACCATTCGACTCATTATTGTATAACCTTGTATTGTGTGTGGCTATCGCCACGGCGAACTTGAATACACAGACAGGTTAATACAAATTACCAGAATGCGCCTTTTAGTTGGTAAGTGTTAAATATTGAAATTACCTATGTAACCCTATTTGATTCGGTAAGTGCATTGAAAGCAGTTAACTTTATTTAAAAAGGTTTCCGTAACGAAGCTTACTGAAGTAGCTTATCTATATATAGTAGGGTAACCCTATCTTTGGGTAACCTTTTTTGGGTAATAGGGTTTCCCTAACAATCGGCTTAATCAAAAAAGGGGGTTTCCGGTCCTTGCTTATTCGTTTATCTTCGTATTAGCATTTTTTGTTGGCATGGCATCCATTGGTCAATGCCTGCCGTTAGTAAAAAACTAGGCATTTCTGCAGTGCATTTAACGTAGGTCCTGGGGCGTTCAAGTATTACTTACGCAACGACATTTTTGAAGATTTTTGACCCTCCCAATGTAATGACGTTTTTTCGTTACGTAACACCCAAGTGACCATTTTTACTTCAATCAAAATAATTTTGCACAAAATTCTTAGTTCCCTCCCATAGTAAAAATTACGTACAATACAATTCAGGGATTCCCCGTTAACCCGTAAAACATAAACGAAAAGGGTTGCCAACTTAAATAAAACTTAAAATGTTACGTAACGTGTTGTTTGAACCCCTCCCGCCCTTGTAACGTATCGTAACGTTTGACAAGACCCCCTTCGCCCAAATTGCGTTACGTAATAGTTGAACGCCCCCTTACATACCAATTAGCCTAGCACGGCCCAATACAGTAAAATATTATCATTACGTCCAACTATTTAACAACATCGGGCCAATACTACTACTGCCTACCGATAATAATTTGTTGGCATAATGCCAACAACAGTGCCACAACGCTGAATGCCAATCGCATTTCTGCAATGTATTTATCGTAGGCCCTTATTACATATTAATCAACTAGCCTTGGCCCAATGCAGTAAACCAGCCTCAAAGCTGATGACAAACGGGGGACGGACGCATTGCTTTCTTTTTCTTCTTTTTTATAACTGGCAACCCATGCCTCTTCAGTCTGAGGACTTTGACTTATAGACCATCAACTTTTCGCTTTTTGTTCCGGATAGAGCATACTACGATATTAGCTTACTGAAACTCAAGTGGTGTTGGCGATTATAAATAGAACCAAGTTTGGAAACACTGACATCGATTATCTCCAGTTTAGGAATAGGAAGGGGACGGAGTTTGGCTAGCGGGCTGGCGGAAGTTGACGGAAGGATTGACCAATGGCAGCGTTGGTCCCCACAATGTCAAGAGGCGTCCATCCTCCATTTACCAAAGGCTTATGGTTTTTGACCACTCTCTAAACCTTGGTTTGGTAAATATAAAATCGGACCAAAATTGAAAACACTAATGTCAATTATAGCCAAATGTTAATATTTTAGGAATGGCGGCCATTTTAAAATTTTGATAATTTATTTTCTTTTTTTATTTCATAAAATCCATATCTACGGGCATGAAATAAAATGTTTTATCCACAACTGCAAAAAAGATACATAAAATATGTTAAAAGTACTTAATCTAAATAAAAATACCATCAAAGGGGGGCTTTTTTCAAAGTTATTCAAGTAAATGTAGATTGTTTTTTTTTTTTCTTCAAAAAAATGAGATTAAGTACTTTTAACATATTTTATGTATCTTTTTCGCAGTTGTGGATATTTTTGCAGAAAAAACATTTTATTTCATGTCCGTAGGGCTTTTAAATCTCGAGATATTGATTTTATGAAATAAAAGAAAAAAATATAATTATCAAAATTTTAAAATGGCCGACATTCCTAAAATATTGAGATTTGACCCACATATGGGGTGTTTTTTCGATGAAATTACTCGTAGAATCCACCCTTACAGTTTGTCGGGTCCAAAAAACTACACATTGTATAGTTAGTGATTTTTCACATACATTTATAACACTTTTCAAGTTATGAAGAAATTTAGGACACATCACGTAACCTCTTTTTTCTTAAAATTGCATTATAAACCAACTATTATAGTAATTGGTGTAAAAAATAATGCATATTTGAATGAAAACTCAGTAAACGCGGCGCTTAAAATATATTGTAATACTTTTGATCATTGTAAATTTTTAGATATAAGTGACATTAACCAAATTGACATTAATTTCAAGTCTAAAATATGTAATAGATTGAATATTATTATTGATACAATGTATTATGACAAGAAATTCTTGGGTTACAACAAACTGGTGGTGAGGACAAGAAGTACTCCATTGCAGCCTCCACCTATTAAATCTGAAACACACAAAACGGGAACAATCCCATATTATTTTAAACAGGAACCTAAAAGGTATCAATTACAAAAAAAAACAAACTGCAAAACTAAAATTGTACAAAAAACTATTCCTGAATATTTTTTAAAACACGATATTAATAATTCTATTGTATCATCTAAACAACATTTAG
This sequence comes from Anania hortulata, assembly GCA_963576865.1. Classification (NCBI taxonomy): domain Eukaryota; kingdom Metazoa; phylum Arthropoda; class Insecta; order Lepidoptera; family Crambidae; genus Anania; species Anania hortulata. The sequence continues at coordinate 2,292,753 of OY756417.1, read as the reverse complement.
AACAAAAGTTTTTTCGTAAAAAATGACTCTTTTTCGGTTTTTCATCAAAATATTGCAGGCATATTTTCCAAAAAAGAAATAGTAGAACTTACTTTTGAAGAGCTGTCAAGTGATGGTAAGGAATTTGATGTGGTTTGTTTCAGTGAAACTTTTGTGCAAGCTGGAAGTGAGAGGAATATAAATATCACAGGATATCAACTGTAAACATCATATTCGAGATTTCATCAAAAAAGGGGTGGAGTTTGTATTTTATGCTCCAAAGATATCCAAGCTAAAGAGCTGCCACTTTTCAAGGAAATGGCGCAAGACTAAATTTTCGAATGTTGTGGGATAGAAATCCCTGATATGAAATGTATAGTTATATGTATATATCGAACACCAACCTCAGACTTGACATTGTTCTTTCAAAAATTGACGATGCTCTTTGCGAAACTTAAATTTAAGACGAAACATAAAATTATAATAACCGGGGACCTTAACATTGACATTTTAAAAACTACTAACGAAGCCGATGAACTCCGTAGAATTGTAACTAGCTATAATTTTACCTTAAACATAACAACTCCAACACGGAAAAACGCATGCCTGGATCACATAATCAGCAATATCTTGGAAAATCATAGTGGAACCCTTGGCCTTGGTCTGTCCGATCATGATACAGCACAATTCATTAAATTCCAACTACTACATAAACCGAAACCACCTAAACGTTGGTACTACAAGAGAAGAGACTATGACTCAGATAATGTATCCAAATTCCGTGAATGCCTAAACAGCCTTTCATGGGCTGACGTGTATGAGGAATCTGATATGCAAACGGCATTTAACAATTTTTTCCACACCATAAAACTGTTTTATGATTTGTGCTTTCCAATTAGCAGAATTTTAGTCAATTCTCAAGCAAAGTCTTCCAATTGGTTCACAAAAGGCCTAAAAAGATCAACCATTACAAAGAGAAAACTACGATTTACATATTATAAAAATCCAAACAAAAACTCTAAAGCAATTTACAATAGGTATTCAAAACTTCTTAAACGATGTATTAACCAGGCTCAAAAAATGACTAGCTCTAAATACATACATAGATCAAAAAACCTATGTAAAGCAACGTGGGATGTGATCAAAGGTAAAACACAAAATGTACCTGTAAATAAAAACCTTGACAAATTAATTATAAACAATACAATCTTAGAAAATCCTCTTGACATTGCAAATGCTTTTAATGATCATTACATTAATATGACTAAAATGACTGACAACAAAAATGAGAAACCTGAAAAATTACAATTAAAAAATAATCATCAAAGCTTTTTCTTATACCCAATTAATGATCAGGAGGTGCAAAAAATAATAAAGTCTTTAAACCCCACAAAATCCACGGGATTCGATGAAATACAGACAAGAATTTTAAAGTTGTGCGTCGCGGAAATCTCAACTGTATTATGCTACTTGATTAATCTGTCCTTTTCAACAGGTGTTTTTCCTAAAATCCTTAAGCTTTCGATCGTGAAACCACTCTATAAAAAAGGCAGTAAAACAGAAGTAGATAATTATCGACCTATATCGCTCCTACCAACAATTTCAAAAATATTTGAAAGGGCTATGCACGTCCGTATGACAATTTTTTTGAGTAAATATAAACGCATCAAACCTGAACAACATGGATTTCAAAAAGCTAAATCCACATCGTTAGCTGCCTACACGCTAGTAAATAAAGTGTCCTCTTACTTGGACAAGCGTAAATCAGTGACAGCGGTTTTTTTGAGCAAGGCCTTTGATTTTGTGTCACATAGTATTCTACTAAATAAATGCAACCTACAAGGAATAAGAGGAATCGCAAACGAATGGCTTAAAAGTTACCTGCAGAATAGGAGACAATATGTAGAGATATCAAACATGAACACTAACTTGGAATTAATTGAGTATAAATCATCTACTAAATTTAATGACGTTGGTGTACCACAAGGCAGCATATTAGGACCTTTGCTATTTCTACTCTACATAAACGATCTCCCGGACGTAACCCAAAATGATTGTGTACTCTTTGCTGACGATGTATCTGTTGTTATCCCATGCAACGATAAAAAATACCTATAATGACAACATAAATGAAACTATTCGTAAAATAATAAATTGGTTAGACAGGAATAATCTTAAGGTGAATTTAAATAAAACGACATTTATGCAATTCGTTAACAAAAACGGTAACAAACACTCTCTACGCGTTTTCTCTGGAATGAATACCATCAAGGAATCTGTGAACACATTATTCTTAGGTATCATAATTGACGATGGTCTTTCATGGGTGGAACATATCAATAGACTCTGTAATAAGTTAAATTCTTTTGCGTATGCTCTTTGGCGACTTACACGAGTTAGCGAGGTGAGTGCTGCAATCCAAGCATACCACGGATATGTATGTTCCTTGCTACGGTATGGTATTATTCTTTGGGGGAACTCGTTTCACATTAACAGAGCATTAATAGCCCAGAAACAATGCATACGAGCTATCTGCAATGTGGACGGTAGGACATCGTGTAGACCCCTATTCAAGAAACTTAAATTACTAACCGTTCCTTGTATATACATCTTTGAAATATGTGTATTTGTCAAAACAAACCCAAATTTGTTCATCACAAAAAAGGAGTTCTGTAATTTTAATACAAGGCATCCCAACAAACTTGTTTTTCCGATGTCAACTACAGCCCTCTACAGTAGGAGCACTTACTGCATGGCCATAAAAATTTTTAATCAACTAAATGATGACATAATAATTCTTCCCCTAAACAGATTTAAATTTTCTTTAAAAAAGTGGTTAATTGAAAAATGTTTTTACTCAATGGAAGAATATTTCGATTCTTTTAAAACCCGGATGTTGTAACCCACATAATTTAAAATCGATTGACTAAAATAATATGTGACATTAATTTTATGATTGCTAATATATTTTGCATGCCATGTTATGGTAAAATGTGTGATCTGAAATACTATATCTATATTATAACATCTCTGTACCACATTTAAGCGAAATAAAATATTCTGATTCTGATTCTGATTCTCGCTGTTGACACAAAAAGTGATGTGCCCTAACGAAATCCAGCCGATTCTTTTTCAAAATTTAGAAAGTTTATAAAGAAAGTTTAATAGATTTTTACTCAAATGAACTTTTTAAAAATAAGAGATATACTGCAATGTTTTACTGCCCGAGTGCCGTATACAGCTTTTTCATATTCGTAATTTTTCGCTATTGTTCCTATTTTGACTTTTGTTACTGTTTTTGTAAATTTTTCTTTATTGTTTTGCTTTTATTTGGTAAAATTCCAAAAAAAGGAAAAAAGACATGTCAAAAAGCTGCATACGGCACTCTGGCAGTAGAACATTGCAGTATATCTCTTATTTTAAATAAGATATTTTCTTAATAAAAATCGACTAAACTTTCTTGATTTTCAAAAAGAATCGGTTGGATTCCGTTAGGGCACATCACTATTTGTGTCAACAGGGAAGTCACGTGATGTGATTGATCTAGTGACTTCCCATCGTCCATAGTGTATAAAAACTATAGTTTTATTTATTAAGCCGGTGACAGATGGCGGCGGACGCGGCTTCGGATTCGTCTTGACATTGTACGGTCAAACGCTGCCTTTGGTCTATTCTTCAGTCAACTTCCACCAGCCCAAGGATCGACCAATGGCAGCGTTTGACCTTACAATGTCAAGACGAGTCCGCAGCCGCGTCCGTCGCCATCTGTCACCGGTATTAGTTTTACTTGATCAGTAAAAGAAAGTTCGAATAAGAAAAATTTACCGTTTCAGCTAAAAATGACCATTACCCAGGTTTGCCGAACATGTTTGGCGCTCGGTACTCGTATTGACAACACACCCCTGGATTATTTTTTTGAAAACATCACTAATTTAAAAGTAAGTCTAGATTATAAACCGATGATGATGATGATATTGATCCAATACTCCTCTCGTCGAAAACTTAGTGGCTATGTTTAAGAATTTTAATAAAAAAATCCACAGCTCTTACAAATAATTCATAATAATTATATCCATTTATTTCAGATCTAGATAGTTACATTTCAAATAAATGTTGTTGGTAGGTGGTTAGTAAGTTGCTTTAAAAGTAGGAGATTTAGTATGGTTAGTTTAGTCTGCCTCTAAGATTTGAACCCTTTGGGCAAAGGCCTCCTTCAGCTCCATCCATGACGCTCTGGCTTTGCCCAGTCATCCACTCTTTTCCTGCTACTTGGGTCAGGTCATCAGCCTATCATCTGTAGTTTTTTTCGAAACTACAAATTATTAATACACACCTATAACTAAAGAATCAATGAAATTCGATTGTTAAGTATTCAGTCTCATGAGACCGCTTGAATGTTAACGGGTTATTTAATCAAAAGAATAGGAACTCAACCAACAGCCAGTCAAGGATTGTCATTTTTTAAATAAATTAAAGTAACTGCTCAATTACTTGCTGTCACATTCACTCATTTATTATTAATTCTAAAAATGCGTTTTCAGGACTCTACTCATCTGTCTAATCTGTGTCTCTACTGGTCATAGAGAAAGCCTGGACACTGTTTAAATTTTTTTCTAGTCTATGTACAGGAATCGACTTTTTAACCGACTTCAAAAAAGTAGGCGGTTCTCAATTCGTTGGTATCTTTTTTTATTTTTTATTTTTTAATCAGCGATCATTCGTTACCAGGTCAATCGATTTCGATAGTTCTTTTTATGTTCGAAAGGGAATACTTTCGGAATGGTCCCATATAAATTTGATCAAGTTCTAATGATGGGATCTATAAGAAAATCATCAAACATTGCATGAACTCCATACCGTGCCAACTGATTTTGTACCTATGTTGCCCAATATTTTCGGCATTTGTGAACCGATTTTGATGAATCTGTCTTTATCGAATAGCTTATACTTTAAAGATGGTATACTGAAAATTTTTTGGAAAACTTTCACCTTTAAGATGGAAAAATTAGGGATGAAATCGGTGTTCAGCCACTTATGTTTGCACTCAAATGTTTCGTTTTGTTGAGGATGTACCACTAAAAATAGATGAAATAAGTAAATTTTATAAAAAAAAAGTAAACCGACTTCAAAAAACTGAAAAGCTAAAAATAATATCAACACATAAGTACCTAATCAGTTACTTTTGGAGTCGGTGCAAACGAAAACATTCAAACTCTCATCGGATGGCACCGATTCCAAAACTAACTGATTAGGTACTTGTGTTGATATTATTTTTTTACAGTTTTATTCATATATAGATAGAGAATGTAGTCATGATCAGTGTCTAAGAACTCTTGAGTTTAGAGTAGCCAATCTACTATGATACTTGATTTATTAATATTTATTTTGTGCCAACTAGAAGATAGATAGATACTCTTTATTGCACACCATACAAGTAAAATACACATGATTTTTACAGAAAGATGTACAATTTAGGCGGTCTTATCGCTAATAGCGATCTCTTCCAGACAACCTTTAGGTAGAGGACAACCATTAAAGAAAGAAGAATGTCTTATCATCTAGTTTTGCTTTTCAGGTTATTACTCAAGATGGGAGACCATCCGTTGTGTGCTATATCTGCTACCATTTACTGAAGAAGTGCCACAGGTTTGCTGAGAGTGCAGTCTGAGCTGATGATGTGCTGCAACAAATGTGAACGAACGGGATTCAGGTAGTTTAATATGAATATAACATAATGTTAGTCGTTCTTGTCGTTTATTTAGATTGTAGGCCCTCTTCCGGGAACATCCTAAAACACAGATACTTATCTGTGTTTACCTTATACAAGGATTTTAATTTCTTTGTGATCATGAATCACGTTCGGCGGAACGGTGACGGGTCACGCCGCGCCGTGCGCGACGATGCTGTGTGTCGTCTTCTATAAACTTCAGTATATTACAAACACTGGCTGTCGCGCTAGCGTCCCATCGCCGTCGCATCCCGCCGGCTGTGTGGCCAAGGCTTAATGATTTTATGATGATGAAGACTAAAGGAAATCTAAGTCCAAATTTACTTTTAAGAAAGCTCTACGCATTCACATTTAAAATCGCTGATCTAATAATTTATCTTTCATTTGCTCTGTGTACTATATTATGTTTGTGTATGTATATGTATATAATTGATAATCATATATATTTATACCTATTTATTAAGTATGTAATGTTAGCGTGTATATTTTTTCTTTTTCTTGCTGCACCGCCTGTATTTCTGTTTGATCACTGGTTGACTGGTTGAGAATGCTTCTTGGCATTAAGTCCGCCATTTGTACAATTATTTTAAAATGTGCAATAAAGTATAAATAAATAAATAAAGTAATGGGCATAGTCCTAAAATGTAGCAAGTTGAAGTCGCAGTATGCTGGTCACATCTGTCGCAGAGCCGATGGAAAGTAGAGTAAACGGGTTCTCGAGTGGAGACCGCGCCTTGGCAAACGTAGTGTAGGACGTCCCCCAGTTCGACGACCTTAGGAAATGGCTGGCTGTGCCTGTATGAAAAAAGCGGGAGATCGCGCTCTGTGTCACTCTTTAGCAATAGGGTGACATGATGATGATCCTAAATACCTATTTCAGATAACAGACGAACACATCGCTAAAATAGACAAGAGTTTCTTAACATTACGCAGATCACCTGTAGTAACCCATGTGAATACTACAAGTGCAGTGCAAGCAAATGAGAATTTCGAAATGAAGATGGATAATGAACAAGAAAATATGGGTAAGAGAAGTCCTATCAAAATCTCAGTACAAATAGCGGCACGGATCTTGAGCGCTTGGCGAAAGATGCGAAGAAGACCATTACGATTACGTGATTGGTCCGGGATTGGTTGCTTGCTTCGCGCACGCGTCTCTGATACGATGATCGTCTCGTAAGATGCGCAAAGCGATTCCTACTCTTTCCTCCAGCGCTCAAGATCCGTGCCGGGGATTGTAGGTGATAGAGAGAGAACAAATTAAAATCACACAAAAGCGCATCTTTTCAAGCGTATTCTAGGTTCAAATTCAAATCATTTATTGCATGTCACATTAAATAATTAGTTTAGATGGTAGGTACAGACTAGGCTACATGTGACGCCCTGCAAGGGCATGGCAATTAGTGAGGGCTATCTAAGTCTCCGTAGTTCCTGTCACAATTTGTTAAAAAAAAACTGTCTTGGCCCAGAATATCTAATAGTACTACCGTATGGTTAGATTTGGTGAACTATCTAGGCTCTGCCATCTGACAGCCTAGTGACTGAGTATATCGGTATGAAATATCGGTAAAAATTTCAGTACTGAAATTTTACACCAGACGAATTTCTGTAAGAAAAAAATATGTTACCTTAATTTACAGTCTAACAGGTACAGGTATAATACAGTCCCTGCCTAGTGAGAGTTTTGTAAAGTGGTCGCTTTGTTTGAATCGATCAAAGAGTAATACAAATTTACTTACTGTTTGCTCAATCCGGAACAAGAAGCAAAGTCGTCGAATGCGATACCGGAAGTGGAGCCTGGACTCCATGTTTTATACCCATTACTAACACCAAGGATTTTGCCAGAAATAAAAGTTTATTTATTATTTAGTGTCCATTTAATCATTGATTGTGTATCATATCGATAAAGTGATTAAATGGACACCATACCTTACTTCCCAATGAAAATGGATTTCTCGATTTATTATTTCTTATGTTAGTAATTATGATCATAATTAAATCGTATTTATTTTCAAGTGTAATATTATCTTAGATGCGTAGTTATTGCATGAAACTGTTAATAAAATAAAATAAATAATCAATAGTACTGCGAATGCTTTTCAGCTGTGGATGCAACTGAATTCTCTGAAGATATTTTTAAAGAGCAAGAAGTCACAATGCATTTTGAAATTAAGAAAGAGAAAGAAGTAGAAGATACACAATATCAACTTAATCATAGGTCGGACTCCAATGACAGCATCAGTATTAAGAAAGAGATTGAAGAAGTTGAAAATGAAATTGTTCCAGAAAAGGTTGGACACGGAAGTAAAGGTAATAATAGACAAGCTTTTGCTCGACCTCGTATGAATATGAGACTGAAGCTGGTGACAAACTGCGGTGGACGCAGCTCCGGACTCGTCTTGACATTGTGAGGTCAAGCGCTGCCATTGGTCTATCCTTCAGACAACTTCCGCCAGCCCAAGGATCGACCAATGGCAGCGTCTGACCTTACAATGTCAAGACGAGTCCGGAGCCGCGTCCGCCGCCTTCTGTCACCGGTATGAGACTTATTTAAGTGACTAGAGGGCCTTGAAGATTTGCCTACATACACTGCGGCACAGAGACGTCGATTAACTTTAATGGTTACTTAAGAAAAACGTGTCATATTAAAGTTGATACGAATAATAAAAAGCGAGCATACCGGACTTCGTGTCGCTATTTCTGAGGTCCCGAGTTAAATTCCCGGTCGATCAATGTAGAAAAAATATTTATTGTCTCTGGTCTTGGGTATTGTGGTACCGTCTTTGTTTGTCATTGATGATGTTCTGTACATATTTATTATTAAAAATATATATTGTTTTTAGGTGCTCCAAGACCTGAAAAAAGGATTCTAGAAAAAACTACAAAATTACCAAAAAGACTGGCAGTTCAATCATCCTCTAAAGAAAACGACGAAAAACGTTCCAATAATAACACACTTCAAGAATTGAACGATACTATAAAATATGAAATAACTGACAAAAAAGAAATTGATGGAAAATCATTTGCACATAAAAAAAAGTTAATTAATAATTTAAAAGAACAAAAAGCATTCTCTTGTGGCTTTTGCGAAAATTCGTATACATTAAAATGTCATTTAACACGTCATCTAAAAACTCATTTTTCTGATAAAGCATCTGCGCTAAAAACGCAAATCAAGTGCAAACAATGTGGAAAAGTATGCCGAGACAATTTTAATTTAACATGTCATTCAAGGACACATACGCGGGAAAGGCCTTTCCAGTGTGATTATTGTAGGAAATCGTTTTCACAAAAGCCTAATTTGACTCGCCATTTGCGAATACATACCGGAGAGAAACCGTATTCGTGCGATAATTGTGAAAAGAGATTTGCTCAAAAGAACGACTTGACGCTTCATATGAGACACCATACTGGTGAACGACCCTATTCATGTGATTTTTGCGACAATAAATATAAACAGAAGGGTTGTTTAAGAAGTCATATTAAGCGTGACCACAAAACGTAAGGGTCCATTGTAGTGGATGTATATACTGTGTGAAAAGACGATTGCGTTAATGGACAATTGTGCAAAAAGACAATTACATTAATGGACACTTGTGTAAAAAGACTATTGCGTTAATAGACACGTGTGTGAAACGATTGCGTTAATGGACACTTGTGCAAAAATACGATTGCGTTATTGGACAATTGTGTAAAAAGACGATTGCGTTAATGGACACTTGTGCGAAACGAAGATTATGTTAATGGACAGTTATAAGTATCGACGACTGCATTAATGGACACTTGTGTGAAAATACGATTGCCGTAATAGACACTTGTTTGACTATACTGTTTAAGTATGTGCGAGAGTTGACAGGATTTGTCGTTTATTACTTAGTTTGTAAAAAAAACAAGTTTCGGAGAGGATGGCCCGTATTAAGGTGGGTGCTCGATGAAAAATACACGCACAATTGCGCTAAAGGACACTTGCATGAAAATATGTAGGTACTTGTGCGAGTAAGCAATGTTGACCCGAGGCTAGTAAAATGTATCATTAATGATATCAAGAATAATATAAGTTTCATAGATTGAACAAATAAATTATTGATTGTTGATTTTTGTTTTTTATTATTTGTACGCTCTTGGCATTCACGGGCCAGAAGTGACCCGGTCCTTTATAAGGCTTGCGCTGCTATAAGGGGATACTGATCTAACACGTAGAGGCCGTTTTAAGCGCAAATAATCAAACATGAAAGTGTTACACTGCTGGATCCAATCTCTGGCTACAGTGCCCGGCGGTAAATATTGCACATCGGCAATCATCGCATTTCCGAATACAAACGAATGCTGATTTCCATATCCATCAATTATTAGATAGAATTTTAATTCAGAACTAAACACTTTATTGTTTTTGTTAGTCATGCGTTAGCTATTTATTTTTTTTAATTTTCCACCACCACTTTACACTACCATTACAGGAGAACCCCAATGCGATAGTATTAGCCTTATTTTAATTTTATTTTTGCAATCATAATTTATATAGTATTTATAATTTCTTAATTTATCTTATAACAAATAAATATTGTGCTATCTTTGTGAATTCGCTCATAGTACAGAAAAATAGGTCCAGCTCCACCGATATAAGGTTGAGATTGCGCAGCGCACGCGTCAGCGGTAATAGCGGTATATAGACCCGCAAAATTAAAAAATGCCAGTCTCAGCTTGCCGCTGGCCGCATGTCTGTCTAAATCCTAAGGCGGCGAACACAGCATCGCGCTCAAAGCCAGGCGCAGATCTGCGTCACAGCGTGGTTTGCATCGTGCACGGTGGACAATGGCCCCGCAACCGCAACCAGTTCCGTCCTTACCATAAGGGCACCCGGGGCCTGTGCCTAGGCCTAACGGGGGCCCCAAAGCACTAAAACATGTTTATAAACTAAGAAAAACTTAGATAGATAGACACTTTATTGCACAAAACACTAAAGGTTATTACAAACAAGACACAGTTATGTACAATCAGGCGGCCTTATCGCCAAAAGCGATCTCTTCCAGACAATCTTTGGTCAGAAGAAATTAAGTTGTAATACAGTGGGGTAACGTAGTGCGAGAGCAAAAGCGTGCGTAAGACAAAGAATCAAAATGAATAAAAATGGAATGGAAATGGGATGAGTAGATGGCGCTGCCGTCGTGTTCAAATCGTGCTCCGTAATTTTCTTATTTTAAAAATAGAAAAACATTGTTTTTTGCGAATAAAATAAAATAAAAAACTTAAACTAAATTATGTACTTATGTGGAAGTGTTATCTCCGAAATATATAAACAATTGACTGTGATATTTACAAAATAAGTGACAAGACTAAAAATATTTTGACCCAGAATATAAACAATAAAATAAGTTTATTATATTAACTAACATTGTGACGAAGTGAAACAAATGAACAAAAGTGCATTTATTGACCAAAACTAGTAATTAATGTTATAATAAAATTCAAAGTACCCATCTGTGAACTGTTAAAGTGTAAAAACCCAAGTGTTATGATTCATACTTTAACGAACATTGCATATGAACGAAATACCAAGACCCAACTAACGCCAAATTTCACACGCTTAAGTGATTGTATGTCTGGTGTATTGGAGCAATAGATAGACTGATTACGTGAGCGTGGTTGCGAGTTCGAGATCAACATAATTTGACATTATCCGAATTTTTATTTTTATTTTTGACATTAATTTTGACTATATACTTTTTTATTTTTTATTATTTTTTATTTATTTAATATTATTATAATTTTTTTTTTTTTTTTTTGACAGAAATACAGAAATCATGACGCAAAATTGTAACAGATGTGGAAAGGAAATAATTAAAAATGACTTTATAAAATGTATTGACTGTGAAAAACATTATCATTTAGACTGCACGAGTATTGGGGATAAAATGTTCTACCTTATGAAGCCTGAAAACCGGATAAAATGCCAGTGCGATAGTTGTAGATATGACAAAAACTCATGCCCAAACATTAATATCCCCACGGAAAATTCTTTTGAACCATTGTCAGAGAAGGAAACTGATATTAATGATGAAGAGATGAATACAAATTTTGTTACAGTCCGAGGGAATAAAAAGACAAAACAAGTTCCTGATTTATCTACGTCGTTTTTGTCAGTGAGTAGCACACACTCTCGTGCCAATTCAAATAGCCCAAACAATTTGACAGATGGCGCTGACGGACAAAATTTAAGTAGGAAAACGTTATGGGATGAAGTTCATCAGCTGCGATCTGAATTACAGATGGCAAAAACTGAAATTTTAAAGTTAAAAATGAAGATTTCTAATTTGGAAAATAATCATCCACAACAACAACCAAAGGAAATAATAAATACGTCAACACCGAAAAATATCAAACATGTAAACAAACCAAAACGTACTCAAGAAGTAAATTCTCTTCAAAATAGAAAATCAAAGGTATGCATTTTAAGCTCTGTCAACCAAAACCGAGCATCGACAACTATAAGAAGCAACTTTGCACAACACAGTATGGTTCATTATCGCACTCCTGGCGGCGGTATCAATGAGCTATTGAGCGGATTACATAAAAAACTTAAGGACTACACTTTTAATGACTATTGTATAATATTTCTAGGAGAGGTCGATTTTGATGTATCAAAAAATTATAAAAGGTTAGTTGAACATATAAGAAAAATGTTATTGACGATTAATTATACAAATATTATTTTATGTTTGCCGACATTTAAGTATAGTTTCCAAACTAACATTTTTAACAAAAGAATTGAAATGTTTAATAATTTAATTTATAGCGACAATTTAAAATATGAATACTGTTATTTAATCGATTCAAATAAAAATTTGCTTTACTCTTATGACATGTTTTTAAAATATAATGGACAAATCAATATTCGTGGCTTAAAAACAATTTTGAATGACATTAATCAGTTTATTTTGGTTCTGGAATGGCAAGCGTTGTGTGATGATCAGCAGGGAGATAATATGTCGGTTTCATCAACTTTGACGAGTTATCGGAAAACTTTGAATAAACATTCCTTTCGTGCCCAATCATTGTAGAATTATGAGCCAAAATATTCAAAGTCTAACAAACAAAATTGATGATTTAAATGTTATTTTGATGGATGTTAATGTAGATATTGTTGTTGTAGTCGAACACTGGTTGTTGCCTAATAATTATCAACTTTATGCGTTGGAGGGCTACGAATTACGAGCTAAGTTCCTACGACATAGACACGTACATGGTGGTGTGGCTATTTTTGTTAAAAATAATATAAAAACAACAGAGCGTTTAGATATTCAATCATACTCGGTAGAATTTGTTGTAGAATTTTGTGCAATAGAAATTATAGATCACCATTTGTTAATTATATCAATATATCGACCTGAAAGAGATGTAGAAATATTTTTCTCACAAATACAAGCATTATTAAACCACATTACAAAACACTCTTCAAACAAAAAAATAATTATTGCTGGTGACATAAATATAGACATAACACAAAATACAAAATTATCACAGAGATTTCTTAACCTGTTCAACTCGTTTGGATTACAATGCCTAATAGAGGAACCTACACGAGAGACACAAAATAGCTCATCCTGCATAGATCAGTTTATAGTTACTGCTAACGTGAACATGAAAGCAACTGTGGAAAAATATTATCTATCAGATCACCACACATTAATGGGGCAATTTCCCTTGCAAAAAAACCTGCATGATAGTACAAAATTTTCATACAAAATTAATAAACGGACATTTTATAAAAGAAATATGGACAAATTTAAAGAAAAATTAGGACAAATAAATTGGTTTAATATAATTACTTCAAAAAATGACGCAACACAAAATTATGACATATTTGTAAATACGATTCAGGACTTATTAGATGCATATATCCCACAAAAATCATTTTTAATTAATAATTTAAGACAAACTAAATGGATAACGAAAGGTTTAAAGAAATGCTGTTATCATAAACGTATATTGCGCTTACTTACACACACATATAAAAATGAAACTTTAAAAACTTACACTAAAATGTATAGTATGATACTAAAGAAAGTAATTGCAAAAGAAAAGAGAAAATTTTATATAAATAGGCTACAAAAAGCACGAAATAAATACAAAGAAATGTGGAGTATGATTAATGAAAAAATTAAACCAAATTACAATACCAAACATGAAAATATAAACATAAAGCATAATAATAAAAACGAAACGTCACCAACAAAAGTTGCTGAAATATTTAATAGTTACTATGTAAATATAAGTTCTCATAGAAGTAACACAGCCACATACCAAAAAAAATTGTCACCTATAACAAACTCAATTTATTTAAGAGAGGTAACGGAGTCTGACGTAAAAAAAGCAATTTTGAGCCTTAAACGTAATAATTCATGTGGTTATGACGAAATTCCAGGTACGCTTATAGTACACTGTGTTGAACAATTAGTAGAACCATTGACATTTTTAATAAATCAATCCTATAATGAAGGCATATTTCCAGATGCTTTAAAGTTAGCAATGGTAAAACCTATCTTTAAGAAAGGGGACAAGCTTAGTGTTACAAACTATCGTCCTATTGCCTTATTACCAGTCATATCTAAGATATTTGAAAAAGTCATATGCCAAAGAATTTATACATTTCTTGAAAAGTATAATGTCTTACATAATAATCAACATGGCTTTAGAAAAAATCATTCAACGGTATCAGCTGTATTTGAATGCAATCTCGAAATATTAAACGCACTTAATAAAAACCAGTGCGCTATAGCTGTTTTTATGGATATGACGAAAGCCTACGACTGTGTCTTACATGATATTTTGATACAAAAACTAGAAACACTTGGTATACGTGGAAAAGCGAAAAATTGGCTCTCCTCCTACCTATCCAATAGAAGGCAATTTGTTCAGCTAACTCATTTAAATTTCACAACCAGAAAACTGACACAAATTAGATCATCTACTCAAAATATAACTGGGTCTATACCCCAAGGCAGTGTGTTAGGTTGTTTGTTATTTTTAGCCTACATTAATGAATTGCCTTCAGTAGTCTCTCAAAAAATAGTTTTATTTGCAGATGACGCTACACTTATAGTCACTTGTGCACTTGATTGTATAAGCCAATTACAAGGTATTATTAGTGATTGTCTCCAAAAAATTATAACACATTTGAAAGATATTGGCCTCACACTTAATTTTGGGAAAACGAAAATGATGCAATTTAGACCATATCAGAGAACAGAGTTAATATATTCGATTTCATACCAGGGACAAAAAATTGAACAAGTGAATACATTCTCACTATTGGGTATCACGGTAGACTCGACACTTTCGTGGAAACCACATGTGGAAATAGTGGTGAGTAGGCTAAGTAGTTTTTCGTATGCACTACGGGAACTCAGAAAAAGTACAAATGAGGAGTGCGCTCTCACTGCGTATCACAGCCACGCCGCCGCCTGGATGCGTTACGGAATCATATTCTGGGGTAACTCGACCCATGCATCCGCGGTATCTATTTTGCAAAAGCGATGTCTCAGAATTATAACGTTTACAGCACCACGAGAGTCATGTAGAATCATATTTACACAATACAAACTACTTACGGTCACTTGCATATATATATTTAAATTGTGTCGTTTTATAAGAAAACATAGTAATTATTTCCAGCACTTTAATGACACGACGAGCCGTTATGCCTCGCGTCGAGCAAATGATTTTGTTTTACCCGCCGCCCGACTTGCGCTTTTTAAAAACGGTCCGTTCTATATGGCTGTCAAAGTATACAATCATTTGCCCAACTTGCTCAAAGCCCTTCAAGGTACTAAATTTGATAAAGAGTTAAAAAAATTATTACTTGCCAAGGCATATTATAATTTGAATGAATATTTCAGGGACAAATTTTAAATATCATAATTTCTTAACATCTATGACATAATTTTACAGTTAATGTTATTTTTCCCTACAATATAATGATAAACTGACTATGTATAAATTTGAATTTTTATTTTGACAATTGTAATTTAATTTTAAAATGTAAATTTTGACTTTTTTATTAATGACCAATTTATGAATCTAATATTGTATGAATGTAATATAATGATGACATGTAAATGTAATATAAATTTAATTTGTTTAAATAATTTTAATTCACGAATGCCTTATGAAGGTTGTAATGTTACAATTGACCATCTATAATGTACATTATGAAGTGATTAAATGAATAAAAAAAATAAATGCTCACATATAATACATAAAAAAATCCTTTTAACTAGGAGAGAAAAGTGGGTCAAAGCCTAGAAAACAGGAGTAAACATTTAAAACTATTATTTTAACGGGGAGACGAAATAATTTTTTTGAAATTATAAATTCATACCATTTTTTATTTTTACTTGGTAATCCGAATCCTTGTGTGTAATAACTTTAGCGCACTCTGCACCTCTGTGCCTGTTAGCAGAATCAGCGAACGCGCAGTGTACAGGGCGTGTTTTCTGTTTAAACAGCGATACTTGCGTACAATTACAAAGTTGCGGCTCTATGCACCGCGGCGGAGTGCGGTGTAGTGTGTTAACCGCCTAAATACCTGTCAAGGCATGCGAATCCCTTTGACTCGGGCGCAAACATCGACGAGTGGGCGCAGGCCAGTGGACTCGCAACCCGAGGAAGAATGAACCAGCCAGAAGAAGAATGTACAGCAGGCAAGTAGAGTTTGGGACCCTCTACGCTAGTACAACTCGAACTTGGCCCATTTTGTATATTAAGTATTATGGGTAAGACACACGGAGGCTAGCCTCCACTTCCGGTATCGCATTCGTTCGTCCTCTTCGCTTCTTTTTCTGGATTAAGCACACATCGAATTTAGCTAACTGAACTCGATTGGTATATGTAGGCGAATATAAAACTGGATACAAACGGCGACGGACATGGCTCCGGACGCGTCTTGACATTGTAAGGTCAAACGCTGCCATTGGTCGATCCTTGGGCTAATGGAAGTTGACTGAAGGATAGACCAATGGCAGCGCTTGACCTCACAATCTCAAGACGCTGCAATCGCAGCTTGTCGCCAGCTTAAGCTCGGATTAAGTTTGGGAACACATATCGATTATGGTCAATTTCGGAATAGTTTCCATACAAGGAGGCGGGGTCTGGCTGACAGGCTGATGAAAGTTGACGGCAGATCTTTCAATATAGCAGCAGGCGTGTCCGTTCTACGTTTAATAAGCGCTTCAGGCCACGCTTCTCCCTATCTCCCGTAAAAAACTGGGGAAAATGACTATTTATTGTCGATAAACAACACTATTTGTGTCATTCACTGACATTTTGTTTTTTCTTTTATTTTATTGACACATGACAGTTGGCTTTGTAAATTTTTTTTATTATCTGTATTGTATTGTTTGTTATTGCCGAGCCGACATAACCTCACTCAATCAACTACGCATGTGTATTTTTATTATTCTAACTTGATGTATGTAAAAGTATTTAAAAAATGCCTAAAATCCACATCGACGAAGTCTACCCTAAAGAATCTATCCATCAAATGATAGTAAACTTTCAAAATGGGTATACAACGGAGGAATTCAAGTCGAAAAACTGCTTGCTTCTAGAGGACAAAGTTACTTTTGAGAAATCAGTCGCTACAGATGTGGGTGGTCTCGTTTACTCCGGGAAAGTCGAAGATGATGATCTAGGGAAGACTGTGATTCTTGCTCGTAATAAACTTACCGGTAAAATACGCCTTATCGAGGTAGGAAGTGTTGAATTAAAACCTGTCATCAAAAACAATGCGAATCAAAGTAACATTGTATTGGACACGAGCCGACTGGAGCTTAGCAGAAAATTCGGCTCTAAAAAGCTAAAGCAACACCTGGAACAAAAGGAAAAACTGAAAGTTAACGTTCAAACTGTAACCGAACAAATGCACAACGTTACAGTAAACATCACCGAAAACCAACTTGACTTCTCCTCGTATATTAAAACTGATAACGATGATTTTTATATTCCACCCATAAATCGGGAAGCAAAATCACCAGATCAAGTGTACGATATATATAAAATACTTAGCAAAGAAGAGTCTGAACAAATATTTAATGAGATAAATCAAAACGATTATGTATCACAGATGCATCCATTTATTAAAGATATGATTTCATCGAAGAAATTATCCAACGAATATGTAGTTTTAGCTGTCTACGCAAGTACTTTGTTACAATTATTCTCAACAATGATAAAAGATATAGTCAAAAAAAACTTTGTTGCTTGTTCGTTGTCTCCCACACTAAACGATATGGTTCTCAAAAACTTCACAACATATTCTAATGGAAAACGGAACCGATCAATGCAATACAAAGACAAAACGTTTTGTTATGTCCTAGTAATTCTGCTCCTAATAAATAATTTTAAATGTGATATCGAAGAATTGAGTAGACACTTAAAATACAGCTCCAAAACTATGATGATCAAGTTCAGGATCATCGGAGCTACTGTAGTGACAATGGGTGATAAGAAGATTGCGCAGCTGAAACTTCCATTGGCAACGGTGGCTAATGCTCGAAGAAAAAGTTCTAAGTTTTGATATTGATCAAATTAAAATACCTGTAATTGTTATTTATGATTTGTATTTGTTACCTACATTCCTTTGAATTTAAAGCTAATATGAAGTTGATCAGCGAGCTGTAGAGAATGCAACTTTAAATTGGTAAATGCTTGAGATTTCTCTGAAGAATAAAATCAGAAATAAAGTTATCCGACAGAAATCTAAATTAAGGCGAGTAGTGCCCTAAATTAGCGACTTGACGAGTGTTACTACGAATATAGCACGAAAACTCATTAAAATACGGTTTATAATGATATAATTTAAAGATCTTACCAGTCCAGTATCTTTAAATCGCAGAGCACATGCAGTTACGCAATAATATACCTACTACTAACACACTTTTACGAATTATAATTATTTGCGCGAGGTTTTTTTTTATAATTATCGAAATCACAGTTTTTCTTGTTTTTTACTTCACGAACCGACAGACGTTGTTTTTTGACACATATTGTCACTGCTGTCTATGTATAATGTTTTCTTTTTTGTTAAGAAGTTTTTATGTCTGTTAACTTCAACACTTTCCCTAAATATTTACATAGTACACAATCCTAACGCCTGGCGTAGAACTGCATATGACAGACGAGGTAGTGCTTTGGTGAGGATGTCTGCAACTTGATCCTTTGTTCCGATCCTTACAACATTACAGATACCTTCAGTTACCAATTCTCTGACAAAGAAATGTCTGAGCCGGATATGCTTCGTTCTCTTGTGAAACTCGGGGTTGTGAGCAAGACGAACAGCAGCTTCATTGTCCACATGCAGAACCGGTACGTCCGCAATTGTAGTCAATGCCTGGTATATTCTAGCAAGCCACATTAGTTCTCTGCCGGCTTCACTGGCTGCCACAATTTCAGCTTCTGTAGTGGAGATAGCGACCGATGTTTGTCGCTGACTAATCCATGAAACTGTGCCTCCAGAATAGCGACAGATCACTCCCGTCGTGGAACGTCCAGTTTCTAGATCACCTCCGTGATCGGCGTCGCTAAATCCTTCTAGGATTCCAGGCTTGAGACCAGCTTTATAGGATATCCCATGCGAAATGGTACCTTTGATGTAGCGCAAGATACGTTTTACCTTGAGCCAATCTGCCTTTGCAGGTTTCTCCAACTTCCTTGAGACAACTCCGATGGCATAAGCAATGTCGGGTCGAGTACCAACCATTAAGTATGCCAGAGCACCAACAGCTTCTCTATATGGGAAACAGGAATCTTCCGTTTCTTCTTTCCCTTCTTGAAGAGTCTCTCTCTCAATCGGTGTGGAAACGGGATTGCAGTCACTCATTTGAAAGCGGTCTAATACCTTTTTCGCGTATGCCTCTTGGTTGATGAAGATGGAGCCATCCTTTTCTCGATGGATTTGAAGACCAAGATAATATGTCGCAGGTTTCGTCGTTATGCGCAGTCTCTTCTTCAAATCTTCTAAGAAAGCGTTGGCCGTGTCTTCATCAGTGGCAGCTACTAATCCGTCATCGACGTACAACGTGATCAGTAGTTTGTTTCCGTTTATTTCTTTTGAATATAAGCAGTGATCAGCTTCGGACTGTTTAAAGCTCATATCCAATAGGATCTCTTGAAAGCAAGAGTTCCAGCACCTTGGTGCTTGTTTAAGTCCGTACAGGCTACGGTTAAGCTTGAAAACAGTGGACGTAGACGTTCCTTCCGTGAGGTTGCACCCTTCTGGCGGTTGAACGTATATTTCTTCCTCGAGCTTTCCGTTCAGAAAGGCTGTGCAGACGTCGAATTGGACCAGATGCAAGTTTTCCTGCGCACTAACGCTGAGTAGTGCTCGTACAGTAGCTAGGCGTGCCACAGGACTGAAGGTCTGGTCATAGTCTACTCCTTTCCTTTGTCTGTACCCTTTTACGACAAGTCGAGCCTTGTATTTGTCGATCGTACCATCTGAATTTCGTTTGATTCGTAAAACCCATTTGCAGGGAAGTGCTTTTCGTCCTTTTGGCAGTGCACACGGCGTCCAAACGTTCAGGTCTTCGAAAGATTTCAATTCGCTATCCATTGCCCTTTGCCATTCTTCGCGATCGTCCCTTTTCATAGCGTCTGCGAAATTATTTGGGAATGTTTCAGTGATACAGACGTAATCTCTTAGTCTCTCAGGACGTCGAATCAGTGAGCGATCTCTAAGATTATAGCCGGTTGGCGGTGGTTCAGCGTCATAAAATTCTTCTGGAACTGTCGTTTCGTCTTCATGATCATGGTCTTCGTGGAGGACTTGATCCGATTCTTCTCCCTCGAGAACGTGATCATGGTCGTTGGAGATTGTTTCGGTAGTTGTATCTCCCTCGTGAACGTGTGTTTGCTCTGGAATTGCAACTTCTCTTTCTAAGTACGTGTTTGGCGTTATGGTAATCGGGTATTCTCTTGTCTCAACTTCTGTTTTAGGAATTTCACTATTACAGATGGGAAGAGGTTTCTCATCGAAGATTACGTCACGAGAGCGGACGAGTGTCGAGTGTTTTCCGTCTGTGACCCAGATACGGTAGCAATCTTCGTCGTACCCGATAAGTCGACCTTTTATCGCCTTTTTGTCGAATTTTCTACGCTTTTGCTTTGGGATATGGAAGTATGCGGTTGAGCCTATTATTCGGAGATGTTTAACAATAGGTTTCTTTCCATACCAAAGTTCATGCGGAGATTTATCTGAACTTGTGGGACCTGTTCTGTTTAGTATGTATGCCGCGGTATTAATTAGCTCTGCCCATAACACTTGCGGTAATGGCTCATGAGCGTACATCATTGATCTTGCTGTCTCAACTAGGGTTCTGTTCTCCCTTTCGCTTACTCCGTTTTGTTCCGGTGTATACGGGGTGACGAGTCGCTGTACTATTCCATGAGTGCCTAAAACACTTTTTATGGACGCGTTGTCAAATTCACCGCCATTGTCACTTAGAAGACATTTTATGGTGTGTCCGACTGTTTTAGTTTGAGCGATCATCAAAACTAACTTGTCTTTGACCTCGGACTTCTTGCGTATGAAGTACACCATACGGTAGCCGGTAAAGTCGTCTTTAAACAAAACGTAGTACTGATAGTTTGAGAAGCTAGGTTGAAACGGTCCACAAACGTCAGTGTGTACGATTTCTCCGGGCGCGGTAGCTCGGATTCTTGTACCGAATTTAAGTCGATGCGCCTTTCCAAAGATGCAGCCTTCACAGGTCTCTTTATCCATCGGCAGGTTTAGACCTAGTTCTCGTTGGATCATCGCTCTTACGTGTCTTTTATTTTGGTGAGCGAGTCTCTCGTGGTACAGTTGCATCGTTGCTGTAGTTGCAAAGACTTCGGGTGGTGTTTCTGGCAGTACGGGTTTTACTTCCAGTCGATATAAGCCACCTTGTTTTTGTCTCTTCCCTATTAAGGATACTTTCCCGTTGACAATGACGTTGCATTCAGTTGTCCTGGATGAAAAGGTGCTATTTGGGACTCGGTCGTGAAGTGCGAGTACGGAGAAGAGGTTCTTGCTTATAGCCGGAACGTACCAGACGTCTTGCAGGCTGATGTCGATTTGTTTCCCGTTAACATATCCTCTGAGCTGTACTGTACCTTTGCCTTTGGCACGGACTTCATTACCAGCGGCCGTTGTAACAGTGTAGTTCTCATTGAAATGTTCGTAGGTTTGGAAAATATCAGCTCTGTTGGTGACGTGGCTTGTTGCGCCATTATCAATGTACCAGTTCTCGTTGTCCCGTGAAACTGTGAAGATTTCGTTGTCTTCTAAAGACATGAGTAACAAGTTAGCGGTTTTTGAAGTAGAAGGCGTTGCTGTCTGGGTCGGATTTTGGCTCTTAGGAGGTCTACCGTCACGGATCCATTTTTGACAGTTGCGTACTCTGTGGCCAATACCTAGGCAGTAGTTGCATTTAAGCTTCTTGTCCTTCTTCTTCTCTGTATTCGAAACCAGGGCTTCCGATTGATGCGAGGGTGCGTTGTTACCTTGCAGTGCCCTTTCAAATGCGCAGAGATGACTGGTTAGGTTTTCTACGGTACGGTTGGATTTGGGCAGGAGGAGCCAACTACTCCTGAAGCTGAAGTATGAATCGTCAAGCGTGTCCAGTATTTTACAAACAAGTAGCAGTTCAGGTAGCTCTTGGTTACTGTCCTTTTTGAGTTCTTGATTCAGTTCAGTCCAGATGTTCTTTAATTTTGACATGTGGGTGGCTATGTCGTCTGCTTGATCCTTCTTAAAGCTGAAGAGACTCATACACAGGTTGTAGGTTTTGTCCTCATCTGTTCCGTCGAACAGCCTGTGGAGCTCTAACCAGACATCACGTACTTTAGTGAACCGCATAACTTTTCGAAGTGTGTCTTCTTGCATATTGGTGGTAAGTATTAGGATAGCACTGGCATCAGCTTTATCAAACTTATCTTTTTTTTGTTGATAAGCCGCCAATTCAGCATCGCCGCATCCGGTAGGTGGACGAGTGGGTTCCTGGAACGATCCTTCAACTACTTCTAGGGCCGACGGTACGGTGCGTAGTAAGCATAAGGCTTTGTACTTCCAGGTGTCCCAGTTTTTTCCATCTAGGAGGCCGATCTGAAGCTTTCCTGTGATACCTTCCATTTTCGTAGTGCGGGTCCGTAACCTGATATAATTTAAAGATCTTACCAGTCCAGTATCTTTAAATCGCAGAGCACATGCAGTTACGCAATAATATACCTACTACTAACACACTTTTACGAATTATAATTATTTGCGCGAGGTTTTTTTTTATAATTATCGAAATCACAGTTTTTCTTGTTTTTTACTTCACGAACCGACAGACGTTGTTTTTTGACACATATTGTCACTGCTGTCTATGTATAATGTTTTCTTTTTTGTTAAGAAGTTTTTATGTCTGTTAACTTCAACATACAACAGCGCGCAATGAAACGTGGCGGTTACGACAGTCGCTGCGTCTTTAGGTTGCGAAAATTGAGGGAAACAATACTTTTCACATGGACGCCATTGTTTGAATAAAAAATCCTATGCTCAGTTTGTAGTTATTATGTAGGTCTATCAATCGACGTATAAACGAATGAAATCGGTCATGCGGTTTAAAAGAAGAAGAAGAATTAGCATCTTTTTTGCTAGTTGTTTCAATGATTTCAATATTTTTTTCTCCTGAAGCATAAGTACTAGAAACAAATGCTAAGCTCAGAATGATGTGTAGGTTTTGGAAATTCTTAGCATATTTTTTTTATTTTTCTTACAAACGGGGCTTAAGTAGTAGACTTGTGTCAAGTGTGGTTTCAAATGCTAGTTTACATTTGCCGACTACACGGGCCTTAATCGATTTGCTGTAGAAACGATAACCGATGGTGTGGACGTGTTGCGAGCACAGCAGAGTTTAGCAGAGCGTCCTCGTTGGAGCAATGTCCTAAAGCGTGACACACAAGGCGTGAGCGGGACGGCGACGTCAAATATCCTCGCTTATCAATAGTGTAAGCGCAAGTCGAAAAAATGGCCATGTAATGTATTGTTATACCGGGTTACATTGCAAAGGGGTGGCAGATTTCAGAATAAGATCTAGGGAACAATTTAAAGAAGCGTCTTAATCTTTTTTAATAATCGTAGGTATGTTAAGAAAAAAAACCCTTTAAAATATCAGAAAATAAAGTCAATTGAGAGACTACGTAAGCCGCGCGGTCATTTATCAGAGGCGTAGGTACGGCGAGCCTACAAGGACCTTACGCAGTGCACATATAGTGCATTTTTTTCATGAATGAGTTAAATTATCCACGCGTACGATTTTTAACAGAGGATAGGAATAATTAAATATTTAAAAAATATATTGATCTTTGCATGTTCGATTAAGTTACTGATTCCGAGTCACTCCTAAATATTTGGCACCCCTTTGCAATGTAACACTGTATAAGCGATGATATGCAGTTCTGGCTGCCTGGACCACTAACCTACAGAGACCTCGCATATCTAGGTGGATAACAAACCGTATGTGACCTTAATCTACTAAGGTTTCGTCGTTTGTGACCTCCGTAGCTAAGAGGCGAGCATACCCGACGTGCCGCTATCTCTAAGGTCGACTTCGATTCCCGGTTGGTCAATGTAGAAAAATAACTTTTCTATATTGTATCGGGTTTGGGTGTTGTGGTATCGTCGTTGTTTCTGTAACACTATTGCTTTGGCTACTTACCATAGGAGGATCAGAGCAATGTATGTGATGTCCAACATTTATTTATATTATTTATCTGTAAATAAATAAATCTGTAGTCTGCAACAGACATAACTGTTTTTAAACCCATATTTTTGTTTTATTGTCTCCGTACAAGAATAAAAATAAAATCAAAATTGCTAACTGTGTGCCACTTTTGACGCAACAATCAAGATTCTATTTATACAAATCTAATCTAATAATAAGCTTTTTAAAAATACACACATTTATCTCACCGCTACGGCGCGTAGTGGCGTACCTACTACTTATTATAATAATCAGGCTCGAAGGAGTTGACGCCAATTTGACGTTAAAGCTATAAGCTTAGCTTATTGTCCATTCGGTGTAATATAAAGTAGAATTTATGTTTAAAAAACTTTATTGCACAAGCTTATAAATAGTATACAAAAGGTTGGACTTATTACTAGAAGCATTCTCTGCCAGTCAACAATGTTTTAATTGGTGCGGTGCAAAAAAATAAAAACACAAAAATCTACCGTCATGATTTTTTCTACGAAGCTCTTTAAGGTGGACCCACACTTAGCCAACGACCACCAGGCGTGCCGACAAAACGAAAGCATCCTACACTTTCGCCCCATATCATATCGCACTATCGCCATCTATAAGAACTACTCTAAACTATTATGTCAACGGTTAAAATAAAATACATGATAAATGGCGTAGTTTCAGTATGTCAGCATTGAGAAGAAAGAAACATTTTTTTTATTATAAATAAGTTCATTAAATAATATACAATATGAAATATCATACTCATTTAAAATTGTGCATTTGTCGCGGGTAAAAAAACCCTTCAAGACAAAACTTATCATTTTCCTAATTTTACTGAACATTGCCCCCGACGACAATTGACTAGTTCGTCAATTGAGAACTACTTTAGGACCACGATAGTGGCAACTTAAGTCAATGGCCGCGGTCGTTTTCCCCGGCAATGAAAGTCGGAGTAAATCTACCTTTAGACCTTGTCTTGGAAGGGGCGAATTTACGCAGGAATTCATAGCGCATTGACGAGATACTAGGCGCCTACACAGAGTGAAACAAAGGTGCAATGAAACTTTAGTTTGTACTTATTTTTAAAAAAAGTTTTAGGGGTGGGGCTTGGTCCAAAACTTCACCATGTATCACCAGGGGAAGAGGGTTAAAAAGTTGCTTAAAACATCACGTGATTAATGGACAAAAACTATGCCTGAGAAACAAGTTAGGGGTCGTAACTAGTTTCTTGGGCAAAATTGTTCGTTATCCTGAGTATATTATTATACAAACCCTTAACTATTTTATACTAATCAAAATTCACCCTATACAGGCGTCCAAAATTTTTTTTTAGGTGCCTCGTGTTGAGAGGAATCTGAATCACCCCTATATATGTTCTACTGCATCTGCACTTTTCTGGCCACCCTGTATAAATGGGAATACAAATGCGTGTTTCGCTACCGTAATTACACTTTTCCGCTTACATAAGTGCGGCAGCATTTACCATGATGTTATACAGTTTATAAAACTTATGGAGACATAGGCTCGATCTTAATCTCTTCATCCAATATTTCTACTTTGATATCACTTGTCGTGCTTTCCGGCTCCATCATTTCGTGTAGCGACTCAAAACCTATGTACGAAGATTCCTCATCACTCATTTCAGCTGTACATAGTTCACTTAATATCATCTTACCCTTGCCAGTGTCAGAATTTGTCAGCTTATATCTCTGTATTAGGTATTCTAAAGAAGTGTAGGACGTCATACATATTTCGCATTTAAATATGACAGACTCTTTCAAATGCTTCAATTTCTGGTATAGATTAAAGTGGAAATCATCGTTGAATTTCTTGACGCACTCCTCGCACTCTACGCTGAAAAATCGACGACGTGAACCGAATGTCGCAAGTTCGTCCACATCAAACTCTTCATGGAACTTCTTAATGTGTCTTTTTAGAGTTTTTCTGGTGCTGAAATCTTTCATACAAATGATGCAACGCGGCAGGATTTTCTGTTTTATATCAGGCACTACATTCACATGACAAAGGTTGTGTTGCTCAAACTTCTCTTGCCCTTTGAAAACCAAGTTGCAAACTTCACATTTATATATCTCATCTTCAGCCAAATGTTTGGTCTGCAAGTGAATTGATAGTGCTTCTTTAGAACTGAAGGAAACAGAACACAGATCGCATGGAAATGTGTTCATGTTGAATGAATGCAAAAGCTTTAGATGTATCTTGCAAGATTTGGCGGACTCAAACCTCTTGTGGCAGATATGACACTGCGGAAACGTTGCTGAGTTCGGATGCTTCGTCCGGACATGTTTCCTCAGACTCCTCTTCTCTTTAAATAGCGTCTCACATTCAATGCACTTATATCTCTGCATTCCCAAGTGAGTATACTCAATATGCCTGCGAATATTTCTTTTCGACTTGAACTGTTTATCGCAGTAATCGCATTTGGACCAAGAATCGTTGTTATGAACGATTTTAATGTGCGAAGCTAAATAATACTTATTGCTGCATATTTTCCCGCAATATTCACACTCCATTGCTTCGTCTGTCGTATGTTTTAACTTTATATGATGTTTCAGTGACCTGTCGCTATAGTATATACGATCGCAATGCTTGCATTTATAAGAGTTGCTCTCTAAAGAATCGTCAATGTTCGTTGAAGTGATGTTTGAGTCAGCTATCTGAGCTTGAGGGTGGAAGATCCTGGTATGGAATTCTAAGCTGGAAATATCAGTGAATAGTTTATCGCAATGACTACAAGGATTCACGTTAGCCGGCGGTAAGCATATCTTCTTATGTTTTATCATTGATTCTTTACTGTAGAACTTGTTGAAACACACATTACAAGTGGATAGAGAGTACTCCTTATCATGATTGATTCTCATGTGGTCTTTAAATTCGTAGACGCTTCCAAAAGCGTTTTTACAATACTCGCAGTTGTAAAACACTAACTTTTGGCTTTTAGGTTGGCCTATTTGTTTCAGCAATGATTTCCTGCAATATTTATAGAAAGTTTTGAATGAGTGCTCATTTTTTACATGTTGTCGCAGAATAGGTTCATCTTCAAACGTTTTGGTGCAGGTCACACAAATGAATTCGTGAGTTTTTGACGACACGACATCACTGAAATCCACGGAGTTTGAGTCTTGTTTGTGAAAGAATGAAGTATGACTGTTAAAGTTGTCCCTGCCTGAGATAGTTTTATTGCAACATTCACACATATACTTCTCGTTGTCGGTAGTGTGATGCCTAGTTCGGGTGTGTCTACGCAAGCTCTGATTAGATGTGTAGACCTTAGGGCACACATCGCATCGAAACTCTCCTCTTTCGCCATGATACATTTCTATATGTCGCTTCAAGTTTCTATTATTCATGTAAACTTTTTCACATAGATGGCATTTAAAAATTCCCTTGTCAGGGACATTGTGCATTGCCTGGATATGGGTGATCAGCAATTGTTTACCCTTAAAGACTTTATTACAATAATTACACGTAGGATACTGTACATCTGGATTATGGAACTGGTTCATATGCCTCTTCAAATTCCATTCCGTCGTGAATACTTTGTCGCACAATTCACAACGCATACTCTGGCCTATTCCCTGAAGATGTACAGTGATTATGTGGGATATAATATTCTGTTTTCGCGCGAAGATGTTACCACAGATGTCGCACTCAGGGGAAGGCTGGCCATATCTGTTGTGGCCTCGGGATAAGTGGAGTTGCAGGCCGGCTGGGCTTCCGAATGTTTGGTCGCAAATCTCGCAGTGACATGACGCGGTTAGGTGACAATTCTCAATGTGGGTTTGCAAATTGTATTTCCTAGTGAATGCCCTGCTGCAGTAATCGCATACAAAGTCTAGGAGGTTTTGATACATGATGTTGAATGAAATGCCTTACTTAGAGATAACGTTTCTGCGTATTAGTTACTGCAAGTGTTTGTGATGTTACCTGTAACAATATAATTACAATTTAATTAAAGAAAAGTTTATGCAAACTATGCACTGGGCTTTGGAAATGATAACCTATGGGGTAGATTTGTTCTTAAGTTGAGATCGCGACTTAGGAGACTGGGCGCCGTTTGCCCAGGTGGACATACCAACGCAAAGCTGCTAGCATATCTGGAAGTCACTGGGGGAGGCCTATGTTCAACAGTGGACGTCTTATGGCTGAAATGATGATGATGAAGAAAGCTGCTGGCAGCAGAGGGAAAAGAGTAGCCGACAAGCTCGAAGGTGTTGTTCAGCAGTAGTTGATTATGATGATGCACTATACCCCAGACCTACCTAGTAAGTACTTATTAATGTTACGTCGTCGTTACATCATCATCTAAGCCATAGGAAGTCCACTGAACATAAGCGTCCCATTTACTCAAATGATATTTCTATTAGGAGTCCCTTCTTCTCTTTCATTATCAACTGAATTTCTGAAATGAATTTGTTTTATTATAAAACAAAATGCGTTTTGATTTACATTTAGATACAAAAGAAATACTCGTATTATGCCTATTTATTATTATTTAAAGAATACACTTCCCTACCGCCGACAGGAGGCGTGTCGTAAGAGGCGATGAATTCCTGTAGCACGAGACAGGCAGCAGTGTCTTCGTGTGAAATCCACACACAAAAACTTCATACTGCTGAAATGCGAATGCTCCATTGGTCAGGGGGTGTTACAATAACCTTTAATGTTTTGTGCAATAAAGTGTCTATCTATCTACAATGAAAGACACAGTCCGAAACGAGTACATTCTAGGAAGTTGAAAAGTGGCACCTATTGCCAACAAAATGGTAGAGTGGCCAGACGAGCAGCACAGCATACCGACAACCCAAGAATGGGAAGTCGCAAACAAGGTAGTAACTGCAAAAAGAATGGAATGGGCCCTAAAAAGCTTCAAACCGTTCAAATCTGCAGGGCTAGATGGGATATTCCCAGCACTACTACAATGGCAATCCAATCAGGTAATAAAATATCTACTACCAATCTACAGGGCCTGTATAGCTTTCAAATACATACCCAAATCGTGGAGGGAAGCGAAGGTAGTCTTCCTACCGAAACCGGGCAAGGAGGACTATACACACGCCAAATCTTTCAGGCCCATTAGTCTAACATCATTCCTTCTCAAAACGCTGGAAAGACTAGTAGATCGATACCTAAGGGATGGAGCTCTAAAAAGCAAACCACTACATCCTCAGCAACATGCATACAGAAAAGGCAGATCAACAGAGTCAGCACTACACATGGTGGTGCACAAAATAGAATCGGCTATCACTAACAAAGCCTCAACACTTGCGGCCTTCATAGACATAGAAGGGGCATTTGACAAAACCATGCACAACAGCATCAACCACGCCCTGCAAAAATCCAAAGTTGAACCAGTCGTCAAGTACTGGATCACAGAGCTTGTCAGCAAAAGGGCGGTCCAGATAGTGGTGAATACTACCACAAGAGCAAAGGTAGTAAGAGGATGCCCGCAAGGAGGAGTCCTCTCACCACTCTTATGGAACATAGTAGTGGACAGCCTCCTATGTAAACTAAATGAAAGAGGGTACACTACTATTGGTTATGCAGATGACCTAGCAATACTGATAAATGGAAATGCTGAAAATATGCTCTGCACAATAATGCGTTCAGCCCTTCAGATTGTAGAAAAATGGTGTGACGAGCATCAACTGTCAGTAAATCCAATAAAGACAGAACTAATCCTTTTCACCAACAAAAGGAAGTTACCAGAACTACAACTACCAAAATTATTTAATACCAAACTCCCGCTATCAAATCAAGTGAAATATCTGGGCGTCATCCTCGATAATAAACTGAACTGGGCGAGTCACCTAGAAGCCAAAATAAAGAAGGCCTGTATAGCTTTTTGTCAATGTAGAAGACTAGTTGGTAAAACTTGGGGTCTTAATCCAAAAATTACACTTTGGCTATATACATCAGTTATCAGACCGTCTCTAACTTACGGATCAGTTGTGTGGTGGCCCAGAACACAACTGATCACGGTGAAATCAAAACTCCAAAGTCTACAACGATTAGCGTGTGTAGCAACCACTGGATGTATGAGAACCACTCCATCAGCCGCGCTCGAGCTCCTCTTGAACCTAAGACCCTTAGATTTTGTCATACAAGAGGAAGCACAAGCAACCGCCTTAAGACTAAGAGCAAACGGACTATGGAAACAAAACACAGAAACAGCACACTCAAAAGTTCTGCAGGCGATCCTACAGGAGATACCACTTCTTGAGGCGCCTATGGACAGAACACCGTGTCATCACATTTTCGATCGAAGATACAACATCCAACTGACGGAAGAAGCAAAAGATAGCTCTGGCATCAACGAAGTTAGGATATACACAGACGGCTCCAAAACTGCACATGGTACTGGAGCCGGTGTCTTCTCGAATGACTTAAATATAAAAATATCAACCACCCTAGATAAGTTGAACACAATCTTCCAAGCAGAATGTATTGGCATCACCAAAGCAGCACAGGCAGTAGCAGCCAGAGACGTCCGAGAGCATAATATAAAAATTATCTCAGACAGTGCATCCGTGCTTCAAGCTTTAAAAAACAATATCATAACCTCTGTCCTTATACTGGAATGTCACAACGCACTCCAATCTATTGCGACCATGAACAGAGTAACCCTGCAATGGATTAAAGGACACAGCAACTCTCTAGGCAATGACGCAGCAGACGAGCTGGCCAAAAGAGGATCGAAGGCAATTGTGTACGGACTGGAACCACTACTTCCCATACCTCAGGCCCAAATAAAATCATGGTTGCGCGCAAGAACCAAAGAAACACATCTAAATGAATGGAGAAACAGTGAAGGATGCAGGCAAACGAAAAATGCGGTTCCGGTAGCATCAAATAAGTTTGCCCGCAACCTCATCAGACTAGCAAGGGACAAAATTCGCAAGGTTATAGGTATTATAACCGGCCACTGTCCTCTTAATAAACACCTGTGTAACATAGGTGTGACAGACAGCCCCACATGCAGAGGATGCATGGAGGCAGAAGAAACGCCACAGCACGTGCTATTGGAATGCAGAAGCGTGGCAGATCAACGGGCACGGATCCTCCAATCACCAGGATCGCTCCCGGAAGCCTGCAGCAATCTGAAAAGGTTGCTGACCTTCTGGGATGACCTAGGATGGTTGGAGTAAGAAAGACTAAGCAACACGCACAATAGCCCAATCAAGAGGCTAAGTGCGGAGAAAGCCCAGCTAAACTAAACTAAATGGTAGAGTCGAGGACTGAGATGGTACAGGCATGTGATGCGGCGACCCGAAGACTTTGATGTGAAAAGGTACCTATCCGTCGCAACAGGAAAGAGAAGAAGAAAAAGACGCCAGAAACATGGCCAACGACTATCCAAAAGGACATAAAAACAATGTCCCTCATAGAGGACGACACCAACAACCGCAACAAGTGGCGCCTCAGCATTAGGAAAGCTGACCCCGTGAAACGGATTGTGGCAAAGACAAAGAAGAAGATTATGAAAACTAGAAATTAATGAATTCTTTTTATAACTACACTGCATTTACTATGGAGACTAGATAATAAATAAATAAATATTGGACATCACATACATTGCTCTGATCCTATGATAAGTAGCTTAAGCACTTGTGTTACAGAAATCAGGTACCACAACACCCAGACCCGAGATAATATAGAAAAGTTATTTTTTTACATTGATCGACGAGGAATCGAAATCGGAACCTGAGATAACGACACCAAATCCGATATAGTCGCATCTCGGCTAGTCCTGAGCGGGAACCACTAACACCAGACAGTCGTATTTGTATTTATTGTTAATGTAAATTGTTTTATTGTTCAGTACCAAATGAACGTTTTTCTATTATATTCTAAAGAACAAGGCACTTACTATACATTTTACATCCATGTTTAGGTTTCGCTTGGCGTCAAGTCACGAGAAACAGCAGACAGCAAATTATAAACCGATTTTACACAAGAACTAAGTGTCCTTAGAAACTAAATTGTAGGAGAGTTTTAGTAAAACTCATAAAATAATCAAATAAGCGAAGTACATGAAAAATATTGCTTTAAAATGAGAAAATGCATTACATTTTGTGATTTACTGGAATCCTTTTGATTTTTTTTGTTGACTTTTTTGACAGATGTACACAAACATCTAAGCTGACAGTTCGTCTTTTGTCTGTGAATATAAAGCTCTACATACATGAGAAGTCGAACGGTGAAACAAAATTCACTGTAATGGAAGCGAGCCTCCTCTTCCGGTATCGCTTCCATTTGACTTTTTGTTTCTTATTCTGGATTGAGCATACATAGAAACAGTAAAAAGTTTATTTGGTACTAAACAATGAAACAATTTACAACATAGCAACAAGTACCAAAACGGTATCCGCTGCATGGACGGCAGAGAGCACGTCGCAACCACTGGTATTCTGCGCCTCTGCGGATGCCAGCTGAGATAAGAGGTGCGGCCCACATATATCTTACATCTTACATTAGTTACCTACCATACAAATAAATTATTTTTTTACAAACAATCTGACACTTAGATAAAAAATCATTTTTAGTTACATACAAGCTTAAAAGTTTACTATGGATACAATGTCAATCAATCTACATACTTATTTTACTTAAATGTAAGGCTCTTCAACTAAAAATAAATATTATTAAATATTTAACTGTTTTGAACACAAATAAAGTTTGTTTCGGAAAAATGCCACTGTTTTTTACAATCTAAACGTCTGTTTGCAAGTTTAATAGATACCTTTTGTAATTATGCCTGTCACTTTTTAAAAGGCGGTGGTATGTTATTCCAGCATTTCGTGGCAGAATAGCGAAAATTGTCACGAAAGGCAGCAGTTCTATGACTTGGACATCCAAGGCGTGAAGTAATCCTTACACTTCGATGCGAAAACAAAATCTTATCAAACAAGCAGTGATGTTTATGATACCCAATACAAAGTATCTGAAATACAAGATGCAAGATACTTTAAAAAAAGCATTTCAGATACCAGATACAAATAATTTTCTAAAAAGGTATCTGAAATACTAGATACAAAATAAATACCTTTCAAATACTTTTTAAAGATAAAATACTTTTGTAAGAAAACAACATTTAATTGAACTTATCTAAGTTTATTTGTTCAAGAAAACAATTTTCGAATAGATCGCGTTGATAACAAGGATCAGGCAAATGTAACAACAAGACAAAATATGAAGGTATTAAAATAGAGACTTTTAATTTTAATGCTTTAGTTGAGATTTGAGTAAAAGTAATTCCTCAAACATATTGTCAGTCATCTTCCTTCGATGAGGCCTCATGATCATGCCCCCAAAGGAAAAGAGTCGCTCCACAGGGGCAGAGCTGGGCAAACAGGTGTTATATTTTAGGAATATTTTTTTTACTGTAGGATAAGCATTTAAGCTCTTAAAGTTTGCATCTTTATTGTTGAGGTACTGGAGTGTCTCTAAATCACTGGTGCTGCTTGTGTTTTCGCTACTAGCAATAGAGGAATCGGAGTCCTCTAGAAACATATAATAAGATTCATCTTTTGACTTTTTTTTTTATATCACCTTCAATGTTGTTTAAAGCCTCCGATTTTTGTTTTTCAGATCGATTGATATTTCTTGTTTCAGTGACTGTTATCGCGCTAGGCTCTTAGCAGTTTCTTGCAAAGAATCCGGCCACTGGCTTCATGCACTTCCAACAAAAAACCTTGGCACACTACTAGACAACGAATCATTTCGGGTGTGTGTGGGCTTGCGTATCGGGGCTCCAGTTTGCGAGTCACATCCGTGTCCCTGTGGCAAGGAGGTAGACAGATTCGGTCTTCATGGTCTCTGTTGTCAGCAAAGTGCTGGACGTCTCGCCCGACACGCTGCGCTCAATGACGCCATCAGAAGAGCTCTTGCCAGCATCAACGGTCCTTCCACGCTGGAACCTCGTGGGTTGGTCCGTGATGACGGCAAGAGACCTGATGGTCTTACGCTGATTCCCTGGGAGAGGGGTCGGGCTTTAGTATGGGACGCAACTTGTGTTGATACCTTGGCCCCTTCTCACCTCAGGGAATCAGCTGTAAAAGCGGGGGCTGCAGCAGAGTCAGCAGAAAATGCCAAGCGGCGCAAATACGAGTCTCTTGTGTTTGCGCCATTTGGTGTAGAGACGTTTGGACCGTGGGGACCGAACGCTAAATTACTTTTTGGCAAAATAGCACCAAAATTGATTTTTATTTCGGAAAATAAAAAGCTGGTTCGTTCCTCGCACAAAGGCTTAGTTTAGCAATTCAGCGAGGAAACGCTGCCAGTATCCTCGCCTCCATGCCTCACGGACACGCTTTTATTTTTGAGTAGGTAGTTTTTAGTTTAGGTTAATTTAGTTTATTTAAAGTATTTATTTTATTTTATTAGTTATATCATTTAATATGTGTATTTTATTTAAAACGTCATCTGTCATTTGATTCCCGAATCCCGACAATATCGACTAAATTTTAACGACGCGCTGCGTTCAGTTGCGTTCAGTTAGAAAAACTGCGAAGTTTACTTCAGTAAAAGTATCTTGGGGAACAAAGTATCTTCAAAATACTAAGATATCAGTAAAATGTATCTAAATATCAGATACAAAATAAAAAAAAATTAAAAGTATTTCAAATACAAGATGTAAATACGTATTTTGTATCTTGTATCTGTATTTCAGATACTTTTATCTGAGATATGTCACATCTCTGCAAACAAGTAAGGTAAATCACCACCTTACTAGTTCGAACAATTCCAAATAGCAAACACGCGTAATAGCTTAAAATAGCTTACTCAAACTCGAGATGTGTAGGTGAATATGTATGTAATTATTATACACCATGTCTGTGAAACTACAGCCTATCATTGATTAATGTTTTTTTTAACTGTCATGTAATTGTTGTAGTGCTGTTTTGTCGTTTTGTGTACTGAATAAATAAAATAAAACAATATATATATATATATCAAGGAATTCATGTGTACTACTATGTACCACTGGAATAAGCTCTTGTCGGTAAATCTGTGCCGAGTGAGACATACCACACTGACCGTCTTGTCTCTTTCTTCTAACAAGAGTGACAAATGTGCTCATTTTAGTCGTACATAGTACTTAGGCTTGGACTACCTGCATATTGCAGGTACTCCATACAAAACGGCTTCGGACAAGCCCGGATTCAATCCGTTTTGTATGGGGTTCTGAAAAATTTCGGATGCATATGGTCCAAAATTTGTAAATTCTTTGGCGAAAATATAAACTCGGACCAAGTCTGAAAACACTAATATCTATTATGGCCAATTTCGGAATGGTTTCCATACAAGGGGGTCTGGTTGGCGGGCTGACGGAAGTGGACAGAGGATCTTCCAATGGTAGCTTTTGACGTCAAGGAAAGCCTCAATTAGCACAACACTAGAATCGCCATAAAAAAAAGATCTCCTTTCCTTTTTAATGACAGAACAGACATTTAATAATCTGTGGAACAGACGTCATGTTGTTGATCACTGGATCACTTTGCGTTGTTTGTTGTTGCGAAGATTGATCATAATTTAGTGATTTATTCTATAAAAAATCCATTCTCAAGTGCATATAAATGTGGGAGTAATGCATTACTTTATCATTGATAACCTAGTGTCGTCCCACAGAGGCTTGCACTATAGTTTTCTCTTACATTTTATTTCATTTTAAGTGGGAAGTGTTACTGAAAGTTTTCCGATTACTCGAAAAAACAATTAAAATGAACATTTCTAACATATGTAGAATATGTTTGGCTCACGACACTCGCATGTACACAAATATTTCTACGCTACTGCAAGAGTTCTATGAAAAAATCACCAACAAACCGGTATGTTTTATATTCACGACTATTATTCCTCTAATTTTATTACTAAAACTTCATAGCTCTATATCTTTACTGCATACTGTTATGCTGTAATTTACTTAACTTTACTTAAGCTACATTAAAGCATCAATGTGTGCTAACACTAAAAAAGTATAAAGAATGATACAACTACTTATAAACTTTCTTGAACCCTTCAATTTCTTACTTTCCAATTCATTTTTAGATTTGGATTACTGTCTAGTGGTTCAGAGTAGCCTTCTTTTCGGTTCTCGTAAGAGACAAATATTTATGTGATGTGCACACACACACACAGAATTTGTAAAACATTTTCTTTTTCTTTTAATTAGTATGATGACGCCCTCCAAAAAAATGCTAATAATTAAAATAGAACTTTAAATTGTTATATTGATCACACAGATTTAACTTCTAACATTCAAGCTCTCTCATTTAATTTCTTAAATATGTACTTATTTGGTCTGCTTTCTATTACATAAATTGATTAGACATTGAGTAAACTAATCACATAAAACTAATTGACGAATTATGAGATTCACAACCTTTTCAGTTCAAAACTCAAGATGGAAGACAGTCTGCAGTGTGCTATATCTGCCACCACTTACTGAAGAAGTGCCAGAAGTTTGCTGATAGTGCAGTCAGAGCTGATGAAGTGCTGCAACAAATATACACGAGCGGGATACAGGTATAGAAAAACAGATTTTATTAATCCTTATACAGCGACCCATACAAAATTTTTTTTTTCCTTTTTCACTAAAGGGATTGAAGTAACAATATCAAAAAATTACGGTAATATGTGACAAAAAATTGTTTCAGTAACATCTGGGTTAATATTTCTTATAAAAAACTGCCCTCGCCAACCCTCCTGTCAAGCGTGGCGAGTATTGGCAATCCCCCAATGATATGTCTTCGGAGGAGGTCTTTGTTCAGCAGTGGACGCGTCCAATGGCTGAAATGATGATGATGATATACCTCTAGCTGCCATTTTTACATCTTTCAGCCAACTGAAAAATCAATTATAACAATAGACAAGACATTCCTATTCGCTACATTCAATAAGTCTCCCCCGGAATGCATCGTGGCCATAGACACAAAAGAATTCCCCGAAGAGATCAAGGTTTCAATTGTTAAAGACGAGCATTTAGAAATAAAGAGGGAGACAGTATTGGAAAAAGAGGAGACAGAGGATGAAAAAGAAGTGACAGGTATGAAGGCAACTTAATTTTTTAATAGTTACTTTGATCATTAACCCTTGGGCGTTTGCAACGTGTGGTGCCATTTTTCAAGCAGAATAGTTGTTCTTAGATGAGAATTATTGTTTATTTACCGATCGGAATAGTCGAGTCGACTTGGGGACGCTCTATACTGTGTCGCCGTGTCGTCGTTTGGTATGTGTAAGTCACTTCACAAAAGTGACTTGGTACTACTAACTATGTATACCCTTTTCAAGATGAGAAGAAACTTATGACACATCAATTGACTTCCCTGTTGACACAAATAGTGATGTGTCCTAAAGAAATCCAGCAATTTTTAGAAAGTTTATAAATAAAGTTTAATCGATAAAATCGATTCGATTATCGAATCGATTATTCAAATGAACTTACAACAAATAAATTTAAAATAAGAGATATACTGCAATGTTCTACTGCCAGAGTGCCGTATACAGCTTTTTGACATGTCTTTTTTCCGGTATTTTACCAAATAAAAGCAAAACAATAACGAAAACATTACAAAAAAAGTAACAAAAGTCACAATAGGAACTATGCGAAAAATAACGATAACACAAATCGCATACAAGGCAGACGCTCTTGTTCTACTGACGTCGACGCATAGGTTGTCACAAGACGACCGAACCGATTCATCGATTTAGTTCCGATTAAGTATTATCAATCCCTATAAGTAAACGTTCCGTTTTACGCATCAAGTATTTGAAGGAAATCCTATTAATTTTATTGGTTAATCATTAAGATATATTATTGGTTTGCAATTTTTGCTTAGATTTTTAGAGGCAAAGATTATTGTACTTTTGCAAAGATATAAATTAAAAATTTAAAATAAATTTTATAAAATATTATTGTAAATAGTATGGGTGAAACGGAAAATGCCAAGTGTCATAAGTATCTTCTTATCTTGAAAGGACTATAATGGTTTGACAAATCGAAGCTGGCCTCCTATTGATATTGCTTGACTGTCGACTCTTCGCTTCTTGTTTCGGATGTAGCATACATCGATTATAGCTTACTGAAACTCGAGTAATGTAAGCGAATATAAACTCGGACTAAGTTTGGAAACACTAATATTCGATTATTAGTACTATAAGAGGTCGTCTACATATAACGTTTGCTCATTGGGGAAAGGGAAACTGCCAAACATGACAGTGCGTGTTGAAGAGATGGGTGGAGGGGGTCTAAAATGTCGATATTTTGCGTGACATAATATGTGGATAGGCCCAAAGGTTCTGGTCAATGCAGCGTTATATTTTTTTTACAAAGAACCACTGGCATTAGAAGAGCCACATCAAACCTCGGACTCTGATGATGACGTGCCTCTAAAAAGCATCAGTACGAGAAAGACGGAAAGCAGAATCGTAAGGGGAAAAATTACGAAGAAAATCGGAGTAATAAATAAACTGAGGAATGGTGAGTTATATACATTTATTCTTTTTTTTTATATATGATAGTAGTAGACCAATACTTCTAGTATTGATAAAGAGTACTCAAAATCATTTATTTTTGCAAGCATTTTAGGCCATTAACGGGACTGTTACACGTCCCAATTTGATTTTTTTTCCCTACAACTGCTTTGTTTGTGGGCTAGTGCCGTGAAGGAGCGCAAGAAACTCGGTCAACAAATACCTGATTTATTATTATTCACTATCGATTGTTTTAAATGACCGATAGTTTCATCGATAAATTTTTTCTATTGAAAGGTGTTGGCGATAGTTTTACTCTATCGATAGTTTTGTTTGATAATTTTACTCTATCGATAGTTTTACACTGTCGATTTTTTAAAATACTTTTACTTTATTGATAGTTAGTTTCGATGATATTAGACTATTGACTGTTTTTCACTGATTTCAAAAAAAGGAGGTTAGAATGATAGTTTTTGCCTATCGATAGTGTTACCATATCGATAGTTTTACAATATCAATAATTTTACCATATCGATAATTTTACTATATCGATAGTTTTACCATATGGATAGCCTAACGATAGATTCTTTCGAAAAATGTTGACTTCCAATAGTTTTTTAGGTATTCTTTAAATACAAAACTAGAGATACTGTAACATCTGGTATTCTGGTCCCCCTCCCCCCAGCCACCAAGGCAGACGCGCGCGAGATCGTGCTCAGCAAGGAGGAACAGATGCAGCAGATGCTGGAGCGCGCCAAGTCGCTCAACTACCTGCACTCCCCGCACAAGTG
Source organism: Anania hortulata (assembly GCA_963576865.1). Classification (NCBI taxonomy): domain Eukaryota; kingdom Metazoa; phylum Arthropoda; class Insecta; order Lepidoptera; family Crambidae; genus Anania; species Anania hortulata. Next base: position 2,252,998 of record OY756417.1, on the reverse strand, counting down.
CGGGCTCTGCTACAAGGGGTTCGTTGACCTGAGGGCCTTTGAGAACCACCAGGAGAAACATGATGAGGTATGTATTTGTCGTGGCCAAATCGTAAAATTGATCATTTCATGATGTGTGACCGATCATTTCATAAAATGGTGGTATTTCATAATATAGAATAGAATCATATAATTTCATAATATTTCATAATATAGATTTGATCTGGCCAGATCAATGAAAACTTAGCGTCTGACGATATAAACAGCTAAACGCACGACTACTTCATGAAATGGACAAAAATTAATGATCATATCGTAAAATCGTTACATTACCAACCGGTAGAGGCGCTAATGTTGCTTTGTTTTTGTGATGAATAATGGCGGCGGACAAATATTTCATTCTAAGAGTGAATACCTAATAATGTGTAAATTGAAGGTGAAAGTGTAGTGAATTATCGTTACGATACGATACGTATACTAAGCTAGGCGATTTTTATGAAAGACACTCAAATAACGAGCACAACGTCAAAAAATCAAGGAGTTTGGAACGAAATTTGAGAGGTTGATGGGTTATTTTTGCTATATTTTTATTTTATTTATTAGTTTAGTTTAAAAATAATAACTATTAAAAATGTTTAATTTATCTATCGACCAAGATTACAAATATTAAACAAATTCACGTAACTTGTAAAACGTATTTTTATTTTAATGATATGGCTAAACGTGAATTTACATTTCATCGAATGTTGACGTTTCAAAGATAAGGCCAGTTTTAGTTGGCCATATCATGAAAAACCATCATTTTATGAAATGATCGGTCACATCATGAAAAGGTCAATTTTACGATCTGGCTACGACATATATACCCTTTCACCAGAAGCCCAATAGAGAATATGTATATATTTTTATTTCATCATCATCATCATCATCATTTTAACAATAGGACGTCCACTGCTGAACACAGGCCTCCCCTATTGACTTCCAGTTTTTTATTTGGTCTTAATATAAATAGTACTTAATTATAATTAATAAAACTTGAAGAATTTGCGAAAAATATTGATAAATACCTGACTTACAACGTGCTAGACAAGGAGATCTGCCTGCCTAGCATGAGCACTAACAACACGATATGATATGATATGATACCTATAATATATATGATAAGACTTTTTAAATGACAAACTCTGACTTATTATGTTTTTTTCTTCTTTCTTAATTTTATTAATTTATAATGTAAACAATCAATTTAGTAATTTCTGACATTAATTATGTAATTTAAACTAATGTTATTATTTTACACGGCGACTTTGCCAAAACATGGGGACACTTTAGAAAATGTAACAACAACCATAATGCATGATAATTATGTAATATGTTTTACACGTGTTTTAGTAAATAAATTTATCTTTATCTTTATCTTTGATATAGCGATATATCGACACTAACTTGAAAAATATGATAGATATAGCCGCCATGTTGAATCGCCAAATCATATTAAGATCGCTGTTTCGATAAAAAATCAAAATGGCGGCTAAATCTATCATATTTTTCAAGTTAGTGTCGATATATCGCTATATCATATCATATCGTGTTTTGGTAGGGGCTGACATTACTGTCAACCTACCACAAAACGTCAAATTTTCTCAATTGATATTGATCTCTACGCGTCGGACTTAAAGTTGAAAATCAATTCAATGACCTTTAACTTTTTGTGTTTGACCTGCCGTTGTCTGTGCAGTACACGTCCGCCATACATTTTTCAATCTATACAGGGTGTAACGAAAAGATGAAATAAAACTTTAAGGGGTTATTCTACGGCTAAATTACATCAACTTTTTCTATGGGACCAACATCGAAATCTCAAAAAAAAATTGACGTTTCCATACAAACTGATGCCAGCTGGTCGCGTTTTAGTATGGGAAAGTGTTTTTTTTTTGCGATTTCGATGTTGGTCCCATAGAAAAAGTTAATGTAATTTAGCCGTAGAATAACCCCTTAAAGTTTTATTTCACCTTTTCGTTACACCCTGTATATACAAAAGAAAGTCGTGTTAGTTACACCATTTATAAGTCAAGAACGGCTGGACCGTATTTATATTCTATGGTTTGTTGGATTTGTCTCCGCCCCAAATAGCAGAATAACAATTAAACATCGGAAAAATTCTCAAAAAAAAAATTAAGAGGCGGTACGAAGTTCGCCAGGACGGCTAGTATGTAAATATAAATAATACAAAAATAATGACAAAATGTCGTAAATGATATACTTTGTTCAGAATTATTGTTTGAATATGTAATATTTTTATTTACATCATCATCATCATCATCATTCCAGCCATAGGAGGTCCACTGCTGAACATAGGCCTCCCCCAATGACTGATCATCGGGGGGGGGGGATTGCCAATACTCGCCACGCTTGGCAGGCGGGTAAGATAAGATTTCAAACGAAGACGCTGCTGCCCGTCTCGTGCTACAAGAATTGGTCGCCTCTTATGACACGCCTGTTGGCGGTGGGGAAGTGTATACTTTACGGCCGTCCCTACACGGCACGGATTATTTACATAATCAAACTGAAATTCTTAACAAAGTATGTATATCTTTAAGACGTTTTGTCGAAGAGTATTTGTTGTTTGTAATTATTTTCACTGTCGACTGGCGTCGATATTTCATAGGTGTATACCAAAATAACGTCATTTTAGGTACTTCCAACTTTAGGTATAAATAAATAATAAATAAATTGTTTCCACAATCACACCAATTATCCAGCCCCAAACTAAGCAAATCTTGTACTATGGCGACTAGATAACGGATAAACATACTTAAATACTTTTATAAACATCCATGACTTAAGTACAAATGATCGTGCTCATCAAACATTTGCCCCTTGCGAGATTCGAACTCGCAACCACTGGCTTTGTAGTCCTGAGCGCGAACGACTACACCAGACGGTCTAATAAGGTTCGATGCCCTGTTACTCTATCTTGCAATGTAACCCTGTATGTCACAACAGTAATTATTTACTTTCATGTTGTGCAATAAGGAGTATCCATCTTTTTTTCTAACAGCGCAGCGGCCCCTACGAGTGTGAGATCTGCCGCATGCGCTACCGCACGCTTAGACACCTGCGCACACACGTGCACACGTGCCACGGCCGCCAGTACGCGTGCAACAAGTGTGCACACCGCTCGCACACCGCGTGAGTATAGTTAGGTTTAGGTTTAAAGATGATTTATTCTCATAAGAAACAAAAAAATACATTTCACTTACATGAGAACATAAATTAAACAATATTAAAATTACAAAATTGACATTTAAAATGTTTTTATACAATTTTATGACATTAATTTAAAATCTTAATTTTATAATGAATATTATTTTATGGATCTATGAATTTTATTTTGTAATTGAATTGACATTGGCATAGCTTTCAAATTGTTAATTTAGTTAAAAACACAAACAATATTTACAAACTCAAAACGAAAATAACTTAAACGCTAACCCTAAAAGAGATAAAGAAAATACAAAATGTAAAATTAAAAGTCCCTAGGATATTTACACATAATCAGATATTCTATTTATAGGAAAAAAAAAAAAAAGCCTATAAATAAAATATCTGATTGAGCTCGCTGTCTTTGGGAAAGGTGCCCAAAAGGCTGGCCACGTTAGTTAAAATAATTTTTGTTTGTATGCATTTGTGCTTCATATTTATATTAATTTAACAACATTTTATTACCTATGTATCACAAATAAATAATTTGATTTGATTTGATTTGACAAATTTCAACGCGCGAGCGAACAATATAAACACGTTAAATTAAAATCATAAGGTGAGTTGTTTGTAACATTCATAACAAGACGAACACTGCACTCAGGTATTGTGCGCGTGAGGCAACCGGTAGTTAATAGTTAGTTTAATTTAATTAGTTAGTTTGTCTGGGCTGTTTCCACACTTAGCCTCTTGATTGGGTCTTGAGTATGCAGCCCTCTCTAAACAGGGAACGGACACCTCATAACATTACTCGACCTTGCCCCCACTCTTTCTTTGACGTCAAACGTCACAGGGCCGTCTTTAACCTACTGGAGCCTACCCCTAGCATGTCTACCAAAACACGATATGATATGATATGATATGATGTAGCGATATATCGACACCAACTTTAAAAATATGATAGATATTTTTAATGTTGGTGTCGATTTAGTTTGCGGTTAAGTTTAATACGTTAGATTAATTTGATTGTTTTATAAGTCCTTCTTTCTACTCAATAATATAGTAAGACGGTGCAATATATGAGTACTGTTTCAATAAGCGAGGCGTTATCTATTGTATTCTGGATTGAAGGATGACAGCTTTGAAGGTCACACAAGACAAAAGGTCAACTGGAATAGGCTCACTGTGTAATATTCACTTACACACACTCTTTCAAACTTACACACACACAGACACACACAGCCAGACAGACAGACAGACAGACACACACACACACACACACACACACACACACACACACACACACACCACTACTACTACTACTAGTAACTACTTCAATATATTATTTTAGAAACCAGGCAAGGGAACACGAGAAATGGCATAACGGATACACGTATGAATGTCAACTTTGCAGTCAAAAGTTCAGGTAATTTATTTTAATTATTTACTTTAATACACAGAAAAACAATTATTTCAATATTTTCTGTTCTTTTTGTTTTCATTTTTAAAGATTTTTTATACAGGGTGTAACGAAAAGGTGAAATAAAACTTTGAGGGGTTATTCTACGGCTAAATTACATCAACTTTTTCTATATAGCAAATGATTTAAATATTACTTGACCTGATTCTATCCTCTGACATTGTATTGTATTATTGCACAATTGACATTGACGACTAAGTATAATTTTTAATTGACATTTTTTTTATTTTTTTTTTACAATATTCTGACTTTTTTTTAGAAATGTAACACATCTTTTGACATAATAACTAATATTTTTGAAATCAATGTAATTATAATTTAATTGCTTATTATATAATTTTTGTCTGTATATTAATGTTAAATGCACGACGATAGCGAACATTTGCTTATCGATAGATCGATAAAACATGTATGTGCCATGCCTAAAGATAAAAACTAAATGTACCGTGTTTTATGCAAATAAATAATTACTTACTTACTTACTTACTATAGGACCAACATCGAAATCGCAAAAAAAAAAACACTTTCCCATACTAAAACGCGATCAGCTGGCATCAGTTTGTATGGAAACGTCAATTTTTTTTTTGAGATTTTGATGTTGGTCCCATAGAAAAAGTTGATGTAATTCAACCGTAGAATAACCCCTTAAAGTTTTATTTCACCTTTTCGTTACACACTGTATAGGATATAGGTATATTTTTTAAGTTATGGAATCTTGTATCCATTTTTTTTTGGAATCTTAAAAAATCATTCATTTAAGGGTTAACAAACTCTTTTCTTGTGAGAGCAGCGGTTTTTGCAACTTACAAAACACGTAAAACCGAGACATTTTACAAAACAGTGATAATTAGTGTTTAAACAATATATTATTTATATAATTTAACGATTAAATTGACTTAGGCTTCTCACTAACAAAATAAATTATTATCAGTGATCGGAATAGGTAGATTAACTTGGGCTAAATGATCTCAAACATTGATGTTAATATGGACATGCCTCCCGGATTTCGGAATTTCTTTGTATCAGTTTTTAAAAAAAAGACATCCATATTATGCTAGCACTACCAGAGTACATCAATTCAATCTACCTATTCCGATCACTGATTATTATAAATAGGGTAAGTTTGTATCATATAAACTATTTATAAAGTAACCCTGTATGACCGTTACTAGAAAGCCTACTTCGTACCTAACGCACATGCGCAAGCGGCATCCTACACAGCATGTGTGCAATATTTGCGGCGACTGCTTCGTGGGAACACACGGGCTGCTGATGCACAAGAGTAAAGCCCACAGGCGGGGAGACGGGGTGCGTAATTTATTATACAGGGTGGCCGGGGAGTTGACGTTCAAAGCTAAAATTTAGATGCTAAAATACAGGTGTATCTGAATCACCCCCATGTATGTTCTACGATTTTTCTTGGTTTAGGAGATATAATTATTTTTGTTACTTTTTCCCTAATTTTCACCTTGAAATAGCTTTGGACGCTTTGAAATATAAGATTGCCTTTTATAAACGAGTGAAATTTAAAGAGCAATTACAAAAACATAAATGAATCATTTTTGTTAAAAAAAAGAAAATTTATATACGCTAGTTTTCGAGAAAAACGACAAAAACTATTTTGATTTCAACGTAAAATAAAACACCCCGTGCCCCGTGCGTGCACCGCGAGGGAAGAGTAGGGCACGATTGAAATGAGAGAGACAGAGGCGATGACGTAGGGACGTTTCAGACTAGACAGGATGCTCTTAAAACGTTTTTTATGAAAACTGCCGTTTTTAAGAACGAAAATAATAGGGCCCGGTTTCTCTAATATAATTAGAAGTTCTGTTAAAGTTTCACCCGTTTATAAAAGGCGACCTTGTATATAGCTTTGAACGTCAACCTCCCGGCACCCTGTATATATTTACTTTAGAGATGTGCCGACTAGTCGGCCACTTTTGTAGTCGGCGATTAGTCGGAAGTCGGCGGCTTCTTTATTGTAGACAATTGTAGTATTTCACTTAAATAACCTATCACAGGATTGGTTTATTTTTACACTAAAACACCGCTCTGAACCGAGAAAAAAATCAAGATGGGAAGTAAACAAAACATGTTTCGACACGCTCCCGAGCGGCGGTAGCGACTTGCACGCGAAGCGGCTGTAAACAAACTGTCACGGAAATTGCCGAACGCCCCCGAAACCGACCGGCTTAGCCGACTAAAGGTACAAGTCCAAGATAGACTGCAGACTGCAACCGCAGGGCGCACTGCTGCGATCGGCTGTAGTTGGCCGCAGTGTTGCCTGCGGTGTCATTCCAATCGCGACTATGTACATTGTAGTCAGTTCTTGTGGCAATACATGGAAAAGGCGTCATTTTTGAATACGGAATGCATGTAAACGCTCTGCGGTCCACCGCATAACTGGTGCTGCGGTTTGCAGTTCGCTGTCGCCGTGCTTGTAATTGATTTAAGAGATTTATAAAAAAATATACCACTGTTTACTTGCGGTCAGCCACTGCAGTCAGCGGCCTGCGGTTTGCTGTTTGCAGTCTGCGGTTGCTATTGGGTTTGTACCTTAAGCCTTTTTACAGCCGACTAATCGGCTAGTCGGCCAAAGTCATAGTCGGCACATCTCTAACTTTAATACAAAGAAAAACAGTTTCAATATTTTTAAATGTTATCATTTTTCATGAAAGTTTTTCGTTTTCTACTAGTATAAAGTACGGACATTGCGAGTAAACATATAGTTGACAGAGATTTTACATAATAACTTTTTATTTACGTTACGTTTTAATTAACGATTAATTAAATTACCGGTTTTTTTAAACCAATGAGTTTTGCATGCCGGTTTATAATATTTTCTGCGTGAATTGAAAATAGTTAAATAGTGTAGGACGTCCACCCACAAGGTGGTCAGACGACCTGGTAAAGGTTGCAGGAAGCCGCTGGATGCGGGCCGCTTCCAACGGGACAATCTGGAAGTCACTGGGTGGGCCTATGTTCAGCAGTGGACGTCCTATGGCTGAAATGATGATGATGATGATTGATAATAGTTTTCTTTTTGGAAATTTTCAACGTTGTTCTGGACCGTAAATTGTTTACAAGTGTGTTCAGTATTTAGTCAATACTGCTTCTCAGAAGCCACCCAGCGAAGAGTCTGAGCGCAAGTTCTGTGCGGAGTGCAACATCGAGTTCGTATCGCTGGACGCCTGGAAGCGGCACATACTCAGCTCCGTCACGCACGCGTTCGGCAGTGATACCAGGTACTAGCAACCACCCTGTATGTTACCTTCTACCTGTAATGCGTGTTAATTTTATTTTATTTTACACAAAACTTATTCCATACTGTGTGTGTACTTTCTACCCTGTATTATTACTGAGTACCTTATAGTTATTACCTTTCACCTTGTATTCTTGTCTTTTACACCCTATATCATTTTATCATATTTCTTTCTACCTTGTATTTTTTACTTTCCACCCTATATTTTTTACCTTCATCCAGTATTCTTGTCATCTGTCCTCCCCCCTAACATGACCAAAACACGATATGATATAGCGACATATCGACACCAACTGTAAAAATATGATAGATACAGCCGCCATTTTGAATTTTTATCGAAACAGCGGTCATAATATGTGACGTCACCGTCACGGCGATTCAACATGGCGGCTATATCTATCACATTTATACAGTTGGTGTCGATATAATGGTATATCCTATCGTGTTTTGGTGCTCATTCTAGGAAGGCTCTAAACGTTACTCTTTCTTTCCTATATTAAATGACTCAAATTGCAATTACCCTAACAGGGTCCATAAATTTGATCAAATTTATTGTAAATACTTATGTGACGCATTAAATGAATATGAATATTCTTGCACTCCATCTTGTATTGTCAAATGTTACCGCATTTCTATGCTTTATTCTTGACATGCATTCTGTATTGTCAAATTTTACAGTTTTTCTACCTTGTATACAGGGTTACATTTCACGGTAGTGTCAATTTTTCAGGGACCACTCAGAATCAGTAACTAAATCGATCTACGTAAAAAATACTCTTTTTTTTTTCTATTTTAACTCTTCCATTCTGCGTTTGAAAAATAGAATACGTAGAAAATTTACGATTACTCGATTAAATTGCACCGTGTGTGCACTGCATGAGGTTCTTGTGGGAGCGCGTCGGCGTAAGCCTGTGATCTCTGATGAATGACGGCGCATCTCGCGTTTTCTTTTTATTTCGGAAATTTTAAGAATATTTTACGAATACGATGACTGATATTAATAGGATAAATTAAGGTTAAAGAATACTTATTTCTTAAAAAAAACCATACAGTCACTTACATGAGAAATTAACAATTTATGAAGGTAATTACAAACTGTCCAGCAGCCAACAGATGTAAGTATTAGGAATCGCCTCTCAAGCAAGAATGCGACAAACTTTGTACTTACGTGTCATACTAAAACACCATGTAAAACAAGTAAATCGCGTCATTTGCAATGTGTTCTATGTAGGTATTAAGTTAATGGCGCAAGCGTTAGACGTGCAGCCAACAAGTGAGTGGGCACTTGACTGCGTGTGGCAGCGCACGCGCAGTCTATTAGCTGTTTACATTATTCGTTCAAGCTTGGAAGGCTATCTATACACGCAGAAGGATGTAAATGCATTTTTTAAACAAATATAAAATAAAAAACATTCGTTATGTGGACATATTCTGTAAAATGTGCTGTTGGAGCCCATTTAAAAAAATATTCAGTGAATCGGAATTCCTCAAATCGTCTGGCAATTTATTAAATAGTTGTGCTCCTTCAAAAGTTATTATTTTCTGACCGCTTTTTGTTCTTGATTTGGGCATCAGGAAACATTTTTGTGGTCTTTTTTTGCAATATTTTGACATTTTTATTTATAGTAAATTTAATCTTGGAATGAATTTTATTATGTAAAATTTTGTATATAATTATTAACGTTTGGAACAGGTATAGTTGATTAATATTCATAAGATTAGGTTTTTTGTAATTTTTTTCAGTACTGGTTCTGTAATTATAATTAAATAGGATTTTGATAATTTTATTTTGTAGTGTTTGTAATTCATTTAACTTTGTTTTGGACGCAGTTCGATTAGATAAATGAGGTGAGATTTGACAAATGAATTGAACAGCATAATTCGAACTTTACGAGGAAAACAACCAACACTGTGTCGTATGCTACCAGGGAAAGAAGAAAGCTTAGATTTAATATAATCAATTTGTAAAGTCCACATAAGGTGGCTGTCAATTCTTAAGCCGAGATACTTTTCTTCTTTTTTTTTCAAATAAAACCTTTCCATCTATAGTGAGTTCATAGTTATTTATATTTTTTTTATTTTTTGGCTTAAAAATGCAAAAGCAAGTTTTAGAGATATATATCGTTAATAGGTTATATCGAAACCAGTTGAAAATTTGATTTAAATCTTCTTGTGCATGACTCATGATTTCGCCTAGCGAATTCCCAAAATAAAACAGACATGTGTCATCCGCATACAGAGTAATTTTTCTACGTAATTTGGTATCAGAAATATTGTTGATGTATGCTAGAAACAGTAACGGCCCAAGAATCGACCCTTGTAGGACACCGCAGGTAATTAATTTTGTGCTACTTTGACTATCATTAATCTTGGTAATCTGATATCTCTCACTTAGATATTACTTCAACATTTGCAGAGCTGCATCGGTAATACCAATTTTTTCGAGTTTGTCGATTAGCAGTTTATGGCTGACTGTATCAAACGCTTTTTGCAGATCTATAAACACTCCCAAGACTATTCTCCTATTATCAATATTAGTTTTTACATCAGTGATCAAGTCTAAAGTAGCTGCTAACGTGTTTGAAAGAGGTCAAAAGCCGTACTGATATTGGGAGAATTTTTTTATAGAAGATAGGTATTCACTCAAGCGGGAAGAAATATTTTTTTAAAGTATTTTTGACAATACTGGTAACAGAGATCGGGCGGTAATTGTTTGGATCATTTGTGAGGCCAGATTTATGGATTGGGCTGACTTTTGCTAACTTAAGAGAAGCAGGAAAAGTACCTTCAGTTAGTAGTGCGTTAAAACATTTGCTAAAATTTTGTGCCATTAAGCTACCGACCGATACATTTAATGTGTTTTGTACTTATGCCGTCAATGCCAGGACTGTATTTACGTCAAGACTTCCAATAATCTTTATTATTTCGCCCTCAGTGCAGGGTGCAAATTCATCTAGTTGTTTATCGCTCGAGTTGGATGGAGTTAAATGAACAGATCCGATGAAACTTTATTAGAATTTCGTTCGCAAGTTTCGGATCTATTGAAGAAAAAAAGTTATTGAAAACCTCACATACTTCTTTTGGATATTTTTAAAATTTGGCACTACCTTGAATTGTAACCCTGTATAGGATCTTTTTATTAGTGTAAAATACTTCAGTGCTATATCCCGACCCTATAAATCCAATAGAAACCATTAAATAATAAACGTCGCCCTGTATATCCGTACGTGCAGTACGACATGTCTCGCGTGTGACGCTGTCGTACCGTCCGCATCGCTCCGCGCGCACCTGCGCGAGCACGCGCGCGTCGCGCCGCGCGCCGCGCCGCGGGCCCGGCCGCTGCCGCAGCTGCCGTGCGAACAGGTAACTATAACGAACAGTTGTGCCGACCTCCGTAGCCGAGGGGCGAGCATACCGGACTCGGTGTCGCGCGTCGCGCCGCGGGACCGGCCGCTGCCGCAGCTGCCGTGCGAACAGGTAACTATAACGAACAGTTGTGCCGACCTCCGTAGCCGAGGGGCGAGCATACCGGACTCGGTGTCGCGCGTCGCGCCGCGGGACCGGCCGCTGCCGCAGCTGCCGTGCGAACAGGTAACTATAACGAACAGTTGTGCCGACCTCCGTAGCCGAGGGGCGAGCATACCGGACTCGGTGTCGCGCGTCGCGCCGCGGGACCGGCCGCTGCCGCAGCTGCCGTGCGAACAGGTAACTATAACGAACAGTTGTGCCGACCTCCGTAGCCGAGGGGCGAGCATACCGGACTCGGTGTCGCGCGTCGCGCCGCGGGACCGGCCGCTGCCGCAGCTGCCGTGCGAACAGGTAACTATAACGAACAGTTGTGCCGACCTCCGTAGCCGAGGGGCGAGCATACCGGACTCGGTGTCGCTATCTCTGAGGTCCCGGTTTCGATTCCCGGTCGGTCAATGTAGAAAAATCACTTTTCTATATTGCCTCGGGTCTGGGTGTTGTGGTACCGTCGTTGTTTCTTTTCTGAAAAGAGCCGTACGCGCCATATACTGTCTTGGACCTCGTGACTCACTGAGGGAGATTTTTAAAGATATTAATATATTAACTCCTCTCAATACATTCTTCCTCTCAATACATTTTTGAAAATATTATGTACGTTCGAAAAAATCTTAGTTTGTTTAGCCTAAAAAGTGATTTTCATCAATATAATACTCGAAATAAAAATAATCTTGCCGTTCCGAGCTTCAGACCACACAAAGTTGGTGATTCATTCTTGGGGAAATGTATTAAATTTTTCAATAAAGTACCACGTACTCTTGTTGAATTACCTGTACATGAATTCAAAATTCACATTTAAAAAATCCTTATGAAAAAAGGATATTATAAAATAGACAATTATTTAAACGACAAGAGTGCATGACTTAACCTGCTTGGCTCACACTTACTACATGTCTTGTAAATGTATTTCATGTAAAATAAGGCTGACAAAGGTGACTGAGTTTGTTGCGCCGTTTCTTCTCATCACCAGCCAATATGTAGTCCCGAAGCGGTGGTAGGACTAAGCTATACTTTTGGGACGTGTATAAGTGCCCGGAAGAGGGCCTATTTACAAAATAAATGAGTATTATTGAGTATTACTGGGACAAGTGCTTCGGCTACTTACCACAGGATCAGAGTTTTTAACAAAAAAAAAGTTTGACAACACAAAAGGCATCGAACCTAATGGGCTAGTTTCCTGCCCCCCTGGCATGACTACTAAAACACGATATGATATGATATGATATGATATAGCGATATATCGACACCAACTGTAAAAATATAATGGATATAGCTGCCATTTTGAATTTTTATCGAAACAGCTATCATAATAATTTATGTACCGTAACCGACACGGCGGCTATATCTATCATATTTTTACAGTTGGTGTCGATATATTGCTATATCATATCATATCATATCGTGTTTTAGTGCTCATGCTAGGCAGGCTGGGTCAAGGAAAGATTATTCTATTTAGTCCGTCAGTTAGATTATCAAAAAATATTGGACCCATATTTTGTCTTTTGTCAATCAAATAAAAAATGACGAAGATAAAGCGCATCAAAGTGAGCAGGTGACATGATGCCTTGCTAAAATGTGTCGCAAGGCGTGACGTTTCGCGGAACTTTAACGGGCTATATCTTAATCATTTTTTGTTTGATTGAGAAAAGAAAAAATACGTGTCCAATATTTTCTGTTGATCCAACTGACGGACTAATTAGATTTTTTTAGGAAACTAGCCCATTGGCATACCTCAAGTTGTAAGTAACGTTATTTTGTGTACACCTATGAAACGTACGTTAATCGATTGAGAAAATAATTACAAACAACAAATACTCTTTGACAAAATGTCGTAAGTTATATACATTGTTCAGAATTTCAATTTGATATGACAACAAAAACAAATATTACATATTTAAACTGAAATTCTGAACAAAGTATATGATTTACAACATTTTGTCAATGAGTATTTGTTGTTTGTAATTATTTTCTCTGTCGATACACGTATGTTTCATAGGTGTACACCGAAATTACGTAATTTTAGGTACTTGCAACTTCAGGTATGCTAATTAGGTTCGATGCATCTTAATGTAGATGAATAACCGACATTGACAAATAACTTTTTTTTTTGTTAAAATTTATTTTTAATTTAGGGCACACTTATATTACATATTACCGTAAAGAATACACTTATCCACCGCAAACAGGAGGCGTGTCATAAGAGGCAACTGATTCATCTAGCACGAGACGGGCAGCAGCGTCTACATGCGAAATCTTACAAAAAACTGCGTTCGCCAACCCGCCTGCCAAGGGTGGCGAGTATTGGCAATCCCCCCAATGACAGGTCATTGGGGGAAGCCTTTGTTCAGCTGTGGACGTCCTATGGCTGAAATGATGATGATTGAGCACGTATTTTTTTTACATTATCAAAATATCACAGAGATATATTGATTTGAAATGCCGCATGACGTCACGTCTTGGTACAATTTTTACTTAGAAGTGACGTCACGAGCGGACTCCTGATCTTTGACGCGCTTTATCTTTGTCATTTTTTGGTTGATTGACAAAAGAAAAAATATGTGTCCATTATTTTTTGGTAATTTAACTGACGGACTAAATAGAATTTTATTTTCTGTATCCAGTCATCGTCTCTATTGTGTAAATTATTATTTACACGTTATGTTCTGTTGATTAGTGTGGGGCAAACTTCGTGAACCGATCGAAACTGCAGGCACACGTAAAGAGGATACACCTGGGACTGAAGTACAACAAGAACATCGTCTGCGAAGTGTGTGGGAAGAAATGCACTGTAAGTAGTATTTACACGACATAACAGCGATACACTTGAACCAATGGGCTAGTTTCCTAAAAAAATCTAATCAGTCCGTCAGTTGGATTAAAAGAAAATATTAGACACGTATTTTTACCTTTCTCAATCAAACAAGAAATGATGAAGATATAGCCCGTTAAAGTTCCGCGTGACGTCACATGCTCACTTTGATGCGCTTTATCTTCGTCATTTTTTGTTTGATTGACAAAAGACAAAATATGGGTCCAATATTTTTTGATAATCTAACTGACGGACTGAATAGAATATTTTTTGACCCAGGAAACTAGCCTATTCATCAGGGTCATGACACAGTATACAGGGTTACATTGCAAAGGGGTGCCAAATCTTTAGGAGTGGCTCAGAATCAGTAACTTAAGCGAACTATGCAAAATCGTACTTGTGGATAATTTAACTCATTCATGAAGAAAATGCACCGTATGTGCACTGCGTAAGGTCCTTGTTGGCTCGCCGTACCTACGCCTCTGGTGAATGACCGCGCGGCTTTTGTAATCTCTCTATTGACTTGATTTTCGGATACTTTAAAGTATTTTTTTTCGTAACACAATTATTAAAAATAATAACGATTAAGACGCATCTTTATATTGTTCCCTAGATCTTATGTTTTAAATTTGGCAACCCTTTGCAATGTTATGTAACCCTGTGTATGTAAATTGTATACAGTAAGGTAAATACGTATAAACGTTCGAAATGTCGTACTCACTCACACAGACGCACACATCAACAAGAGCCCTAAGCGGTCGTCGCAGTGCTGTCAGTCGCGGGTGCCGAGTATTGCCGAGCGATACGAGTTGTCAGTTATCACGCTTTGCGATTATTTCTATAGAATGCGTACTAACTAAACAAAAATCTATTTCAATTTACAAAAATTAAAAGACCAATCCTAACGACCCATTGGAGTGTAGGTATTTATGTTAAATAGGTCTAGTTTCGGTTCTGGTTTTTCGGTAATGTCCTTGGTTGATGATCGCGGTTTTGAGTGGATGGGGGACCATCCTAACCATATTTAGTGACTGTATCACAAGCATCTCCGTGTTTCGGAAAATTTGGTCCTATCGCTTGACAGTGACGTGAAGCCTATTCTGAGGCCACAAGGCGTCTTGATTACATCTGACAGTAAGGATTAATTACTGGCTTAACTACACCCCTCCACCGCACTGGCCCCGCGCGTGGTGGAGTATGGGACACACCACCTCATACTTGAGGTGAGGCCTGTGCCCTGCACTGGGACGTATATCAGTTCTGTTCAGCTCAGTTGGAAGAGCAGAAGCCCGAATAGCGAAGAGATGTAGTTACGATTCCCACCTGAAACGGTAATCCTATACATGATCAGAAAGATTGGAACGAGGAAATCATTTTTATAGGATATCCTGCCAATTAAAGTAAATATCTTAATTACTATGAGGCCTTTATATTGTTTAAAGGAAACAACTGCTCTTCTATACATTATGAATGACTATTATATCGGATGTAAAAAAAGCTTAACGAAGCCGAATACCACATATTCTATCCATTACTACAATCCTTTTTTTTCTTTTATACCATACACAGGACTTACCATACATAGGCAGGACACGTGTGCAGAATGCATCCAGACAGGTGGGCCCAAATCGTCACCCGATGGGTACCTATAGACGGCGGTCGCCGAAGAGGTAGACCCAAAAAAAGATGGTGTGACGACTTGGTTCACTTAACGAGGGATTGGGAGTCATTGGCGATAGATAGAGATCGATGGAAGAGTCTGGGGGAGACCTTTGCCCAGCAGTGGGATTGAAAAGGTTGATAAAAAAAAAAAACATACCTAGGAAATGACTACTTACCGAGATATTGAATACCAAGGTAATTTTTTTTTTAAAGATTTTCAAAAAATTACTTTCGTTTGGTATAAACTTATAATTAACTTTTTTCCAAAAATATAGTTAAAATTTTCAGTAATTCTTACATAAAGAGGCTTCAAAGAACAGAGCCTGCAATGAATCGCGCGAATCAATCAATCAATATCAAATTTCTGACTTCAACATAGCATTTACATGCATATGTTAACATAGGCTAATTTAGGCTGGATATGCCATTTACCTAACACTCTGCATCAGCCTATCGGGGGTTCCGGGTTTTCTCCGACCGATTTTGTGCTCCCCATGGGCCCGGAGTCCGTTGGAGGGATTTGGGATTCTCTGGTGGTCCGATGTGTCGCTGCGTCACTCGCTGCACGTTCCAGCGTCGGAGGTTCCCGCCGAAAATCAGCGTCGTGATAAGTCCGTGGCTGTCACGACAAATGCTGTCTGATATTGTTTTGTGTATTTTTCTCTTGTGTGTCGAATAAACGTTTCTTTCTTTCTTTTCTTTCTTTCACTCTGTTATTGTTAGAAATGTTTTTTTTTATACTCAAAAACAAAAGTTATTTCCTAGCGATATATTTTTTTGCATTCAACTTAGTTTGACGTACAAAATGCGTGGTATTCGGCTTCGTTAAGCTTTATCCTACACCCTACACAGGGTTTTTTTGTAGAACATCAACAACCTCCTAGGGGCTGATTCTGGTGCTCAAATACAACAACTTTGTCAAAAATTCACTTCCCCATACAAAGCCGCCGACCAGCTGATGAATTTAAGTGATTTTTTTTTGCTCCCATGCAAAACTTTGAGCACCTTAATCAGCCCCTAGGAGGTTGTTGATGTTTTACAAATAACCCTGTATATGTGGTCTCGTACGGCACCTGGCAGTCGAACGCGTCGCTGAAGTACCACCAGCGCACACACACCGGCGAGCGGCCCTTCGGCTGCGCGCACTGCGCCAAGCGCTTCGCCGACAAGAACCAGCTGCGGATACACGTGCGGTGAGTCGCCTCTACCACTAGTCATATACGATTGTCTCACTTTAGGAAAGCGATAATACACGTGCGGTGAGTGACCTATACCACTAGTCATATACGATTGTCTCAGTTTAGGAAAGCAGGTATTCTCTCAGTATGTCTTAGTTAAGGAAAGGTATTCTCTAGGTATGTTTCGGTTTAGGATAGCAGGTATGAGGGCGTTCAAGTATTACGTAACGCAATTTTTGAAGATTTTTGACCCTCCCTGAAAAATAGTGTTCAGTAACGTGTTGTTTGAACCCCCCTCTCGCCCTTGTAACGCATCGTAATGTTTGACAAGACCCCCACTCGCCCTAAATTGCGTTACGTAATACGTGAACGCCCCCTATTCTCTAAGTTTTATATCTCAGTTTAGGGACGCAGGTATTCTCTAAGTTATTATATTACTAAAGTCCAGTTTCACTACTTGCTGATAAGTTCCAGATAACCTATCTGGCACTTTTTTGACAGCTAATTGTATGAGTTATCTGCCAAAACAAGTGCCAGATAGATTATCCGCAACTTAAAAGCAAGTGGTGAAAATGTCTCAGTTTAGGTAAACAGGTATGATTATTATTATTGTATCTCTCCTACGGGAAATTACGGCACAAAGGCCGGTCCTTTTGGAAGGCGTTCGTGGGGATACAGATCCAAAACAAAGAGGCCCCTTTGAGATACGATAATGAGTTGGGATATGTCCACTTAGCGGATACTATCTCTGCCTGCACTATTGAGAAGATACAGCCAAAGACAGCACCCGCTAGGTGCAAGGACTATTGCAGAAAAGATGGAAACTATACCGGGTCTATGGAAAGAAACTTGATGGACTGGTTGCCGGGATATTGATGAGACAACGGGACGCCTGCCATATCAAATGTCTCATCTCGATAATCAGGAAAGACGGTGACTCGCCACTCACTAAATGGGCCGCCCTATTAAAGCCACCAGAAGGTAGCGAGGGTAGCAACATTGGTGTGAACGGCTAAGGTTGTAGAGAGGTGAGTCTGCGGGGTGCAAGATCCCAGTGCTAAACGCACCAGTCAACGGGCCCCCGGCGTTATGACATTTTACACTTCCAACCTGGAGCACAGGTTCTGCTCTTGCAACTCCACTCTTGGCCGGCCAGTTAAGGCAAGCACAAGAGGCAAGGGCCAAATAAATACGGGCCCTCCGGAGGATTGGGGTCCGAGATGTCGCCACTCACTCAGCTTGCCACAAGCTGCCCCTGCGGGGATATTATTACTATTATTATTTTAATATTTAGGACAACCAACAAAACACTCAATACATGATTTACACATAAAAGGTTAAAGGTTACATTGCAAAGTGATGTCTTAATTATAGGCTCCCATGGCATCATAGGTCAAATTTACAGCAACTGCATCAGCCCTGCGATAATTGACATTTATCTTGGGGTCGAAATAAATTCACTGTTGCAGAGCTATGAGTGATACAAATAACTTTGTTTTTATGATTTTTTATGTTTTACTTACTTAGATTTTATTTTATTAAGATTTAGTGTTTAAGAAGTTTAAGAAGTTATTATTATCTAAGTATGTCTCAGTTTAAAAAATCAGCTACTCTCTAAGTATGTCTCAGTCTAGAAAAACAGGTATTCTCTAAGTTTCACGACAGCGCAGTTTAGCAAAGACGCTGTTCTCTGGGTTTTATGACGGCTCAGTTTAGGAAAGTAGCTTTATTATCTACATTTTATGACGGCGCAGTTTGGCGAAGAAGCAGTGCTCTAAGATTCTTGACAGCGCAATTTAGCTAAAGAGGCATTCTATGATGGTGCAGACGTGCAGTCTGACAAAAAGATATTTTCTAAGTTTCGCGAAGAAAGTATTGTCTTAGTTTTTTGAAGTATTAGTATTTTTTAAGTTTTATTAGGCTATTCTCTAATTTTTATAAAGGTGCAGCCTGCATTTCAACTGCCTGTAGCCTAATAGCCTTATTTTAGGGCTAGATTATTATTGTTTTTTTTTTAATATGAATATTATCCTAAATAGGACACATACGGGAGAGCGGCCATATTGCTGCGCCGTTTGCGGGAAGAGGTTCAGTCAGAAACCCGCATTGAACAGGCATTATAGGGTGAGTATGTAGGAGTAGGCTTCCGTGCTTCGGAAGGCACGTTAAAAGTTGGTCCCGGTTAATATCGATTGATACTGGTCGTGAAGCCTAGTCAGAGGCCTTAGGGCGGCTTAATAACATCTGACAGTAAGGTTTAGTCACTGGCCTTACAACACTCCTCCACCGCACTGGGCCCGCGCATGGTGGAGTATGGGACACACCACCTCATAATTGCGGTGAGGCCTGTGTCCTGCAGTGGGACGTATTAGGCATACTTTATGTAGCTTAGCTTTATGTTTTGTTGAATGATAAATCAATGCAAGTTGCGCGTTCAGTCATCATCAACATCATCATTTCAGCCATAGGACGTCCACTGCTGAACATAGGCCTCCCCCAGTGACTTCCAGATTGGCCGGTTGGGAGCGGCCCGCATCAAGCGGGCAACCTTTACCAGGTCGTCTGTCCACCTTGTAGGTGGACGCCCTACGCTGCGCTTGCCGGTACGTGGCCTTCGTTCCAGAACCTCATAAGAAAGCTCAAGGTTGCACACCGTGCTATGGAAAGGGCTATGCTCTGTGTTTCTTTGCGAGATCGAATCAGGAATAAGAAGATTCGTAAACGAACAAAAGTCGCTGACATATCCCAACGGATAAGCAAGCTGAAGTGGCAGTGGGCGGGGCACACAGCACGTAGAACTGACGGCCGATGGGGCAGAAAGTTTCTGGAATGGAGGCACGTCCAATGCAGCCCGTAAAATTCATGTTTTCTTACGTTTTTTTTCGAATAGCGATTGGTTTACGGTGTATACTTATCTAAATGTTATTTGCAGCTGCAGTAATGATATTTTGTTGATAAATAATCTATTTGATGTTTGATCTGTACGATTTTTTTTATTAATATTTAGAAATTGAACATTTTTAATAAATTTTTATGGCTAAGCAAAGTAGTCGATTAATAAAAAAAATGTAGATGTCACATCCCTACATAAATCGATTTATATTACAAAAATCGATTTTTTTTAATCGATTTTTATTGCTAAGCAAAATAGTCAATAGAATGTAATCTTTTTTTTTTTTTGTAGAATGTCGCATCTCTATCCTCCTCATTAAAAAAAAATCTGGACAATAATTGTAAGAGTATGTAATGCAAAATTACCGTATTTATTTTTCCAGATTTCCGAGTAAGGCGTGTCTTAATAGTACATTTAATTAACAATAAACTGTTTCTTCGTCACCCCAGGTCCACACAGGGGCGAAGCCCTACGATTGCCAGTTCTGCTCGAAGACATTCAGTCAGTCTAACTCGCTCAAACTCCACGTCAACACGGTGCATTTGAAGTTGCCGTCCGCGAAGAAGAAATCGCTGGCTACTGAGCAAAACGCACAACAAAACTCTTAGGGCTTAAGTTAGGGCGAGTAGTGCACCTAAATTAGCAATTCGACGAGTGTTAGTACGATTATCGACTAGTGTTGCCGCTCGATAGGTCAATATCGATTGTCTATCGATAGTTGAAGGAAAAGCGATACTATTAATAGTCTATTGATTCTATCGATGCAAGACTGAATGCAATACTATTGAATTAAAGCACACTATCGATAGTACAAAACTATCGATAGTATCGATAGTTCATTAGTTGACAGCGATTGATACTATCGATAGTATTGCTGTTTACCGATAGTATTGCAGTAAAAGAGATATCGATAGTATCGATTGTCCTATCGATCGTATAGATAAATTTAGCTTTCAACTATCGATTGCAAAACTATCGATTTTTCGGCAACACTATTATCAACCGAAAACTAATTGAACTTGGCTGTTACAACAGCCGCTGCGTCTTTAGGAACCGAACATTGAGGAAATTAATGCTTTTCGCATGGACGTAATTGTTCGAATAAAAAATCCTATGCTCAATTTGTAGCTATTATGATGGCCTATCAATCGACGTATAAACGAAAGGAAATTAGCATCTTATTTGTTGTTTTTTTTTCTCGTGAAGGAAGTATAATACTAGAAACAAATGCTATGCTCAGAATGTTGTGTAGGTTTTGACAATTCTTGGCATATTTTTTAAAATATTTTATGACAAACGGGGCTTAAGTAGTAGGCTTTTGAAACCACATACTGATTTACATTTGTCGACACGGGCCTTAATTTTACGGCGGGGGCCGTCAAATCGATCGCAGCACGCAATCTGGCAGAAATGTGAAATAACTCTGGACTGTCATGTGTCAAATTGCTATATTTCCATAGAATTTCACGTTATTAAGTATTTTTAAGTAAACACGTTAAAATTCGCGATATGGGTCACAGTACGTGTTGTGTTTTAAGGTGTAGAAACAATGGGAAAAATAGTTCGTGCCTGTTTTATTCGTTTCCAACATCAAGATGGAAATTGAAGCAAAGTATTGAATGAATAGCTGCTGTGAAAAGAATAAAGTTTGTAGGAAGTACGTGTCACAGACGTTTGTCTTGTGATCACAGATCTTATTAAGTAGCTTTGTCCGTTGGTTCTAAGCTCTTCAAAGTCTCTCACATGCTGTACCTATACTATCTTTTCCCCTTTTTGGACAGTTTGAGGTCAAATCCCGTTCGTATTATAACATTTATATTTTAGTTCGAGTAAGAAAATCACTTATTATAATATGCACAAACTTTTTAGATATTTACATCTAATTTCGAAGAAAAACAATTCAAAAACCATTCTTAAACCATCCAGTTGCGATAATTTGAGAGACCTCAAGTCCACAAAACTTGTGGTCACTAGGGGCGCTGTCATCGCGCACACAGCGAATAGGTCTTAAGACGCTGAATAGAGTCAATGACCTTGAGCAATAGATATGCCCATTCAATGTTCGATAAAGCAGGACCACGTATGTCAAACTCAGTAGGAGTGACAGAGAAGGTGCTGCTTGGAATGAAACTTGAAAGGGCCCAAGTGCCAAACCATTAATGAAAATAACCACTTTGTGAAAAGCAAAAGTGGCCAATTACTTTAGTAATATAAAAGCCATAATTTTGTCTAAGATCATCAACATTACCATAAGTACAAGTGAGAAAAATTTAAACTTAGGTATTTTCAGAAGCAAATTTATTTATGTTTTCCATTGAGTGAGGTTTGTGGAATATTGTTTTGGAAATGAGCATTAGGTCAGAAATATGATCAATTTTAACTGCATTGTCTTTTTAAAATGATATGACCTATAGATTTTACACAAAACTTTCTTTTGTTAGCACAATTTGGGTACATTCTGCCTCTTAAACACATTGGAAAGGATGTCACAATAGGCCATAGGGCCCTAGTAGCTAGGGTTGCCAACTGTCGGAAGAACCAACCCGGGAGAATTTTAACAATCTTTGTTGATTTTTACATGAAACGTCAGTTTGTTGACAAAAGAAATATTCATTTGGTTTCTCTTCTTGCTCCACACTTGTCCCATGATGCTAAATACGCGTTCGCAAGAAACTTAATAGACCGGAAAGTTTAAGTTTATCAAAAAACCGTAAAAATTATTGTGCCCCGAGAGCTCGGGAGGTGAACCATTATTACCGGAGTCTCCCGGGCAATCCGGGTGGGTTGGGAACCCTACTAATAGCCGAGAGGCGAGCAAGCTGGAGACGTATTTTTGAAGCATTAGAAATGAATCTTGAATTCGAACACGTACGACGTATTTTTGAATCATGCGAATTCCATTCCGAATACGAAATCGCAAGATTCGCATGCGAATTCCTAAAATCACTAATTTTAAAAAAATCATTCTGTGAATTCTGCTACGAGTGGTCCTACCCACTCGTTTTTCGATTTCTACTAGTAGAAAGTACGGAAGAATGACATTGACAAGTAAACTTAAGGTTGACAGAGATTTGACGTAATAACTTTTTATTTACGTACTTCTTCTTCTTCTTTTTTATAATTGGCAACCCACTTATTTACGTACGTTAAGATGAGTTTTTAGGTTTATAGTATTTTCTGCGTGAAACAAAAATAATTACAAGATTTCAATTTAATAGCAACACCTATTTCGAGTGATTCAAAAATGCGTAAAATCATAAGCACTATAAACTATTTTTATACACGAACTGTTTTCGTGTTCGAATTCAAGATTAATTTCTAATGCTTCAAAAATACGTCTCCTGTGAGAAATGTATGTGATGTTGTCCACTATTTATTTAATGATGCAATAATTTCATAATAAGTACATATTGTCAGTATTAATAAATCATAATTAATGTTAGATTAAATTTAATTATAAATTATTGTATAAATTTCTCGACATTATTGCGTAGTATTTTAGAATTTTTTATCGTCATAAATATGTATGGTTTTAAAATAAACTTTTTAACATTTTGAATGTTAGTACATTTTTATTTATAAATATCCTGCATGCTGTTTTCGAAATCATAGTAGTAGATAATACATAATATAACATTTAAAAAAACGACCACCTCACTTTGAAACTTGTTGTGTTATAATTGTCAAAGAAAACAATCTGAATAGCTAATAGATAGAATAAAAACAACAACATAAAACTTGACAAAAGAAAAACAACCGCCTTGGTGGGAATCGATTCACACATTCAACACATCTTATTACTTTAAGCCGGTGACAGATGGCGACGGACGCGGCTTCGGACTCGTCTTGACATTATAAGGTCAAACGATGCCATTGGTCGATCCTTTCGTCAAATTCGCCAGCCCTTCAGCAAGACTCCGCCCCTTCCTGTTCCGAAACTGGCGTCCGGCAGCCGTGTGTCACCGGTATTAAAGCCGGTGACAGATGGAGGCGGACGCGGCTTCGGACTCGTCTTGACATTGTAAGGTCAAACGATGCCATTGGTCGATCCTTGGGCTGGCGGAAGTTGTCTGAAGGATAGACCAATGGCAGCGCTTGACCTTACAATGTCAAGACGAGTCCGGAGCTGCGTCCGCCGCAGTTTGTCACCAGTTCAACTTTTAGTAGTCGACGAATATAATTTGTGATCGGAAATTGTGGTCACTCCGTAAAATTTATTAAGGACTGTAACCTAGACGAAATCAGCTGATGTCGGTTCACCCAACCCAGCTTCCCTAGTATGAGCACCAAAACAAGTATGACATGATATGATGTAGCGATATATCGACACCAACTGTAAAAATATGATATATATATATATATATAACCGCCATGTTGAATCGCCGTGCCGGTGACGTCACATATTACGATCGCTGTTTCGATAAAAAATCACAATGGCGGCTATATCTATCACATTTTTCCAGTTAGCCGATATATCATACCGTGTTTTGGTGGTCATGCTAGGGGGGCTGACCTCTAAAAGGATATCTACTACATAGCGCCGATCTGATTACTGGGCCTGTCATCATTTCAGCCATAGGACGTCCACTGCTGAACATAGGCCTCCCCCAGTGACTTTCAGATTGGCCGGTTGGAAGCGGCCCGCATCCAGCGGCTTCCTGCAACCTTTACCAGGTCGTCTGTCCACCTTGTAGGTGGACGTCCTATGGACAGCGTGCTTTGGAAAGGCTAAGCTCGGTGTTTCTTTGCGAGATCGAATCAGGAATGGGGAGATTCGTAAACGAACAAAAGTCGCTGACATAGTCCAACGGACTGGGCCTGTGCCACAAAATAATGTGGAACCTTTGAGTAATGACACATAGAATGATAGTTATAGGTACCGCGATTACAAAATTAAAGCATCAAAACAGTTTTGTGTGCAAACGTTTCACAAACGCACGCACACCGCTATAAAATAGGGTTACGCCTAACTCTTAGTCGCTGCGCCGAAGCAGCGATATGTGTATCTTCTCGTGCAGTAAATAAAATATATATTGAGTCGCTCTATTAAAATGTGCGCGCAGCGTCGCGTCTTAGTGTGAACTGGCCCTTAACTCTATACATAGTAGTTTTCCTTAAAATAATGCCACAATGCAATGATAAAAGCAATGTTTACATCATGCGTTCGGAGCGGATTGACATTAAACACTACGGAGCTCAGCCCCACCAATCATCCATATCATACCAAAACGCGATATGATATACCGACTTATCGATACCAACTGTGAAAATAAATCTTGCGGTGACGCCATATGTTATGATCGCTGTTACGAAAAAATTAAAACGGCGGCTCTATCTATCATATAAAAAAGATAGATAGTGTCGATAAATCGGTATATCATATCGTGCTTAAGTGGTCATGCTAGGGGGGCAGGCGAGCCTTTTGAGGCTCCAATTTATTTGCTTAGGTCGGCTGCTAAGAATTGTCTAGAGGTCTGCTGAGACTATGCAAAAGCTTATTTTAATACTTAAAGTTCAGAACACACACACACAGTACACGTGGTCTTGTTAAATAAAAGATAATAAATAACAGGTAGTTATCCAAAATAATTGCGAGTTTTTTGGTTAGTAATTCATTCTCAAAAATGTTATTTCAAACCATGATCTCCTTATTCTATCTAGAGCAAAACTTAGAATCCTATAATCTATAATTTACATAAATCACATAAACTATTCATTGATTCAAATTAAATGCCTTATGCCCTGCCCTTTGTAAACCTACGTGTCCAACACATCCTGTATTTTAAAGAAATAACAAAACGCTACGCAAAACATTAATTATATTTTTAATATTTCCACCTACTTGCAAACGAAAACGAAACGCATCATGATTGGTGGTCGTGTTCTTACCACGCATTTTGTTTCTAAATATTACTACCGTTAACATTTTAAAACTATGTTTAAATGAAATCTGCTGATAAATCGAAGGTTAAAGACGCTCCTATAAAATTTAACAAAATATTTGTCAGTGGTAAAATGTCATTTTACGAATCCGGAAAAAAAGATTTGTAAACGAAACGGACGATCTATTTATTGTTGTTATGTTTGATTAATTGCTTTAATTACGCGAATTATGTTATAAATTAGTGCAAGATAAGTTCTGTTGGATAAGTCGAAGTTCTATCTTTCTATTAGTGTGTTTAAATGCTGTTTTTATGTTATAAATGTTGTGATGTCGGCAGATTTATTGTAGGCTGTCTACAATAACAAATCTGCGATGCTACCCATACTTATGTACAATAACATGGATGGGGGCTCGAATTCGTTAAACAACACCCCTAACACGTCCTTCGGAAGTGTATACGATGAAAGTATTATATTAAACTGTGTTAGAAGTAGGAAAAAAGTTTCTGAATTACCTAACTGCCCTGTGTGCAGCTGTACGATCAGACAAGGGGAGTTGGATAGTCATTTATCTTTAGAAGTAGAGAGATTGCAGAAGTTGTCTAGTTGTGGGACGAAGAGGAAACTCAGTTCGTCAACGTCGAGCCTCGCGGTTCCTGGCTCTAGCACCAGTTCTGAAGTTCAGGATGATCAGGAGGTCGACGTTTCTGGGTGTCCTGGCAGTGATGTATATCAAGTAAGTTTTGTAAACAATATTTTTGAATATTTGCCATTCAAAGTAAAGGATTACTTAGTAATTTATAGATTAGTACTAAATAAGTATGTAAATAAATAATTAGTACTAATAGTACTATTTATTTATTTACATAGAATGTCATATTTTGAAGACCAGAAACTTTTAGTCAGGGATCGGAAACCGGTTATTTTACTATGGAACCTTAACCGAATTAATAAAGGTTTTCGCTAAATTAACTATCACATACTCCAAATACTGACTTAAAAGCTATGGCAAATTTAGTTTTTGGTCAAATCTTTACAACTACTATCAAATAGTAGAAACGGGTCTTAAACATTCTGAAATAAATATTAACCGGTTTCGATCCTTGTTTTTATTCTTTTAATGATGGTCCATTTGACAAAAAATGTCTTGCCAAGGACTACCAACTGTTGGAGGTAATATAAAGTAAATGTTATGAATAAAGGGGTTTTCTAGCTATAATTTTAGGGTAGCTTTGTGGTCTACTTCTGGTGCTTCCAGAGACCACTAGTGGTCCTCAGACCAAATTAAGAACCACTGTTATAGATGCTCAAATAGCAATAAATCTAACTATTATTTTAAATATCTAAAAATAACTAATTAACTGATCAAGGATACTTAAACGAGACATTAGAAATACTATTGTTATGCGGTCTCATGAGACCGCTTGGACGTTAACAGGTTAAGAGATGAAATTACCTTAATCACTCAAGCATGTGTAAAACGAGACACAATAGAAATTACATTGTTATGTCACCGCCGGTGGTCTTATAATCCTCAACGGGTTAAAGGAAATAAATAATATTTTCTTTTACTGCAGACCTTGTTATTTTAATGCCAATCCAAGTTTTATATGAGTTTATTTATTTCTTGTGTTTTGAATTAACATGAGAGCTCTTATTTCGGTATTTTTTTGATAGGTATGAGTTTTGATAGGTGGAGAGGTAATGGGTGACCTAAAATGTGATGGATAGATTGTTTGAGGGGTGATACTGACTGATAAGAGAGTAAATGACTCGGATGATGAATGATCAGATTGTATGGAAGAGAAAAACATTCAGTCACGTTGGTCTATATGAATGGTAGAAACTTAGAAATCTTGTCAAGAGACATCTAGTGTATAGAAAACATTAAATAAGAGTAACATATTTACAAAAAAACATGTTTAAAGCTATTCCTAAAGGCAGTCTATCTTCTATCATTAATTGGGAAATCAAAATAACACCTTGTTTATGCATTATACCGGGTTATTTGTAACATTAACTTCCTAGGGGCTGATTTCGATTTCAATGTTGGTCCCATAGTGCTATAGAAACAGTTGTTGTATTTGAGCACCAGATTCAGCCCCTAGGAGGTTGTTGATGTTGTACAAATAACCCTGTATATTAAATAACAGATTCTGCTTCTTTTCTCATTATTTTCACACACCATCTCTTCATATGTGACATCATATCAAAATCATTCATCCGAAACCATCTCTGCTTACGCTAGCCTGATTTCCAGCGGGTACACTCCAACCGCCTCCGCCGCCTCCGCACGCGGCGGCGGAGCACCCCGCCGCCCCAGCAGGGGGAGTGCCCCGTCTGCAACGCTACACTCCCCACATCTAGGCTGCAGAGGCACGCCCTCCGCTGCCTGAAGCGGACTGGTGCTGTGATGGATGAAGACGTACCGGACACTAGCTCGGAGGACGGCAGTATTGATGTTGAAGTGAGTGTAATGCTACATACGAGTATTTTTTAACAGACTGCACAACAGCTGTGATGACTAACAGAGCCGAAACATGGAACATTTACAACACAAATTATTCTATTCTATTTCATGACAATAAAGCTGGCCCACCGACTTTACGTCTAAGCTATGAAAAGGTCTATGCTTGGGATCACGTTAACAGATAATATCTGAAATTAGATCATCCGGCAGAAGACCAAAGTAATGGACATAGTCCAAAATTATAGCAAATTAAATTCAAATTCAAATTTATTTATTTGCTCGAAAAGTGGTACATATTAAGATGGTACAAATGACAAAGATCGCACAATTAGCCACAAGCTGGCATGCAGATAGTTATTACTTGTTAAATGTATTATTAGTTTAAGATTTGTTGGTTGCTCTTATTAAATAAATAAATAAAGTGGCAATGGGCCGTCTACGTGTGTCGCAGAACCAATGAAAGCTGGAGTAAACAGGTTCTAGAGTGGAGACCAGGCCTCGGCAACCGCCTTGCGACCTTAAACGACCTTAGAAGGATGGCTGGCAGTGGCTGGATCAAAAAAGCGGGAGATCGTGCTCTTTAGAGGAGGCTAACGTCCAGCATGATTATGATTATTATTAGAAGCGATTGTACTGTGGAACACTAGGTCCTCCGGACTACAAACCCAGGTGGTTGCGGGTTCGAATCCCGCAAAGGGCAAATGTTTGAGTGATGAGCACACATCGAAATAACAAAAAAGTATTTGGACGTAAGCCTTTACTTACGTTCAGCACAGCATTGGATTGCAATAGGCTAACATGATGATAACAGCTGTGAGAGCATCAAGTTACCAAATCAGTTGTATGGTATGCCGGATCTACACGCTTGCCAACCCTCAGCAAACTGTCACAAATTCAAACGTGTGGATAGTGTGTTTGACTTGGTTTGCAAACGCTTGTAGCCGATCCGACAAGTGTCGGTTTTATTTACAAATCAAATGGAATTCGCCGCAAGCGCTTGCCACGCGTCCACACGTTTGACGTTTGTAGCGATTTGGAATTTGCGGCTAGTGCCAAGCGTGTGGATCCGGCATTACATGAGCCCTTTTGCACTAGCGTTTTTTCTGGCGATTTCACGGCGAGTAGAGCATTCGGTCGGCGTGCACGCTGCAATATCGCTTGGATTGGTTTTTACCAAATCCTCATCCTCTTAATATTTACGACGTTTTTGTTTCTGTATTCATTCAATTGAATCGTCTTCTAAACAAGACAGCTAGAAACTTCTCCTCGTCGAAATCCATTGTGTGAATGAAGAAAACCGATCTACGATTTAACGGGGAAAAATTTGGGACGTGTAAAAGTGCCAATATTTGCAAAAAAAAAACTCGTAAATAAACTTTTTCAGCCATAGGACGTCCACTACTGAACAAAGGCCTTCCTCGATGATTACCAAACTGTCCGGTTGAAAGCGGCATGCATCCAGCGGTTTCCTACAACCTTTACTAGGTCATCAGGCCAGGCCTGGTTGTCAGACGACCTCGTCTCTCCGCTTTGTGGGTGGACGTCACACGCTGCGCTTGCCGGTACGTGGCCTTCATTCTAGAACCTTTCTGACCTATCGGCCGTCAGTTCTACGTGCTATGTACCCCGCCCACTGCCACTAGCTTTAAGCGTACCACAAGCATACACAGCGCGGCAAACCGTGCCGCTCACGCCGTCTGTGGGTGGCCATTTAAACGTATGTTATGAGACTCGCCGTACTCCCGACACGACCCGTCGCCGTCCTGCTTAAGCCTTGTGTGTGGTACGCTTAAGGCGAGTAGTGCCCCTAAATTAGCGACTTGACGCGTGTTAGTACGAATATCAGCACGCAATGAAACGTGACTGTTACGGCACTCGCTGCAACTTTAGGTAGCAAAATTTAAGGAAAATAATACTTTTCCCATGGACGATATTGTTCGATTAAAAAACCCTAACCTATCTTTTTTAATGTTTTCTCAATGATTTCAATATTCATATACCAATTTGACAATTCGTAGCATATTTTTTAAATGTTTTTGACTGTCAATTTGGTCTCAAGTAGTAGGCTTTTGAAACCAGATGCCAGTTTGCATTTGGAGACTACACGCCTTAAAGTGAATTGATAATATGTTAGAACGACGAGCCGAGCGGGTTCGGGGCGGAGTACCAGTGGTGCGGGTCGTGGCGCGTGCGCGCCGCCGCGCTACAGGAGGGCGAGGCTCGTGCCGCCACCACCGTGCGGAGGGCCTCGCACGACCAGGCACTGGTGAGTGACCCTCGCATACAGGGTGGCAGGGTGAGACGGCCTCGCACTACCAGGCGCTGGTGAGTGAAGGGAAGGCCTCGCACGACCAGGCGCTGGTGAGTGAAGGAAGGGCCTCGCACGACCAGGCACTGGTGAGTGACCCTCGCATACAGGGTGGCAGGGTGAGACGGCCTCGCACTACCAGGCGCTGGTGAGTGAAGGGAAGGCCTCGCACGACCAGGCGCTGGTGAGTGAAGGAAGGGCCTCGCACGACCAGGCACTGGTGAGTGACCCTCGCATACAGGGTGGCAGGGTGAGACGGCCTCGCACTACCAGGCGCTGGTGAGTGAAGGGAAGGCCTCGCACGACCAGGCGCTGGTGAGTGAAGGAAGGGCCTCGCACGACCAGGCACTGGTGAGTGACCCTCGCATACAGGGTGGCAGGGTGAGACGGCCTCGCACTACCAGGCGCTGGTGAGTGAAGGAAGGGCCTCGCATGACCAGGCGCTGGTGAGTGAAGGAAGGGCCTCGCACGACCAGGCGCTGGTGAGTAGAGCCACAGTATAGATGTCGCAGCCGACTGGTTATAATAGCTGTTTAATTGCACGGCTAGCCCTTTCATTGAACGGGGAGGGCTTCGCACGACTAGGCGCTGGTGAGTGGAGCCATAGTATATTAGTCGCAGCCGAATGGTTAAAATAATTTAATTGCATGGCTAGCCAATTAATTTAACAATGGGGTGTATAATATTTGATATAATATGTAATATTTGGACTGGGCTGATTATGATTAATCTTATATACCATACCATAGATTAATTTCTCCGTTGGTTCCCTAGTAAAATATAATGCTTTGTTTCGTCAGGTAGTCGATGGAGATGAGGACACTGAACTTTATGGACCGCCACAGTATTCCCCGTCCAGGATAGCACCAGATGTAAGTTTCTTCTTCTTCCTTCTTTCTAACGCTTCGTCCCGTTCCTAGCGGGGGTCTTGACTTGACCATGATCCCAGAAGTCCGCTTGGCGGTGAGGGAGTTTCTCTAAGCAAGCTTGAGAGGATCGGCCATGTCTGACTTTGGAAGTCCTTGAATACAAATATTGGATTAACAATATACAGGGTTACGTTGCAAACGGATGCCAAATTTTGAAAATAAGATCTTGGGTACAATATAAAGAAGCGTCTTAATCGTTATTATTTTTAATAATCGTATGGTACGAAAGAAATATACTTTAAAATATCCGAAAATAAAGTCAATAGAGAGATTACGAAAGCCGCGCGGTCAGTCATTAGAGGCGTAGGTGCGGCGAGCCAACAAGGACCTTACGCAGTGCACATACGGTGCAATTTTTCATAAATGAGTGCAATTATCCACGCGTACGATTTTTAACAGAGGATAGGAATAATTAAATGTGAAAAAAAAACTGCATAGTACAATTAAATTACTGATTCTGAGCCACTTCTAAAGATTTGCCACCCATTTGCAATGTAACCCTGTATTAGCGATTTTTTTTGTTTACGGATCTCCTCATTTTTGATTCGATCTCGCAAAGAAAACCGAGCATAGCCCTTTCCATAGCACGCTGTGCAACCTTGAGCTTTCTCATGAGGCCCATAGTGAGAGGCCACGTTTCAGTTCCATATCTCATCACTGGTAACACACACTGTTTGTAGACAGTCGTCTTTAGGCGAAAATACCTGTATTTTGGCCGAGTGTTTTGTATGACGCGTATTTATTTTTCTATAGGCAGATATACCTCTGCCAGAGGAGTCACAGCCGGAAGCATCTGGAGACACCATCCTAGGTTCCCACCAGGCCCCACCAGACCAGGAGATGGCATTGGACCACAGGGAAACTGGCAAGCCGAATGGATTAGTTGTTGCTAGTGCTGAGGTGAGATGTTATACATTATTTACACGACTGCCTCAAGTGTGTGGGGTATTATAAAATTCAAGACTATCTTGATGACAAGAATGTATGGTCAGTCCAGCCTGCACTAAACTGATGTACCTACCTGTTTATTTTGATTTATATTTTTTGTGTGGCAGCTAGTGGTGACTGAGTTTGTTCCGGCGTTTCTTCTCAGCACTTGCCAGATTGTCTGTGTCTTGTCTCGAAGCGCTAGTAGGGCCCAAAAAATAAGGAGACATGTTCTGGCCCCCTAAGGGCCTATAATGTTATTATTGACGTTCATAAGTGGCAATTTTGTCCTAAATTGAATAAATTATTTT
The DNA here is from genome assembly GCA_963576865.1 of Anania hortulata. NCBI lineage: Eukaryota > Metazoa > Arthropoda > Insecta > Lepidoptera > Crambidae > Anania > Anania hortulata. The sequence continues at coordinate 2,220,178 of OY756417.1, read as the reverse complement.
TGACTTTGACTTTGACTTTGTGTGAGTTACACATTTCACCTTAACGACTAAACGCCTAAGAGGCATCGAACCTTATTGGCATATCTAATTTCAAGTACCTAAAATTACGTAATTTTGGTGTACACCTATGAAACATACAGAGAAAATAATTATCCCAAAGAAAAAGTCGTTGTATTTGAGCACCATCAGCCCCTAGGGGGTTTTTGATAGTGTTGCCGCTTGATAGGTCAATATCGATTGTCTATCGATAGCCCATCGATAGTTAAGGAAAAACGATAGTATCGATAGAATCGATATCTCTTTTACTGCAATACTATCGGTAAACAGCAATACTATCGATAGTATCGATAGTTTCGATCGCTGCCAACCAATGAACTATCGATAGTATCGATACTATCGATAGTTTTATACTATCGATAGTGATACTTATTTCAATAGTATTGCATTCAGTATGCAGGCATAATGAGTGGTATATTCAACGAAATCAAATTAATTAACTAGTGTATTTGACTTTATTTAAACGTACGTTTAGTCTTTTTTAAATAAAGATGGCAATTATTTGAATTCTTAGGTGGCAATACTATTGAATTAAAGCTCACTATCGATAGTACAAAGCTTCTCGATATCGATAGTATCGACAGTTCATTAGTTGGCAACGAACGAAACTATCGATATTATTGCAGTAAAAGGGATATCGATACTATCGATTGTCCTATCGATCGTATAGATGAATTTGGCGTTCAACTATTGATTGCAAAACTATCGATATTTCGGCAACACTAGTTTTTGATGTTTTAAATACTACTCTGGATATCTGTGGGACGAAATTCTCGTCCATACTAAGTCCATACAAACCGCGACCTTGAGAAGGCTGCCCCACCGCCAGGGCCATCTTTAACCTATTGGGGGCCCTGGGCACATAAGATAATGGGGCCCCTATGACTTTAATACTATTGAACTATATAAATAGAACTAGGGGCCCCATCGATCGCGGGGCCCTGGGCAAGTGCCCAGAGTGCCCAGTGGGAAAGACGGCCCTGCCTACCGCTGGGACTGCTGGGAGGGTGAGGTTGATGAGGTGTTGTGTTGATACTCGTAGTACATAAGAGTTGTTTTATTTTTTCAGACAAGGATACAAGCTTTAAAAGCGAAGATAAAGGAATTAGAAAAGAAACAAAATGGCGCTGCCGAGGTGAGTCATTAATATTAAATCTTAAAATTTTATCATCATTTCAGCCTTAGGACGTCTTTCGAATACTCGCCATGCTTGGCACTTTGGCACCGTCTCGTGCTACAGGAATCAGTCGCCTCTTACGACACGCCTCCGGTTGGCGTTGGGACGGCCGTCCTCACAAGCCACGAAATTGTTTAATGAGAACCTCGATCAATAATACACTAGATAACCGGTCAGCTGCTCGAAAAACGGCCGAGTAAATAACGCCTCACTTCAAAGTGGGGTCTTATTTTGTATAAGTTATTCTGTACTTTATTTCTTAGATCTTTAGAGTTGTATTTATAATGAGTAGTTGCTGCAGATGTGTCAAAATAAAATGAGACCGGAATTTAACGAACGCGTGTGAATATCGACACAAATCAAACTGCGCCTTAACGTTTGCGGTTAAGGCATACGTTAGAACGAAATTATTGATTGTTTTATAATCAGTTTTCTTTGTAATAATGTAGTAAGACGGTGCCATATTTGAGTTCTGTTTTAAGCGAGGCGTTATCTAATGTAGTCTTGATCGAATAAATAAAAATAAATAATAAAATAAAAATAGCCTTTATTTCCGAGTACATAAAGTAGGTACCAAAAAATTTTTAATAATCACAGTATGTCTCTGGTCTCGGTGTGCCTTTCGGCATAGGCCTCCTCCAACAATTTCCACTGCTGCCTGTCAGCTGCAACTCTTGTCCAAACAGGCCCCAGGGTCATCCTTATTTCATCTTCCCATCTTCTCGTCGGACGACCTCTGTTTCTGGAAGTCTTGATACACTTCGTCTTGCCCGGCGGCACTGTGTGTAGGTGAGTTGTAAAGTGTCCGTCACGTTGTAAATGTCTGACCAACATGACCGAGCAAATTGGACATTTCCTCAATGTGACCGGACATTTTGGACATTTATTGTCACTAATGTGACAAACTATGAAAAAAAATTTGTCGCCAATAAGTGCATTATTATAAGAAAGACAGGCTTTAGTAGTGATGATCTATAACGAAATAAAATTTCTAAAATTAATTTATCTTTCTGCACGAACAAGCTAAAAAGCGTCGTATCGTTACACGAGTTTTTTATTTGAATTCAATCAAGATCCAATTACATGTTTTGTTGTATGTTTTTATTGTCAAATACTTAACATTTAAGACTTACTTTAGAGGAATTCTTCTTTTTTTAAATACTAAAAAAAATATCTGACCATCGTGACAATAAATGTCCAATGTGACTAAGCATTTATCATAAATGACGGACGCTTATAGCATATGACCGTCAATTTACAACTCTTTAGGAACCTTTACGGAGACTCTTATCTTGCAAAGTAGCCCTGTATTCATCTTAATATTTTGTTTTCAGACGAAGTGTCTCATCTGTCTAGGCGCGTACGTGTCCCCCGCAGTGTCCATACAATGCTGGCACGTCTACTGCGAGGTACGTAACGTAGTCTCGTTAAACGGATGACGGCTCTCTTGACATTGTTCGACTTTGCTTTCCTTGACAAATGCTACACGCTAGGGGTGCTAGAGCCCTAGCACCCCTAGAGTAGCCACTCTCTGGGGCAGTTCCGTCTTTACCATAAGTGAGGCCCGTGAGGCCACGGGGTTCGTGCCCAGGGCCCCCGGCCTCACGGGGGCCCCAAAGCACTAAAACATGTTTGCAAACTAAGAAACACTGTTAGCTGAAAAGAAAGAAAATAGGGTCAAAGCCTAAAAAAAGAAAGGAAAAGTTTTAAACTATGCTTCTAATGGAGATATGAAATTATGTTTTGAAGTCATGCATCCATACCAACAGTATTTCATTTTACTTTGCAATAGGGTCCCCAAATTCTGGGGCCTAGGGCCCTGGAATATGTTAAGACGGCCCTGCCTGCTCTGGGGGTCTTAGCGCTACTCTCTGGGGATGCTAGGGCTATTTTCTGGGGTTCTTAGTGCTACTCTGTGGGGGTGCTAGGGCTACTCTGTGGGGGTGCTAGGGCTACTCTTTGGGGTGCTAGGGCTGCTCTGTGTGGTGCTAGGGCTACCCTGGGGATGCTTGGGCTACTCTGTGGGGGTGCTAGGGCTACTCTGTGGGGGTGCTAGGGCTACTCTGTGAGGGTGCTAGGGCTACTCTCTGGGGTGCTAGGGCTACTCTGTGGGGTGCTAGGGCTACTCTGTGGGGGTGCTAGGGCTACTCTGTGGGGGTGCTAGGACTACTTCATGGGGGTACTAGAGCTACTCTGTGGGGGTGCTAGGGTTACACTCTGGGGATGCTAAGGCTACAGACCACTCGGGATGGAGAGATGTGAGCGGGATTTTGGCTAAAGAGACGCTCTAAAACACGTGACGTGTGACATGACATGCCATGCCAATGTCTACCCATTCTTAATTAGTTTATCAACTCCTAGGTCTGCTGGCTCCAATCGCTGAAAGCCAAGAAGATATGCCCTCAGTGCAACGCCATCACCACGGCGCAGCATCTCAGACGGATATACATGTGAAGTTTTATATTATTGTGTTACTATGATGGCACTGTTTTATGTTCGAGTGGAGACCGCGCCTCGGCAAACGTAGTGTAGGACGCCCCCCGGCTTGATGGACCGACGATCAGAGTTCGAAAACTGGTTACTTTACTATGTAACCTTAACCGGAAATAATAAAAGTTATCGCTTAATTAATTATACTCCAACTACCAACTTCAAAGCTGTGTCAAAAGGCATCAAACGAAATGGGATCGTTTCTTAAAAAAATCTAATTAGTCCGTCAGTTGGATTAACAGAAAATATTGGACACGTATTTTTTCTTTTCTCAATCAAACAAAAAATGATGAAGATATAGCCCGTTAAAGTAATGCTTAACGACGTGACGTCACGTACAAAGTTTGATGCGCTTTATCTTCGTCATGTTTTGTTTGATTGGCGAAAGACAAAATATGGGTCCAATATTTTTTGATGATTTGACGGACTAAATAGAATAATATTTTTTTGACCCAGGAAACTAGCCTATTGGCAAACCTTAAGTTGCAAGTACTTAAAATAAACATACGCCAATCGACAGAGAAAATAATTACAAACAACAAATACTCTTTAACAAAATTTCGTAAATGATATACTTTGTTCAGAATTTCAGTTTTAATTTGTAATATTTCTTTTTATTTATGTATTCAAATTGAAATTCCGAACAAAGTATATCATTTACGACATTTTGTTAAAGAGTATTTGTTGTTTGTAATTATTTTCTCTGTCGATTGACACATGTTTCATAGGTGTACACCAAAATAATGTAATTTTAGGTACTTGCAACTTTAGGCGCCGGTGGGGACGGCCGTAAAGAATACACTTCCCCACCGCCAACAGGAGGCGTGTCTAATTCCTGTAGCACGAGACGGGCAGCAGCGTCTGAATGCAAAATCTTATAAAAAACTGCAATCGCCAACCCGCCTGCCAAGCGTGGTGAGTATTGGCAATCCCCCCCAATGAAAGTCATTGGGGGAGGCCTGTGTTCAGCAGTGATGATGATGATGATGATGAACTTTAGGCATGCCAATGGGGTTCGATGTCCTTTTAAAAGTACTGACTTTTCTAAATGTCATAATAACCTGACTTCTTTATTAGACTTTTGCAAAGAGACTTCGTCAGACTATAGTAAAATGTTTTGCAATGAGATTCATCTGGAAACTTCTGATACTAAGGTAGTTTTGATGTTGAATGTGCTAATGGTCATATTCGACTATCCACCGGCAAGGATCGGAAACCGGTTATTTTACTATGGAACCTTAACCGGAATAATAAAGGTTTTCGCTAAATTAATTAACATATACTCCAACTACCTACTTAAAAGCTATGGCAAATTTATTTTTATGGTCAAATCTTTACAACTATTATCCAATATTAGAAATGGGTCTTATACATTCTGAAATAAATATTAACCGGTTTCGATCCTTGTCCACCGGCAATATTACATGCCACCCTGTATAACGAAACATGATTTGTAATATATTAGTTGATACGAAACAGTGTATGAATATTGTTTGCTCAAATGTCTGAAACTCTTGAATGTAAAAATACGATTTAAAAACAATATTATTTTCTTTATTTATTGTATAAAAGGGCAACTTTTTTTATATTTATTATTTCAAATATTTAAGTTATAGAAACGAAAGTAAAATGTTATGAATTCCATAACAAATTACTTATGATTTATTACTAAAAAGTTAAGGTTCTGCCAGACGGCCCGACCCTGTTGACCTTGCTTGACCTTACCGTCTTACTTTAAGCCCAACGCACTCACCAATCAAACCACCAACAGAGAAAAACCAAAACCATAGACTATCCCAATATTTTTTATTGTCTGTATGGTTTTGGAAATTTTACTGCTTTTTATGGGCACCTGATTTTTTACTTGAACTAATTGCCTCAAGAATTTTACTCACTTATAAACCGTGATAATAACTATACTCACTTGACACTGGCAAACGTAGCAACGTGGATTTAGCCAATTAAAAAATATAAGTTGACAAGTCTTGTCAACTTGTCAGTATTAAAACTACGTCACAGATTTAAAAAAATGTGTTGTTGTCAAAATTAATGACATTTCTACTCTATAGGGTTTGTGCTGTACTCTACAAAGGGCTTCCATGTAGATACGATGCCAGCCCGAAGGTCACACAAGGTCAACTGGTGTGTCAACTGTCACCTCAGATAAACGGCATTCTAATCTGTAGTGTGAGGAGGATGCACGAAATAAGCTATCACTATGTTTATTATGTAAGCTAGCTATAAGCCTGCCTTCTATGAAGATGTACAATAATAATATTTAACTTAGCGTAGTTTTAAGAACAAAATTGTAAATAAAAAGTATTTTTTTCAATGATTTTTGGGTTTTTATTTCTGTTGATTCTCTTCGGATCCTCCTCCATATGACGGACGACAGTTGTCATGTTGAGTATTTGATTTAGGGCCGATTTTTCAATAGCCATATTCGCTGTGTGCGCGATGACAGCGCCCCTAGTGACCAAAATTATTGTGGACTTTCAAATTATGGCAACTGGATGGTTTGAGAATGATTTTCGGATTGTTTTTCTTCGAAATTAGATGAAAATATTTTAAAAGTTTGTGCATATTATGATAAGTGATTTTCTTACTTGAACTAAATATGAATGTTGTAATACGAACGAGATTTGGAGCAATACAACATGATATAACTTTTCAACCTCAAACTGTGCAAAAAGGGAAAAAAATATATTAGCACAGCATGTGAGAGACGTTGAAGAGCTTAGAACCAACGGACAAAGCTACTTTAAGAGCTGTGATCATAAGACAAACGTCTGTGACACAAACTTTTTTCTCTTCACAACAGCTATGTATTTATGTCGTTGCTCCAATTTCCATCTTGATATTAGAAACGAATAAAACAAGCACGAACTGTTTCTAACATTGTTTCTACACTTTATAACACAACACGTAATGTCATCCATATCGCGAAATATAACGTTTTTACTTAAAAATACATAATAATGTTAGTATGGAATTCTATGAAAATATAGCAATTTGACACTGACAGTCCAGGAGACGTATTTTTGAAGCATTAGAAATGAATCTTGAATTCGAACACGAAAAAAATTCGTGTATGAAAATAGTTTCTATTGCCTCCGATTTTACGCATTTTTGAATCACTCGAAATAGGTGTCGCTATTAGATTGAAATTTTGTAACTATTTTAGTTTCACACAGAAAATATCATAGACCATAAAGCAAAAACTCACTAACGAACGTAAATAAAAAGTTATTAATGTCAAATTTCTGTCAAACATACGTATAATTGTCAATGTAATTCTTCCGTACTTTCTACTAGTAGAAAACAAAAACGAGTGGTCGTTGCAGAATTCACGGAATGAATTTTCAAAAATAGTGATTTTAGGAATTCGCATTCGAATCTTGCGATTTCGTATTCGGATTGGAATTCGCATGATTCAAAAATACGTCTCCAGAGTTTTTTCAAATTTCTGCCAGATTGCGTGCTGCGGTCGCTTTGACGGCCCCCACCACCTACTTTGCACATAGCGAATAGAATAGAAATATTTATTTGCCAAAATAATAAGTAAATAATAAAGATTACCAGTAATTTCCACACTAGGCTAGGCCTATATATATATACATATATCTATAATATAAAAATGAATCCCTATTTCCCTTGGTCATCGCATCACGCGTAAACGGATGAAACAATTTCGCTAATTCTTTTTTTGTTGTGCTAATAAATAATTACTGTCAGGGGAAGGTTCTTTTAAAAGAAAATAAGAAAGTTGCCAAACTAACCACGCGAACGAAGTCGCAGGCAACAGCTAATAGAAATAGAAATATTTATTTGCCAAATTAATAAGTAAATAATATAGGTGACCAGTAATTCCTACACTAGGGCCGGGCCTATGATATTTATCTTCTTCTATACAGAGTGTAACGAAAAGGTGAATTCGCAAAAAAAAAAAACACTTTCCCATACTAAAACGCTATCAGCTGGTTTGTATGGAAACGTCTATATTTTTTTTGAGATTTCGATGTTGGTTCCATAGAAAAAGTTGATGTAATTTTACCGTAGAATAACCCCTTAAAGTTTTATTTCACCTTTTCGTTACACCCTGTATATATGTGTCCCGACACCAGTGTCGGAGATTTTAACGGTATAAAATTTGGCATATTTTTATCGATACAATTTGCTGTTTGAAATCGTAATAATATTAAATTACTTTTGTAAATAATTTTGCATTTTTTTTCAACTGCCCCGTAGATAAGCAATGAAAAGGGTCTTATTAAACATTTGTAACTTCTAAACTATCTCACTGGGAGCAAAGAAATTTGGTATTTTATTGAAGAAAACATTCTCTTCTATCGTCATAAAATAAAAAATAAGCAGTTAATGCACTAGATTTTTCACAAAAAGCCAATTATTAACAAATTACACAAAAAAATCTATTTTTTGTAGTCTTAAATGATTATTTAAATTATTTTTTTCGTAATAGTTAAAACATAATGGATGTGTTATTGATGATGATGTTATTATTGTCTACATGTTAAGCTATCAAATGAAATCTTTTTTATGAACATACGACATTAACACGACTAGTGGTGGTCGAATTACTACGAGAGCCCGGTTCTTGGTAACTAAAAAATCAAAATGGCGGCCAATTTACAACCGTGAGAGCAAAAACGATTTCAAACAGCAATTTGTCGATAAAAAATTCCATATTTTATACCATTAAAGTCTCCGACACTGGTGTCGGGACACATTGTATATAAAAATGAATTGCTGTTTGTTTGTCTCGCTAAAACTCGAGAATGGCTGGACCGATTTGACTTATTTTGATCTTAAAATATTTGTGGAAGTTCAGGGAAGGTTTAAAAGGTCAGAAAATATTTTAAAAAATGCAAGGAAAGTAGTAAAACAACTATTTTATTTTCCTATACAAACTGTTCCTACCTGTCAAACGAATTGGCGGAACGAAGTTCGCTGGGTCAGCTAGTATGACGAATAAGTTTCACATGTTGACAGTTTTGGTATAGAAATTGAAAATACGTCAATTTATTTGCCAGATAAAAGTCTGACGTTTAAAATCTTTTCCCTTATTTAATTGTACGATCTCGTAGCTTGAGAGGCGAGCATATCCGACTTGTGTCGCTATCTCTGAGGTCCGTCCCGGGTTCGATTCCCGGTCGGTCAATGTAGAAAAATCACTTTTCTATATTGTCGCAGGTCTGGGTGTTGTGGTACTGTCGTTTCTTCTGATTCCTGTAACACAAGTGCTTTAGCTACTTAATATAGGATCAGAGCAATGTATGTGATATTGTCTAATATTTATTTATATAATATAGACCAACGCTTACACCGTTTAAAACATTCATACCGCTCTAAGTACATAAGGTGTTGACTTTATTTAAAGCTGCCAAACCAAATCTTGAAAATAAATAAACTTATCTAATCATAAAAAATAATATTTTCAACGTGAGCACTTCACAAAACTATATTGTTTGTTTAGAACTTTACAAATGTTTCGATGCCTAATGACCAAAAAGCGCGGCAAAACCAACTTTTTGAATCTCCCGCCTCGGATTGGAAATGACTGTCTAATCTGTGTCAGAATATACCGCGGCGCGCAGCCAGTCATTATGAAAACCAGAGATAATGAGCGTTAATCGGAGATTAGATAATCAATGGTTAGTTCATAGCATTTCCGGTAAGGTGAAGCTACAAAACAAATAATATTAGGTAATGTACTGTCGCTTTAGTCGTTGGTTTCTGCGCTGACCAGGGTTTCCACTGCATCACCACCATCAGGCTGCAAATAAATACAAAATATATTTTAATAGAGTAGGTCGTAGGTATCTTAAATATTTTGGGATTCTTGCTTTTCTTACAATTATTATTACTTATTGATGTCATTGAAAATTTGATTTGTGTGTGCAACACACTACATTGTTCTACAATAAACATATTTTATTATGTAATTGTACGGGTGTTTCGTAAGAAAATATATTATTAATTTTTAGGTGGTATATTTAATTTATATTTATTTTGTCTACGTGACTGATATGTCAGACAGGATTTTTGGTCAAAAGGTACATAAGAAAACATACAATTAGATGGTTCACAAACGAAGGATTTTTTACTATTTCATCCAACTAGTTCTGATCTCACATCAGACGTTTAATCTGTTGCAGTCCGCCATACAGGCCATTAGTAGCATAATTATGGTTCTACCACTTCTACTAATCGATCCACGCATGTACCACTCGAAAACAACAATCACGCAGACCTCCTCCTAACCTCAAAATAAGTCCGCACGCCTGTTAGCTCGTACTCGTAATCAAGGGAATGATATCGACGACCGCCTAGTTTGGTGTTTCACACTCCAGACTCGAATGCCAGGCGGTTGGACTTTCGAATCCCGCAAAGGGCAAATGTTTTTTTGCAGCATGAGCATTGGTATTAGTACCTAAGTCATGAATGTATAAAATTGTATTCATGTGTGTTTATTCGTTATCTAGTCACCATATTACAAGCTTTTCTTAATTTCGGGCTAGGTAAATTGGTGTGATTGTGAAAACAATTTTTTTATTACCTTTATCTTGTCTTTAGCGCCACTGCGCCGCTACTATATTATTTCATAATTTATATTTTTCTCCGTTGTTTTATATACATCTTACTATCAATCTTCTAATTGTTTTGTTAACGTAGTCAGTGCGCTTTACAGATTTTTTAAATTCTTTAAAATATGTACACTGCCTTTGTGGTTAATATAAAAACAACTAAAATATCAAACCTGCATATCTGCGACAGTTAGAGGAGGATCATCTTCTCTCAAAACCGTTTCCCCGTCTAGCTTTTTAAGGTTAGGTAGTCGCCGTGCAGCTTCGGAGCGCCATGCTTCTAACTCACATGCGTCGTATAGTGGATTACCGACAAATAAAAGGTCTTCAAGATGTGGTAACTCCTAAAAACACGTATTATTTAATTTGCCAAATTTGTTTCTGTTTTATTTTTGGTATAGGGGTGTGATAGCTCAGGGGTCTGCCATTAGCTTAATGTTTCGGCTGGTGGGCAACATAGTATGGGAAAGTGTTTTTTTTTGTGATTCCGATGTTGGTTCCATAGAAAAGGTTGTTGAATTTGAGCACCAGAATCAGCCCCTAAGGGATTGTTCATATTTTAACAATAGCCCGTATAAGTAGGTGGTGGGTTATTGATTTATATTACTGTAGTGAAGACACTTAGCTCGTTATTACCTGAAGCTTGTTAAATTCACTCCATTCTTTCACTAGGTTATTGCTCATATAAAGCACTTTGAGATTTCTCAACACATTGATTCCTTTTAGTTTTTCAACTAAATTGTATGAAATCCAAAGCTCTTCTAAAGTATCTCCTAGAGATTCCTAAAATATACAAATACATTCAGAACGCTTTTACGATTTATAAATACTTTTACTGGACTCGTTTGTTTTGACTTACCATACCAGAAAAAGATTTAAGGTAATTTCGTCCTAAGGAAAGAATTCTAAGTTTCTTTAAACTATTTAGCCCAGTTACTTTTTCTATCATGTTCGTTGACAAACTCAACTTCCTGAAAACCAATAAGTGCTATGTACGTACGATATTATTATTTAGCGACTTACCTCGACTTTACACACAGACAGTAATTTACAAGTACAGAAAAACTACAAGAACAAAAGACTCAGTTCACTTCCCAAAAGCGTGCATAACTCACGCGCTTATGCACTCAGGTCAGGTACGGCGTCAATTGATCTTGCTCATCACATATAAACTTGCCTCTTGCTTGATTCAAACTCGCAGCTGCTTGGTTTAGTTTAAAGTAAAAGGTCAACCAGGTTACTGGACTAGCTGTAGCTGTTTTTTAATTGTCAATAAGATAAAAAAAAAGGTAATTAACAATTTACTCGCAGTTTGTAAGGGTAGCCAGTGTGTTATCCATCTTTTCAATCGGTGGCCATTGAAATACCAAGCTAACTTCAGTCGCCGTTGCAGAGTTTTGGCCCGTTTTGTCCTCCCATCTCTTTATCGCTTCTTTAATTGTTGTAGCTTTAGGTGCAGCCATACTATTGAAACGGCACTCTTATATCAGGAATTTTACAAGGATAATTAACAGTAAAACTTATGCTTAGTAACGACTATTGATCAAACGATCAATGGTACCATCTACTGATTTTAACAGTGAAGGATAAATAAAAACAAAAACATGGATATACGAAAGACGGTACTAAAATAAAAATAGTTTTTTATTCTGTTATTTAAATTAAATGCTTTGTAAAGTGTAATTACAGCTTTGATCATTAATCATGGATTAACCATAGTCTAAGTCCACTGTTAACAATGTTTGATATAGTTTGCCTCGCACGCCTGTGCTGTGTTCATAGACAAGTCCTATGACATATTAATCTGTGCCTATGACTGACAGATGACATGATGCCATATATTAATCTGTGCATGATGCTACATCCGGTTATTCGGTTTAACCACGACACAAATTCACGAAATGGCGTCAATGCGTCGAGTCGGCCACGCCTGTTAATTTTACTCTATTTCTGAAAGATTTTAGGCTATTTGTAAATATTTTTCCACATTTTCCCCAAATAACTCGGTGCAAGTGAAGAAATGTCATTTCGTTGTGTCATTTTTTTGAAAACTGCATAACTTTTTAATTTTTTCTTTTTTTGACTTCTTTTTTTTAATTAAAAAAAACAAACGCCAATCTATTCTTGGATGGCAAAAATCTGCATTTTAGAAGTGAATTTTGTGATATTGTGGCAATTGTAAGTATTATTCTTTTGATTATTGCTTAGTTTTACACAGTATCAAGCGATTGTTACCTAAAATCACCAAGCTTTTCAACCAGGCACCATAGAAATCGATAATTTCGTAACTTTTACTTCTATTGACTCCACTGCCTGAGCTTATTTGTTTTTTTTAATAAAAAGTTATTTTTGACAATTTTGTTTCTCGCGCTATTTACAAATTTGGTTTTTACGAGATTTTGTAATGTGAAATATTTCTGTGTTAATAATTGACGGCTTGGTCTAGGTTGAGAAAATAACTTTCTGGATAGTAGTTCCAGAGATCACCTACAAACATAAGTAGTTGCAAACATCTTTTTTTAAGTAGGTTCCTCATTCTATGTAGAGTTCAGGTTCCTGTATTACTTTACTAGTTATTCAGTAATAGCATAGTCTTGAAAGTGCATTCTGTTCTATCAGTTTTTTACGTTGTATTCGTGGCATTAATTCAGTGTATTTGATCACCACATCAACAAGCTACTCCTAAAGGTAATAAAATATTAATAAATCAAGACAATCTAGCTCAGTGGCTTCCATCATTCATCAGCAGAAGCCTATGTCTAGCAGTGCTCTGGTGTAGGATGAATAAACTAACAACAATTTTTCATCTAGTTCTTAAGATTTGGAGCTCACAAATAGGTTATTAATAATAAGATTGAGCCTACAATTTGGAACACAGCAGAACTACTTGTGGCCAGAATGATGCAATGGTATGGGGTCATCTCACCGTCATCATCATCATTTCAGCCATACGATGTTCACTGCTGAACATAGGCCTCCCTGTCTGGCCGTCCCCTATGACGGATATCTAGATCTGATGACAATTAACTCATCAAGAATTTGTAAAAGTTATGCGGCCTCATGAGATTGCTTGGAAAAATTAATATTGTTTGTGACAAGACAGTAAAGCAGTGTCATCTGCGAATGTGGCGGTAATCGCATCAGGAGTCTCGGGCAGGTCGGCAGTGCAGATGTTGTAGAGCACAGGGCCCAGGACTGAACCCTGGGGAACACCAGCTTTGATGTCGTAGAAGGATGATTTGGACTCACCATGCTGTACTTGGAAAATTCTGTCTGCTAGGTGCGACTGTATCATGAGAACGCATAACAATAGAATTTCTATTGTGTCTCGTTTACGTATGCATGATCAGTTAACTAAATAGGTAAATAAATATTGGACGTCACATACATTGCTCTGAAGGCATACTATGAAATCTTTTCCTGTATTCCAATTAAGGCAATGTATTACTAAAAGAGATCTAGACGAGACAACAAGATGCTTGTCAAGTCGACTCCTTTCAAAATTTTTGTAGAAAAACAAGATTGACTCTCTACTTTCCAGTTAACATCATCATATTTATGTATGTATGTATTTTATCTATGTAGTCTATGTATTATATTATTTAGTTTATAATATTTAACATAGATACTGTGTGTAGTTTATGCAGTGATTATATAATAATGTTCATTTTTGTAACATCATATGCACTGCCCACAAAACATCTCTGTTTAGCCTAATGGACGACTGGTAGAGAATGCCACATGGCATTAAGTCCAGCTTTTGTACGATATAAATAAGATTTGAGCCTAGAATTTGGAACACAGCAGAAGTACTTATGGCCAGAATGATGTAATGGTATGGGGTCATCTCACCATCATCATCATCATTTCAGCCATAGGATGTCCACTGCTGAACATAGGCCTCCCTGTCCGGCCGTCCCCATGATGGATATCTAGATCTGATGACAATTAACTCATCAAGAATACGTAAAAGTTATGCGGCCTCATGAGACTGCTTGGAAAAATTAATATGCTTGCATAGTTTTGATTAAAACATCTAGTAATCAGGATAGGTTAGATAACCAAGTCTAATTGTAAAATTCCTGAGAGAAGAGAAATTAATATTATCTAATAATAATGAATTACTGTTTGTGACAAGACAGTAAAGCAGTGTCATCAGACCGTCGAAGCGCCTGCAGGACCAACTGGAGAAAATAAGAAAATGGCTTCTCAAGTGGAGAATACGCACCAGTGCCTCGAAGTCAACGCAAGTTACATTCGCATTTCGAAGGGGTAACTGTCCTCCAGTTAGGCTTGGTGACGATGAGCTTCCAAGTAAGGACACGGTCAAATACCTGGGCTTTACGCTTGATCGACGTCTAACCTGGAAAGACCATGTAAAAGCCAAGAGATCTGAACTTGACGCTAGGTTTAAATGACTCTACTGGCTGATGGGACCACGATCCAGGCTATCCCTTAACAACAAACTATTGGTGTACAATAGTATCCGGAAGCCGATATGGACATACGGCATTCAAATATGGAACACTACCATCAAATCCAACCGAGCTATTATTCAGCGTGCACAATGTAAGATCCTGCGCACCATAGCTAACGGTCCATGGTACACAACGAATGCAGAAATCCACGATTACCTGAAAGTCCCATCTGTAGACGAGGAAATTGAGCGCAGAGGACGCAACTACCTGGATCGTCTGAAAAAGCACACGAACCCTCTCGCGCGAGCACTGCTGAGTAATGTCGCTACTGGCAGGTCGAAAAGAAGACGTCATAGGAATAGGCTGACTGTAAAGAAAGACATGGGTCACTAAAAGGATTCAGCCCCAAACGCCAAACTTCTGACAACAAATCAGCTAAAAGTCACGATGACTGATGGCAGATCAAGATAGCAAAGCAAAAAAAAAAATTTAATTGAATGTTAAAGGGTTAATGGATGAAAGTTGCTACTACTCATCTCCCCTGTTGGTGTTAGTGACTTTTACTCAATGAGCAGCAGTAGCAAGTCAGTAGTTGGAGTATGTGATAATTAATTTTGCGAAAACCTGTATTATTTCGGTTAAGGTTCCATAGTAAAATAACTGGTTTCCGATCCCTGATAACCGTTTCAATGATATATTTTTGTTTCTAGTAACAAGGATGGCGTCCCAAACCTCGAAGGGTATCCGGCTTGTAAACGTGGTACCCCTAAAAGCTAAAATTAAAGTAAGTGTAAACTTTTAATTGATTTTTGACCTTAAGACAAGGTATTAAAGTTTAAAGTTTAGTGGCATTTCACTAAAGGTTTAAGGTGTCTTTGGTCTGTGTTCTAAACAAATGGGCCCTGGGTTCGATTGTCAATTCGGGTCATTTAATAGTTATTTTCCTATTCGCGGCAGAGATAAATCGAACAGATCAACAATTATAAAAATCGGTTCACCCATTCCTGGGTTATAAATGGTGCAACTAACCCGACTATACAGGGTTACAATGCAAAGGGGTGCTAAATTTAAAAAATAGTAGTATATAGTCTATATAAATTTATCGTAATTAATTTCAATCGTCGTATTTCTGGAGTAAAATATACTTAAAAATTTCCAAATAAAAAGAAAACACGAGATGCGCCGTCATTCATCAGAGATCACCGGCGTACGCTGACGCCGATTCAACAAGAACCTCATGCAGTGCACATACGGTGCAATTTAATCGAGTAAACGTAAATTTTCTACGTATTCTTTTTTTCAAACGCCTGAATGAATAAAAGAATTAAAAATGAAATAAAAAGAGCTTGTTTTTTACGTAGATCAATTTAGTTACTGATTCTGAGTGGTCCCTGAAAAATTGGCACTACCGTGAAATGTAACTCTGTATGAGATAAATGAGAACGCATCTGGGTCTAAGTGCAGAAAAGGGAGTCCACTCTCATACTCATGAGAACGCAGTAATATTATCAGAATAACATATTTTGCAAACAATGACCGCAGGAAGATAGCTGGCACTAGCTGGATAAAAAAGTATAAAAACAAAAAAAATATAAACCCCATAGGTACATTATCGTCTAGGTAAATGACTGTTTTGTATGGAGAGGTGAACTTTTTTCTGTGTATCGAATTGGTGCCATAGTGAAAGTTGTTCATTGCAATGGGCAGAATATCCTGTTAAAGCAATTCTCTTGTCTTAACAATCACCCACTTTCAGTAGGCCGGCCACATCTGTCGCAGAACTGATTAGAGGTGGAGTAAACAGGTTCTCGAGTGGAGGCCGCGCCTTTGCAAACGTTAGTGTAGGACGACCCCCTGCTCGAGGGACCACCGACCTGATGATGGTTGGCAGGCCTTGGCAAACGTAGTGTAGGTCGAGCCCCGGCTCGATGGAACGATGACCTGATGATGGCTGGCAGTAGCTGGATGAAAAAAGCGGATGATCGTGCTCTTTAACGCTCTTTAAGGGGGGATTACGTTCAGCAGTAGACTGCAATAGGGTGACATGATGATGATGACCAGTCACCCTGTATTTAACTATCAGTTTAGAAGATAAGGACAGCCTTAACGACTTTTTTTTCTGTTTGCAGGTGGAACAACTGAGCGAGGATGAAGATGTGGTCAGCTGTAAAGTCTGTTCGAAGGGCTACGCCAGTGACATGGCGCTCCGCAACCATGTGCGTATGGAGCACATGGAAACCTTCGCTACGGGGGACCCCAGCGTATGGACTGCTCGTATCGAACCGGTGAGACATTCATACACCCATTAGCAGGACATGAGTACATCACGTGCCCAAAACTCTTATAGACATTTGGGGGGGGGTCTTACACACATAAGACACAGGGGATCACTTTTAGACAACGGGAATCACTTTTAAAAAACGGGTATCACTTTCAGTCACCGCGAATCGCTTTTAGACACAGGGGATTACTTTAACACACATGAGATTCCTTTAACACACTGAGGATCACTTTAAGACACTGGGGATCCCTTTAGACACTGAAAATCACAGACACCGGTGTTCAATTTATACTCCGGAAATCACTTTTAGACACCGAGAATCTCTTTAAGACACCGAAAATCTCTTTAAGACACCGAAAATCAACCGGGATCACTTTTAGACACTGGGGTTCACTGTAAGTCACCGAGAATAACTTTTAGACACTAGGGATCACTTTTAGACACCGGGGACAACCCGCAACCGCTGGCTTTGTAGTCTGGAGCGCGAACTACTGCACCAGACGGTCGTCATACACATTATAACACGATAAACATCTTTTTCAGGCGCCAGTGCAGCCCAAAAAACGTAAGCTTGAACAAATCAAGATAAACATGCCGTTACCAATTGCAAATATCAAAAAAGAAAACCCAGATGAAATCAAACAAAAAACTCAAGAGTTACTCTCTTCTATGACTGCTGGGAACCTTATGAGTTTAGCTTCAAACGATGTCAGCTATATCATTATTAAATCCGATGATAATGTACCAGAGGAAACGAAGAAGAAGCGGGTTAGGGTGGTGAAGGTGAACCAAGCAAATAAAGAAGCGGCTAAGAAACCGAAAGAACCGGAACCTATTACGTAAGTCACATTATTTATTATATTACTAGCTGTTGCCCGCGACTTCGTTCGCGTTGTATTTAGATATTTATAACTTCCTTAATATTTTCTTTCAAAAGAACCTTTCTCCTGGCAATAGGTAACACAACAAAAAAATAATTACCAAAATGGTTCCATCCGTTCATGCGTGATGCGATGACCAAGGGAAATAGAGGTTCATTTTTATATTATAGATAAATTGTTTTATTGTTTAGTACTAAATAAACGTTTTTCTATTCTATTGTTTACGACGATTAGGTGTAGTGATGAGGTAATCCGCCTCGAATGCAAAGGGTCCCGGGTTCGATTCCCGGCCACCAATTTAGAGTTATTGACGTAATTATGTGTGCCCTATTGGTGAATGGTGTCAGTGAACATCCCAATTCTGAGCCATTCTTGAAAATTTTATTCTTCTAGTGAATTTTTAAACCTTAGCTATCGTACACCTTATCCATACTAATATTATAACGCTGGCTGGATGCAGGCCGCTTCCAACCGGCCAATCTGGAAGTCAATGGGGGAGGCCTATGTTCAGCAGTGGACGTCCTATGACCGAAATGATGATGATGATGAAAGTAACTCTGTCTGGGAAGGAATAAACATAGCAACAAACTGTATTCCACGCGAGCGAAGCCGGGGGCACAGCTAGTATAACCGTAATTACAACTTCTGATATAGCCGATATTTAAATTGACCATTCACACTCGCAGTGGCCCATTCGAATGCGTCCAGCCGTCCACGCAAGTGGCGGACGGCGTGTGCCACCAGATCTTCTTCTCGTGCTGCGAGTACTCGTCGCACTACCGCGACGAGCACACGCGCCGCCGCAAGGGGCTGCGCTGCCAGGTCTGCGAGAAGCCGCTGCGGCAGCAGGACGAGGGCAAGGCGCCCTACACCTGCGAGGTACGCCACGGAAATCACTTATAGTACACGCTTGTGTATTATTTTTAGTTCACACTTGGGTATCACTTATAGTACACACTTGTGTATCGCTCATAATACACACTTCAGGATCACGTATAGTACACACTTGGGTATCGCTTGAAGTACACACTTGGGGATCACTTATAGTACACCCTTGGAGATTACTTATAGTACACACTTGATTATCACTTATAGTATACACTTTGATATCACTCATAGGAAATAGGGTGTAATTTATAGGTAATTGGGGATCACTTATAGGCAGGCACTTATGAGGTTACGGTTTGTATGAGAACAGTCGCATCGTAAGAGGCTGCGCTGTGTACTCACTTGGGTATCGCTTATCTTATAGTACACACTTGGGTATCGCCTATAGTACACACTTGGGGATCACGTATACCTGTATTGCACACTCGGAAAACACTTATGGTACACACTTGGGGATCACATATGTGTAGTATATACTTGGGTATCACCTGGAGTACACACTTATAATATTATTCTGTATTGTTATATACAGGTGTGCGGCGCAGGGTTCAACGCGAGCAAAGAACTCTCAGAGCACACGTCGCTGGCGCACGTCAAGCTCAAGCCCTTCCAGTGCTCCGTCTGCTTCAAGCGGTTCACGCAGCAGGTAACTGTAACTACCCTACAGGGCACAGGTCCCTGGTCACAGGGACACGGCTCACGTCAAGCTCAACCTTACAGTGTGACCTGTGTGACGTTAGCTTCAAGTGGTACATGCAGCAGGTAACTGTAACTAGACTACAGGGCACAGGTCTCTGGTCACAGGGACAGGTCGCTGGCTCACGTCAAGCTCGACCTTCTAGTGTGACATTCGCTTCAAGTGGTACATGCAGCAGGTAACTGTAACGGCCCTACAGGGCACAGGTCCCTGGTCACAGGGACAGGTCGCTGGCTCACGTCAAGCTCGACCTTCCAGTGTGACATTCGCTTCAAGCGGTTCACGCAGCAGGTAACTGTATACTACAGGGTACAGGCCCCACCAGGGACAGCGTGAACTGTGACCACACAGTGCGACGTTCTGTCACCGCCGTGTGGTAGAAATCTTGGGGATCACTTATAGATACTTGGGGCACACTTATAGACACTGTCAGATCATTTGAATTACCTGTGATATGTATAAGTAAAAACTCTTTATAAGGCCCAGAATGTTGACATTAGTTTTGAACCTTAAGGCGCTGACTAGAGCCAATGACCTTGAGCAATAGACACAGGTCCATCAAGCAGTGCGCTTCAGCTATCACTGTCGAACTCAGTAGAAGTGACAGAGAAGGTGCTGCTTGGAATGGAAGGGCCTAAGTGGCAAACCGATACACGATTTTAACGAAAATAACCACTTTAAAAAAAATCAAAAGCAGCCATTTGCTTTAGTAATGTAAAAGCCATAATTTTGCCTAAGATCATTATCGTTACTATAAGTACAAGTACGTTTTTTTTTAATTTAGGTATTTTCAGAGGCAAATTTATTTATGTTTTCCATCGAGTGAAGTTTGTGGAATCGTGTTTTGGGAATTGAGCATTAGGTCAGAAATACGATCAATATAACTGTCTTGTCTTTTTAAAACTATACCACCATTTCAGCCATAAGCCGCCCACTGCTGAACAAAGGCCTCCCCCAATGACTGATCATCGGGGGGGGTGATTGCCAATACTCGCCACGCTTGGCAGGCGGGTTGGCGAGCGCAGTTTTTCATAAGATTTAGCACGAAGACGCTGCTGTCCGTCTCGTGCTACAGGAATTAGTCGCCTCTTACTACGGACGGCCGTGAAGAATACACTTTCCCACCGCCGACAGGAGGCGTGTCGTAAGAAGCGACTAATTTCCGTAGCACGAGACGGGCAGCAGCGTCTACGTGCTAAATCTTATGAAAAACTGCGCTCGCCAATCCGTCTGCCAAGCGCGGCGAGTATTGGCAATCCCACCCCCTTTCGGGGAGGACTATGTTCAGCAGTTGACGACCTAGGGCTAAAATAAAATAAATAAATTGTTTCCACAATCACACCAATTATCTAGCCCCAAACTAAGCAAAGCTTGTACTATGGCGACTAGATAACGGATAAACATACTTAAATACTATTATAAACATCCATGACTTAGGTACAAATGCTCGTGCTCATCACACAAACATTTGCCCCTTGCGGGATTCGAACCCGCAACCGCTGGCTTTGTAGTCCGGAGCGCGAACCACTACACCAGACGGTCGTCACTGATCACTGATGGTCGGTGAAACGATGATGATGAATGTTGCAATTGTAGATCACTACTAAATCATATTCACACGTCGCATTGCAATAGAATATGTTGGAAATTGTATCTTGATTTTACCTACATATTGTAAGCATATTCTGGCAAATAAATTATTTATTTATTTACTAGCTGTCCCGGCGAATTTCGTGCAATCGTTTTTTTTATCGTGAATATTTCCGTGTTTTTTTTATAATTATTCCCCTATTCGGGGCGGAGACGAATCCAAAAAACCAAAGACCATAAAAATCGGTCCAGCCGTTCTCGACTTATAAATGGTGTAACTGACCCGACTTCGTTTTATACAGTGTGAGTCTTCATAAAGCGCACATATTGAAATATGGCATTCTATGCTTAATTTTATCGACGGAAAACATATTAAAAAAATCTAAAAAAAATCGCTATTTTTTTAATGGAATTTTTAAAGTTTTTGTTCCCTACTGTGACCTTCGTGTAAATAAAACCTTGTTTCTTTCAAATTAATTAATTTGTAACAATTAATTAAACTTAAAAATGATCGGAGATGATCAGGCGTCCTCATAAAATTTAAATCCGTGAAAAAACTGCCCACAATACAGAAATAAAATGGGTTTTTGAGCAAAAATTTGCTTTTTTTTAATCATTCTTTTCAGTAATTGCTAAATTTCTTATTAAAACCTATGCTTTACCTGCATGTTTTATAATTTTAAATTATATTACTTCGTATTAGCTATCGAGAAGTAAAAATAACTTATTTTTAAGTTAATAAACACGCGTCAAATGAATTGTTAAAAAAGGGTTTAATGCGTTGCCATGCCCTATTGTTTAGCAGGTAGAGACCCTTTTTTGGGAATTTAGATGTAAATACGCTCGGGTTGGGGTGCGGGGTCTTCCGGTCGGTCAAAGGACAAAAGAATCTTGTGTAAAAAAAAAAAAAATTGACAAAAATTGCGATTTTTTTTAGATTTTTTTAATATAAAATTTTCCGTCGATAAAATTAAGCATAGTATGCCATATTTCAATATGTGCACTTTATGAAGACTCACACTGTATAATATAGAAGATGAACCCAAACAAAAGTGAAGGCATCCCCAAACGCAGGGCGGCGTGCAGCAGCACATGCGCATGCACACCGGCGACCGGCCCTTCCCGTGCACGTTCTGCTCGAAGGCCTTCACGCAGAAGTCGGGGCTGGACCAGCACCTGCGCATCCACACCAAGGTGAAGCCCTACCGCTGCGTCGTGTGCGCCAAGACCTTCTGCCAGTCCGTGCACCTGCGGCAGCACATGCGCACGCACACCAACGTGTCCCCCTTTCAGTGCGGGATCTGCCAGAAGCGGTTCAAACAGAGCAGCCATCTTAATTATCATTTGAGGAACCATAATCCGGGTGAGTGTGTACAGTGTGTAACGAAAAGGTGAAATAAAACTTTGAGGGGTTATTCTACGGCTAAATTACATCAACTTTTTCTATGGGACCAACATCGAAATCTCAAAAAAGATTTACGTTTCCATACAAACTGATGCCAGCTGGTCGCGTTTTAGTATGGGAAAGTTTTTTTTTCTGTTAAAGTTAAATTAACCCCTTAAAATTATAAACCCCTTAAAGTTTTATTTCACCTTTTTGTTACACCTTGTATAAGGTGCTTCAAAAATATCTGCCACGGCTGAAATGGGTGAAGTGTCGCTTCTGTAGATTACGATAGTGAAGGAATCCCGTGCCCCGGATCGGTTATAATTGTTTGAGAAAAGACAGTAAAAGACAGCAACGTTAGCATTTTGCCGGTAACATGAACGAACTCGTAACCGCAGCGCGCGGGACGTAGTGCAAGCGGGCTGGTTAGATGAGTGTGGACGGTTTGTCATTAATTATTACTATTTTTAATAAAATAAAAAAATGATGTTCTAGACTTAAAATTTATTTACTATCGTAATCTATTTAAGGAATAATTTCAGCCGTGGCAGATATTTTTAAAGCACCTTATATAGGTTGTCTGTCACTGAGGGCCGATTCGACCGAACACAAAGCTATACCAGAATAACTATTACGGGTATAATTTTACACCTTGAATTTACCCTTTGATAACTTCGATTACGTTTTTCGAGCAATACACTGTACTCGGTATTGTTATTCTGTAGTTCAAGAGTATACGATCAACGAATTGATAAACCTACCAAAATCCATGTAATCCATTTCTTCTAGGTTGACTTGAAATGACACAACATTTTAATTTTGTAGGATAATAGAGTGTCAATGCTAGATATTGACAACATGTCAGTTTCGAGGTGACAGGAGTGGATTTGACAAGTGGCAACTTTGACATTTACTCATTCTCAGTTTAATTTATACACTGTATCGCCCGTTTTAATATTTTTCATAGATTAGTGGTTGGTAGAATGAAAAATCAGCTTACTCTAGATTAAGCAGTGGTATACTCTCAAGTTAAAACTTGCACTTGGTCGGATCCGGTCTTAGTCTTATAAACGACCGAATAATGCATTATTAATTGATGACAGTAACGCCCACAGCCGTCTAGGCGGTTAAAAATGATACACAGAACGTCCGCCGACGTCACAGTTTTCACACGTTTTAATTCAGTACGCCTGTGGACGTTTAATTTTCCATACTATCACAAGGAAGGGCATGTTGTAGTGTCACCACAAAACTTGCCTATTATGACATTTATACTCTATAGTGTATGTGCTCCATGCCCTTTGCCTACGCTAGCGCCATTTTGGAGGGTTTTGGAACTGTTATTTACTGCTTTAGCTGGACACCTTTTCAACTTTCCGCCCGTAAGAGATAGTACTCCTTACCTCTACCCTACATACGCCGAACTCTCATTCTAACTGTCATTCATTATTCAAAGTGCTACAACATTTTTTTACTTATTATTTATTTATTCACATTCATGTCTTCCAGGTAACATGACAGACGATCAGAAGCAAAAATACGAGAGCCTAATCGGCATGATGAGCGAGGCGGTAGTCCAAGTCGAGATCCCTGAGACCGAAGTGACCGAGACCGAGGAGACCACCGAGATGATGGAGACCACCGAGATCTCCGAGGACATGGAGCAAGTGATCGCCGAGCAGAGCATACAAGTGGTGAACAACGAGACCGGCGAGGAGTACATCCTGAGGGACGCCGCGGGGCAGAGGTGGAACGTGCAGCTGGTGGAGAGCTAGGGCTCCAGCTGCCAGCCACCAGTGCCACCACGCCGGGAGACACTTAGATACTTAGGGTTAGCACTATACAAGGTATAGTCACTGATGAACTTGGAGGTCTCGGATACTATGAGGGCCGGGGGTCGTCGTGCTCTACAAAGTCTGGGGTCACTTTACACTTGGCGGCATCGTACACTTGATCCACTGGCGGTCATTGAACATTAAACTGGGGGTCATCTTACACTATAACTTCTGGGGCCACTTTCATACACTTGAAGGGATTGTACACTTTATACACTGAGGGTCATTGTATCCTGCAATTCTGGGGGTCTTCGTACACTACAAAGGTGGGGTTCACTTTTATATTGTTTGGGGCTTCCATCACTTTATAAACTAGAGGTCATCCAACTCTATACACTAGGGTTTATCGTACACTGCAAAGTCTGGCGTAACTTTCTTACACTTAGAGATCATACACAGAGGTGGAACATGCAGCTAGTGCAAAGCTAGGGTTCCTGCTTCCAGCCACCACGCCAGGAGACACTTAGAAACTTTAGGCTGGCGTCACTTCTTGGGGTTATTGTACACTACATAGCCTGGGGTGCACTTGTATTCACTTGGGGGTCATCTGGTATACTACCATTTATGGAGGTCCCTTTTATACAATTGGGGGACATGATGCACTAAACAAAACACTCACTTTCACGACTCGTAGGGGTTACATTACATAAGATCTTGGGTTTACTTCCCCAGAGGCCATAGAAATCTCTAAAAACATAGAGTATGATGATGACTGACCAAAGAGAAGCTTAAAAGAGAATGGTTATGAAAAGAAAGTCGTTGCGTTTATGCAAAGGAAAGTCAACTAACATAATACCTGGTTAATAAATTCGACTTATCGTTTAACCCTGCGTAGTTTTAATAAGTGTACTATGTACTATTGTATATGATATGCTAGTATTAATTAGTTTTTATTAATTTTATTAATTATTAAGGTCAATTGTAACATTATCTTTAAGTAGATATGTTATTTTAAATTTAATGTGACTGCAATAAATAGTTGGATATAAAAACTCGTTTTATCTGTGGAGAAAAGATGAAAAGAAATGTCCCACTAACCTGTTGGTATGGAGGGTAAGGAGTACTATCTTCGTTGTGAAAAAGTGTCCGTCAAAGCGTTATTAGGTGGCGCCACAGAAGCAACAGGGTAAATTGTTCAAAGAAAGCGTCAAAACTTATTAGACAGAAAAATATAAAAACGGACGGAAGAACTTCGGCTCCGTTGTAGCGCACTTTTCAAAATAAGAAACAATCAATTGCTTATCTTTTGTTAACGCCTAAATAGAAAGATACTCTTTATAGCACACCATACAAGTAAAATACACATGATTTATATTAAAAAATATTTTTATATTAAAAAAATAAATACATAAAAAAAATTAGGGAATTGTTGAAATATTTGAAAGTTTTATAAAAGTCACAAATGCTTTAACTCGGCATTACTCTGCTTACTTCAATCCGTCAACAACTGATACATTCCTACCATACCCTTTGACTAAGCTAGCGGCATTTTGGAGGGTTTTGGAACTGTTATTTACTGTTCTAGCTGGACACTTTAAACTTTCCGCCCGTAAAATATAGTACTCCTTACCTTTACCCTCCTGTAGGTAAATACTTGCTTATCGCCATTTTGGCGTTGTAGGCCACTGTATAGGCAGATGCGGGCTACTATGGAACTAAATTAATAATGGCCGCCAAATAGGTAGTCATATTATGGAGAGTAGTTAGTGGTAAGGAGAACTATCTCTGTTGTGAAAGTGAAAGAAAATTTAGGGTGGCGCTACAGTATCGACAGGGTAAATTTAAAAAAAGCGCCAAAAATTATTAGGATAGGATAGAAATAGAAAAATAAACAAGGACAGAAGAACTACCGCTCCGATTTGGACTTAGATTTGATTGCACTAATTACTCCAACCACAAAAATATTTCTTCAAACTGCTACATTCATACCCTTTTCTTACGCTAGCGCCATTTTGGAGGGTTTTTTAGCTGTTATTTACTGCATTAATATATAGCTGGACACTTTTTTAACTTTTTCCCTATAAGAGACCCATAGAGTCGATAGCATAAGAGTGCTTTAATTATGAAGAAGAACAACAACATTATGATGGTAGATGAAAAGCAATTGCATGCAGCGGAAAGTTAATATGGATGTGTGACGACGAGAATGGACAAGATTAAGGAATGACAATATAATGAGTTACAGAAGAAATCAAGTATAGATATATTTTCCAACACACTCCCCATATTTAAAAAATTGGCTACAGAAGAACTAAGCATATAACTCTTATCTGTAAATCTTGGCTATTGTTTAACTAAAATTAAGTCCTGAAAAAATATTATTCCATTTTTATTTTATAAGTAAGCTCTTGTTTTTAAAGTAAACTATAACTCACATTTGCAAGTCGTGGCAGCCTGTAACTTATCTACACTTAGCTCATATTTTAAACTTGTTACTTGTTAATTGTATCATTGGTGTAAAATTTGTTGATGCTCTTATTAAATAAATAAATGAATATATGAGGAAGTATGAAAGTGGCACCTGTAGCAGAAAAGATGAAAGCAAACCGTTTGGCTTGGTATGGACATGTGATGAGAACGGAAGAGAAGCACGTAACGAGGAGAGTGATGGGTAATAGTATTGGTGGGTGGAGAAGTAGAGGACGACCTAAGAAGAGATGGATGGATTGTGTGAGGAGAGATATGACTGAGATGGGAGTGAATGACTCAATGACAAGTGACCGGATTGCATGGAAGAGAAAAACACGTGTTTTGATTTGATGTTGCATTAACTAATTTGCAAGACGATTACGACTGCAGCATTTCTTTTAGTTCAATCTAATTATACTGATAGTTTAAAAAAAGTTTTCTATATATGCATTCACAATACTGCTGGTTAGTATATCATGAAAATATTTCTCTTGATTTTTGTTTCACTTGCCTCTGATGGAATCCAAACCCACGACTATCGCTATTATACAGGGTTATTTGTAAAACATCAACAACCTCCTAGGGACTGATTCTGGTGTACAAACTTTTTCTATGGGACCAACACAGTAATCTAAAAAAATTTTTACTGCTCCATACAAACTGATGTACGCTGGTCGGCGTCTTAGTATGGGGACGTGATATTTTTTTTGCAATTTCCATGTTGGTCCCATAGAAAAAGTTGTTGTATTTGAGCACCAGAATCAGCCCCTAGGAGGTTGTTGATGTTTTACAAAAAACCCTGTATAGTAGCTCAGTTGGATAAGATTTTATTTCAAGTAAAATATTACTTTTGATTGTAAGTAATTAAAAATGTTTGATTTAATCTTATTTATTTGTAATAAATCATTTAAAATAGGCAAATATTGTAAGTTTGTCATAGACTTCATTGCTGGCGCTCCTTACGTTTACACACAGAAAAGGGTATCAGAGTCGTCAATACTACGACCAAAACCGAACCGACTGCGTAAGATAGAAGAATGTATGTACAGACAACAGTGCGTCAACTTACCACAAAAAGTCAAATTTTCTCAATTGATATTGATCTCTAATTGTTCGACATAAAGTTGAAATCAATTCAATGACCTTTAACTTTTTGAGTAGGTTGACCTGCCGTACCTAACAATATTTTATTTATGGATCAGATTGTGAGTCCTTCGATATTAAATTTCTCTAATAAAATAATGGTACTCTCGTATACAGGATGTAACGAAAAGGTGAAATAAAACTTTGAGGGGTTATTCTACGGCTAAATTACATCAACTTTTTCTATGGGACCAACATCGAAATCTCAAAAAAAAAATTGACGTTTCCATACAAACTGATGCCAGCTGGTCGCGTTTTAGTATGGGATAGTGTTTTTTTTTTTTGCGAATTCGATGTTGGTCCCATAGAAAAAGCTGATGTAATTTAGCCGTAGAATAACCCCTTAAAGTTTTATTTCACCTTTTCGTTACACTCTGTATAAGGTTGCCTTTTATAAACGGGTGAAATTTAAAGAACAATTACAAAAACATAAATTAATCCTTTTTGTTAAAAAATAGGAAATTTTTATACGCTAGTTTTCGAAAAAACGCCAAAAACTATTTTGATTTCAACGTAAAATAAAACACCCCGTGC
The DNA here is from genome assembly GCA_963576865.1 of Anania hortulata. Taxonomy (NCBI): domain Eukaryota; kingdom Metazoa; phylum Arthropoda; class Insecta; order Lepidoptera; family Crambidae; genus Anania; species Anania hortulata. The sequence continues at coordinate 2,191,786 of OY756417.1, read as the reverse complement.
CCCGTGCGTGCACCCCGAGGGAAGAGTGGGGCACGATTGAAATGAGAGAGACAGAGGCGATGACGTAGGGACGTTTTAAACTAGGCAGGATGCTCTTTTTTTTTTGTTAGGAATAATAAAAATGAAAACTAGCCCGTTTATTAGAGCGAAAATAACAGGGCCCGATCTCTCTAATAATATAATTAGAAGTTCTGTTAAAATTTCACCCGTTTATAAAAGGCAACCTTGTATAATTCCGATCTAACGATCTCAAATAAACTCAAATGACCCCCCCACTCCGTGGTCTCTTAGGATCTAGGGGGATGTCATATTAGTACCTTTTGATGACCAACGTTTTAGAGCATTAAAGGGCGTTCGTTATGGTACATATTGATTTTTTATTTGAAAGAGACAGGACCGAACTTAGGGGGATAAAGAGGTTCAGATCATTTATTAGTTTTCTTCACAGGGGAGCTCTTTTGCTGTAGCGGAATGACGCTTTGCGTGCGAAAATTGCTCTTAGTTGTAGACATCACACGGCCTGAGGACAAATAAATAAATAAACGTTTATTAAATACTAGGACATTTCATCCATAGGATAGGGAACTAAACTACTAAGGAAATACGATTTCGAGTTGTCTGAGATACTACTAATATATCTTTATTTACAAGCTATAAAAATTAATAAAAATGGATTGTTGGATATTTTTAATTATTATTATTTGTTGAACAACCATTCAAGCTGATTATTACTTACCTGAGCTTTGTTGTGGCGAGCCGGAAGGGTATAGATAGGGCAGCTTGTACCGCGGCTTTATGTCCACATGCGTGGGCGGCGATATGGTCAGCTGGCGCGTGAGGCGCGGGTCTATGGCGCGGAAGACGAACATAGGCGGCGGGTCGCTCTCCGGAACCTGACCTGGACAATACTACTTTGAAATAATCCCACAAATTATTAGAGTAAATACTCTTTTACCCTAATAATTTGTATTTCTGTTGCCCTTGATCGACCTTGCTGCTATCTTGCTTTAAAACTGGTGATACACGGCGACAGACACGTCTTGACACTGCTTTGACAGTCGACTCTTCGCTTCTAGTTCCGGATTGAGCATACATCGATTTTAACTTACTGAAACTCGAGTGGTGTAGGCGAATATAAACTCGAACCAAATTTGAAACCACTAATGTCGATTGTGGCCAATTTCAGAATGGTTTTTTGTACAAGGGGGCGGGGTCTGGCTGGCGGGCTGCCGGAAGTGGACGGTGGATCTTCCCATAGCAGCGGGCATTTGACAAGGAATGCAGAATGAGGGCAAGGTCGAGCAATGTCAAAAGGAGCCCGTCCTCCGTTTAGCAAGCGGTTAAGCCTACACAAAATATTACTTTACTGGGATATGTCATCAGAAGTGGTAATGCACTTACTTGGTCGATTATACATAGATATACATACACCAAATAGTACTTACTTACTTAACTATAATACTTATCATCAATTGGCATGCATAATATTATACAGTCATCGAGTACATACCCTTTACAGCAGCAATACAAACCATCTTTCTCCGAAACTAGTAAGTGATTTTTCACTTACATTTAGTATGAAATGACAACTCCTGTCAACGCTCGCCCATACAGGGTACTCTCTCTCTCTCGTAGGGTCTCTACTCTATAGGGTATGTGCTCCATGTATACAGTATGTCCCTCGATAAAGTAGCATCCCGAAAGGAAGTAAAAACTACAGCAAAAATCATCGACAAAAATTTTTTTTTAAAAAGATTAAAATTAATTTAGAGTAAAAAAGAAAAACTATTTTTACTATCATAGTAAATTCATGTTAAGATTGGACGATATAAGAATTGATTTTATATTTCGTTAAATAAATAAAGCTAAATACATGGCAGTAAGGATAAACAATCAGAAAAAAAGTAGACAACATGACTTCTAGGACGTCCACTGCTGAACAACCCCCCCCCCTCCCCCGGTCGTCTATCCACCTGTGGACTTACGTTGGATAAGATAGGATAGGTAAGTAAGAAATAAAAATCTTAATTCATCAATAAAGACTGATTATTTTTTGTCGATAATTTTTAGTCTAGTTTTACCTCCTTTTGGTATTACATATTATCTAGGGACATACTGTATAAGTCTATTTTTCAAGCTGGAATACAAACCTATTTCACATTTTACTTTTTTTTCTTTTTTACTGGATTGCTCAAGGGTAGACATCCAAGATTTGGGTTCAGGAATTGACGCAGTCATCACTTGTACTTCGCTTCTGTTCGGTGAAATAACGATAAACAGAAAAGGTGGCCAGAAAAGTGACGTATGCATATGTAGGTATATGCATAAAATAAACAGCCTCATAACTTTAATGGAAGTTAGGTAATACAAAATCGACCTAAACTTGATAATTTATGTTAGTGTTATTATTTAAATTTTCAACTTTAAATTGAAAAACTAAACTGATAATTTCTTAGTTTCTAAGTACCTTCAGAGAATGCGCTAGACTAAGCTTTTATAATAATAATAAAAAAGTAGTACTTCATAGGCTTCACAGGTTAAAAAAAACATAACTCGAAAACTACGAAAAATCGTAGAACATACATAGGGGTGATTCAGATACCTCTCCACAGGAGATACCTAAAAAAAAATTTTGTACGTCACTTTTCTAGCCACCTTGTATGTAAAAGAACTAGTTACTTAGCATAGCACAGCTCCTGGAATTGCATAGTTAAATAGACCGGCCACATCGCTCGCAGAACTGATGAGCGTTAGGGTAAGGTTCTCGAGTAGTTTTTACGTAGGTACTAGATGACGCAGTAATAGCTAACAGGCTTCCCGCCCAGAGTGATGACGACCAGTCCCTCTAGCATGAGCACCAAAACACGATATGATATGATATGATACAGCGATAAATCGACACCAACTGTAAAAATATGATAGATATAACCGTCATTTTGAATCGCCGTGGCCGGTGACGTCGGTACCTGACGTATTATGATCGCTGTTTCGATAAAAAATCAATTAATGGCGGCTATATCTATCATATTTTTACAGTTAGTGTCAATATTATATCGCTATATATAATCATATCATATCATATCGTGTTTTGGTGGCCATGCTGGCTGGCTGGCTGGCAGGCTGGTCAAGGTTGCAAGAATCTGCTGGAGACGTATTTTTGAATCATGCGAATTCCAATCCGAATACGAAATCGCAAGATTCGCATGCGACTTCCTAAAATCACTATTTTTGAAAATTATTCCGTGAATTCAGCAATGAGCTTGTTTTTTGTTTTCTACTATTAGAAAACGAAAAACTAGCTCGTTGCACTTTGTACTAGAAAGTACAGAAGAACGACATTGACAAGTAAACATATGTTTAACAGAAATTTGACATAATAACTTTTTAATTACGTTCGTTAATGAGTATGATTGCTTTATGGTTTATATAGTATTTTCTGCGTGAAACAAAAATAGTTACAAGATTTCAATTTTATAGCAACACCTATTTCGAAGTGATTCAAAAATGCGTAAAATCGGAAGCAATAGAAACTATTTTCATACACGAATTGTTTCATCGTTATCATCACCATCATTTCAGCCACAAGACGTCCACTGCTGAACATAGGCCTCCCCCAATTGCCAATACTCGCCACGCTTGGCGGGTGGGTTGGCGAGCGCCGTTTTTTATGAGATTTCGCACGCAGACGCTGCTGCCCGTCTCGTGCTACAGGAATTAGTCGCCTCTTACGACACGCGTCCTGCTGGCGGTGGGGAAATGTATTCTTTAAGGCCGTCCCCACGAATTGTTTTCGTGTTCGAATCCAAGATTAATTTCTAATGCTTCAAAAATACGTCTCCTGGATGCAAACGGCCCAGAGCCGCTCTCTGTGGCGTTCTACACAGGAGGCCTATGTCCAGCATTGGACTTCTAAAGGCTGGTAATGACGATTGTGAAATAACTGTAGTATTTGGTTAATGCGGGATTTAATGTACGTCTAACGCAAGGGCGTTGCCAAGGGGGGGCAGGTAGGGGCTGATGCCCCCCCTAGCCCTTAGACATTAAAAATAAAATCCCGTAAAGCTTTACACATTGTACTTTGTACCGTTCTTATTACAATTTACGTAGAGGTAAGAGGAGTTCTGTCTTTACTATAAGGGCACACGGGGCCTGTGCCAAGGCCCCCGGCCTCATGGGGGTCCCAAAGCACTACAACATGTTTGTAAACTAAGAATCACTGTTTTCAAGGATAATGGTATAAGCCTAGAAAAAAGAGGAGATACATTAAAACTATACTTTTAACGGAAATATGAAATAATTTTATGGAAGTTACGTATTCATAACAACAGTATCTATTTTATTTTTACTTTGCAATAGGGCTCCCATATTCTTGTGTGCCCCAGGGCCCCGGGTTATGTAAAGACGGCTTTGGGTAAGAGGACTACAAGTGTGAAATTTCATGGGATCAAGACTGTACCCACAATTTATACTTTCCACGCCCCTCATTTTTACCAACTTGCCCCCCTCTGGGCGACGCCCTGAGTCTAACGCTTAAGCCGCGGGACGTACACAGGAAAATGGCGTCCGGCGTCAGCTTCAGCTCGAAACGGGTGTGGCGCGGGCGCGACACTGCTTCTTTTTCGTATTTCATACAAAATGTATAGAAGCGACGGGTTGCGGGATATATACAAGTATCGCGAGGCGGGGCGCGAGCAAGGGGCGGGCGGAACCGGAAGAGGCGTGAAAGAAGCGCTGGCATCACATCTATTTTTAATCATAATTTCAGCCATAGGACATCTATTGCTAAACATAGGCCAATTGGAAACCTTTAGATTGGCCGGTTGGAAGCGGCCTGCATTCAGCGGCTTCCTGCAACCGTTACCATCGTCTGTCCACCTTGTGGGTGGACCTTCTATGCTGCGCTTGCCGGTACTAGGCCTCCATTCTAGAACCTTTCTGCCCCATCGGCAGTTCTACAATTTCATAAACTTTCAGAAACATCGTTATTTTTTTTATAAAGAACGGCGCCGCTCCCACGCCTCACCCGTGCCTCTCCCGCGCCAAACCCACGCCGCGCCGCTTCTGTATGTCCTGCGCCTAAATTAGCGACGGCGATGTAGTGGCAGTTAGTACGTATAATTATAACACGGGCCTAATTTCATAGCTAGGCGTGTGCACCGTTAATCAAATAGTTAGCTTCGTTAAGGTCCAAACGCATTTAATGCTGCACTGCGCGACGCGGCGCGGCGCTACAAGTACCATTGTATGTAAGTAAGTAGCTTCTGCCGCATCACTCAAGTGCACCTTGCTCCATACAAACTCAAATAAATAAAATTTTGCCACTCGTGCACAGCGCTAATAATGAGTTTGGACCTTTAATCACTAATTAATTTGGAAGATTTAACTAAAGTTATCTTATTTTATCCAGCCCCCATAGCATGAACACTAAAACACAATATGATATGATATGATATCGCGATATTATTATTTTTTTTAAACTTTATTGCACAAACTTAAAATGTACAACAGGTGGACTTAATGCCAAGGGCATTCTCTACCAGCCAACCTTTGGGTCATGCAGAAAGCAGGTAATGGGTGCGGTAAAGGTCCAAAATAAATTGTAATTTGTACTAAACAATGATAATGCAAATTAAATATAATAAAATACACATATATTTGGATAAATATGATACAATACACAAAATAAATAAATAATAAGTAAATAAACATACATACTATTAATAAAATAATAATAAAATAAGAAAAAATATGCAACTATGTACTGAAATATTTTTGAAAGAAAGTTTTGATTCCGAATGTTTAATATCTAAGGGAAGCAAGTTCCAGAGTCGATTTATCGACACAAACGGTCATTTTTTTACAAATATAATAAATATAGCCGCCGTGTTGAATTTTTATCGAAAGAGCGATCATTAAAATTCAACATGGCGTCTACATCTTTCATATTTAAAAAAAAAACATTTGTGTCGATAAATTGCTATATCATATCATATTGTGTTTTGGTGGTCATGCTAGGGGGGTAGACATGACTTGTATTTAAATAACAATAAACAAAACACTCGTCACTTTCACCGCCGTCGTTAAGGAATGATTCATTTTAAATCATAAATAAACTTTCTTTGCAGTTTTGTCACTCACTCATGCGCTGATAACACAAAGTTTCGTTTTACTCGCGGCTCGCGCCACACTTGTTTCTTCTGTCTCAGTTCGTCGCTGGGCAGTCTGCGCGGTGTCCTTGTGGCAATAAGTATGGACCTAATTAACGACGACTTATGGAAAGTTTACGGAAGTTAATGAGTCCGTTAACAATTTTTTAAGGTTTACTTGAATGTTAGTCCGTTACTGAAAGTTAATATTCGTTAAAATAATAGTAATAAGGCAAAGCTTTGCCTAACTAGAGCATTTTCGCTCTCAGCTGCGTGCTCGCTTCGCTCTGAATTCAGTAGCACGTAAATCGTTAGTGTGATAAGGCCTTTAATTTGAGATTTTAGTTAAATTATTTTTTAGAAATGATTTTAATAAAAATAGAAAACTAAATAAAGTTTGCATATATTCAAATATTTATGATATTATTGATAATAATAGAGGATTCATAAAACTTACTTGTTTGGCATTTTCTTAGGTGGTGGGAAGAGGCCGTACTTGAGGTGGGGGGCGGTGGGGTCGGGGGCCCGGATTCTCGGCTTGGAGGGTTGCCAGGGCCCCCCGCTTAGCGGGGCAGCGCTTCCTTTCGGACTGAAAGTAATAAAATAAATCAATTCTTTGAAACTACTTGAAATGGCGACTAGTTATCAGATAAACATACATATAAACATCTGTGACTTAGGTACAATGTACAAATGCTCGTGCGCATCACACAACACAACAATACATTTGCACATTACCGGTCTATATCATAAGCCGCCCGATATTATATCACGGAGTTAACGAATTATTAAGGAATTCAGATTCTTGTGTTACGAGGTACGAGACAACGAAATTTATCTTAGCGACTCCTAGCACACTCAGATCCGAGCCAATTTAGAAAATTTCGTTGCGTACTGGCAGTCAAACCCTTTGCGTTCCAAGGCGAATACTATTTTATTTTATTTTATTCGGAAGACCAACAGCATTGATAAATAATATTTCTTATCATATAAACGTAGCTATTAACAGGTATTCCCTTATAGAATTGTAGCTTATACAGGGTTACATTGCAAGGTAGTGCTAAATTTTAAAAATAAGATCTATAGAATAATGTAGAAGTGCGTCTTCGTTTTTTTTTATTTAATTATGCTATACTTTTACAACTGACTAGCTGTCCCGGCGAACTTCGTACTGCCTCGTTTTTTTTTCGTAAACTTTTTCGTGTTTTAATAATTATTCTGTTATTCGGGACGGAGATAAAACCAAAAAATCATAAAAATCGGCCCATCCGTTCTGGACTTAAAAATGGTGTAAATAACCCGACTTTGTTTTAATATGAAAAAATTCGTTACGTAGATCGATTTAGTTACTGATTCTGAGTGGTTCCTGAAAAATAGGCACAACCTTGAAATGTATCCTTGTAAATAGACTACATAGCTATTTATAGAATAATCAAAAACACAGAGAGAAAAAAAACCAATCACGTATTTGCACTACGCCATTACGCCAGACGGGTACCTATCAAGATTCGCTCGCGGTTTTGGCCCTTCGTTAATGGAGGGTGTCCGTTCAGCTGCGTTAAATTAGGTGGCGCCACAGAATCAACAGGGAAAATTTATACCGCCAAAAGTTGATTAGACCGAAAAATAAACAACGACAGAAGAATTCTGGTTCCGTTATGGCGAACTTTTTATAATATAAAAAAAAAGAAACTTTCAATGGCTTATCATTTGTTAATGCCTGATAAATAAAATGAGGGAATTATTGAAATGATTAAAAAAGTTTAAGTAATAGTAAAGTCACTAAAATGTTCTAACTCGGCATTACTTGGTTAACTTCAATCCGTTAACAACTGCTACATTCATGCCATACCCTTTGCCTACGCTAGCGCCATTTTGGAGGGTTTTGGAACTGTTATTTACTGCTTTGGCTGGACACTTTTTCATTTTTCCACCCGTAAGAGATTGTACTCCACCCCTACACTCCATACCCTTCGCAAAAACGAGGGTAGGCGGGCATGGCGTCAGAGCCATAAAGCCGGTGACATGACAGATGGCGACGGATGCGGCTGCGGACTCGTCTTGACATTGTAAGGTCAAACGCTGCCATTGGTCGATCCTTAGGCTGGCGGAAGTTGACTAAAGGATAGACCAATGGTAGTGCTTGACCTCACTATGTCAAGACGCGTCCGTCGATTCGATTATGGCCAATTTTGGAATGTTTTTCATTTAAGAAGGGGGCTGCGTTTGGTTTCTAACAGCATACAGCGTTTGACGTCAAGGAAAGCAGAGTGGGGGCAAGGTTCAGCAATGTCAAGAGCCTCTCGACATTTGCCCCTTAAGCGCAAACCATGATTTGTGACAAACGTTAACTTAAGCGCATGCTAAGCGGAGAACGGACTCCTCTAGTCTTTGATCTTTGATCTCAAGACTTGCTATGGTTAGTCCCCAAGCACTTTAAGGACACAACAATAAGCCGCATGACAGAAATACGTCATTGGAACAAGAAGAAAAAATCTAATACAAGGGCTTAAGGGGATCGTTCAGCGCAACCCGCGAAATTCAAAATTTCTAACGGTTTTTTTTAAATAAAGCAACTGGTTGACATAATGTGATTCGCGTCTGCATAAATAGTAGTTTTACGGAAAAAATATCACTTTAATAATTAATTAATTTTACTCATTAAGACTTATATTTCAAAATTACTAAGTCTAAGACAGAAAGTGTTAAACTAGATCTTGATCGACATCTTAATACTCAGTTAACCCGTGTCGCTATTTAATAAACGTTAGTAATTTTTATTTCGCGGACTCTTCGCTTCTTGTTCCGGATTGAGCATACATTGATTTTAGCTTATTGAAATTTTAGTGGTGTAGGTGAATATAAAATCGGGCCAAGTTTGAAAACACTAATATCAATTATAGCCAGTTTCGGAACAGGAAGGGGCGGAGTCTTACTGGCGGGCTGGCGGAACTTGAGGGAAGGATTGACCAATGGCAGCGTTTGACCTCACAATGTCCAGAGTGGACGCCACCCCAGTTTATCACCAACTTTAAACTGGATACAAACGGGGATGGACGCGTCTCTGGACGCGTCTTGACATTGTAATGTCAAGCGCTGCCATTGGTCTATCCTTCAGTCAACTTCCGCCAGCCCAAGGATCGACCAATGGCAGCGTTTGACCTTACAATGTCAAGACGCGTCCAGAGACGCGTACGCCCCCGTCTATCACTTGCTTTATGCTCCGTTGGGCATGTTTTCTACTTGTTCCAATAACGTCCAGTCATCAAAATATCAAGCGGCAAATTATAATAGTCATAGTTGACACCAGATATAGAAATATATATACTGTTTCTTGTAGATCACACAAAGGCAACAAAAGAAATTACACATACACATTTTGAGTTTCATAGTAACTAAGCGAGTTTATAAATTAACTGACGTGGAGATGTCAAAATGATTTGTATGAAATAAAAACCGAAGTCAACTAGATTGATGATTCTCACCAGTGCTGCCAACTTAGGCGATTTTTTGCCTTTTAGGCTATCTCGAACGGTGTCGGGGCGACCAAAAATTGCGATTGGCGACTGGTCGCCGTTTAGGCTACTTTGGGTAAAAAAAGGGGCGACACAATTTCGAAGTAGATAAAGTTGTAAAAATGCATGTAGGTACTCAATGAAACTTAATATGTTTTTGTGACAAATAGTTGCGTTGGCCGATACCTCTGCTGCCATGGCAGCAATGTGCATAAATATTATTTAAAATGAGTTGGAGGTGTAAAAGAAGGAAACTGAAAAAACAATATTATTTCTTTAAAAAGTAGCATTTTAGGCTATCTGACTTTAAATTAGGCGATGTTAGGCTACTTCATAACTAAAAAAGAATTCGGCGAATTAAGGCTACTTGGCGCCAAATTTCTGGCGACTTGGACTGGTCTGGAGTTAGCAGCACTGATTCTCGCGGCCATGCTGAATTTCATTTTAAACCCGCGACCAACAGTGGGTTTTTTTATTACCTTAATACTAGCTGTCCCGGCGAACTTCGTACCGCCCCTTTTATGTGTTATTTTTTTTTTGTGTTTTTTGTAGTTATTCTGCTATTCGGGGCTGAGACAAATTTAACAAATCAGAGACCAAAAAAATCGGCCGAGCCGTTCTTGAGTTATAAATGGTGTAAACTAACCCGACTTTGTTTTAAATATATAGATAGATGTCCCTGAAAGTATGGATCAAATGGCACAGGCGTATAGCGGGGGTCGTTCCTGAACTTTTTGGCTTTATGAATATAGGTTCTATTTTTAATGAATACAAAGTTATGTTTTATTTTATTTTTTATAATAACGCATAGAGCCCACACACACAAATAAAACATACAAAAAGTAACTATCATAGAGAATAGTTTAAATATTTTTAACATTGTAGGAAAGTTGCCTTTCCTTGTGTAGTTCTCTGGATCAACTAGCAAACCTATGTACATTAGAGGTAAAATTGCACACACATTTTGTTCTAACAAACATTTTACTTGCTTTTTAAGTAATTTTCGTAAGAAAAAAATGTACTACTGAAAGCTGTTTCTGTATTACAAAAAGTTACCAATCTGAAACAAATTTTTTGAGATATATGTCATTAGGCTATTACTTAATACTTTTGAATTTATGAATATTTAAAACAATGAAATCGTTATTTTTGAATTTTGCAAACTTAAAATATTTTATTATTTTTAATTTGAGAATCGAATTATTTTCACCTCTTGACTATTGGTGGACGAACTAAGCTCTGTTAATTGATCTCAAAAAAAAAAAAAAATCTTTCTTTCTTCCTAAAAAAAAAACAAAAAATATTATATTAATAATTTAAAGTTACAGAAAACATTTTGAACACCTGTATTACCGTCAAAATAGGTCCAGCCATTTGAAATGAATGATGATGAAATGAAACTAGGCAGACAAATAGATAGATAAATTAAAATAAAGTTTAACGTTGTATGGAGATTTCGTCAACAGGATTTTATTTTCATATGCACACATTAAGTAGGTCTAAAAAAACTGAATTAATTTTATTCTGAGAAGAGAATGTGTTATAGACGTGTTTGAGACATTATTAATTCAAGAGCTGCGGTTGGAAGGACACTACAGGGTGAATTTTTAACATCGTAAGTTTCAATTTAACGTCCTAATTAAATATTCTCATAAAAGACATACATGTCACTTACTTGAGAACTATGAAACATAAATATATATAACATAAACTATGAAACATAGATAAATTAAACATTTTGACTAGTTATTATTTTTAAACAAAACTTTATTATAATATAAATATACCTAGTCATTCTGTATTTGTTTAGTAGTTCATCTTATAATACTTAGCATGTTAATTTATTCTGTACATAAAAAATACTGGGAAGTCTGGCATAATTTGGGTACAAAATGTTACATATTTTCCTTAAAGTAATGCGGTAAACAAAATTTCCTTTTTACTCGTACTTTGCAAAACATTGAAATACTCAATAACAATCATTTATTCATAGACCTTCTTTCGGGCACATATATTACTCAGTTATAAGTATACATATACTTATAGCTCAGTGACGGCAGCGCTTAGGTAGTGATTACCAAAGTAAAGCCACCTCCGCCGTGGTTGTGATTGGATGGGTGACCATTCCAACAATATTTAGTTTCATTTATCACAAGCATCTCCGTGCTTCGGAAGGCACGTTAATAGTTGGTCCCGGCTAATATGTCTTGATACAGTCGTGAAGCTTAGGGTAAGGTCAAGTCACTGGCCTTCTCACCCCTCTACTTATCTGCACAGGGCCTGTGTGGTGGAGTATGGGACACACACACCACCTCATAGTTAGAGGCCTGTGCCCTGCTGTGGGACGTAATATAGGGTACTTAACTTTACTTTATATCCGACTGTTTTTTTTTTCGTATGTATGTTATTTTGTTTAGTAGATCATACTTCAGAGGTGGTCTCATTTAAATTTTATCGAAATTGATTAAGCGCTTCTGAGAAAATCAACAAATATATACCCAGATAATGAATTGGTAGGTACCTACTTGTGCTAATATTATTTTTAACTTTTTAGTTTTTGAAGTCGGTTTACGTGATTGGTAAAACGATACATTACTCTCAGGAGGTGTTATAGGAGCAGAATTGCAGCAACATTTGTTGTTAGCCTACAATTTTGAATCGTAAAGCGTCCCGGGTTCGATTCCCGATTTGGGTTAGTTCAGATAAGAAACTTTTCTAAATTGGCTTGGGTCTGGGTGTACTGGGAAACGCCCCATTCAAGTCTGGTACGTGATAACACAAGGATGTAATGCCTTATTTTGAGACCAAGACAATTGCTGTGTAGCCGCATATTTTAATAAATCTTACACGGTTAAACAATCGGTGTCGCTGTTCACGAGCTATTATAATGCTCAAGCCGTTTTGCAAGGAATTCAAGTAGCTAAATTTTACGCCGTTAGTTAGTCAGTCAGTACTTAGAGAGTTATAGTGGCAAAATCTTACGCCGTTAGGCAGTGTCGCTGTTCACGAGTCACTAACTCATTATAGATAATGCTCAAGCCGTTTTGCAGGAAATTAAAGTAGCTAATTCTTACGCTTTGAAACAGGTTCGGTGTTCACTAGCCACAATAATGCTCCAGCTGGCCTAGAGAATTATAGTGGCTAGATTCTTCGCCGTTTAACAGTCAGTGAAGCTTTTTCACCTAACCCTATAATGCTGAAGGCTGCCAAATTTTTGCAGAGATATGAGGGTTATATAGATAGCTACTCAGGCTTTACACAGCAATCGAATGCAGCACTGAGTGTTTATTTATTCTGTAGCCAGAATAATGCTTAAGCTGGCCTACAGAGTTATAGTGGCTAAATCTTACGCAGTTAGACAGTCAGTGTCGCTGTCCACCGGCCACAATAATGCTCAAGCTGGCCTAGATAATTATAGTAGCTAAATCGTACGCCATTAGACAGTCATTGTCGCTGTTTTCTAGCCACAAAAATGCTTTTTTAAACTGTCATAAATAGTTGTATTGGCTAAATCCTATGCCGTTAGACAGTCAATGTCGCTGTCCACCAGCCACAATAATGCTCAAGCTGTCTTAGAGAGTTATAGTGGCTAAATCTTACGCCGTTAAATAGTCAGTGTCGTTGTTAACCAGCCACAATAATGCTCATGCTGTCTTAGTCTGTTCACGGACCGGAACCACTACTGCCCATACCTCAAGCCTATTAGCTTCGCTATTAGCGATAAGACCGCCTAAATTGTACATCTTTCTGTAAAAATCATGTGTATTTTACTTGTATGGTGTGCAATAAAGAGTATCTATCTATCTATCTCAAGCCCAAATTAAAACATGGTTGCGCGAAAGAACTAGAGAAACGCATTTAACAGAATAGAGAATCAGTGAAGGATGCAGGCAAACAAACAATGCAGTTCCGGTAGCATCAAATAAGCTTACCTGCAACCTCATGAGACTAAAAAAGGACAAAATCCGTAAGGTTTTAGGAGTTATAACCGGTCACTGTCCTCTAAACAAACACCTATTTGGGTCAATTTCAACAAGTCCATTTTTTTTGTCATTACGGTGAACTTTTTTATTTATAACTTTTTTTGAAATAATACCATGTAGTATTGTTATTTATGATATTGTTATGATTAATCTTTACTCGACATCAAATTGAGTTCATATACTTAGGAGATATAGTACTTTAAAATTTTGGTGTCACCGAAATTAAAGAATAGTTCACCGAAATGAAACTTCTCATCACCGAAATGAAAAACGCGAGTCACCGCAATGAAATTACTTATGCAGTCACCGAAAAAAACTAAACTGTTACCACGCAATGCACCTAAAATGCTGCTATCCTAGTTCCATAATTACTTACCTACGTTTTGAAGAGTGCTATCACACAGTACAGGTTATCCTTTTCTGACTATACTATAATGGTATTGAAAGTATTAATTAAAATGTACCATACATGGATATTAACTTATTTAAACTTAAATTCATTTAGGAACATGTGAGAATAAAACAACAAAAATAACAAATATATTGTAATAATCAACCATAAAAACTGAAAAGATAAAAACAATATCAACACATAAGTACCTAATCAGTTACTTTTGGAGTCGGTGCTATCCGATGAGAGTTTGAATGTTTTCGTTTGCACCGACTCCAAAAGTAACTGATTAGGTACTTATGTGTTGATATTATTTTTATCTTTTCAGTTTTTTGAAGTCGGTTTACTTTTTTTTATAAAATTTACTTATTTCATCTATTTTTAGTGATACATACAGTGATAATCCTCAACAATACGAATCTTTTCAGTGCAAACATAAGTTAACGGCTGAACACCGATTTCATCCCTTATTTACCCACCTTAGAGGTGAAAATTTTCCAAAAAATTTTCAATATACCATTTTTAAAGTATAAGCTATTCGATAAAGAAAGAATCATCAAAATCGGTTCACAAATGCCGAAGATATTGGGCAACATAGGTACAAAAATCAGTCTGCACGGATGGAGTTCATGCAAAGTTTGATGATTTTCTTATAGATCCCATCATCAGAACTTGATCAAATTTATATGGGACCATTCCGAAAGTATTCTCTTTCGAACAAAAAAAGAAGTATCGAAATTGGTTAACCTGGTAACGAATGATCGCTGAACATACATAAAAAAAAAAATAAAAAAAAACAAAGATACTGACGAATTGAGAACCTCCTCCTTTTTTGAAGTCGGTTAAAAATATACAGGTTGCACCCTTTCCATGTTCAAAGGGTCCAAACTCTACAGCCTGCTGACTATCCGCGCAGGATTGCATTCTGCAGAATCATGTTAAATAAAATAAGGGAAGACCTGCAATTTTTCAATAAAATGTTGTGAACGGATGATTCCTCATGCCAGAAAGATGGATATCTCAACATCCACAATCTACATAGCTAGCAAGTAGAAAACCCACATTTGATGAGGGAAGATCGGTCCCAAGTTCAATTTAAAGTTAACTTGTGGACTGGGATTATTGGCGGACAGGTGACCGGGCTATATGAACATCCAGCTACACTGATTAGTTATTAGATATAGTAGAAATTTACCTTAATTTTTTACAAAATGATTTACCCGGCATGCTAGGAGATATCAGTTTAGAAGTGAGGCGGAGAATGTGGCTTAAAAATGATGGGTGCCCAGCTCACTACGCAATAGTAGTAAGAAATTATTTGAATCAACACTACCCACAGAGGTGGATAGGCCGGCTCGGCCCTATTTTATGGCCACCCAGATCGCCGGATCTAAATCCCTTGATTTGTTTTTTATTGCGGATGTCTGAAAGACCTTGTCTACGCGAGACCAGTATCCTCAATAACAGAGTTGCGGACTCGCATACAAAATGCAGCTGCATACATAAAAACGTCTGGTTACGCGAGCCGCATCAAACATCTATATATATAAAAGAAGAAACTGACTAACTGACTGACATATCAACGGACAGCCCAAACCGCTGGTGCTAGAGATTCCAAATTTGGCATGTAGGTTTCTTATAAGGTCTAGAGGTGCACTAAGAAAGGGTTTTTCAAAATTCACCCTCTAAAGGGGTAAAATAGTAAAGTTTTTGTACTACAAAAGAAATGTGTAAGAATATTAACGAATATACACCAACGTGAGTCCTGTAGACCGCACTTTATCAAGCATCAAATTCTTACTCTAACATCTATTTACATTCTTGAGTCTTGCAAATTTGTAAGAAAACACACAGACTTATACTCCCCGATAAAAAGTATAAAACGCAATAATAGAAATCTAAATAAGCTAAGAGTACCTTTTACAAAATTAAAAATAGTTTCATCTAGCCCCCACACTATGTTGATCAAAATTTACAATCACATTCCAAATTACATTAAAAACTTAGAAAAACCGTCAATTTTTTATAAACGGTTAAAAACATTCCTAATAAATAAAAGTTACTATAACTTAGCAGAATTTTTCAATGATAAATATGTAATTTAACTGATAATATTCTTCGGTGGCACAATTCAATTTAATTTAATTTAATTTAGTATCTATAAATCTATAATTGTATAATGTTTGAAATGTACACTAATCTTATTATAACTTATTACTTATGAAATTTAAAAATATGTACATATGTCACTCTCTTGTTTGCTATGCCCTTGCAGGGCGTCACATGTATACCTTTATTTTTCTAACACCGCAAAATTGTAATGTGACATGCAATAAACGTTTAATTTGAATTTGAATTTGAAATGGGGGCCCAAAGTTTGTATGGGGAAACAAGATTAGTCAGACTCTTTTATTCAAAACTTCACAGGAGTGAGTTCTCCTTACGATAAATGAGTAAACATGTTTCAGATTTTTTGAAAAGTCAACTCCTAAAAAGGGGAAGGGGGCTGACAAAGTCTGAAAATCAACATGGGTATTTTCTATGGTCCCATAGAAAAAGTTGATATAATTTAGCCGTAGAATAATCCCTTAAAGTTTTATTTCACCTTTTCGTTACACACTGTATAATGTAAAATAAAACAAACGTAATCTCTTGTTATTTGTCTTCACAAAATCTTATTGTGTATTAGTCATTAATAAATCAAGTAGCACAAAAATCTATCTTTTGGATGGGGACACGACTCTAGCAAAAATATTTCGGAATTTAAACAACAAAGGTTAATATTTCGGAAACCGATCACTGAATCGAAAAATGGTCTTCACAACCTCGCAATATATTTGAAAGACCCATCCAACGATACCCCAAACGATGGGGTAGACTAAAAATAAATAATTCATCCCTTCTTTACGTGTAGGGGAGATACCCTAGAATTTTTGTTTTCAAGATATTATTGTACCATTCTGTCGGCGTGTTTAATGTTTATACTCGTGCAAAATTACAGCTTCCTAGTACAAACAGTATCTGTGCTAGGCCGTGGACTGACAGACGGACATGGCGAAAGTATAAGGGTTCCTTTTGTACCATTTTGGTACGGAACGTAAAAAAGCACGTGTTCAATATTTTTGAATTACGTTTAAAGTGGACTAATTATCATAATTTAGTCAAATAGCCTATTTGCCCA
The DNA here is from genome assembly GCA_963576865.1 of Anania hortulata. NCBI lineage: Eukaryota > Metazoa > Arthropoda > Insecta > Lepidoptera > Crambidae > Anania > Anania hortulata. The sequence continues at coordinate 2,174,570 of OY756417.1, read as the reverse complement.
CGCGAGCAACAACTGAGATTATTCTTTTAACTAGTAGCTACATTTTAGTCCCCAAAACAAATATATTCCTTGTGCAACTAAAATGTAACAAAAGAAATTATGGTCTGTTTTTCACCGAAGTGAAATAATTTGTCACCGGAATGAAAAAAGAAAACACCGAGATGAAGATAAAAATCATCGAAATGAACAACTTCTCACCGAAATGAAAAAAAATCACCGAAATGATATTTTTTCTCATTTCGGTGTCAATTTAGGTCACCGAATTCACCGGAATGAGATCACCGTCATGAAAAACAGCCAATAGAAGTTAACACTACAAGCACAGTATTTATGATAGAAATAAATTGATACTACCTACTTGATCGGGCGACATTAAGTAAAAGTACATATATTTAATAAACATATCGGATCATTGGATCACAACTTTTATCCACTCACGTGAATGAAAAAAAAAGCGGTCCCAAGTCACCGGAACCCACTACTTACGTTTTTGGTGGGAACACCAGACAAGCAACACGCGTCCTCTCACATCAAGCGCTTAGGCGTCCCTGGTGCGCAAGTTTACTGCGCAGTAGCGAGAAGCTAGTGTTGTTGGATGCCTAGATATTCGCGTACAACGAAAATTCACCGCGGTGAAAAATCTAATTTGGACACGTGAATTTGTACTTACCATTCATTAAATACAACAGATTTTGTAATGAAGTTTCCGCAATAAAGTACTGCCACTATTTAGGATTTAAATAAAAAAAAGGAAATCCCTAAAAAATCAACTGTTTTTATTATATGATTAAAAGTATACTGAAAAACAAATTGTGCCGCTTCACCGGTATGAAAAACTTAGGTGTTTATATATTTTTTTTCCTTATTAGCGACAATCATAATGGAAAAATATTTGTAGGCTGCTGTAGGAGACAACATTTTTCATCTAAAAAAAAATATTACAAGTTAAAAGTGCCATCCTGCACTAGCAGTTTCAGCCATGCCGTTTACGATTTGGTGCTGGGAAAATCACCCATTTAACCCTTTTATAGTTATGAGTGCTGAGTCTGAACAGATAGCTACCAGGCATTACGCCTGAAAACTAATACAGCACTGAGTGTTAATTTCATCTGTAGTAAAGCACTAATTATGAGGCTGTCATATGCTACTTGGGTTATCTAGCGCGTATATCTATGTATTTATCTAGGCTGAAGGGTCTCACAGCAACGTGTCTCCGAAGGGTATTATGAGTTAAACTTAAATACAAAGCAAAATAACAAAATGCTAAATTAAAAGACGACCTCCACAACTGAGAGGTTCGATTCCCGGTCGGGTCAATGTATAAAAACGAACTTTTCCATATTGTCTCGGGTCTCGGTGGTGTGGTACCGTCGTTGTTTCTGATTTCTGTTACAATTGCTTTGGCTAGTTACCTTTGGATCAGAGTTGTGCGATTGTCGCACTTGGATTGGCGTAAGAACAATGATTCAGGAATAAAGGAAGTGGGCTGTATAGTTTTGATGTTTTTGGAAAATTTTATAGTAGGTTCGTTCAGTCCCTGAAAATTGATGGGTAATAGCAGCTTCACCAACCTTAAAGTCGACTCCCGCCACGGACGGTAGCCGACCAGCAAACGCACGGCGTCTAGGGCGAAAAGCAGCTTGTTTGGTCTTCAGGAACAGATCGACGTGGATGCACGGCAACACACGCGTAATAAATTAATAAAGACACGGTCTTATTAGTGTGAACGTCACACGATGACTGGCAGAGAGCGAGAGCAGCACACGGGTGCCCAGCAAGCCCGGAGTCGATCGTCGGAACGATAGTAGACAAATAAAATTGCGAAGCAAAAGTGCGATTACTTGCCAATATTGTTACAAGGACTGAACAAGAGCAATGTATGTGATGGTGTGTAATATTTATTTATCTAGGCTTAATGGTCTCACCTGGGTCGTCGGTGCATTGACTGCCTCGGTCGAACACACTTTCTCTCACTGATGCAATTATTAAGACCAGTCCTTGAAAACGGCTGCGTGTATGTTGTTTGACTGAAAAAAGCGTTATCTATTCAATCTATGAAAAAAAAATCAAAGAAATGAGAGAATGTGAAGAGTGTTCCGTATTTTGTGTAGGTTTTCTTTTAATAAAAAAACCAGTCAAGTGCAATTCGGACTAGCGCTCCGAGGGTTCCGAACAAACTTGTAGTATAAAGTTTGGAAATTAACAGAGGGCCTTCCCTTCTTATTTTTTTACTAAAATAAGCATGAAAACTTCAGAGTGCAAAAAAAAAAAAAAAACGCCTGTATAAGACCAAAATCGTAACGTGGAACTAACTAGCGTAATTACAATGCGCAAACTGGCAACGACGCTTTTCTATCTCGCTCACACGGTGAGAAAAGGGTCGGACGTTCATATTTTTTAATGAAATTTTAAAAATTCCTTATTTTCATTTTTTAATTTAAAAACAATTTTATTTCATATGGAATTATTTTTTTGTATTTGTGTACGCCATGGTATTACGGGTTAAGGCGTTCCGCCTTTCGTTATTTAACATCCTGTATCCAGGAGACGTATTTTTGAATCATGTGAATTCAAATCTGAACACGAAATCGTAAGATTCGCATGCAAATTCCTTTAATTTTAATTTCCTTGTAATTGTCAAAACATGTGGCATTCGATAGTGTTGACTTAAAGTATAATTTGTTTTACAGCTCCTAGGAGTAGCAAACCTGCCCCCCTGGCATGACTACTAAAACACGATATGTCATAGCAATTTATCGAAAGCAACGGTCAATTTAAAAAAAAATTGTAGGACGCCATGTTTATTTTTATCGAGACAGCAATCTTATTATGCGACTTCACCGGCACGGCGATTTAACATGGTGGTTATATCTATCAGATTTTTACAGTTGGTGTGGATAAATCGCTATATCATAATAAATTGTGTTTTAGTGGTCATGCTAGGGGGGCTGGTATCCGATATTAATTCCAACTTGATACCTCCACGCGTTCCTTAAATGGTCTTTCTTGACAGACAGACAGACGGACGAAGAACGAAATGTCGACGAATCTTGTAAGAGTTCTTAAAGCTGGTAATAAACGGGGGCGGACGCGTCTCTGGACGCGTCTTGACATTGTGAGGTCAAACGCTGCCATTGGTCGATCCTTCCGTCAACTTCCGCCGGCTCGCCAGCGTGACTCCACCCCTTCCTGTTCCGAAACTGGCTATAATTGATATTAGTGTTTTCAAACTTGGTCCGATGTTAGATTTACCTACACCATTCGAGTTTCAGTAAGCCAAAAACTATGTATGGTCAATCCGGAACAAGAAGAAAGAGTCGACTGTCAAAGCAGTGTCGAAACGCGTCCGGCCCTCGTGTATCACCAGTTTAAAGTACCTCTTTTACTTTTGAGGTACGTAACCTTAAAAATGGTTTTATGCGACCGCTCACATTTTAATTGGAAAAAACTTGGTTGGTGCGTTAATGTGGCCCGGCGGGCCCAGGTCTGTTACGTAAAGGTCAGTTCACACTGAGACGCGACGTGACGCGACGATACTGGAAGAGAGTGAGAGAGAGAGACGCATCGCAACGTTGCGAGGCACATCGTAAAATCGTTGGCATAACAACGCCTCGCTGCGCAGCGGGGCGCCGCGCGGCGCTGCGGAACGTGTCTACTACTACGCAGTCTACATTGCAAGCACATAGTACATGAGAACGACGTATATTTGGATGATAATGTACCCGCATTATGTAGATCGGGGACAAATAGTAGAGAAATAGAAGAGACAAGTCGCCACGGCGGCGGTGTCGCGCTGCGTCGCGCGGCTTCGCGAGGCGCAGTGCAGCTCTTGCAAGCTGCGCGTACCGGCGATGCACCGCTGCCTCGCGATGCATCGCTATACGCCGCGAGGCATCTCGAGGCGCAGCGCTGTGTGGTGCAACTTATTCTGAATTCTCACAATGAAATGTGTATCTTTTCGTGTAGTCAATGAAGTATATTTTGAACCGCTCTATTAAAATGTGCGCGTAGTGTCGCGTCGCGTGATCGCGTCGCGTCTCGGTGTGAACTGACCCTAACTACCAAAATTATTAAACCTAACTTATGGAGGGTAGAGGTAAGGAGTATTATGTTCGTTTTAAAAAAGTGTCCGTCAAAGTGCGTTAGATAAGGTGGCGTCAATAGCTACAGGGTAAATTGTTCAAATGTTTTTCTAAAGGATGGCTTTATCCTCCTTATTTAAAAGTCAATGTATAAAAATGCTCTAACTCGGCACTCCACATTCGGCAGACTTACTTCCCACTTCCACGTCAAAGTACGAGTATTCGATCACCTTCCCATCTTTCATCATGACATAGTCCTTATACTCGGCCGACCGACCGGCGCGGTACTGTTCGTTATAAACCGTATTTTACCTGTTGTCGTGTGTGCACTACTCTAATTTAATAGTTATTATATGTTCTCTGGTAAATTAAAAAAAAATTGGCGGGTAGCAGAACACGACAGCTGTCGACGGTAGAAAAATAAATAATGTCAAAGTCAGCAAGTTGCCAGTGGTCGCGTCGAGTGTGAGTGGACCTGTTTGCGTATTTTTGTGCAGTTTCTTGCTTTAAGTGTTTATTTTCATATTATATTAAAACAATTGTGAACTTGTCTTCTTTCTAATGGTGTAACCTACTGTGACCAATGCGAGTGTAATCCGATATATGAAGGTGAAATCAAAACCTCGAATTGTCGAAGGTAGGCAAGGTTTATATATAATTATTAATGGTCGGAATTAGTAAAACTATACATTAAATGAAAGGTTGTTTTATATACTACAGAAATAACAGGTTTTTAAACAAATTGATATTAATTTTCGATACTATTTCATCAATTTTGTTTGCGGCGCGCGGGGTATACGGCAATTATTCTTAGGCCGGGTGTTTAGTTTTAACTATATTTCGTGAGAACAACAATATTTGTTAAAAGAATTATATGTCATTAGAAAGGTATTGAAACACACTTTCATATTAAAAATATTTAAATTGTAAGAATTCATAACTTTAGAAGTTATTGCGAAAAAAAGTTGACAATGTGGTAAAAATTTGACAGCTCGCCGATTTAAACTCGTGAAATTAAATTAACGGCACTAATTTGATAATAACTTTCAAAAAAGAAAACAACACTAATGAATCTAGCTATACGACAGTATTTTTTTTATTTTTTTAGCTTATGCAGATACTTAGCAAAAAGCTTTTACAAATCGCGCATAAGTACGCGCTCGCGCATAGGCGTGCTGTCACAAGCCGTATCGTACCAGAAAAAATGCGTCGCGGAGGTTTATCGTGTTAGTGGCTTCAATCCGTCAACAACTGCTACATTTATACCATACCCTTTTGCTACGCTAGCGCCATTTTGGAGCATTTTGGAACTGTTATTTGCTGCTATAACTGGACACTTTTTTAACTTTCCGCTTGTAAGAAAGAGATAGTATTCCTTACCTCTACCCTCCTTAACCTAAATCATGGAGCACATACCCTTATTATAGTAGAAATGTCATATAATTTGTTCTACAAAATGTATCTCCATTGTTTAATCTAAGCTGTAACTATACTGTTTCAGTATAGGCAAAACTTGACAGGACTGACAAGTCTAATTTCACACTAATTATAAAGGTCAGTTCACACCGAGACGCAACGCGAAGCGAGGCTCTGCACACATTTTAAAAGAACGACTTTAAATACATTTTATATACTACACGAAAAGATAAATTTCATTGAAATGTGTATCTTTTCGTATACGAAAATATATAAAGCTACTCAAAATATAATTTATTACTATAGTAAATATAATCGCTCTATTAAAATGTGCGCGCAGCGTCGCGTCGCGTCGCGTCCCTGTGTGAACTGACCCTAAGTGAAAAATCACTTAATAGTTTCAGAGAAAGATGGTTCGTTTTGCTGCTCCATATGGTATGTGTTCGATGGATTAAGCTGGATTCAAACGGCGACGGACGCGGCTCCGGACCCGTCTTGACATTGTAAGATCAAACGCTGCCATTGATCATTCCTTGGGCAGGCGGAAGCTGACTGAAGGATCGACCAATAGTATAGTAATATGATAGTTTGTTTAGTACCAATTACAATTTATTTTGGACCTTTACCGCACCCATTACCTGCTTTCTGCATGACCCAAAGGTTGGCTGGTAGAGAATGCCCTTGGCATTATGTCCACCTGTTGTACATTTTAAAGTTTGTGCAATAAAATTTTAAATAAATAAATAAATAGCAGCGTTTGACCTTACAATGTCAAGACGAGTCCGGAGCCGCGTCCGTCGCCATCTGTCACCGGCTTTACACTTACATGCCAGGCAGTGGAGACTGCGGTTTCCTTTTTAATCGAGTTATATTTCGATCGTATGCCCATGAAGTAGATTGTGTTGGGGAGTAGTTTTGACTGAAATTCAATTGTATTGTTAATGGGTCTGACGCATGACGTCCGCCTCTTCATGAGATTGCTTGACCTACCCTTGTTTCTGGTATCGCATTCGTCGACTCTTCGCTTTCTGTTCCGAATTGCGCATACATCGATTTCAGCTTACTAAAGCACGAGTGGTGTAATCGAATATTAACTTGGACCAAGTTTTTGGAATGGTTTCCATACAAGAAGTGGGTCTGGTTGGCGGGCTGATGGAAGCATCGTCATCATTTCAGCCATAGGACGTCCACTGCTGCACCAGCCAAATTTTTTCTAGGCATTAGGTATCCTTCATAGATTATAGGTATTTATAGAAAAAAATAGGAATGTCAAGTTTTCAACATAAAATATTTTCCCCAATATAATTTTCAATTTTATGTGGTTACTGCTTACCGTAAACATTAGGCTAGCTAGATACATGAATGCTCGGGCGGCGCGAGGGCAGCGGCGCGCGGGCAGCGGCACGGGGTTGCCATGACGACGGCCTCGTGTCAGCATCCATCCAGCATGACGGAAGGATCTTCCAATAGCAGCGGGTGTTTTAGGTCAAGGGAAGCAGAGTGGGGGCAAAGTCGAGCAATATCAAGAGGGGTCCGTCCGTGCTGATAAACGGAAGCGGACGCGTCTCTGGATGCATCTTGACATTGTGAGGTCAAACGCTGCTATTGGTCGATCCTTCCGTCAACCAGCCAGCCCGCCAGCAAGACTCCTCCCTTTCCTGTTCCGAAACTGGCTATAATTGATATTCGTGTTTTCAAACTTGATCTTATATTCATTTACCTACACCACTCGAGTTTCAGTAAGCTAACATCGATCTATGCTCAATCTGGAACAAGAAGCGAAGAGTCGACTGTTAAAGCAGTGTAAAGACGTGTCCGGCCCCCGTGTATGACCAGTTTAAGGCTCAGTCAGGAATTTTTCAGTACTCCATACAAAACGGCTCTGGACAAGCCCGGATTCAATACGATTTGTATAGGGTTCTGAAAAATTCCGGATACATGTAGCCCGAGCCTTAGAGTGTATACGCACGGGTGACTTTTGTCGCCTTGGCTCTTTTGTCACTCCTAAGAAATCCTTAGATATGTCTTAGATATCTTGAGATATCCTTGGATTTTATGAGTGACAAAAAAGTCACGGCGACAAAAGTCACCCGCGCGCACACTTAGATCTAAGATGTAGGGTCATTTTTCTAACCTGACCTAACGTACATATATGATTATAATTCGTGACTAGAGTTGTAAAGTGTCCGTCACGTTATAAATGTCTGACCAATATGACCGAGCAAATTGGACATTTTCTCAATGTGATCGGACATTTTGGACATTTATTGTCACTAACGTCACATTCAATTCTATTGACAAACTATGAAAAAAAATTTGGTCGCAAATAAGTGCATTATCTTTCTGCACGAACAAGCTCAAAAGCGTTACGCGCAAGTTTTTGTTTTTGTTAAATCCAGATCAAATTACATGTTTTATTGTATGTTTTTATTGTCAAATACATAACATCTAAGACTTATTTTAGAGGAATTCTTCTTATTTTTTAGTTTATACTAAAAAAAATATGTGACCATCGTGACAATAAATGTCCAATGTGACCGAGCATTTATCATAAATGACGGACGCTTATAGCATATGACCGTCAATTTACAACTCTATTCGTGACCTATCAAGTTTTGGTTTTGGTATTCGCCATTTATGTCCTTGTTAAACGGATGATGGACTCTTGACATTGTGGGTCCACTTCAATCAGCCCGCCAGCTAGACCCCAGCCCCTTCCTATTCCGAAACTGGCCATAATCGATATTCGTTTTTTCAAACTTGGCCTGAGTCATACACTTATAATACGCTACGCTTAGTCTGAATTTATATTCGCCTACACCACTCGAGTTTCAGTAAACTAAAATCGAAGTATGTTTAATCCGGAACAAGAAGTGAAGAGTCGAGTGTGTCGGTCAAGCAATGTCAAGAGGCAGCCAGCTTCCATTTGTCAGACCCATTAGTTCCGAGAGTGTCAGCAAAGTGAGTGTTTCCTTGGGTCGCGGCCACTATCGCCTATTAGCTTAATTTTATGGCACGGACTATATACATCCGGAATTTTTCAAAACTCCTTCCAGGCTCCGGACAAGCCCGGATTCAATCCGTTTTGCATGGGGTTCTTAAAAATGGCTCCGGACAAGCCCGGATTCAATCCGTTTTGTATGGGGTTCTGAAAAATTCCGGATGTATGTAGTCCGAGCCTAAGTCAGTAGATGGAAGTTCCATCATAGAACTCGAGATTCTTAATTAAGGAACTGGGGATTCTTGATTATTTAAAATGACAAATATTTATGATTATTGATAATATTTTTAGGCGTTAATCGTTGTCAAACCTGTTTATTAAATTATTCTGGTTCCTCAATGATTCATGAAAGAAAAAACGGATATTTTGTAAACTATTTTTAGCGTAGATTCATTTCTAATTCATAAAATTTAAATAATATCTAGCATTTCTCTTAGTCTGAAGGTGGCTGCGCGGGAAACCATAATATTTTGTTGCGCGGCCACAAATAACATTGAGTAACTTTTTAAGTATTATAGTACTATTTTTTCCTACGAAGTACCAGATAGTAGCCTTACTGCAGCATTTACTGACTTAAAATTAAACTAATTGGCGATAGTGGCCGCGACTCATGGCAACACTCGAGCAAAGTGACCTTTAAAAAATTTGGTCGAGACAAGTGCGAGTCGGACTCGCTCATTGAGGGTTCTGTACAAATTTGTAGGTACTTACCTTACCTACATTTATAAATAATTCAAAAATCGAGTCTCGCAGTTAAGCTACAATTAAAAAAAAATATTACAAACGTATAGTTTTCCGTTTTTTCTCTGAACTTGTGGTATAAGACGATATTATTTGCCAAATTTTATAGTTCTAGGTCAACGGAAGGACCTTTAAATTTTGATTCCCTTGAGTGTCGAAATATATGTTTTTGCGGCATAAAGCTGGTGACAAACTGCGACGGACGCGTCTCTGGACGCGTCTTGACATTGTGAGGTCAAGCGCTGCCATTGGTCTATCCTTCAGTCAACTTCCGCCAGCCCAAGGATCGACCAATGGCAGCGTTTGACCTTACAATGTCAAGACGAGTCCGGAGCCGCGTCTGTCGCCATCTGTCACCGGCTTAAACAGCAGTATCTATATACCTTAACTTAGAAGTTTGTTTTTTTCACAGCTTCAAGGGTCTATAAACCTGTGTATATGGTTTTAATTTCAACTTGATACCTCTACGCGTTCCCGAGCTAAAGGTCTTTACAGACAAACAGACATTCAAAGTGATCCTATAAGGGTTCCGTTTTTTCCTTTTAAGGTACGGAACCCTAAAAGGAAAAGTTATACTGAGTCCTGCGCACTCTTTCCTATACCCCAATCTGTGCGAAGACGCTAAGCGTAAGAACTCACGGAGCGGTTTTCACCCGCGCCCGCCGCTGTTGCGGCAGCTGCTGTAGAATGTAGATTTATATGCAAAAAGTAAGAGCACGACGATGCGTTTTACACCCGCGGCGCGCGCGGTAGTTCGCGGGTCCCGCGGCACCGGCGGGCGACTTGTATTAGAATCGCGCGGGCGGTCTCGTGAGTTTTGAAATAAAACAGATGTCCCGCCGCCGCTGCGGGCGCAGGACAACATCGTTCGGTGAGTTCTTAGCGTAAGTGTACTCTGCTAAGAAAAGAGCAGCTTTCAATTCTTCTTGACTGACTTACCTAGCATTATTATACATCCTAGAATTTTTATTTGCAGGTCTTCTGTAGCGGTGGTCGGTCAAAGATTGGGAGTACGGCGCTGGATACCTCATTTTAATCATTTTACTAAAATTAAATTTCATAAATTACTTTACTGCATTAAAACAATACAAATGTGAAACTTAAAAAATATTCTCACATAGATCTAGGTTTTTTCTGTGTACCGGTGTCCTTTTTATCATTGATAATTTTAATGTTTTTATTATTTTTATTTGTTTTTTTCTTAATCATTTTGGAAAATGTCTGCAGTCAATTCATACTTTTTTAATTTTGCCGGGTCAAGACATTCAATTCCACGCATAGAAAGTCCTTTTTGCGTCATATTTTTTATTACAAATAAGTTATTCAGTAAATAAACAAACATGTAAATACCACCCTAATAAACAGTTATATTATTTCAAGATTCTCTAACTATCCAAATACCGTAGGTAACGATTAAAATTAAAAAAAATTACAAATTCAAGGCATCATGTTTCCTAGAACGGAACAACATTATGAAGTTACCAAACCAAATTTAAAAAATATTCCTACATTCAAGGTGATTGATTGTGTGCACTAAAGAAAAATAGATATTGCTGTTTCCCTGATGGATAAACACATAGTTCTTAAAGATGGACCGTTCTTGTATTGGGAATATTCCCCGCATGTGCAATGTTCAATGTTCATCTACTTATTCTTCTAAGAAGATTAAATAAGTAACATTAATTAATTCAAATTCGTTGATGCGGCGAACGCGGTCCTGCGTGAGTTCGAATCATGCAAAGGGATGTGTTTGTGTGATAAGCACAAGCATTTGTATTAGACTGAATCATTTTTTTTGTGTGTTTACGAATGTCTATCCATTTTATTTTAGTCCTATCCTAAACTCCCCACAGTACAAGCTCTGCTTATCCATGGTCCATACCTCTTGTGGTTATTGACTAATGTGTAATTATTTAAAGTATTTATTATTGGATAAACATATGAAAAACCATTTCTATTCTTCAGATCTAAAGGTCGATGGAGGATCGATTTGTGATAATTAGTAAAAGTAAGTAATGGGCTTAGTAAATCTTTGTCAACTGAATCAAAGAAAATATGTCAAAATATCTTTGACTTAATTATTTTATTACATCTTTGTTTGTAAGCAACCAACTTCTGACTGGCTAATAAATGTTCATCATCTGTTTTGCTGCCACTTAATACTGGTAAATAGTTTGTTGTTCGTTAATAACTTCGTACAATAATCATTCTATCCTTAATAATTACTGTTGTCGCTTTTCGTTGAATAACAGTAAAAAATTAAATATTCTGGTAATTGGTATTTCAATGTGTTTTTTTTTACAAGTACTTAAAATTACTTATCCACTGCGAAAATATTACTGTGAATTTCGTTATTTATTATTGATGGTCTCTGTAAGTTATGTTACACCAAACAGTGTATTGTGCATACAAACACAAGACACTAAGGCAAGATGTTTCATTTGGGTATGTCATGCATGTCATGTCATGATAAAAAATTTAAATTGCAAAAAAACATTTACTAAAATTTTATCTTTTCTTACTTACTGCTTTGGGACCATCATATTACTATTATACATGACATATTACAATACTCACGGCCAAAATCGACTGTTAACATCAAACAGATGGTAACATTTTAAAAAAAGGAAGTTAATAACTTAAGCTGGTATCATTCCAGCTGTCAAATGTCAAAACGAATTGTGACAGTGAGACTTCAAGTGACGTGTGATTGGTGGTGGTTTTTATACGGCTTGCGTGCTGCTGCTTGCCTGCTGCTATTCGTCTTTGTACGCCGGCCCGTGCATCGCTGTATAATAATCTGTGTTCGCTATCATTATACTAATAAACACCTAGTCGCATAATTACTGAGTGGTCGTGTAATTATAATGTGAATCTTATAACGTGCAAGGCCTAGGTAAGCTAGAATTATCCAATCTACGATAAACTAAGTAGGTAGGTAAAGGTCATTGTTTGTTGATCCAGCTAAAATTAAAATAATGTCGGTGTGTTTGTGTGGCGCGCTGTGTCCGTGTGCGTTAGTGTGTGTAAACGTCAAAATTCTCAGAATTTGCTTCGGACGGGAATTCGTTGTCGCTCGATACAGGTAAAATCGTGGGGCTACGAACGTAAAACAAGGGTAGAACAATAAAAATTTAGATGTAACAAGTGGCTGTATGTGATTAACTGTGAATTCTTTAGTCCGGACGAAATTAAAAAGTGAGAACTTAACTTGTTTAAAAACTTCTTCGAGGCGTTTTTGTTTTGAATAATTTATTCTGGTTTCTTGGAGAACTATACGAAATGGCGTATGTATACTATAGCAAATTTCCTTATTATTATATATTAAAGTTGCATGCCTATGTAATACTGATTTGTCGTTTTGTTTATTTGTTAATAATGAGTCATACATGAATGGCAAATATCTTTAAGCTTAAGGAAAATGTTAAGATTAATCATAGACTAATATTAAATTTATATAGCTACCCTCGTATTTTTTATTTAAATTAATTTTCTTTTTTGAGAATAAGTCTCTGTTGAGTTATCAACTGAGGTCGATAACAATAAAATGAAACAAAATTTTATTATTCAAATTAGTTATTAATTAACTGATGCTATTAGTTTAATGCTCTTTCACATTACTTAGATAAAAATAGATAGCTCTTGAATTAACATTTTGTCCTGACAATCACATTGAAGTAGTGGAGCGTTAATTCCAGGGATAAGCAATATTAGAAAAACATCGATATTAACATCGATGTTAACCATCAATTTAAAAACACTTATGCACAATAGTCATCTAAAAGAAAACATCGATGTCCGTAAACGTTGATGTATTGGGTGTTAAAATAAACAATCTACTATTTTATTTCTTAAATGTATTAATTACATAAGCGAACAAGAAATAAAACTTTCCCACTGTTTTTTGTTTGGTTAATAACAGAAGTTTTCGCTTTAATGTTGATACAAATAATGACAAGCTTAACATATTTAATGTGTGCCTTGGCCTTTTATATTATACTAACATTTAATAAAATTAACTAGTGGAATGTGGAAATTTCGATGTCAGATATTATTTTGATACCATCAATGATTCGATGTTTTGGACGACTTAACATCATCGTCAATGTTTTTTTGCTTAAATCAATGAATATTGAACATCCCTATATGACTTAACATCGATGTATAATCGTTGATGTATTTTTGCTTAATATTGATGAATATTGAACATCCCTAGTTAATTCAATAAAAAGAGTCCCAGGTTCTATTGTCCATTCGGGTCAATTTAGAAAATGATCTTTTCTAATTCGGCTTGTGTCTGGGTGTACTGAGACGCCACTAGCAAATTCATTAACTACTACCTTGCAACACGAGTATGTTAGTGCTTACTTTATGATTCGGACAATTGTTTTGTTGACAGATATTTTATGTATTCTGTTCCTGCAAAATCAAATACTATTTTTATTTTTATTTTATTCTATTAAAAGGCGCACACAATAGCAAATTTATCTAAATCTCTATACAACATTCTTTTGGATTTACCCTAAATTGAAGATATATAAGTAAGTCCGCCTCAGGTAACATGTTAATTTTTTTTTCCAAATTATCACTTTAAAAAAAAAAAAAACTATTTCTATGCACTTGTTGTCTTAAGACAAGTGGCAACTTCTAATGTTTTTACCTTTATATTGATTGAGGCGACTATGTGCGTAACATTAAAGGCGCTATCTGTCGTACTAATGAAAACGCCATACAATTGTATAAATTGTTATAACTCCGACACAGTGAGACATTTTTGTTGTTCGACAAACACATTCTTTGACTTTAAATTGTTGGTCAAAGTTATGGGAATAAAAAAACACCTTGTATATAAAACAAAGTCAGGTTAGCTATATACCATTAAATCAAAACTGGCAAGACTGATTTTTATGATCTTTGATTTGTTGGATTTGTACGGAACCCTCGTTTTGCGAGTCTGACGCGCACTTAGCTGTTTTTTCATTTACTGTTTCTTGTTTCAGATAAACAATAGAAAACAACAAGTTGACTGACAATAACTTTTAAATTGGTAAGCATATCTATTGACCAGTATTTATTAGTTTGTTAAACATAATATTAACATTACATTTGACCTTAAATTACTTCTAGTATTTGACCATTGTGACTAGTCAGATTCAGTCATTTTGACCATCTCCGTTGCCGAGAGGCGAGCATACCAGACTTGGTGTCGCTATCTATGAGGTCCCGGGTTTTATTCCCGGTCGGTTCATAGGATCAGAGCAATGTTATATAATGTAATGTAATATAAAAAAAAAACGCTTTTTTACGCATAACCAAATTATATGCTGCTACCGGTCAAATTACTGTATCCTAAATTCAATAGGAGAGTACAGGCAAAACTAATTTCAGATAACGAAAGTAGTGTTGCCGCTCGATAGATCAATATTGATTGTCTATCGATAGCCTATCGATTGTCTATCGATAGTTGAAGGAAAAACGATACTATCGATAGTCTATCGATTCTATCGATAGTATCGATATCTCTTTTACTGCAATACTATCGGTAAACAGCAATAGTATAGTTTCAATCGCTGCCAACCAATGAACTATCGATAGTATCGATACTATCGATAGTTTTATACTATCGATAGTGATATTTATTTCAATAGTATTGCATTCAGTATGCAGGCATAATGAGTGGTATATTCAACGAAATCTAATTAATTAACTAGTGTATTTGACTTTATTTAAATAAACGTTTAGTTTTTTTTAAATAAAGATGGCAATTCTTTGAATTCTTAGGTGGCAATACTATTGAATTAAAGCTCACTATCGATAGTACAAAACTATCTATAGTATCGATACTATCGATAGTCTTCTCGATATTGAAGAGCGATAGTATCGATAGTTCATTGGTTGGCAGCGATCGAAACTATCGATACTATCGATAGTATTGCTGTTTACCGATAGTATTGCAGTAAAAGAGATATCGATACTATCGATACTATCGATTGTCCTATCGATTGTACCTATAGATGAATTTAGCGTTCAACTATCCATTGCAAAACTATCGATTTTTCGGCAACACTAAACGAAAGCGTGTTTGGCCTTGTGAACCTATGCCTAGCAATGAGATTAAATAGAAGGTTTTTATCAATTTTTATTATAAGGTTTTCAAATGAAATAATTTTAGCACGTGCCGCTACGGCCCTTAAGAATACACTCTCTCACCGCAAACAGGAAGCGTGTCGTAAGATGCGACTTATTCCTATAGCACGAGACGTAGCAGCGTCTGCGTAAGAAATCTTATAAAAAACTGCGCTCGCCAACCCGCCTGCTAAGCGTGGCGAGTATTGGCAATCCCCCCCTCTTTTCTGAGAGGTCCTATGTTCAGCAATGGACGTCCTACGGCTGATCAATGAAAAAAATAAAATTTTAGCACTCCATTATAAATTTTTTGCAGAATCAAAATGTCGCTTTGGGCCAGAGCGCAGCAGCTTCCACCCGAGAGCCTTCAGAAGGTAAGTTCGTACGATATTTTATCATCGTTAACTCGTAGACAGAATGCTATGGCCCATACTTTTTTCTTGTAGCGCTTAGTCGCTAATATGATATATCATATCGTGTACCACCAAGTCATGCTATGGTCTTTTTTATCAAATCGTGTTTTGGTGCTGGACTGAGTGGCCGCGACCCGCCACTGCTGGCAGCCACTCGCGACTAAGTGGCCGCGACACGCCACCGCTGGCCTGGCAGCGACTCGCGACTAAGTGGCAGCGACATGCCACCTCAGGCAGCCACTCGGGACTAAGTGGCCGCGACATGCCACCTCTGGCAGCCACTCGCGATTTAGTGGCCGCGACATGCCATCATTGGCGCGCCACACAAACATCGTTAGACTGTACCGTAGAAAGAGTGTCCACCTGTGGCGGCCACCGGCCACTCTTGGTGGCCAGTGACCGGTGGCTCATCCGCGCGGACCCTTAGGGTTTTCCTGAACTATGCCAATGATTTCTGTCTTTCGTATTTAGTTACCCTTGTCTTCGTTTACATCCTGGTTAGGAACCGTTATAGCTAATGGGATAGTTTCCTAAAAAAAATCTAATTAGTCCGTCAGTTGGATTAACAGAAAATATTAGACACGTATTTTTTCTTTTTTCAATCAAACAAAAAATGATGCAGATATAGCCCGTTAACGTTCTGCGTAACGTCACGCCTTGCGACACTTTTTAGCAAGGCGTGACGTCACGTGCTCACTTTGATGCACTTTATCTTCGTTTTTTTTGTTTAATTGACAAAAGACAAAATATGGGTCCAATATTTTTTGAAAATCTAACTGACGGACTAAATAGAACAGTCTTTTTTAGACCCAGGAAACTAGCCTATTGTATAACGCTTTTATTTACTTGACTATTGATCTTATTATTAAGTAGTCAGTCAGCACCACTGACCTATGACAACCTGGACTAGCTGCTGTAAAAACAAATTCATGCCTATTTGATGATCGCCATTTTGGCTCTATAGGCCACGCACTGTATAGGCAGATGCAAGCGTTCCATGAAACTAAATTAGTAACATTGGCACACAAAATTAGCTGTCATTTGTATTGGAACCCTAGTCCAGGCATTACAGGTCAGCAATGGTCAGCACCATAACTAATACTATTAATACTATTTGTAAGCTAAAGTGGGAGTGGCACGTGTGTAGAATGCATCCAGATAGGCGGGCCCAAACCGTCATATGATGGACGTAAAACGTCCATCCCTGTAGAATAGGTGGGCCCGGATCGTCACACGATGGACGTAGGACGCCCACCCTCAAAGTGGACAGACGACCTGGTAATAAACAACCGGTTATCTGGAAGTCATTCGGGGAGGCCTATGTTAAGCAGTGGTCCTATGGCTGAAATGATGATAAGGTGTGCTTAAATCGACACGATGGGTGCCTACAGGTGGCTATCGCCGAAGAGGTAGACCCAAGAAAAGATGGTGTGAAGATTTGGTTAACCTGACGAGGGATTGAGAGGCTTAGGCGATGGAAGGGGATGGAAGAGTTTGGGGTAGATCTTTACGCAGCAGTAAGATGATATAGGTTAGCAAAAATATAAAAACTGGAGAGCAGGAAGGGGTCCAAGAACTGAGATCCACTCGTGCATCATAAGGCAATTTTTTTAAATGACAAAGAAGTTCAGCTCTTTTCTTTGCCATTAAAAAAAATTGCCATTGTAATCACTGAGCAATCACTTTTGCATGTTTCTGGAAAAGACCAAGGCCTCCTGCAAGGTTCCATACTGGGACCTATACTATAAGTCGTGCGTTAAACATTAATATTAAATGAATGTTGTGTTGATTGGCAGGTTCGTGCAATTTACGTGGATCAGTTCCCGATTGAAGTACGGCACTGTCTCGCTTCATGGATCGAGAGTCGGATTTGGTGAGTTAATATGAATACATTATTTTTACAATTATTGTGAAATTGGAACTGCAAAGCTGAAGTACAGAGCTGTAACCGTTGGGGAAGAATGTTCTATAGTGGCGACCACGAATTCGACCACATCTCCATGTACCGCTCGCAGCTTCAATGGCTTCCCCTCTCTCTTCGACGTAACGACAGAATCTTATACACTATTTTTTCTAATTTAAACGATCCCAATTCCCCTTCCTATCTTAAATCTCAATTTACTTTTCTCAGTTCAACACATTCGCGTCAGTTGCGTTCCTCTAACAAACTTACTCTCTCCACCCCTTCTCATCGCACTGGTTTCGTGTCCAACTCTTTTCTCCTTCAATCCACTGGGCTCTGGAATTCTCTCCCCGAATGTATCAAAGCAGCTCCTAATAGATATTCCCTTAAGATACTCACACGCACTTATTTTCTTGGTAAAATAAAATCGTCATCGTGAACCCTTGACAACTTGATAATACAAATGCGAGGTAAACTCTTTTATTCATTTCAACGCATTTTTTTTTTTTACTAAAAATTTTTTTGAGTGTTATTTTATCTTAGGTGACGACCTTCGCAGCCAAGAGGCGAGCATCGACTTGGTGTCGCTATCTCTGAAGACCCGGGTTCGATTCCCGGTCGGGTCAATGTAGAACTTATATTGTCACGGGTGTGTGATGTGATACAGTCGTTGTTTATGATTTCTATAAAAAAGTGCTTGAGTTACTTATCTTAGGATCAAAGCGATGTATGTGATGTGGTCAAATATTTATATTTTTTAAATTATTTTATTTATTACAGGAAAACCAGCCTGCCTAGCATGAGCACTAAAACACTATATGATATGATATGATATAGCAATATATCGACACAAAAAAAAGGTAAAAATATGATAGATATAGCCGCCATGTTGAATCGCCGTGCCGGTGACGTCACATATTATGATCGCTGTTTCGATAAAAAATCAAAATGGCGGCTATATCTATCATATTTTTAGAGTTGGTGTCGATATATCGCTATATCATATCATATCATATCGTTTTTTGGTATTCATGCTAAGGGGGCAGAGTTTACACATTATAAAAATATAACAGAATAGCAACTATTAAATCACTTATAGGTCTTCACAAGTAGCGACGAGCTAGGAATAAAACATCATATCGAAACATAGCTAATAACTTTAAGAATAAACCAACTCACATAACTTATTGAAAACAAAAAAAATAATTACATTTATAAGTACTTACTATTGTTTCGTAACACACCCGCCCTCCTAGCATGACCACGAAAACGGGATATGATATAGTGATATATCGACACTAACTGTAAAAATATGGTAGATATAGCAATTTTGTTTTTTTATCGAAACAGCGATCATAATATTTAACGTCACCGGCACGGCGAATCAACTTGGCGGCTATATCTATCATATTTTTACAGTTCATTATATCGCTATATCATATCATATCATATCGTGTTCTGGTGCTCATGCTAGGGAGGCATGTATATTAACTTTTGACATGTGTTAAAAATGGTATTAGGTTAATTGTTTCCAATTTTTGTTTTTAATTTGTAATTCAATTTATTTTATTCGTTTTGACATTGACATTTTACATTTTCCACAATTAGACTTCAATTTATTTTATTTAATATTTGCATGCTATTTGTAAATGGCTGAAAAAGCTGAACGTTAAACCGCAATTCCATCCACAATGTACCCTTTTTCATATGCAAATAAATTTCATTTCATTTCATTTCCTCCAGGACCCCGGAACCCGAGGAGCAGCAGCGCTACTTCGTCGAGGAGCTGGTGCACGAGATCAACACGCACGCGGAACTGTTACTGTCATCCGATATGTTCGTCACGCGGATGAAGCTGCTGGAGGCCGCTAAGAATATCCATCTGCAGTACAGGTCAGTCATAGGACATACGGATGACCTTTTTAGACTGACTGATGACAGTCATTACATAAATCAGTTTCGTGAGAGGCGACTGATTCCTCTAGCACGAGACGGACAGCAGCGTCTGCGTGCGAAATCTTGTAAAAAACTGCGCTTGCCAATCCGCCTGCCAAGCGTGGCGAGTATTGGCAATCCCCCCCAATGATAGTCATTGGGGGAGGCCTATGTTCAGCAGTGGACGCCCTATGGCTGAAATGATGAACTTAGCATAATTTTATTTTGTTTTCTAATTGCTCTGTAATCCCCGCAGCCATGCCCCGCAAGAGCTATACTCGTACATGCGGCGTTGCCTGGCGCTCGAGATGGAAGTGATCCAAGGTGCTATGGGGTCCCAGTACGCGCCGCCGCAGACCGAGAGGAAATACGGCGAGGTATGGCATAGAACATAAATTAATTAGACCTGCAAGATTTTTTTCACATCTATTTTTAGCGCTACCTAAATCCTCAACAAAACGAATCATAAGAGTGCAAAGAAAAGTTAGCATCGAATTCATCCCCTTTTTTTCCGACCTTAGAGGTGTTTTTTTTCCAAAATTTTCAACCGACTTCAAAAAAGGAGGAAGTTCTCAATTCGACTGTATGTTTTTTTTTTATGTTTGTTACGCGATTACTCCGCCAATTATGAATCGATTTTAGTGATTCTTTTTTTGTTTGGTAGATCATACTTCAGAGGTGGTCCCATATAAATTTTATCGAAATTGATGATTCTTTTTTATTGTGTAGCTTAAAATTTCCACGAGAGTGTATTAAATAAGTAAATTTTATTTAAAAAAATAAAACCGACTTCAAAACACTGAAATGCTAAAAATAATCCTAACACTTAAGTACCTAATCAGTTACTTTTGGAGTCGGTGCCAGCCGATGAGAGATTCAATGTTTTTGTTTGCATTTCAGTGTTTTGAAGTCGGTTTTATTTTTTAAAATAAAATTTACTTATTTAATACACTCTCGTGGAATTTTTAAGCTACTCAATAAAAAAGAATCATCAAAATCGGTTACATTTGCCGAAGATATTGGATCACATCACATAGATACAAATCTGTTGGCGTTGTGTGAAGTTCATGCAATGTTTGATGGTTTTCTTATAGATCCCATCATCAGAACTTGACCAAATTTATATGGGACCATTTCAAAAGTATTTCCTTCCAAACAAAAATGAACGAAATCGTTTAACGTGGTAACTAATGATCGCTGAACATGCACAAAAAATAAATATCTCGACGAATTGAGAACCTCCTATTTTAAAGTCGGTTAATAACATAAAAGTGCCGTCTTAACTATTTATTCCCAAATACTCGGGTACATGGGTATATCGTGGTGCATTGATAGTGTGTGTAGTATCGTGATTATTCGTGATAGTATCGATAGACTATTTATTACTGTGGACATTCACAACACTATTGACCACCCTGTATTGTTCAGCTGATCACGGGGCTGCAGACGGTGCGGCAGAAGGTGAATGTAGTGAGCGACGAGATCCGCTCGCTGCAGACCAACGTCGAGTCTTTCTCCATCCAGTACCATGAGTGCTTCAAGAACAAGGGTGAGTGATTCAGTCTAAATCAGTTTTTAACCGGTTGTCCGCGGGTCACTGGTGGTGTAAGCATCTGAAGTGGAAATGATTCAGTCTAAATCAGATTTTAACCGGTTGTCCGCGGGTCAATGGTGGTGTAAGCATCTGAAGTGGACCTGATTCAGTCTAAATCAGTTTTTAACCGGTTGTCCGCGGGTCAATGGTGGTGTAAGCATCTGAAGTGGACCTGATTCAGTCTAAATCAGTTTTTAACCGGTTGTCCGCGGGTCAATGGTGGTGTAAGCATCTGAAGTGGACCTGATTCAGTCTAAATCAGTTTTTAACCGGTTGTCCGCGGGTCAATGGTGGTGTAAGCATCTGAAGTGGACCTGATTCAGTCTAAATCAGTTTTTAACCGGTTGTCCGCGGGTCAATGGTGGTGTAAGCATCTGAAGTGGACCTGATTCAGTCTAAATCAGTTTTTAACCGGTTGTCCGCGGGTCAATGGTGGTGTAAGCATCTGAAGTGGACCTGATTCAGTCTAAATCAGTTTTTAACCGGTTGTCCGCGGGTCAATGGTGGTGTAAGCATCTGAAGTGGACCTGATTCAGTCTAAATCAGTTTTTAACCGGTTGTCCGCGGGTCAATGGTGGTGTAAGCATCTGAAGTGGACCTGATTCAGTCTAAATCAGTTTTTAACCGGTTGTCCGCGGGTCAATGGTGGTGTAAGCATCTGAAGTGGACCTGATTCAGTCTAAATCAGTTTTTAACCGGTTGTCCGCGGGTCACTGGTGGTGTAAGCATCTGAAGTGGAAATGATTCAGTCTAAATCAGTTTATAACTGATGGTCCGCGGGTCACTGGTGGTGTAAGCATCTGAAGTGGACCTGATTCAGTCTAAATCAGTTTTTAACCGGTTGTCCGCGGGTCACTGGTGGTGTAAGCATCTGAAGTGGAAATGATTCAGTCTAAATCAGTTTATAACTGATGGTCCGCGGGTCACTGGTGGTGTAAGCAACTGAAGTGGGTCACTAAATTCGTTGTATGTACCTAGGTTAAAAAAGTTCTTTGATTTCTGCTGTGTGACATTTTTGTTACCTAGAATTTTGTTTTATCAAAATATTTGTATGCCTGAGGGCGGGACATAGTGGAACTGTAATAATTATGTGCATGCAACCAACTCTGTATAACCTACCTATGGACCACAAATAAATACTTTGAATTTGAATTTGACTCTAAAATTATAGACAGAATAACCCTTTATACATTTAGAATTACTTTATACAGGGTTACATTGCAAAGGGGTGCCAAATTTAATAAATAAGATCTAGGGAACAATGGAACAACATAAAGATGCGTCTTTATCGTTATTATTTTTAATAATCGTATGTTACGAAAAACAATTACCTTAAAATATCCGAAAATAAAATCAATAGAGAGACTACGAAAGCCGCGCGGCCATTCACATTATTTACACAAATAAAACATATTTAATATACATACCTACATCAAAATAAGATTATGATGTTGGTCCCATAGAAGAAGTTGTATTTGAGCACCAGAATCAGTCCGTAGGGGGGTATTGTTTATGTTTTAAGAATAACCCTGTATGTTATTGTACCCTCTGACTAAAATACAGGAGCAAAAGAAATAGAGAAATATACGCTCGGCCGCCAATAGTTCCAGGGACTAAATAAGTCTTTAACCCGAGGTAAACACTGTGCTTGTCATTACGAATACAAGGAAAGTTAAAATAAAACTCGTCCGGATTGATACTCCGCTCTGTCCGAGTGACACCGTGTGGCGTGTACCTATAATTTCGTGTGAATATGTTGTCCCGTCGGGCGCCGTGCTTGTCCTATCGGGGGTTCCGGGTTTTCTCCGACCGATTTTGTGCTCCCCATGGGCCCGGAGGCCGTTGGAGGGATTTGGGATTCTCTGGTGGTCCGATGTGCCGCTGCGTCACTCGCTGCACGTTCCAGCGTAGGAGGTTCCCGCCGAAAATCAGCGTCGTGATAAGTCTGTGGCTGTTACGGCAAATGCTGAGCATACGGCACCTTTTCGACACATCTAATTTATATGGTTTTGTGTATTTTTTTTCTCTTGTGTGTCGAATAAACGTTTCTTTCTTTCTTTCTGAAAATATGGCGCTAAAGAAATTTTTATTTTATTTTAACAAAACTTAACAACTCGAAAAAACAAACGAAGATCGGATTGCCGCTTTCCCGCCTATTTTATTTTCTGTCGTCGTTTTTTTCTATTCAGCCATTATTTTTCATTTTCACCATGGAACAAATGGTAAATATTTTGCCGAATCTATGTTATTTGAAAAAATTACTTGAATTAAAAGTAAATTATATTAGTCATTTAAAAAAAATCTTTACTTAATACATAACTTTATTGAGTGGCTGTATTGAAAGTTAGAACATGCTTCAATAGAAATCTGAATACAGAACTAGTTTTTTTTAAATGTTCAGGGATATTGAATTGTTCACTCACAACCAAAACAAGGTAAAATCTGAAGCGAAAAAAATTCTTAAATAATTAAAATGCAAGTTGAAGAAAAAAAAAAGGAAAAGTAATTTGTGTTTTGATTTGGTTAATACTGTAAATTGAATTTAGGCAGCAATAATATGTATTTATTTACTGTAATGATATTTATATGTGTTTATGTACTGTACATCTTTTTGTTCGTTTCGGCAATGATAAATGTCTATCTATCTAAGAAGACGCATGTGTAAATTAATGCAAATGTTATGTGCCGTAGTGTCTATATCTTTTAAAGAAAAGCACTTAAACAATGTTTACTTTGTATAACGTCCATTACATACAGTAATTTTAAGGGAAACCTGTTATTAGCTTTCCTAGTTTTAAGTACTACATAGGTAATATTTGTATGTCACGCAGTTGGTTTTCTAAATAAAATAATAAAAAATAATAATTTGACAGCTATCAGTTAAAAACGATTCTGATGACGAGGAGAGATATGACTGAGAAGGGAGTGAATGACTCAATGACGAGTGACCGGATTGCATGGAAGAGAAAGACATACTGCGCCGACCCCAGATGACCTGGGAACAGGGCAGGCAAATGAATGATGAGTTTAAAACGATTTTCCTAGGGCTGAAAAGTATTACTTTGAACCAGCTCCTCAGGCTACCTAAGACCTACTTTTCGAGTATGAGTAATGAGAAATAATTTGTGTCCCCCAGGGCACATAACGTACCTCCAACAGGCGGGCGCCATGACGACCGAGCGCCGCGACCTGGAGGCCTGCCTCCGGATACAGATCGAGGAGATGGAGAGGAAACTCAACGCCCTGGTGAGTGTAACATCATCTGTCTACCTTTAGTACTGTATTTGGGGTTATCGGTCCACGGACTTAACGTCGTCAGTCGACCGGATAATAGGCTATTTGACTATTTTCTGGAATAGAGTTATTATTGTTGGTAATATTTAAATAAAGCGTCAACAATTTTATTTCAATTTTTAAACCTTTGAGAATAATAAAAAACAGTATTTCATTCTTTATGTTTTTAAAAGCCAGCAAAAACGCCTTCGGCCATGATGTACTTGTTCGTGACGTCACGAGCCTTTATATATCCATAGCGTTACAACGAACTAGAACAGGCATGTTAAAAACCTTCCTCGACGGTCACACTACTCATGCAATGTGCGAGCGTAGCGCATAATCTCGCTTTGGGATATCAGTTCTAGTACAAAGTTAGTCAATGGTGACGTGCCTGTCATTGTTGCCGGACACAGTGACGGGGACTATCCCCAGAACGCTGGCCGCATTTCCACGCTGTATAGCCAAACTGATACTTTGGCCTAGAAATGCGCCAGCCCTCCGATCGCCCGTACAATCAATCAGCCGCTTGGCTAACTGACTGTACAGCCGATGTGCGCTAGGTCCCCAAGGCCCGAGCGTCTCAACCCCAAAAGGTTCAAATATGCAGGTACTACTAATATCTGCATATTTGCGACGTTTGAGGGACTCCGCTGATACAGCAGCAGTGCCTACCCCTGACGAGGTTTGTGGAAGATGAGTCGGAGCCAGTGTGTCAACACAGGTTGCGTCCCACACTAGGGGCCGACCCATCTTCCACGGAACCAAGGTCATACCATCAGGCCTCCTGCCATCACTCCGCACCAGGCCATTCGGTTCAAGAATAGCCGGTATCGAAGCAAGAGCCCTGCGGATGATGTCGTTAAGGCTGGTGTGTCGGGAAAATCTCCCGGCGCTTCTGCTGCACGACAGGCCGTGATGACCCAGCAAGTCAACCATATCGCCGCAGGGACAACGATGTGGGACATTGCATGGTGCAATTGACTATATTATATTATTGACTATTGATATGTTTCGGTTCCATATGGTGCAATCTATTAAACTAAATTATTAGTTAAGTAAATTTTAGTACAAAGCAAATAACCTATTATGATATAATGCGCAAATAGACCATATCTTCAATTGAATGTTAAAATCGAATCGTCAGGATAATTTGTTACTCGAACGTTATTTTTCTAAAATAAGGGTAGCATATATTGGTGATTCACCTTTATTTATTTTTTAAGTTTATTTATTTAGGACAACCAACAAAACACTCAATACATGATTTACACATATATGGTTAAAGGTTACATTGCAAAGTGATGTCTTAATTATAGGCTGCCACGGCAAGCAATATAAACAAGTTAACTTATTATTAGCTTAAACAGAAAGAATTTACAGCAACTAATTATGGAAGCAACAGCCGGAGGATCGAAACGAAACCGAAAATTAGTTTATAAAAGTAATTTAATTAATTAACATATAAAATTACAATTTGGAGTTATGTCTAAAGGTAAGTAGTTGACTCGATCGATGTGAGATACGAAGTGTCGGAGATGGGATGTTGGTGGCCTGATGTCCGCTGGCTTGGTCACGTTGATGGTCCACGAGCGCGCCGTCAGCGTTTCCGTGATCTCGCAATAATTTATGTGTTCTAGTTAGGCGTACGGATTCAGCGCTATTCATATAATTGGTAGATTAGGTATGTAATTAACTGCATCAGCCCTGCGATAATTGACATTTATCTTGGGGTCGAAATCTAT
The DNA here is from genome assembly GCA_963576865.1 of Anania hortulata. NCBI lineage: Eukaryota > Metazoa > Arthropoda > Insecta > Lepidoptera > Crambidae > Anania > Anania hortulata. The sequence goes on along the minus strand of OY756417.1, from coordinate 2,148,341 downwards.
TCACTGATGCAATGATTCGCTTTTTTAACAAATTGCCGCAGTCTATTGCTGAACTACCTATACATACATTTAAATCGCATGTCAAGACTGTAAATGACTATTTAATTGATAAAAATGTATGGAATTATATACTGCCATGCTCGCACAGGTACATATTATCTTGTAATGTAAACATACTATTTAAAAAGAGGCTGACAATAGTGACCGAGTTTCTTGCGCTGCTTCTTCTCGGCGCTAGCCCACAATTGTCCCGAAGCAGTGGTATCTTATTTTAGGCCTATTTGCAGAAATAAATTGGTTTTATTGGAGGCGTTTTTTAGTGTATTCTTGATCGAAGCAAAGAAAGATTGACGATAATTAGTGATTTTTTTTTGTCGCGTCCCAGGTGGCCCAGATCAACCAGTCGCAGCTGGAGCTGGCGGACCACATGAAGGAGAACATCGCCAACCTGCGCCAGCTGCAGGGCCAGGTGCTGGACGAGGAACTGATCAAGTGAGTCCGGTGATAACTCGTTTTTATTCTTTACGAGCTGTTGCCCGCGACTCCGTTCACGTGGTCTTAATTTTTTCTTTCATAAGAACGTTCTCCTGTTAATAATTAATACAACAAAAAAAGAATTAGCGAAATTGTTCCATCCGTTCACGCGTGATGCGATGACCAAGGGAAATAGAGATTCATTTTTATATATTAAGACTAGCTGTTGCCTGCGACTTTGTCTGCGTTGATCTTATATTAATATTCATTTATTTCATCTTTAGGTAACAGGTACAGGACACTTAGATACGTCATTTTACAAATAAATTTTAAAATAAATTATGTGTTAACTCAAAATTATTAATACAAGCGACATTCTATTAATAATTTGTACAAAATTTATTAAATGTTAATGTCGGTTATTGGAGATATATCTATCTTACCCGGATAAAAAGTATCCTATGTGTTAATCCAGGCCATGGTCTATCTGTATGCCAGATTTCATCAAAATCTGTTCAGTAGTTTTTGCTTGAAAGAGTAACAAACATTCACATACAAACCTTTGCGTTTTAATACTAGTAAGGAATGGACACTAGCTTTTACCCGCGACTTCGTCTGCGTTGACCTTACCCGGATAAAAAGTATCCTATATGTTAATCCAGGCCATGGTTTGTCTGTATGCAAAATTTCATTAAAATCTGTTCAGTAGTTTTTATACAAACTGTCGCGTTTATAATATTAGTAAGTAAGTAAGGATTTGTATTGTTTATTCTTAGATGGAAACGCGAACAACAATTAAGTGGTAACGGTGTACCGATGCAGTCTAACCTCAACACGATCCAAGAGTGGTGTGAGTTGCTAGCCGACTTGATCTGGACGAGTCGGCAACAAGTCAACAACGTGTCACGCATCAACAGCAAGACCATATCGGAGCTGAGGCAGCCGCATCTTATTGAGATGCTCGAGGACATGAGCAAACAGGTGAGGTCAACACTCCACTGACTTGAGGACATCAGCAAACAGGTGAGGACAACACTCCACTGACTTGAGGATATGGACAAACAGGTGAGGTCAATACTCCACCGACTTGAGGACTTGAGCAAACAGGTGAGGTCAATACTCCACCGACTTGAGGACTTGAGCAAACAGATGAGGTCAATACTCCACCGACTTTGGGACTTGAGCAAACAGGTGAGATAGACACTCCACCGACTTGAGGACATGAGCAAACAGGTGTTGACAACTCTCCACCGACTTGACGACATGAGCAAACAGGTGGCGATAACACTCCCCCGACTTGAGGACATGAGCAAACAGGTGAGGACAACACTCCACCGACTTGAGGACAGAGCAAACAGGTGAGGTCAATACTCCATCAACTTTGGGACTTAAGTAAACAGGTGAGGACAACACTTTACCGACTTTTGGACATGAGCAAACAGGTGAGGTCAACGCTCCATCGACTTTGGGACTTAAGCAAACAGGTGAGGACAACACTTTACCGACTTTTGGACATGAGCAAACAGGTGAGGTCAACACCAGCACCACCGACTTGAGGTCGTGAGCAAACAGTGGAGCACAACAAACCATCGACTTTAGGTCACTAGTCCACCGACTTTCAGTCCTATTTAGGTCTCTGGTCGGCCGACTTTAGTTCATCACAAATGATTCGAGGTCATAAGACTTAGGTCTTTATATAGATAGATACTCTATTCCATACTATATTCCGTACCATTATATTTCCAATAACCCTGTATTGTAATGTTTCCCCCCAGGTGACGAACTTGCTATCGACGCTAGTGACATCTACATTCGTAATTGAAAAACAGCCGCCTCAAGTCATGAAGACCAATACGCGGTGAGTTTTACGTAGATGGCAGTTTAAGGAAAGAAATAGCAAAATTATATAATACTAAGGGTGGAAACCTTTTGGTCTTATTACTTTATTTGATTATAATTTATTAACAGATGAATATTTATTTTTCCGCAAAATGTTTTATGCTAACGTTTTAATTAATCGTACTACTTAAATGTCAATTGGGATGTTGACACCATTCATAAATAATTCCGAGACACTTCTTTTTTTAAATAACACCTTATTTAATTAATTTGTTCAGTCATAATTATTAATTGTTTCTTGAAATAGATTTTTAATTGCTCTAAAACTAATAAATAGTCAGTTGAGTTTGGTAAACAGTGACGTCACTGTCCGATTGCCATACAAATTCTAAGGAAGAGGTACGTTTTGACAGCTCATAAAAAGTATGTCAATTGATTGGTAGTGTCAACTACCCTGTTACACTATCCTAAGATACTATTATTATTTAACACTAAAGAATAACCTAAGCCTAAAATTAAAAGACTTTGAACTTTTTTGTATGGAGCCTGGCATACCTCAAGTAACCTTAAATAACGTTATTTTGGTGTACACCTATGAAACATGCGTTAATCGAACGTATACGTTTCAAGTATAAATTGTTTTATTGTCAACCTCTTGTGCAGTGTGGTACCCCATTTGAACAAGACGTTTTTTGAGGCAGCTATAATCTTTTCAAGATAAGAAGAAACGTGACACATCACGTCACTTCACTGTTGACACAAATAGTGATGTGCCCAAACGAAATCCAAACGATTCTTTTTGAAAATTGAGAAAGTTTATAAAGAAAGTTTAATCGATTTTTATTCAAATGAACGTATTTGAAATAAGAGATATACTGCAATGTTCTACCGCCAGAGTGCCGTATACAGCAGCCTTTTGATTATTTTTTTTTGCATTTTACTAAATAAAAGCAAAACAATAACGAAAACTTAACAAAAACAGTAACAAAAGTCAAAATAAGAACTATGCTTAAAATAACGATAACACAAACCGCATACAAGGCAGACGCTCTCGTACTAATGACGTCAACGCATATGTTACTACAAGACGACCGAACCGATTTATCGATTTAGTTCCGATTGTATTGTCAATCCCTATAAGTAAACGATTCGTTTTACGCATCAAGTATTTGAAGGAAATCCTATTAATTTATTTGTTAAATCATTAAGATATAATATTGGTTTGCAATATTTGCTTAGATTTTAGCGGGAAAGATTATTGTGTATTTGCAATAGGCTAGTTTCCTGGGTCAAAAAAAGATTATTTTATTTAGTCCGTCAGTTACATTATCAAAAAATATTGGACTCATATGTTGTCTTTTGTCAAGCAAACAAAGAAACTACGAAGATAAAGCGCATCAAAGTTTAGGAATGGGAGCACTTGCCGTCACGCCGTGCTAAAAAGTGTCGCAAGGCGTGACGTTACACAGAACTATAACGGCCTACATCTTCATCAGTATTTATTTAATTGAGAAAAGAAAAAATACGTGTCCAATTTTTTCTATTAATCCAACTAGCGAACTAATTAGATTTTTTTAGGAAACTAGCCCATTATTATAAATTAAAAATTAAAAATATATTTTATAAAATATTTTCGTAAATAGTATTGAGTGAAACGGAAAATGCCAAGTGTCATAAGTATCTTCTTATGTTGAAAGGACTATAGTTCGAAATTAATGGATGTATTTGTTACAGGTTCACTTCAACGGTGCGCCTGCTCGTGGGCGGGCAACTAACCGTGTACATGACGCCGCCGCGGGTCAGCGTAAGTACACACTCTGCTGTCACGACTTCATACTGAGCGGATACCATTTTGGTACCTGGAGACGTATTTTTGAAACATTAGAAATTGGGTTGTTGACACTAACTTCTTTTTTTTTTAAAACCCCTAATTTAATTAATTTGTTCAGTCATAATTTTTAATTGTTTCTTGAAATAGATTTTTAATTGCTTTAAAACTAATAAATAGATAGTCAGTTGAGTTTGGTAAACAGTGACGTCACTGTCCGCTATTGCCATACAAATTCTAAGGAAGAGGTACGTTTTGACAGCTCATAAAAAGTATGTCAATTGACTAGTAGTGCCAACTACCCGATTAATCTCGAATTCGAACACGAAAACAACCGTGTATAAAATCTCTCTCTCTCTCTCTCTCTCTCGCTCACGATTTTACGCATTTTTGAATCAGTCGTAACTATTTTCGTTTCCCACAGAAAATATTATGAAACGGAATGCAAAAACTCATTGATTTTAAAAACCGGTAGTGAATCGCTTAAAACAGAACGTAAATAAAAAGTTATGGCAAATTTCTGTCAAACATATGTTTACTTGTCATGTCATTCTTCCGTACTTTCTACTAGTAGAAAACGCAAAACGAGTGGGTAGGACCACTCGTAGCAGAATTGCCTGAATGAATTTTCAAAAATAGTGATTTTAGGAATTCGCATTCGAATCTTGCGTTTTCGTATTCGGATTGGGATTCGCATGATTCAAAAATACGTCTCCTGGCCGTATTAATGTATATTTAACCGACTTCAAAAAAGGAGGAGGTTTTTAATTCGTCGGAATCTTGTATGTATGTTCAGCGATCATTCGTTACTACGTTGACCGATTCCAATAATTATTTTTTTGTTTGAAATGTAATACTTTCAGAATGATCCCATATAAATTTGGTTAAATTCTGATGATGGGATCTATTAGAAAATCATGAAACATTGCATGAACTCCGTACCACGCTATCTATCTTACCTAATATCTTTGCCAAATGTGGACTGATTTTGATAATTCTTTTTTTAATGAATAGCTTATACTTCATAGATACCATAATAAAACATTTTCGGAAATAATTTCACCCCTAAGGGTGGAAAAATAGGAAATGAAATCGGTGGTCAGCAGTTAAATTATGTTTGCACTCGTAAGATTTGTTTTGATCAGGATTTATCACTAAAATTGATGAAATAAGTTAATTTTATAAAAAAAGTAAAAACCGACTTCAAAAAACTAAAACGCTAGCAACTAACTAGTCGGTGCAAACAAAAACATTGAATCTCTCATCGGCTGGCTACGACTCCAAAAGTAACTGATGAGGAACTTAAGTGCTAAGATTATTTTTAGCGTTTTAGTGTTTTGAAGTCGGTTTTAATTTTTTTAAATAAAATTTACATATTATCTATACTGTTCGTTTTGTGTGGTGTTCACTAACAAGTACCTGTCTTGCGGCTTTCACTGATTTAGTTCCATAGAACGCTCGTATCTGCCTATCCAGTGGCCAACGCGAACTGGCGATAACCAAATAGGCACGAATTTAATTTTACAACAACCAGTCAAGTTTATAATAGGTCAGTTGGTCTTGATATCTATATATACAGGGTTACAGGGAAAGTCGTACAGAATATTGAAGGACGTTATTATTCATAACGTAACCATAACGGTTAGGTTTCGGCATAATATAGGATCAATTCGATCAGAAATGACCTGAATAATAACGTCCTTCAATATTCTGTACGACTTTCCCTGTAACCCTGTATATAAAACAAAGTCGGGCTAGTTACACCATTTATAAGTTAAGAACGGCTGGGCCGAATTTATGATCTTAGATTTGTTCAATTTGTCTCCGTCCCGAATAGCAGAATAACTATCAAAACATCGGAAAAATCACTAAAAATAAAAATTTAAAATAAAGAGGTGGTACGAAGTTCGCCGGGACAGCTAGTATATATCTATTTTAATATTAGCCAACATCACATACATTGCTCTAATCCTATGATAAGTAGCTTTAGCACTTGTATGACAGAAATCAGAAACAACGACGGTACCACAACACCCAGACCCAAAACAAAATATAAAGTTATTTTTCTACATTGACCCACCGGGAATCGAACCCGGAACCTCAGAGATAGCGACACCAAGTCCGGTATGCTCGCCTCTCGGCTACGGGGGTCGTCAAATTTCAAATTTAAATATTATAAATTCCTATTTGAGCATTCATTGCATTCATAGAAATCCTGGCATCATTTTTGAAGTATTTGCTTCACCAGGTCGCGATAATATCGGAGCAGCAAGCACAGCTGCTACTGAAGAGCGAGACGCAATCGAGCAAGGGCAAGCAGCCGGTGGAGTGCGGGGACATCCTCAACAACAGCGGCCTGATGGAGTACCAGTCCACCAACCGCCAGCTCGGCGTCAGCTTCAGGTCTGATTACATTCTTACTGTTGCTACATTACTGACAGCCTGATTGTGTGTGTTTGTGCGTGTGTGTTTGTGTGTGTGTGTGTGTGTGTGTGTGTGCGATGTGTGTGTGTGTGCGTGTGTGTGTGTATCCGAGAGAAAGAAAGTGTGTGTAAGAGAGAGAGTGTGTAAGAAAGTGTGTGTTTGTGTAAGAGAGATAGTGTGTTTGTAAGAGAGAGAGAGAGAGAGAGTGTGTGTGTAAGAGAGAGAGAGAGTGATAGTGTGTGTGTGTGTGTGTGTGTGTGGATGGAGTACCAGTCCACCAACCGCCAGCTCAGCGTCAGCTTCAGGTTTGGTTACATTCTTACTGTTGCTACATTACTAACAGCCTGATTGTGTGTGCGTGTGTGTGTGTATCCGAGAGAAAGAGTGTGTAAGAGAGAGAAAGAGTGTGTAAGAGAGAGAGTGTGTAAGAAAGTGTGTGTTTGTGTAAGAGAGATAGTGTGTTTGTAAGAGAGAGAGAGAGAGAGATAGTGTGTGTGTGTGTGTAAGAGAGAGAGAGAGAGAGAGTGATAGTGTGTGTGTGTGTGTGTGTGTGTGTGTGTGTGGATGGGATACCAGTCCACCAACCGCCAGCTCAGCGTCAGCTTCAGGTTTGGTTACATTCTTACTGTTGCTACATTACTGACAGCCTGATTGTATGTGTGTGTATGTGAAAGAGAGAGAGATTGTGTGTATGAGTGTAAATGTGCGTGTGTGTAAGAGATGGTGTGTGTGTATAAGAGAGAGAGATGGTGAGTGTATGTAAGAGAGAGTGTCTGTGTGTGTGTTTGTGTGTGTAAGAGAGAGAGAGGATATGTGTATGTTAGAGAGAGAGTCAGTTAGATTATCAAAAAATATTAGACCCGTGTTTTGTCTTCTGTCAATCAAACAAAAAAATGACGAAGATAAAGCGCATCAAAGTTTCGGAGTGACGTTACGCGGAACTCTAACGGGCTGTATCTTCATCATTTTTTGTTTGATTGAGAAAAGAAAAAATACGTGTCCAATATTTTCTGTTAATCCAACTGACGGACTAATTAGATTATTTTAAATTAATTAACAGAAACATGCAACTCCGCAAAATCAAACGCGCCGAGAAAAAAGGCACCGAGAGCGTAATGGACGAGAAACTTACACTGCTGTTCCAATCGCAGTTCAATGTCGGCGGGGGCGAGCTCGTCTTCCAGGTCAGTTGTGCTTAGAGTTGTAAGTTGACGGCCATATGCTATAAGCGTCCGTCATTTATGATAAATGCTTGGTCACATTGGACATCAGCAGATATTAAATCTATTTTTGTACTACAAAAGAGAGCTGTACGGGCAATTTACGACCTCAGACCCCGAGACTCGTTGAAGGAACTGTTCAAGGAAATTAATATACTAACAGTGGCTTCTCAATTCATTTATGAAAATATCATGTATATTCGCAAAAACCTGCATCTATTTCCTAGAAAGAGTGACATGCATAATATTAATACCCAGAATAAAGGAGATGACCTCCGTAGCCGAGAGGCGAGCATACCGGACTTGGTGTCGCTATCTCTGAGGTTCCGGGTTCGATTCCCGGTCGGTCAATGTAGGAAAATAACTTTTCTATATTGTCTCGGGTCTGGGTGTTGTGGTACCGTCGTTGTTTCTGATTTCTGTAACACAAGTGCTTAAGCTACTTATCATAGGATCAGAGCAATGTATGTGATGTTGTCCAATATTTATTTATATATATAGATAAACCTGCCGTTCCAAATTTCAGACTGCATAAAGTGGGTAATTCGTTTATGGGAAAATGTATTCGCTTTTTTAACAAATTACCGCAGTCCATTGCTGAATAGCCTATGTATGAATTTAAATCGCATGTCAAGATGATTTTAATGAAAAAAGGTTATTACACTGTAAATGACTATTTAAATGATAAAAATGTATGGAATTAAATACTGCCCTGCTCGCACAGGTTCATTTTATCTTGTAATGTAAACACACTATTTAAAAAGAGGCTGACAATAGTGACCTAGTTTCTTGCGCTGCTTCTTCTCGGCACTAGCCCACAATATTGTCCCGAAGCAGTGGTAGGGTAACAAAACATATTGGGACGTGTAAAAGAGCTTAATCTAGGCCTATTTACAGAAATAAATTGGTTTTATTGGGATTTTATTGTTTTATTTATTGTCACGATGGTCACATATTTTTTTTGTATAAATTTAAAAAAAAGAATTCTACTAAAGTAAGTCTTAAATGTTCAGTATTTGACAATAAAAACATACAATAAAACATGTAGTTGGATCTGGATTACGTAAGGTGCGATTTGGCAAATAAAATGTGGTGAAAGTGGTTAACCTTAAATAAATAACAGTTTTTGCAGATTTTAAAAATTTCATTTCGTTAGAGATCATTACTACTAAAGTCACTCTCTTATAATAATGCACTTATTTGTGACCAAATTTTTTTTTTAATAGTTTGTCAATAGAATCGAATGTGACGTTAGTGACAATGAATGTCCAAAATGTCCGGTCACATTGAGAAAATGTCCAATTTGCTCGGTCATATTGGTCAGACATTTATAACGTGACGGACACTCTACAACTCTAGTTGTGCTTCTTAATCATTTGATGATCACTGAGTTTTTTGCGCCGTTTCTTCTCATCACCAGCCGATATGTAGTCCCGAAGCGGTGTTAGGACTAAGCTATATTTTGGGACGTGTAGAAGTGCCCGGAAGAGGGCCTATGTACAAAATAAATGAGTATTATTGAGTATTTTAGGGTTCCGTACCCAAAGGGACCCTATTACTAAGACCCTACTGTCCGCCTGTCTGTCTGTCTGTCACCAGCAAGGATCGGAAACTGGTTATTTTACTGTGGAACCTTAACCGGAATAATAAAGGTTTTCGCTAAATTAATTAACATATATTCCAACTACCTACTTCAAAGCTATGGCAAATTAATTTTTATGGTCAAATCTTTACAACTATTGTCAAATATTAGAAATGGGTCTTATACATTCTGAAATAAATATTAACCGGTTTCGATCCGTAGTCACCAGGTTGTATCTCATGGACCGTGATAGCTAGACAGTTGAAATTTACACAGATGATGTATTTCTGTTGCCGCCATAACAACAAATAAAACAATGAAATAAATATTTAACTGGGGCTCCCATACAACAAACGTGATTTATTTCCGTTTTTTTGCTCGATATTAATAACGGCAATAGGTAGTCGCTTGTAATATTCACAGAATATTATAGATGATGGTACGGAACCCTCCGTGCGCGAGTCCGACTCGCACTTGACCGGTTTTTAACCAACAGCGTGTACAGCATTTTATAAATATTATTCACTAGCTGTCCCGGCGAACTTCGTACCGTCGCTTCATACCTTTTATTTGTGAATTTTCGATGTTTTCATAGTTATTCTACTATTGGGAGTGGATATAAATCTAACAAATCAAACATCATAAAAATCGATCCAGCCGTTCTTAACTTATAAATGGTAACCCGACTTTGTTTTATATATATGTATTTATATTATTTCTACTAACCCATGGACCCATGTAGTCTGCAATAAATAAATTTTGATTTGATTTGATTTGATATATACTAGCTGTCCCGGCGAACTTCGTACTGCCCCTTCATACATTTTTTTTCGTGAATTTTTCCGGTTTTTACAGTCATTCTACTATTCGGGGCGTAGACAAATTCAAAAAATCAAAGATCATAAAAATCGATTAGCCGTTCTCGACTTATAAATGGTGTAACTAACCCGACTTTCTTTTATATATATTGTGCAATAGCCTTTTAGCCATGTGTGTAACATCGTCGTTGGTCGTCCCCAGGTGTGGACGCTGTCCCTGCCCGTGGTGGTGATCGTGCATGGGAACCAGGAACCCCACGGCTGGGCCACGGTCACGTGGGACAACGCCTTCAGCCCGCCGGGCCGCGTGCCCTTTGCCGTGCCCGACAAGGTGACCGAAACTTCATTGTTATTGTTAGACGGGGAATGAAACAAAAAAAAATTCAACTTCTAAAATTCATTCCCGACATGATTAATTTTGGATGGGATAGAAAAAAATTCTTGTAGGGTATAAATTTTAAAAATGGGGTTTTTTTTCAATAAAAAAAATCTACCCCTTCAAAAATTCATCCCTCTATGTCATTCTCTTTTAATATATCTCTTTAGTGTTATTTGCTGGTCTTTATAAATCTTTGTGTAATTTTAATCTCTTCAAAATTCATTCCTTATATTCTGGTATCTCAAAAAATTCAACCCTTACATTTCAACCTTATTTAATATCTCTTCTCTCTCTTCTTCTCTTATAACTCTTCATCTCTTGAGTTTATTTCAGATTCCTCCACTCTCAACTTCGTCCTCTGTTTAAAATACTCCTTTATAAAATACTTGACCTTACAGATAATTACGCCTCCTTTACAGTTCTCTTCCGTTTTGACTCTTTATTTCCATGAAATTCATCCCTTATTTAAAAAAAAAACTATTTTTTACAATTTATTACAGCCAATCTCATTATCAACGATAACTGTCGACTAATTACCATATTATATAAAAAAAAATTGTTTCTAGGTATCCTGGGGTCAGCTAGCGGAGACGCTCCGCATCAAGTTCTATTCGGCGACATCAGGCGGCGACCTGTCCGAAGATAATCTCCGTTTCCTAGCGGAGAAAATCTTTAGGTGAGACATCACACACACACATGAGACGTCACACGCATCATTATTATTGCAGCCATAGGACGTCCGCTGCTGAACAGATTCTTCCAGATTGGCCGGTTGGAAGCGGCCCGCATCCAGCGGCTTCCTGCAACCTTTACCAGGTCGTCTGTCCACCTTGTGGGTGGACGGCCTACGCTGCGTTTGCCTTTACATAGACTTTCTATCACACATATAATCGTGATGGGTCAACTAAGCGCGACATTACATCTGATAGTAAGGTTTAATCACTGCCATTACAACACCCCTCCACCGCTCTTGCCCCGCGCGTGGTGGAGTATGGGACACACACCTCATAGTTGAGGTGAGGCCTGTGCCCTGCAGTGGGACGTATACAGGGAGGCCAGAAAAGGCACGTCCAACATTTTTTTTAAGTGCCTCGTGTTGAGAGGTATCTGAATCACCCCTATATATGTTCTACGATTTTTCGTAGTTTTCGAGTTACGATTTTTTTTAATGAGTTTTTGCAACCGGATCAGTTTGAATTTTTTTTTTTAAAGTAGAAGGTTTCTTCGTTTTTTTTTTCTTGCAGCTAAATCTCTATGAACTGTGCATTTATGCATAAAATAATCAGCCTCATAACTTAAATGGATGTTACTACAAAATTGACCTAAAGTTGAGAATTTATGTTAAGTGAGTTATCATTAAAATTTTCAACTTAAAATTAAAAATCTAAACTGAAAATTTCTTAGTTTCTAAATAGCTTCAGAGAATGCGCTAGACTCTAAGCTTTCATAATAATAATAAAAATTAGTACTTTATAGGCTTCATTGACTATTTAAAAAAAATAGTAACTCGAAAAATCGTAGAACATACATAGGGGTGATTCAGATACCTCTCAACACGAGGCACCTAAAAAATATATTTGGACGTCACTTTTATGGCCACCCTGTATTACTTCACTCTTTGTCCCCAGAACGAGCCTGCCGATGAGCACCATCGAGCTGAACGCGCAGATGGTCTCGTGGACCGCGTTCTGCAAGGACGCTCTGCCGGAGCGGAACTTCACGTTCTGGGAGTGGTTCTACATGGTGGTCAAGGTCACGCGCGACTACCTGCGCACGCTGTGGTGCGACGGGTGAGTGCTATGTGCCCTTATGTTATAGTACTTAGAGTTCAATTTCAGATTATTACAAATCATATGATTTACAAAGCAAATAAATATATGACTCACTAAGCACGTGAATGCCATATTAATTGAGCAAGCTAGTCACTAATTTACTGAGCAATGAGCATGCGAGTGACTGATCTACTGAGCAAGCAAGTGACTAATTTACTGAGCATGTGAGTGACTGAATTACTGAGCAAGTGAGTGACTAACCTAATTTACAAGCTAAAGATTTGAGTTACCTAGCAAGCCAGTGACTGACTTAATGACCAAGCGATTGACTGACTTACTGATCAAGTAAGTGACTGATTTACTGAGCAAGCTATTGACTGAATTCATCGGCAAGTGATTGATTTAGTTACTAAGCAAGCGAATGACTGAATTACCGAGCAAGCTATTGCTTAATTTACTGAGCATGTGAGTTACCGATCTACTGAGCAAGCGAGTGACTGACTCACTGAGCAAGGGAGTGACTGACTTACTGAGCAAGCGAGTTACTGACTCACAAAGCAAGCAAGTGATTGACTTACTGAGCAAGTGAGTAACCCACTAACTGAAAAAGCAATTGGCTGACTAACTGATCAAGCAAGTAACTGATTTACTAAGCAAGCCGGTGATTTACTTACTAAGTAAGTTAGATTTGAGATACTGAATAAGCTAGTGACTAACTTACTGAGCAAGTAAGAGATTTGAGTTACTGAGCAAGCTACTGACTGCCTTACTGAGCAAGCCCGTGACTGAATTACTGAGCAAGCGAGTCGACTGACTTACTGAGTAAGTCAGTGACTGGCTTATTGGACAGGTGTATGATTTACTGACTGACAAACAACGCACAGCCTAATGAACTTGTCGTTTCCACCGTTCCACTATCATGTCATATTATCGGTGCTCCGCGACACTAGTCTAGTCATCGAGCCGTTTATTGAATGTAACGTGTCTGTTCCAGCCTGATCATGGGCTTCATCCAGAAGAAGCAAGCAGAGGAGATGCTGTCCAAGTGTCCTCCGGGCACTTTCCTGCTTCGTTTCTCGGACTCCGAGCTCGGCGGTATTACTATCGCATGGACTGGAGGTTGGTGGTAATATTTACCGAGCGAGTGTGTGAGTGTGTATATGTGTGTGTGTGTGTGTGTGTGTGTGTGTGTGTGTGTGTGTGTGCGCGTGCGAGAGTGTGTGTGTGTGAGTGAGTGAACTGGAAAAACCACTCCACTCTTTTTTCTTGATAAATAAGGTCTAGGTCTAGGTACAAAAAAACGACATTAGTGTAGTAAATGTTAACCATAATAGTTGTTAAACAATATTTACTATAGTTTTCAAAAAGGAAATGTAAAATGGCCGACGCCGCGCCTTCAAGGACCTTATGCAGTTCACATACGGTGCAATTTAATTGACCAATTGTTAATTATCTACAGGTTTAATTTTTTAACAGTAGATGGGAATCATTAGAAAAAATATATATATATTTTGTTTTTGAACACATCTTTATTAGCTTCACTTTTGACTAACTAATTAAACTGACGTATCGGTTTGACACTGTATGTATCTGACATTCGGATGACAATATAATAATTTGACACCATACGTGCTGATGTGGTGATGGAGACATGGGACAGGAGGTGGTTAGTAGAACTCTTCAACAACTACTTGTAAAAACTTCGTGTTTGGGCTTATTTGATTCTTGACGTGTCCTATACATATAAAAGTTTCTTTCTTTCTTTCTTTCTTTCTTTCTTAAGTGTGTTTTATGAAACGACCTAAATTAATCAGAAATCAGAAATCAGAAATATTTATTTGCTTTTAACATAGTTTTACAAGATGTTTTACAAATGATATGTCCACATGTTTGACCTAATTAGTCATGCTAATATAAAAAGTTGATATTTAATGTACATAATTATAAAAAAATACAGCAATATTAAAGTACTTCAATGTCAAAAGGATTATCATTATCGAGGAATTAATATTATATTATGATTAAAATATGTCAAGAAAAAACTATATAATAATTAATTATTTGTCATCAAAATATTCTTGTATTGAGTAATAGCATTTATTTAGAAGCCAGGCATGCAACTGTTTTTTAAACATAACTATAGGCAAATGTTTGAAAAATTCAGGCAACTTATTATATGTTTTAATAGCCATGCAATAGGGGCTTCGCTTAAATAATTGCAGTCTTATGCTAGGAAACATTATTCTATTTTGATGTCTCGTTGGCTTATCTTTATATTGACCTCTTGTTACAAAATATTGAGGGTGTTGTCGCACGAATATACACACTTGCTTTATATATATGCATGGCAATGGTAAAATTTTAAGTTTTGTGAATAGGGGTTTACAAGAATCCATAAAATGTGCTCTGCAAATTGCCCTAATACATTTTTTTTGTGCTATGAAAACTTTTTTTATGTCGACTGAGTTACCCCACAACAGAGTACCGTAGTTAAGTAAGGACGACACATAGCCGTGATATGCAGTTAAAGCAGTTTCGATTGTCGAAATAATACTGAGTCGCCGTAGTGCGTAAATAAATTTATTAATTTTCATGCATAGCTTATCTATATGTGCTTTCCAGTTACAATTTTTGTCAATAGTGAAGCCGAGAAAATTCACATCGTTATTGATTTCAACAGTATTACTGCCATATTGGACCAATAAATCTAATGGTTGCGCCTTGCAAGTAGAAAATTGGACGCAATTTGTCTTCTCAATGTTTATTTTGAGATTATTTATATCGAGCCACTCTATCAGACTCTTCAGTGTTTCATTGATATCATCATTACATTTACTTAGGTCATTACATTTTATCAACACTGTGGTATCGTCTGCAAACATAAAGCATTTATGTTTAGTTACACTAGGCAGGTCATTAATGTACAGTAAAAACAATAGAGGTCCTAGCACACTACCTTGTGGAACCCCACAGGCGTTTATTCGATAGTTAGACCTGAAAGTAGTTCGTTTTGATTCTAGTACTTTTGTTGTTTCTATCTTTAATGGAAGAGCGCTGCTCCCTGATACAGGCTCAATAGCTTAAAAGGGGGCTACGGTCACTAATATAATATAATGTACCCATTGTTATGAAATAAATATCATTTATTTATTATTATTAAACTATGATATCAAATCTTGATATCATAGTCATAACTATTGTCCAAAAATTTTACGTCATTGTGGGTGAGCGAATAAGATAATCCTCTTGTTGCTTCTTAATAGTGATTTTAGGCATACGCCAACGATCCGTTCGGTTTTGTATGCGGTATGCCAAATACCAATACCAAGTGATGTCATAAATAAAATAAATAAATAAATCGTTTATTTGCAAAAAACATGGTATACATTGTAACATTAAACAATAAAAAGTGCTCATATTTAAATAACTTGAAAATGTCAAAAACGCGCCGTCATATATTAAAATTCGAAATCAACTTGCGGCAGGGCTTTGGTAGTGATTACTAAAGTTAAGCGACCCATGCCGCATTTGTGGGTGGATGGGTGACTATTCCGACCATATTTAGTGACATTTATTACGAGCATCTCCGTGCTTCGGGAGGCACGTTAAAAGTTGGTCCTGGCTAATATCGCTTGATACTAGTCGTAGGCCTATAAGGCGGCTTGATTTCATCTTACAGTAAGGTTTAGTCACTGGCCACACAACACCCCTCCACCGCACTGCGCCCGCGCGTGGTGGAGTATGGGACACACACCTCACAGTTGAGGTGAGGCCTGTTCCCTTCAGTGGGACGTATACAATGACATGTCCTCTTTAAAAAAATTGGTAATTATTTCAAAATATTCAGTTTGAATGAAATGATTTTTTTAACAAAATTTTTTCGTAATAAAACCATTAAAATAAAATCTTAAACACTTGTTTTACTTAATTTTTTATATAAGATAATTGTGTCATAATATCCAAAAAGTGTGATGGTGTTGCAAGTGTGAAAAAGTATCAACGAACGTGTTGTCGGTAGAAGAAGAACGACCTCTATAAGTTGTTTTAACTTTTTTTTAAATTTCGGTACTCTCACCAGAGGGAAACGAAGTGTTCAGCCTCCAGCCGTTCACGTCGCGCGACCTGATGCTGCGCTCCCTCGCCGACCGAGTGCTGGACCTGCCCCAGCTACAGTACCTGTACCCCAGCGTGGCCAAGGACACCGTGTTCTCTAAGTACTACACCAAGCCAGGTGAGTGCAGTGGGATGGGTGACCGCCCCAGCTACAGTACCTGTACCCCAGCGTGGCCAAGGACACCGTGTTCTCTAAGTACTACACCAAGCCAGGTGAGTGCAGTGGGATGGGTGACCGCCCCAGCTACAGTACCTGTACCCCAGCGTGGCCAAGGACACCGTGTTCTCTAAGTACTACACCAAGCCAGGTGAGTGCAGTGGGATGGGTGACCGCCCCAGCTACAGTACCTGTACCCCAGCGTGGCCAAGGACACCGTGTTCTCTAAGTACTACACCAAGCCAGGTGAGTGCAGTGGGATGGGTGACCGCCCCAGCTACAGTACCTGTACCCCAGCGTGGCCAAGGACACCGTGTTCTCTAAGTACTACACCAAGCCAGGTGAGTGCAGTGGGATGGGTGACCGCCCCAGCTACAGTACCTGTACCCCAGCGTGGCCAAGGACACCGTGTTCTCTAAGTACTACACCAAGCCAGGTGAGTGCAGTGGGATGGGTGACCGCCCCAGCTACAGTACCTGTACCCCAGCGTGGCCAAGGACACCGTGTTCTCTAAGTACTACACCAAGCCCGGTGAGTGCAGTGGGATGGGTGACCGCCCCAGCTACAGTACCTGTACCCCAGCGTGGCCAAGGACACCGTGTTCTCTAAGTACTACACCAAGCCAGGTGAGTGCAGTGGGATGGGTGACCGCCCCAGCTACAGTACCTGTACCCCAGCGTGGCCAAGGACACCGTGTTCTCTAAGTACTACACCAAGCCCGGTGAGTGCAGTGGGATGGGTGACCGCCCCAGCTACAGTACCTGTACCCCAGCGTGGCCAAGGACACCGTGTTCTCTAAGTACTACACCAAGCCCGGTGAGTGCAGTGGGATGGGTGACCGCCCCAGCTACAGTACCTGTACCCCAGCGTGGCCAAGGACACCGTGTTCTCTAAGTACTACACCAAGCCAGGTGAGTGCAGTGGGATGGGTGACCGCCCCAGCTACAGTACCTGTACCCCAGCGTGGCCAAGGACACCGTGTTCTCTAAGTACTACACCAAGCCCGGTGAGTGCAGTGGGATGGGTGACCGCCCCAGCTACAGTACCTGTACCCCAGCGTGGCCAAGGACACCGTGTTCTCTAAGTACTACACCAAGCCAGGTGAGTGCAGTGGGATGGGTGACCGCCCCAGCTACAGTACCTGTACCCCAGCGTGGCCAAGGACACCGTGTTCTCTAAGTACTACACCAAGCCAGGTGAGTGCAGTGGGATGGGTGACCGCCCCAGCTACAGTACCTGTACCCCAGCGTGGCCAAGGACACCGTGTTCTCTAAGTACTACACCAAGCCCGGTGAGTGCAGTGGGATGGGTGACCGCCCCAGCCACAGTACCTGTACCCCAGCGTGGCCAAGGACACCGTGTTCTCTAAGTACTACACCAAGCCCGGTGAGTGCAGTGGGATGGGTGACCGCCCCAGCCACAGTACCTGTACCCCAGCGTGGCCAAGGGCACCGTGTTCTCTAAGTACTACACCAAGCCCGGTGAGTGCAGTGGGATGGGTGACCGCCCCAGCCACAGTACCTGTACCCCAGCGTGGCCAAGGACACCGTGTTCTCTAAGTACTACACCAAGCCCGGTGAGTGCAGTGGGATGGGTGACCGCCCCAGCCACAGTACCTGTACCCCAGCGTGGCCAAGGACACCGTGTTCTCTAAGTACTACACCAAGCCCGGTGAGTGCAGTGGGATGGGTGACCGCCCCAGCCACAGTACCTGTACCCCAGCGTGGCCAAGGACACCGTGTTCTCTAAGTACTACACCAAGCCCGGTGAGTGCAGTGGGATGGGTGACCGCCCCAGCCACAGTACCTGTACCCCAGCGTGGCCAAGGACACCGTGTTCTCTAAGTACTACACCAAGCCCGGTGAGTGCAGTGGGATGGGTGACCGCCCCAGCCACAGTACCTGTACCCCAGCGTGGCCAAGGACACCGTGTTCTCTAAGTACTACACTAAGCCCGGTGAGTGCAGTGGGATGGGTGACCGCCCCAGCCACAGTACCTGTACCCCAGCGTGGCCAAGGACACCGTGTTCTCTAAGTACTACACCAAGCCCGGTGAGTGCCCGCCCGGAGGGGCGGCTGAGCACCCCTCGCCTCACTCGAAGTAGGATGGGTGACCGCCCCAGCTACAGTACCTATACCCCAGCGTGGCCACCGTTATCACGACAAACATCTCGGTACGCCGCGATTATGAGTGGATAGTTGACCATTCCAACCATAATATTTAGTGACATTTATCACAAGGGAAGGCACGTCAAAAGTTGGTCCCGGCTAATACACTTGATACTAGTCGTACCTGGGAACAGGGTAGGTGAATGATGATAATGACTAGTCGTAAAGCCTAGTCAGGGGCTTAATAACATCTGACAGTAAGGTTAAGTCACTGGCCTTCACCCCTCCATCGCACCGCTGTGGTGGAGCATGGGACACACTACCTCATAGTTGACTGCACTCTGCCTCCCTAGCATGAGCACCAAAACACGATATGATATAGCGATATATCGACACCAACTGTAAAAATATGACAGATATAGCCGCCATGTTGAATTTTTATCGAAACTGCGATCTTAATATGTGACGTCACAGGCTCGGCGTATTTGGGTCGTCATGCTAGGGGGCAGCAGTGGGAATTATACAGGGTGTAACGAAAAGGTGAAATAAAACTTTAAGGGGTTATTCTATGGCTAAATTACATCAACTTTTTCTATGGGACGAACATCGAAATCGCAAAAAAAAAAAACACTTTCCCATACTAATACGCGACCAGCTGGCATCAGTTTGTATGGAAACGTCAATTTTTTTTTTGAGATTTCGATGTTGGTCCCATAGAAAAAGTTGATGTAGTTTAGCCGTAGAATAACCCCTTAAAGTTTTATTTCACCTTTTCGTTACACCCTGTATAGGCGTACATTACTTTCTCATAACCCAGTCGTAATCCCTATTGACAAGTAAATTAAATTGTTTTAGAAAACGAGATGCTAAAGAATGGCTACGTGAAGCCGGTGTTGGTGACGACGCTGCCGCCGTACATGTCGTCGCTCGCGTCGTACGCGCACTCGCCCGACTCGCACCGCAACACGCCCAGCGCGCACAGCAGGTCAGTGACATACCCACTATATATATACAGGATGGCAGAGACAACTGTGTCAGAGGTACAACACCTGATGTTGAACTTTGTCAATGGGGAACCACAGGCAAAGCTAATTACAGATGGCGCTAGCGTGTTTGGTCTTCTTAAACAATGTCAAAAAGAAATTCTTTGGCTCAATACACACAAATATGTATTTGCACTACACACAGGCATTGTTTTGAACAGATATAAAAATGGGTTTTTATTGAGTGTGATTATATGCTCAGTAAACATAGCACACTGACTTGTTAACCTGGACTGGTTGCTGTCAAAACAAATTAATAGATTATCGACATTTTGGCGCTTAGGCCACTGATTATAGTTCTTTCAAGGTAAGAAGGCATTTGTGACACATCACGTGACTTCACTGTTGACACTTAAAGTGATGTGCCCTAACGAAATCCAATTGATTCTTTTTGATAATAATCTTCAATATGGTCAAAATAAGTCGAAAATTAATTACACATGACACAATTAGAATCTACGGTTAATTAATTCTTTTGTCATATACAGGGTGTAACGAAAAGGTGAAATAAAACTTTAAGGGGTTATTCTACGGCTAAATTACATCAACTTATTCTATGGGACCAACTCACAAATCTCAAAAAAAATTTGACGTTTCCATACAAACTGATGCCAGCTGCGCAGATCGCGTTTTAGTATGGGAAAGTGTTTTTTTTTTTTTGCGAATTCGATGTTGGTCCCATAGAAAAAGTTGATGTTATTTAGCCGTAGAATAACCCCTTAAAGTTTTATTTCACCTTTTCGTTACACCCTGCATATTAACTTTTTTGTTAGATGTTTCTCTTAGTTGCTCAAGAGGCAGTTAATTTTATTAATGAATGGCGCCTCATATTTTGGTCCACAGCTCTAGAAGCTCGCCATTCTTCTTTACAAAAGTCATAAAGCAAAAGTTTTTCACCATGATGTCAATAAGTGGTTACAAAATTATCCCTGAGTTACAGGGAGTATGGCATGTATAATAAGCAGTGATCGGAGTGGATAGATTAATTTGGGGTCAATGATTTCAAACATTGATGTTAATGTGGACATGCCTCCCGGATTTCGGAATTTCTTTGTATCAGTTTTTTTTTTTTTTTAAAAAGACATCCATATCATGCTAGCTCTACCAAAGTACATCAAATCAAACTACCTATTCCGATCACTGATAATAAGCAGTGATCGGAGTGGATAGATTGATTTGGGGTCGATGATCTCAAACATTGATGTTAATATGGACATGCCTCCGGGATTCCGGAATTCCTTAGTATCTGTTAAAAAAAAAACGGCATTTTTGAAAAAAAGGCATATCCATATTATGCTAGCTCTACCAAAGTACATCAAATCAATCTACCTACTCCGATCACTGATAATATGACAGTAAAAAATGACTCTGAGAATAGATATAAGCTCTGGCACCCTATGCACGCTTTTTCGTTTATAATTTTTCAAATTTCATCAGTTTTTTTATTATTTATGTTTTTTTCTTTCCTACTAGGTACATGATAGATTTCTAACTCCATCGTCCAGATTCGGCTTAATCCTAATTTAAACTTAGTTTTATTTTATTATAAGTTTTTAATAGTCACATCCTACATTCTTCGTTTTGGTTTATTTATACAATCAACTACTTGTCAACCTATCACTGTTCAATTCAATACAATTCATTATATTTACTGCGTTCTATAATATTACATAGGTGTTATGTATAGGTACATTAAACAGATAATTATAGACCATATTGGGCACAACAGTAAGGTAATATGACAGAGAGGATGGCGCCATCAATAGTATGTTTTATGAAATGTTTTTATTTAAAAAAAACTTAATAATTATTAAAATAACAATTATCCTTATTATTTTGATAGAATATTGAAATAATAATAAAATTATCATTATTTTAGTAGAATATTAAAATAATAATGATAATTATGTACTGTAATTAATTAAATTACATTCCAAGCTTATATATTTCAAAATCTTCTATCTATACTTCAAAATCTAAAATAATATTGATTTATCTGAATTTCAAATTCGCTCTACTGATTTCCGACTTAAATTTAAAATTAAAACCTTACATTTGTGTCTACGTCACTATAAAATCAATGATTTCGTTAAAAAGACATGTCAAGATTATTTACAATATTCGTCAAGTGAAGAAAACGGTTTTTAGGTTGATAAGTGGTTGATTGTTACCAAATTTTTAAGTGCCTTCGAATTCGAAATTAGTGTTTTTTATACTATTCTTAGGTGATAATTGATACAGGTCAAAGATTTCTGAATGGACAATAAATAGCGCATTTTATAAGGTTTTTTTTAAAACACTAATGACCTCATAGCGGCTAATTCTGGTGATAGAATACAAACTTTACTATAAAACTTTAAAAAAAAGTTAATGATGGATAAATGAATAATAATAATAATAAATATCGTAGTTTGAAAAACTGTAAAACACACTTAAACAGGGTTACATTTCACGGTAGTGCCAATTTTTCAGTGACCACTCAGGATCAGTAACTAAATCGATCTACGTAAAAAACTTTTTTTTTTATATCAATTATATAAAACAAAGTTTGGTTAGTTAAACCATTTATTAGTCAAGAACGGCTGGGCCGATATGTATGATTCATAATTTTTTGGATTTGTCTCCGTCCCGAATAGCAGAATAATTATTAAAACATCGAAAAATTCACGAAAAAAAAAGAGGCGGTACAAAGTTTGCCGGGACAGCTGGTCACTATAAAAGTATAGCATAGTTAAAACAAAAAAGAAGACGCACTTTGACATTATTCTCGAGATCTTCTTTGTAAAATTTGGCACTACCTTGAAATGTAACCCTGTATATTATGTAGAAATAGAAACGTTTATTTGAATCACACAAAAAAAACAACAAGACAATCAAAGGCATCTGGTGTGTCAAAAAGGTTCTCGCTCCGCATTCGTCGTGGCAGTCACGGTCACGACAATAGACATGTCAAAACGAATCGAATGAGCTCAAAGACGATGGTTTTACTAGTAGTAGTTAAAGAGTTCCACTACCCACCTCCTGGCTCCATCATCAGATCAGCACGATGGTGTCAAATTATTGTATTGTCATCCGAATGTCAGATACTTACAAAGTTTTAAATCGATACGTCAATTAGAAGTAGGTTAAAAACTACTTTCAAGATTTTAAGAGCTCCCCCCTTTTCCCTAGGAGGTCATTAGGGTCTCAACCTGAAATACTAAACTTCTGCAATAGTACATTGTTGCCCTAGGGGTGAAAGTAACTTATTTAGTCCCGAGACGGGGTTTGGCGTCCGAGTGAACCGAGGGCGCCAATAATTCGAGGGAAAATAAGTCTTTAACCCGAGGTAAACACTGCTTTTCATTACGAATACAAGGAAAGTAAAAATAAAAACATGAATGAGCTAAAGAAAAAAATACTGAATTTTAACAAAATCCTACAAAAGAGTATGTAATCACTACATTCTACAACTCATGAAGATCGGATTGCCGCTTTCCCGCCAATTTTTTTTCTGTGGCCGGCCAACTATTCAGCCATAATTGTTCATTTTCATCATTAAAAAATGGCAAATATTTTGCCCAAATCTATGTCATTTTAAAGAAATAGTTGAAAGTAAATTACTTATAATAAGGTCATTTTAAACTATATTTTTAATGAATACTTATGTTATTTCAATTTTATATCGCGCTGTTATTGAGTGGCTGCATAAAAAGTTGCAACATGGTTCATTAAAAATGTAAATTAAAACTAGTTTTTTCTTTTTATAATTTGACAGCTGTCAGTTGAAAACGATTCTCCCTAGGGCTGAAAAGTATGACTTTCAACCTCCTCAGGCAACTTCAGACCTACTTTCCGAGTATGAGTAATGAAAAATGAATTTTAACGTTCAGAGGTTACACCATATGTATTAGTTATTTTATATACGTAAGATTTTATGTAAATCGAAATATATATCTCTATACTTCTTTTCTAGCTGTGGTCCGACGATTCTGCAGTTGTAAGAAGATATAGATTAAAAAAATACCCAAAAAAAGTTGTCAATTTTGGTCTCAAATTTTTAGATTTAAGTGCAATACTTTTTATTATAGGGGCTGTAATTAGGTTCTATTATCATTTACTTACTAAAATAATTTCAAATTATGCTTCTGGTATTCTTGAAATAAAAATAAGTTTCGTTTCCCACCTCTGGGCAAAGATACAGGGTGTGTAAAGGGACAGGACATTCTTAAACCACACGTTGCTGAAATTACTACGGTAGCAACATCGAAATTCTAAGAAAAACCGGTTAAGTGCGAGTTGGATCGCGCACCGATGTTCCATCAGTAATATGTAAATAGTTCTTCCATAACAGGAATCGTGATCTTAAAAGGTTTCCATTTACTTTTGAGGTAAACACTAAAAATAGATGCTCCTTACATATTATCATTGAGAAAAAGCGTATGTTTGTATATAAAGCATTTTTTTTACAATTTCGATGTTGTGTTTTAATATCCTATTTTATTAAACTGGTTAACAGATTGACTGGAGTCAACCTTTTAACCAGTCGAAAGTAGTATTTTAGTATTTGACTAATTTCAGTCAAGATGTTTGGTTGGTATTTGATATTCTCTGTCAGGTTAAGGTCCGATTTTTCAATCGCCAGATAACTTTATTTGACGAATAAACTTGACGTTTTGACACAATTTCTATACGAAAACTGTCAAATGTCATTATTTAAATAAAAGTATTCTGACTATTGCAAAATAGGCTCTAAAACAGATAATACCTTCGCTTATTCTATTAGTCAAAAGTATTTGTGACTGTGACTAATATAGTTTTGACTGCTACATTATACTCTTACATTTGTCTCAAAAAATAACTTTATATTTTTTGTATCCGACTCCTATGTAGTTAAGAGAATCCGCTGGTAGGGTTTGGCCAAAATACTGTTTTCCAAGCCCCGAGGCTTTCTATGCTGATCGTGAAAAAAATTTAGGATTTAACTATATTTTAATACCACGGAATAATACTTATTATATTTGCTTGACGAATCATATACATACTTTTACTATATATATATTTTATAATTGACTTTATAGTGTCTAATAAAAATCATATTTGTAAAATTATATATATATTTATCAATTATATTTACTATATTAATATTATATTTTATTGAAAACCATTTTGATAAAATCGTGGTACATACTCGACCTTTCAAGTATTATGAAATGTATACGTATTAGACTATTTTAAAGCCTAAATGAAATTATTATGTGAATGAAATTATTAATGAAAGTAGGATGACCTGTTGACTGTACAACATTGTATATCTATAGGACGAATGAGGGTTCAGAAAAGTTATAAAATGCATTTTCATATCATTTACAAGCTTTATAATGATATATTATAATTATAAAATGTGTGCTGAACTTCAAATTCACCAAACTAGGTTTCGGTTGTTAAAAACGGGAACTTAAAATGCAAAAGTTTCAGCGAACCGAATGTATTAAAGAAATACGCACCTTTAATAATCTATAGGCATAATAGGCTAGTTTCCTGGGTCAAAAAAGTATTATTCTATTTAGTCCGTCAGTTAGATTATCAAAAAATATTGGACCTATATTTTGTCTTTATCAAACAAAAAATGACGAAGATAAAGCGCATCAAAGTGAGCGCGTGACGTCACGCGGAACTATAACGGGCTATATCTTCATCATTTTTTGTTTGATTGAGAAAAGAAAAAAATACGTGTTCAATATTTTCTGTTAATCCAACTGACGGACTATTTAGATTTTTTTAGGAAACTAGCCCATTACGGATGCTTGTTGAATTAAACTATATTTGTTACGCCAATATCAATGGTTTGTTAAACTAACTCGTCAAACGAAACAAACATTACTATAGACATCAGGAATATCAGTTTAAAACACCGTCCCATACGTTCGTCCTGGTACTGTGATTCGGCTTTAAAAAGCAGTATTATATTACATTTTAAACTTTTTGTTGCATTTTTTTACTAACACTATGCACTAAACGGGTATTATGCAACACATACCTTATTTTGCGTTATTGGTTTTCCCGACGTTTTGACCTAGTTGCATAGGCCGTGGTCAAAGTCAAAGTCAAAGTCAAAAATCATTTATTCAATTCAGGACAAAATTGCCACTTATGAACGTCAATAACAACATTATAGGCCCCTAGGGGGCCAGAACATGTCTCCTTATTTTTTGGGCCCTACTAGCGCTTCGAGACAAGACACAGACAATCTGGCAAGTGCTGAGAAGAAACGCCGGAACAAACTCAGTCACCACTAGCTGCCACACAAAAAATATAAATCAAAATAAACAGGTAGGTTCATCAGTTTAGTGCAGGCTGGACTGACCATACATTCTTGTCATCAAGATAGTCTTGAATTTTATAATACCCCTTAGACATCAGTGTAGTTTTGACATGTGACTTAAATTTATTAATAGGAAGTTTGGTAACATTGTGAGGTATATTATTGAAAAATTTAATACAATTTCCCAAGAATGAATTACTTGTTTTGGCCAATCTAAAGTTTGGGACTACAAGTTTGTTTTTGTTTCTGGTGTTATATGAATGAATATCACTTTTCTTTATAAAAAGATCTAAATTTTTGCGTACGTACATGATATTATCAAATATGTATTGAGAGGCCACAGTGAGTATGTTAATTTCTTTAAAGAAATCTCTCAGGGATTCACGCGGACTAAGTTTGTAAATAGCACGAATAGCTCTTTTCTGTAAAATAAAGATGGTATCGATGTCCGCAGCAGAACCCCACAAGAGAAGACCATAAGACATAATACTATGAAAGTAACTGAAATACACCAGCCTTGCCGTTACAACGTCAGTTAGATGTCTAATTTTTCTAACCGCAAAGGCAGCTGAAGCAAGTCTCCCAGCCAGAGTGTCAACATGTGGTCCCCATTGCAACTTCGAATCCAATGTAATGCCCAGAAAAACAGTGGAGTTTGATAGATCAAGTTTTTCACCATTTTGTAAAATTACTGTGTTAGCTTGTTTCACGTTAGGCATAGTAAATTTAATACATTTGGTTTTTTTTGTATTAAGAAGTAAGTTGTTACTTGTGAACCAATTTAATACCTTAGAGAGAGCTCCGCTTACATCGTCAAATACCTCTTCGCCTCTTTTTAATTTGAAGATTAAAGAAGTATCATCAGCAAACAGAACTATCTCACAGGAGTCTTTAGAATAGAAAGGGAGATCGTTAATATAGATCAAAAATAGCAACGGTCCCAATATTGAGCCCTGGGGCACTCCCATTTGAAGCGGGGCGCCAGAAGAGTTAGTACCATTAACGTTTACTGTTTGTAATCTGCCTGAGAGGTAAGAATTTAACAATTTTGATGCGTTATTAGATACACCGTAATGTTTTAGCTTCATAATAAGTGTTTGGTGATCGACACAATCAAACGCCTTCGATAAATCACAGAACACACCTATCGCATCATGCTTATCTTCATACGCATCCAAAATGTGTTTGACAAGTGCCACCCCAGCATCTGTTGTATTTCTACCTTTAGAAAAACCAAACTGTTTCTCGTGCAGTAAATTGTTAAGTTTAAAATGGGAGAGTAATTGACTAAATATAACTTTTTCAAAAATTTTACTAAAAGCAGGTAGAATGGAAATTGGCCTGAAATTGCTTGGGTCACTTTTTTCTCCTGATTTGAACAAAGGTATAATCTTACTATATTTCATTAAAGTAGGGAATTGACCTTGATCAATACATTCATTGAATAAATGTGCTAAGTGAGATGCTACGAGAGGTATAATGGGTTTTATTGTGTCAGTTGATATGCCCCACATATCCTCAGTTCTTTTCTGTTTCAATTCCATAAAAGTTTTGACTACCATTACAGGATTAATATGAGTGAAATCAAATAAGGAGTTGCACCCGTCAACACTGGACACAAGCAGTGATTTTGCATGCAGAGCAGATGAATTAAGTTGTTTTGTGGTTTCGACAGGTATATTACAGAAGTAATTTTCGAAAGCGCCTGCTACCTCATCATCGGATTTAATTTGCTTATTATCAATTTTTAGTGTAAATGTGTGATCGCGATGTTGTGTTTTACAAGTTTCTTTGTTTATAATATTCCAAGTCTCTTTAATTTTATTACTCGATTTATTAATTTTTTCACGTATATAATTAGATTTAGCTACCATACAGACCTTTTTAAATAACTTTGAGTATTTTTTAACATATTCTACAAATATTAGGTCATTATTCCTATACACTTTTTGATTATATAGTTCAAACATTTTCCTCCTACTGATATATATACCAGCAGTAGCCCAGTCACTGAATTTCGGTTTGAAATTGTTTATGACTAATTTCTTTTTAGGAAAGTTTTTGTCAAATTCGTTTTTGATTAGTTCAAACAATTCTTCATATAAGTTATTAACATTGTCATCAACAAAAGGTAATAGCGGTATTTTATCACTTAAGTTAGTTTTAAATTTTTCTTTGCGAGTATCAGTGACTGGTCTATATTGAATAACACTTTTAGACGGCACAAAACGGTGTTCAAACGTGACTGACTGACCGCAGTGATCAGATTTTACAAAATTTACGATAGATTTTTTAATCACAACACAGTTACAGAAAACATTATCCAAGCAAGTAGCTGTTGTAGCAGTAATTCTAGTCGGTTCAGCAAATACAGGCTTTAAATTGAAAGATTTAAAAAGACTTAGAAACCTAACCCGATAGGTTTTTTCTTCATCTATGATATCGACATTGAAATCTCCACATACAACTACCTTCTTTTTATTAGTAAATATTTTCCTGAGTAATTCTTCCATTATGGACTCAAACAATGTAAAATTACCACTTGGGGGTCTATAAACACAAACAATAATGTAATCGTCCAGCTCTGCACATGATATCTCAATAGTTCGCTCGACAGAGAGAGATACAATATCTTTTCGCTCTTTACATTTTAAGTTATTATTAATTAATATTAGTGACCCGCCACGGATGGCGTTCTCCCTTGAGAACGAACTAATAAGGCTACAATTATCTATGTGCAAAATAAGTTCATACTTTTTGAGCCAGTGCTCAGTTACACATAAAACCTGAATATTCATTTCTTGTACAAATAGTTCAATTTCTAAGTCTTTTCCAGATAAGCCTTCTATATTTTGGTGCACTATGTTTAAATGATTTGAATCTTCTATGCTCGCTAGGTTTTGTAAGCAAGAGTTTTCCTCTATTGTCTGAATGTCTAATTTAAATAATTATTAATTGGAACGGATTCCAAAGGTCGAATATTCATGTCAATTGTCTGCTCAATAAAAGCAGACTTGGTAGCCAAGTTCTTGGCTAAACAATCTAAACAATATGATAGCGATAACGCTATTTGTCTTTTGAGATAATTATTGACAAAATAACTATCTCTCGTCAGATAAATCTTATTTTTAAAATAATTATTTATGTCAATAACATGGAATTTATATTCATTATAAGATGTCAATTTATGAATGTTCAGGTTAATTTTATACCTTAAATTATTTTCTTCATCTGGCAAACCGCTACTATAAGGTAAGGTGAACCAAATAATTTTACTTATTTCTAACAGTTGCAAACTCTCAAAATAATGTAATAATTTATTTTTGTTAACATTACCTCTATTACCTATAAAAATTATTAGGGTAGAATTTTCACTAAATTTAAAAGAGAGTATTTTATTAACAATTTCCTCATAGGATGCTCCGGGCATGCAGTGATTAATCACACTTTGTCCCGTATAATGTGCAAGTAGGTGCCCCATGTTCTTACCGATCTCGTCACTAAACATAACTATATTATTTGCTGATTTATGGGGAGTTTCATTAGGCAGGAAACAGTTGGATTGTACATCAGATAGATTGAGAGGGCTGGTAGTCATTTGAGTGAGTGATGATGACTCACACCCTGACTGAACAAGTTTCAATGGGTTGGAACCTGAATTGGGATAATTACAAGTATTACAATCACAGGAGGTTATAATATTAGTTAACATCTGGATGTGTTCACCACACTCTTTTTTGGTACATTTATATGTCTCGGTCATAATTTTTAATGAATGTTTGAGATTCTCTAATTCATTTTCTAATTTCAATATGTCACTTTCATATTTTGTCACACTTGTTTCTAACAATGTAGAACATGCATCAAGCTCATCACCAAGTTGCCTTCTCTCTTTTATATATTTAACCTTTGTAAATAAGAAATTCTGTTTATTAATTAATTTGTTTGATTTTTTAATAAACCTATTTAATCTAACATATTTCTTAAATTTGTTCTTACTGCACCTCGAAATCCCTGCAGAGGTTAAAGAAGGGGAATGATCACAAGTTAAATCTATGGTTACAATAGGTGGACTTCCAGGTGCAGTTTGTGTCAGGCTGGGCGCACTACCAACCAGCTTGTCGTATAAAACGGTGGTTTGACTGTCAATGTAGGCTTGCTTCTCCGTCTCCAGGTATTTGATATGGTCTCGGGCCTCATCAAGATCGTGTTGAAGGGCAGATATACGACTGAGGTTTTGCTCGTATTCCTCACAGCACTCACCGAACCCACTTATGACGGATTGTAACTTGTCACGTTCGTCAATTAATAAGCCGTAGTTGGTGTGCAGCTCAGCCATCTCTTTCTTTAATTTACTATTACTATCCAGCACATCCAACAGTATCCTCTCACTGTCTTCACTTTCCCTATTCAGTTGCTCAATCCGTTCCTTGGCCGCCTGCAGTTCCCTCAAAGCCAGTAGGAGTTTAGATTCCTCCTGGCGAGCATAGGCTTTGCGAGTAAGCATATTTGCACTGATTCAATTTAGCAAACAAAACAACTTAAACCAAAGAATCGTTTGATCAACAGGAGGTTAGGATATTTGATAACGTAAACAATATAACCTCAACGCGAAAAAAATAAATAAATATTGTTCGTAAGATGATGTTAATTATTATTTAGTTGTTAAATAGGTGTTATACGTAAAACCATACGCATACACACCGTAATTAGAACACATATAAAGAGAAGACAATGATACACAATAATTCACAAGTTCAATTTTTGCAATGTCATTGACCTGTTATCACCGGCCGTTTCACATAAACACTAATTTCCGTGAGTTGCTACACTTTTTATTTACACTAGCACTTATTATACGGTTTAGTTATGTTTACGACGAATAGGAGCCGCTTAATTACTAGTATTTTAATTAAATTAAATTTTTAAATACGAGACAAATGCAATCTATGTGTTAGCGGTATTGTTGCCAGACGAAAAAAAAAAAAAAAAAAAAGAAAAAAAGAAAAAAAAAAAAAAGTCACGGGATGACTGGCGATGTGCGGCAGTGTTGCCAACTCCAGACCAGTCCAAGTCGCCAGAAATTTGACGCTAAGTAGCCTAAATTCGCCGATTTCTTTTATAGTTATGAAGTAGCCTAAAATTTAAAGTCAGATACCCTAAAATGCTACTTTTTTAAAGTAATAATATAGTTTTTTCAGTTTTCTTCTTTTATCAACTCCAACTCATTTAAAAAAATATTTATGCACATCGCTGCCATGGCAGCAGAGGTATCCGCCAACGCAACTATTTGTCACAAAAACATACGTTTCATTGAGTACCTACATGCATTTTTACAACTTTTTCTACTTCGAAATTGTGTCGCCCCTTTTTTTACCCAAAGTAGCCTAAACGGCGACCAGTCGCCAATCGCAATTTTTGGTCGCCCCGACACCGTTCGAGATAGCCTAAAAGGCAAAAAATCGCCTAAGTTGGCAGCACTGATGTCTGGCGTCGTCTGCACGAGCGCGATGACAAATATTCACCCACCCGCACTTCCTCAATATTTGTTTGTATACGTCGGGAAAACCAATTACGCAAAATAAGGTATGTGTTGCATAATACCCGTTTAGTGCATAGTGACAGTATTATATTTACTAGAACACTTAAATTTATCAGTAAAATAACCTATAACTGCTGTTATATTTTCCGAAGGTTAAAATAAGAGCGATAGAAAAGTCTATCGTTTCAATTTTAATAAAAATTAGAATTTATGCGTTCTGTATGTCAGTAGATAGAATATGCAGTATGTTAACTAACGGAAGGCGTTTCCGTTTACCCGTAATTCTATATCGTTTAATAATCATCATCATTTCAGCCATAGGACGTCCACTGCTGAACAAAAGCCTCCCCAATGACTTATCATCGAGGGGGGGGGGGGGGATTGACAATACTCACCACGCTTGGCAGGCGGGTTGGCGAGCGCAGTTTTTTAAATAATATTTCGCACGATGACGATGCTGCCCGTCTCGTGCTACAGGAATTAGTTGCCTTTTACGCCTCCTGTTGTTGGTAGCGTCTATACGTTCAAAGAAAATCCCATTTAAAAAAAATTTTTAAAAAAATCATAAAAAATAATGAACGTCCATCTCTTTTCTCATCGTGCGAGCAAGATAGAAAAGCGACGTTGCCAGTTTGCGCATTGTAATTACGCTAGTTACAATTTCGCGTTACGATTTTGGTTTTAAAAAGGCGTTTCGATTTTTTAATATATATTTGTGAATTTATATTTAAATCTATTAATGATGTAGATAAACTGGCTGAAGGTAACGTCCTGTTATTTTACATACTGTATAGTCTTTTTCGTTGGTATAAAAGGTTTGTGTATTCTTTTGTCAGTGGGTTATTGTTAGTTTTAAAACTTTGACAGTATTCTTTAGTATAAATAATTGGATTGACTGTTAGGTTATATGTATTTAGTGAATATATTTGTCGTTTGAGAATTGTGACTTTTTGATAAGCTTTTTTAATATGAACGTTATATTTGATTGGAACAGTATTATATGGGAAGTGAATAACTCTACGATTATTATAAGTATATGTGTACGGTACCAGACACTAAATTTTGCCAGGGGCGTCTCTCAGCACATCCAGATCCGAACCAATAAAAAAAACTGTTTCAGGCATTACTGAGAATCAAATCCCTTTGCTTTGATGTGAGTTGCCGCGCCACTACAACAATCGATCGTCACAATATGAATAAATTAGTATTTGTATAAATAAATAAATAAATCGTTTATTTGCACAAAACACGGTATAAATGGTAACATTAAACAATAAAAAGAGCTCATGTTTCGCTAATAAAAAATAGCATGCAAATTGTATGTTATTACCTACATGAATTGCAATAATTAAAAATGTCTGGAATCAAAATTTCAATAGTAAATATATGTCAGTAAAATCTAGCTAGTTGTCAATAAATTCCTTAACACTATAGAAATTTTTGTCATTAAGCCATTCAGTTAATCTTTTTTTAAATAAGAAATTATTTAGCACTTTAAATATATGTGTATGTATGTTATGGCAGGGAGACGACCGGGTTATACGAATTTAAAACAGATATTAAATAGAACAACGACTGATACGACCAAAAGTTATTTAAAATGAAATTATTTATGGCTAATAAATGATCGAAATAATTTTCTCCTACTCTAAAACTAAATAACTACTATTTTGCGAATCAAAAAATATTTATAGGCGAAGCCTTGAAACTTTAAATTTAATTATATATATTTTATAAATTATATATATTATTCTTGTTAAATACAGTGTGTAACGAAAAGGTGAAATAAAACTTTAAGGGGTTATTCTACGGCTAAATTACATCAACTTTTTCTATAGGACCAACATCAAAATTTCAAAAAAAAATTGACGTTTTCATACAAACTGATGCCAGCTGGTCGCGTTTTAGTATGGGAAAGTGTTTTTTTTTTTGCGAATTCGATGTTGGTCCCATAGAAATAGATGTAATTTAGCCGTAGAATAACCCCTTAAAGTTTTATTTCACCTTTTCGTTACACCCTGTATATTGTATTTGAGTAATAAAGTTTCGAAACATGTATTACTTATATTATTAATATGTCAAAACACAAATATTTGCTTGCTATTATACAAACAATTATGATAATCAGTAGTTCGTTATAAATTGAGATTAGATAGGGAAATAAAATGTTTGAAACCTTATTGTGCATTTTGATATAATCAGTTAGTATAAAAATGTGTGTTTTTTTATTATTTGTGTGTATCATAAGTTTGCTAAAAAAATATTCGAGTTGCTAATGTATGATGTCTTTATAAAGTCCAAATACGTAAAGACGTGCTTACATAATTGTGCATTTAAATATTATGAAGTATATATTTTCTTATAAAACTATTATCGAGTAAATATGGAATTCGTTTTTAAAAGCCATGATTTCTTTCTTTCATGACTTTCCCATAGTATTTATAAGCGCATGTCACCATATGTGTTTCGGCTTTATAAGGTCATAATAACTTAACAATATATAAATATAATAAAAATATAATTGCTTATTTTACGATAAAGTGCTAAAACTCATTGAAAACAATGTTATTTTATTTGGCTCGAATATTAAGGAAATTGTTTAAAATGTCGATATGTTCCTGGATCGACATAATTAGGTCTCATTGGGGCTAGAAAAAGCCAAAGCAAGGTTTTATAGTTTTAGCGAACTGAATGCACATTTAAGACTAAAATATCATCATCGAAATACCGTCCTTATGTACTCAATGGTAGGTCAACCTACCCAGTAATGATACATTTCTGCAACTGATTTACAACTTAAGAAATCAACGCATAATATAATAACGCAAGATAATTTTCAATGTGCTATTTTACTTGTAGCAAATTAGCATAGCAATGATTATTTTTTATAGTTTTTACCAAGGAACCAAAATATAATGGTATTAGTTCTTAATAACACATGAAAGTTTCATTTTTCATATCAAAAACACCAGCCAAATTGACAGCACGTCACCATTGAGTTAAGTTTTACCAGACCTGTCATCCCAAAGAAAAATTATCCGCTACTCACGCACAATTTTATGAGCAGTGTGATTATCGGTGGATGTATTTTGACTACTGCTAGTAATTTTTAACTTACTAGCTATTAGGTTATGAAGTACTAGCAAAGGTTAGAGTTGGATAGTTATAATGGGCTAGTTTCCTAAAAAAATCGAATTAGTCCGTCAGTTGGATTAACAGAAAATATTGGACACGTATTTTTTCTTTTCTCAATCAAACAAAAAATGATGAAGATATAGCCCGTTAAAGTTCCGCGTAACGTCACGCCTTGCGACACTTTTTAGCAAGGCGTGACGTCGCGTGCCCACTTTGATGTGCTTTATCTTCGTCATTTTTTGTTTCATTGACAAATGACAAAATATGGGTCCAATATTTTTTGATAATCTAGCTGGCGGACTAAATAGAATAGTCTTTTTTTGACCCAGGAAATTAGCCTATTACTCTATGGATAACTGACTTACGATGTTACTTTACACTACATTAGACGATGGCGTTTTTGATGGCTTTTAAAATCAAAAAGATTTTAAAAATATTGTATACTTTAAAAATAAAATAAAATGTTTGACAAGTCATTAAGACATTACCAACAATTTGACACTAATTTCAGGCTTGGCCTAGTAATACTTTAGGTATTATGTTACAAATACATCTGCCGGCTTTGGCGGGCCAATTTCAGTGGCTGGCGCACGCACACCCGGTACTATCACGGTGTCATGGTTCGCTGCTCACGCGCAGCGTCGTCGCGCAGGCACAAAGCGCAACCCTAACGAGCATAACAACTGGAAAAATGCCATTTAATCCCATTGTCAGAGTCAGGCAAACTTTCGCGCGGAGCAATATTTTACATTTTCGTTAACGCTTTTGGGCTGTAGGGTAATATAATTTTACGCATGGATGGTGATGCCATCTAGATTAGATTATAATTAAGCGCGGCAATAATTATTTTTTGTTTTAATGTTTAGATGATAGTTATCTGTGCAAATTTAAAAAAAAAACAGTAAAATAGCTTATTGAGAAAAGTTGTCGTATTGTTGATTGATGCTGTCTACGTAATTATAATCAATATTTTACTAAATATAAATACCTAAATATTAGTTAAATACCTTTCTTCGTTAATTTACAATTGTTGTTTAGGCAAAATAATGTTTTTTCGTAATTTCGGGTCCACTTATATGCATTTCTCTTGTATTTAAACTATATTTAGATATAACGGTATTAAATGTTAATGTTACTATTATTAATAATGAGAAATAAGACAAGAAAATGCTGTATGTATGTAAAAACATAAAAACTGTGTGTGCTGTAGGTAAAAAATAGGGTTATGAAAAAAAAAACTATTTTGTCGGCATTTTGCAGGTTAGGTATAGGATTAAGTTTATTGCAAATATCATATAATTGACGCGATTTTTCATACGAATTTTGAATTTTCAAAATATGTTATTGAAATGTTAGCTTGTTTTTTTTTTGTATAATTCGGTGCTAATTTTATAATTTAATTACTAAGTACTGCTTTTAAACATGACATTATATTTTTAATTAATTAAAAACACGTCAATACGCGCTGTAATAAACAAATTTAATGTCAATTCTTGACACAGTTAAATATTTTTGTCTTATATTTAAATTGCACGAAAATATATATAAGCGAGTATCGTCTTCTTGAAATAAATAATGTTTATATTAAAAATTATGTATGTGTGCATAGCATTTGAACAAAAATATAAACAAGTGTTGACAAGAATTTAAACGTATTCATTTTTAAGTGTGTGTTATCATTTAAATCTTACCTTGACTTGTTATTTAATTAAATAATAATTGCAATTATTCAATATTATTATCTTAATTTTGTCGCGGGTTTTCGAGCGTGTGACAAATGATTGAGTTTTCAAAGTGAGAACTATATTACCACTACCTGTATAAGAGTTATAGAGTGAACAGACAACTAGCCATGTCAGTTCACCTTGATCGACCTTTCTTCTTATTGCTTTGTCGTACGGTTGATTTTTGTCGACAATTCGGTCATTCTCAATCGTGATTGAAGATATAAAGTAAAGTCAATCTTATTTCAAAGCGCTAGAGTTTAAAAATGCCTGGGAAATATGTTTAACCAGTCGTGTGGCGACGCAGGTAGTAAGAAGCATTATTAAAAATAAAAACTAATATATTCTATAAAAGCGTTCAGTTAGAATTAGTTTTAACTAGAAATAATGCGTTATAACTGCAAACAGAAAATGTAAAAAATACAGGGTGACATTTTGAACGAGGAAATAACTTTAACAGGGTCCGGCCGTTATGGTCCCATTCCGTTACGCACCCGGCCGCCACGCACCCACATAGAAAAAAAATTTATTATTCGCCCCCGGCCATGAGGCCACCAGTAAAAGAATCATTTTTGGACAAATATTTTAACAAATACTGTTAAAAACAAGTGTTTTTGAAATTAAATATTTTATATGTTTTTTTTATTTTTTTTTGTGGTGTGTTTATCCTACCATCATGATTTAGAATTAGCAAGATACTGTTTTGAAAATATCTATTATAAATATGTTTAAAAATGCAAACTAAATTATCAGTAAAATAAATAATAAGTGTTTATTTGTGAGTAAGTTAAAATTAAAATATAACGAGTACAATATTGTATGTAGAGAAAAGTATAGGCGATCGCTCTTCACTATGTAGCCTGCACACTTTTAAATCGATATTAGTTAGACACCTGATTTTTATGATTGTGGTTTTAATTTCATTTCATTTTTGTACTCGGCTGTACTTAATTAGGTATC
Source organism: Anania hortulata (assembly GCA_963576865.1). Classification (NCBI taxonomy): domain Eukaryota; kingdom Metazoa; phylum Arthropoda; class Insecta; order Lepidoptera; family Crambidae; genus Anania; species Anania hortulata. The sequence continues at coordinate 2,110,919 of OY756417.1, read as the reverse complement.
ATGGCAATAAAGAAATATTGGGGGCGTCGCGGCCGGGGGCTAACCGGAATAAATTTTTTTTCTATGTGGGTACGTGGCGGCCGGGTGCGTAACGGAATGGGATCTTAACGGCCGGACCCCTTTGACAGGTGTTCTACCTATTAAAGTTACTTTTTTTACAATGAGACTAACGCCACTCACTAATTCTTAATACTTTATATCTTCGAAGTAATTTACTATTCTGTTTGGAAAGATGATTACGATATTGATCCTATAGTGGAAGTTTATCATTATAATTGGGAGAACGTCTTGTTAAATTGATTTTCCTGTCTAACCAGACACCCTGTATATAAATAAATATTGGTATTCCGTAAAGCTAGCATCGTATTTATTTATTTTTATCTTGTCAACATTATGTTTTTATAAGATGTTTTTAATAATACCTTAATTATTCAATTATTGGATATATCCGTCAATTATTTTATTGAAAGTATACGTATTGGGAGTGTATAGTTAATTGGCTAACGAATTTATATAATAATGGATGTGACTATTATAAGTAAGTAAGTTTGCTCAATAGGATTTGTCAAAAACGCAACATAACAACAAAATATTTTACTGTTCGTTTGTTACGTAAAATGTAGTGAAAGTACCCGACAAGGTGTTACCTGACGGAGGGTAAATTGACCAGACGGCGTGTCATCCTTTTCACCTTGTTTAACCTTGATTTTAACCCCATCTACAAGCTACAACCACAACAGAAAAGCTTGCCCAAAAATACAAATAACATCTGGAACTAAAGACAAGTAAGAAATTTGTCTATGTTATTTGGTGTCTGTGATTTGTAGATTTAATTGGCGAGCGTCAAGGTCAAACAATGTCAACATGAATAACCTTTCCTTTTGTTTAAGCGTATTATAATTGCGCGTCAGTTTTTTTTTTTTGTTTTAAGACTTTGGTATCATAAATCATAAATCCTTAATTGCGTCAAATAGGTCTTGATTACATTAAAGTATAGATTCACATAGTAGGCCACATAAATTAGCATGCAAATGTCAAAATCCAAAGTTAAAATAAAAATATGTATATTAAAAATTATAATTAAAAACTTATATAAAATCCAAATTTTTGATTAATAAGAATTCAGAATGTCCAAACATTATTCATTAAAGTCATATGTTACATTCATTGTTAATTATGTAACTTAGTTTTTTTTAAGTTAGAAAGAGTAAAAGCAAATCTTCTTACCAATCACCCTATATTGTTTACGGCTACCGTAAACCGTATGAAAAGACGTTGCGTACTAAGCTTAGTTTTAAGCGACCGTGTAGGCTTCGCTTTAAGGTGTTCGGAGCGCATTTTCAACATCACAAAATGGCTGTCGCATTTACAGAAATCTTTATCTGAGAATGTTTTCGTTTTTGACAAATTCAATTAAAAAAAATTTTGACTAGTTAATATTAGCGTAAGTTGAATGAACTAGTGTTGCCGTGTTATCGATCAAAACTATCGAAAACCGATAGCTGGGAATGATACAATACTATTGGTGGAGAGCGAGAGGATACTAGCGATATTGTCTGTGGCCAATGGAACACGGGGCCACGAATCGAAAAAAATAATAATTAAAAAAACTATTTATAGTCTAGCGAAGAGTCGCAATCGATACTTCGACAATCAATCGGCAACACTAAAAATGAACATCTAATGTTATCGCTATGGATTGCTTGCTAAACCTTGTATCTGGTTTAATTTACGATATTGTTCGGCAGTAAATATTTTTAAATAATTGAGGTTTTGCTGGCCAGACCCAATTTAGGAAAGTTTTTTTCCTAAATTGACCCGACCGAAACTATTTGCGCCCAAAGTGAATTTCTATTACATTACTTGATTATGATTTGACATTTTTACTGAATTAAATTGAACTTTAGATACAAGGTTTTTAGATTGTATCGTTTTTAACTGATCTATAATAACTTTACATGACAATGTTGGGTGTATGTATGTTTAATGTATTTGTATACAATTATATGTGAGATTTAAAAACATATATTTTTTGATTTTATTGAACTGTTGAAAAAAATGTCTTAGTTACTATCAATGAATGAATGAAAAAATGTGAATGATTCAATGACGAGTGACCGGATTGCATGGAAGAGAAAGACATACTGCGCCGACCCCAGATAACCTGGGAACAGGGCAGGCAAATGATGATGACTATCACTTGGAGTAGCTTAAAATATTTTTTATTTTAATACACACTGCATTTTAGGTTGATTTATACGCGAAGAAGATCCTATGTTATTAGATAACTTTATTTTAGGGGTCGATTATACTACGCAAAAACAACAACTTTCTCTATGAGACCGAAATAAAAATAGCTAAAAATATTCTCAAATCAGTTGTTAGGGTTGTATGGGAAAATTGATTTTTATTCAGATATCTATATAAAAACAAAAGTCGCTGACATATCTCAACGGATTAGCAAGCTAAAGTGACTGTGGGCGGGGCACATAGCATATAGAACTGACGGCCGATGGAGCAGAAATGTTTTAGAATGGAGGCCACGTAGCGCAGCGTAAGACGTCCACTTACAAGGTGGACAGACGACCTGGTAAAGGTTGCAGGAAGCCGCTGGATGCGGGCCGCTTACAACTGGTCAACCTGGAAGTCATTGAGGGAGGTCTATGTTTAGCAGTGGAAGTCCTATGGCTGAAATGATGATGAGAGTCCCATTGTAAAGTTGTTGTTTTTAAGTTTATACAGTTTTTTGTTTTTAACTTGACAGCAGTGGCCTTTCAGTCTCATGGCGACTATAAGTTAATGTTTCTTTTTAGTAACAATAAGACATTTTTTTCAACAACACAAACCTTTCGTGAAAATGCAACACAGACGGTCGTTTTTCTTATATTTTATATTCTTAAGTCATCTTACAAACAACTTGCTTTAATTTTCAATTAATTGTAGCTTTTGTCTGTGCTGACATTTTGGCGAGAGGAATTAGGGCTCATCGTATCTGTTTCACGACCGTATCATTAATGTGTTGCATTTTCTTTCTTTCCCGATCCCTTGGCTCGTCGGCGCCGCATCTACAATGATACACTTATAAACACGATGAATATCCCAACGGAGTTGCATCTTGAATATATTATAACTACGAAATTATGAAATCGTTATTTATCATAATAATTAAATATACTAAAACACTTCAAAATTAAATCTACCTCTGATGCCATGACTAAATTCTTACATTAATTGATCATGATACACGATGATACATGATGATACGCGATGATACATGGTGATACACGATCGCAAATCAAAACTAAATAACGATTTCTAACACTCGTTGCTACAACAAACATATCATCAACATAAATCCTCGATACTACACGGAAACACAACAGCTGCTTCAGCGCAGCCACTCCAGCTCCAACTGAAGCCACCTTCATGGACAGCGACCTCTTCGAGCAGATGAGAGCCTTCGACCCTGAGAGCTTCGATGAGTTCAACTTGTATGAGTCGATGAGCATGAAATGATGTAAGTGTTTAATTATTCTACTTACTAAACTTTTAAATTTACTGGAACAAATAAGGGCCCTTATCTAGAGTGAAAATCGTTGACCTATTATTTCGCCAACTCTCTATACAAGATGCTAATTTGAATCCTTGCCATATTTATTAAGGTGGTCTATTATAACCAGTGATCGGAATAGGTAGAGTGATTTAGGGTCAATAACCTCAAACGCTGATATTAATATGGACAAACCTTCGGGATTTCGGGATTTCGAAACTATTGGGCTTTAATTCTCCGGGATTTCGGGGATTTCGACATTATTCAGGCTTTAATTTTATGTGGTGTCCATTGTTTACCTTTGCATGCATGTTTCTGTACGATCAACAACAAAAATCGTTTTACATTTTGTTTGAGCGTCCTGCCTGAGACGAACATTTTTTTAATTTAAAAATCGTTTTATTTTACCTACATAAAAAATGCAGTAGGATATTTTTTCGGGGTGTTAAATATTATAAGAAGTACCAGCTTTATTTAAAACATTTGTTTTACATAGATATTCTAATTTGAAAGTTCAGTAAGTTTGAGTAAAATGTACTGAACATTGGCCTATACTGACGTCAAAGACTGGATACCTGTGATGTCATAAATCTTCGGTGCATTATGGAGAGACGCGTGCCGTTATGCCTCTGCGGGGAGCGAGTCTTTGTGCGTGCCGCACTTGATAATGCCGGACGGCCAATCAGAACCAAGTATCGACGGTTGACTTAACTCATTCATTTGTTATCGAAACGGGTCCCGGGTTCAATCCGCCGGGGTCGAAAGTATTTACTTGGAGTTTTCTGTAAAGAAATTTTCAGCAACAGCACCGAATCTCGGAGCTGGCTGTGTTTGATATGTATCCGTGCTTTGGTTGGTTGGTTGGTGCTTTCTAAAGTCTAAATATAGGTAGTAAAGTCTAAATATAGGTTTCCGTTAACCAGTTTTTTTAATTTCTCATACAAATAGCAAAATAAGTACTACTTAAAAGTGCTTTTCTATCGTAACCTCTAATTTCAAATACAATGGCTACTAAATCACGACCTAAATAATATTTAATGAAATCCCGAAATCCCGAAATCCCGAAATTTTTCGATAAAGGTTCATTAAAAAGGCATGTCCATATTATGACAGCATTACGCAAGTACAACAAATCACTCTACCTATTCCGATCACTGATTATAACCAGTGATCGGAATAGGTAGATTGATTTGATGTGCTTTAGGAGTGCTAGCAAAATATGGATATGCTGTTTTTTTTAAAATATATACTAAGAAATTCCGGTATCCCGGAGGCATGTCCATATTACCATCAATGTTTGAGATCTACCTACTCCGATCACTGATTATAACTTACAAAAACGAATTATCGACCAAAAAACAATTTAACACAAAAAAAATGCCTGTGATAAATGTAACTTTTGGTCGGAATGGTCGTCCATCAACTCAAAATCGCGGCGTTGGTTGCTTAACTTTGCTAATCACTGCCAAACCGCTACAATACATACAAGCTGAAAAAAAAAAAGCTTAACGAAGCCTTAAACCACACATTCTGTACGTCAAACCAAGTTGAATGCAAAACAATAAATACTGGGAAATGACTTTCATTTTAAGGTATCAAAAAAATTGCCTATTTCTAACCCGCAATGTATATCACGAACGCAACAGACTATGCCTCACGCACGTGTGTGAGTGAGCGCTACACACGAGCGCGCGCGCACACTTGCAGGGCAGCGGTAGTTGTGTGCGTGCGCGCGATTCATTGCGGGCTATGCTCTTAGAAGCCTTTTTATGAAAGAAGTTCTGAAAATTATGTTTCTTTGGAAAAAAGTTCAGTTATAGCAAACAGCCCTCTCAGCCCCTCTCACCAAAACACGATTTGATACAGCGATTTATCGCCGCCATTTTGATTTTTTATTGAAACATGATTATAACATATGACGTCACCGGCACGGCGATTCAACATGGCGGCTAAATCTATCATATTTTTACAGTTGATATCGTTAAATCGCTATATCATATCATGTGTTGGTGGTCATGCTAGGGGAACTTTGTTATAATATGTAAAAAAAATTATTCTTTGTTATTTTCAGGTGACCTGCAATAAGTGGAAAGTTAACCTTTATTATATTTAGTTATAGTTTCAAGTCAATTGTCGTAAGAGCTATTATTACGTGGCATATTAACAAGTTATTTCTATACGTATTAGAGCGCCTTCAAAATGGTGGACTGAGAAACGCCACAGTCGCGCATAGACTTCGTTTCAGTATTTTTTTATCAATTTGTTAGTTTTTTCAATGGATTTATTATTTTTTATTGATTTATTATCAATTGATAATATAATTTGTTTGTTAATGTTCAGCAATTGACCAGTTAAACATGTCCGAAAGTACTGTATGGTCACCAGGACTATCAATCGACTCCACATGGAGATTTAAGGTCTTTAAGTACCTTCAAGTTCGAGTTCAAGTCCACATGACACCTTTTCATAATGTCTCTCAGTGTCAAACGACTTTTCCAAAATGTCAACTTCTCAAAAAGTTCCTGTCTTTTGATATCTCTTTCTCAAAATGCACCTTACCCATACTTTTTTTTCATAACATAGCATACAGCTTCATCGTATCGTATTGGCCATAGGACGTCCACTGCTGAACAAAGGCCTCCCCCAATCATCAGGGGGTTTGCCAATACTCGCCACGCTTGGCAGGCAGGCGGATTGGTGAGCGCAGTTTTTTTATAAGATTTTACACGAAGCTTAAACAAATAAAAATAAAACTATTAAAAATATCAGTTTTAGCTGTACGTATGCAATATTATGAAAAAAAAAACAGTAGGTTCCATTTTTTACGGATTAAAGTTGTTTTTAGTTCAAGAATGACCCCTGATTCGTTATGATCAATAATGGGCTAGTTTCCTAAAAAAAACTAACTACGTCAGTTGGATTAACAGAAAATATTGGACACGTATTTTTTCTTCAAACAAACAATCTTCTTCAAACAAAACTTCTCAATCAAACAAAAAATTATGAAGATATAGCCCGTTAAGGTTCCGCGTAACGTCACACCTTGCGACACTTTTTAGCAAGGCGAGACGTAACTCCCAAACTTTGATGCGCTTTATCTTCGTAATTTTTTGTTTGATTGACAAAAGGCTAAATATGGGTCCAATATTTTTTGATAATCTAACTGATGGACTAAATAGAATAATATTTTTATGACTCACGAAACGAGCCTATTCTCCATAGACAGTATACAAACGTAGCGTGTCTGCCGCGCGTCAGTTTTGCGACTGTGGCGCTTCTTGCCACAAATTTGAAGGCGCCCTTACTAGTGCCATAGATGTTCTGAGATGTCTATTCGTCCATGTGTATACACTTTAGCATCAGTGCCTTCCCTTATATTTTTAATGTTTTCAATTTATTTCTACCCTTAAGATGTAATATATAAAAATTGCTTTCTCTAGCTTTTACAGATAGATGATTTTTTTTGCAAGAAAGTAATTATAATTAAAGAATTTTAATTTTAAGAGATTTCCTTTTTACAATTGGTCTATTACAAAGACTTTTTTATATGGAGTCTGGCATACCTTAAGTTGCAAGTAACCTTAAATAACATTATTTTGGTGTACACCTATGAAACATACGGTAATCGAAAGAGAAAATAATTACAAACAACAAATACTCTTTGACAAAATGTCGTAAATGATATACTTTGTTGAGAATTTTAGTTTAATTATGTATATAAAAATTAATATTAGAAATAAAAATAGATAGCATTTATTTAACACACTCACGAGTAAAAAATTAGAAATACATAACAATAAAACAATTTCTGGTGTGTCAAAAAGGTTCCCGCTCAGCATTTGTCGTGACAGCCACAGACTTATCACGACGCTGATTTTCGGCGGGGACCTCCGACGCTGGGACATTACATGTTTACCCTGAAATTCTGAACAAAGTATATCATTTACGACATTTTGCCAAAGATTATTTGTTGTTAGTAATTATTTTCTCTATCGATTAACATATGTTTCATAGGTGTACACCAAAATAATGTTATTTAAGGTTACTTGCAACTTGAGGTATGCCAATTAGGTTCGATGCCTTTTAAAAAGTAAATACATGTATTTGAAGCTCGTCTTATGATACATTATATATTTACACGCGGAAACAGGTGCTTGTGAAGGCCATTATTAATTGAACTTGGTCAAAGATTTTATCCACTAACGTTTTACATGCTGTTAAAAACGTACCAGCTTAATTGATAATCCAATTTGTTTGTAGATTTCAAAATAATAAGAGTATGTATACAGGGTTACATTTCACGCCAATTTTTTAGGCACCACTCAGAATCAGTAACTAGTCAGTCTAGTCTAAGTCACGACCTCCGTAGCCGAGAGGCGAGCATACCGGACTTGGTGTCGCTATCTCTGAGGTTCCGGGTTCGATACCCGGTCGGGTCAATGTAGAAAAATAACTTTTCTATATTGTCTCGGGTCTGGGTGTTGTGGTACCGTCGTTGTTTCTGATTTCTGTAACACACGTGCTTTGGCTACTTACCACAGGATCAGAGCAATGTATGTGATGTTGTCCAATATTTATTATTATTATTATTATTAACTAAATCAATCTACGTAAAAAACTTTTTTTTTTCAGTTTCAATTCTTTTATTCTGCATTTACAATTTAATACGTAGAAAATTTACGATAATTCGATTAAATTGCACCGTATGTGCACTGCATGAGGTTCTTGTTGGAGCGGCGTCGGCGTACGCCTGTGATCTTTTACGAATGACGGCGCATCTTGCGTTTACTTTTTTCTCCGGAAACTTTTAAGTATATTTCTCTCCAGAAATACGACTGAAATTAAATACGATAAAGTAGTATTTTTATATTGTTCTATAGACCTTATTTTTTAAATTTGGCACTACCTTGAAATGTAACCCTGTATATATTTTTTTGTTTCCCTCGACATGAAATATTTCTACCAACAATTAAAAAAATATACTGGTTAGTTTTTTTTAATAAAAAAAATACCTGCATACAAAAAGTGGATTTGTCATTCGGCCGGTACTGTCTTACAACTGTATACACGGTGCCATTTAATATTTATTGTGATATAGACAATTAGCTTGATGTGACAATAAATTAGTAATTTGATTTTGCAATGCATAAAAGCATTTATTATACTTTTTAGTAATCGATCAAAAAATATAAAACCATTATATAATTTTAAAAAACAATGGCAGCATTTTTATGAATAAATTTATATATATTTAAATACATAGAGCATATTGGAACTATGTTTTATTAATATACTATAAGATGATTTCGCATTTATATATTTTTGGTGTACTAAATGGAATTTGAATGTTAAATATACACGAATTTATACTTATCCTTTGTTCTTTAATTTTCTTTTGTATTCTTTATTTACTCCGAGTCTAAACCGAATTCAATACCCTATTTCATTTTTTGTATAATTAATTGTATAATACAGTGTGTATAATTAATAATTATACTCCTTCAAAGGGCTAGTTTCCTAAAAAAAAAAAACTAATTAATCCGTCAATTGGATTACCAGAAAATAAATATTGGACACGTATTTTTTCTTTTCTCAATCAAACAAAAAATGATGAAGATATAGCCCGTTAAAGTTCCGCTTGACGTCACGTTTTGCGACACATTTTAGCAAGGCGTGACGTCACTTGCTCACTTTGATGCGCTTTATCTTCATAATTTTTTATTTGATTGACAAACAAAATATGGGTCCAATATCTTTTGATAATCTAATTGTTGGACTAAATAGAATAATATTTTTTTTTGACCCAGGAAACTAGCCTTTTATACATTATGATATTAATTGCTATATTTCGGATGCACTTACGCCATTTTCAACTTGTTGTATTCAATGCACCGATTGTTCAAAAGACGCCGAAAAAAAAACATTTGTTGTATATTTGGGACCTCCTTGAATTTATTTCTAATGACAATCTCCATAGCCGAGTGACATGACAGACATTTATTTCTAATGACAATCTCCGAGAGCACGCCGGAGCTAGCGTCAACATCTCTGAGGTCCCAGGTAGATTCCCAGGTCGGGTCAATGTAGAAAACTAACTTATCTATGTTGTCTCGGGTCTGGCTGTTGTGGTACCGTCGTTGTTTCTGATTTCTGTAACACAAGTGCTTTAGCTACTTACCATAGGATCAGAGCAATGTATGTAATGCTGTCCAATATTATTTGATAAAGCAGGCAACACAATTAGGAGCTGCGCAAACGTGGACACTTAGTTTCCAGTTGCCGACACCGAACACTTTTTAATCGTCATGAGTATGTGTTAAGTGGAAGCAACTGGACACAAGAAATGTTTACGTTTGCGCATACTGGCTCTATAGAAATCAAATATTTTCATCAGTAGCTAGTGTCTGACTCAAGACGCAAAAGTGTCTACGTTTGCGCCCTTGCTTGGGGGCGTGTCTTTCAATAATAATGTCAATATTTACTGTCAATTACGAAATTATAACGAGTTTTGTAATATGAAATAGGTTTTAGTGGTTTCAAGTTGCGATGTTATTATTAGATTTTAACAGTTAATAATAGTTCTCGTTTCAAAGCTTTATAATGTTAACCTTACAAATAGTGATGCTTAATTTAGAAACTGTTTAATATCGATTGTACATTCGATTCTATCGATGTATTCAATAGGCAAAAGACTTGCCTTCTTCTTTGTTCAAAAACATTTAGTGTACGATTAAACAAGGACTAAAATAGTCATACAGTTTTTGTTAAAAATGCTTATATTATAAAGTAGTAAAATTTGGTTAAATGTAGTTAGGTCGAGATTACAATAGTTAGGTGCACGCCTTCTCTGACAAATATCTAGAATTCTAGAATGTTACTTAAAATAGAAATAGGCTTTATTTTATGGAAAACTATAGATACTTAGTGTTGTTAGTTGTTCAGACCTATTTTCAGACTTGGTTTAAATTTTGTGTATATGTTTTTAAATAATAAAGTGGAAGTTAAATATATCGATACTATATCAAATCTTCAACACATTTAGCTGTCTTCTTTGCGTGTCGAATTAGGCTTTCGTGAGGACCAAAACTCGGCCATCGATTTAGCACTACTGGTGGCCTTGTAGAGATCCTCGCGCGTGCAGGTGTAGGGACACGCAGAGCGTGACAAAAGATGTGCCATTGTCTGGGAGGCAATACCACATAGCTATAACCCCACCTGTGCATGTTCTCCTTGCTTCGGCCTACTTGGGTCCGTAGTCTATTTATGGACTTCCAAGTTGCCTAACGTAGATCATGTCCCTATGTATGGGTCTATGGGATATTTCTCCTTCCACAGCTTTAAGCGGGCGTCAAATTAATTTAGCTCTCAAATCGACTATACAGTTTATATCGATGATTTCTTAATCGCATCACTTATACAAATTGAACGTTTTTAGATTTAAACAACCTTTGCCTTTTAAGGGTTGTGAGTAACTATTGTAAATGGCGTAACTTAGAGTAGGTATTTCGAAATTGATTCATGTTTTATTATTACATTCAACAACATTATTATATGTAAATACTTTCACTTTAAAAACTTCGACTGCCTCGCGTGAAAATCGAAAGTGTAATAGGAGCCTTTTCGACATTCCTGATGATTAAATCTATAAGGGCCGATTCGACCAAACACAAAGCTATACCAGAATAACTATTACGGGTATAATTTTACACCTTGAATTTACCCTTGGATAAGTTCGATTACGTTTTTCGAGCAATACACTGTACTCGGTATTGTTATTCTGTAGTTCAAGAGTGAACGATCAACGAATTGATAAACCTACCAAAATCCATGTAATCCATTTCTTCTAGGTTGACTTGAAATGACACAACATTTTAATTTTGTAGGATAATAGGGTCAATGCTAGATGTTGACAACATGTCAGAGGTGACAGGAATGGATTTGACAAGTGACAACTTTGACATTTACTTATTCTCAGTTTAATTTATACACTGTTAAATCGCCCGTTTTAATATTTTTCATAGATTAGTGGTTGGTAGAATGAAAAATCAGCTTACTCTAGATTAAGCAGTGGTATACTCTCAAGTTAAAACTTACACCAGCTTGGTCGAAGCCGGCCTAAATATATAAAAATGAATTCCTATTTCCCTTGGTCACGCCATAACTTGACAACAACTTTACCGATGTCATCCATATATTTTTTATGTTTTCTATTTTGAAAGTCCTTACAAAAAATAATAATTAAAAGGTGTGCAGAAATTCCTTTATGAATGAACTAAAGACAACGCGAACGAAACCACTGGCAACAGGTAGTCCATAATTAATAATTAAATTTTTAATATTTTGAACAGTAATAAGTATCGTCTGATAATGTTGTTGACTGTATCTACTATGATAATTGATAACTCTATTTTAATGTGAATAAATATAGATAAGTGATTCGGTGTTCATTTAACGCTTGCGCGCGCACAACTTTGTAGCAAAAAAATTATTTAAAATAGTGTAGGGTCCTAAGAATAATGTTGTAACTTGTAACTATCGATAGTTACGGATTGTATCTATGTAACTATCACACATTTTGACACACTGGTAACCGCTTGAAATACTGATCTTTATAAAGGTTTAGTGAATTTCTTTTCTTTTCTCGCTACTTAGAATAAACAATACTTATGTAATAATGTTATGGAAATATGAGTAGGAAATTATTCATAGTGTCTAGAAATTTTGAAAAATGACCAATATAAGGAGGCAATATTATATTAGGGATTTATTAATCGCCACTGTTGTTTACGAAGTTTATCATTTGCAGTGTTGCCAGACTAGAATTCGATTTTTTAAATGATTAAATAAAACATATTACTAACTATAGCAACATTAATCAGTTGCAACTTTATTCTTTGCAGTTCTAAAATCATAAAACCCTGTATAATTTAGCCATTGAACGTGTGTGCTTTTACCATGTTAATGTTTGCGCCTAGTAATACAGATTATTGTAATAAAAATTATCTCTGTTGAAATACTTGTTTTATTTAAGTACCCGAATATAAAATGTTTGGCAAACGTATTGTTTAGGACAGCTCGATTACCGACGACCTGAACTCAAACTCATTAATTGCCGGGTTAGGAAGCCGTGGGTGCCGTGTGGGGACGGCCGTAAAGAATACACTTCCCCACTGCCAACAGGAGGCGTGTCGTAAGAGGCGACTAATTCCTGTAGCATGAGGCGGGCAGCGGCGTCTGCGTGCGAAATTTTATAAAAAACGGCGCATGCCAACCCGCCTGCCAAGCGTGGCGAGTATTGGCAATGGCCCCCCCAATGGTAAAAGTCATTGGTGGAGGCCTTTGTTCAGCAGTGGACGTTTTATGGCTGTAATGATGATGATGGGTTAGGAAGGTTTTTTGGTTGGATAAAAATAGCAGGAGATCGTGCTCTTTGGGGAAGGCTTAAGGCTCCGACTACATGCATCCGGAATTTTTCCGAACCCCATACAAAACGGCTCCGGACAAGCCCAGATTCAAGCCGATTTGTATAGAGTTCTGAAAAATTCCGGCTGCATGTAGTCCGAGCCTAAGGCGCTGACTAGAGCCAATGACCTTGAGCATTAGACACAGGTCCGTCAAGCAGCGCGCCTCAGCTATCACTGTCGAACTCGGTAGGAGTGACTGAAAAGGTGCTGCTTGGAATGAAAGGGATTAAGCAAACCACAAAATACACGATTTTAATGAAAATAACCACTTTAATGGAAATCAAAAATAACCAGTTACTTTAGTAATAAAAAAGCCAAAATTTTGCCTAAGATTCAACATTACTATAAGTAATTAATGAGAAAAAATTTCATGTAGGTAGTTTCAGAGGTAATTTTATTACGTTTTCCATCGAGTGAAGTTTGTGGACTCATATTTTGGAAATGAGCATTAGGTCAGAAATACGATCAATTATAACTGTTTTGTCTTTAAAAATGATATGACCTATAGATTTTACATAAAACCTTTTATGTTAGCACGGTTCCACCAAAGCGGCAAATGCTGGCTTGACGTTGTAAGGGCTGACATGCGTGCCAATGATCTCACAACTAGAGACGCTCAAGACCGCGCGAAGTGGAGGAGTAAATCAAGGAAAGCGGACCCTGGGCTCCAAAGCAATGGCTTTGGACGCAACCGCGGACCGTATAGATGAAGAAGAAGAAGAGGAGTTTACACCAAAGCGGAGACAAGACAAGAGGTCTTTACAAATGACAACCAAAGCGGAGTCCACTTGCGGTAGAGTATGACCCAAACCACCTTATAGTTGAGGTGAGACCGGAAAGTTTCCTGTGACTGACCGAAACTATCACCACCCAGCCTACAGATGATCGAATTCAGCTCTGGTCCTCCAAAATTCCTCCGCCTTCCAATTTTATAACACCTTCCTCCTGGGCATGAACAGCCTTGGCCAACCTGGAAGGCGTTAAACCGTCTCCGTACAGAGGTTGGCCGCTGTAGACAAAATTTGGTAAGGTGGGGTCTGAGGACCGAGCGGCAAAGTGAGTGCGACTGTGGTGCGGACCCACAAACTATGGCTCACCTAATCTCCTGCCCTTTGTGCCTTACACCTACACGAGGGATGACCTAAACAGAGCGACACAAAACGCCGTAGAAGATGCCAAGTTTTGGTCGAAGTCCGCCTAGAGTCGCCATTGACACGACAGAAGAAGGTGAGGCCTGTGCCCTGCAGTGGGACGTATATTGGCATACTTTAAGCCCTTGATAAACGATTATCGGACTTTTCTTGACATTGTGAGGACAAACGCTGCCATTGGAGGATCCCGCGCAAGTCTTACATTTCACTGTGCTGTCCTGTGTTGTCCAGGTTTTTTCATTTCGTTCCCATTTTTTTAATTTCAAGTCCGAAAAACGGATCTGGCAACACTGCCGGGGGCCAACATACTTAGTTACAAATGTTACAATTGATGTTTAAGCCGGTGACAGTATATTTACAGGTATGTTTACAGAGCATTATTTAAGCGGACTTATCGCTAAAGGCATCTCATCATCTCTTCTGACAACCTTCAGGTAGAGGACTAGACAACTACAAGGAAAACACAAAAATGAACAGTTTTAAAACATTTATTTAATATCGTAATGAGAGAGTTAAATCTTATAACGTTCCAATAGTTCTCGTAAATACTATATTTATTTATGATAATTAAAAGTTAGTTCTCGTAAATACTACATTTATTTATGATACATAGTACTTACAGTAAAATGTGTAATTATTTTTTTTTAGTATGCATGTAATTATAGGAAACATCTCTAAAACTAATTATATGCGTCTTGGCGTAACTTGACTTATTGACTAGAAGTCTAGAAGATTTAAACTCCTACATTTTCAGACAATATGTAAACAAAATCACTGCAATATGATTAGGTGATATCTTTACGATAGTTGGTGACTAGGCCGAACCGCTCAGCGGACGGAATCGCCAGCTACAATACTACAATTGGTAAAAATAGTACATTGTTAACCTAGGAGTGAAAGTAACTTATTTAGTCCGCGAGGGCGCCAATACTTCGAGGGACTAATAAGTCTTTAACCGTGGTAAACACTGTGCTTTTCATTACGAATACAAGGAAAGTAAAAATAAAAACATGAATTAGCTGACGAAAAAATTTGTGAATTTTAACAAAACCGTACCAAAGAGTATGCAAATTGCAATCACTACGTTCTACAACTCAAAAAAACAAATGAAGATCGGATGGCTGCTTTCCCGCCAATTTATTTTCTGTGGCCGGCCAGCTATTCAGCCATAATTTTTTATTTTCTTCATTGAAAAAATGGTAAATATTTTGCCCAAATCTTTTAAAGAAATAGTTGAAAGTAAAGTTATAATAAGGTCATTAAAATAAAACTTTAATTAATACTTATCTTTAAGTTACTTGATTCAATTTTACATCGCGCTGTTATTGAGTGGCTGTATAGAAAGTTGCAACATGGTTCAATAGAAATGTGAAAAAAGCTTTTAATATATTTTTTTAATAATTTGACAGCTGTCAGTTGAAAACGATTCTTCCTAGGGCTGAAAAGTATTACTTTCAACCCGCTCCTCAGGCAACTTCAGACCTACTTTCCGAGTATTTACTCATACTTATTGAAAAATATGAAATGAAAAATATTTTTAAATACATCTATGATATTAATAGCAATTTCGAACGTATTGTCAAAGAGACACAATTTCAAAATCTATAAATATACTAAACACAAAGAAAACAAACAATGAAAAGTGTTAATACATAAATAAATATTATGGTCAGTATCTTTTTTTTGTAGTTCTAATTATTTTGAAAGACTGGAATAAGTATGTTCAATAAACATGACACTTGTTCTTATAGACATAAATTATTGTAAAGAGTATACAACTTACCAATGATGGAATCACAAAATACTCTTATTAATACATCAAGATGTATAATTTTGACATTAATATAAGATTAAAGCTTAACAAATTCGTTCCATTTAGCAAGTGCATAGGTCGTCATTAAGATGTCATCGATATACTCGTAGATTCGAGATTTACAGGTATTGCCATCACAAAGGGTTCTTATCGTCTTCATCATCAAAGCACGTCTGCGTCTCTGTGGAGTTGAAGCTTAACAGCACATCAGATTTAACATTTGACCTCAATTCAGCGGTTTGAGTCTCGGTCGAGGTCAAATTGATGCTACAGGGACTTGATGAAACGCTATCAAAGAGTCTAAAATTCGTTTTCGGCGAATCGTAAAGACAAATGCAAGTTTGAGTCTCTTTTATGCTTAAGTCTGGGGATTGTGTTTCTGATGTGATTGTCTCTTTGTGTGAACGACTTAAGCCAAATTCAAGCGGGAATGTTTGCGTTTGGATATCTGACAGCGAAACCGTCTCAGAGAAAAATATAGATTCGTCTTCACTGTTTTGGGATTTAAGAGAAAGGAGATCCTCGAAAACGGTTTGTGTTGATATTTCATCGGTTTTCGCTTCGTCGCTTTTTCCGGGAACATTCCACGGTGGGAGTGAAACGTCATTTTTGATATTCTCTTCAGGTCGTAAAGTTTGAGTTGCAAAAGAACGCTTTGGACTATCACACATGTAACTCTCAAGTCTATCTGTCTCAATCTTAGCTTTCTTCGTCTCGGTTTCTATTTTAGCTTTCCTCTTATTTGCTTTTCGGTCATTCTTATACTGTTTATGTATTTCGGGATGCCGTCTCATCATGTGCACAAGAAGTTTCTCATTCGTATCGTAATCCATCGGGCAGACTGGACACGGGAATTTCATATTACAAGTTTTTAAATGTCGCTTATACGCCGAATTAGTCGAAACCCTTACGTTACACATATCGCAAAGAAAAAGCTTTTCTCTATGCACTTTATTGACATGTTGATTGACGAACTTTCTGCCGGAAAACCATTTATCTGCGTCGGAGTTGACGTGGTAAGAGCATTCCTTGAAGAAACAATAATAACGGAAGTCGATAGTGAATGTATTCTCATCTACACTATGGTACTTCGATAGGTGGACGAGTAAGTCTGGTTTCTTTAGGAATTTGTCAGGACATTTGTACGGACATGGCAGGTATATCTTTGTGTCGGTATCCGCGGCCGTTATCATTATAATCAGCTTATGATCGAACAATATGCATGATATTGTGATTGGATCTGGATCTTCTGGTTCTTGCTCATCAGTTCTATCTATTTTGGTGACCGGATCTGATGATGGTGGTGATTCATTTGCTTTTTTCTGAAGCAAAGATAAGAATACTTGAACAGATAAAAATTAAATTATGTAATAAATATATGTCTTACAAAACACCAATTGTCATGGTCTGGAAAGAAGGAATGAAGAACTGTTTGTTAGAATAGAATAGAATAGAAGAACATTTATTCAAAACCAATACAAATAAAATATAAAGAACAAATACAATACAATTTACAGGAAATATTATTCTAATAAATTACATGGATTGGCTGCGGAGTGCGCGCTGCGGAGTGTGCGCACGCGGACCAGTTTCTCCCCGAATCATGCCTACCAAAACACATATCGTGTTTTGTATTATTATTGTGTATAACAAAACACGATTTGGATATATCATGATAGATAACCACCATGTTGAATTTTTATCGAAACATCATATGTGATGTCACCGGCACGGCGATTCAACATGGCGGCTATATCTATCATATTTTTACAGTTAGTGCCGATATATCCAAATCGTGTTTTGGTGGTCATGCTAGGGGGGCTGTACGCGGCCTGAAATCCGCATCACAGAAAAAGGCACAAAGTCATGGATGTTTATGTATTTAAATATGATTATTTGTTAACTGTACATGTTCAACATACAGGCTAGTTTCATCAATTGGGTAATCAATTCATCATCAATTAATTTGAAGTAATATTTTAAATCAATTGTACTCAGGGGCGTGCGGCGCTGATAAGCAATAAGGCAGTGCCTACCTGGTAAATAAAATGAGATAGGCAGTAGGTACATATAAATGTGTGTTATTGATGAAAACTACAGATTTTCATCAATAAAACACCTAGGTAAGTATCTACTGCCTACCTCGAAATAAAACCAATGCCCTCCACTGATTCTACTTAAGTAGTTAAATAATATTGAGTACAGTAGGTAGCTACTCAATGTTAAACTCTACTCACACTCCTAAAGTGTATTTATCGTATGTGGTGTTTACCTGTAATTAGTTTTATATTTAGATTAATACTTCAATTAAGTATCATACCTATAATGTAAAAATGTAACACTGTTGAACCTAGTAAATGAAATAAAATAAAAAATCATCATCAATATTTCAGCCATAGGACGTCAACTGCTGAACATATGTTCCTATGCTGCGCTTGCCGGTATGTTATTTCCCATCGGCCATCAGCAAGGCCGGATTCAGGGCAGGGTAACAGGGCCTCTACTCTAGCCCTTTGTATGTCTATCGAGAATTGAAAACTGTGAAAATCGTTTTTTCATCTGTTCCAAAAAAAACGAGGCCTCTACTTCTTGTATGCCTCAGGGCCTCTTCAAAATTCGGCCCTGGCCGTCAGTTCTACGTACAAGCTAGTTTGGGGTTAGCTAATTAGTGTGGTTTTTACAACAATTTATTAATTATTTATTTAATTTATTGAAGCTGACAGTATGAAACAGTATAACAATTAAACTAGAATTTAAGGCTGGGCTAAGGGTTTGAGAAGTCATTAAAAGAGAAAACTATAAGAAAAATACCATGGCAATATCCTTCAGCAGCTTATCGGAGTTGCAGCATTGCTCCCGGAAGTTCTTACACTTCCCCAGCAAGTCTTCGCAGTTAGTGCACAGCAGTTGCGAAATGCCATCTGATTGGTCAACCTGAAATATAACAGTATATTATTCGTTTTATGGTGTAGACTACACCCCGACCGAAGGGGACTACTCCTGGAAACACTTAGGTTCATTATCATCATTTCAACCATAGGACGTCTGAACATAGGCCTCCCCCAGTGACTTGCAGATTAGTTAGTTACGCTTAGTTTATGAGATATGAATTATTGAAAATTGGTAGGATTAAAGCTATTCTACCCTCACGAAATCGAAAATTAGGGCAACTTCTTTAGTATTAAAAAAATATTTAAGTATTTATGTTTCTGTTTTATTTTCTTTTATTTATTCAGTACACAAAACAGAAATACAACAATTACAAGACCAAAAAAAAAAAATATAATACAAAATACAAAAAAAAAAAAATAATAATACAAGGTTACATTGCAAGGTAGTACCAAATTTTAAAAATAAGATAGAGAATAATATAAAAGTGCATCTTCGTTTTTTTAAAACTATGCTATACTTTTGAAACTAGTTGTCCCAGCAAACTTCGTACCATCTCTTTTTTTCTTGTGAATTTTTCGAAGTTTTAATATTTTTTCTGCTATTCGAGATGGAGACATAAAAAAAAAAAAACATAAATTGTAAAAATCGGTGAAGCCGTTCGCGACTTATAAATTGTGTAACTAACCCAACTGTTTTTTACATATATAGATATGATGAAAAAAAATTAATTTGTTTTTTCGTAGATCGATTAAGTTACTGATTTTGAGTGGTCCCTGAAAAATTGGCTGTATAACATGAAACAATGATAGGCTGTAGTTCCACAGACATTAGACACCATCAATACCTGAACGCCTGTGTATATAAAGAAGTCTTCAGTCAGACCCCACTCCACCATGTCTTTCATCACTCCCGACTCCACCAGGCACCCTCGACACATCAGAGCATAGTCCTCCAGTGGTTTTTCCAATTCCGCGTACGGTGCACCCATTTTAAAACTTTTCACTAAGCCACTGTTAAGAAAATTTTATCCCTAAATTAGAATAGGATTAACTTTATGTGAAAAATTAATTAGTTAGTCATTTTACGCGTATTTACAACACCTCGCGCAAAAAAATGTTTTTTGACAGATATCGCCCAAACAAACGTAAACAGCAGAACAGCTCGAAAGTCAGCTGACTGACACTGACACTGACAGACAGATAATCATTAATGACAAAAAAACACAAAAAGCGTTTGGATAAGTTTAACTTTTCGTTCAAAAATGTATTGACATTCAGATGCAGTCAGAATTCTTTTTAAGATAAAATTATTTTGTCAACAATTTTAACTCCAACTACGCAATTCCTTTACAATAAAATACCTACTTAAAAATTATGAAATAACGATATGCAGCTAGAAAACTACACTGTACCGTTTCCAAATAAAAAAACTGTCAACAACAAACACCATAAAAATTTAAACAAAGAACAAATCATTTTGACAACTATTTGGCTCAGCAAAATTTACAAGAGTATGATTGTCGCTTAGAAAAGGTAAATATTTAATAACTAATCCTTGATTTTCAGCAAACAATACAAATTTAATCTTTCAAGTAATTACCGGCACCGCCACCCGCTTGAAGTTGTCTGAACTTGGGAGTTCCTTTGACTAATGCACGAACTTCAAATCGGTAGCCATTTGCGCCACGAAGGCTGCGTTCGTCGTGTGTGTGGATTTGTGAAATTATAGGTTATAGTGCTAATTTAGGAAAATATATGTGCGTCCATACCGCCTAAACAAGGATAGGGCACGACTAAGTATCGTTAATTGCCCCAAAATCGCGGAGAGCGCGTCAAATGAGTAAGTACATTTTTCATTAGCAAGGTACCTACTATGCGATGATTTTGTCTGGCCAGTCTGGACACGTGCTAGATTTATTTCAATTTTTTGCACGGTTTCATTGGCCCTATCCTCGCAAGCTGCTACCTTTTGCGTCATATTTGAACTCTGTTACATGTCTCCGAATAATTGGTCGTCTGCGTTGTTGAGAAGTCATCGCATTATTATTTTCGATTCTAGGTGATCTATTTTTATGCTTGGCCTATGCACTTGTTCCTATTTCAAATTTCGAAAATAAGTTTTTACGTGTGCAGCATTGGATCCGTTCAAAAATGACGATAAAAATCTGTCTGTTGGCCCCGTTAGAAAAGAAAGTTGAATATTTTAATGTAATCAGGCTACGATTTGTTGACATTCGATTTCATAACAATTTATCAGTTAATTGTGTCTAGTCGTGTTTTGCTAATGATTCAACTTAGACATTTTTGGTTTATGACTTGTTTACAAGGTTACAAGATTGTACTTCTCCATTCAGATTGCTAGCCTCACTTTTGTCACTAAATATTGTAATTTAAATAAGTCTGATTAGTACTTTAGGTTACTAATAGTAGCTGCATGTAATGATTATCATTACTCAGCATTAGTAAACGATCCCAACTTCAAACAATGGCCAAAATTACATCTTTAATCAAAGTATTTTTACGAAATTCATTATCCGTGTAACAAGCATTATGTAAAAACCAAAAGACTTCTAGAATACAGTATTGCAGCACACTAATATTAATTGCTGATTAATTAATTTTGGATATACAGAATAAATGTCACAGTTCAGCATATTATTGTAATAATCCTACCTTGTTTCAAATGCCAGACTTAATAATTCATGTAGCTCAGTACTGGTTGACTTTGTTAGTGTTTACCTCGGACTCCTCTTCAGTGCCGGCCAGATAAGCCTATAAACAAATCAAGCAATGGCTTAGGTTATCTTCGTTAGCACCAGAAACAGCACCAAAAAATAGTCTACGTATTGATAGTTTTGCCCGCAGGCAAAGTTTGCATTAGTCTTAATCCAGCGATGCTGTTCTTACTATTCTCTTTGTTTACACAAACCACTAAAGTTTCATCGTAATTAATATTGGATTTTATTGTACTGGGATAATTTTGTAATATGAAACAATATATTTTTTAAATTATCATCATCATGTTGGCCTATCGCAGTCTACTGCTGGAAGTAAGCTTTTTAGAATAGAGAATAAGAGAATAAATTTATTTATTTTGGCACAAAAAAAAACATAATGACATTATGTAGTAAATGTGCCAAAAAGGGTCCCCCGCTCAGTATAAGTCGTGGCAGCTAGAAATAGCTGCCGCGACACTGGTATTCTGCGGGGGCCCTGGACTATTTATGCAGACAGCTTCGGTGAAAACATTAAAAATTAAAATTAAAAATAAATTAAATCAATAAATTGCCATAAGGAAAAATTTTTCATCCATTCACTGCCAGCCATCTGACATCTTAAGAACTTGTCCTTTGCAACTTATATTATTATTATTGGCAGGCAAGCAGTTGAACAACTGATAACAGCCTGCATCTCGTTGTCATAGTTTAAGTTATCATAGTTTAATTTAAGTTATCTTTTTCTCCAGATACTTATCTAATCTGTTCTTAAACTGGTTAGTAGTTTCTGCTGACACCACTTCTGGTGGCAATTTGTTCCATGCCTCGATCACTCTGTTATTAAAAAAGTGATGTGGGGTTTTTAAAATGAACGAGTCTTTGATGATCTTTTGATAATCTTTTGATATTAGTAAAGAACGGTTAGACATATTAAGAACTTGCTTGGCTCAAACATTGTCGTGGTCAAAATTAAATCAATTGTGGTTAATAATGAGTTGACTGGTAAGGACTAACGCTTGTGATAGACCCGTATATTGATGTCACCGATTTCTCTTGTAAGAATAAGATTTTTAACATAACAGACAGAAAGCGAATACAAATTCACCTGTCAGCACTGAGTAACTGTAATAAAATAGAAATGTCATCGTTCCTAGTTATCATGAACCGCTCGGGTGTTGACAAGTTCAAATCAAATCATTTATTTACTCACAGACACGGTATAATAAAAATCTGGTTAAATGTGAGATGGTTGCTCTAGAACTAGGTAAAAAAAAAACTTGCTGGATTACTATGTCCTGTTCGAAGTTGGAGTTGGGGTATGTTGTATGACCAACCCACCCAGGCGTCGATATATAGCTATATATCGTGTTTTAATGGTAATGATAGGGGACATGATCCTAGATGTGTCAAGTGTGGTTATTGCATTTGGTGCTATTGCTATCATCATTTCAGCCATAAGACGTCCACTGCTCCCCCATTGACTTCCAGATTAGCCGGTTGGAAGCGGCCTGCATCCAGCATCTTCCTGCAACCTTTACAACAATACATAAGTAGGATACAATACAATATTATCTATGATTGCTAGACTATATCTCTTATTTCTGTGTGCCTTTTGGCATATGCCTCCTTCATCTGTCTCCACTGAGCTCTATCTGCTGCCACTCTCGTCCACTGGGGTCCCAAGGCCATTTCTATTTTCAACTATCTACTATCTTCCCATCTTCTAAGTCCTTAACTTTTAGGCATGAGACATTATCAGGTCGCTTCCAACCGGCCAATCTGGAAATCACTGGGGAGGCCTATGTTCAGCAGTGGACGTCTTGTCGCTGAAATGATGATGATGACGACAAATTATTAATAGTATTATTTATTAACACCACAAAATTTCTCTTCCAGCAGCCTTGAACACCAGAAATGAAGATTGACACCAATTCACACACAACACAAGATAAGCATACGACAAGAGTGTCTAGTTCTAACAATTATACACATT
Source organism: Anania hortulata (assembly GCA_963576865.1). NCBI lineage: Eukaryota > Metazoa > Arthropoda > Insecta > Lepidoptera > Crambidae > Anania > Anania hortulata. Next base: position 2,087,340 of record OY756417.1, on the reverse strand, counting down.
AAACGTTTGAACGTAACTTTAAGCAAATCTCTTGACTACGGTTAGTTTATGTAAGAAGAATACAGTGGAACCATGAAAATACCAGAGACATCGGCTAACGTTGGAGCATACTATGGCAACGAGGAAAACGGCCAGTGGCAGGTAAATCTTTTTTCATTTATAAATATTGGACAACATCACATACATTGCTCTGACCCTATGATAAGTTGCTTACACACTTGTGTTACAGAAATCAGAAACAACGACCACAACACCCAGACCCGTGACAATATATAAAAGTTATTTTTCTACATTGTCCGACCTAGAATCGAACCTGGAATCTCAGAGATAGCGACACCAAGTCTGGTATATGCTAGGCTACTGAGGTCGTCAAGTCATTTAAAATGACAATAAAAAAAAAATTAAGTAACAAATTAGTCTTAGTTACCTACATGTTCTTTTTATTATTTAAACATATTATTAGACATACAGAAAAATCCAATATACAAATTAAAAAAAACTTAAATTGAACTTCTATTTAGTTGGTAGCTCTGTGTTCGGATCCTGCTAGTGGCATGACAATGTGTGTGATAACCAGTGATCGGAGTAGGTAGATGGATTTGATGTACTTTGGTAGTGCTAGCATAATATGGATATGCCTTTTTTTCAAAACCTGATACCAAGAAATGCCAGAATCCCTGAGGCATGTCCATATTAACATCAATGTTTGAGATTATTGACCCCAAATCAATCTACCTACTCCGATCACTGGTGATAAGCATGTGCTTGTTTCTTCAGTGCGTTATGTATTTATTTTTATATTTTTGTATGAAACAAATTTGTAAATGGGTCTGAATTTTTGCATGTCTGCAAGCAGACTCAACGCGTGCATTGTACCAAATTTTTGACAACTTGTAATTTTACTGTGGCAAATAAACTATTAAACTTGAACTATTATATCTTTGCTTAATTTTGGGCTAATTTATTGGTGTAGTGGTTGGAAGCACAATGTCTTGTAGGTCTGTGCAATTATTCATGGAGGCTCAAGCTATATTTGTCCTTTCACTAAGTTGCTAGTGATTTTTTAACAGCGCTATATTAAGTTGAGTGACCCTATGGTGTCGCGCACCATGCGTAGACAACTTTCCTATCACTCGTAAAAGCTGAAACCTATACTTTTTTTTTAAGATAAGAAGAGTTCGGTGACACTTCGAATTTTCCGTTTCACCCATCTTCTTCCTTGGTCCCTCACTGATGGGGATCGCGATTAAATCACTTTGATTTAAATCAAGTGACTTTTTCAATAAGACTCATTGATTAAATATAAATGTTTCATTTCATTCAAATTTTAATGTGAAATAAAATTCATAGCTTCACACCACTCCAAAGCTTTTGTAAAAGACTTCGAACTTTTTTGTATGGAACCTGGCATACCTCAATTTGCTATTAAACTTAATAACGTTATTTTGGTGTACACCTATGAAACATACGTTAATAGAAAGAAAAAAAAAATTACTAACAACAAATACTCTTTGACAAAATTTCGTAAATGATATACTGCAATACTAAAACAAAGAAAAAAATCTTGAACTATTATATCCTTGCTTAATTTGGGGCTAATTTATTGGTGTAGTGGTGGGAAGCACAACGTCTTGTAGGTCTGTGCAATTATTCATAGAGGCTCAAGCTATATTTCATTGCCTTTCGAAGGCTGATAATGATATATCATCTGGATTACTCATGGAGGCCATAACCAGTGGTTGGACAATCGGGCGCTTATAAATTTACCTAAACATCACTTTTTCCTCAACGAAAAAATAATAAAGATATTTCTTTTTTATTAACCGACTTCAAAAGAAGGAGGAGGTTCTCAATTCGGTTGTTTTTTTTTTTTTAAATGTTACCTCAGAACTCCGCCATTAATGAACCGATTTGAAAAATTCTTTTCTCAATTAAAAGGGTATACCTACCGATTGGTCCCATTTTTTTCAAAATTCAATTCTGATGATGGGATCCATGAGGAATTGAGGGAACTCCTAAAATATTATAGCTATAAATATAGCGATTTTAGTATATTTAACAACAAGTCAAGCATTTGCATTTAGAAAGTATCATTTGCTGAGGTGGAACTGATGAAGGAGACCATAGTTGGCCCCAATAGTCTTCCACGAGTAGCGATAAGACATTTTCATTAAGATAGTTACGCTTTGCCATGGTCGATAAATCAAATTTTAATAAATGATTCTGGTAAGAATGATACCATCAAACTGATCTGATGAAGAAGACAGGAGGTAAGCACCGGAACTCTGTGTTAAAACAAATGTATCACAGCCGTGTTTGGACTTATTTGAATCGTTATGAGAAGCAATTTAGCTATAATTACATCACAGATCGCCATTTAGAATGTAAAAAAAACACTAAATAACAGACAAATAAAACAAATTTTATATAAAAAAATAACCGACTTCAAAAACACTAAAAAGCTAAAAATAACTCTTAAACAATCATACCAAACAGTTATTATTGGAGTCAGTGCCAGCCGAGGGGTTTGAATGTGGTTGTTTGCACCGACTCCAAAAATGACTGTTTGGTATGATTGTTTAAAAGTTATTTTTAGCTTTTTAGTGTTTTTGAAGTCGGTTACTTTTTTTATTGAAAAAAATAAAAGGTTGTTCTTGCAGTTGAGCTCGTTCTACTGACTACTAGGTATTGTAATATGTTTAACCGTTTATATATTCTCTCGGCAGCCGAACGGCGTGATCATTGACAGCGGTGTCGGCGGCGGAGTGGTCGGCAGCGGCGACGCGGGCATCCACAGGCCGCCCGTCTACCCGCTGCACATACCCAGGGGACACATACCTGGTGAGTAGAGAGAGGGAGACAGTTGTTATTACACACTCACTCTCATACACATTATTTTACTTTAAGATGTGGTTGATGAGTAAGAGATAAAAAGCAATAAAGAATTGAATTGAGATGGGTTATATTATCTTTATGTATCTGCACATATACATTCAAATAATTGTGACATGGTATCCGGAAAAGTTTGACGGAAGTGTTGTTGACAGAAAAGTATGTAAGTGTGACGGAGGTGTTGCCGGTAAAAAGTGTGTAAGTGTGTGTGCCGGTAAAATAGAAGAACGACCCAACTACGTACCATCACATAGTATTGGAGTATTCGTTAACATTTTGTGCCATTTTTACGATACGCGGAAGAGTTCAGTCCGGTAGCTCGAGCGGCACAAACGCGTAGGTAGGTCATAAGGTCATCTGGCAAACGGGCGAGGCAAAACTGTCAATGTCCAAAAATGTCCTCTCAACGTCCAAAGGTCACATCTCTGACCTACTAGAGGTCGCATTTTACATTTTTATGACTCATTCAGGGTAGCGAAATGTTTTTTGCGCTGGCACGAACACTATCTCCTTCACTAAGTTGCTAGTGATTTTCTAACAGCGCTATATTGAGTTGAGTGACCCTATGGTGTCGCGCACCATGCGTAGACAACTTTCCTATCACTCGTACAAGCTGAAACCAAGCTATTTTCAAGATGAGAAGAGTTCTGTGACACTTCGAATTTTCCGTTTCACCCATCTTCTTCCTTGGTCCCTCACTGATGAGGATCGTGACCACATACAACGTTCCTCCACAGACCGCGATCATACGCTGTGTCATGTGTGGACCGCGCGAAGCATATTTCTGCCCAACGTTTTCTTCACTGCGTCTGATTCCTTAGGGATTCAGATTATCCCGAAAAAAAATCACCAAAATAACCGACAAAAAGTAGCATAATATTCTTTTCCAAGCTCAAGTATATCCCTGTACCAATTTTGTAAAACTACCGAGTAACTTAGGCGGGGAAGCGTAACAGACAGACAGACAGACAGACAATACAAAAAGTTGCCCATGTCCTTTCACAAGCTCTAGTCTATCTCTGTACCAAATTTTATCAAATCGGTTTGTTAGTGAAAGCGTAACAGACAGACAGACAGACAGAGTTGTTTTCGCATTTATAATATCAGTAGGGGTTGTTCCAGCGGGCTACGTGATGGCAGGCGCCTTCTACCCTCCGGCGCCATTCCCGGTGCCCGCCCCGCAAGATGACTTCGAAGACTACATGTGGATGGAGAACGAGGAAGAGTTCGATAAACAGGTACGTCACGCGCACTATTTGACTGTGTGTGCCATATATGGCCGTACTTGGCCGTGTGTCGGGCTTACACGGCCAAGGAGACCTCATAAAAAATCGACGAATTACTTACTAAAGATAATTTCAAAGTGGCCCTGTTTCGGCAAGAAAACTTGGAAACACTTAATTTATCAAAGTAAACTAAATCCATGTTCCGTATTAAACATTGAAAATAAAAATACTGCACATCAGAGCCCAGACGCAAAAAAACGGGTACCTAAGACACGATGGGGCTCAACTGTGCCATAAATGGCCGTGTGAGATCTACTTGGCCGCGTGAGACCTAGATAGATTTGTGTGCTTTATCTGGTTGGCTTGGCTTTATGCCTTATTTGCCTGTATAGGGATTACTCGGTCGTGAGTAGAGATGTGCCCGGAAATATTCCCCGGGGCATATTCCCAAAATTCCCCATACAAGGAATATTCCCCGCATAGAGAATGTTCTCCGCATGAGGAATGTTCTCGGGAACGGCACATCTCTAGTCGTGAGTGCCCTACTTGGCTGTATGTGTCTCAATAGCCGTTAGGGTTCTATTTGGCCGTGTGATTGGCTGTATTTATTTAAACTATATTACACAGGCCTAAAACAAGTTGTACAAATGGCGGACTTATGCCATAAGAATTATCTACCAGTCAACCTTGGGGCCATACACATAAATATACTGTATGTGTCTTATTGCTCGATAGGGCTAATTAGCCGTGCATGCCCTATTTGGCTGTGTGGGCTCTATTTGGCCATGTGTATCATACTTGGCCGAATGTGCCCGTGTGCCCTATATGGTCACGTGTACCCTATCTGGCCTACTTGACTGTGGCCCACCTTAGCTATGTGGGTTCTACTCTGCCATGCCCCGCTCACGCCCCCCCCCCCCCCGCAGGTGATGCAGCAGCTGGAGGAGGAGGCGCTGATGGAGCAGTGCATCGAGGCGATGCTGGAGGACGAGCAGCGGGAGAGGACGCGGGCCCACAACGGGCACGCGCAGGGGCAGGGGCAGGGGCAGTACCCCACGTGAGTGCACTTCTCGTTATAATCATTATAAATTAATTAATGGGGCATATAAATACAGGGTTACATTTCGAGGAATAACTAACTAGCTGTCCTGGCGAACTTCGTACCGCCTCGTTTTTTTTTCGTGAATTTTTCGATGTTTCAATAGATACTCTGCTATTCAGGACGGAGGCAAATACAAGAAATCATAAACCATAATTCGGCCCATTCTTGACTTGTAAATGTTGTAACTAACCCGACTTTGTTTTTTATATATACATAGTCAGGTCATAAGTTCTGTCACACAATAAAAACTTTTGATTATAGAATGCTGGACACAAAAAAGTTTATTGAATTCGAATTTCGAATTTTTCATGAAAATAAAAATGTGTACTTTTTAGAATTTTCCTCATTTTTAAATATGGAGTGGACACTTAAAGAAGACCGTGTCGCGGTTATTGCGTTGCATCGTTGCGGTTACGCGCCAATTCAGATTTTCGACTTACTGAAAAATTTTAATATAACCAAAAGATTCGTTTATCGTGCCATAAAACGATACAATGAAGACTCTAGTGTAGATGACAGGTCAAGAAGTGGTCACCCTCGCTCTGTTAGGACCAGCAGTGATAAAAGCTGTGAAGGCGCGAATTCAAAGAAATCCCATATGTAAGCAGAAACTGTTGGCCCTTCAGATGGGGTTAAGCAGGACCACGGTGAAAAGGGTGTTAAATGAAGACTTAGGGCTTAGGGCATATCGAAGAAAAACAGGACATCGTTTGGACGCTCGTTTAATGGACCTGAGACTGAAGAGATGCCGCGCATTGTTGAAGCGGTACGCGGGAAAAAAGCATCGGGAAATTCTTTTTTCGGATGAAAAAATTTTCACCGTGGAAGAGAGCTACAACAAACAAAATGATAAGGTGTACGCACACAGCAGTGAAGAAGCTAGCAACCGTATTCCGCGTGTCCAACGAGGTCATTTTCCATCCTCGCTCATGGTTTGGTTGGGAGTCTCTTATTGGGGCTTAACTGAGGTATATTTTTGTGAGAAAGGCGTAAAAACGAATGCAGTTGTGTATCAAAATACAGTCCTCATGAACCTTGTGGAACCTGTTTCTCATACCATGTTTAATAACAGGCACTGGGTATTCCAACAAGATTCTGCGCCAGCTCATAGAGCGAAAAGCACACAAGACTGGCTGGCGGCGCGTGAAATCGACTTCATCCGGCACGAAGACTGGCCCTCCTCCAGTCCAGATTTGAGTCCGTTAGATTACAAGATATGGCAACACTTGGAGGAAAAGGCCTGCTCAAAGCCTCATCCTGATTTGGAGTCACTCAAGGCATCCTTGATTAAGGCAGCCGCCGATATTGACATGGACCTCGTTCGTGCTGCGATAGACGACTGGCCGCGAAGATTGAAGGCCTGATTCAAAATCGCGGGGGTCATTTTGAATAAACTTTATTACCATATGAATCTATGTTTCATATGGACGGCCGTAAAGAATACACTTCCCCACCGCCAACAAGAGGCGTGTCGTAAGAGGCGACTAATTCCTGTAGTACGAGACGGGCAGCAGCGTCTTCGTGCGAAATCTTATAAAAAAACTGCGCTCGCCAACCCGCCTGCCAAGCGTGGCGAGTTTTGGCAATCCCCCCTGATGATAAGTCATTAGGGGAGGCCTTTGTTCAGCAGTGGACGTCCTATGGCTGAAATGATGATGATGATGATGAATCTATGTTTTATTAAGTTCATTTTGCTATATAAATGGTTACATAAATAATAAACATGTCTAAATTATTTCATATTACACATGCAGGGGCGTGCATCCCATATAGGCTATTATGCAGAGCCTACCTTCATAAAAAACCGACAGAACAGCTGACCATAATTATTAATTACGTATTCAACAATAAACAATAAATATATTGTAACTAGTTTGTCGTCTACCTGTACTTATTCGTTACTAAAGCGCGCAACTTAGATCGTTTCTGTGCAATTTAACCAATGTTAGGCTGCCGCGAGATCGCCTACTGTTTCACGCAAACTTACTCAATTTTCACTCACAGCCTACCCCCATCTGAAACCAATGCACGCCCCTGTACACATGTGACAGAACTTATGACCTGACGAGGTAGACTAGCTGTCCCTGCGAACATTGTCCCGCCCGTAAATTTTTTGGTGTTTTCTTCCGATGTTTTAATATTTATTCTGCTATTCGGGACGGAGACAAATCTAACTTCTTAACTCCGACTTCTTTTATAATTTAAAAAAATGAGTTTGTGTTTTACGTAGAACGATTTAGTTACTGATTCTCTTGAGTCCCTGAAAAATTGGCATTACCTTGCAATGTAACCCTGTATACTTGGTACAAATGACCAGAAATTTTGTGTCAGTATCTCCCGGTTCATTACATCTACGTAAGTTGTAATAATAACGGTACATTACGGTACACTATTTACAAGCATGGGTTTATTGCCGCTTCCATCACTTTACATTTATGAAGTGGCAATATTCGTTCACAAAAACCCAACGCTTATCGAGAGAGCTGGTAATACCAGACTAAGATATCCTCAAAGACTGATACTTAGCGATATACCAAAATCCAGTAAATACGTAAAAAGCTGTATTTGCATGTGTGTTCATATATACAATAAAATACCGAATGAAATGAAGGGACTCACTATTAATTTGTTTAAAAATAGACTGTTTAAATGGCTAAATAAACACAGCTTCTATAACATCCGAGATTTTTTGACATTGAAATGAATTAATTAATAGTTTTAAATGTTGTATTATTTATTTTATTGTGCCTTTAATTCCATTAATTTATAATTAACTAGTATTCAATTTTTATTATGACTTTCTAAACTCAGTGTTAAATTTAATTAATTTATATTTGCATGCTATCTTAATGAAGCAAGACATGTGCACAATCCACTCTAACTCTGTAACAGCTATTATACTGTGTCTAAGCAAATAAATAAATATTCTATTCTATTCTACAAAGTCCAATGTGTAACGCTCCACGGAGTTTTGAATAATTTTTAATGTCTAGGGGGTCGGGGGGGAGGATCTGCCCCTCCCTGCCCCCTTGGCAACGCCCTTGCACACAAATAAAACGTTTAACTTTACAAACTACCACTGCTATCAACTGAACTGTGGTTACATTGTCCCCCCAGAACAAGTAACGGCAACCCCCTCTCGCTCGAAGAGACAGTGTCCCGCTCGACGCTCAACCCCCTCGCGGCCGAGTTCGTGCCCACGTGCGTGCGGCGCGACCCGCCCCCGCCCCCGCGCCCGCACCCGCCCCCGCAGCCCCACCCGCAGCCCCACACGCAGCCACAGCAGCCTCAGGGTAAGTATCTAATATACGAATATATAGGGTCTCACGCATTCTAGTGTCCGACCGAAACTGGATTTTACGACCGAAACCGAAGTTTCGGCAACAGTCTCAGTTTCGGCCGAAACCGAAACCGAAACTTCCTTACAAGGTTCATGTTTTGAGGGAAAAATAAAGAAAAAGTTGCTATAATCAGTCAGTATTCATTTTTATTATCTTTAAATCACAGACATTTTCAATTATTGATATGATAATCAACATAACAACCCCTCATTTAAGAGAAAAGTATTAATAGCGCCTTGAAAATACTTAAAATAGGTGATGTGTTTATTTGAGTAGTTAGATTCTTCTCTTAAAATTATCTATTTATGTTGTTACCTTATCCTAAGTACCTTTACCTATTGTGAAATATCACAATCAAACAATACTTAATATTAAACTAATAAACAAAACAAAATAAATCACTTATCTTAACCTGTCAAGCATGTGTGAACGAGACACAATAGAAATTACATTGTTATGCGACCGCCGGCGTTCTTATAATCCTCAACGGGTTAAGAACAAATTAACTTCTTCTATACTTATCATTTTCTATGAAACTTCAATAAAAAAAAGAAGTTATTTGCGAAAATAAATTACACGAAAACTCACAACTAAAAAGCAAACTACAAACACAAGCCAGTCACGACATGATTAGGCACGGGGACGCGGCAAAATGTCTTCGTCACTTACTCGCTTGGATGGAATTTAACGCGCCGAACATGACCGATCACAGTGCGAGGACTCTCGAATTCAGTTTCAGTTTCGGTTTCGGTCGTAGTTTCGGCAGGTTTGCCGCCGAAACCGAAACTCGTTTCTTTGCCGAAACTCGACCGAGACCGAAACTTCGGTCGGACACTAAAGGTACTTTGGATTGGAACAGAAAATAAATATTTGATAAAAAGGAGAACTGACACGTGGCCTCTCACAATGGGCCTCGTATATACAGGGTGTAACGAAAAGGTAAATTAAACTTTAAGGGGTTATTCTACGGCTAAATTACATCAACTTTTTCTACGGGACCAACATCGAAAACTCAAAAAAAAAAATTGACGTTTCCATACAAACTGATGCCAGCTGGTCGCGTTTTAGTATGGGAAAGTGTTTTTTTTTTTTGCGATTTTGATGTTGGTCCCATAGATAAAGTTGATGTAATTTAGCCGTAGAATAACCCCTTAAAGTTTTATTTCACCTTTTCGTTACACCCTGTATAAGGTGCTTTAAAAATATCTGCCACGGCTGAAATGGGTGAAAGTGTCGCTTACGTAGATTACGATAGTGAAGGAATAACGTGCCCCGGATCGGAAATTAATTATTTGCGAAAAGACAGTAAATAAATGGTTACTTGCTTTAATTTGCATAACACACTTCTTCATCCGCCCTTGACAGTCTTGACACTGCGCGGGGGCGGTATAATGTGTAACGTTAGCATTTTTGGACAGGTGTGGACGGTTTGAGACAGAATAAAGCCTAATCTTTATTTAATAAATTTTTTTTATGAAAAAATTAATGACGTTTTAGACATAAAATTTCTTCACTATCGTAATCTATATAAGCAATACTTTTACCCATTACCCACCCACCCATTATGAAGCACCTTATACATATATATAAAACCAATTTATTTCTGTAAATAGGCCTAAATTAAGCTCTTTACACGTCCCAATATATTTTTTTACCCTACCACTGCTACGGGACAATATTGTAGGCTATATTTTATTATTATGCAAACTCAAGGTCGCACAGCGTGCTATAGAAAAGGCTATGCTCGGTGTTTCCTTGCGAGATCGAATCAGAAATGAGGAGATCCGTAAACGAACAAAACTCGCTGACATAGCCCAACGGATTAGCGAGCTGGAGTGGCAGTGGGCGGGGCACATCTGTCGCAGAACCGATAAAAGATGGAGTAAACCGGTTCTCGAGTGGACACTTCGGCAAACGTAGTGTAGGACGACCCCTGCTCGATGGACTGATGACCTTAGGAAAATGGCTGGCAGTGGCAGTGGCAAACTATTTATTTAATCTGTTTATCTGGATTATTTGGGGAAGGCTTACGTCCAGCAGGGACTGCAATAGGCTGGCACGATGATGATGGTGATGATGTGATTCCCCATTGACTTCAACTTATATTTAACTAGCTTTTGCCAGCGACTTATGCGTCGACCTTACCCGGATAAAAAGTATCCTATGTGTTAATCCAGGCCATGGTGTATCTGTATGCCAAATTTAATCAAAATCTGTTCAGTAGTTTTTGCGTGAAAGACTAACAAACATCCATACATAAAAACTTTCGCGTTTATAACATTAGTGAGGATTATACAGGGTTACATTGCAAAGGGGTGCCAAATCTTTAGGAGTGGCTCAGAATCAGTAACTTAATCGAACTATGCGAAGAACAAACACTTTTTTTTTTCATATTTAATTATTCCTATCCGTTGTTAAAAATTGTATGCGTGGGTAATTTAACTCATTCATGAAAAAATTGCACCGTATGTGCACTGCGTAAGGTCCTTGTCGGCTCGCCGTATCTACGCCTCTGATGAATGACCGCGCGGCTGTCGTAGTCTCTCTATTGACTTTATTTTCGGATATATTAAAGTAATTTTTTTTCGTAACATACGATTATTAAAAATAATAGCGATTAAGACTCTTCTGTATATAGTTTCCTAGATCTTATTTTTAAATTTTGGCACCCCTTTGCAATGTAACCCTGCAGTAAGAATAATATTTGACAGCCGAAGAGAAGCAAAACGCACAACAAGAAGCAGCAACCAAAACAGAAGCAGTCACCAAGCCGCAAGCAACAGAAGAAGTGCCGGCGGAACAGAGTCCACAAGAAGAGAAGACGGATGTGACGGAAGACAAAACGGAAGGTTCGTATCAGATTAGATACATAGATAAATAAATTGTTTCCACAATCACACCAATTATCTAGCCCCAAACCAGGCCTACGACACTCCGCGTTTCGGTCGAGATAAATACCTACGCGACGCGCACCTTCGAAGAGGCTAAAATCAGTCGAGTGTCACGCGCGCGCGCTGTTACACGTTCTTATTATTAAAATTAGTTTTTTGTACGCGTTACACTTCCAACTATATTCAGAGTTTATTCACTGTGAATAAGAAAATTAAAAGAAATCGAAAATATTGCGCAGCATTTGGGTTATATATTTTGCCACCGGGTCGCTCGGTAGCATTAGTAGCAGCGACGCGACCGCTCCGTTGTGATTGAAAATACTAACGTCTCGATTTCCAGCAGACCTACCAAAATATTATAATAAGTCCATAAACCACATCTATAATATTTTAAGTCCTCATTAGGTAGGTACTTACTACGTTACGACACTTTTATACAGGGCTCTTTAACACTAATATTACGATCAGGGTGTTTTCATAAATTAATTGTATCGATATACCGAAATGGAAAGTAATATTTTCATTGAAATGATTACTAATTAGCTACATGCTATTTCATGCGTAGGTAGGTATCGACCCAATTCACAAACACAAGTCGCAGCCCTTGCGAGAGAGCGGTAGCTGACAGGACAAAGTAAAAAGAGCTCTCACTTGTGGCGTTTTGGTAGATTATCGCTTGCAGTAACGCTTTGTAGGCTATTATAAAATGAGAGTACATTGCCTGGTGCAAGCTAATTTGCTCTTTGTTGCCGCACATTGAGAGTAGATAATCTATTTTAGCAAATGTCTTTAAGTGTCGTTTCTGTCTATATTATTTATTCTGTGCCCAAACTAAACAAAGCTTGTACAATGGCGACTAGATAACGTTATTTATTTTAACTTGCACTTTAAACTTGCTTGCACAAAATAAAATCGTACAAAAGGTGGATTAATGCCATTTGGCATGCTCTACCAGTCGACCATTAGACTAAACAGAGATGTTTTACTATGTTATGATATGTTATGTTTTATGATAAATACTTTTATAAACATCCATGACTTAGGTACAAATGCTCGTGCTCGTCACACAAACATTTGCCCCTTGCGGGATTCGAACCCGCACCCTCTGGCTGTAGTCCGGACCGCGAACCACTACACCAGACGGTCGTCAGATAAATACTCTTAATGATAGCACACCACACAAAATAATCAAAGTAACAGGAAAAAGTAATTTAGGATTTGGCAAGAAGCAATGTCTTATCGACACAAGTAAATGAAAAAATCAAATAACTGTGAATTTGTAGATAAGTTAGTTTTTAAACTCAAAAATCATCAATTCTCGATACCTGGTTGGGTGAACTATTTATATAAAATGTGTCCCCCCCCCCCCCCTGTAACTTCTAAAATAAGAGAATGATAAAACTAAAAAAACATACCATACATTACCATGCAAACTTCCACTGAAAATTGGTTTGAACGAGATCTAGTCAGTAGTTTTTTTTAATACGTCATAAATCGTAAACCGCAGTTTACCTTTCGTAATGTTATGGATTTCATTTTGCAATAAAAATACCATAACTATGACTCGATGGCGTGATGGGTAAACCTTTACTTATATAGGTACCTACAGGTTTGTACGGAACCCTCGGTGCGCGAGTCCGACTCGCACTTGGCCGGTTTTTTTAAATTATTTTAATAGTTTACATTTGAATTAAATTATAGAATAGAATAGAATAGGTTTTTTATTGCGGTAAATGTGGTACAAAAAGATGACACAAAGTATATGGCTGCTCACATTTAGCCAACAATGGCATACAATAAGTGGAGAGAAGCGGTAGTCAATGCAATTATACAAATAAAAACACAATAAAAACAATAAAAAAGAAATTGGACAATAAATCGATCATTAAATTATATAACAATTAATTAAATTCACATTTTACAATTAATAAATTCATTCACACTATAAAAACATTTCTCACTTAACAACTGATACAACAAATATTTAATTTTTTTATGGGTAAATCTTTCATTGCATCTGGCAACTTATTAAACAATTTAATTGACATAAAATAACAATTCCTTTGGCAACCCTTCGTTAAACGAGACGGTATCACCAAACGATTTGGATACCTAGTTCGAAAATTACAAACGTCATGTTTTTCTTTAAATAAATGATTATTATTTTTTGTAAAAACGCTTACTTCAAATATGTACATGCAGGGTAAAGTTGATAAATTTTGTTTTTTAAACAGTGGTCGGCAGGAATCCATAGGTCCAACACACATGGCCCTAAGACACTTTTTCTGTATTAAAAATGCACGTTCAAGGTCGACTGAGTTCCCCCACAGAATTAGGCCATACCTCAATATAGAGCACACAAAACCATGATATGCGGTGAGCGCTGTCTTCAGATTACTAAGCTTTGTACGGCGGTATAATGCAAAAGTAAATCTATTTATTTTCTTACAAACATTGGAAACATGATCTACAAAATATTGACGCTTTGTTTCGAAATTACTAACCATTTGAACCTTTTTGCATTCAAATATTAAACGAAAACCCTATTAGGCCCCATAGTAAAGTATCATCCAATCGAGCGCATCATACCCCATGCAGCAAACGAACCATTTTTCCCCGAACCTAGTTAGTGATTTTTCATTTACATTTAGTATGAAATCAATATTTTAATCTGTATTTGTACTAAAACAGGACAGATACAGATTAAAAATTGTCGAACAAATTATATGACACTTGCTTTTGCCCACGACTTCGTCTGCGTTGAACTTACCCGGAAAAAAGTATTCTATGTGTTAGTTCAGGCCTTGGTCTATTAGAATGCCAAATTTCATCAAAATCCATTTAGTAGTTTTTGCGTGAAAGAGTTACAAAGATCCATACATCCTAGCAAACTGATTTATATTATTAGTAGGATTTCTACTCTATAGGGTTTGTGCTCTATGTGCCAGCCTGTTCGACCTTCACAAGGTCAACTGAAAAAACTTCTACGTGTGGTGACCCCAGTAAGATTTGCGCTAGCACGAACACTATCTCCTTTCACTGAGTTGCTAGTGACTTTTTAACAGCGCTATAATAAGTTTAGTGACCCTATGGTGTCGCGCACCATGCGTAGACAACTTTCCTATCACTCGAACAGGCTTTCCATTATATACAGGGTGGTAAAGAAAGGTTAACCAAGCCGAATACCACATATTCTACCCTATATTACGGTGATTTTATTGTGATAAACTCTGTAGCCGAGAGGCGAGCATACTGGACTTGGTGTCGCTATCTCTGTGGTCCCGGGTTCGATTCCCGGTCGATCAATGTAGAAAAATAACTTTTCTATATTGTCTCAACCTTTTTGTTGTGTTTGTTTGTTGTGTTATGGCACCGTCGTTGTTTCTGATTTCTGTTGTGTGTGTGTTGTGTTGTCCAATATTTATTTATTATGTAGACAGGGTTTTTAACAAGCAAGTTTTAGGGGATGATTTAACATTGAGTCGATAGGAAATAAATAATATGTAAACAATGCACTGTATGCTCTTCCAACCGGCTAATCTGGAAGATGATGATGCCCCCCCCCCCCTCTTTATAAGGTCTAAGGTGTCTTTATAACCATTATATATTATTTGTTTTATCCAGCCGTTGCAGAATCAACGCCGCCCGCGACGCCGTCCGAGGCCCCCGAGGTGAGTGCGACTGAGGCCGACAAGAGGCCGAAGGAAATCAGGAAAGACGTCAAGAAGGACGCCAAGAAACCCGCGAAGGTCGAAGCTAAACCCAAGGTGAGATAACTTGAAAGATTGTATGAACTACACTTCTACCAAGTACATAATATCTAGCCGGACAGTCGAGGCAGCGAACGCTGCAACAAAAACTGTTCCAGACCCTGGTCGTCAAATCTCTTCTCAGCATGTGTTCCATCACTGGGGACGTGCATGCCGCTAGGAAATATTTAGGTGTCGGAAATGGAGTTTTGTTCTAATAAAGTGTGAAGAAACTATAAAGGAAAACGAGACAAAAAATAAATTTTATAAAAAAAAAAAACCGACTTCAAAACACTAAAATGCTAAAAATAATCCTAACACTTAAGTATTTAATCAGTTACTTTTGGAGTCGGTGCAAACAAAAACATTGAATCTCTCATCGGCTGGCTTTTTTTTAAAAATAAAATCTACTTATTTCATCTATTTTTAGTGATAAATCCTAATCTAACTGCTGAACACCGATTTCATCCCCTGTTTTCCTACCCTTAGGGGTGATTTTTATTTCGCAAACTTTTATCATAGCATCTTTAAAGTATAAGCTATTCAATAAAACAAAAATCATCAAATTCGGCTCATATTTGTCGAAGATAGGTAACAAGAACCACAACCAAACCATCGCTGAGTACCTAATTTTCAACCAATGTTGGCCTGTTTTTTTAGTACGATTCAAGCAGTATGATAGATTCGCTATGTGCAAAGTGGGTGGTGGGGGACGTCAAATCGATCGCAGCACGTTAGTTGGCAGAAATGTTAAAATAAATCTGGACTGTCATGTGTCAAATTGCTATATTTCCATAGAATTCCAAACTAACGAAATTAAGTATAATTTTAAAGTAAAAACGTTAAATATGGGGTACAGTACGTGCTGTGTAATAAAGTGTAGAAACAATGGGAAAACCAGTTCGTGCATGTTTTATTCGTTTCCAACATCAAGATGGATAGAAATAAATGGATAGCTGCTGTGAAAAGAAAAAAGTTTGTTGGGGGTTTGTGTCACAGACGTTTATCTTATGATCATAGCTCTTATTAAGTAGCTTTGTCCGTTGGTTCTAAGCTCTTTAACGTCTCTCACATGCTGTGCTAATACTAATTCTTTCTTTTTCGCACCTATGCACTTTTTTTTACAAAGTTATATCATGTTGTATGATTCAAATCCCGTTCGTATTATAACATTTATATTTTAGTTTTATTAAGAAAATCACTTATAATAATATGCACAAACTTATTAGATATTTTCATCTAATTTCGAACTAAAACAATCCGAAAATCATTCTCAAACCATCCAGTTGTCATAATTTGAGAGATCTTAGTCCACAATAATTGTGGTCACTAGGGGCGCTGTCATCGCGCACACAGCGAATAGATAGATACTCTTTATTGCACACTATACAAAACAAACAGTACAGAGAAACTACAAATTTAGAATAGTACAATTTAGGCGGTCTTATCGCTAAGAGCGATCTTTTCCAGGCAACTTTCAGGTAGAGGAAAGTTTTGCTCAATCTAGACAATATGTCATCATTGAATTTACTATAGTTCTCTCAAAATTAGAAGGGTTTTGTGATACTTTTGACACGTATAGTGATGTGCCCTAACGAAATCCAATTGATTCTTTTATTATTATATTTTTTTATTTTTATTTATTTAGACACACAAAAAAGAATATAATTACAAGAGCACAGGTATTACTAAACATGTATTTAAGTAGCAAACTAAATTATATTCCAAAACTTGCATGCACAGACACATTGAAATATATTTCTACATTAAGAACAACAGCTATAGATTATGAGAACACTTAAATGCGTCATTAAGATCATTAGGACACACATTTAAGTGTTCTCACATACTCGTCTCGAGGGCTATAATTATTAAAACTTTTCAGCAAATTATGTACTGGAATTCCCGCATATCCCTAACAAAGTCTCTTAAATTTAGCCGCACTTGAATCAAAGATGTCAAGGTTATAATTTATATTTAATTTATATTATATGTATAATTACAATGAGATAGAGAACCTTATTTTATAGTAGCGATTGTGGATGGTGAAAGACATATACTTCGTAATTCCACACACACACATTTAATTTTAGGAAACACCGGGGTCTCAATACATGTATCATACTTAAATGGAGACTCCATAGTGTGTAAACGATACTGAATAAAACATTTTCATTTAAAAATTTTTTTTTATTATATTTATTCTTTTGTTTAAGTGAACTTTTTAAAATAAATGTTAATTATAAATGATTTATTTTTTCTCACATAAGTTAATATTCGAGTTGTAAAACATTGGATTATTCAATTATACAAAACCTTGAGTGTGATGATAAGAGATATACTGCAAATATTCTACCGCCAGTGTGCCGTATAGTTTTTTGACAAGTCTTTGGTTTTTTGTTATCGTACCTAATGATAACAAAAACTACGAAAAACTCAAGAAAAACAGTATCAAAAGCCAAAACAGGAACTTCGCGAAGCACAACACGCTTTCGTATTGACGTCAACGCATAAGTTTTCACAAGACGACCGAACCGATACATCGATTTAGTGTCGATTATGTATTGTCAATCCCTATAGGTAAACGTACCGTTTTACGCATCAAGTATTTGAAGGAAATCATATTAATTTGTTTTTAAAATCAAATTTAAAATCAAGTTATATTTTTGTTTTTCCATTTTTGCTTAGATTTTTAGCTTGTGTTTTTGCAATAAATGTAAAAATTAAATGTAAGTAATCACAATTTGGTGTCGATTTGTTATGTACTTTGTTTGATAATGATTTCATTGATTTTTTGACATTTTATTTCTATTCGATTTGACATTTTGCTAGGGACATTGTATGATTTGTGACAGTTTAATTTTATATAAAAAATTTGTAAGCCAGTGATGGTAAATGTGTTTGTGCTTTGCTCCATGTTTGTCACCTTATTGTTACCTACATTTTCACAAATAAATGATTTGATTGATTGATTGATCGCATAATAATAAAAATGAATGGAAATATTATCGTAAGTAGTATGGGTGAAACGGAATATCTAAAGTGTCACAAACCCCTCCCTATCTTGAAAGAACTATAGTATACTAGCTGGTACCCGCGACTTCGTTCGCGTTGATTTTAGTTTATTTATAAAGTATTTAATGAGCAGCTTTGTTTTTTTTTTCCAAAGGACCTTCTGACAATAATTAACACATCAAAAAAAGAATTAGCGAAATCGTTCCATCCGTTCACGCGTGATGCGATGACCAAGGGAAATAGAGATTCATTTTTATATATACAGGGTTATTTGTAAAACATCAACAACCTATTAGGGGCTGATTCTGGTGCTCAAATACAACAACTTTTTCTATGGGACCAACATTGAAAAAAAAATCATTTTTCTATACAAACTGATGTCGGCTGGTGCAGTGGTTTTTTTTTATTTCAGTGATGGTCCCATAGAAAAAGTTGTTGTATTTGCACCAGAATCAGCCCCTTGGAGGTTGTTGATATTTTAAAACCCTGCATAGATATATTTTTCTTTAAAAATTAATCACCAGCTTGCAAAGCCCCATATAACAGTCCGTTTCGTACCACAGGCGAAGCCCCAGCCAGCGAAGTCCGAGCCCAAAGTAGTGGCCCGAAGGGATCCGCGTCCGGCCAAGAGCGAGCCGCGCCTCGACGCGCCGGGGGACACGCCGGAACTGCCCAAGGTAGATAGATAGATAGATAGATACTCTTTATTGTACACCACACAAAACAAACAAATCACAAGAAAGTAGTTAGTGAATAGCACAATTTAGGCGGTCTTATCGCTGGAAGCGATCTCTTCCAGACAACCTTCAGGTAGAGGAAAGTTGAATTAATATTGAGAGAAGGGAGGCGGTGAAGAGTTCCAAAACATAAAAGTCCAAAAAATTTAACAAACTAATTAAACAAACAAATAAAATAAAATAAGAACAAATAAAATAAAATACATACTACCTAGTACATGTGCATAGTAAAATACTTATATAATACAGACATAATATGAATACATACTTAAAATAAATACATGTAAATAAATAAATACCCTATTAACATGAAAAAGAATCTAGTGACCAAGATGTAGGAAAAATGGTTAAATAAATAAAGTAGAAGAAAAATAGACAGGAGAAAACTACAGTGAAAGGAGATAGGTTTTAAGTCTAGTTTTGAAACTGTGAAGCGATTCAGATTCTCGAATAGACAATGGCAAGGAGTTCCATAGGCGGATGGATTGCACAGTGAAGGAGTGGGAATAGGTTCGAGAAGAATGGAGTGGAAAAACGAGGCGAAGTTTATTGGAAGACCGCATTTCGTGACCTAGGGCAGGTTGCAAAAAATTAAAGCGCTCCTTTAGATACGGCGGTGACTTAGGATTAAATAGGAAGGTAATATATTAACTATACAGGGTGTGCTATGAAATGTTTGTGCTAACATATGCGTATGTTTTATATACGATTCTAAGAATTAGTTTTTGTATAAAGAAAAAACAAATTTCTGAATTTACTCTATATTCTTATACAGGGTTATTTGTAAAACGTCAACAACCCCCTAGGGGCTGATTCTGTTGCTCACATACAACAACTTTTTCTATAGGACCGACACTGAAATGTAAAAATAACCACTGCACCAGCCGACATCAGTTTGTATGGACAAACTAATGTCGGCTGGTCGGCGGCTTCAAATACAATAATGTAACCTTTGTACCACATTTAGCAAAATATAATTTTCTATTTCACCCTGTATAAGATTGAAATTCATTAATTCACTTTCTTGCAGAAAAAGAAATACATTTATTATGATCCCTCATATCATACAGGGTGATTTTTTATTAGTGTAAAAAGTCACTGTATATCAAACACTTAGGGGTTTGACTACACTTACCATAAGAAACAAATAAAATCGAAAATTAGAAATTTTACTATTCAGTAGTAGAATCACCCCCCTTATATCAACTAAAATAATCAAATTTTGCTTACATTCAAACATTTATCTTGCAGCCTCAAATCCAATCGCCAGTGGAAGAATTTGCCCCCGCTGCCCCTGTTGCCCCCGTCGCCCCAGTCGCCCCCTCCGCTCCCGCCGGCCCCAAGCCCATCAACTACGCGGCCGCCGCGCGCGCCACGAAGCCCAAAAAGGGGCCCACGCCCGCCCCCACCACAGACAAAATCCCCGCCCCACCAGCTGCGAAGTTAGACAAGAAATCCATAGACAAAGCCGACAGAAAAGACAAGCCTAAAATAGAGAAGCCAGCGTCGAGACCGGAGAAAACAGTCCAGAGAAAAAATTCAGCGAAGTGAGTCTATCAAATTATTCACTTGAAAACTTTCTATGTAAAAAATAGTATGTGATAATATTCATTCATACTTGCATTTTTTTTTCAATTCGTTGGAGTAAAATTTTAATAAATATTTGTAATGATGAAAAATTGTGTATTATAATATAAAAAAAATATTTCGTAATTTAACAATAAAAAATAACGGTAACTACACAACGTTACGTGAGTACTGTAAGTTTATTAATATTTTTTAAATATAAAAATAAGTTTTTCTACTGATGGTTTAAAAAATGGTAGGTTCGTACATTCTTGCGAATAATAATCAAAATTTTTAGTGCTATGAAATTAGACATACATTTATAAAAAATGCAACTGAAGTAGTAACGGAAGTAGAAACGAAACCAGATGTGTTTTTTAACGGAAGCAAGGAACGCACGAACGATCTAAATCCTTAGTGCTGTGGATTTATACGTACATATCCCAGATTTAACAGAAGTTTTAACGGAACTTCCGTTGGGGTAGTTTAAATGGAAGCAGAAGCGGAAGTAAAATTCTAAGCATAATAAACACGAATTTATTTTATTATTATCAAGTCTTCTCGAAATTTTATCAAAGAAAGTCGCTATTCGCGTCTCTTTGTGCGTTTAGTTCTAAACTACGCAACATATTTTGATAGTGTTTCACTATCTTTTAGAGAATTTCTTTCAGAATATTTATATAAGTTACATATTACCTGTGAAAACCCGGGGCGTGTGTTTAATTGCACTCCGCTACTGCTGCCAACTATTTCTTAACATATTATAACCTTATACGATTATTGACACATGTATAATGTGTAATATATTTCAAATTTCAGGGCAGTCCTGGTTTAAATCTAAGCATATTTTTGTTTTAAGTTTTATTTATTTTTGGATTTACCCCCGAGCTGCAGGCGGCTCGTATTTCATTAGACGCATTCGCTCGTATAGTTCGTTTAGATTAAAATATCATCTGATTTTTCTTATAAACAACACATTGTTTAACACAAATTACCCGATTCCGCTTTGTTAAATTGGACAAAAAGTTAATTGAATTCAATACTTCAAAATCTTAAGACATTTATAGTAACGGCAATCTAATTTCCAAGCGCTAAGCTTAAAAATTTGCCAGATTATGTTAAGCACAGTCGTATAGCGACACAGTAATAAGGGTTTGAATATGAATTTTTCGTTTGTCACGACAATTTTCTTATAAAATAGAGGATTATAATAAATCATCAGTTGAAAAACTCGAGCACTTCTTTGGCAATGGTAAGGTGATATTTAAATAATTATAACATTCATGCAACGTTCTAAGAAAGCCAAGGTCCTATCACTTACAGATTCGCGCAAATACAGTCATTTGTGTTTACATACCCTATAGAATTGAATTGTTATTTATTCTTTTTGACAACAATTATTTGATTAGGGACGTACTGATTTATTGCTGGTGAGATTTGACAAGACAGACTTCATCATCATCATAGACGGACTTATAATAAGTTGAAGCAAAAATGTGATACTAATATTATTCATAAAGTATCACATGATTTTTCAGTCGACAATTTGCTATTGAACGGTTCTGAATATTGAGCCAGTTTCAGAGAAAGGTGGTCCCTATTACTGTTCTATAAGGTATGTGCGCGATGTTTGTACATCTGTTCTCACTTCCACACATCTGTTCTCGCTTCCATACATCTGTTCTCACTTCTGTGTCTCAATGAAGCACACTAAAATACAAGTATTCATGATAATAACATTACTCAATATAATATTCACAGATTATACAAATGGTTACCAGTTTAGGTAGTGTAACAGTAGGATAGTTTAACAAATATCTTATATATGAACTTATTTTATTATTTAACTCTTTCCCAGACACAATAGAAAATTTATTGTTATCACGGCTATAGCCGTTTAGTGTCACGGAAAGGGTTATACATCTAGGGGTGATTTATTTCTCAAATATAAAAACTTCAGTATGGAAATAGCATCGAAAACTCAAAATAAAGTTCAATATTCCCATAACTTATATAGGCTGGTTAGTATGTTTTTTTTTCTTCAATTTAATATTATCATAAATCTACACAGCACAGGATGCCCGTATTTCAATGATAACCTTATAACTACATACTCTATACTTAATTATTTTTGTTCTATGACTTCTAAAAATATGTATATTTTTTTGTCTTTCTATACAAATTCAATCTCAATCGGCTGTTTTGTAATTTTGTATGGAAAGTCGATACATTTTTATGCAAAGGTGAATGGGCATTTTGTTCGGCCCTGTGACCCCCTAGCGACCACTAACGAAACTAGTCGGAATATGTTAAAGACCATGAATAACTACCCAATGAGATAAGTCGCATTCTTCAAAGCATGGGAAAGATTTTTTTTTTATAAAACAAGAATTAATATAAAAAACTAATTTTCTTGTATTCATATGCTTTTGAATGTATAATATGTTTACTAAAATACACAATATCTTTCTAAAAAGGTAAACGAATGTTTAGTAGCTTTTCTGTCTTGTTCCCCGCAATTTTCCTCGCGTTTCCCAAGCGCGGGTGTGGACAAGAATTCCTGAATGATCGAACGTGGCAAGTCAGGGCATATTAAAAAAGGTTTTTTGCTTATTGTGTGAAAGAGAGGGCTTCTAAACTCTGTATTATAATGTGGATTGCGCCTTACGAGCGCCAGAGAACGTATCACAGTAAGTAATAATGATTGAAAATCAATAATTAGGTATAATATACGTTTTGCGTTGAAACACATAACTCCCCCCCCCTATGCATTTCGATAAAAAGAATAAACCCATTTCAATAATGGTCGCGAACTTCGAGGTACCGGGTGAAAAAGGTCACCTTTGCAAAAGTTAGAACAAAAGTTGTTCTCCATGATATATAGAATAGTTACAAGGTTATTCTTAAGTTATGGGACACCCTATACATGTTTATTGGACTTGAAGCCTTGTCACAACGGTATAAGTCACGAAATCTATAAGTAGAATGACCACTTAATTGAAAGTTCATTAATCCAAAAGAACATTATATCTATGAGTTGTAAATTATTTGAATATCACCTTATCATTGAATGCCTAATTCAAAGCCTAGATTAAAGGCTGTCCATACATCCTACGTAGTTTTAATTAATAATTAAATATATAAATGAAAAAAAAAAAACGTATTGTACATTATGGTCTATTTTAAATGTACATTAAAAAAAATGCACATAATAGTGTTCTATGGGTAATCATTAGATTTATTAGCAAATGCTTATTATGTTGTCGGTGTGTGAAAATATAAATAAATTAAAATCTATTGCCGCATGTATTGATTATCACTTGAGAACGGCTCGACCGATTTGGCTGGGTTCTATTGTTGTGTTCTTATTTGTCAGGACAATGTCACAGTATATATGTCGCAGCCAGCTAGGTAAAATAGGCAGTGCCGTCGCATATGGTCAAATTCGCTATCGGTCAACTGCCTGAAAAACCGTCAAAATAGCTTTCGGTCAATAGGCTAGTTTCCTGGGTCGAAAAAATTTTATTCTATTTAGTCCGTCAGTTAGATTATCAAAAAATATTGGACCCATATTTTGTCTTTTGTCAATTCAAACAAAAAAAATGACGAAGATAAAGCGCATCAAAGTTTGGGAGAGACGTTCACGCCTTGCTAAAAAGTGTCGCAAGGCGTGACGTTACGTGGAACTTTAACGAGCTATATCTTCATGATTTTTTGTTTGATTAAGACAAGAAAAAATACGTGTCCAATATTTTCCGTTAATCCAACTAACAGACTACTTCGATTTTTTTAGGAAACTAGCCGAACCGAAAGCTATTTTGACCGTTTTTCAGGCACTTGACCGATTCAAGAATTTGACGGAACTAAATAGCCGTTTGATAGCCAAATCATTGAACAACGTCATTCAACAACACGTCTAGATGTCAAATAGCCAAATAGCTGAACACAACGTTCAATAAAACAGCTACAACTGACAACAGAACTCGTATCGCTCGGCAGTACTCGGCACCCGCGACCGACAGCACTGCGACGACCGCTTAGGGCTCTTGTTGAGTCTCGCGTCTGTGGCAGTGCGTCATTTCCAACGTTAATAGGTAGTTACTCTTGCTCTGGCTTATATATGTACTGTGAAACGGTTGTAAATTTTCGAATTCGGATATGGTATCTTTGTTGCTACGGGTGAAAATGTCGTTTGACTGGCAATTGTTGAATTTTGAGCAAGTCCTAATTAGAATAATTTGTCAGAAATGTATTTGGCTTTAATTGGACTGTTTTTGGCGGCTCCGTTGCTTCCTGGTGTGCAGTTCACACTTGAGGTTCTGACATATAAATCTCACAAAATAGAGGTGTTATTCTGCCTCAGGGTTCATATCTAGGTCCGTTACTTTATCTACTAATGCTGAAACCGTTTAGAAGTATGAGGTTTTGTTCCTGTTATGCCATACGGTGTCAATAAGACGAACATTCGTTTTTTTATATTAAATGAATTCGAATGTTCATAATGTAAATTTTCACACATTAACTACATCAATTATATTCATACATAGCTTAGTTTTGTTTTTAATTATCGTCTGGGTTGTCAGATGTAAAAAATTTCGTACCAATTCGGTATAAATGTTTGTTTTTTTTTTGTTTAGTAAATCGGAACTCATAATATCTGAACTCTTTGATTTTATTATTTTAAAGGTAATTAGTATTTTAAGATTTAGGCAATCTATAATGTTACTGTAGGAAGTGAAAGTTCTTTTTTTAGTTTTTAATAAATTGTAGAGGTTTTTAGATTTGTCACATATTAATAAGAAAATCCGACCATTCGTTGTCTGTACTACTAATGCTGATATTTACGAATCGAGAGAATCGAAAACGAAGCAGAGCGCCTGGATAAGTGGTAAAGCAACGTTAGAGACGTCTATTATTATAAAAGTTTTAATATGGGACCAATTGTGAAAAAAATTGGCTGATTCATACTAGACTCTGTTCAAATTGTATGAAACAGCTGATATTATTTGCTCGATTTTCTCTATTAGTCGCAAAGTAAAAGCTGTTTAAAATCGTTAATAGAACACTATATTAAAATTTGGATACTAATTAAAAAGCCACCCTGTATGTATGCAGTTGACATAAGACGCCATGCTAGATCACGTGGTGTTAAGATTTTATGTACTATACTCAAAAGCATCATCATTCTTGGATCTTAAATCTTATGGTCATTCTGCTCAGTGCTGCCACGGTGTAGAAGCAAGCGGGAGTTTTAGGGACTAAATAACATCAAATGTCAATTTCGGCGATACAATTTGTAGTGGCTGAGTAGTGTATCCGCGGTAGCAAAACACAAATTCATCGCCATAAATAAAAAAAAATTGTGTTCTCAAGATCATGTAGAAACGGACCCAGACATGATCCTTGGTAAATAGTTACCAAAACTTCTAAATTCGATAATATTTTTAGAAGTATGTGGTATTGTTTAAATTCATATTTCATCCAGGGTGAAATAGGGTGTTGAAATGTCAAAAATGCGCACGCGCAGTTAGACGTTAGATACTAAAATCGCTTGTTTCAACTCCGCCGTGGTAAAATGACAGCATGGAATTGACATTCGCCATTGAAAGATTTTTTTCAGAACCCTTCGACAGCGAATTGACAACTGGCAAATCACGTGACAATAATGCTAAAACATGTTATGGTGGCACGTGGTTTATCGATCGACAATTTGCTATCGAACGGTTCGAATCGTGAGACTGATTTATTGTGACTTATGTCCCCTGTAAACGTTAACGTTGTCGAACCACTTGTATAAGCCCTCTGCATTCCATACAGTCGGTAGTTAATTTTTAAAAACGAATTTTGGTTTTTTGGTATCACTGTTCATATTAATACAAAGGACAACATGTAGAAGTACGTATCTTCTACCTACCACCCTGTATAACGGTTATTACTGCGTTCAAATTTTGTTGTGTATTTGTCACGAAAACATAGGGCAAAATGTTTTGTGTTATTTTAGCGCGTTATCATATGAATATATTGTTACAAGACCCACGGTTTTAGCTGTTTTATTCAATACTAAGTTCACAGTCAACAGAAATGCTACTTACCACAAAACTTAAGAATAACTCAATCGATTTTGAACATTAGTACGTGTTGAAAATCGGTTTGAATAATTGACGCATTGTGTATTACAAAGAAGTTAATGGTATGCGAGTTTCTTCGCATAAATCAATCGAATATTAAACGTTAATTTGTATTACTTTGCGATTGTTTTGTGGTAATCAAACTAGGCCCTATGCGTCGACTACTACACGACCACAATAGTTAGGCGCAGTACTTTATCGGAACAAGCAAGGAAAATAACAATTATTGATATTACTTAACCCATGTATACGAGTTACCCTAAATAAGCGTAGCGACGGGTTAGTCGTCTAAGTGTTTAACTCTTAAACCCGATTTTTCTGCCCTTGCTGGCCGAGTGATACTGATATCACTGTCTAGACGGAGTAATATCACTGCCTAGAGCCGGTAATATCACTGTTTAGACATAGTAATATCTCTGCCTAGAGCCGGTAATATCACTGTCTAGACAGAGTAATATCTCTGCCTAGAGCCGGTAATATCACTGCCTAGACAGAGTAATATCACTGCCTAGACAGAGTAAAATCACTGCCTAGACAGAGTATTATCACTGCCTAGAGCGAGTAATATCACTGCCTAGACAGAGTATTATCACTGCCTAGAGCGAGTAATATCACTGCCTAGACCGAGTAATATCTCTGCCTAGAGCGAGTAAGCGTGAGTTAAAGCAGTGTGGGTGAATATTCGAAAATGGTATGCGCCTAGTGCTGTGTTCTAGTAGTAGTTCAAAAATGTCGCCTCTACAATTATTGTGGCAAGAGTATAAAGTATTACAATATAATAAGTTTTTTTCTAAATTTCATAGCTCAATTACGTAATTTACACAATGTTTTTTTAAGTGTACAGGTTTCTGTACCGATTTGATATTGTTCAGCTACTTCTATCTGATTAGAGTTTTAATCTAGCGACTTTGACGTTGCGAGGCGATGCGACGCGTTACGAAAATATCAGAAATAAAATCTAGCGACTTTGACGTTGCGAGGCGATGCGACGCGTTACGAAAATATCAGAAATAAAAGAGAGGCTATAAAAACTAAGAGGTGTTAAAATCTCTTGTCTCTTTTTAATTATTAGAGTGAGATAGAAATAGCTGAGCCTTACAGATTAAGTTTACTAAATGAGTCTTGCATCGTATATTTTATAAAACTGCGGTGGTATCTTTCGAATGTTAGTACAAAATATTGTGTCTACTCCTTATCCATTAATTTGGTGTGTGTAAAAGAAATTCTTGTATAATATCTTTCCTGTGTTTTTGTTGAGTCATATGGATTATGTTGGCAGTTTCTAACTAATATTTCTATGACACTACTAAGTATATAATCGTTTAATTACATAGAAATGTCAAAACATAAAACCTCGCTTGCTATTTTAGGGCGCCATCATATTAGACGCTTTCGAAGCGCTGCGGTGGCGCGACTGGCGTAGTAGATACGCGTCTTTAGTGTTTCGTCTTGCAATTCAGTTAACCCTTTATAATTTACAGCGTAAA
The DNA here is from genome assembly GCA_963576865.1 of Anania hortulata. Taxonomy (NCBI): domain Eukaryota; kingdom Metazoa; phylum Arthropoda; class Insecta; order Lepidoptera; family Crambidae; genus Anania; species Anania hortulata. The sequence continues at coordinate 2,059,206 of OY756417.1, read as the reverse complement.
AAATCGTTCTGTTGTTAGAAAAGGTCACCATTTTTTTATATGGCATTGAACTTCATATCAAATGTCATTTAAGTTCATATGGATTGTTGACGTGAACCGCTGGGTCGGTCCACTTCGCCGTAGAAGTTTGTTTTTAAAGTGACTCGTAGCTACATAAACATATCTTGTAAAGGTTTAAGCAATGGAATCAGACGAAGAAGCATTACTCATAATTATGTTATAGCAAACAAAAAGGGCTAGTTGTGACACTAAAAAAGAGCTTGCGCGTATCATTGTGACACCATTCGACGTCGCTTCTAGATATTTGTATGAAAATTAAGTAGCAGCGCTACTGCAGCGCTCCTTCACGCCTCTAGTTTGAAGGCGTCTTTATTGTAAATATGCATCAATATGGACTTTGATCTAAATTGTGAAAGTATTTGATCATAACTTTTAATATGGAAGATTGTCGTTTGATTAAAGTAGTATTTCGTAGGTTTACAAAACGAAGACGTGTTTTGTAATATTTTGATTAAATTAGAAAAATAATTGAACGAAAAACAACGCATTTTTTATACTATAATATATCTTGGATTTTGCTCTACTGTGCGTAGGAATGTAAATATTTACGTGAAAACACCATTTTATTTTTGTATAATCAGTTTAATTCACGCAGTTTTTCGTTTAAAATGATTTGCAACATTCACAAGTTCATAGTGATCTACTGCCAACTTCAAAATTAGTCCCTTTGACGACACCTTTCCAGAAGTGCCTATAAATAAATAAATAAAAATGGTTTGTATAAAAAAAAAATGTTTTTGTCACAGCTTTTAAATATTGACTTAGTTATTATAGATTTTAGATTACATAGATGTAAAATTTTTACCGTATTTTACCGTTCATATAGCTTCTCCCACCGTGTGATAAAAATACAAAATGGCGGAGTTTTCAAACATTGAAGTCGTTAGGTGATAATATAAAACAACTGTTTTTTTTATTCGAGAGTAAATGTAAACTATGGTGTTACCATTAATTAAAATAATACAAACCAGTTATTATGGTCTTTGTAAACATTAAAATAGTGTTTTTAAAATTCTGCGCAGTTTAATGCAAAATTTTAAAAAATATGATGTATTTAAAATGTTGTAAGTATAAAGTATTGTAACATAATTTTAGTTTTTCGCCTTATTTCTATTGAATTTTTTTGAGCAATGGCAACATTATATGCAATAGTGACAATGTTACAAAGAAATTCAGCCAATCGACATGTCAGTTCATTCTCAAGATTTGGCTGTATGGCTCTGTACCATTGCCTTTTCCTTTGAGGATAAATATTACTACTACTTACTACTACTGTCAGTTCATTGTTTACATTTATGATCACGAATAAGAAATCAGGAGGCCTGATAAGTTTTTAACGTATATTTCGATCGAAAAGTAAACGTGAAATTGTATGGACTTGGGTTGTCGAAGAAACCATATTTTTTCCTCTACGCTTCTCTTTATGCTCTATCGAATAAAAACTTATGCAATGTCCACAGTTTCGATTTGAGTTGATGTTACGTGTTTTTTGTTTTAGATAAGAATGTTATTGTGAATTTTAATTTAGGTATAGAAGAGTATGGTTCCGCCATTTTGTATTTTTAACTCAACCTTGTAAATGATCACAAATAATGTTTAAATAAAATTATTGTAACATAGAATAGGTTTAGCGTCTCTGATATAATCATGTGGCTTCAGAAATACAAAAAATCTTTTACAAAACATAAAATTTATGGAAGTTTTTTAATGTCATCAGATTAATTATAGGTTTTTTATATTTCTGGCGTTTAAAAGCATATTATCCAAACCTCATATTATTGTAGAAATAATTTATTTAGTAATCTACAAATTAATAGTATCATGAAAAGTTTACGGTAACGTCTAAAACTCTGTATATATTGCAATGGACATTACACTTGGTATTGAAGGCAATATTGTTATAATAATTATAAATACAGTACCCGCTAGTAAATAATGCACATCGGCAATCATCGTATTTCCGAATACAAACGAATGCTGATTTCCATGTCCATCAATTATTGGATTTATCGTTTATCAGAATTTGAATTCAGAACCAAGTACTTTATTGTTTTGTTTTGTTTCCCGCGTGAATATAATTATTAACAACTCTATATATATTTGAACTGGACGCGACTCTATCGCATCTGAACCACGACTAACAAAACAAACGTCATGGTAGTGTGCGACAGAGATAACGCTATACGAATCCGGAATTAGCGGATTGTCTCTTTCTAAAGGCCGATGTGCAATAATATACTGTCGGGTATTGCTATGTTAGTCATATGGACGGTAGGCTACAGTGATTGTGTATATTTCTTGTATAGTTGAGTAACGTCGCATGTTATAGTATGCTAGAGTTTTATTATATCACAAAATAATGAAATAATATGTTTAGTAAATTAAACAATTATGGTATGAGAAAATCACAATACTGTTGTTTTATTTTAATGCCGTTTTCATAGGCTGGATACTGAAGACACGCACAATCACACACACATACGCATAGGGCTGTACAGAACGTGCAGGTCAAACAAAAAGTTAAAAGGTCATTAAACCGATTTTCTCAGCATTTCTAACATACTATACGACATCCTTCGTCGGTCCCTTCCTACCATCAACGTGCCGGCCATACTTGAGCCGAACGGTATCGCTCGTGATGATGGCAAGAGACCGGACGCAATGTCTCTTGTTCCCTGGCGGATAGGTCTGGCTCTGGTGTGGGACGCTACCTGTGTCGACACATTAGCCGCCTCCCATCTTTCCGGGACGAGCAGAGATGCAGGTGTGCGGCTGCGACAGACGCTGAATATAGGAAAAATAATAAATATCGGCAAATCAGCGCGAATTACTTTTTTATACCTTTTGGCGTCGAAACACTAGGTCCTTGGGGTCCCAACGCACTCTCTATAAATAAAGAGATTGCCAAAAGATTAGTTGACACCAGTGGGGACCCAAGGGCTGGCAGCTAACTCGCACAGCGACTAAGCATCGCAATCCAGCGAGGTAACGCTGCCAGCATCTTGGGTACCCTTCCACGAGGACCATTTTTATAATTCTCTATTTTCGTAGTTTTTATTTGTATATAGTATTTCATAGTTGTATATAGTATTTCATAGATGTATATATTATTTTAAATTTGTATAATTATTTTATAGAATTAATAATGTGTACATACTATTAGTTGCAGTGTACAGTATGTTAAAAATGCTGAGAAATATAATGTAAAATACAGTCAAACGATAGTCCAAAGCTATCGATAGTCTAAACTATTGATACTGTTGATAGTTTGTGATAGTATCGATACTATCGATAGTATTGTTAGGCTTAACACAAAAAGAAAGCTTTAGGCCGGATTCGACCAAGCTGGTGTAAGTTTTAACTTGAGAGTATACCACTGCTTAATTACCTACCAACCACTAATCTATGAAAAATATTAAAACGGGCGATTTTGACAGTGTATAAATTAAACTGAGAATAAGTAAATGTCAAAGTTGTCACTTGTCAAATCCACTCCTGTCACCTCGAAACTGACATGTTGTCAACGTCTAGCATTGACACTCCATTATCCTACAAAATTAAAATGTTGTGGCATTTCAAGTCAACCTAGAAGAAATGGATTACATGGATATTGGTAGGTTTATCAATTCGTTGATTGTTCACTCTTGAACTACAGAATAACAATACCGAGTATAGTGTATTGCTCGAAAAACGTAATCTAAGTTATCCAAGGGTAAATTCAAGGTGTAAAATTATACCCGTAATAGTTATTCTGGTATAGCTTTGTGTTTGGTCGAATCGGCCCTTAAAAGAATGTAAAATACTCGTAAGTCCAAAACTATCGATAGTTTTAGACTATCGATACTATTGTTAGTTCAAATAAATAAATAAATAAATATTGGACAACATCACATACTATGCTCTGATCCTATGATAACTAGCTTACGCACTTGTGTTACAGAAACCACAAACAACGACGGTACCACAACACCCACACCAGAGACAACATAGGAAAGTTATTTTTCTACATTGGCCGACCGGGAATCGAACCAGGGAAATATAAATCACCTTTTAAGCTAAGGATCTCTCAGGTTGAACACCCTGTATGTAGTAATTACATTTTGTCGCATTACAAGCGATGTTTAAAACTGCAACAGACCAACATGGAACTATAATCTTTATTTAAAAAAATGAATCCCTATTTCCCTTGGTCATCGCATCACGCGTGAACGGATGGAACAATTTCGCTAATTCTTTTTTTGCTGTGTTATTTATTGTCAGGAGGTTCTTTTGAAAGAAAAAAATAACATAGTTGCGCATTTTTTTTTAACGACCACGATGTCGCGGGCAACAGCTAGTGCAATATAAATGCTGCAGTGTTTTAAATTAATCAATATCTGACGACCTGATTAGTGGCGAGGTTATGCCTTGAACAAAAATAATACCAGGTCCACCCGGTTAGGGACAATCTATAAAACTATTTGTTAATAAATCAATGTAGAAAATAATTCTACGTGTTCTTTTTGATTTCCCATAACTTTAACCAACGATGCTATAACGTAAAAAAAAAGTGTTTGTCGAAAGAAAATAATGTCTCAGTCGCACTGTGTTAGAGTTATACAATTCCATTGAGTTTTTGCTAGCATGACAGATTGCGCCTTAAGGCTTGATTTCCTCCTAAGCTGACGTCGGTGACCGACGTCGGCGGCGCGTACCGTCGGTCGCGTATGACACACAAAAAACCCCTCAGTGCGAAACCGATCGCTGCAGGGTATAGTCTTGTGCTAAATTATATTGAGATTTTCAATAATGAACCCATTAAATAATTGTTTAGTCGCTGCAATATACTTACGTAAGCGAAGGAAATGTAATAGAAAAAGGTATCATATTCACCCACTTGTTGCTCAAAGAGCAGTTTATGGTGAATTTTCTACTTTATTTGGAATCCTACGTATGGATGAGGAAAAATTCTTTAATTATTTTAGAATGTCAGTTCAAACTTATGACCAATTATTATCAAAGTTAGAAGACAAACTGTAGTAACTTATTAAAACGCGTTGTCGACTGTACGCGCATCCATCCATACAGCAGAGCGGTCAGCGGCGCACTGAGCGCGCCCTGGAGACGTATTTTTGAAGCATTAGAAATGAATCTCAAATTCGAACACGAAAACAATTCGTGTATGAAATTCATTTCTATTGTTCACGATTTTACGCATTTTTGAATCACTCGAAATAGGGGTTACTATTAAATTGAAATCATGTAACTATTTTTGTTTCACGCAGAAAATATTATATACATTAAAGCAAAAACTTATTAACGAACGTAAATAAAAAGTTATTATATCAAATTTCTGTTAAACATGCGTTTACTTGTCAATGTAACTCTTCCGTACTTTCTACTAGTAGAAAACAAAAACGAGTGGTCGTTGCAGAATTCATTCCGTGAATTCTGCAGAAATTTGACATAATAACTTTTTATTTACGTTTGTTAATGAGTTTTTGCTTAATGGTTTATAGTATTTTCTGAGTGAAACTAAAATAGTTACAAGATTTCAATTTAATAGTATCACTTTCATCTTCATCTTTCATCATTCATTTCTAACGCTTCAAAAATACGTCTCCAGGAGACGTATTTTTGAAGCATTAGAAATGAATTTCGAATTCGAACACGAAAACAATTCGTGTATGAAATTCATTTCTATTGCTCACGATTTTACGCATTTTTGAATCACTCGAAATAGGTGCTACTATTAAATTGAAATCTTGTAACAATTTTTGTTTCACGCAGAAAATATCATAAACCATAAAGCAAAAACTCACTAACGAACGTAAATAAAAAGTTTTTATGTCAAATTTCTGTCAAACATACGTTTACTTGTCAATGTAATTCTTCTGTGCTTTCTACTAGTAGAAAACAAAAACGAGTGGTCGTTGCAGAATTCACGGAATGAATTTTCAAAAATAGTGATTTTAGGAATTCAGTCATAAGACATCAAGTGCATAGAATTAGTTTTAAGAAATCGATCGACGTCAAATCGATCGCAGCACGCTATTTGGCAGAAATGTGAAATAACTCTGGACTGTCATGTGTCAAATTGCTATATTTCCATAGAATTCCATACTAACTGTATTAAGTATTTTAAAGTAAAAACGTTAAAATTCACGATTTGGGTCACTTAACGTATTGTGTTATAAAATGTAGAAACAATGGGAAAAACAGTTCGTGCATGTTTTATTCGTTTCCAACATCAAGATGGAAATTGCAGCAAAGAAATAAATGGATAGCTGCTGTGAAAAGGAAAAAGTGTGTAGAGGGTTTGTGTCACAGACGTTTGTCTTAAAACCACAGTTCTTATTAAGTAGCTTTGTCCGTTAGTTCTAAGCTCTTTAATGTTAAAATTTAGGGTTTACTTTATGGCCGTACCCCCACCTAAACTCGTTTTTTTCACTGTTTTAGCAGCTTTCTACTCCTTATTATAAAAATAATTGTAAGACTTATCAATAATCTTTTAAGTTTTGTCTTTAAAATCATCGTTTAAAATTTTAATTTACTTTATTAAATACTAGCTGAGTAGCTGTCCCGGCGAACTTCGTACCGCTCCATCATCATCATCTATACGATCAATCCCGGTTGCGTCCAAAGCCATCGCTTTGGAGCCCAGGGTCCGCTTTCCTTGATTTGCTCCTCCACTTCGCGTGGTCTTGAGCGTCTCTAGTTGTGAGATCATTGGCACGCATGTCAGCCCTCACAACGTCAGGCCAGCATTTCTTGGGTCTACCCCTTTTGCCAGGACCTGGCGGTGGCGGCATGGCCAGACATTTGTTTCCTACGTAGCTTGCCGGTTTCCGCAAAACATGGCCGTACCAACGTAGGCGACTCTCCTGCAGTTTGTCTGCAATATCACGGACACGAAGGCTACCGCGGATGCGCGAGTTCCTCACGCGGTCATTACGCGTGACTCCGCACATCCACCGCAGCATATTCATCTCCGTGACACGCAGCTCCTGCTTGTGTCGCTCAAGTAGCGGCCATGCTTCGAACTTCGTACCGCTCCTTCATGTTTTTTTTTCGTGAATTTTTTCGTTGTTTTAATAGTTATTCTGCTATTCAGGGTGGAGACAAATTCAACATTACCGTCCTTACTTTACTACCTACCTATTATTACCTTACGGTACGGTAGTACCTTACCTACTACCGTACCTTATTGCTGAGGTGACAGATATATTTTCTTGTAGGTACTTTTGAGTGAATTCATAAAGGCAGTCTTATTTATTATTTGCTACAGAAGTGGTTAAGTCTGGATTTGTTATTGTTTTGTATTAAGTTTGTACCTCCTTTGCTTCACGGTCGCATTAGGACTTACCCTGTAATGACAGTGAAATGTTGATGATAATAAATAACAAATCAAAGATCATAATAATCGGTCTAGCCGTTCTTAACTTATAAAAGGTGTAACTAACCCGACTTTGTTTTATATTTACGAAAACAGGCTTTTAAACTACGTCGATTAAAATGTATTTAAGCATCTCCTCCGTAAGTAATCCTTATCTTAATTTTTCGCTTTGACTAATCGATAGAAAATTTAAAACACTTAAAATTGGCCGATTTGTTTTTTACTTATTCCATTGTTGATTATTTCTGACAATAATTCATGATTTACGAACTTCTGTTTCTTTGGCGTGCCGTTAGAGATAGTAAGGAAATTAATGCACAAAGTTATTTGCTCGGGGAACCGCCTTAAATTGTTATCAAATTGATATCAAATTGTTGTCTGTCTCTTCGTCGCGCCCCGCTAGGTTTACGCTGGCCCATAGACATTAAAATAATCTATGAAATAACGTTTTAGATCTGTCTGCTGCTGACCGCAAACTGCTGATCTGATTTTGATGAAGGTAATGAGGTATGTCATATGTGAGGCCAGGCCCGACATCTTGCGAAGTTGATAAGTTTTGGGTTCCGTACCCAAAGGGTAAATACTACCGGTCCGTCTGTCTGACACCGCTGGGAGCAGGACACCAAAGGTCGTGAGCTTTTCAAGTTTTTCCCGAATGTGGTTGGTAGGCTCGACATGAGCTGGGTCGAACCAAATTATGTAACATCGCAGATGGACGTAGTCCACTTAGAGCACCCGCCCGAATAGCACCTGGCCTAGTCCACGAAGAGCACCTATTGATATTTCGGGCTGGTGCTCTTCGTGGATTCAATTTTTTTTTTACATTTTTGTTACGAACACTACAACACAGCAGCCTAGTGCTGGCTGCTAATATGTATTTGATAGACATGACGTTATTAAATGAAAGATATCGATAAAAATCACTTAAACGTATATTAATATATAAAATTCTCGTGTCACAATGTTCGTTCCCGTACTCCTCCGAAACGGCTTGACCGATTCTCATGAAATTTTGTGAGCATATTGAGTAGGTCTGAGAATCGGCCAACATCAAAATTATTTTTCATACCCCTAAAGACCACGCAGACGAAGTCGCGGGCAACAGCTAGTATAAATATAAATACTTTCGTACATACAAAATCTGTAGGCGACATTTAAAACCAAAAAAATATAAAAATCACTGTAACAATTACAAATCCAGCACACGCCAGCACTAGGCTGCAGTATTGTAGGTGCTGTTCGTGGACAAAAATGTAAAAAGAAATTTGAATCCACGAAGAGCACCAGCCCGAAATATCTATAGGTGCTCTTCGTGGACTAGGCCAGGTGCTATTGGCGCAGGTGCTATTCGGGCGGGTGCTCTAAGTGGACTACGTCCGCAGATGCTCACCGGACATGGATGCTTCAATAAAAGGCTTGAGTCAAAAGTCAAAAGTCAAAAATCATTTATTCAATTCAGGACAAAATTGCCACTTATGAACGTCAATAACAACATTATAGGCCCCTAGGGGGCCAGAACATGTCTCCTTATTTTTTGGGCCCTACTAGCGCTTCGAGACAAGACACAGACAATCTGGCAAGTGCTGAGAACAAACGCCGGAACAAACTCAGTCACCACTAGCTGCCACACAAAAAATATAAATCAAAATAAACAGGTAGGTACATCAGTTTAGTGCAGGCTGGACTGACCATACATTCTTGTCATCAAGATAGTCTTGAATTTTATAATACCCCTTAGACATCAGTGTAGTTTTGACATGTGACTTAAATTTATTAATAGGAAGTTTGGTAACATTGTAAGGTATATTATTGAAAAATTTAATACAATTTCCCAAGAATGAATTACTTGTTTTGGCCAATCTAAAGTTTGGGACTACAAGTTTGTTTTTGTTTCTGGTGTTATATGAATGAATATCACTTTTCTTTATAAAAAGATCTAAATTTTTGCGTACGTACATGATATTATCAAATATGTATTGAGAGGCCACAGTGAGTATGTTAATTTCTTTAAAGAAATCTCTCAGGGATTCACGCGGACTAAGTTTGTAAATAGCACGAATAGCTCTTTTCTGTAAAATAAAGATGGTATCGATGTCCGCAGCAGAACCCCACAAGAGAAGACCATAAGACATAATACTATGAAAGTAACTGAAATACACCAGCCTTGCCGTTACAACGTCAGTTAGATGTCTAATTTTTCTAACCGCAAAGGCAGCTGAAGCAAGTCTCCCAGCCAGAGTGTCAACATGTGGTCCCCATTGCAACTTCGAATCCAATGTAATGCCCAGAAAAACAGTGGAGTTTGATAGATCAAGTTTTTCACCATTTAGTAAAATTACTGTGTTAGCTTGTTTCACGTTAGGCATAGTAAACTTAATACATTTGGTTTTTTTTGTATTAAGAAGTAAGTTGTTACTTGTGAACCAATTTAATACCTTAGAGAGAGCTCCGCTTACATCGTCAAATACCTCTTCGCCTCTTTTTAATTTGAAGATTAAAGAAGTATCATCAGCAAACAGAACTATCTCACAGGAGTCTTTAGAATAGAAAGGGAGATCGTTAATATAGATCAAAAATAGCAACGGTCCCAATATTGAGCCCTGGGGCACTCCCATTTGAAGCGGGGCGCCAGAAGAGTTAGTACCATTAACGTTTACTGTTTGTAATCTGCCTGAGAGGTAAGAATTTAACAATTTTGATGCGTTATTAGATACACCGTAATGTTTTAGCTTCATAATAAGTGTTTGGTGATCGACACAATCAAACGCCTTCGATAAATCACAGAAAACACCTATCGCATCATGCTTATCTTCATACGCATCCAAAATGTGTTTGACAAGTGCCACCCCAGCATCTGTTGTATTTCTACCTTTAGAAAAACCAAACTGTTTCTCGTGCAGTAAATTGTTAAGTTTAAAATGGGAGAGTAATTGACTAAATATAACTTTTGTGACATGAAGCTGCGTGAGAGGAGTATTAGAGTGCGGACTGAGTGACCAGGACAGACACCACGTAAGGACTGTGGTATTGCCCTCTGTATGAAGAAGACCTTCGACGAAATATGATGGATGGGATCGCCTCCGAGAATAAACAAATACCTACTTTAAAAACTACCCCATTATAAACGTATGCTAAAAACAGAATAAAAGAAATATTTAAGTCCCATAACTACAAACGTGATATTTTTTGCCGTTTTTTTGCTCGATATTGGTACGGAACCCTTAGCTGGCGAGTCCGACTCGCTCCTGGCCGGTTTTTTATCCTAGAAAACTATTCGGGATAAAAAGTAACCTATTCCTTCTTTCCATATTAAATAATTAAAAGGCTTCCTTTCTTTCTTTCTTTTATTAGCCATTTCTGTCCCACTGCTATGCAAAGACCAAATCATCATCTTGAACCCTTAGGTATTGTATATAGTCTCATGATCGTCGTCATATTTATTTACGTATGTATTTTGTCTATGTAATCTATGTATGATAGTATTTAGTTTATGTATATCGTTATTTACTGTATGTTGTTTATGCTTTTAAAAATAATTTCACAATTACCTTTCTTTTGAATTTGTATCGCCTATATCGCACCGCCCACAAAACGTCTCTGTTTAGCCTAATGGTCTAAATGGTGGATTTTTTTAATCTGTGCAATAAAGTCTAAATAAATAAATAAATAAAGAACTCCCCCAAACCTCTCCACTTATCCCTGTCGGTGGTTAGCTTAGGTTGAAAGCTATCAGGATAGATTTCATTCCATACTGCGGAGCTATTAAGTAATTTCAAATAGCTATTAGAGTAGAGACTCAATAGTAAAGGTGTGATTTAGAATGAATCTAAAATGATTCATCGTTGGCAGCATTGCGACTTACAGCTTCTCGAAAGTGCAAATGCAGTCAGGCCAACATCGTCATGAAAGCGTACTACGTAGATAAAAACATGGTCGCATAAACAGCGGGCAGCGATTGTAGTACAAAAAGTGATAAAAATGCATCTAGTCTTCCAAATGTTCTCGCTTATCGCTGCTATACACGCCCCAACCTTTTCCCTAGAGTATCGATTGTCCTTATTGCGCAATATCGGCAACTTCACTACGCTCTCATTCGTTGCTATTGCGTTCTGTCAGGCGCTCGTCAGCCCCGTCGCGAGAAGTTAAATCAATTCTGAAAGCGAATTGGAGTGCCAAATAACGTTATTCCGGGCACATTGTTTTTTCTTATCAATCGTATTACAATGTACGTGGTTATCAATCCGTAATTTTTTGTATAACTCGCGATTTGCGCGTAAATACAGAGTGTAAAAGGAAAATAGATTTTTTATTAAAGAGGACAAGAAAAGATATTAAAACGGCGTCGACACGAGGTACTAAGTATAAAAAACAAATGCATTATACGGCTGACGCCGTATGTACCCATAAAAGAGACGAGGTCAAGCTAGAATCCACTGAATCTGAAGACCACTTTACATACTCTGCACGAACATTGCCAGCACCACCTGACATCTTACAGCGATGTCTTTACCAAGAGAGTTTATTTTCAATCAGGTAAGTGCATAAAATAATGTCATACTTCAGCTTAAGTCATAGAACTGAGTTCCCCTAACCTGAACTATTTAAGACGTAAGGTACATGACCTAACTTCGCCAGGAACTAGTGTACTGTGGAGCCATGTTCTGGAAGACGTTTGACGTGATTTTATAATAGTTTGAAATAGATAATGGCATTATTATTTAGCTAAGATGAAAAATCTCAAGGAATATAAGTTACGTAGAGGTAATTAGTTTAATTTCATGAGTAATTGACGCAATACTTTTATGAAATATAACACGAACGACAAAATACAATAATGTAGGTAACACAAAATGATAAAAACAAGCAAGTTACTAATACCTACTCTTTCGTTTTGAAGATCGGTTTTTATAACTACATATTTCATTTTATTTATACCTACCCATTATATCCATGGCATTACTATTTAGCTAAGATGAAAGATCTCAAGGAATATAACTTACGTAGAGGTAATTAGTTTAATTTCATGAGTAATTGACGCAATACTTTTATGAAATATAACACGAACGACAAAATACAATAATGTAACACAAAATGATAAAAACAAGCAAGTTACTAATACCTACTCTCTCGTTTTGAAGATCGGTTTTTATAACTATTTCATTGTATTTATACCCATTGTACCCATACCCGACCTGAGTAGCCAATCAGCTGTTATTTGGTGAAGGTACCTAAGGTAAAAATGGTTTGGTTAATGTTGAATTTATAATAAAAGTTGTTATATTTATTCTAAATTTCTTAAATTCTAAATAATAACATTGGACCTTAAACTTTAAGATTAGATTAGGCATTTACCGAGTAATTTTTGAATTAACCGAATTTTAGTTAAAGGGTGTTATATTAAAAGCGTGTGCCGTGTGGGGACGGCCGAAAAGAATTTCCCCACCGCCAACAGGAGGCGTTTCGTAAGAGACGACTAATTTCTGTAGTACGAGACGGGCAGCAGCGTTTGTGTGTGCGAAATTTTATAAAAAACAAAAAACTGCGCTCGCCAACCCGCCTGCCAAGCGTGGCGAGTATTGGCATTCCCCCTCGATGATGAAAATCATTGGGGGAGGCCTGTGTTCAGCAGTGGACGTCCGAAGGCTGAAATGATGATGATGAACGCTATCACTGCCTTTTCGGAGTTGGTAAACGTAAAACCTCGCATCAAATCTTTGATTTTGGGGAAAATACAGAAATCACAGGGTGCTAGGTCGGGGCTATGCGCAGGTAAGTGACGAGTTGTACTTTTTCGGAAGCTAAAAATGACTTTGTTTTGTTGGCCGTGTGTGAAGAAGCGTTGTCATGATGTAGGAGAACGCGGCTTTTGGGTCGTCTTTCGCGAACTTATTCTAACACCCTGGGTAAACAAATGGTAGAATACCACTCGGCATTAACACTGTTTTTATCTTCAAGTGGAGTTGTACAGATGGGACCTGTAGCTGAGAAAAAAAACGCGATAATTTTTTTACCAACGTTTCTCGCCTGCCTCACTTTTGTTGGCCGGTTCTCATTTTCAAGCACCTATTCACAAGATTGCTGTTTTTTTTCGGGTTCAAAACAATAAATCCACGTTTCGTCTCCTGTAATAATGCCATAATGATGATGATGATGATGATATTTAAAGCGGTTGCTGAAATTCCGAAGTTTTAGCTAAACGAAAATTCTGTATTCCCGAAATGGTTCAAGGTTCGCTTTGAAAATCCCCCTGTTCAGAATACGGCAAAATCGAATGAATATTCTGCGAATCCCAGGTTTGGATGAATAAAAATTAAAAACAATGAATAAATGCAATTGAACACTTAATTATTTTAATAACACATATTCATTTAAATGATGCAATTATTTATTTACTTACTCTAAACGAAAAGAGCCTGAATGAACCTACAAAATATTTTATTTCTCTTCCATTACATTTCTCCAAAACTTCGATCAGTGTATTCTTGATCGAATCTCCAAAATTACTTCATCATTTCAGCTATAGGACGTCCACTGAACATAGGCCTCCCCCAGTGACTTCCAGATTGTCCGGTTGGAAGCGGCCCGCATCCAGCGGCTTCCTGCAACCTTTACCAGGTCGTCTGACCACCTTGTAGGTGGATTAATTTATTTATTTATTTGCTTCTGAGGAGTTAAACGATAAATATTACGATAAAGTAGAGGTATACAAGGTCGCCTTTTATAAACGGGTGAAACTTTAACAGAACTTCTAATTATATTAGAGAAACCGGGCCCTATTATTTTCGTTCTTAAAAACGGGCTAGTTTTCATTTTTATTATTCCTCTAGTCTGTAACGTCCCTACGTCATCGCCTCTGTCTCTCTCATTTCAATCGTGCTCCACTCTTCCCTCGGGGTGCACGCACGGGGCACAGGTTGTTTGGTTTTACGTTGAAATCAAAATAGTTTTTGGCGTTTTTCTCGAAAACTAGAGTATAAAATTTTTCTTTTTTTTTAACAAAAATGATTCATATAAGTGATAAGTGTGGAGTTCGTGGCCCACTACTCAGATGGTGCCAGAACTACCTGACAAATCGTACATTCTCTGTAAAAGTTGATAACACCTACAGTCGGCCCATGTTTGTGACTGAAGGCACAGCACAAGGTTCGGTGCTGGGACCTCTACATTTTTTGTCCTATGTCAATGACATGGGTGATTGCATTGTCAACAGCACATGCTATCAGTTTGCGGATGACACTTGTCTTGTAATCGGCGATAGAAATCCACAAACGGCCCGGGATCTTCTACAGTCCGATTTGGATGCACTAGCAAAATGGTGTCATGATGCCGGCCTTGTCATTAACACTAGTAAAACTAAATTATTAGTCATAAAATCGCCATATGTCAAACGTTTACCAATAAAAGATTTAGTGGCACACGAGCATACCTGCCTACACGCTAGCAGCATAGCTGCTTGTTCCTGCCCAGGGATTGAGATAGTGGATAGACAAACATACCTCGGACTTGTTATTGACAGTAAATATCACTGGAGCGACCATATTGAACGTGTCTGTACCAAACTTAGACAGTTTCTGGCAAATATCACCATCCTCAATAACCGTATCCCGTTTAAAGTTAAGCTAATGCTGTATAACGCACTTGCGGAGTCTCACATTCAATACGGCCTCAGTAGTTACGGCCGAAGTTACAAAACAAATTTCGACCAGATTCGTAACTTACAAGTGAAGATACTTAAAACTATAGTCCCTAACAAAATTAAAAATCAATTCCAAGACGACACCTGTGGTCTTTTTAAATACTGTAAAGCTTTACCAATACACATGCAAGTTCAATACACTTTACTTAAGAAACACTTTTTTAATGAATCCTTAAAAATCCCAATCGTTCACCCTGTATACACTCGAGCAATTTCAGAAAACCGGCTTTGCATTTGCAAGCCGCGCGCAAGCAATGCGTACGGTGAGCGCACAAATAGCTACCTAATACCTCGGCTTATCAATAACTTGCCGTCCGAATTGGTAGGTAGTATCACACAAAATAATATTAAATGTAAGCTGAAGGATCACTTCCATAAGTTACTTTAGCGTTATTGTTTCTCCCAATGTGTGCGTAGACAAGATGGTAGCTTGCTAGTTATCTTGTCTATTTATTAGTTAACTTAGTAACAATAATAATTATAGATGTTATGTAAACTCCCGATAGCATCAGTTTAAACCATAGTGGTTTTTTATTGCTGTCAGAATGTTAATAATTTGTATTGTTTTGTTGTTAAGATAAATAATTTAAAAAAATATATATATATGTTTTTGTAATTGCTCTTTAAATTTCACCCGTTTATAAAAGGCGACCTTATATAATTCTAAACGAATATTGACTGTAATACTGTATTCTCATTTATCTTATAACCTACACAACCTGCTTCGCACGGGCACAAAAAAGCTTTAAAAAATACGAAAAATTTGTTAATCAATTTAAAAACTGTCAACATCTCAGTTATTCGACGTCAAAAAGTTATCATTTGGCTATTGAAATTTGAAAAATTGCCTTTATGCGCAAATTGTCAAATTCGCAAATTGTCAAGCGGTCGCAATCTGCCAAATTCGCAAATTGTCAAATTGTCCAATTCGCAAATTGTCAAATTCGCAAAATGTCAAATACTCAAATTGCAAAAATTCGCAAATTGTCAAATTCATTTTCATTTAACACGAAAATATTAGGATTTTGATTGTGTTGTTGATTTTATATTACGGTTTTATGGTTTCATATTTTAAAAAAAACCTTAACATTTTAATGATTAAAAGTTCCGCCAACTAATTACTAGACTTTTATTATTAAGCCTAAACAACTGGACATTTTGAAAACTTGACATTTTGCGAATTTGACAATGTGCGCATTTGACATTTTGCAAATTTGTCAATTTGCGAATTTGGCAGATTGCGACCTCTTGACAATTTGCGCATAAAGGATAAATTGACGTTGGACAACAACAACGTAAAGTCGTCAACTTTGTCGATTTCCATGTCTTTTTAACCCTGTATGAGTACAGGGCGTCAAAAATAATTTAGACTCATTTGAGTGTTCCCCTCCACGGAAATCTTTAGTAAAAGGCGAAAGATTTGTACGTATTGAAGGGAAACCAGAGATAATTTTCTCAAAGTATCGATAGGAAGTCATCAAACGAAAAATCGCATACACACCGCGATGTAGTAGCGATCAACGCCATCTAGTGATGTGATTAGAAACGAATTTCAATATGGCTGACAATATTGTGTCTTGTCTATTGTCAAAATTAAACATTTGAGTTACTAAATACGTACCTTAATTTAGTATGTGGTGTGTCGTAAATCATAATTTGTTTTTGAAAAGCATCGTACAAATTACTAATTGTGTATTCTGGGACATTACCACAGTGATATTACCAAAAACGCACACATGCTTAGTAACCTTTAAATCTAAGTCTTGGCTTCTGTCTCTCTCACTTTCTCTTAACTTAAAACAATATTGTAACAGGATACAGAATGACATTTAAAACCAGGTTAAACCTAAATCGGGGTTAAAACACACTATTAATAGCTTCACTTGCAAATAATCAAATCGGAAATCGAGTATTGACCTACTTCTATTGTATCGATTTATAACTTTGTAACGTGGGATGGCAATAAAATAACTTCAATGGGTCGCCGTTTCAGCCATAGGACGTCCTGAACACAGGCCTTCCCCAATGACCTATCATCGGGGGGATTGCCAATACTCGCCACGCTTGACAGGCGGGTTGGCGAGCGCAGTTTTTCATGAGATTTCGCACGCAGACGCTGCTGCCCGTCTCGTGATACAGGAATTAGTCGCCTCTTACGACACGCCTCCTGTTGGTCCCCACACGGCAGTTCGCAATACACATTGAGAATTCAATAAAATTTATATTCTATTCTATTATATGTATATTCTTTTAACAATCACGGCAATTATCTAGGCCCGTTAGCTTGCCCTACTACGGCGACTAGGTAACGAAATAGACTTAGGTAACCGCCAACCCGCCTGCCAAGCGTGGCGATTATTGTCAATCCCCCCAATGATAGGTCAATGGGGGAGGCCTATGTTCAGCTGTGGACGTCCTATGGCTGAAATGATGATGATGAATTCTCAATTAATGGGAAATTAAAATGAACATTTTATGAACAGAAACTACGTTTCAAGATGAGTCACAAAGGTTCCTAAATAAATATTTAATTGAATGAGTCAGATAGTGACTCGCTCGACCTTGGCTCCCCCCACCCATTAGGTCAATTAATTTGTAACATGCATGCTATGGTTCATTCATGAGAATTTGTTGTAGCACCCTTGTAGCACCTTTGTAGGGGGTGAGTAGAGGGTGGCTATTCGTAACTTCCTCTTCTTCACATTCCATTAAATAAATAATAAGTTGTTCCAACAATCTGAAGTTACTAACTGAGGCCTAATTCCATTAATTTAAATTCGTAATTAGTTTCGATTTGGTACTATTAACATTACTATTAAAAACGGTGTTTTTTAAAACTTTATGTTGTAAAATTTAAAAAAGTTGATAATGCAACTGAAAACGGGACTAAATATGAATATTGGACAACATCACATACACACACACACATCTGATTCTATGGTAAGTAGCCAAAGCACATGTGTTACAGACATGAGAAACAACGACGGTACCACAACACCCAGACCCGAGACAATAGAGAAAAGTTATTGTTCTACATTGAAAAAAAAATACAAACTTATATTTCACTAGCGGTGCCCTCGACTTCGCTCGCGTGGAAAATGGCTACACACCTTATTTTATATATGCCTATATGCCTATGTCTTTCCATGTATTTAAGCATTTTCCGTACAAAATTTAATCAAAATCGGTTCAGCTTTCACAATAAAAAGTAGCCTTTTCCAAGGTACCATCTATATTGATACTAAAATTCATCAAAATTGGTTTAGCAGTTTAGGCGTAAAATCATAACAGACATACAGTAAGGACTGAGTTATTTTAGTATTGAAAAATATTAAGTTTAGATTTTAATATGTTTCATTTTTAGTCTCATTTCGTACGAACTGTGATTGCATTTTTTAATTACTCATTAAAATAAACTATGAATAACGTCATCCTCTCCGTCCTAACCATATTGTTGTGCCCAACAGGGTCTATAATGATCTGTTTAATGTGCCTATTTATAACACATAAGTAACATTAAAGAACGCAATAAAGTATTGAATTGAGTTAAGAATAATTGTGTTTATGATCTAAACTGGATTGCAAAGCGACTTACGCAGTACGTGAATCTGGCCTTGAGGACCTAGATGCGAGACGCCAAGTACGGAAGACTCGGCCCAAGCCCTCTTACAGGTGCACATACAACTTATCTGGCCAGCTATATTGTACGCCTTGCGGTCGTGTCTTCAGGTCGAAGTTCGACTTTGCAAGTCATATCATATTGACCAGCTGAACATATAGGAGTCGCCGTCACCGAAAACGGTGTGGAGGACATGACGTGAATCGGGCTTAAATCAGCAAACTGCTAACATTATGTCATGTTGTATGTTGTATAATTTCGTGTTAATATGTTGTCCCGTCTGGCACCGTACTCGTGGGCGGCGGTGCACCGGCCTATCGCGGGTTCCGGGTTTTCTCCCGCCGAAAATCAGCGTCGTGATAAGTCAGTGGCTGTCACGACAAATGCTGAGCATTTTCGACACATCTAATTTATATTGTTTTGTGTATTTTTTTCTCTCTTGTGTGTCGAATAAACGTTTCTTTCTTTCTTTCATTATTGGGGTAAAAAATAGTTGAGACGTGTAAAAGAGCTAAATTTAGGTATATTTCAGAAATAAATTGGTTTATTAATGGTCTTACCGCGGTCCAATAGGCTTACTTCGAAATTTGTTCGTGTAGTCTTTAAAGAAATTCAAAAACATCTATTTAAATAGTATTTTGTATATAATTTCATGGTTTATTCACATAAATGACAGTTTTATACACTAGTTGTCGAAGCCTCCTTTTAATCATGTTAATGCCTGTGCCAGGAGACTCCGTTTGCGTGTAACCTTATCAATAGTAATTTATTCAGTATAATTATAGGCCTTCTTCCGGGTACTTATATACGTCCCGAAATATAGCACTGCCCTACCACCGCTTCGGGACTACATATTTTATTTTAAGTTCCGTCATATATGTAGGATCGGGGCATGAAATTATATACTTTTTAGTGAATCGACTGCTTTTATTAATTATTAGGTTAACACTAGTAAATCTTTCTGCATAATACGTCCTTCCTATTTCACCGCGACCCCACAAGTCCAAACACAAGTCCGTCTTATTATCTTTCTTTCAAATCATCATTCCTCGTTACTCTGTCTCTTTTACTCTTATCATTTAAATCATTTATCTAACTCTTTCACCCATTAACATTCAGTAATCTTTCATTCTTCCATCTTCATTCGCTACTTCACTCATTAACGTTCAGTAATTCACCATCCCACATATAATATACATATTAATATGTTTTTTAAAAGCTGTATTTTAATATCACTAACAGACAATGGGCTAGTTTCCAAAAAAAACTAATTAGTCCGTCAGTTGGATCAACAGAAAATATTGGACACGTATTTTTTATTTTCTCAATCAAACAAAAAAAATATGAAGATATAGCCCGTTAAAGTTCCCCGTGACGTCACGCCTTGCGACACTTTTTAGCAAGACGTGACGTCACTCCCAAACTTTGATGCGCTTTATCTTCGTAATTTTTTGTATGATAGACAAAAGACAAAATTTGGGTCCAATATTTTTTGATAATCTAACTGACGGACAAAATAGAATAATCATTTTTTGACCCTGGAAACTAGCCTATTTATAAGGTGGCATACGAGTATTTTTGCCTGGTTTTGCGTTCTACCGCAAGTTAACTTGTTCTGTCCAAATTCACGGCATGACAAAATCTAGCATCGATTATTTTTTATCTGGCTAGACCCGTGTCAGCGGGGTCGTCGCTCCGCCTGGTACGGAAGGGAATCAATACTGTCTCTGTCTACGGAATGAGAGCGTTTAGTCTAGACTCTAGGCAAAATGCTTGCAATGAAGACTACGAAGCAAATTCTGCCGTCATAAAGAAAAGACGTATTTGTCTTTTCTTTTGAACTGATGTTTATATTCGGATTCAGTGGAAAAATATGCATTTACCAGTATTATCTCTAATTTCTAATTTTTAACCGACTTCAAAAAAAGGAGGAGGTTCTCTATTCGGTTGTATTTTGTTTTTTTAATGTTATTTACCTCAGAACTCCGCCATTAATGAACCGATTTGAAAAATTCTTTTTACAATTGAAAGGGTATACCTCCAGATTGGTCACATTTTTTTCAAACTTCAATTCTGATGATGGAATCCGTGAGGAATTGAGGGAACTCCTAAAATATTATAGGTATACATATAGCGATTTTAGTATATTTAACAAGAAGTCAAACATTTGCATTCAGAAAGTATCATTTGATGAGGTGGAACTGATGAAGGATGTCTCCTTGTTCAAAAACACTAAAAAGCTAAAAATAGCTTTTAAACAATCATACCAAACAGTTATTATTGGAGTCGGTGCCAGCCGTGGAGTGTTTGAATGTGGTTGTGTGCACCGACTCCAAAAATAACTGTTTGGTATTATTGTTTAAAAGTTATTTTTAGCTTTTTAGTGTTTTTGAAGTCGGTTATTTTTTTATAAAAATTTTGTTATGTCAGATACGTCTTTTCTCCTTGACGGCAGAATTGTATTTGACGACGAAGAGATGTAAAATGACTGAATCTAACCGGTCATTTATGGTCAAATTGACTTTAAACATTCTTGTTTTTTAATGTATGATTAATTACTTTGGGAAATTAAACTGAACCCTTCGTCTAATTAAATACTTATAAATAATATGTAAATAATAGCGCGGTTGTAGTTCGAAGCTTTAAAATACAGATATTTTTTAGGATTTTATTATTATTACCTCTATTATCTTTATTACCATAAATAGATCATCATCCGTTCATTAGTTTCTCTTAATAAATAATATAAATCATATTAACATTTATATTTATTTAATCAGGAAAGTTTGAGTCAATTTGACCGTGAATGACCGGTCATCTATCGTATCCGACCATCGTGACTGATCAGATTCAGTCATTTTGACCACCTCCGTAGCCACTAGGCACTACCTCAGAGATAGCGACGTCAAGTCTACCGGACTTGACGTCTCTGAGGTCCCGGATTCGATTCCCGTCAATGTAGAAAAATAACTTTTTACTGTCATGGCTTATCGTTACCGTTATTATAGGTTCGATTTAAAGCGTAACTCAGAATAGTCACAGGATAATAACCACACATCATCATCATCATCATCATTTCAGCCATAGGACGTCCACTGCTGGACATAGGCCTCCCACAGTGACTTCCAGATTGGCCGGTTGAAAGCGGCTCGCATCCAGCGGCTTCCTGCAACCTTTACCAGGTCGTCTGTCCACCTTGTAGGTGGACGTCCTACGCTGCGCTTGCCGGTACGTGGCCTCCATTCCAGAACCTTTCTGCCCCATCGGCCGTCAGTTCTACGTGCTATGTGCCTGTGTGTGATTGCATTTTTTGGTTTACGAGAATACCGTTTTATAGTCTTTTCAAGTTAGGAAGAAACTTGTGACACATCACGTGACTTCACTGTTGACACAAATAGTGATGTGCCCAAACGAAATCCAACCGATTCTTTTTGTAAATCGAGAACGTTTAATCGATTTTTATTCAAATAAACTTATTTAAAATAAGAGGTATACTGCAATATACTGCCGCCAGAGTGCCGTATACAGCTTTTTGACAAGTCTTTTATCCTTTTTTTTTTGGCATTTTACTAAATAAAAGCAAAACAATAACGAAAACTTAACAAAAACAGTAACAAAAGTCAAAATAGGAACATCCAAAAAATAACGATAACACAAACCGCATACAAGGCAGACGCTCTCATACTACTGACGTCAACGCATCTTAGGTTTTCACAAGGCGACCGAACCGATTTATCGATTTAGTTCGGATTATATATTGTCAATCCTTATAAGAAAACGTTCCGTTTTACGCATCAAGTATTTGAAGGAAATCCTATTAATTTATTTGTTAAATGTATAAGATATGTTATTGGTTTGCAATTTTTGCTTAGATTTTTATATTGATAGATTATTGTGTTTTTGAAATTATATACATTAAAGTTTTGAAATATATTAGATAAAATATTATCGTAAATAGTATGGGTGAAATGGAAAATGCCAAGTGTCATAGTATCTTCTTTTATCTTGAAAGGACTATAGATAGTAATGTTACTGGGAGTGGATCGACACCGGTATGCGAACATTGTTAAATTACGGCAATTGGGCTACTGGTAAAGTTTGCAGGAAGCCCCTGGATGCAGGCCTCTTCCAACCGGCCAATCTGGAAGTCACTGGGGGAGGCCTATGTTCAGCAGCGGACGTCCTATGGCTGAAATGATGATGATGATTCAAAACAAAGTTAACTTCAAAGGCCATCTAATGTACTACCCAAGGCTGATCAAAAGGTAGTCTCATTTGAAAGCTAAACAGTTTATCTAGCTAATAAGATATAAAAAAAACAGCCATACCTAACAAAAAACTTTTAAAAAAATTAAAAACTTCTAAAATTTGTGTAAAAAAGTTGTTTTTTTTAATTTTGATCTGTAACTTTAAAACTAGGTCCTTGAGGTGTAGGTACTTTTTTGTATGTTTCCTTAATTTTTATGATTCACTTCACAAACTGTCAAAAAATCATTATTACTAAAAATAAAATTTTGTCGATAATTTTGGGTCTAGTATCCGCATATTTCGTTTGATCAAGTATCGAAAATACACATTGTATAGACCTTGCTTTTAGGAACTATCTTGCAGCCCTGAATGTCACTTAAGGAAGTTACTTCCTTGGCTATATACCTACTTGGTCACTGATTTGGTATTACACGGTGTTTCATTGTGAAATCGAATCAGAAATGAGAAGATCCGCAAACGAACAAAAGTCGCTGACATAGCCCAACAGATGGAGTGGCAGTGGGCGGGGCACATAGCACGTAGAACTGACGGCTGATGGGTTCTGGAAAGGCGACTGCGTACCGGAACGATTTGATTTGATTTGATTAATGGAATGTAGCTACGTTAACAAGCAGTGGGACTACTATACCAGTGTTTATTGGGGTTTTGATGGCAGCCTTGTCCTTGAATTTAAATGGGAATATTGATTTCTGACATTCAATCTAAGATCGACTACCTCAGCCTGCCTAGCATGAGCAATAAAAACACGATATGATATGATATGAAATAGCGAAATATTGACACAAACTTTAAAAATATGATAGATTTAGCCGCCATTTTAAATTTTTATCGAAACAGCGATCTTAATATGTGACTGATGATGATGTGATTTTTACAGTTGGTGTCGATATTTCGCTATATCATATCATATCATATCGTGTTTTTAGTGCTCATGCTAGGCAGGCATATAAGAAGTAGGTAACTTTAAAGATTCGTAATGGAACATCTAACACAAAAATATATTTTCAATTCAAACCAGTAGTTCCTGAGATTAGCGCATTCAACCAAATACTTGCTTTATATTAATATACTAGCTGTTCCGGTGAACTTTTCATTTTTTTTTTTCCTGAATTTTTCCATTATTTAAATAGTTATTCTGCTATTCGGTGCGGAGACAAATTCAACAAATCAAAGATCATAAAAATTGGTGCAGCCGTTCTCGACTTATAAATGTTGTAACTAACCCGACTTTCTTTTCAACCGACTTCAAAAAAGGAGGAGGTTCTCAATTCGACTGTACGTTTTTTTTTTTTTTTTTTTGTATGTTTGTTACGCGATTACTCCGCCAATTATGAATCGATTTTAATGATTCTTTTTTTGTTTGGTAGATCATACTTCAGAGGTGGTCCCATATAAATTTTATCGAAATTGATTTAGAACTTTTTGAGAAAATCAACAAATATATACCCAGATAATATTTTGGTTGTGGTTCTTGTTACCTATCTTCGACAAATATGAGCCGATTTTGATGATTTTTGTTTTATAGAATAGCTTATACTTCAAAGATAATATGATAAAAGTTTGCAAAATAAAAATCACCCCTAAGGGTAGGAAAATAGGGGACGAAATCGGTGTTCAGCAGTTAGATTAGGATTTATCACTAAAAATTGATGAAATAAGTAAATTTTATTAAAAAAATAAAACCGACTTCAAAACACTGAAATGAGAGTAGAGTCGGTGCCAGCCGATGAGAGATTCAATGTTTTTGTTTGCACCGACTCCAAAAGTAACTGATTAGGTACTTAAGTGTTAGGATTATTTTTAGCATTTCAGTGTTTTGAAGTCGGTTTTATTTTTTATATATAGAGGGTTTAACGAAATGGTGAAATAAAACTTTAAGGGGTTATTCTACGGCTAAATTACATCAACTTTCTCTATGGGACCAACATCGAAATCGCAAAAAAAAAACACTTTCCCATACTAAAACGCGACCAGCTGGCATCAGTTTGTATGGAAACGTCAATTTTTTTTTTGAGATATTTATGTTGGTCCCATAGAAAAAGTTGATGTAATTTAGCCGTAGAATAACCCCTTAAAGTTTTATTTCACCTTTTCGTTACACCCTGTATAGATATTATTCGAAGTTGTTTTTTTTAGTTACTCGAATTTACAAGGTGTTACAATTATTACAGGGGGTTACAATTAACATAGGCTAGTTTCTGCTAGATTTACCATTTACTTAACACCCTGTATATACCCGTGTATACAGGGTTATTTGTAAAACATCAACAAATTCCTAGGGGCTGATTCTGGTGCTCAAATACAACAACCTTTTCTATGGGACCAAAATTGAAATCGCAAAAAAACACTTCCCCATACTAAGCCGCCACCAGCTGACATCAGTTTGTATAGAGCAGTATTTTTCTTTATAGATTTCAATGTTGGTCTCATAAAAAAAGTTGTGTTTGAGCCTGATGCTCATCAGCCCCTAGGAAATGTTGATATTTTACAAAAAACCCTGTATTATTCTTATTATTGACAAATCGTATTATAATTTAAAAGAATTCTTTGATGATAAATTGTAGTATATACTCAAAATTAAGCCGCTGGTAAGTTATTTATTTATTTAAAATGGATATAGACATAAAATTCTTATACATGACATATGCATATTATAGGCGTACACAACACTGAAAGTAACAACATACACATACTTGTAATCTAAATTATAAAATAATTCTAAAATTAGAATTTTAATTATCAATGTATACTAACACAGCGGACAATTAACAGTTAAAATAGTAAGTAAGTTGACTAAAATGGGATTATTGACAGACAAGCCTTATCATTGACATTTTTTTTTTTGGCATCTGCATTAAATCAATTCCAGCATTTGTGTTATTCAGTTTGACATAATTTATTGTCACAATTTTTAGTTATTTTTGTTGTGATTATTATTTTGTGTTTTTCCTTTTTAATAGAATTCGAATACCTTTATAATGTTTAAAATGTATTAATTTAAGATTTTATTGTTTCTAAAAATCACGAATGCCTTAGTAGGTCATACTGTAACAAAACGAACATCTTTATACCTTTATTGTGTGGACTACTGTTACTGTATGAAAGTGAATAAATGAATTATGAACTACGCTGCGTTTGCCAAGTCGATCGTCTCCACTCAAGGACACTACCCCATCGGTTACCCAACATAAACCTATAATTACCAGTCCGAATGATATCGAACTTTAAGTCCTCGACCTATCGATTGATCTATTTCTGTGCCACATTTACTATAGTGATTTGCCGCTGGGTTGGTATCTGATTGACATTGAGAAGCTATGTGTGTCTATCGATCGTTAAGCCCTTGCCTATAGAGTCAAGTTCAAGAGATGTATTTTTGAAACAAGAAATTTAAAATGAATCTTGAATTCAAACTCGAAAACAATTCGTATGAAATAATTTTTTATTGCTCTGAATTTTAAGCATTTTTGAATCATACAAATTACATGTTAAAGGGAGTAAAAATGACGATTATAGTTTGTATGAAAGAAATTTAAATTCATATTTAAGCTAACCTAAAAAATAAAAAAATATTGTTTTCGGAGTTTTTGGGGAAATGCATCCCTAAGAGGGTAAAATTGCGTGGGAAAATTTGTATGGGAGTTTTTTTTTTTTGTAATCAATGGACTTGAAATTTGGTATGAATACTCGCTAACAAAAATAAATGAATATCTGTTTCAGCATTTGTCAACTAGCATCCCTTTAGAGTGTCAAATGGGGGATGAAAGTATGTATGTAAAAACTACATCCAGCCCAAATGGCTTAGGATAGAGAGTTAAAATTTAGTCACAGCTCTAATTTGTGACATAAATGCTTACCGAAAAGGGATGGTATTGACATGGGTTGAATTAAAATACAATCCCAAGAGAGTAAAATAGAGGGAAGAGGTCTTAAAACATTACAATACAGACTTTATTTTCCAAAAAATACACATTTTCTGAGAAATGGTGTAAGATAACTCTGGCGTACCAGTTGTAAAGCTTGGCGCGAGAATTCAGGCTGCGTGGGTACCAACATCCTTTTAATTTTTACTATAAATTAGCTTACTTTCGTTCCGAATAAAAGGGTTAGATACGGTCCCTGTATTTACTTAGTAAGGGTGATCCACCTGGACTTCATCATTATTGAAGTCGTGCATAAACCTTAGTCACAATTGAAGCAAACCTCAATATAAAGGTCGGTACATTTTGTT
Organism: Anania hortulata; assembly: GCA_963576865.1. Taxonomy (NCBI): domain Eukaryota; kingdom Metazoa; phylum Arthropoda; class Insecta; order Lepidoptera; family Crambidae; genus Anania; species Anania hortulata. Next base: position 2,031,956 of record OY756417.1, on the reverse strand, counting down.
GTTCATTCCGAAAAACCCACTGACATTAAGTTACTAAGAGACGAGACGAAGCCGCGGGGAACAGCTAGTTAACTATAAAATCAAGCGCGCAAAACCGATCGTTTTTCAAACCTAGGTAGGACGTCCACTACTTAATAAATTATCAATATTATCTTGTAAAGGATCAACATTGTTGACGCTTTATCCCGCATCAACGACGCACACAAATAGAACTGTATTTCAATTTTGCACTGAAATTAGGTGCACGGCCTCTTAAGAAACGCGAAACATTGGCGGTAATATCTCTTATCAAACAACGCGCGTTACGTTAGGTTGTTACGTCAAACAAGAGCAACTTATTCAAACGACGTTTTAAGGGTTTAATTATATAAATCTTACATACCTACCTCAATACTGAGCAAAGAGAGGAGAGAGAGAGAGAGAGAGAGGATATTTGCGCGTCATTTCTACGTAACTACGACGGCGGAGAACGCTTCGGAAGTTGCATTACGCAAGAACTAAAAACAATATGACCGCGAGTTGGTTCCTCAGTGGGGCTTCGAATAAGGACGCTTCATCGGATTACCGACACTCGGAAAGATATTAACTTTTGATTTTTTAGTTCCGATGTATTATTAATTTTATAAAACTCTGACTTCAAAAGTAACTGATTAGGTACATAAGTGTTAAGATTATTTTCAGCGTCTTAGTTTTTTGAAGTCGTTGTTTTTTATAAAACTAACTTATTTCATTTATTTTAGTCATAAATCCTAATCAAAACACATCTTACGAGTGCAAACATAATTGAACTGATAGACATCGATTATATTTCCTATTTTTCCACCCTTAGGGGTGAAATTTTTTCCGAAAATGTTTTGCTATAACTAGTATCTTTGAAGTATTAAAAAAAGAATCATCAATCGGTCTACATTTGGCAAAGATATTAGGTAAGATAGATACTAAAATCAGTTGGCGTGGTACGGGGTTCATGCAATGTTTGATGATTTTCTTTATAAATCCCATCATCAGATTTTAACCAAATTTATATGGGACCATTCTGAAAGTAAGTATTTACCTTTTAAACAAAAAAATAATTATCGAAATCGGTCAACGTAGTAACGAATGATCGCTGAATATACATAAAAAAAAGATTCTGACGAATTGAGAACCTCCTCCTTTTTTGAAGTCGGTTAAAAAGATGATGATGAGTATAGACATTTTTTCTTGCCAAATTTCATAATTCTAGGTAAATAAAATAAATTGTAAATTATCATTACAGTATCATTTTTAGGGTTCTTTAACTCAAAAGGAAAGACCCCTGATTAGGTTACATTGTTATCCGTCTGTTTGTATGTGTGTCTGTCATACTCAAGACCAGGGGCGTGCATCCCTTAGAGGCTATTATGCAGAGCCTACCTTCATAAAAAACCGACAGAACAGCTGACCACAATTATTAATTACGTATTCAACAATAAACAATAAATATTCTGTAACCATTTTGTCGTCTACCTGTACTTATTCCTTACTAAAGCGCGCAACTTAGATCACTACTGTGCAATTTAACCAATGTTAGGCTGCCGCGAGATCGTCTACTGTTTCACGCAAACTTACTCAATTTTCACTCACAGCCAGGGGCGTGCATTGGTTTCAGATGGGGGTAGGCTGTGAGTGAAAATTGAGTAAGTTTGCGTGAAACAGTAGGCGATCTCGCGGCAGCCTAACATTGGTTAAATTGCACAGATCTAAGTTGCGCGCTTTAGTAAGGAATAAATATAGGTAGACGACAAAATGGTTACAGAATATTTATTGTTTATTGTTGAATACGTAATTAATAATTATGGTCAGCTGTTGTGTCGGTTTTTTATGAAGGTAGGCTCTGCATAATAGCCTATATGGGATGCACGCCCCTGCTCACAGCCTACCCCCATCTGAAACCAATGCACGCCCCTGCTCAAGACCCCATATCTCGGGAAGGCGTAAAGGTATCAAGTTGAATGGAAACAATATTTTCAGATCTACAGTCCCTTGAACCTGTAAAAAAACAAACTTCAAATCAAATCTAATCCGTTGGACTATGTCAGCGACTTTTGTTCGTTTACGGATCTCCTAATTTCTGTTTCGATCCCGCAAAGAAACACCGAGCATAACTCTTTTCATAGCACAGTGCGACCTTGAGCTTTCTTAAGAGGCCAATAGTGACACATATAAATAATACAATCAATATTTATTATTTTGTTACCAGGAGCTGTCAAAGCTGGACGGCGAGATCCTCGGCACATCAGCACCGCCACTGTCAGCGCCGCTGTCATGTTCCATCGACCTGCCTTCGGAGACCATCGCAGAGGTCAGTCTAGCTGGACTCTACCTAGTACAGACCTATATTAAAGTAGAGAAACTGAATTGAACTAAACAAAAGCGGAACAGTCTTGTCTTGGAAAAAAGCGGAACTTTTTTGCCTCGGAGGTTAACGGACTATGTGGAACCTTGTCTCGGGGGAATGCGGAACTTTACTTGGGGAAAAGTACTGTCTTGCCTCGGGGGAATAATATGTCTTGCCTCGGGGAAGCTAAAACTGTCTTGCTTCGGGGAACGCGGAACTTTATTGCCTCGGGGTTAAGCAGAACAGTCTTGTCTCTGGGAAAAGCGGAATTTCTTAAGAGTTTAGGACTATGCTTGGTTTTAGAAGTGCAATACTCAAATTGTTTGTTGTCCGTAGGCCGCCTTGTCTCCAGACAAGGCGGGATCCCTGCTGTCGGTGCAGTCTGCGCCGCCCGAACCACGGGAGCGACCTGTCAGCCTTCTGCTAGAGCTGCCGCTTGCAACCGTGAGTATATACTATAAGCACAGAATATATAATAGGATAAAGTCAGCGTCGGCGCACCGCCGTCGGTGTTAAGTTACGGCAAGCCAATGCCACCAATAACCTGCAAGGACTTGTGATCTGTTAGAATGTTGTCATCATTGCGTATGGCACTCTTCCTGCGTGGATTAGACGTCGATATCCAGGTTTTTAAGCCATCTCGCGGCGGCAGGTGTGTATTCATGGACTTATAACATTCCGCCGGGAAAACAGCGAAGTGGGCATTTACTACACGGGAAAAGGTCTGGTCAGGTGCTCTGCAGTCGCACTGCGGTGACGCCCTTAATCCCTATTTATGGAGGTGGTGGTTAGTTTTTTCGTGGTTAGAACGAAATCGGTTGCTGCTGCCCGGTTTCGACTCGGACCGGAAATCCTGGACTCGACTGCACCGATTTCGTTAGAATATTGTTAAAGCTACTATTTAATTGCTAGTGAGTATCTGTTAGGTGTAAGAGTCGGCAAGCCACCGGTGCTTCTAAACAATGACACTGATAAGATGCAAGAGAGATGCAGTGGCCTCTCTGAGCCTTCTGCTACCAAAAGTATAATAGAAGACGGCGTCGGCGCGCTGTCGCCGGCGTCAAATTACAGCACTGATGATAAAAAGCAAGGAGTTTTCGGAGTTGCCTGAGTACAGTAAATTAAGAGTAAAGTAATTCAAGCTACTTTAATGTTGTTAGCTTCCCGCTTGAATACCAGAAGTCGGTGTCGGTCTTGCGTCGGCGCGCTGTCGGCGTCAAATTACAGCGCGTTAAGCCACTGAGTAGGGAGAGTGACGCGTCTTGGCTCATGCTCATCCTCATGGATGAGAGTGGTACAATTGCTTATTAATTTAGACATCGAAGCAGATATCACAATATTCACAATTTATTGATTGTCTCAAGCAGGTAGAATTTAAACTATGATCACAACACGACCTTTCATTTTCCGGGCTGTTCCACTGAAGCAAAAGAGACTTTTGTAAGAAATATACCTTTAGCAGGATACTCTTATCCATGATTTCGCGTTAAGATACGGACAGACTATCATAAGATTTTTGACAAAACAGTTCTTCAAACTTAGTTGTTGATATTTTGACACAGCAAGTCGGGGCGTACCTGTCGGCCATGTCCCCCACGGAGCAAGAGGAGGACTCGCTGCTGACCCTCTCGTCGGTGACTGCGCGACCTCTGCTGGCCGCCTCGCGGCAGCTCCGAGCCCCTCCGGACTCTACCGAGTAAGTGTTGTAACTACCCACATTATAAATAAATAAATGAATAAATATTGGACAACATCACATAAATTTCTCTGATCCTATGATAAGTAGCTTAAGCACTTGTGTTACAGAAATCAGAAACAACGACGGTACCACAACACCCAGACCCGAGACAATATAGAAAAATATTTTTTATAAATTGACCGACCGGGAATCGAACCCGGAACCTTAAAGATAGCGATACCAAGTCCGGTATACTCGCCTCTCGGCTACGGAGGTCGGTTATAGTGTTTGTACATCATCATCATCATCATCAGTCTTTAGAAATCCACTGCTCTAGACATAGGCCTCCCCTATAGAACGCCACAGCGAGTGGCTTTGGGCTGTTTGCTTGCATCCAGCAGCTACCTGCAACCTTGACCAGGTCGTCAGTCCACCGCCTACAGATACTTGAAATTTTACTATCAACAAAACAAACAAAATCTCGTAAATGTATGGGCACCTTTTTCGCAAATAATTGTACAAATGGCGGACTTAATCGTCTAGTGCAGACTGCGAAATTCATAATTTTATAAGTTAAAAAAAAAAAACGACTCTGATTAACGATGTCTGATCAAAGTGTGATTTGCAGCTGCAACAATAATATGTATAACAATAAAATTTATTAAAAAATAATGACTTTAAGAATCAGTACTTACCGTTTTAAGTTATATTTGGTCAAAAATACGACTCAATGATGAAATCATCATAGTTTTGATTTAATGTAACACAATGACTACATAAATTATTTAGGTGATCAAATAGTTTTTTGGTAAAATTTATTATTTCAGCCGCAATTCACATTTTTATCAGTATAATATACCAAACATTTGCTGTTTTAAAAAAAAAACGAAAAATAATTCGCGGCCTGCACTAAACGATCCCCCTTAACGCCAAGAAGCAAGCCAAGAAGAAGCAAGCAACTAGTGTCCAGATAGAGTAATCAAAACGGGCAGGATCATTAATCAGATTTCAGTTCTTGCAGCACCAGTCCACCAGACGGAGGCTACGGCTGGGTGGTGGTGTTCGGAGCCTTCATGGTCCAGTTCTGGGTGGCGGGTCTGTTCAAGTCCTACGGAGTGCTCTATGTTGAGATCATGGAGACCTTCCCTGATTCCTCGGAGTCGGTCGCCTCTTGGATACCGGCGGCACTGTCCACGCTTTGTCTGGCTTTGGGTGAGTTAAATCTTCATCATTATCATTAGGGTGTCCACTGCTAAACACAGGCCTTCCCTAATGACTCCATTAGGGGGGATTGCCAGTACTCGCCATGCTTGGCAGGCGGGTTGGCAAGCGCAGTTTTTTATAATCTGTCTCAGTTTTTATAAAAATAATATGTTTTGTTTATAATAATATGTTTTTATAATAAAGCTCGGGTTGGCAAGCGCAGTATTTTATAATATTTCGCACGCAGACGCTGCTGCCCGTCTCGTGCTACAGAAATTACTCAGTCGCCTGTTACGACGCCTCCTGTTGGCGATGGGGAAGGTGGGAAAGTGTTGGCGAGAGTGTCGATAATATACGTTATTTGCGGCATAAACGGCCTTATCTTTTTTAACTCTCTGCGTGCCACAAAAAAATTTTCCCTATTGTTTTCTTTTGTTTTTTCCGGTCTACCTGGGTAAGTGGAACGCGAAGCCATAATTTAGAAGTTTGATTTCTTCACAGCTTAAAGGGACTGTAGACCTAAAGTTTATAAGACATAAGGTTTTAATTTCAACTCGAAACCTCCATTCGTTCTCGAGGTAAACTGACTTGACAGGTAAATGATCCTAAGGGTTCCGGTTTTTTTCTGTACAGGTAACCCTTAAAACAAAAAACAAAATGCATACATATTTTTAAAAGTCATAGAACCAAAGTTTTTACCATGATTTATAGAAATGTGGTTACAATTAAGGTTATTCATGAGTGTCCCACCCTGTATACAGGGTTATTTGTACAACATCAACAACATCCTAAGGGCTGATACAACAACCATTTCTATCGGACCAACATTGAAATCACAAAAAAAAAAACACTTTCCCATACTAAGCCGCCACCAGCTGGCATCAGTTTGTATGGAGAAGTGAAAATTGTTTTTTAAATTTCAATGTTGGTCCCATAGAAAAAGATGTTGTATTTGAGGACCAGAATCAGCCCCTATAAAATAAAAAATGAAAAATACATTTATTTCAGGCAACTGAGCCCTTAAAGGTATGGCCCTATGAGGTGGATGATGTTTTACAAATAACCCTGTATTTATTTATTGTTCTTATAGCTCCACTCACAGGTGCTTGTAGCTCAGAGGCGGCAGCGCTTTTGTAGTGATTGACAAAGTTAAGCCACTTACGCCACGGTTGTAAATTGGATGGGTGACCATTCCAACCATATTTTGTGACCTTTTATCACAAGTATCTCCGTTAAAAATTGCTCGATACTATGATAATATAACACTTGAACAAAAATCGACTGCCTCAGGTGGGACTCGAACCCATATCTCATCGCATGCCAGTGCTTTTTCCAACTAAGCTACCGATATATAATAACAAGCATGCAAGCATAGATATAACAAGCATGTAATTGCTAAAAACAAAATTTAAATGCTTGATACTAGTCGTGAAGTCTAGTCAGAGGCCTTAGGTTCGCTTAATAACATCTGACAGTAAGGTAAAGTCATTTACTTTACAACACCCCTCCAACACCACACTGCGTGGTGGAGTATGGGACACACCACCACCTGTGCCCTGCAGTGGGACGTATACACCGTGTAACTCTGATTATGTAAAACCACTTAAGGGCTGATTCTGGTGTTCAATCACAACAACTTTTTGTATGAGACCAACATCAATAACAATATAATTATACTAACAATATAATAACATACAAAGCGTAACAGCTGATTGGACATTTAGTATGCAGATGTATGATTTCACTGTTGGTCCCATTAAAAAAAAACCGACTTCAAAAAACTAAAACGCTAAAAATAATCTTAACACTTAAGTACCTAATCAGTTACTTTTGGAGTCGGTGCAAACGAAAACATTGATCTCTCATCGACTAGCACCGACTCCAAAAGTAACTGATTAGGTACCTACTTAAGTGTTAATATTATTTTTAGCGTTTCAGTTTTTTGAAGTCGGTTTTTTTTTTAAATAAAATTAACTTATTTCATCTATTTTAGTGATAAATCCTAATCAAAACAAATCTTACGAGTGCAAACATATTTTAACTGCTGAACACCGATTTCATTTCCCATAACGTCGATCTGTTATATGAGGATCTTTTTGGCGTAATCAAAAATGAATTTGATCAAATTTTTACACAAAAAAAGATAAAAGCAAATAGACTTAAGTGTAAGTTCAATGAATGGGCTACACCAGGAATTTACAAAAGTAGAAAGACATTATATGACTTGTATAGTCTAAAAGCAAACTCTCAAAACCCACAGATCATAGAACATGTGAGGAATTACTCTAAAATATTTAAAAAAGTATGTGCCACTGCAAAATCAAACCATCTTCGTAATGTTATTTTGAATTCTGATAATAAAGCAAGGGCCACATGGAAAATCATAAATAAAGAAACATGTAGACATAAACCAAATGATAATGCTTACTCTCTTAAAATTGGGGATAAACTGGTTAGTTCAAATGCGGATGTCGCAAATACTTTTGAGGAATTCTTTTCAAACATAGCTCCCTCTACAACTAAGGAACTAGCTTCTTCTGCTGAACTAGCCGAGTCCCTACTCAAGTCGGGTGTTGACGAATGTAAAACTTCATTTAATTTTAGACATATAAACCCTGATATAGTAATAAAAACATTTAAAGAATTAAACATGAAAAAAACTGAGGACTTATGGGGTATTTCTGTCAACATTATCAATACAATTATAAATACGATAGCCCCTTATCTTGCAAATATTTTTAACAAATGTATTGATGATAGACAGTTTCCCACTTTGATGAAATTTAGTAAAATTATTCCTTTATTCAAGTCAGGCGAGAAAAATAATCCCTCTAATTTTCGACCAATTTCAATATTACCAGTACTTAGTAAAGTCTTTGAAAAAGTAATTTTTAATCAACTGTTATCTCACTTTGCCCTGAATAAACTTTTACATGATAATCAATATGGCTTCACGAAAGGTAGAAATACTACTGATGCTGGAGTCGCACTCTTAAAACACGTGTTTGATGCTTGGGAGAGTAGGCAGGATGCTTTGGGAGTTTTTTGTGATCTTTCTAAAGCTTTTGATTGTGTGGACCACCAAACTTTACTAAAAAAACTTAGGCACTATGGTGTTTCAAATGATGCCTTAGATTTAGTAAACTCTTATCTCACAGGCAGAACACAAAAAGTATGTATAAATGGAACTGAGTCTTCTGGGTCGCCTCTTACTATGGGTGTGCCGCAGGGATCAATATTAGGACCCCTACTGTTTCTAATTTACATTAACGACCTTCCGTCTTTTACAAAGGACCTCTGCGAGACAGTGTTATTTGCGGATGATACTTCATTAATTTTTAAAATTAAGAGAGGTAAAGATTTATTTGACGATGTAAATACTGCTCTCTCGCAAGTATTGCACTGGTTCACTACCAATAATCTTATGCTTAATGCAAATAAAACAAAATGTATTAAATTCACCATACCGAACGTAAAACTGGTCCCAACACATATAACTGTAAAAGATGAACTGCTAGATACATCTAGTTCCACTACCTTTTTAGGAATCACTTTAGATTCCCGTTTGCAATGGGGTGCTCATATTGAGACTCTATCGGGAAGACTTAGTTCAGCTGCTTATGCCGTGAGAAAGATAAGACAGTTGACTGATGTTGGAACGGCAAGATTGGTGTACTTTAGCTATTTTCACAGTATAATGTCATATGGAATATTATTATGGGGCTCAGCAGCAGATATTGAATCTATTTTTGTGCTACAAAAGAGAGCTGTACGGGCAATTTACGACCCCAGACCCCGAGACTCGTTGAAGGAACTGTTCAAGGAAACACTAACAGTGGCTTCTCAATTCATTTATGAAAATATCATGTATATTCGCAAAAACCTGCATCTATTTCCTAAAAAGAGTGACATGCATAATATTAATACCCGGAATAAAGATAAACTTGCCGTTCCAAATTTCAGACTGCATAAAGTGGGTAATTCGTTTATGGGAAAATGTATTCGCTTTTTTAACAAATTACCACAGTCCATTGCTGAACTGCCTATGTATGAATTTAAATCGCATGTCAAGATGATTTTAATGAAAAAAGGTTATTACACTGTAAATGACTATTTAAATGATAAAAATGTATGGAATTAAATACTGCCGTGCTCGCACAGGTTCATTTTATCTTGTAATGTAAACACACTATTTAAAAAGAGGCTGACAATAGTGACCGAGTTTCTTGCGCTGCTTCTTCTCGGCACTAGCCCACAATATTGTCCCGAAGCAGTGGTAGGGTAAAAAAATATACTGGGACGTGTAAAAGAGCTTAATTTAGGCCTATTTACAGAAATAAATTGGTTTTATTGGTTTTATTGGTTTTATTTTTCCACCCTTAGGGGTGATTTTTTTTTCCAAAAATGTTTTATTATAGTACCTTTAAAGTTTAAGCTATTTATTTAAAAAAAACATCAAAATCGGTCCACATTTGGCAAAGATATTAGGTAAGATATATACTAAAATCAGTTGGCGTGGTACGGAGTTTCTGCAATGTTTGATGATTTTCTTATAGATTCCATCATCAGAATTTAACCAAATTTATATGGGACCATTCTGAAAGTATTACCTTTCAAACAAAAAAATAATTATTGAAATCGGTCAATGCAGTAACAAATGATCGCTGAACATACATAAAAAAAAAGATTCCGACGAATTGAGAATCTCCTCCTTTTTGAAGTCGGTTAAAAAAAAAAGGTATTTGGGCACCAGAATCAGCCCTTAAGAGATTTTACATATTAAGTGTTACTTTACTGTTTTACAGCCCCACTCTCATCTGCCCTCTGCGAAAAGTACTCCTGCCGCTTGGTGGTTTTCATCGGAGGTCTGTTCTGCGCCACCGGCCTGGCCCTGTCCTACTTCAGCACTGGGCTGCTGCATCTGCTGTTGAGCTTCGGCGTCATGACTGGTAAGCCATTGGCATAGCTAGAGGTCAGGGGCGTGCATCCCATATAGGCTATTATGCAGAGCCTACCTTCATAAAAAATCTACAGAGCAGCTAACCATAATTATTAATTACGTATTCAACAATAAACAATAAATATTCTGTAACCATTTTGTCGTCTACTTGTACTTATTCCTTACTAAAGCGCGCAACTTAGATCGTTCCTGTGCAATTTACCCAATGTTAGGCTGCCGCGAGATCGCCTACTGTTTCACGCAAACTTACTCAATTTTCACTTACAGCCTCCCCCCATCTGAAACCAATGCACGCCCCTGCTAGAGGTTTTACCTAGGGGAGGCAGCCAAATAAATAAGAATAATCATTCAAAAAATAAAATAAACACGACAAATGTAAACCTTGTTAACATAAAAAGATTTTATATTAATTTTCAAAAAGTTTTGCGAAAAAGGTGAATTAATTTTAACGTAAGGAGAAAAAAAATATTTTTATAAATTTCTTTATAGTATTATAAGTATAAGTATAATTATGTATTGGACAACGTCACATACATTGCTCTGATCTTATGGTAAGTAGCTAATGCACTTGTGTTACAGAAATCAGAAACAACGACGGTACCACAACACCCAGACCCAAAACAATACAGAAAAGTTATATTTCTACATTGACCGACCGGGAATCGAACCCAGGACCTCAGAGATAACGACACCAGGACCGGTATGCTCGCCTCTCGGCTACGGAGGTCGTCAAATTTTTGCAAACGAAACGATGACAACCCGAATAAACATTAGTAGATCACGCTGTAGGCTTTTGTTAAAATATAGTGAATGCTATCTTTATGCCGTCCAGCTGAAATAACTATAATTTAACGAGAGATCATTAATGACGCCTAGTAATTAATAATTATGCAGTCTAGGGTGGGCAAAGAGGATTCTCCCTAGCTAAGCCTAAGCTCATGAGAAGACGAGGCTCTTTCAAATAAGTACTCTTAAGAACGTTGTCGTAAGTTTGTAGGTGGATATTATAAATAGTTCAGGAATCGAGTCTCGCAGTTTAATTACACATTAATTACAAAATTTAATTCGACATGTATAGTTTTCAGATTTTCCCTTGTTAATGAAGGGTAGTACTTGCGAATTTCATAGTTCTAGAACTTCTAAATCAACGGAAAGGACTCTTTAAATTTTGATTTCCATGAGAGTGTCGAAATATACATTTTTTGCGGAATAAACGTGCGAATTTTTTCACATTAACTTTAAAGTTTGTTTTTATCACAGCTTCAAGAGATTGTAGATCTTAGTATATAGTTTCAATTACAACTCGATACCTCCTCAACGCGTTCCCGACAGACAGACGAACAACAAAGTAATCCTTTAGAACGGTTCCGTTTTTTCTTTTGAGGTGGGAACCCTAAAAAGTATTAATAAGTTACTGTTTATTCTCAGGAATCGGTGGAGGATTATCAACTACTCCTGGCATAGTCATCGTCTCCCAGTACTTTGACAAACACAGGTAAGGAAATCTGTATCTAATTTTAAGATCGGTGAATTTATCTTTGCCCAGCAGTGGGATGGTATAAAAAAGAAGACTGTAGCTCAGTGGCGGCAGCGCTTTGAATTACCAGAGCTAAGCAAACGATGCCGCGGTTGTAAGTGGATAGGTGACCATTCCAACCATATTTAGTGATATTAATCACAAGCATTTCGGTGCTTCGGAAAGCATTTTAAATGTTGGTCCCGGCTAATATCACTTGATGCTAGTTGTAAAGCCTAAGGCGGCAAGCTTGATTACATCTAACAGTAAGGTATAGTAACTGAACTACAACACTCCTCCACCGCACTGCGCCCGCGCGTGGTGGAGTATGGGACACACCACCTCATAAGTAGTTGAGAAAAGGCCTGTGCTTTGCAGTGGGACGTATATAGACACACTTTGCTTTGCGTTTTTTTGACAATAAGTAAGGTGTAAGTTTCTTCTTCTAAAACGATAGGTTATAAAAATATTTTGTTTTCTAGACCGACTCACAATCACCGGGTTTTTTAACACTCTCTATAGACAGATAACTTTATTTGAGCAAATAAAATGGGTAAATATGTGTCAAATAACACACCAATTGTCATTGACAGACAGACAGACAAAAATAGCCAAAAGCGTCTCATACACACAAGCCAGTTTAAATCACTTTTTTTCCCGACCCGAATTGGAATTGAACCAGAAGCCCTTTGCATTCAAGGCAAATCGAGTCATCAAAGTAAATGATTCTGTCTCTTTCAGAGCTCTAGCCAATGGCATATGCGTAAGCGGGACTGCTGCTGGCAGCTTCGTGTTTCCGATGCTGATTGAGAAACTGGTGGATATGTATGGATTGCATGGAACGGTTTTACTACTTGGTGAGTTGATAATTGATATGCTACTTATTCATTTAAGTCGCTAACATAGCCCAACGGAGCATAGCATAGCAAGCTGAAGGGGCAGTGGGAAGCACATAGCACGTACGCACACGCACTGACGGCCGATGGGGTAGAAAGGTTCTAGAATGGAGACCACATACCAGCAAGCGTAGCGTAGGACGTCCACAAGGTGGACAGACGACCTGGTAAAGGTTGCTGAAAGCCGCTGGATGCAGGCCACTTCTAACCGGACAATCTGGAAGTCACTGGGGGAGGCTTATGTTTAGCAGTGGACGTCCTGTGGCCGATGATAATGAAGATGACATGCTAGTTTGTATGAAGCAAATATTTAAGCGATGATTAAATATAGACTGAACCCTTCTTTTTCCTATTAATTTATTTTGTTTGGCAGGGGGAGGCATGCTCCACGTCTGTGTGGCAGCCACCCTCTACCGTGCACCCCCCGTGCCCCGCGAGCGAAGCACAACCCCTGCTACAACCACCACTACGGAGAATACCACGCTGTTACACGATATTTCGGAATGTAAGTAGTAAATCATGTGAATGCAAGCTCATGTATTAAACCACCGACCGACTGCTATCAAATTTAATTCGTGCCTAGGCGAGGCGTGGAGTAGACGCCATTTTGGCGCTGTAGGCAGATGCGAGTGTTCATGATACTAAAATCAGTAATATGTACAAGATAGGGAGCCTTAAGGAGTATAAGTAGGTACCGTGGATACGTCAAAATTTGTTCTGAAGACATTTGCGAGTGGCATTTCCAATTGGTATACAAAATTAGATGTCGGTCTATGGAAAAGGCAGTCCAGTGTGTAATTAAAAATGTCAGTTGGCCACAAGTCTACAACATGTTAAATCTTTCTATTGGGTTTTGAACTTATAGAGCTGCCACACAACACTAGTTAAGTCAAGTCATAGACACAGCGACCAATCGCAGTCACTAGTGACTGTGTGTGGCCACCAATAGCAAACTTTTCGAAACTTGTGGCTCGAATGCGGCCAATCAAATGCTCAGTTTTCGTTGTTCCCATACAAAATGTATGAAAAATTACGTCCTCAACTTGTGGCGATCACTGATACAGTTCTGTGGCCGCCATTAGTGGCCCGATGTTTAGTTCTATAACTAGAGATTAGGGTTGGGCTATTTTGTTAATTTTGTTAATACTTGACCTTTAAATATGCAGGTAAAATAGAGTCCAAAGAGAACCGTCTGCAGCATCTCTTCGAGCCGGACTCTGAGACGGCGCTGAACCAAAAGAACGCGTTCCTCACGGAAGAAGCCAAGCGCAGCAACCTCATCACAGAACTCATTCATCCCAGCCTCATAGAAGTGAGTGATAGACACTTAACCAGCGCCATTGTCTTTTAAGTTGCTGGAGTAGCCCAGTCCCCCCGGAGTAGTATACGTGACCGGAGTAGCCTCACTGCCCAGAGTAGCTTTAGTGCACCCGGTAGCCATAATACCCTGGAGTAGCCCTAGTGCCCTTATGTAGTCCACTGCTGACCATGGCCTACCCCAGTGACTTCCAAATTGGCCGGTTCGAAGCGGCCTGCATCCAGCGGCTTCCTGCAGCCTTTACTAGACCGTCTGTCTACCTTGTGAGTGGACGTTCTATACTGTACTTGCCGGTACGTGGCCTCTATTCTAAAACGTCCCATAATATAGCTTTTCTCTACCAAGTGAGCTATGCATAAGTTTTAAGAATAACCATCGCTCTAATTGTCCAGGTCGCACGTCCACCCATGCAGTCTCAGCACTCGGATTCAGAAGATTCGGAGGTCATGGATGTTCTGGGTGTTGTTGGTAAGTAAAGTAGATTTAAAAAGTATACAGGGTGTGTTAAAAAGTACAAGTAAATTTTTGGCTGTGGTTCAGAACAGAGTCTTAAATTCAGTTAATAAAAATACATAAAAAAAAGGAATGAACTATTTTAATTTATTTACTAACGAAGAAATAATTCATTGACAATGAACTGAAAATGTATACAGGCTCATTTCTGTGTAAACATTTTTTTAAATTATTTTTAAACTAAGTATACTTACCCTCAGTTTTGAACCAACCCCTAAATTTGGCTCATTCTTTTAACACCCTGCATTGACGAGACAAACATACCGGTGTTAGCCGAGCCGTTTTTAAATCCATTTTTGTTTATGCATATAATCACTAACAGTAGTAACAACCTTGTTTTATTAAAATCATCTTGACATGTGATTTTTAAATTGATTGATTGTGGTAATTTGTTCAAAATACGAATACATTTTCCTTTGATCAACTTTCCAACGTAAACCATTTGAAATTTGGAACAAAAGTTTTCTATGTACCGGGTATTAGGTGTACTTATAAAGTATGTTACTTTCTTAGTGAATAAGTTCATCTTCTGTTTCCAGGTCTACCCAAAGAAGTAGCAAGGCTTCGGCTACGGCCGACCAGGTCTTCATCCATCCTTCACTCAGTTGAAGACCTGTCTACTGACAGTACCTGCGTTTACAAAGCCAGCAGGAGAAAGCTGAGCAGGTCAGTATTTGATTATTATCAGCCTTTGGAAGTCCACTGCTGGGTATAAGCCCCCCCCCCCCCATTTGCATCCAGCGACTATCTGGCAACCTTGACCAAGTCATCAGTCCACCAGGTGGGAGGCCAGCTCATGCTACAAATGTGAAAAAACTAAGGTTTATTAAAATAGGGTGCATTACCAAACATCAGCGCGACGTAAATGAGTACAGCGCCATCTAGTAGCAAATAAATTAATCTGACCAGAGATTATCCATTGCACCAGAGATAACCATATACGTATGATCTTTTTTGATCAGGTCATCAGTACGCCGGGTCGTCAGTACATCAGGGCAGCTCACGCTACTAATGTAAAAAAATGGGTTAACTAAAATAGGTTGCAATGCGACGTAAATAGATACAGCGCCATCTAGTAGCAAATAAATTAATCTGACCACAGATTACAGAGATTATCCATTGCACCAGAGATAACCTTATACGTACTATCTTTTTTAAATTTTGTACCAGTGTTTTACAGTATAGATTTATGATTACGATTATCATTAAGTATTAATGTATTTTATCTCTCACACGGGAAATAATAATGTTAATCCCAGCTAATATCACTTGATACTAACAAAGAAGCCTAGAGAGGCCTTAGGGCGGCTTAATAATACCTAACAGTAAGGTTTAGTCACTGGCCTTACAACACCCCTCCACCGAACCGCACTGTGGTGGAGTTTGGGACACACCACCTCATAGTTCAGGTGATGAGGTGAGGCATACTTTACCTATAATTATGATTGTAGATCCCTGTATATCCGGCCCCCACTTCCCAGCCGGCTTATCCAGAACAAGCTAGCCGAACCAGTAATAATCAAGCAGGAGCAAGAAGTAAAAGAAGAAATAGTCCAGCCGAAAAAGGTGAAGAGGGGATGCATTGAGAAGATATCCAGGTGAGTTGGTTTGTTCTGCCGTTATAAATCTTATAAGTAATATCATACTTATTTAATAATTCCTCAGAAGCATAAGGTCTGATCTGTGCAAGGTTTTCATTCACACATCAGACCTTATGCTTCTGAGGTCATTTCGCGTTATAAATAAATTTTATTTATAACGCGAAAGTTTGGATAGATGAATGCTTATTACTCTTCACGCCAGAACGACTGAACGGATCTAAATGAAATTTGTAATGGAGGACTAATCTAATAATAATATACAGGGTTATTTGTAAAACATCAACTACCTCCGAGGGGCTGATTCTGGTTTTCAAATACAACAACTTTTTTATGGGACCAACGTTGAAATTTAAAAAAAAAAACACTGCTCTAACAAACTAATGTCAGCTGGCGGCTTAGTATAGGAAAGTTATTTTTGCGATTTCAATGTTGGTCCTATAGAAAAAGTTGTTGTATTTGAGCAACAGAATCAGCCCCTAGGATGTTGTTTATGTTTTAAAAATAACCCTGTATATACGGTAACTAATATAAAAACATAAAATAATTACCAACACTATTGGTAAATAATTAATAAACACTCATATGGCGACACTTTACGGGAATTCGAGAAATATATCATCTTAATAAGTAAACTGAATAGCTCAATTGTCTCCCAGGTATCTAGACGTCTCCCTGCTCAAGTCGTGGCGGTTCGGGCTTCTGTGCGGGTCGGTGGCCCTCATGTCCTGTGGGTCGCCCTACGCGTTGTACTACCTACCCGCCTACACAGTCGCTGTGGGACATAGCAAGGCAGCCGCTGGTAAGTTATTTATTTATTTAAAATGGATATAGACATACAATTCTTATACATGACATATGCCTAAGAATATGTAGGCGTACCCAACACTGAAAGTAACAACATACACATACTTATAATCTAAATTATAAAATAATTCTAAAATTAGAATTTTAAATAACAATGAATACTAACACAGCGGACAATTAACAGTTAAAATAGTAAGTTAAGTTAATAGTATGTAAGTTGACTAAAATGGGATTATTGACAGACAAGCCTTATCTTTGACATAACTTTTTTTTTTGGACATCTGCAATTTATCAATTCCAGCATTTGTGTTATTCAGTTTGACATAATTTATTGTGACAATGTTTAGTTATTTTTGTTATGATTATTATTTTATGTTTTTTCTTTTTAATAGAATTCGAATACCTTTATAATGTTTAAAATGTATTAATTTAAGATTTTATTATTTCTAAAAATCACGAATGCCTTAGTAGGTCATACTGTAACAAAACGAACATCTTTATACCTTTATTGTGTGGACTACTGGTACTGTATGAAAGTTAATTAATGAATTATGAATCATAAGATATATTCGGGGTTCAATCATAATTTAGCCGATTCCTTGGCTAATGCCAAGGAGTAAGGCGAAGTTGGACCAGTCTTTCTTATAACCTTTCCCGATAATCTCATCGACCGAGGGGCGAATATGGAGAGACTTGGTGTCGCTATCTCTGAGCCCCCGGATTCGATTCCCCGTCGGTTTCCCTTTCAGTCTTTGTAGAAAAATAACTTTTCTATATTGTCTCGGGTCTGGGTGTTGAGGTACCGAGGTATGAAATTATTTTTTGGAGGTCATGAATTCATACAAACAGTATTTTATTTTTCTTTGCACTATTGCAAATTTGTCCGAGGCCCTATGGCCTCGGACATGACTAATTTGACGACCTCCGTAGCCGAGAAGCGAGCATACCGGACTTGGTGTCGCTATCTCTGAGGTTCCGGGTTCGATTCACGGTCGGTCTATGTAGAAAAATAACTTTTATGTGTTGTCTCGGGTCTGGGTGTTGTGGTACCGACATTGTTTCTGATTTCTGTAACACAAGTGCTTTAGCTACTTACCATATTATAGGATCAGAACAATGTATGTGATGTTGTCCAATATTTATTTATTCATTTTTAAATAATTCATTTAATTAATTTTTTAAATAACATAATGTATTTTTATGCATCTCCACCGTAAGTAAATTCATTTTTAGCTTTGACCCTATTGGTCAAACATCAATAGAAAATAAAAAAATCTCAATATTAGCCGAAAAAATTTTTTTATTGGTCCATTAGTAATTGTTTCTGAAAATTATTCTTCATCTACGAGAACGAACTTCTGTTTCTCTGGCGTGCCGTACGGGGTAGAAAGGAAGCGAAATGCAGAAGGTAATTTGCTCGGGGAACCGCCTGATTTAGCAGGAAATTTCGCATGCCATTCATAGATGGCGCTGCTTATCGCCAAAAGCGACCTTAGTTTGCAGAAGATTTCACATGCCATTCATAGATGGCGCTGCCAATAGCCAAAAGCGATCTCTTTCTGAAAGCTTTGGGTAAAGGCAAGTAAATTATTTGGAGGAATTTATAAGGTATTGTATTTCACTTACAGGTCACCTGGTAGCCATCAGCGCGGTTCTGGACCTGTGCGGGCGGTTGGGGCTGGGTTATCTCTGTGACCTGCACCTGTTCTGCAGACGGAAGGCGTATATTGTCAGGTAAGAACACTCATCATCACTATTTCAGCCACAGGACGTCCACTGCTGAACATAAGCCTCTCCCAGTGACTTCCAGATTGGCCTGCATCCAAAGGCTTCCTGCAACCTTTACTAGGTCGTCTTTCCACCTTGTGGGTGGAAGTCCTACGCTGCGCTAGCCAGTACGTGGCTTCCACTCTAAAACCTTTCTGCTTCATCGGACTTCAGTTCCACATGCTGTGCCCAGCCCACTGCCACTTCAGCTTGTTAATGCATGGGGCTATGTCAGTGACCTTTGTTCGTTTACAGATCTCCTCATACTGATTCGATCTCGTAAAGAAGCACCGAGCATAGCCCTTTCCATAGCACGCTGTGCGACCTTGAGCTTTCTCATGAGGCCCATAGTGAGAGGCCACGTTTCAGTTCCATATGTCATCACCGGCAACACACTGGTGTAGACTTTCGTCTATAGACACTGAGGGATTTTGGACAAGAAGACGTTGTGTAGTTCATAGATTACTTACTTAATATAAAAAGTGCAGTTTCTCGAACGCTGCTCAGTCGAGTTATTAGACAATTAACCTTCTTCTCAAAATTGGACCAACTGGATCACATGTCCTAGGTAGACATATTAGTTAACCATTTCTAGCTGATACTGGGTAAATAGTAAATTTTATGTAGGTATTATTCATCTGATCAGCACTGGATGCTCTATCTCAAATTGATACATTTCTTTTGAAACCCTGTTTTTATGTCTAAATGTAATATCGTGAGCTACTAAAAATAAAATAAAAAATGCTCTTTTCAGTATACTGGTGGCCGGAATAGCAGTTCTAACTCTACCTAGCTTCACATCCTGGTATGCTTTGGCGATAGCATCAGGTAAATAAGTTCTGCCCCCATAGCATGACTACCAATACACGATATGATATAGCGAATTATGGAAACCATGTGTAAAAATATGATAGATGTAGCCGCCATGTTTATTTGCCGTTATCTAACGAAAGGCGTTCCCGTTAACGCGTATTACTATAGCGTGCTAGGTACATACTTTTAAAATAAAAATGGAAATATTGAATAACTAATTGAAAATAAAGACTTAATAAGGCTCGGACTACAAGCATCCGGAATTTTTCAGAACACCATACAAAACGGTTCCGGACAAGCCCGGATTCAATCCGATTTGTATGGAGTTCTGAAAAATTCCGGATGCTTGTAGTTCGAGCCTAAGTGTTCTTCCTTCCTAATATTGTTGTGCTAATCACTTCCATAGAGATACAATAAAACTATGTAACACCTTTTGTAATCTATGGAACGCAATAAATTTATTGAGTACCTATTGAGTATTGGGTATGTTTATTATTTTAAAATTTAATAAAAAATAATAAACGTCCGATCCTTTTCTCACCGTGCGAGCAAGATAGAGAAGCGACGTTGCCAGTTTGCATTTGTTATTACGTTAGACTATTCCGCGTTACGATTTTAGTTTTTAACAGGTTTTTCGTTTTATTTATTTTTTATTTTGATTTTTTTTATAGAATAGAATATTTATTTATTTGCTTAAGACACAGTATAAAAACTGTTACAGAGTGGATTGTGTATAGATAAGATAGCATGCAAATATAAATTAATTAAATTAAACACTGAAACTAGAAAGTCATAATAAAAAATTTAATAAAAATTTATATTAATATTTTGACCCTTTGCGTGTCACTTACCTGAAGACCGGAAAAACCATAAGAAAAACATTTTGAGGCACGCAAGGGGTTTTATTAATGATGTACACAAACAACAATAAGTTACAAAAAGACCAGATAGTACTAAATAACAGACAATTTAAAATAAAATTATTTTAATGGTTTAATGAAAAAAAAACTAACTGACGGACTAGCAAGAAAGAAAGATTTTTTTTTATTTGGTACCTTAAAATTCAAATTAAAAATAAAATAAAATAAAAACATATTAAACCTTGAATATTAACATATTTTAAAATCTTTTTTTTACCCAGGACCCAGCCTATTTCTAATTTCTGGTTAAGAAGATGTATAACAGTGAGACTGTCCCCAGCGGCGTACGGGCTCTGCCTGGGCTGCTGGTTCCTGCTCGTGCCGGTGCTGCTCGCGGACACGTTCGGGACGGCGCGCATCGCCTCCTCGTACGGGCTCGTGCGCATGTTCCAGAGCGTGGCCGCCGTCTCGGTCCCGCCCACTGCCGGTAACAGCCGCACGAAATATTATAAAAGTCATGACAGAAGTGTTCCAAAATGATGTGTAGAATGCATGGTGATAAGTGACGTGGTCTTCACTGGACACTGTATATAAGGTGCTTTATAAATATCTGCAACGGCTGGAATGGGTAAAAGTATTGCATAGATTACGATAGTGAAGGAATTACGTGCCCCGGATCGGTAATTAATTATTTGCGAAAAGACAGTAACTAAATTGTTACTTGCTTCAATTTGCATAACACTTCGTCATCCGCCCTTGACACTGCGTGGGAGTGATATAATGTGAAATGTTAGCATTTTTGGACAGTTGTGGACGGTTTGAGACAGAATAAAGCCTAATCTTTTTTTTTATGATTAAAATAATGATGTTCTGGACATAAAATTTCTTTACTATCGTAATCTATATAAGCAATACTTTTACCCATTTCAGCCGTTGCAGATATTTATGAAGCATCTTATATACGCAGCGTTTACCGAGTCGATCGCGGTCTCCACTTGAGGACACTACCCCATCGGTTACCCAACATAAACCTATAGTTACCAGTCTGAAATGATATCGAACTCGAATCGAATCGAAATCGAAATCCTCGACCTATCGATTGGTCTATTTCTGTGCCTAATACATTTACCTGTGCCTAATATATAGTGGTTAGCCGCTGGGGTTGGTATCTGATTGACATTGAGAAGCTATGTGTGCCTATCGATCGTTAAGCCCTTGCCTATATGGTCAAGTGAGACGTATTTTTGAAGCATTAGAAAAGAGATGGACCGGTCTGGACCAAATGCTGCCTAGGCATAGGGATAAGTATATTTTTTTCCTTACATGAATAAAATATTAAAAAATAAAAAATAAAAAAACATAAACATTATATTTTTAACAAATTACCACAGTCCACTGCTGAACTGCATGTATTTTAAATCGCATGTCAAGATGATTTTAATGAAAAAAGGTTATTTCACTGTAAATAACTATTTAAATAATAAAAATGTATGGAATTAAATACTGCCATGCTCGCACAGGAAAAATTTATCTTGTTAAGTAAACACACTATTTAAAAAGAGGCTGACAATAGTGACCGAGTTTCTTGCGCTGCTTCTTCTCGGCACTAGCCCACAATATTGTCCCGAAGCAGTGGTAGTATAAATAATTAATTGGGACGTATAAAAGAGCTTAATTTAGGCCTATTTACTTAAATAAATTGGTTTTCATTGGTTTTACTAATGGGTCTGAGGAAGGAGGTTGGCCGCTTCATGAACCAATGGCTTTGGCCGTCGACTCTTCGCTTTTTGTTCCGGAAGTGGACGCAAGGATCGTCCAATGGCAGCGTTTGCAAGGGCATAGCTCTAATTAAACTGGACAGGCTGCTGTCAAATTAAGTTCATGCCTATTTGATTGACGCCATTTTGGCGCTGTAGGCAGTTGCGAGTGTGGAATGGAATGGAATGGAATGGAACTAAAATTTCTGGGTATTATGACTCTGCAAGACCTTACCTACCACACTTCGGCCTCACGGGGGCAAAGCACTAAAACATGTTTGTAAACTTAGAAACACAGTTAACTAAAAAGAAAGAAAAGACCCTCTCTTAAAGCCTAGAAAAAAGAAGGTAAAAACTTAAACTATACTTTAAACGAAGATATGAAAATATTTTTTGGAAGTCATGAATTCATACCAACAGTTTTTTTTTTCTTTGCATTTGACGACCTCCGTAGCCGAGAAGCGGACTTGATGTCGCTATCTCTGAGGTTCCGGGTTCGATTCCCGGTCGGTCAATGTAGAAAATGACTTATCTTTATTGTCTCGAGCCTGGGTGTTGTGCTGGCGTCGTTGTTTTTTAGGATCAGAGCATGTAGGTATGTGATGTTGTCTAATATAATATATATTGTCTAACTAGCTGTCCCGGCGAACCTCGTACCGCCTCTTCATACGCTTGTTTTCCTGAATTTTTCCGATATTTTATTAGTTATTCTGCTATTCGGGACGGATACAAATACAAAAAATCATAAATCATAAAAATCGGCCTAGCCGTTTTGACTTATGTATAAATGGTGTAATTAACTTGACTTTGTGTTAGAATATAGATTTGTGATTTCTAATGTATAATCTTATAAACCTTGGTGTAAAGTTATTTAGAAAATAAAATAGTTTATTTAATACACCGTCTTAAATTGTTAAAACTCATATTTAGAATAACTTTACAATAAGACATAATAAACTCGTTTAATGGGCTAGTTTCCTAAAAAAAACTAATTAGTCCGTCAGTTGGATTAACAGAAAACATTGAACACGTATTTTTTCTTTTCTCAATCAAACTAAAAAATATGAAGATGTAGCCAGTTAAAGTTCCGCGTAACGTCACACCTTGCTAACAAGTGTCGCAAGGCGTGACGTACTCACTTTGATGCGCTTTATCTTCGTCATTTTTTGTGTGATTGACAAAAGACAAAATATGAGTCTAATATTTTTTGATAATCTAACTGACGGAATAAATAGAATAATCTTTTTTTGACCCAGGAAACTAGACTATTATACTCATTTATATCTTATTTTCTTACAGGTCTGATCAGAGACGTGACCGGTGGTTATTCTTGGTGCTTTTACGGCATGGGCTCCTGCATGGTACTAGGTTCGATTCCCGTCATAGCGTTCCACTTGAGCACCAAGAACGAAGACTCAGAATCATCTGTCGATTGAGGAGAATGAAATGGCGTATTTACTTGATATTTGAATACTTCTTTGGAGTTTCTCTACATGTATGGTGTTTTTCGACTTTTCTACACAGGATACTTAAAAGTGATGTTGAGATATCGATAATCCTGATATCGATACTTGGCCCTAAAATCAAATAAAATAGTACGATAATAAGTATTTCTGTAGAAAAGTTGTCAAACAATAAATCTCTTACTAAACCTAACAATGGTATGTATTTATGACAAAAGATGGCGTCTTAAATAAATAAAAAACTGGTTTGTTTTCTCAGTATTTAATGTGTTTAAAGAAGTTGCAATTTTATTTGTTTTTTTGCCATAAATCCACATTTATCGTCAAAAATATTACAATATTAAAATGATTTCATTTTAAAGTTATAATCTATGTAACTATTGTTTAACATTCACACATATAGGGTATGTGTGAATGTTAAACAATAATTACTCTCCTACTCACCTACTGTAGGAAAAAACGTGTATTTTTTTTGTCAATTTATGATTGTATTGGTTGATTGCAACATATGATTTTTTTGTGTAAAATTTAATATACGGGGTTTCCCAAAAACCAAGGATAACCTTGTAACCAGATAATCTATAGGTACATGATAGTAAACAACTATTGTTCTACGACTAAAAAATTTTTTTTTTTTTGTCTTTCTTTACAAATTCAATCGACTGTTTGGTAATTTTTTATAGGAAGTCGACAAAAGACTTCGAACTTTTTTCTATGGAGCCTGGCATACCTCAAGTTGCAAGTAACGTAAAATAACGTTATTTTGGTGTACACCTATGAAACATACGTTATTCGAAAGAAAATATAACTACAAGCAACAAATATTCTTTGACCATATGTCGTAAATGATATAACTTTGTTTAGAATTTCAATTTGAATATGGAAATAACAATAAATA
Source organism: Anania hortulata (assembly GCA_963576865.1). Taxonomy (NCBI): domain Eukaryota; kingdom Metazoa; phylum Arthropoda; class Insecta; order Lepidoptera; family Crambidae; genus Anania; species Anania hortulata. The sequence goes on along the minus strand of OY756417.1, from coordinate 2,007,550 downwards.
TTACCAAACTGAAATTCTGAACAAAGTATATCATTAACGACATTTTATCAAAGAGTATTTGTTGTTTGTAATTATTTTCTCTGTCGATTGGCGTATGTTTCATAGGTGTACACCAAAATAACGTAATTTTAGGTAATTGCAACTTTAGTTGTCAATTAGGTTCCATGCCTTTATCATGCTAATTTGCAATAGTATTAGAACAAAAGTTGTTCATCATGACATATAAAATATGTTACAAGGTTATCATTGAATTACACCCTCTACAGATTTTTTTTTGGGTATTTGTTTATATATCTAGTTTTTGTATGCGTAAAATGGTGGTATGTTTTTTAATTAGATAAAATTCTAAATATGTATTTAAGTCAGAGCTCATACTGTTAATAATTATACTTACTTCAAACCAAAGATTTATAGATTTGTGTTCTTCTTATCTGTTAAATAGGATAATAGTTTGTGTAGCACAGCCTCCATGACCTGTTTTTTCCTAATTTTGCTGTCTTCTAAGAATTGGTCTTCATTCCCTTGACAAGATTAAGATTTTATTAGATTTTATACGTCCACGTAAGTTTTTTTTTCAAGATTGCCTAAACTTGAAGCAAATGTTTTTATTTAACTAAGTAAAGTTAAATTTTTCATTTATAAGCCAAAATATCCTCTAAAAGATCACAATAAGTCGTATTTAGGATAATAATTGGGGTTGAAAAATAAAAACATTAAAAAATTACCTATTTAAATTCACCACCTTAGTGGTAATTAGCGATGATAATCCCTTACTATTAGAGAATCATAAAATTGTTTGATTTTGATTACGAAAATACCGTTTTCTTGATCTTTTCTACTGTAATGGTTTTATTTATTATCAGTCTAGTAATGTCCGTCCCTTTGAAAGTCGGACAAACATAGCTTCGGATCTTGTAGAGTTCTAAATACACGAAAATATACATAATATCATGTTTTTTATTAGGTTTCTTTTTAGTATCCTAAGGGCCAGTTTCACCACTTACTGATAAGTTCCAGATAATCTATCTATCTATTTGACAGATAATTAAATGGGTTATTTGTCAAAACAAGTGCCTAGGTTATCCGTAACGTAAAAGCAAGTGGTGAAACTGGCCATAAATATCATGTGTTTGTATAGTGACATTCTTGTTTTCGCTTCTTGTCAGTTTGATGTGCTGGGAATGACTAGAGCACTACAGAAACGAAGTTAGCTATTTGCACATATTTCATAAATAAAGGGTGTTAGAACAAGTTGAACAGATTGTTAGAATATAAACAACATATATTATGGCACCAATAATAGTGAAATTAGAAGAAAAACTGCTATTTCACTCAATTTTGTCCAGTAACAGTTGGACTTTAGTTTGGATCAGTAATTTATTTCTTTCACCATTGGTTACCAATGTCTCTTATTTAACCTAACATTCTGTATAGATTTGACGTATGTTGAGGCCCAATTCCCGTAATTTGACAACAGCCGCAATCCAGTGTCGATCCACTCCCAGTTTCATTACGATCACAAACGGTAATCTCGTAAACTTTTAATTTGACGTAAAATTATCAAAACTATTCCAATACGACTGAAAATACAGTAAAGAAATATAACATTTTGGTTTCTTCCATTTTCAGTCGCATTGCGAACTATAATTGCATTTTTTGGGTTTAATACCGTTTGTGATCGTAATGTTTCTGGGAGCGGATCGACATCGAATTGCGGCTATTGTCAAATTATGGGAATTGGGCTTAAGACTTAAGACATTTCTGTCATATTTATAAACAGATACAGAATAACATTTAAAACTAGATTTAGGTTAAGTTCGATTTCTAAAGCGTGACAAATTAACAAACTAATATTAAAGGCAAGATAGCTTTATTTGTTAAGTCACCACTGTTTATTTACTTCAAATTATTTAACAAATATCAGCCATTGAATAGCTGAAATATTTTACTCAAGATAACCACAGTAGTAAATATCTAGAGAAACGATGCTTAAAATACAACACGCGGAAATAAACACTCAGTATTTGTCATTTAAAGCCCGACAAGAAATTTATACCTAGTACGAAAAGAGACTTTTAAGACAACGTTATCTCTTTTAGTTGTTTCTACAGTAACAACGGTTATTTCGCTTAGTCTCATCTTTTAAATTTTATGGCCAAATCTAGGTTAATCGGTCAAACTCATCCTCACACCTCTGTTAATCTGCCAAAATAGTTTAGTCGTATCATCTATATATATAAAAGAAAGTCGTGTTAGTTACACCACTTATAACTCAAGAACAGCAGAACGGATTTGGGTGAAAATTGGTAGGGAGGTAGCTTAGAGCCAGGAGACGGACATAAGATACTTTTTATCCCGTTCGACAGCGTTCCCGTGTGACTTGACATGAAACGTCAGTCAAGAATCAGACTTGGAATAACAAAACGCAAATGACAGCTATGTAATTGACGTATAATGACAGCTATGTAATGACGTATAGATGACAATTTGATATTTGTAAGAAATCAATATTCAAACTATTTCTATTAAATAAAAATTAACAATTATAATGTAATGATAGTGCCATTGCCCATTCGTATAAACAGTGAAGTGAACTATAAAACTCGGTATGGTGATAAAACAAAGTCGGGTAAGTTACACCATTTATAAGTTGAGAACGGCTGGACCGATTTTCATGATTTTTGGTTTGTTGGATTTGTATTTTCCCCGAATAGCAGCATAACAAAAAAAAATTCCCAAAAAAAAAAAGGCGCGGGTGGTACGAAGTTCGCCGGGACAGCTAGTATTAGATAAAATCTATGACAGATATAAGTTCATTGGTGTTAGTTTTTGGTTTGTCATTAATATTTAGTTCTATGACACAATCAGATTGTCCACGTGGCAAAGTTCATAATGTTTTTCTTGTCGGGCTAAAAGGGAGTTTATTTGAATTTGACTCTTATTTGTTAATACCAAAAAGATGTAGGTACTAAACTTAATATTTGACACTGACTAAATACTTCATCTTAATATTAATAGTCATTATAGTAATAAAAACTTATTAGCTAATGAGGTGGTAGCATTATCTTTTAAGTTACAATTTAATATGTTAAAAAGTAATTTGACTTGTGACTTATCAAGGCTAAGATAATATTGCAGTTGTGAAAAAAATAACTGCCTCAGGTAGGAATTGAATCCACGTACTTAAATAGTTTATTATTTGCATTAATATTACAGAATAAATACTATCATTTGAAAGATGACGCGAAAGTTCAGTCGACAGCAGTCAACCTACCCAAAAAGTTAAATGGATTTTCAACTATAAGTCCGACACTTAAAGATCAATATCAACTGAGAAAATACGTTTTGTGGTAGGTGGACGAGCTGTTGTCTTTCAGGTCAGGTTCGATTCTCACCTAAGTCAGTCGACATTTTAAAAAAAACAACTTCGGCTAGTTTGCTTTATAATATTTATAAAGCATTTTTTTTCTGGTATAACTCGTCTAAAAATACTGAATTTCGACATTTAAGGTAAAAAATCGTCCTGTTTTAGTTGGTTAGTGGTTTTGAATAGTGTTATATTCTTTGGTACAGACAACAGCACGTCAATCTAACACAAAACGTCAAATTTTGTCAATTGATATTGATCTCTACGTCTTGGACTTAAAAGTTGAAAATCGGTTCAATGACCTTTAACTATTTGGGTAGGTTGACGTGCCGTTGTGTGTACATTCTGTTTTTTTATAGTTTGACGAATTATTTTTAATTTTAAAATGTATTTACAATTTTAAATTGTAGAATAGTGAGAAATGTTAGTGGTTAATGTATCTACCCTAAATGAGTAACTATCAATGATTGCATGATGTATCCGAATCTATCGTGAAATATAGTCGCTTTTATCTTTTGCGATGGTTTAACTTATTAATATATGCCTCGCTTGCATTTAGTAGCTAATTACAACATACGTTACATTTTTGCACAAAAGTTTGAGATAAAGTTTTTGAACAGGTGTGTCAAAGGGAAATACTAATGAATGATAGTAATTTATAGTACTTTGCTTACATTAAACGACGCAAAAGACAAAACGTGGCTCTATTTCACACATTATACATATGATTTTTTGGAACTATTTTAAATAAAAATATGCTAATTGATGTGTTCAATCATGTACAGGTATTTCCTTCGTGCGTCTGTTGATGTGGACTGAATAAAATATAATTACTCATTATAAAAATAATCAATTTATATTCTATAATTTTTTTTTTAACTATTCGATGTTGCTTCATAGTAAAAGTTACTTCTTATGAGTAAAACAACTGTTTTATTTACTGTCGTATGTATTACACACTGTAAAACAAATGAGTAATTATATTTCGAAATGGAATTTTAATGTTGGATAAGCAACATTTATATATGTAATACACCATTTTTAAAAGTTAAAACGACCAAGCCAACAATATGAATGTCATAAGAACATTATTATACAATATTTATTTAAGTTTTAATAGTTACAAAAATAACTGAGCGGAAATTGTAAGCAAAATAATTACGTTTTCATAATTATTTTGTTATAGATTTCCGCAAAGAATAAATTAAATTAGTTCTTTTTTAACAAATAAAGTGTGACTATCGATCATAATTGTATCGACATTGGTCATCACTATTCTTGAACACGACTGACGTTTTACTTCTTAATTACTGCAGTGAGACTACGTCGTTTGGCTAGTGACAATGGTGTAGCATTGTTGCCAAGAAAGTGCGTAAATTGTTAAGATTTTACAAAAGTGATGAATGAAATGATTAAATGTAATTGGACGGGGAATATTTCCAAGCATGGCTTCTAGTTTTAACGCTTCTTGTAATTCTGTGAGTATAATGGGACAATGGCTATAAAGCCAGGACTCTAGTGCCCACAATGTTTACAAATACCGGTGACAGATGGCGACAGACGCGGCTGCGGAATCGTCTTGACATTGTAAGGTCAAACGCTGCCATTGGTCGATCCTTGGGCTGGCGGAAGTTGACTGAAAGATAGACCAATGGCAGCGTTTGACCTTACAATGTCAAGACGAGTCCGCAGCCGCGTCCGTCGCGATCTGTCACCGGCTTTAGTTAAAACCATGTTATTAACTTTTTTAATACGCAACGGATGATGAGATTTTGTAATCTGTGTTTGCAATACGGGCGCTGGATATCCAGCTTAAGGGGAATCGTTCACGGCAGCCCGCGAAATTCAATTTAAAAAAAAACACGAAATTCGTGTGACGTAATATCTGGATAGCTACTACCAAATAGCGACCTTAGTTTATTGTGAAAATCTTTCATAATTTGATGCGCGGTTGCAATAATAAAAGTTTTATTTTAAAATAATTACTTTAAAAAATCAATTTACCTCTGACTTTTAAATGTTTGGTCATAAATAAAAGAAAAAAAAAAACAAGAAATTTTGGATTTTGCGGGATGCAGTGAATGATCCCCCTTAAGTCTAAATGAACGTAGAGGACGCTACTTCCACGCAAATCAGTGAATAAACGTTCCTGCATCATTCCTCTGTTCCGCCACGTTTATTTAAGCCGCGTCTCTTGCCCCAAAAAATCAAATAGCACAACAGAATTTTAGCCAACAAGTGAAACCACGCCCTTCACTTGTTAGCCATGAAAAAAAAATGTTGCGCTTTTATATTTATTATCTAAATTAAGATAATAAATCAAAAGTTTAGATAGATAGATAGACAGCTTATTGCACAAAAAAGAACAGTTATATCCAATCAGGCGGCCTATAGGCAAAAGCGATCTTTTCCAGGGAACCTTTAGAGAGTAATCTCAGTTGTACTAGTAGAATATCTATCTATCTATTATATATTTTGACGCAGGAGACGTAGCTTTTAGAGTAAAATTGTATTGAAAACCGTCGCTCACGTCTTAGATTTGTACTTATAATACTAATAATTACTCGTTTTCTTTGAAAAGTATTTTACTTAGTCTATGGTTTTGATGTTTGGCAAATCTATGGAGGGTAGAAGTAAGGAGTACAATCTTCGTTGTGAAAAAGTGTCTGTCAAACTGCATTAAATTAAAGTGGCGTCACTTCACTGTAGCAACATGGTAAATTTTAAAGAAAGCGTCAAAAGTTATTAAATACAAAAATAAACAAGGATATGAGCACATAAAAGATAGTACTCGTTACCTCTACCCTCCATAGACAAATCGTAAACAACAAAACCATAGACTTAAAGTATTTAACCTCGCAGCCCAGCAAAACGAGATAGCTCATTTTATTCTTACGTAGTCTATATTTTTTTGTTTATGGTTTTAAGGCAGGCCTTATAAACTTAGTAAAATAGACCTTAACTCGTAGTTCCACAAAAGCCTTCTTTATACAACAAAGAATTTTCAAAGAAAACGAATGATTCTGCAATTACTCAATAATCCAAAAGGATTTATCTGACTGTAAACTATACATAATGTTAAAATGTGTTGTAATTATAAGTTTATGGAAGGCATTGATTTTTTATTTGATGGGAATGTGGATTGAAACTTAAACGATCACTGACAGTAACAGTCAGTTAAATAAAACTAGCGACAAACTGCGACGGACGCGGCTGCGAACTCGTCTTGACATTGTGAGGTCAAGCGCTGCCATTGGTCTATCCTTCAGTCAACTTCCGCCAGCCCAAGGATCGACCAATGGCAGCGTTTGACCTTACAATGTCAAGACGAGTCCGCAGCCGCGTCCGACGCCATCTGTCACCGGCTTTAGGCACTTCGTATGTGCAATGTGAGAGTGGGAGTGGGAGGTATAGGCTACTTATATCCCAGTGGCGACAGCGCTTTGGTAGTGATAACCAAAGTTAAGCCACCGGTTGATTGGATAAGTGACCATTCGAACCATTTAGTGACATTTACACAAGCATCTCCGTGCTTCGGAAGGCACGTTAAAAGTTGGTCCCGGCTAATATAGCTTGATAATAGTCGTGAAGCCTAGTCAAAGGCCTTAGGGCGGCTTATCATCTGACAGTAAGGTTTAGTTACTGGCCTTACAACACCCCTCCACCGCACTGGGCCCGCGCGTGGTGGAGTATGGGACACACACCTCATAGTTGAGGTGAGGCGTGCCCTGCAGGACTGTGGGACGTATGTCATACATAACTTTACTTTTACTCAGGATATTATCCAAGATAAGACAAGAAGTAGGTAGACCCAGTGTTTCTACCCGAGTATATACCCGATATTTTCGGCGAAATAGGTAAAAGATACTCTTAATTTCATACCATACCATTTAATAACGAAAACAGTAAATTATATCGACGACCTTTGTAGCCGAGAGGCGAGCGGACTTGGTGTCGCTATCTCTGAGGTCCCGGGTTCAATTCCAAAGCAAGTGCTTCAGCTACTTACCCTAGGATCATAGCAATGTGTCTGATGTTGTCTAACATTTATTTATTTATTATTAGGAAAGTTCGTTCAAAAGAAAAAAAAAGATTAATAATGTTATACATAATTTATTCATCAACTGAAAAAATATACTGATATAATAATTACAAACTAAATAAAATGAACGCCAGGAATACAAGAAATCTTCCCACTTTCCTAAAAATCTAAAATAGTTCGTTTTTAAAGTTTTCTTATTTTTTAACCATTATTTTAGATAAAAACCGAACCACCACATAAATAAAGATTTAAAGCTCCCATCTTTGAAATTCACGATTCAAATTTAACCCTTCAACATCCAAATGTAATAAGAAAGAAAAATCACAACATGGGTCATGGGTGACCCATGTTGACCCAAATAAAGTGACTATAAATTCTGTCTTGAATAAATTATTAGACGCTATTATTAAGTCTACAAAAGAAACGACAACTTATCAAAGATTTTCCATACAGGTCACGTGACCAAGAATTTTAGTGATATCGAACATTGTTTTTTTTTTTAAATATTTTGAAGTTGATTCCATATAAAAAAAATTGGACTACTGAATTAACGTTTTTAGTATTCGGAGTTACGAGTTAGAGCCAAAAAAGGCACTAAATCTTTCGCATAAATCGCAGAAGACTATCTCATTATGCGACTTTTATTTTTAGTAGATCTTTTAAATCTGCGACTTTTACCAGAAGCATGTAATTTTTATCAGTTAGGTCTGTAGCTAAGCTATTTCCAGTGTTAGTCTGGCGTGCCATTTTTGGGCCAGCCTGTATATTTTTAGAATAAGCGATACACTATTAAAATTCTGTATACTTTTTGACTTGTTTGACATTAGTGTATTATTTGGGTCACATGCGACCCTTAATATTATTGTGTAACTATAAGAGACAAAATCCATAGTTTTCGATCAATGGTAAAAAATATGCTGATTTACAACAAAAACAGTGCATGGGTCAAATATGAACCCAATACCCCATGTTGTGGTAATATGCTTTCCAACTTAAACTTTGCAACAAGGTTTTTTCTGCGCCTCTTTCCCGCAGCATGTGTCCCTCTCTCCCGCATCGCTCGTGCCTTTTCTCCGTCCTTTTCCTGCTATAGGCCTGTCTTGCTCATCCCATACGACGACGCCATCACACGCGCATATTCTTTTCGGGTTTTGGAAGATGCCCGCCGATCGAGCGATGACCCCGCATGCTATACTGAAATTAATTTTGACAGGTTAGTTTTTGAAAGCAAAGCAAACACTTGTTATATTTTAAAGAAGTATTGTTTGTTTGTATGTTGTTTTACATTAATAAAAAAAATCATTGTTATTTTTTACAATTTAAAAATTTTTACTTGTCGAGCTGATATTTATACCCTTTATATTTTTATTATGTCCGTCTTATTAATAAAAAACAACGACTTGGCTTTTGACGGATTGGCGTAGTAGCGCGGTGGTTGGATGAGTCCTGGGTTTAATTTGTTCCAAATTGGCCCGGGTCTGGGAGTGCTGAGTGACGAACCTAGCAAACATATTGTCTGGTACCTCGTAAGTCGTAACACAATACAGTCAATTCTTTACTTCCATGATAATAAATCGGTGTATTCACTAACGAAAAAAAAAACTCGTTTTATCATCGGAATAACTTTACACCAAGGTTAATGGATGGATTATAAAGTCTGTTCCACAAATGGCACGCCAGACTGATACTGTAGCTGAGTTACAGACCTTTCTGATAAAAATTGGCAAATCTGTAGTTATGTTATTGTAGTCCATATTTTAAACTAGCTTCTACCCGCGGCTTTACCCAAATGGAGTTAGATCTGTCACTTCACGTCTTTATTAACGACCAAATAATGCATTATTTAAAAACAAATTTGATTGCCATAAATAGTAAGTCAACCTTAAAAGAAAGACATATGCTGTCACAGAATTTTATTTAAACCTTTTAAAGGGGAACCAATTCATCATATATGATTTTTACGTTACTTTAACGCAACGAAAGCTAGCAAAATAAATATTTTTTCCTGTTTTTGTAACATTTTTCATTGATGTTTCGCTCCTATTGGTCGTAGCGTAATGTTACCTTCCTCGATAAATATGCTATCTAACACAAACATATATTTTCAATTTGAACCAGTAGTTTTTCAGCTTTATAATTAAAGATAGTATAGATAATAAAAAATAAGCGACGACCGTCTGATGTAGTGGTTCGCGCTCCGGACTACAAAGCCAGCGGTTGCGGGTTCGAATCCCGCAAGGGGCAAATGTTTGTGTGATGAGCACGTTCATTTGTACCTAAGTCATGGATAATAATAAAAAATGGAAATAAACGTATATTTATCCGTTATCTAGTCGCCATAGTACAAGCTTTGCTTAGTTTGGGGCTAGCTAATTGGTGTCACCGTAGAAAAAAAATGGGTAATTAAAATTATACGAGTACAATACCTACTGCATTACCTCAAGGTTGACTGGTAGAGAATGTTGTATAGCATTAAGCCCGCCAATTGTACTTACCTGTGCAATAAAGTTTAAATAAATAATAATGGGTATATGTTATAGAAGTATAAAACTCACGGGGTGCCGCTGTCGCCATCGATTCTGGAGGTAGGCGAGCTACCTCTGCCGAGATCGTCTATTTTCTCCGACACCGCCACAGACCGGCCCACTATGTCCCACACCTGAGGACCAGAAACAATAGGCTAGTTTCCTGGGTCAAAAAAGATTATTCTATTTAGTCCGTCAGTTAGATTATCAAAAAATATTGGACCCACATTTTGTCTTTTGTCAATCAAACAAAAAATTACGAAGATAAAGCGCATCAAAGTGAGCAGGTGACGTCACGCCTTGCTAAAAAGTGACGCAAGGCGTGACGTTACGCTGAACTTTAACGGGCTATATCTTCATCATTTTTTGTTTGATGGAGAAAAGAAAAAATACGTGTCCAATTTTTTCTGTTAATCCAACTGGCGGACTAATTAGATTTTTTTAGGAAACTAGCACATTAACACGTTAAACGCTACGCAGGTCACCGGTGCCACAAACAATTGATTTTAGTAGTAATTTGAACTTTTTTCTTTTTTGCATCCACAACAATGCTAGTTTAATAATAATAATAATAAATAAATAAATAATTCTTTATTTGCAATAAAACATGGTATTACACAGGTGTTATTAATTACAAAATATAGCTCAATGACATGTTTTGCCTAATTTAACAAAGCATGTATGGCTAAATCTAGGCGTTGTCAGTACAGTAATCTATTAAAATCCGGTATAAACATTTCAGTCCTTATAATATAGTAGTCCAGCTTTTATAACTAAGGTATTCTTTTACATTATAGAAGTTTATCTCATTAATTGTATTAATATTACAAGGATTTCTATACAGGGTTATTTGTAAAACATTTACAACCTCTTAAGGTCTGATTCTGGTGCTCAAATACAACAACTTTATCTAAGGGACCAAAATTGAAATAAAAAAAGAACACTTCTCCATACAAACTGATGTCAGCTGGTGGCGGCTTAGTATGGGGAAGTGTTTTTTTTTTTGCGATTTCAATGTTGGCCCCATAGGAAAAGTTTTTGTATTTGAGCACTAGAATCAGCCCCTAGGAGGTTGTTGATGTTTTACAAGTAACCCTGTATATTATATCTGGATGTTTGTGGACTTTGTGGGTATAAAATCCAAGACATTGATGAAACAACGCTAGCTTAGTGACAGCAACACTTGAAGAAATTCGCCAACATAACTTTCGTAGCTTAGTTCGCAAGAACAGTCGCCCGGATCTGCGAAAAGGTCGTGGATTCGAAGCCGACCTGAGAGAGTTGAATTTTTTTTTAAGTGAAAATGTTATTCTTGTCGTATTTCTATTGTGTCCAGTTTTAAGGCCGTTCAGGAATAACTAGCTAGATGGACTACACTAGACTACAATAAATATTGTCATTTATAAGTTAAATAAACTAATTGTTTTCTCAGTAAACATAACTACCATTTTTAGGGTTCCGTAGCCAAATGGCCAAAAACGGAACCCTTATGGATTCGTCATGTCTGTCTGTCTGTCCGTCCGTATGTCACAGCCATTTTTTTTTCGACACTAAGAACTGTATTGTTGAAACTTGGTAATTAGATGTATTCTGTGAACCGCATTAAGATTTTCACACAAAAATAGAAACAAAACAATAGATTTTGGGGTTCCCCATACTTAGAACTGAAATTGAAAATTTTTTTTTCATTAATCCCATACGTGTGTTGTATCTATGGATAAGTCTTTAACCTACGGTACCTACGAGGTACCTACAGGTTTGTACGGAACCCTCGGTGCGAGAATCCGACTTGCACTTGGCCGGTTTTTTATCCAATAAATTTGCCCAGAGAAAAGTCACACAACCAGGCCTTCGCACTCCGCACTTTATTATTATACACACACACATTATTTTAACTAACGAAAGGCGTTTTCGTTAAACCGTAACCCAAAGCGATCAGACATATAAAAAAAACATGTAAATTAAAAAAGTTTTTAATAAAAATATATATATAAGGTGCTTCATAAATATCTGCAACGGCTGAAATGGGTAAAAGTATTGCTTATATAGATTACGATAGTGAAGAAATTTTATGAAATGAAATGAAATTTATTTGCATATGAAAAAGGGTACATTGTGGATGGAATTGCGGTATAACGTTCAGCTTTTTCAGCCATTTACAAATAGCATGCAAATATTAAATAAAATAAATTGAAGTCTAATTGTGGAAAATGTAAAATGTCAATGTCAAAACGAATAAAATAAATTGAATTACAAATTAAAAACAAAAATTGGAAACAATTAACCTAATACCATTTTTAACACATGTCAAATTTGATTCAAATAATATCACAATAGTCAAATATATTAAAAATAGATTACACGTTAATACAATATTATACAAAATTAACTATTGAAATTTAAATATTCATTGACAGAATAAAAACAATGTTCATTTAGCCACTTGTAAAATGTTACTTTAAATTTATTGAAGGGCAAGTCTTGCATAATTTTGGGTATTTTATTAAATATAACAATGCACATCCAATAGCAGTTTTTACGAAATCTTGCGGTCCAGAACAGTTATGTCCAGAACATCATTAATTTTTTCATTAAAAAAATTATATTAAATAAATATTAGGCTTTATTCTGTCTCAAACCGTCCACATCTGTCCAAAAATACTAACGTTTTACATTATACCACTCCCACGCAGTGTCAAGTGTGTTATGCAAATTGAAGCAAGTAACCATTTATTTACTGTCTTTTCGCAAATAATTAATTACCGATCCGGGGCACGTAATTCCTTCACTATCGTAATCTATATAAGCAATACTTTTACCCATTTCAGTTGTTGCAGATATTTATGAAGGACCTTATATAAACGTCCTACTTGTACATCACTGAGGGAGTGAGACAGAAAAGCGAGGTTTCAAGTTTTTGTAGTGCGAATACACTTGTTTTTATTACGCATTATTTTAATCTATTATTGATGTAGATAAACAGGCTTGAGGGAACGTCCTTGGGTATTTTACATATTGTATATCGCACATTACCTTCAACACATTGTCCAGTATCCTAAAAGTGGCGCGTCCGTTTTCGTCAGCAGCGATATTGCCCAAGTCTCCCGCGTGCCGCCTATCTTTGGGGTCGTCGGGGCCTCCGTGCGGACTATCGTAGGGGTTATAGTGACCTCCTATTGATTCGCAGCCCTAAAACAGTATTCATCATCATATCGTATGGCATCTAAAGCTGCTTCAATCCTAATTTAATGTCGAGTGCTAGTGGCGTAACCAGTCCTCAGCGGCTGGGGTAAAAAGATTAAGTTCCCGCAGGCTACCAGGAAAACAGTACAGCTGGTAATCGTTGGCAATATGCGCCAGGGTCTGGTCTGTGGCACCACAATCACAGGCCGGTGACTCCCTTAGCCCCCACTTATAAATTGGTGATTGGAACGGCCGTATCCTGTCCTGAACCTGTTTAGCATTACCCATACTTGACGTGTAGTGTTGAAACCACTTACTAACTTACTTAGTTCTGGACCCAACATCAAAACAGTATTAATAGATTTCTTTACGTTCTTCGACGCTTGTCAGTCGTAACTTTACTAGTGTAGCCCTTTTCTGAATATTACGGCTATGTTGCATCAATTTTATCAACTATGGACTTTGAGGTAACGGCTCAGACATCCAGAGAATTTCTATCATCATCGTCATGATGGCGCATCATCGGACGAGAGGGCGCCACCGGGTCGCGTAAACATCAGCTCTGTTAAACTTTAATTGAAAAAATACGTTTACACTATTTTTCCCTGAAAGTATAGTGAAGATCCAGAAACCTAGGTATAAATTATTCGTACAAGTGTTTTCGTGTGGATTCTTGCAGTGAATACGTGGAAAAACAATAACAATTGAAATTGTACGAAAGTGTCATTAGCGCTACAATTATTACCTAAAAAGTGAACTATTTAGTACATGGAACATTTTGTAAGTGTTTGTATGTTTATTCTCATAAGTAAACAACAACATTGCCGTATCTATCCGTAAAATCTATATTTTGTGAAAAACGGTTAATTCAAACGTGCGAAACACATTTGCGTTATTGAACATTTTACAGTTCATTGCCTCCGTCGTAAGACCACTACTGCCATCTGCCGGAGAGTGGAGAAAACTATCTGCACTTAATACCATTACTGATCGCTAGAGAGCACTACATGTATAAAAATGACGATGCCGTCGACTTCAGCTTCAACTTCATCTGCTACTTACGGTTCTTGCGCAGCCTGTCTAAAAGCTATTTTATCCCGTCAATTTTTGACGTGTTGTTTGTGCTCTAAAAAGTATGACATTGTCTGCGCCAATGTAAGCGAAAAGCGTTTTTATAACACCATGACCGCAGAGTACAAAAGTAACTGGAAATGCGAAGAGTGCAAAAATAGAATGCCAAAAAAGGATAACACCAATATCCCTGTACAGCAAGAGGAATTGAATGTAAATACACGAAAACGAGTGAACCCCGCTTTACCACCTGTATTGCCGCCACCGACACTGATTTGCAGTGCCAGTGCGACTCCGCTGCCTACACCCGGCGCCAACGAGGGCGCCACAGAGCGCGCATCTAAAGAACTCATTACTGAACTGCGGCTGCTTCGTGAGGAGATGAGAGCTGCTCGTACAGAGATGCAGGAGTTCCGAAGCACAATAAGCAGCCTTACCACTGCAGTTGAGGTATGCAACCGCCGTATCGACGAACTGGCGGCAAGAGTCGATGCAGTGGAATGTCATCGCGGGGACACCATTAACTCGTCCGCCTTAGAGCAGACAATCGCAGATCTTAAACTAGATTTAAATGAACGTGACCAGGAACTGCTATGTAATGATTTGGAAATAGCAGGAATACCCGAGGAAAAAAATGAAAGTTGCTGTCACATCGTTCTTACCGTAGCACAGAAACTCGGCGTTGGGTTGGACGAACGAGACCTAGTAAGTGCTGAGCGAGCGGGCCCCGTACGACGTGAACTAGCAGATAATACCTCGCCGCCTCGCCCGCGCCCCTTGGTGGTGAGACTAGCGCGCCGTGCGCAGCGAGACCAGCTGCTCGCCGCGGCGCGAGTTCGACGGGACGCGACTACTGCTGGCTTAGGGCTAAGCTCGGCCGCACGCCCTTTGTACGTCAATGAACGCCTTACTCCAGCGAACAGGCAACTATTTTACAAAGCTCGCAGTGAATCATCTCGCATACAATGGAAGTACGTGTGGACCCGTGAGGGAAAAATATATGCCCGAAAGGAACACGGCGCGCCGCGACACCGCCTACGGTCAGAAAATGATATTACGAAAGTTTTTGGTTAGCGATGTTGTTCGTTCACTACTTTATCATTAAAGGTGCCTGCTGTAGATTGTATCGAATCCTTACTAGTTGTTTAATTGGGAAGTTGTTTAGACAAGACGCAGATTCCAAATTTAAGTCGATTAATAGTTTTTGTTTGTTAAATAAAAGTTACGATTGTATTTTATTATTACTATGTACATATTGCGTTTATGTTTTGTTTTGTGCAATTTATTTTAATTACTCAATTTTATTTGAATTGTATTGTCCTTGCGTAATGTTGCTTTGTACTATAATTTATTGCATTTCCTTACCGATTTTAATTGTATTTGTTTTGTCAAAATTATATTTTTTCAAGCGTTGCAAAATTCCACTGCTCATATTGCTTGCTGCATATTGTGCTACTACGCGTACTGGACACCATTTTGTCCCGCCCACTTATACACACTGTTTCATATCATACACACACTTACGCAATTTTAAATGTCTGATCTTACTAGTTGTACGAATTCCACTGACATATTATACTGACTGGCGCCATTTAACACTGCTTCGACGGCTGTTGTTACACTGTAAGCATGTTCAGATTATCTATGCCTTTGTTATTCAATTTTTGAAATCTAGACAGCTGTCACTTGGTTTATTAAATCCCGGATCTCTCGGCACAAAGCACGAAGAATTTCTAGTAGCTATGAGTCGATATGATGTGGACATTATGGCCATTAATGAGACCTGGCTTAGAGAGGGTGAGGAAGGGCGCGTGCACCTCCCGGTTATCGCCTGCGCCACGTCCCACGGCCGGTCTCTGTCCGCTCCCGAGGCGGTGGCGTTGGGTTTTACATTAAACAAGGTATCAACGCACGGCTCATTAACCTCCCAAGTACGTCCGCAGTTGAACAGATGTGGCTTAGTATTAACTTAAATGGTGTTAAGCTGACCATCGGTACGGCTTATCGTCCACCGTGGCTTAGTATTGACACATTTATAGATGCCCTAACCGAATCCATCACATCGCTTAGTAAATTTGATAAATTGCTTTTGCTGGGGGATTTTAATATAAATTTATTAAATACACAGGATCCTAGTACAAGAAAACTGATAGATTTCCTTACATGTATAAATCTTACGCAGTATGTCGATCAGCCGACCCACTTTACCGATCACAGCGAAACATTGATAGACGTAGTGTGTTCTGATTCACGTATTTCTAATTTATTGGTTGAGCACATACCCGATCTTAGCAAACATGCCTTTATTACTTGTAGCCTTAACTTGAGAAAAGACAAACCGCCCCCTAAATGGATAGTCTATAGGCCTTTAAAAGATATCAATTTTGAGCAATTCAATAAAGATGTTGATTCTATTTTATGGGATGATTGTTATAGTAATAATGTCAATGCCATGGTGGACAAATTTAATAATATTATAGTTAAATTGTTTGATAATCATGCTCCAGTTAAACGCGTATACATAAAATCTCACTCATATCCATGGATAACGTACAATGTGAAAGAAATGATTAAGTTGAGGGATAAAGCACACTCTAGGTTTAAATCCACTAAACTAGAAAAACATAAGGAATATTATAAAGAGTTAAAGTCCATCGTGAATTTGGCCATACATAGTGAAAAATCAGCATATTTTAAGCAATATATTAATTATTCGAGCAATCCTCGTTTATTGTGGAAACATATAAAACGAAATATCATCGATTTTAAAAAGAAAAACTTTGAACTTCCCCCCCACTTATGTAATCCGGATACCATAAATGAGAATTTTCTTAATGTCCCTGGAAGCAATGATTCGGATACTTCCATCATTGATAGCCTCAATTCTAGTCGGTATGGCCCTTCTGTGTTCTCACTTCAACTTGTTACTGAAGACACTGTAGCTAGCATAATCAAATCTATTAAAACAAATGCACAAGGCACGGACGGAATTACACTAGATATGATAATGCTGACATTGCCACATACATTAAAAATAATTACCGCTATAGTAAATAGATCTATAAAAACCGGTATTTTTCCCCAACAGTGGAAAACAGCCATTGTCAAACCAGTTCCAAAGACGCAACATCCTGTTGAATACAAGGACTTGCGCCCCATTAGCATCCTGCCATTTCTGTCTAAGGTAGTTGAGAAAGCTGTGTGTACCCAGATTAATAAGTATTTAGAAAAACACAACATTCTACCTGAGAAACAGTCTGGTTTTAGAAAATGTCGCAGTACTGCAACCGCACTCTTGGACGTAGTAGATGATGTTCTTGCAGCGCAGGATATTGGTATGGGCACTATTTTGATTTTGTTGGATTATTCACGCGCCTTCGATACTATAAACGCCACAGTTCTTTTATCCAAACTGGGTTATTACGGTTTTGATACAATGTCCCTGAAATGGTTTGCTAGTTACCTATCTGAACGTACACAATATGTTGAAGTTCGCAATGAAAACGGCTCTACCTCTTGTTCCACCACCTTACGAGTAGACAGAGGGATCCCACAAGGATCCATACTAGGGCCGATACTCTTCGTATTGTATACCGCAGATATTATTCGCAACATTAAGAACTGCAACTATCATCTGTACGCAGATGACCTCCAGATGTACATTTCTTTCAAGCCTGATGAAACTGTTTCCGCTGTAAATAAAATAAATAAGGATCTAGATCGTGTTAGTCAATGGAGTGACCGTCATAATCTTGTCTTGAACCCGAGGAAATCAAAATATATGATTCTGGGCTCCAAAAATGTCACTGCAAAGATTGCCGCTCAATCTCTACATGTTTCTATGATGGGTAATTGCTTAGAGAAAGTGCCACAAGCTCGAAATTTGGGTATTCTCATGGACGGAAGGCTGCAATTTGAGGGACACATACTGGAAATTATGCGCAACTGTTTCTATAGACTCAAGGTTTTTTACCGTGTTCGTGATTACGTGGATGTGAAAACACGAATTGAGTTGTGTGAATCGCTTATCCTGTCAAAATTACACTACGCGGATACTGTTGTTGGAAGTTGCCTTTTAGAACGTACAAAGAAACTGATTCAGCGTATTCAAAATGCATGTGCCCGTTATTGTTTTCCAGTTCCCCGACGTTCACACATAACCCCTACTTTGAACCGCAACAATCTTCTAAACATGTCCGCTAGATACAACTTGCACTTTGCGTCATTGCTTTTTGATATAATTAAAACACAAGAACCTTCTTATCTATACCACAAATTGGAATTTACACAGCGTGCGATAAGGATTGCTCCGCGCTTGATGTGTCCACAACGCAGAACGGCCGCTTTCCGTGGTAGCTTTCGCTATGCTGCCACGAAATGTTGGAACAATCTGCCGCCACCGATTAGAAACTCAAAATCTGTTTCCTCCTTTAAACACCATCTCAGAAAATTTCTGATCGACAAGCAACTATCTATGACATGAGCAGCCGTATCAGTACTGTATTTAAAAACTAATGTACACATAATCTACACACACACACACGCACACGCACACGCACACGCACGCACGCACACACACACACACACACACACACACACACACACACACACACACACACACACACACACACACACTTGCAGCACTGGCATAATAAAAATAATAAAAATAAAAAAACGCATGACACCATACCCTCTGTTTTTTTTTCACTGTACTATACATATAGGCATACTGCTTACAAAAACAAAATTGGTAAAAATTTTTATTGGTATTATTTTAGTAGTGGGTCGATGCCGCTCTCTTTACCTCAATGGTTGCCACAGAAAACCAGCGTCATGGCGTCTTTGCCATGGCAAAATAGCTGAGTGGCAACCCTTTTGGTTTCATATCACATTACCTTTTTGCCATTATTAATTTATTGTAAGTAATTAAGTACTTAATTGTGATAATATGAACCAAATAAATAATTTTCTTTCTTTCTTTCTTTCTTTCATCATCATTTTAGCCATAGGACGTCCACTGCTGAACATAAGCCTCCCCAGTGACTTCCAGACTGTACGGTTGGAAGCGGCCTGCATCCAGCGGCTTCCTGCAACCTTTACCAGGGCGTCTGCCTTAACGGACTAATAAAACCTTTTAGGCTACTATTTATTAATTTAAGAAATCTTAGTGCCCCTAGCATGTACATTTTAGAATCCCGCTGCATAAATAATAATTACAATTGAAAAGAACGAGAGTTACATTCAAGGATATCACGTCTTCAAGAAATACAAGACATAAAATATAAGACAGAATAGATTTCTGTCCAAAAACCTCCTAATACTAAAAAAAAAAGCTTTCGCTCAAAAAATAAGCTTTCTAAATGTGTATCAAGTTATTATATAAGTGTTTATATAATTATTGTAGCTAATTGTGAGCTACTTTTAACCCGATCTCTAGTCACAGCTATAACAATGCATCGTCCGCTAAAAAAGGTGATGAAATGTGTATATACTTATACACATTTCATTCAATCCAAATTTCTCACCTGACTGAGATCTCCCACATCGTGCACATGTAGCCCGTGCAAGCTGGCCGGGCTCAGGCCGTCGATGCTGCCGTCAGCCACGAGCGGCCCCTCCGCGGTCTGCTGGAAGCGGATCACGCCTATCACTTTGGCCTTACAGCAGGACTGGCTTGAAATCATCGCCACTGCGGATTGGGTCTCTGGCAACAATTTTTGGGAGCTTAAAGCTTAAACTAAAACTTACGTCACACGGTAAGGGCTCGTCGACGAAGTGTGATAAGGGGTAGGAAGGTTTCTGAATTTCGTGATGCCACAATAAAAAAAACAATGAAACCAATGTATTTCTGCAAACAGGCTTAAATTAACTTATTTTACCGTAGTACCGGCAAGCGCAGCGTAGGACGTCCACCCACAAGGTGGACAGACGACTTAGTAAAGGTAGCGAGAAGCCGCTGGATGCGAGCCGCTTCCAACCGGCCAATCTGGAAGTCATTAGTGGAGGCCTATGTTCAGCAATGGACGTCCTATAGCTGAAATGATGATGAAGCTCTTTTACACGTCCAAACATTTTTTATCCTACCACTGCTTCTGGATTATATCGTGGCCAAGAGAAGCAGCGCAAGAAACTCGATCGAGAGGATTGAAGGGGAAAAAAATCATGAAATTGGTGTGAAATTGATGGATGGTCCCTTACAGACGAGCGACAGTTCATCAGCGACTACTTGCTACAATGATCGATGGGTGTAGCCAATTCACGGCTGACGATAGGCGTCAAAGTGCTTGTGTAAGTCGCAGACAGGATATAAAGTGACTACGTATGGTGACATATCTGTGACAGACGCTAGCACGTTTTTAGCAACTGTTTTAAAAGTAAACCTCTTTGTCACTACCATGGTTAGCAAAAACTACATTTATATGTATAATATCAGTGGGCACACGTTTTAAGAAGTGCGGTAATTACTACTATTTAATTAATATTGTTTTTTGGATTTATGATTGTATTTTTTTTTTTGTATAAAAATTAAGTGCAAACGTTTCTGCTATTGCTATGCCCTGACAGGGCGTTACATCGTATTTTTAGGAATATCATGTACCTACCTGTAAAACTAATATGTGTACAATAATGTAGATTGTAATAAATGATTGATTACCTCCAAATCCTTGTAATACAGCTCTTTTCCCAGATGTTTTTGTGACAATATCTAACACTACAGTGCTCGGCAGTGATGTCTCTATCATTATGGCTCCATCTTTAAAAACTGCCTGGATGGACAAAGAAAGTTCTTATAAGTTGCAAAAAATATAAATATAATCATACAAAAAATATATATAAAGATAGCCGGGTCCAGCGTTTACCTAAGTTTTTAGCTCTGGTATAACTAAGGTAAGTGAAATTCTAAAACTTAGAAATTTTGCTAATGGTCATATCTGAGCCATACTATATTTGGAAGATAAATGTGTTTGAATCACCCTTTTTATTTTGGGGTCATATAATATGACTGTGCAAGCTATGAAAAACTCTAAATTTATATTTAAAAAAAAATCGGGGTCATATCTGACCCATACTTTAATTTCATCATTCATCATTATTTCAGCCATAATACGTCCACTGCTGAACAAAGGCCTCTCCCAATGACTTATCATCGGGGGGGGATTGCCAATACTCGCCACGCTTGGCAGCCGGGTTGGCGAGCGCAGTTTTTTTATAAGATTTCGCACGAAGATGCTGCTGCCCGTCTCAAGAATTAGTCGCCTCTTACGACACGCCTTCTGTTGGCGGTGGGGAAGTGTATTCTTTACGGCCGTCCCCACACGGCACATACAAGTATACTTTATTTAGGGATACTTAAATGTGTCTAAATCACCATTTTTAGTCTGGGGTCATATTATGTGACTATGCAAGCTCAGCAAAATTCAAAATTTTATTTAGGGGTCATATCTGTCTGACCCATACTACGATTTAAGGATAACAGATTTACAATTTAGGTTTAATGGTATCTGGACTGACGCTGAAAATTTTATTTGGGATCATATGTGCCCCATAATACGAATGAAAGTTAAATATTGTGTGTGACATTAGCTGTGAAAATATCTATTTGTATTTTGTGGTTTTTGAGTTCATATGGTTAAATAAATGTATCTGATTGTAAATGACGTGATAATTTACATTAACACCAAGCTTCAGTCACAACACAGGAATTCTGTGTTCAATACTCTCATTTAATACTCATTAATACTCATTTATTCAGTATATAGGCCCTCTTCCGCGCACTTATACACGTCCCAAAATATAGCTTTACCCTACCACCGCTTCGGGACTACATATCGGCTGGTGATGAGAAGAAACGGCGCAACAAACTCAGTCACCTTTGTCAGTATTTTATTATACTAATATTTTGCCAATTTATTTCTGTAAATAGGCCTACACTCATTTAAAAAAATGTTGTAAAACAAACTGCCCACAAATAGGCTAGTTTCCTGGGTCAAAAAAATATTATTCTATTTAGTATCAAATACATTATCAAAAAATATTAGACCCATATTTTGTCTTTCGTCAGTCTAACAAAAAATTGCGAAGATAAAGCGCATCAAAGTTTGGGAGTGACGTCACGCCTTGCTAAAAAGTGTCGCAAGGGGTGAATTTACGCGGAACTTTAACAGGCCATATCTTCATCATTTTTTGTTTGATTGAGATAAAATACGGACCAATATTTTTTGTTGATCCAACTGACGGATTTAGATTTTTTTAGGAAACTAGCCCATTGTCTCAAAGCAGTGGTAGGGCAAAAAAAAAGGGCATGTAACAGTGGTAAAAGTATTTGCAAAATAATTGACTACATTATTTGGTTGAGTTGCCATTGACTGTTCTATATTTAGTACAAAATAATATTAAGTATTCATAATAGTAAGTAGTATCAAACATAAAAATATATAAACAACTTGGTATCAATTCTAAAATTACAGAAACGGGATTCTATTTCAGTTTTAGGCACTATTTTTAGAATGTACTTTTTAAAGTACATAATTTTTTTACTTGTTTAAAACGAGGTTAAATCATTTAAATAAAGCAAATTACTACATACCTCTTGTACGCCATCTCTCAATTTCAATTCACTCAAGGTTTTCTCCAACAGCTGTTGATCTGGCTTCGCACCGAAATCAACGAGGACCTCCAACTATAACAAACATACCAATGTTATAAATGAGGAAGGAACAGTTTGTCTGTTACGGTCAGAAAAACCACAGAACCGATTTTTATTAAATTTGGTACAGAGAAAGCTTGAATCATAGGGAATTTTTAGGGCCTTTGAGGTATCAAAATAGGGAGTGGGAAACCACATTCCATGTAAATGAAGCCATGGAAACAGTATTGTCTTTAACCCTTCACAGGCCACTAAAAATTTTCCCTATTGTTTTCCAGTGTTTTTCCAGAAGGGTTAAATATTTTTTTTCTAAAAATACAAGATGTCACATTTCAGAGTAACTGCAAACAGTAAAGCCTTTGTTTGCTTAACATTAAGAAGATAACCGTCAGGTAATAAGTTTAGGTTTGAAATATTTTTCCGTGATAGGCAGGAGCGTATTTACCCTAGGGCCATCCGGGCCATGGCCACCCGCCAGTGTAGTTTTAAAAGCGGCGTAAAAGATTCGTCAATACCTACGGAGCGCGTCTGTAAGTAAGTAAGACTTCTAGGGCGGCGAAATTTATTGGCTGGGGCGCCAAATTTCAAAATACGCCCCTGGTGATAGGAAGGCCTCGTCCAACTCTTTCCTTGCCTTTCTAAAAACTACATATGAGTGACTGATAGCAGTCACTCCATGATAGCAGACACTCCCACTATTTTTTATCATCACAGCCTATTGCAGTTCACTGCTGGACTTAAGCTAGCCCCAAAGAGCACAATCCCCCGCTTTTTTCATCTAGCAACAGCCAGCCAAGGTCATCATCAGTTAATCGAGCTGGGGGTCATCCTACACTACGTTTGCCGAGACGTAGTCTCCACTCAACAATCCGCTTACACCACCTTTCGTGATTAACATTACTTTCACCTATTTTATATTAATTTGTAACTTGCTAACTTAGATGAGAATAGATGGGTAGCCATGGGCTAATGGTGTGGTTCATGTCTAAGGGTCACGCACGAAGGTCTAACGGCAATCGCTCCGAATGTAATGACTAGACTTGTCGCCATTGATTTATATATTACTGTCGTAGCTAGAGGCATGGTCAAGCGGGCCCCAGCCAGAAACGATGCGAGGGCTAGCAGAAAGATTAATTCGAAGTTTTTGCAATGTCATGGTGAATATTATGATATTGCTTTCGCAATAATTACGAACACACAATATTTTTATCATTATACATACCTATCAATTTTAACAAAATACTTTACCTTAGATGAAAGCATCTTGTTTAAATGAATTATCTTCAAAACTGTACACTTTTTACTTAAAATTATACACTTTTAAGCGATTTTTTCGGTATTTTTCTAGAATGAAAACAATCCTTGCGTGTTTTTGATATTGACAATTTGACAATCAGCTGACACTGACATTGAAAAAAGACTGTCCGAATCACCGAAATTAACACAATATTGTTAGTCCTTAAGTACGAATTTACTACCTATATATTGCTTGCTTCATTTGTTGTATTTTATTGACTGACCATTTTTTATCTGTATAGTTTTTTTTTTTTTGTAAATTATTATGAAAG
The DNA here is from genome assembly GCA_963576865.1 of Anania hortulata. Lineage (NCBI taxonomy): Eukaryota > Metazoa > Arthropoda > Insecta > Lepidoptera > Crambidae > Anania > Anania hortulata. Next base: position 1,983,147 of record OY756417.1, on the reverse strand, counting down.
GTACGCTTACTTTATTATATGGGTGTTTAACGCCATCTGTTGATGAGAAGGTATAATAACTACCGATATTACCACAACCTGAGTGCTGCTGTTACCACAGAACAGGAATAACACGCTACGCTTTGATTCCTGTTCTGTGGCTGTTACCGTGCATGCAATTGTACCTACCCTCTTTTTTGTAGATTTGATTTCAATGTCAGTTACAATGGAAGATATAAAAAGAGTGTCAAAAATACTTTATAGCGTTGTTCCATGGTTATTCTTGTCAGTTGCGGGTGTTACTACGAGAAGGGATCAAAAAGTAGTGAGAATGAGATATAATGACTATTGATAACTTAATAATTTATTTTTCTACATAGTCTCCGAGTCTCTCTACACACCCGAGTCCAGCACTTTTCCAAGGTTTCAATCCTTTAAAAAAAAAGTTTTGTCTTGGTCCTGCAAAAAGCTCTCCACGGCATCCATCGCCTCGTTATCGTCTTCATACCTGTTTTCCCCTAAGTATTCTTTCAATTTGGGGAACAGATAAAAATCGCTAGGCGCCAGATCCGATGAATAAGGGGGGGTCTTAACCAATTTGAAGCCAGCTTGCTAAATGGCAGCCATCGCAACTGCCGACCTGTGCGCAGGTGCGTAGTCGTGATGAAACAGCACGCCCCTTCGAAGTTTCCCTCTCCTTTTCTCTTTGATGGCATTCCTGAACTTGGAAATTAAAGCTACATAATATTGGTCTGTAATAGTGGTTCCACGCTCGAGGTAATCAATCAACGATGGATACATGTTTCGACCATTGTTACGAAACGAGACAAAAAGTTTTCAGAATCTTCTTGAAACTTGTCCAACAATATCTTCGAAATACTCAATAATGTATTGCAAAACCATAATGTACATATAGATGTTACAAATTAAAGAACCAGTGTTATGGACCCTGTTGGGCACGCAACTTATGGGGGCTAGGAGAGAGGAATGTCAAGAAATGTCAAGTCGATTTTGTTTCTGACTTACGGTTATCATTTTCGGCACCCATCTTGCGGAGACTTTTCTCATATTCAAAGATTGTTTCAATATGGATTGAATACTTCCATACGAAATGCCCGTTTCTTGAATTAAGTGTCGGATTCGTATCGCTTAATACAATTTATCGACTTTCGCATCATTTTCTTGGGTGACAGACGTCGATGGACGGCCGTAACGATGTTCGTCTTCCATGCTCGTTCTCCCTACTCGAAATTGAGAAGCCAACCTTGCGACAGTGGAATACGGCGGAGCAGACTCTCCTAATGTTGCCTCCAAATCGCAATGAATCTCTGCGTCGTTACTTTTAAACAGAGGTATATAATAACGGCTCGCACTTCCTTTTTTTCGAGATTTTCGAGAACACGTTCCGACACGAAGCAAACAAACCTACATTCAGAAAAAACCTACATTTAGAAAAAAACAAAAGTGAATCGAAGATTTTTTTCTTTATATTATAAATATGTACTTATCTGAGCTATGCCTGCCAGAACTATTTTCTTAATGTTTATCATTACTTCATATAACGAAACTAGAGCATAAACCAGACTAAATACCTCACAAAATAGTAAATAAGAATCATATTTGTTTAGACGATCGTCTGGTGTAGTGGTTCGCGCTCCGGACTACAAAGCCAGCGGTAGCGGGTTCGAATCCCGTAAAGAGCAAATGTTTGTGTGATGAGCACGAGCATTTTTGTACCTAAGTCATGGATGTTGATAAAAGTATTTTGGGGGGTGGTGAGAGTGTGTGTGTGAGTGACATCTATCTCGCTACAGTATTTAACTTAAATACTTAATTAAACAATTTTAAAATACTTAAAATAACTAATTTAAGTATGTTTATCCGTTACCTATTCGCCATAATACAAGCTTTGCTTAGTTTGGGGCTAAATAATGGGCTTGTTTCCAAAAAAAATCGAAATAGTCCGTCAGTTGGATTAACAGAAAATATTGGACACGTAAGTATTTTTTCTTTTCTCAATCAAACATTAAAAGATGAAGATATAGCCTGGTAAAGTTTCGCGTAATTAAATTTATTTATTTTTGGATAATCTAACTGACGGACTTAATAGAATATTCTTTTTTTGACCCATGAAACTAGCTTATTGGTTTAATTGTGAAAAAGAAAAATTATTTCTATTTCAGAACTATAGCAGATCGCACATTCTTCAAAATATTCTAAAAAAAAAAACATGTCCTGTGTTAAATTTTTAAAAGGATAGTGGAGAAATAGAAGTATTGACAGTTTGAAATCTTTATTTATTGAAACAAAGGATAATTGTAGAAAAACAGTACATCAAAATAATAGCGAACATGGTGTTAATATTAAAATGGCATGACATTTCAGTTTACTGCTATATCGCAACCAATAAAAACATATACATTACAATTATGGTCTATTCATGACAATTACTTTGCTTTAAAAAGGAAATTCAACTTTATTTGCGGATAATCAATTTACTTTATTGAATATATTGACACAAATAAAGTCTAACGTGCAAAGTTAATGTGTGACCAAAAGATTACAAGATGGACTTAATGCTTATACTGATCAGCTAGATTTTAGTTCTGAGGCCCAATTCCCATAATTTACGTCATATTCATTTCCGACAATACCGATTTCGAGAGTTAATATTACTGAACCGGATCGAAACTAAATTGCCACTATTGTTTTCATACAGGAACAGGCTTCTGGGCACTTGCGCGTTGCGCTTGCGTAGGCGGTCGGTGCGACTGCAACCAGCCATAGAATCAAATAGCTTTTAGGGGTGGACTTGTTGGGGGTAGCTCAGACGTTCAGCGCAGGGTGTCATGGAGCGGCATTTCTGTAACAAAATAACAATTCATCATCGTCATCATCATTTATGTTAGCCTACTTCAGTTCACTGCTGGACCCCCAAGGAGTGCCAAAGAATATAATAGAATAGAATAATTTATTTCGCTTAAAAGTGGTACAAGGATGTTGAATTGGTTTAAGATCACACATTTCACCATAGTATGGCATGCGAAATACAATTTTAACTTGAATTTAAATTAATGAATTAGTACTTAAAATGTCACTTAACATACAATCAGTCATACATGCAAAATAAATAGGTTACATCTTGGATTTAAAAGAGTTAAAATATTCATCTACTGAGTAAAATCATTTTTCTATCAACCACCTTTTTAGCGTAACTTTAAATCTGTTTATTGGGAGTATTTTCATGTCATTTAACTAGTTGTAGATTTTTATAGACATACTAGCTGTTGCCCGAGACTTCGTCTGTGTGGTCTTTAGGGGTATGAAAAATAGATGTTGGCCGATTCTCAGACCTACTCAATATGCTCACAAAATTTCATGAGAATCGGTCAAGCCGTTTCGGAGGAGTACGGGAACGAACATTGTGACACGAGAATTTTATATATAAGACAATACGTGCTCCTACTGTAAAGGGTCGTAGTTTTGATGGTTAGAACCAGTTTGTTAGCATATCTTGTAAAGAGCACGATCTTCCGATTTTTTCATCCAGCAAATGCTCACAATCTTCCTAATGTCAACAGTCCTTTCAAGCTGAGAAAAATACGGCGGTTAATGCCGCAAAAAAACATTTCGACACTCTCAAGGGAATCAAAACTTATAGGGTAATTTTCGTTAACCCTTCGCGTGCCACTAAAAATGTTTTCCATTGTTTTCCATTATTTTTCCGGTCCACTACGGGTAAGTGGGACGCGAATCTGGATGTACTGGGCTGGGAGACGCCACTGGCAAAATGCACTATCTGGTACCTCGGATTACAAGAATGTTAATTCCCTTCAAATAGCGATATAATAATTGTGGTATTGACAGGTTAAACTGGAACTATGAAAAATATAATATTTCTAATTAAATTTTCTAATTAATTTGTAATTCAATTCTGCGAGATTCCTGAACTATTTATAATATCTAACTACACATTTGTCCTGATGACCTGGTAAAGGTTGCAGGAAGCCGCTGGATGCAGGCCGCTCCCAACTGCCTAATCTGGAAGTCACTGGGGGAGGCCTATATTCAGCAGTGGACGTCCTATGGCTGAAATGATGATGATGATGACAAATTTGCCCGGAACCACCACATCTATCTCGCCACATATAAAACTGACGTATCCTACATCGCGATATTAAAGTTATCGGAGCGATTGAACCATATATACAAGAACCCGACAAACAACCGTCGGGCAGTAGCCCTCCAGACACAACACCCGTCTGGTCGGAGGATCCTCCCTTTTCAATGGGGGATGAGGAACTTTACACCCTGTTCCTCTCACCCCCAAAAGCATTTACCCACCTCTCTGTAATCAGCCTCCGCCATTACCGGTGTTCTCATCTCCAAACTCCTAAGGGGCTCCTGCTCCATGTTATGGATCAACTTGTACACGTCAGAGTGTTGCAGGTGGTCGAGCGACACGGGCGGCTTTTCGTATTTCATGAAGTTGATCCTGCCACATAGATTTTATTATTAGAATTTAAAGGCTAAGCTAGTTTTTGAGTGAAGCGCAACATACAGAAGGCGTGAGCGGGACGGCGACGGGTCGGGTCGGGAGTACGGCGGGTATGTTAACATACGTTTAAATGCCATGGAGCACATACCCTATAGAGTAGAAATGTCACGATTTGTTAGACAAAATTTTCAGCCATATTTTAATCGTATCTCTGTTTTTGTATGGGCGAGTTTTTTTTATTTATTTACAATAGGTACACTAACAGGATACGGTCTTATACATGATAGAAATTAAAAAGAAAGAAAGAATCTGAGCTGGACCGTAACCCATAAACAGTGTACACAACATCGCTTCTACATATTATACTAATAAGACGGTAGGTAAAATTAAGTTTTGTAACCAAACAATTGGTATAAATTTAAAAACTTAAACTTAATTGACAGGACTTGTCATTTCATACTAAATGTAAGTGAAAAATCACTAACTAGTTTCGAAGAAAGATGGTTCGTATTACTACTCTGTAAGGTATCAGCTCGATGGCGCCAGCACACACCGACCGTACTCCCGACCCGACCCTTCGCCGTCTTGCACACGCCTTCTGTGTGTGTTACGCTTCATTGCTGTTAGCGTTTGACTTGAGTCTTTGACGTAAGTGATGATGAAGTGGAGAACACTAACTTATTATAGATGAAGTATTTAACTATATTAAGATACAAATTGTTTAAAAAAAACATGTTGTTTTTGCAATTACAATTTAAACTTTAAGTTGAAAATTGGTCAAGGAATCTTGACATTTTGTGATGGTTTGATAATCGACTATGATAATGGAAGCGAGAACGAATGTATTTCGAAAGACGAGAAGAGCCTGTGATATTGGTAACATTTACAAATGGAAATATAAAAAGGTACTGTTTTATTACCTAACTTCCTTTTAAGAGTTGATTTTACTGCTTCAATACAAATACTCTCTTTCAGGCCAACGTAAAAATAGCTAATCAGCTGTTGGGGTTGTATGAATAATCCCATAAAGAAAATTGATACTAAATTCATCAGTAGAATCACTTCCTCAAAAAAGTAAAAAAGACCTTATTCCTCTCTATGCCCCAAAAAATGGTGGACATTGGGAAGTCTTTAAAAACATTCTTTTAGTTCCTACAAACAGTCGAATATACTAGTGTGGTTGATTTATGATGTGATTATTATAATAATAAAACATTACTCTCCATGCTTCACTCACTTCGATAATTTTATTGTAATTAACAACATACATCTCTCGTAGGTTATGAAAGTCCACCAGGTGGCAGTTAGATTCTCTGGAATATTTGTAATAGTATTTCTAGGTATAGTTTTTAAAAATCGAATTACATAATTAAAAGTAATAAAAGAACAACTACTGACAACAAAATTAAATATTAATATTTGTTGTTTAACAATCACAACAAAAATATACAGGGTTATTTGTAAAACATCAACAACCCCCTAGGGACTGATTCTGGTGCTCAAATACAACAACTTTTTCTATGGGACCAACATTGAAATCTAAAAAAAATTTTCACTGCTCCATACAAACTGATGTTTTTTTGTAAAGGAGGACGGGCAAAAAATATTTGTCACCAACCCAAGAATGGCACCGTCGAAGGTATAAGTTTTTTTCCAATAAATAATGAAATGGTACATACCTATACAGCCTACAATAATATTTCGCATTCCCCCAGGGCCAAATCTCGTTCCACACCTCTATCTGCCACCGCGGACAAACATGCAAACAAGCAGACAAAAAACATGTCAAGCAAAAACAAGTTTGCAAGGTGAAAAGTTGAAATCATTTAAAACACATTAATGGGCTAGTTTCCTAAAAAAATCTAATTAGTCCGTCAGTTGGATCTACAGAAAATATTGGACACGTATTTTTTATTTTCTCAGTCAAACAAAAAATGATGAAGATATAAGCCGTTAAAGTTCCGCGTAACGTCACGCCTTGCGACACTTTTTAGCAAGGCGTGACGTCACGTGCTCACTTTGATGCGTTTTATCTTCGTCATTGTTTGTTTGATTGACAAAAGACAAAATATGGGTCCAATATTTTTTGATAATCTAACTGACGGACTAAATATAATAATCTTTGTTTGACCCAGGAAACTAGCCTATTGTTCATGAATTGCAACAACTATCTACGGAACAATAATGAACAACAGTACCCTGGTTTTTAAACGTGGATTGATTAGGTAAGAAATCGCCATACAAGTTGTTGAGAATACTAGATAAAGCCAAAAACCGTACTCTGTGCCAACCTATGCATACAAATGCTATGATGAAGTCAGAAATTATAAGTAATTTAAAAAAATTATATCATACAAGACGATTTTTCATAGAAATAAAAACAATAATTAACTTTATATATAATTAACTTCTGACTCTATTTATATGTATATGTTAGCACTTACGTGTCTATGATATCGGTCTTTTGTAACTTTTTGTGTAATTAATTAATAGGTGTACTTGCACAAACTTTAACTTAGGTTGTTTGATAAGTAGCATATTTATTTTAAGCCGTTGTATCTTATTTGGTATACAGGGTTATTTTTTAAATACCAACAATCCCATAGGGGCTGATTCCGGTGCTCAAATACAACAACTTTTTCTATGGAACCAACATCGGAATCGCAAATAAAATCACTTTTCCATACTAAGCCAACGACCTTTTAGATTTCAATGTTGATCCCATAGAAAAAGTCGTTGTATCAAATACAACGCGCCAGAATCAGTCCCTAGAGGGTTGTTGATGTTTTGAAATAACCCTGTATAGACCTCATCGTTCAAAATCCAGGATTAAATAAACACAACACATAGTTTAAAATGTAACTATACGAATTTACACAACGATATACATCTAATCCTCAATTTTTAATAATGTAACATATTGTAAATGATCTACATGTTTTTGCCATACCTTATTAACAACATAATTTATTTATTATAACAAATCAGACAACATACGAGTAAAATACATAATGTATGTTACAATTAGCTAAATACTAATGTACCTAGTTCTAAACGGAAACAATAAAACTTGTACATTTAAGACTTATGAACAAACGTGACATAAAATGGAAAGCCATTATATCAAAGGAGAATGAGCAACAATGTATGTACGATGAACTGTAATTAAACACTAACAATGCAGGTAGTTTGTAATTTTAATTTTGACAAGTGGTAAGTTTAAGTCGGTTGTTTATTTATTTAGTTAAATTTGAAAAATATACAATGATGATATACAATGACTTTGCACTTCTAGCTAATCGGAACTATTTGAATTTCGAATGTAATATTTTTTTAAACGTTGCAACCTTCTTCTTAGTAATAAAAAAAAAACAATTGGCGGGAAATGATGTCAATTGTTTTTCATCACACATCAAAGTTCTACGTACGTAACGAAAACGGAATTAGGTCGAAAAGATTTTAGAGCGATGATTTTTTTATGATTTTAAAAGTTCTCTCTCTCCGCAAGACTGTGCCACTCGTCTTCAAAATGCTTTTGGGAGAGAAGCACCTTGTTTGAGCACCGTGAGGCGATGATTTGCTGAATTTGAGAGAGGTTGAGTTTCTTTACATGACGAATTTCGTGAAGGGCGGCCTTTAACTGCCGTCTATGAAAATAATTACATACAACATACAACATTCTCTACCATAAATAATGTGGCTACTGTTAAGCGGCTAATTGAAGAAAACCTGCGGATTACCTATGAGACAATTCGAGGACTATTGGGGATTGGTATGAGCCAAATTCAGAAAATTTTACACGAAGAATTGAAAGTTCGGAAACTTTGCTGTCGTTGGATGCCTCATGAACTGACAGCGGAGCAGAAGCGGGCTCGCGTGGAATGCTGCTCACAGATGCTACTGAAGTACAACCACGGACATTATAATGCTGTATAAGACAATGTCACAGGAGAAGAAACGTGGATTTATTGTTTTGAACCCGAAAAAAAACAGCAATCTTGTGAATGGGTGTTTGAAAATGAGAACAGGCCAACAAAAGTGAGGCAGGCGAGAAGCGTTTTTTTCTCAGCTACGGGTCCCATCTGTACAATTCCACTTGAAGATCAAAAGAGTGTTAATGCCGTTAATGTATTCTACCATTTGTTTACCCTGGGTGTTAGAAAAAGTTCGCGAAAGACGACCCAAAAGCCGTGTTCTCCTACATCATGACAACTCTTCACACACGGCAAACAAAACAAAGTCATTTTTAGCTTTCGAAAAAGTACAACTCGTCACCCATTCTGCGCATAGCCCCGACCTAGCACCCTGTGATTTCTGTATTTTCCCCAAAATCAAAGATTTGATGAGAGGTTTTACTTTTACCAACTCCGAAGAGGCAGTGGTAGCGTTCAATCAGCACGTAGAAAACATGCCTTTCAGATCTGTGGTCCTCCTGTTTTAAAAAATGATTCGATCGTATGAAAAAATATTTAAAATGTAAAGGAGAGTATTTTGAAAAGTAATACACATAATATTTTGGTTATAACATATTGTTTTTTTAAGTTACGCAAAACTTATAGTGTGACCTACGTATAACACAGACTCATCAGTGGGTAGGTAAATCCTCTATTTATTTAGACGAAAACAACTCTGGTAACCCCGGGTTACCGACTTGAAATCAAATGTCGCTTGAAGCAAAGGCTTGAAAACGTTAACTGGAAGGACCATCAGATCGACAAATCACTAACTAGAAAGCTTGTTACATCAGACAAATCTCGAACGATCACAAGCTCCTTCAATAGCCCGAAAGATTATTATCTTGAAACATTAATACCCTCAAATCTAAACCCAAAAACCTTCGAGATAACGTTTTCGCCTATTTGCTATTCGATCAACAAACTACATTTGATTTTACCTACCAGGTTGGCAAATAAATGTTTTATTTTTTTCGTCCACTCTGCTCGTTCTCCGTGCTATTTGGTAGTATTACCTGCATGCAATTTTCTTTGCAAATATGAATGAGAATGTGTAAACGAGGTACTTAGTTTACTAAAATATTTACAAAATGATTGCCTAAGACAAGGTGCAATACAACGTTTTATTTTATTATATAGTTTTCGTTTTTCGTTTCCGCTAACGCCATCTTTATAAACATACGGTTTCCACTGAAAACCAGCCACCTACGCCATCGCACTTGCTAAGTGGATATATGGTAAGTAGCCAAAGCACTTGTTACAGAAATAAGAAACAACGACGATACCACAACACCCAGACGCGAGACAATATAGAAAAGTAATATTTCTACATTAACCAACCGATAATCTAATCCGGGACCGCAGAGATAACCACATTAAGTCCGGTATGCTCGCCTCTCGGCTACGGAAGTCGTTAGCAGAGACGTCTTTACCTATGGTGCAGGGGTGTGCGTTGCACACGGGCGCAGCGGTCCTAGGGGACGCTCGCTACTTGTACCCATTCCATTTGACCACGCGCTTACTAGGGGGCGCGATGTTTGCACACGGGCACTACATGGGCTAAAGACGCCTCTGGTCGTTATTAGACTTACTTTACAGTTTTTACAAATATGTTACACGTTGCAGACAAATTATGCATGTGTTTATTATGTACATGTATATGGCATGCATGTAAGCCTGTGTATGACAAACCTCTCATCATATGGCAGTATGTCGCTTTCGTATGACCTACAACATTATAAATGCATGTGAACATGGCGAATGGTTGAAAAAACATTAAAATGGTTGAAATTAATAAAAATTGTATCTTGATCACAAATTAGAACAGTGATATCAATGACAATGATAAAGGCATTTATATAATCAAATACAAAATAAAACTAAAAAATGAATAAAAAATCTAAAACAATTATTTTAAAGTATGCTCTTACGTTTTCTAAAACTATTTTTAAAGAGAATCTTTTAAGTCAGCGCAAAACATCGTAATACCACATTTAACACGTTAAAGGACAGTCCGTCAGACGCCTGAACCATTATTATTACAATAAAAAAATAAAAAAATAGACAAATAAATTGAAACGTTGACACATTAAACATGTTTCGATAATAGTGACATACTTAATAAACTAACTTTGTCGGCGAACTTCGTACCCTTTCATACTTTTTTTTCTTGAATTATTCCGATGTTTTAATAGTTATTCGTGGTGGATATGATTTCAACAAATCACAGATCATAAACATCGGTCTAGCCGTTCTTGATTTATAAATGGTGTCACTAACCCGACTTTGTTTTATATAAATTTTATTAAAAAAAATAAAACCGACTTCAAAACACTGAAATGCTAAAAATAATCCTAACACTTAAGTACCTAATCAGTTACTTTTGGAGTCGGTGCCAGCCGATGAGAGATTCAATGTTTTTGTTTGCACCGACTCCAAAAGTAACTGATTAGGTACTTAAGTGTTAGGATTATTTTTAGCATTTCAGTGTTTTGAAGTCGGTTTTATTTTTTTAAATAAAATTTACTTATTTCATCTATTTTTAGTGATAAATCCTAATCTAACTGCTGAACACCGATTTCATCCCCTATTTTCCTACCCTTAGGGGTATTTTTTATTTTTTAAACTTTTATCATAGCATCTTTGAAGTATAAGCTATTCAATAAAACAAAAATCATCAAAATCGGCTCATATTTGTCGAAGATAGGTAACAAGAACCACAACCAAAATATTATCTGGGTATATATTTGTTGATTTTCTCAAAAAGTTCTAAATCAATTTCGATAAAATTTATATGGGACCACCTCTGAAGTAGGATCTACCAAACAAAAAAAGAATCATTAAAATCAATTCATAATTGGCGGAGTAATCGCGTAACAAATATACAAAAAAAAAAAAAAAAAACATACAGTCGAATTGAGAACCTCCTCCTTTTTTGAAGTCGGTTGGTAAGTTTTATCATGAATAAAACCTACTGGAACTAGGCGTTAGGAGAAATAGAAGTAACTATTGGTATCTTTACGAACTTGGCGATTGCTTGATCCGTGACTGTTTTGCTGCTGTATAAGCCTTTTAGCAACTACCTCGCGCAGTTACCTTCTTGTGATAAACTGGACTGGCTATTGTCAAATTAAATTCGTGCCTGTTTGATTATCGCCATTTTGGTGCTGTAGGCTACTGCACAAGGGGGCGTTCAAGTATTACGTAACGCAATATGGGGGGAAGGGGGTCTTTTAAAACGTTACAAGGGCGGGAGGGGGGTTGAAACAACACGTTACGTAAATTTTTTTTTTCCTATAAAAAAACTAGGGAATTAAATTTTACTGGGAACTAGGTATTTTGCGCAACATAATTTTGCCCTTTATGTTTAAGTTTTAAGAACAAAGAGGGGGGAGGGGGGAGAGAAAAACGTTACCACGCGTTACATAGGGGGGAGGGAGGGTCTAAAATCTTCAAAAACTGTGTTACGTAATACTTGAACGTCCCCCAAGCAGATGTGAGCGTACAGGTCAGTGATCACAAATAAAGAATTGAATTGAACTGTCCTTCAACGTGTTAACATAGAACAGTACCCCTTAGTTTTCCCTTGGATTAGTTCAGCTTGAGCACTCAAGGTTTCGGCTATGAACTGCTCATTGTAGGCATCCGCCGGCTTCCTCCATTTTCGACCCCCTGGCAAGACCAGTGGTCTGGCCTGTGGTACTGCAGGCCCAAACACGGGCTTAGGTTTGCCCACGCGTGGGGTCGGACGCTGTTTCACTTGGCGAGACTCTTGTTCCAGCTTCATTTGTTCCATCATTTCCTGATTTTAGTCGGGTCAAATAGAAGTGTTACACTTAAATAATAATGGGTAATATTATTCTTATGAAACTACATAAATAAAGCGAAAACCATTGCATTCGATCTGTATCCGCTCTAGAGACGTATTTTTAAAACATTAGAAAATAATCTTTAGTTCGAATAAATCCTTAATGTTGTGCCCAACAGGGTCTATAATAATCTATTTTATGTACCTATGTAACATTAAAGAATGCAATAAATATATTGAATTGAATTGAATCGAACACGAAAATAATTCGTGTGTGAAATTAATTTCTATTGCTTACGATTCTACGCATTTTTGAATCACTAGAATTATGTGTTGCTATTAAATTAAAATCATGGTAAGTACTATTTTCGTTTCACGCAGAAAACTGTCTAATAGGTTAATCTAAGCTAACCTACCTTTTTCTGCTTCTCAATTCTTCGCTGCTCTTCCAACATTTCTTCCTCTTCTTTCCTCAACTTCTCCCGCTCTTCCTGAGTGAGGCTCGGCTTGGTATCTTCAACTACTTCCACAATGGTGGGCTGCTCGTATTGTTCGTCATTTTGATTTTGTTCTTCTTGTACATTGTTAGTTTCTTCTTCAATGGTTTCACAATTATTTTCTGTAACTAAATTAAATAAGTTATGCATTAATCTGCTTATCTCTTGCAAAGTTGCATGCATTTGTAGTCTTACAAATACTATACAGGGTTACATTCAGAATCAGTAACTAAATCGATCCACGTAAAAAACACACAAAATTTTTATTTCATTTTTAATTCTTCTATTCTACATTTAAAAATAGAAGACGTAGAAACCAATAAAACCAATAAAAACCAATAAAACCAATTTATTTCTGCAAATAGGCCTAAATTAAGCTCTTTTACACGTCCCAATTTTTTTTTACCCTACCAAAGCGATGAAAATTTACGATTACTATTTGCTAATTCTCCTTGTTATTCAAGAATTCTTGAAGAGAATAGAATGCACGTGAGACAACCACTTGTGCAACGTCTTTTTAAATTTATTAAAGTTACTATTACTATTGACTATTTTAGCTTTAGCTTACCTATCGGCTATGGATTGCCTTACCTTCAACATATTCATGGGACTCCGACTGCATTTGTGTGTGGGACTGAGTCTCAGAAACCGCGGTTATTTGTTGCGTTTCCTAAAACGAATTGAATGGGACGAATATTAAATTTAAGGAAATCGATTAACGCATAGACGAGACGATCATCTTGGTCAAGTATTATGCTTAACGGAATACAAAGTTAGGTTACCGAATTACTAACGTTTAATCAGAAGCATCTCCGTGCTTCACGTTAAAAGTTGGTTCCGGCGAAATTTCGATGGATAAATATACTAAATACAGGGTTACATTGCAAAGGGGTGCCAAATCTTCAGGAGTGGCTCAGAATCAGTAACTTAATCAAACTATGGAAAAACAAAAAAAAAAATTTCACATTTAATTATTCCTAACCGCTATTAAAAATCATAGGCGTGGCGCATTTAACTCATTCATGAATAAATTGCACCGTATGTGCACTGGGTAAGGTCCTTGTTGGCGCAGTACCTACGCCTCTAATAATAGGCCGCGCGGCTTTCGTAGTCTCGTTATTGACTTTATTTTCGGATATTTTGCAAGTATCTATCTCTTTCTTCTTCTCTTTATCTATTTTTTTTCGTAAAATACGATTATTAAAAATAATAACGAATAAGGCGCTTCTTTATAATATTCCCTAGATCTTATATTTTAAATTTGGCACCCCTTTGCAATGTAACCCTGTATACTTTTTTAAAGTAGTGTTCAAAATGGGTTGTTGTCCGAGTTTAAATTAGTATTTATGATTTCGACTCGGTCAACAACTTGGTATCTTAATTTCTTTTAATGAACAAGTTTGTATACTACAAGTTATTAGCGATGCTTTATGCTCTGTAGCACCCAAACGTTATCATGTAGTGTGTATACAATTTGGTTGTCAATCTGGTCCTAAATTTCTAACCATTCGTTGTAATACTAACCATCGATTGTCAACTGTCGTATATACCAAATAAATAAAATAAAATAAAATAAAGCCGTAAAGCCTGTCAGAGGCCCTAAGGCAGCTCAATTACATCTGACAGTAACCGACCTAAACTTCTCTCCACTGCACCGCACTGGGCCCGCGTGGTGCAGTATGGCCATTTCCACGTGTTTCCTTTGGGAGCTCCCTATAGACTGCTCAGACCTGACCCCTTTGACCACCCTTTTTCCATCTGTATTTACCCCCACGTGTCAATCCACTGCCGATCTTTTAAACAAGCCATCGGCCGTCAGTTCTACGTGCTATTTCAGCTATGTGCCCCGCCGCCTACTGCCACTTTAACTTGCTAATCCGTTGGGCTATGTCAACGACTTTTGTTCTTTCACGGATCTCCTCATTTCTGATTCGAGATCGCAAAGAAACACCGAGCATAGCCCTTTTCATAGCACGCTGTGCAGTTCAACCTTGAGCTGTCTTTTATGGCCTATAGTGAGAGATCAGGTCCAATTTTGAAAAGGCGGTCAATCGTCGAATCTAGTTCGACTTGGCAGTGTTTGGGAAACTGTAAAACGTCTTTTTGTCCAAAATGCATCAGTGTCTAAAGACGAAAGTCTACAACCAGTGTTTGCTACTATTGACGACATATGAAACTGAATAACTAAAATCCCACTGCAGGGCACAGGCCTCACCTCAACTGTGAGGTGGTGTGTCCCATACTCCACCACGCGCGGGCCTAGTGCGGTGAAGGGGTGTTGTAAGGCCAGTGACGTAACCTTACTGACAGATGTTACTAAGCCGCCCTAAGGCCTCTGACTAGGCTTCACAAATCGTATTAAGCGATATTAGCCAGGCCCAACTTTTGACGTGCCTTCCGAAACACGGAGATGCATGATAAATGTCACTAAATATGGTTGGAATGGTCACCCATCCAATCACAACCGCGGCTGGCTCAACTTTGGTATTCAGTACCAAAGCACTGCCGCCACTGAGCTATAAGCACCTCACTGAATAACTAAATAAATAAATTTGAATTTAGGGTTACCTACTTTACTAAGTGGGATTCAGAAATCGTGTAGGCCATACCTGCTGACTCAGATGGCTGAGCTGCCGACTGACCAGATCGAGGGTCTGTTGGATGACGCCTGGAAGCTGCGCCAGTGCTGCCACCTGCGCGCGCATTTGGGCTAACTGTTGTTCCATACTGGCGTTTGGATCTGAAACCATATTTGAGACCATCAAAAAATTTACATCATCATCAACATCGTTTCAGCTAATAGGACGTCCACTGCTCCTCCCCCAGTGACTTCCAGATTGGCCGGTTGGAAGCGGCCCAAATCCAGGGGCTTCTTTACAAAATTGATATACTTTTCACGAAAGTAATAGTTAAATATAAAAATAAATAAATATTGGACAATATCACATTATTAGCCCCAATAGCCCCAAACTAAGCAAAGCTTATACTATGGCGACTAGATGACGGATAAACATACTTAAACATCCAAGACATGGGTATAAATGCTCGTGCTCAACACACAAACATTTGCTCCTTACGGGATTCAAAACCGCAACCGCTCGCTTTATAATCTGGAGCACTCCACTACACCATACAGTCATCAATACTTACCAACCATGCTTTGCACACCCATCATCAGTTGTTCAGCTAATCTGTTCTGCTCCATCTCTTCGACAACCTGGTTGGTCTCTTCCACCACCGCCTCTAAGTCCAACTCCTCGGGTTCCTCTGTCTCTTCTAGCTGGTACTCTGATTCTTCTACCACTGGAGAGGGGGCGAGCTCCTCTTTCGGCTTAGGAGGGGGAAGCGGGATCCCTACGGAACGAATTGTAATTTTAGAGACTTGTTTCACTTGTTTATGTCAAGCTAATCACCGGAATTATGCCCAGTTTGAAGCTAGGCAAAAAATGGATATAAACTGCTTCGTCAACAGCCTGAAGGTTGTCTGAAAGACATCGCTATTAGCGATAAGACCGCCTAAATAGTGCGTCTTTCTGTAACAATCATATGCAATTTAATTTGTATGGGTGTGCAATAAAAAGTATCTATCTCCCTATGAGACAATTTTTTATAGGGCCGGAAAATCTTGCCGTTTCCCAGATGCAACCAAAAAATGGGGCTACAAGGGGCATTAAATCGCAACTGTGAGTCACGTGACCGTAATATAATATAACCCGATTATTTATAAATTCTTAAATTTTTCGTCTCTTGTAGCTTTAGATTTTATGACCACCTACCTAGGTAACTCATTGTTATGGAAGACCTTTTATTACACGATTGCATACAACGCATATTGTAGCGTGAGTAAATTCTTTACTCAATTGTTTATGTAAGTGTGATTTTTTCATTGTGTTCTATAATTTTTGTTCACGTTTAATTACTATACATGCACACATCATTAACCACGTACCCTATAGAGTAGAAATGTCATTTAGTATGTTCTACAAAAATCCGCCATTTTTTATTGTGACTGCACTGTTTTAGTCTGGGCGAGAGTTGGCAGATCTTATCTGTCAGTTCATTCTAAATGTAAGTGAAAAAATAACAAACGTGTTTCGGAGAAAGATGGTCTATAGTATGTGTTAGATGTCACAAATTAATCATAAATAATTTGATTACAATATCGAAAACTGTTTTCTTGCTTTTACAATTATGAAGAAATATTTACTTATTTGGCTATACCAAAATGTATTTAAGAAACTGTCGTTTTTAAGGTAACAGAACCTTATTTATCAAAATTCATCTCAGTTTTATTTTATTTGTAGCTCTACGACTCATTCGTTTTGCCTGCGCGCTACCACAGAATATATAATAGTAACGGGCGCAAACTACTTGCTACGAAACACTACGAGTAGGTGCTATAATAAACCGTAGCCTACGTAATACGCGCTACGAAGAATGGTTTAATTAGCCGAAACTAGCCAATTTTAACATAAGCATTTAAATGCTTTAAGTAAGTTTGGTATTATCATTTTAAAAAAACACATTTTTATACAAATCGTATTCTGAGAATTAAGTTTTGTATGAAAATAAAAAAATGCAATAGCTTTTTACACAATAGTTTCCTGGTCAAAAAAATATTATTCTATTTAGTCCGTCAGTTAGATTATCAAAAAATATTGGACCCATATTTTGGCTTTTGTCAATCAAACAAAAAATGACGAAGATAAAGCGCATCAAAGTGAGCACGTGACGTCACGCGGAACTTTAACGGGCTATATATTCATCATTTTTTGTTTGATTGAGAAAAGAAAAAATACGTGTCCAATATTTTCTGGTAATCCAACTGACGGACTAATTAGATTTTTTTAGGAAACTAGCCTATTGTATACTGTTTTTTGCGAAAAAAAAAAACGTTTTATTTGCTGAGATGAGAGATTAAGTGAGATGCGGCTTAGCTATCTGACAATTTTATCTAAGTAAGTTTAATTTATAAGGATCATACTGCAATAAAAAAATTCGCCATAACATCATAAAAAGTGTAGGTATTATTTTTTAAAACTGACTAGATAGTAAATTCTCACAATTTACAAAAAAAAATATCTCGAAAACTACGAAAATTCGGCTAACACATGGGTATATTTGGATAGCCCTGTATGTAACAAAGCAAAAAAAAAATTTGGGCGTCACTTTTTAGACCAACATGTATAACAGAAAAATCTGCTGTGCACTTTTATTGTATGGTTTAATGTATGTGTTTGGTGTGCCTTAATAATAAAAATTATATCCCGGCAACCAGTCCATCAAATCGCTGTCCATAGACCCGGTATAGTTTCCATCTTTTCTGCAATAGTCCTTGCACCTAGCGGGTGCTGTCTTTGGCTGTATCTTCTCAATAGTACAGGCAGAGATAGTATCCGCTAAGTGTACATATCCCAACTCATTATCGTATCTCAAAGGGGCCTCTTCGTGTTGGATCTGTATCCCCACGAACGCCTTCCAAAAGGACCGGCCTTTGTGCCGTGATTTCCCGTAGGAGAGATGCAATAATAAAAATAAAATAAAGTCAACTTTCGACACAGTCAAACTATCGATAGTTCGGCAAAACGAATTCCCATCACCTGTCTCCTCTAAATCGGGTACTTCGCTTTCTGGCAGAGGGTCAACAGCTTCGAAGAACTCCGGCAACTCTTCTGGTATTAGAATCGGGTCCTCAACGGCTACGGGATGTGGCGGCGGTTCGTGGAGTGCTCTCTCCTCCCACGGGAGAGGGCCGGTTTCGAAGTCCTGGATGGAATGAATGGTGTGATTATGGAATGGGATGGATATGTGGAAATACAAACATGTGGTGTTTGATATGGTTTTACTGACTTCATAATTGTGGTAGTGAAACTGTGTCCATCGTTGTCTTTACCGAAAGAGATGACAGTGTCGAAGAAGCGTTAAAAAATCAGCTCAAAATAATAGTAATCAATAATTTAATCAAAAATCCTTTTTTAACTCTACAGTACACGCGCTACATAAGTTAGCTTAGGACATTTTTTGACGTCATAACTTCGCGAAATCTTCCGATTTATTCTTATGGATCGAGCTAAGCTCAGATTGGCTATCGCTGCAGCCCCTTAGTATCACACTAGAAACACGCAGATATGTGAGAATTAAAGCCTAAAGTTATTGGTCTACGAATTTAAGTGAGATCGAAGCACAAAAAGTCTTGTATAAATGATGCAAGTGGATATATACTGATCACCGGGTAGTGATCAGTGATATACATATAAGGTGCTTTAAAAATATCTGCCACTGCTGAAATGGGTGAAAGTATTCCTTGTATAGATTACGATAGTAAAGAAATTTTATGTCTAGAACATCATTAAATTTTTTCATTAAAAATAGTACTTATTAATTAATGCCTAGGCTTTATTTAGTCTCAAACCGTCCACACTCATCTAACCAGCCCGCTTGCACTACGTCCCACGTGCTGCGGTTACGAATTCGTTCATGTTACCACCAAAATGCTAACGTGCTGTCTTTTACTGTCTTTTCTCAAACAATTATAACCGATCCGGGGCACGTAATTCCTTCACTATCGTAATCTACATAAGCAATACTTTCACCAATTTCAGCCGTGGCAGATATTTTTAAAGCACCATATATGATCATAATATGTGCAGAATATGGCAAAATTAACTGATATTCTATAAAAAAGAGCATTGTAAGCGAAGTTTGAACGCATACTAGTAGGTAAACATTGTTGATTTTACATTATACTTCTAAGTTTTGTTGATCTTCATTACTTTTTAAAGAAGTAAGTGATTATTTCATCTTCTTTTGGGTTAATTGAAGTCTATTTATGTATATTTACAAGTTTTTTTTTCTTAGAACTTATTCTTAACTTACTTTTTATATACCTAGCCCACGAGAGCAATCATACATGTCCTTTTCAAGACGTGTGTACCCTAGTGTTAATTAAATTAGTTTATTAATTGTAATATAATTGCTGATAGGCATTTGTGTAAAAAGAAATACCAAAATTGTTTTTAATGTTAGCCAATCAAAATTTTACCGAATGTCATCAATGTAGTGGTAAATGTCAACTGAAATCTTTATGATAAATGTGTTGTGCTTATGTTAAAGTGCTTGCAAAGTAAATGGTGCTTGAAATATTATAAATGTGTGGTATTTTTGATTATGCTTGAAGTGTTTTACAAATACAAACAGTGAATCCGTTTTACAGTGAAGCTATATACATTTGCCTACCTTGCATGTCTATAATAGGCTAGTTTCCTGGGTCAAAAAGATTATTCTATTTAGTCCGTCAGTTAGATTATCAAAAAATATTGGACCCGTATTTTGTCTTGTCAATCAAACAAAGAATGACGAAGATAAAGCGTATTAAAGTTTGGGAATGGGTGCACGTGACGTCACGCCTTGCTAAAAAGTGTCGTGGAACTATAACGGGCTATATCTTCGTCTGTTTTTGTTTAATTAAGAAAAGAAAAAATACGTGTCCAATATTTTCTGTTAATCCAACTGACGGACTAATTAGTTTTTTTTAAGAAACTAGCCCATTTCACTGTTTTAGAGAAAAATCAAGTCTCTAAATACTAAATAAGTCTTACACAGGACGTTCTATGTCAAGTATTACTTATAAAAAAATTTTTTTTTTTTAAACAATTTAATAAAGATTAAAATACTCAATCAGTTACTTTTATTAGAGCTCCAGATACTACAAGGGTAGCATACATTATTTAGTTTAGAAATATATAAAAAAAATGTTTAATAGGTAGGTAAAATTACAATTACTAACAATATAATAAGGACAATTAGAATAAAACAAACATCAACGGCTTACTATAAAAACATTTCCTTTAGACCACCATAAGTATTTAGATAAAAGGAAAATGGTTAAAATTCGTTAAAAAGATGCGAGGTAGACGTATTACAAAAAAAATTGTGGATGCCAAAATAATATTGCATTTTATAATTCGAGACAGCCAAAAAAAGATTATTTCACTAAAAAAATATCAAAAAACGAGAAAAATTGAGAAGCACGGGCAACATTAAATGTTATCTCAGATGGCGCCAGTGTGTTTGGTCTTGTTTCATCTTGATTGGAAACTACGTTAACTATTTACCGTGTTCCTAAAGACGCATTAAATTTGGCCTTTTATTCAGATCATTAAATTGGTCATTATTCATCATTACGGACAAAATATTTTTTTAATGTATGTAAGTTACATTATAATTTTTTTACCTAAGCAATAATTGCAAATTAAATCTGACAGGTAATTTGAATGATTTGACAGCACATAAATCCGATAAGGTGCCTTGTGGAGACGGCCGTAAAGAATACACTTCCCCACCGCCAACAGGAGGCGTGTCGTAAGAGGTGACTAATTCCTGTAGTACGAGACGGGCAGCAGCGTCTTTGTGCGAAATCTTATAAAAAACTGCGCTCACCAACCCGCTTGCCAAGCGTGGCGAGTATTGGCAATCCCCCTGATGATAAGTCATTAGGGGAGGCCTTTGTTCAGCAGTGGACGTCCTATGGCTGAAATGATGATGATGATGAAATCCAATAAAGATACTTTTTCACAGTACAGTCGAGATCAAAAGCAACTTAGTATCAGATTTTTTCAAAAGAATCGTCAGAAACTGCGGTCTCAAGTCAGTCGATGCAAGGACAACTTGTGTAGGTCTACACTGATACAACTAACAACAGATGCGAGTGCGGATCCTCGCCCCAAACAATGGCCTATCTTCTGTCCTGTCCCGCGTGTCCACCACCTGCTCACGCCAAGGCCTACTTCACGCCACTGCAAGCGCTGTCCGCGTGGCGGAGTATTGAACACACAAATTTTAGTTGCCTTCGACACGAGAAGAAGAAGAAGAAAAGAATCGTGTTGCAAAACACATCGCAATAGTTGACAAGTTTTTTTTTATCTTTTATTTATTATATTTAATTTAATATTAGACGTAAGAACTATGTTACTAACACTATGGATCTAAAGTTATCCGAAATAAATAAAATTTGTTTTTGAATTTAATATGCCAGCTCCAGCTGGCATAATAAAAAATTAAAATCTGACAAAATTAAACAAGTTATGTTATTATGACATTTAAAAGTCAGTACTTTTGAAAATTGATTTTTGATCAGCTTTTTTTGATGCTGACTGTACAACTAGATTTAATTAAATAAAATAAAATTACGAATAACTTAAAAACTAAGCTTTATAATGTACTACTTCCTTTGTAAGATATTTTTAGTAAAAGTTATAAAGCACTTTGCAAAGTTAATTTCTATCTTCAGGAACACGGTGATAGTTAACAAGTCCAAGATTTAAATTAAATTAGGATTATAGGAATACTTAATATGTATTAAATAAACAATTTAAGGTTTTTAGTAAAACATTTATTTACTTATAAATAACATTCCCTGTTAATTCTATTAAATAACATAAGGTTTAAACAATTAACCTAAAAATGGTTAAACTTTAAGTTAAAAGGTCCCATTTCACCACAGATAATGTACAATTTTAAATCTTTAGCTGTCAAAACTAATTCCAATCGTAGGAGACAATTTACAGAGTTACATTTTTTCTATTTAGTTCGAGTTGTTTCACCTTATATTCAAGTTATACAGGGTGAAATAAGACCCTAATTTAGCAAATTACCTCGGGCTTGTAATCTGGGGCAACTTTCGGCTTCGGTTGCTTCACAATTTTCACTTTATAAGGTTCCTGTAAGAAAAAAAGAATAATTAATTAAGTCAGTAAAAAAACCGACTAATTAGGTAAAAAGAGGTTGATAAACACTACTGTCGAACATAGCCTATAGAGCAGAGAGGGAAGAATAAACTATAAAAAAAGGGTTTTCGTTTGCACCGACTCCAAAAGTAACTGAGATTAGGTACCTACTTATATGTTGATGTTATTTTTAGCTTTTCAGTTTTTTGAAGTCAGTTTACCTTTTTTTAATAAAATTAATTTATTTCATCTATTTTTAGTGATACATCCTCAACAAAACGAATCAATTGAGTGCAAACTTAAGTTAACGGCTGAACACCGATTTCATCCCTTATTTTTCCCACCTTAGAGGTAAAATTTTTCCAAAAAATTTTCAATATACCATCTTTAAAGTATAAGCTAATCGACAAAGAAAGAATCATCAAAATCGGTTTACAAATGCCGAAGATATTGGGCAACATAGGTACAAAATCAGTTGGCACGCTATGGAGTTCATGCAATGTTTGATGATTTTCTTATAGATCCCATCATCAGAACTTGATCAAATTTATATGGGACCATTCCGAAAGTATTCCCTTTCGAACAAAAAAAGAAGTATCTAAATCGGTTATCCTGGTAACGAATGATCGCTGAACATACATAAAAAAAAACAAAGATACTGACGAATTGAGAACCTCCTCCTTTTTTGAAGTCGGTTAAAAAAGAAAGATAGACTTTTAACTTTGAATATATTTTGTCGACTAGCTGATGCGTTCGCGTGGTCATTACAAAACCATAGATACTCAAAAGTAATGACCACGCGAACGAAATCGCGGGCAACAGCTAGTGTTACATTTTTTTTCTACTAAACAGCGACATCTAACGGTAAAAAGCGTCATCTGTATTGACAGTTATCTTGCATCCTTCGGAAATCGTAAATTTTTCAGGGATAAAAATTATCCTATCTTTTATTTCAGACATATTATGTTTATTATATTTCTGTGTCAAATTTTATCTAGATCAGTTCAGCCGTTCTGGCATGACATCCATGCCAGAACGGCTGAACTGATCTAGATCTGATCAATGATGTTTAAATGACATCGAAACTCTTATGTTAATAATTTAAGGCGACGGGTAAGGCAAGTGACCTTGAGCATTAAGCGTCGACTAATGCGACTTCTATTACGTGCCTAAGATAATACAAATGCTTCTCGCAGACTAACCATCCATCCTTGCGCTCCTGTGCAAATAGATTATCATTGCGAGCAAAATATCCGCTCATGGAAAAGTAGGCGCTAAGAGTAAAATCTTAATTTGTTGACTATTTGAAAAAAAAAAACTTCACCCTAAAGGCACAAATGTTATAAATAACTAAACCAACTTTGAAGCTAAACAAAAACGTCGTTTAAAATATAAATGTGTACAAGCTCGCGATATTGGCGGTACTTTGAAATATTTTTTTGTGTTAATGGAAAATAATAACTAGTATTTAGATACATCAGGAAAAACTTCAACATATAAGTTACATGATATATTAATTTCCGCATCCTATATCCAGTATTTTCGCCAGAAAACCTCTCCAAAAACACCTCTTTTACGTGTATTCTCCTTACTAATAGTTTTATATTCAGAGATAGACAATCGTTACATCCCCTGTTTAACAATTACAATTTGACAGAAGGCCGCTAAGGACGACGATATACGAAAAACCGGACAAGTGCAAATCGCACTCGCTCACCAAAGGTTCCGTACAAATTATTACAGTATGTAAAACAACAGAGGGCGTTCGTTCCCTTCGGCCAGTTTATCTGCATCATTAATAGATTAAAATTTTTTTTTTTCAAAAAAATTGGTTGTTTGTAAAGTAGGTTTCCGATCGAGATGTTTACGTGATAACGTCTTATTGGTGATATAAGTTTTTGGGAAGTAAGGAATTAATGAAGATAACAATTTTTTCAAATTTTAAATTACATCTATCGTTTTATTCACACTTTTGATGATAAATTTCGGGTGTAAAATGACAAGTTTACTTATTCGACTATGATATACATTTTTCTTCATACATTATATGAATATAATTATAATTATATTATATTATTTATTTATTTTGTTTCACTGTTAAATATTCAACGAAAACTTAACCGCACGAGAAAATCTCCATTCGTTTGTATGCCGCTAGAGTGAGAGAGACGGAAGATCGGTCCACTCACTCGAACGCTATGCCAGCCTCCGCTCGTGAGGATTCCGCGTGACAAGTTTCACGGAATGACTGGCAGCGCTCGAGATGAGACGGGAGATCGGTCAGTCTCTCTCTCGTTATACCTGCGATCGCGCTCGTGAGGTTTTGGTGTGACACAAGTTTCTGAACATGTCACCCGACTAAAACGATTTTAAAGACGTTATCACGTCAATAAGCATAAAAAATAACAAAATCCAAAAAAAACGAAACGCCTGTACTAAACCAAAATTATAAAAAAGCGCAAATTGGCAACGTCGCTTTTCTATCTTGCTCACACGGTAAGAATCAGATCAGAAGATCAGACATTCATTACTTTTTTATGAAACTTTTTTAAATTTTTTTGATGTATAGACGCTATCACGGATTAAAGGAAATGCCTTTGGTTAGTTAACATACTGTATATCAGGTGCTTTAAAAATTCCTTCCACGGCTGAAATGGGTAAAAGTATTGCTTATGTAGATTACGATAGAGGAATTACGTGCCCCGGATCGGTTATAATTGTTTGAGAAAAGACAGTAAAAGACAGCAACGTTAGCATTTTGGCGGTAACATGAACGAATTCGCAACCGCAGCGCGCGGGACGTAGTGCAAGCGGGCTGGTTATATGAGTGAGGACGGTTTGAGACTAAATAAAGCCTCATTAATTAATACTATTTTTAATGAAAAAAATTAATGATGTTCTAGACATAAAATTTCTTTACTATCGTAATCTATATAAGCAATACTTTTACCCATTTCAGCCGTTGCAGTTATTTATGAAGCACCTTAAATAGTTCAGGAATAGTTTAATTACAAAATGTAATAACGAATGTATAGTTCCAGATTTTTCCGTTACTTGATAAGACGATATTAGTTGCCAAAATACATAGTTAAAGGTCTAAGGACAGTACCCGGAAGAATTTATAAAAATTTGAATTTTTTGAGTGTTGAAATATATTTTTGCGGCATAACGGCCGTATCTATTTTTCACTTTAACTTCGAAGTTCGATTTTTTCACAACTTCAACGGACTGTAGACCAGCCCCCCTAGCATGAGCACCAAAACACGATATGATATAGCGATATACCGACACCAACTGTAAAAAATTTTTTAAAAAATACGGTTTTATTTTTTTTAATAAAATTTACTTATTTCATCAATTTTTTGTAATAAATCCTAATCTAACTGCTGAACACCGGTTTCATCCCCTATTTTCCTACCCTTAGGGGTGATTTTTATTTTGCAAACTTTTATCATATTATCTTTGAAGTATAAGCTATTCAATAAAACAAAAATCATCAAAATCGGCTCATATTTGTCGAAGATAGGTAACAAGAACCACAACCAAAATATTATCTGGGTATATATTTGTTGATTTTCTCAAAAAGTTCTAAATCAATTTCGATAAAATGTATATGGGACCACCTCTGAAGTATGATCTACCAAACAAAAAAAGAATCATTAAAATCGATTCATAATTGGCGGAGTAATCGCGTGACAAACATACAAAAAAAAAAAAACATACAGTCGAATTGAGAACCTCCTCCTTTTTTGAAGTCGGTTGAAAATATAATAGATAAAGCCACCGCCGCCGTGCCGGTGTAGTCACATGTTATGATCGCTGTTTTGAAAAAATTTTACATGGCGGCTATTCGCTATGTGCAAAGTTGGTGGGGGCCGACAAATCGATCGCAGCGCGCAATGTAGCAGAAATGTGAAAAAACTCTGGACTGTCATGTGTCAAATTGATATATTTCCATAGAATTCCATACTAATGTTATTAAGTATTTTTAAGTGAAAACGTTAAAATTCGCGATATGGGTCATACGTGTTCTGTTGTAAAGTGTAGAAACAATGGGAAAAACATTTCGTACATGTTTTATTGTTTCCAACATCAAGATGGAAATTGGAGCAAAGAAATAAATGGATAGCTGCAGCTGTGAAAAGAAAAAAGTTTGTAGGGAGTTTGTGTCACAGATGAGAGGTCTTATGATCACAGCTCTTATTAGGTAGCTTTGTCCGTTGGTTCTGAGCTCTTCAAAATCTCTTACAAGCTGTACAAATACTATTTTTTCCCTTTTTGCACATTTTAAGGTTGGAAAGTTATATCATGTTGTATTGATTCAAATCCCGTAGGTATTATAAAATTCGTATTTTAGTTCAAGTAAAAAAACCACTTACTATAATATGCGCAAACTTTTTAGATATTTATCTAATTTCGAAGAAAAACAATCCGAAAATCATTATCAAACCATCCAGATGCCATAATTTGAGACTCAAGTCCACAATAATTGTGGTCACTAGGGGCGCTGTCATCGCGCACACAGCGAATATCTATCATATTTTTAGAGTTTGTGTAGATATACCGCTATATCATATGTTTTGTTACAGTCACATGTTTTGGTGCTCATGCTAGGGCGGCTGAGTATATCGTTTTAATTTCAACTCGTTACCTCCAAGCGTTCCCGAGATAAAGGGTTTTGACAGACAGACGAATAACAGAGTGATTTTTCTTTTTAACGGAACCCTAACGACAACACAACAAACACAAAAACAGATATTCACCACAAAACATTACTGCTTGCCACCATGTCACTTAGTACACTGAATTCTAACTAGTTCCGACTTGGCGTCTTTAGACAAATTCCCTTTTGTTATTATTGACACTTCGCCAAGTCATTGAAGAACTACCATTAATATTAGAAACGTTGCTATATCAAACGTCAATAACGATATAATTAAAAAGATGCACACTATATATATGCATGATAGATTTAGATTGAAGGTTGCTTCCTGATTAGATACTGACGCCAAATGACTTATGTTGTGGTAGATACTTTATAGGAATGCCATTGGTATTATAAATAAAATAGAATTGTATTTTAAACAACTGACTATAAGGTCTTCAGAGATAACAGGAGGTTAGACACGATCAGCAATTTCAGCAATCCGTTGTATTAAATATCTAAATAAACTCTATTGCACAAAATCTTTATAGAGCGACATATAATGATGTTTTAGTGGAGTGAAACTCCACTATTATAACATCAAATCATAAAAAAACAGAATTTCATACTTAAAAATAATATACCTACCTACCTACCTATTTAGACATCTTACTATTATTTATCCTATATATATAAAAATGAATCCCTATTTCCCTTGGTCATCGCATCACGCGTGAACGGATGGAACAATTTCTCTAATTCTTTTTTTTTGTTGTATTATTTATTATCTGGAGAAGGTTCTTTTGAAAGAAAAAATTAAGAAAGTTGCAGATTTTTTTAGGAACGACCACGCGATCGAGGTCGCGGGCAACAGCTAGTCTATATTCATTAAAATTAAGCTCTATTTCCCTTGGTCATCGCATCACGCGTAAACGGATCGAACAATTTCGCTAATTCTATTTTTGTTGTGTACCTAATTATTCTCAGGAAAAGGTTCTTATAAAAGAAACAAAATAAGAAAGTTGCGCAGAAAATCCTTTGTAAATAAATTAAAGACCACGCAAAGTCGCGGGCAACCGCTAGTAATATTATTATAAATACCAAAATTTGTTTGGATGGATGTTTGTTCCTAAATAACGTTACAACGCCAGCAGAACGGAACTAGATGCAATTTGACACAGACATAGAATAGCCTGAAATACCAGGCAGGTTACTTTTATCCCGGAAAAATGTAGGGTTTCCAGCCCCCCTAGCATGACCACCAAAACATGATATGATATATTTTATTTTATTTTATTACAAGACCCACAACTCTAATTACAATTTAGATAAACTTATGAAATAAACTTACAGCCTATAACGGATCTACTTTTTAAATTTTGAAACTTGTGTAATCGTCCGACAATCGCATTCAGAGTTAAATATACAAAGATTAAGATTTAAAAAAAAAAATATAGAAATAGTTTAAGCAACATTGTTAAAAATATAACTAACCATTACCAATAAACACATTTTTAAAATAAAAAAATATTTAAACTTGGAAACCTTCACATAGCGCTTGGTCTCTCTCTCCCTGATATAGCGATATATCGACACTAACTTTAAAAATACCTATGATAGATATAGCGGCAATGTCGAATCGACGTCACATGTTATGATCGATAAAAATTCAACATGGCGGCTATATCTGTTATATTTTAAAAGTTAGTGTCGATATATCGCTATATCATATCATGTTTTAGTGATCCTGCTAGGGGGGCAGGGTATGCAAGATAACTTTCATTAAAGATGGCGCTTTTTACTGTATAGATGTCGCTGTTCAGTTAGCAAACATTTTTGAATGTGAAAAAATAACACTAGCGAAATCGTTCCCGTGCTCTTTAGTTTTGACTAACTATGGTTTTCCTAAGACTACGCGAACAAAGTCGCAGGCGACACCTAGTATTTTTTTAAATAGGACTGTTAGTCTTTGAATAATATTGCGCCATATAATGAGAGTTCAGTACCTATGGTGATTACAAAATTGAAGCAACAAAACAATTTTGTGTGACGTTTACACTCAGACACACGCACACTACTGCAAAATGGGGTTGCTCTTTAAAGTGGTTTTCCCCAAAACCGGGGAAAATTCGATAAAAGCAATGCCTGCATCTAGATCGTCATGTGTTCGAAGCGGATTGACATTAAAAACTACAGAGCCCTCTGTAGCTCCAATAGGCTAATTGCCTTGTACCAAAATTTACTTAACTAATTATTTAGTTCAATAGATTGCACCATATGGAACCGAAACATATTAATAGTTATTAAAAATAATACATGATTTCTGTAAAAAATATATTTTCGAATGTTATATTTTTATCGGTATTTTACATTGTCAAAAACGCCAGCAACAATGACAGGCACGTCACCATTGACTAACTTTGTACTAGAACTGGCATCCCAAAGCTAGATTATGCGCTAAGCTCGCACATGATATGAGTAGTGTGACCGTCGACGAAGGTTTTTAACTCAATGGGTATGTAAAGGCTCGTGACGTCAGGAACAAGTACATCGACGACTGACGGCGTTTTCGCTGGCTTTTAAGAACTTAAAGAATGAAATACTATTTTTTATTATTTTCAAAGGTTTAAAAATTATATATAATAAATAATAACTCTATTCCAGAAAATACTCAAATAGCCTATTTAGTTGCTTCAAATTTTGCGCGTGGATTACGAATCTTGTGTTATTAATCTAAGCCGTTAGTTTACTTTATCAGTTTTAGTCGTTACCTTAACCTCTTCTTCTTCCTGAGTGTACCCATAATACCCGAACTTCGCTTTCGGCACAGGCCGCTTCGGCTTCTGCAAGAACGTGGTCCACTTCTTTTCTTCCTCCTTCTTCTTCTCTTCTGCTGTCCTGATCAGTTCGTCGTTCAACGCCTTCAAGACTTCAGAGTCTTTTAATGATTCGATGATCGGCTTGATCTTCTTGAAGTCGACGCTGGAATCATCATCAGCTCGATGCATGTGCGATTTGAGCACTCTTGAAAGGCTGTTCAACCATTTTGTGTTAAGTGTTTTGTGTCAATTTTTTATATATATTTTTTTTTTATCAACCTGTTCAATCCCACTGCTGGGCAAAGGTCTACCCCAGACTCTTCCATCGATCTCTATCTATCCCCAATGACTTCCAATCCCTCGTTAAGTTAACCAAGTCGTCACACCATCTTTTTTTGGGTCTACCTCTTCGGCGACCGCCGTCTATAGGTACAATATTTTTTTATATACAGGGTGATTTTTTGTGAGAGTACAAATTTTAATATAGGTACTGTTCTACTTGTGAAAATAAACCTCTTTTGTTAAGACTAATAGTGATATCGAGAAAAAAGACTGTTCCCTGTTGTTCCATAAAATTATTGTCACATTAATTAGCTTCAGTTGTAACACTTGTAACTATGAGCTATGTAATCAATTCTAGGAAATAGTTTTAACCTACTTCTAACTGATTTGAAACCTTGTGAAAAGCTGTCCTAGATACAAAAGTCTAATGGGATAGTTTCTTAAAAAAATCCAATTAACTAATTAACCATCACTTGGATTAACAGAAAATATTGGACACGTATTTTTTCTTTTCTCAATCAAACAAAAATGCTGAAGATATAGCCCGTTAAAGTTCCGCGTGACGTCACGCCTTGCGACACTTTTCAGCAAGGCGTGACGTCACGTGCTTACTGTAGTGCGCTTTATCTTCGTCATTTTTTGTTTGATTGACAAAGACAAAATATGGGTCTAATATATTTTGATAATCTAACTGACGGACTAATAAGAATAATCTCAGGGCTTGCCTGGGGCGATAACCCGCAGTTCCAACTCACTTAATGGCACCGGAGGACACCGTCTGGTTTTTAGTGGGTATGCGGCTCTCACTTTGAGAGCCGGAGTCCCACATAACCCCCGGCCGCCCCCGCGGCCGACGGGTATGCGGAACAGCATTTTCCAGACGGAAAAAAAAAGGGGGGCTGACCTGATGATGGAGCCAGAAGGTTGTCAGTAGAACTCTTCAATAGCTACTAATAAAATCTTTATAATATGCTGTATTTGGCTTTATTTGACTCGTTTTGGAAACTCCAATACGATAAAAGTATGTTTTATAACTACACTAGCTGTTGCCCGCGACTTCGTCTGCGTGGTCTTTAAGGGTATGAAAAATAGATGTTGGCCGATTCTCAGACCTCAATATGCTCACAAAATTCAGCCGTTTCGGAGGAGTAAGGGAACGAACATTGTGACACGAGAATTTTATGTATAAGATAGTTTTGAAAACTATGTTTTTTCTCGATTCCACTATTGGTTTTTATGAAGGAGTCCCTCACTCAACAAAAGTAATTTCAATTTATTTTTTTATTTTTTTAACATAATTTTGATCTTAACTTCCTATACCTACGTTTGTATTATCTCAACTAATTTAGAAATTATTCACAAATGATTTTAACAGAGTGAGAGCAAATTTTGATACTTTCAGTACCATCATACCATTCTAAAGTGAAAGCGCAATTTGTGAATGATTAAAATACCTTCAAAGTGAGTGAATGAATGTTTGAAATGTAAATGGGCGGTAAATCAAATCAATGGTGGCACTGATTATACCTAAGTAGTGAAAGATATTGTGAATAATGTACTCGAGTGATGATCTGAGTTTTATGTACACAAAATGGTTGAAAATGCGAAATACGAGACGTTTAGTTGAAATTAATCAACGTCCGAAATATGAAGCTGTATTACCACTGACAAAGAACTAAATATTCTAGCTATACTGAGGTTATATCTAATTGAAACATGTCGACCAACTGATATGGTTCCCAGACACATAAAATAGCGGATTTCTTTGAAAAGGAACTTTCTTAATTTCAACAAAAAGAAATTGAAATCAGCGATGAAGTCACTTTTCAAATCTTCAACAGAAATATCTGCCATATTGAGTCCAAAATGTCAGTAGGCACATATTTTTCATAGATAATAATTATGGTTTAAGTGGTTAATTTTTCCTTTGTCAGTGGTATGTAAGACAATTAATTAATGCACGAAAAAAATGCAAATAAATTAATTCAGTTGAAATAACATAGTAAACAATTAATTAAGTAAAGGTAATGTAACTATTTAATCATTGGAGTCCACTTACCCCATAACGTGCGCCTCTCTTAGCATTTCAGATTCGCCAGAAATTAGTTCTGCGATCTTCTGTTCTGTCATACCAGGTTTTCCTAATTCCTCTGTAAAATAAAAATAGAAGTACTTTAACTTTATTAATTTCTTCAAAAACGGTTCGGCTTATTAATTAATTAAATAACAATACCCTAGCTTAAGATTTGTATGCTAACATTTAGCTAAATGTGCAATGATCAAACTAACCCTGAACACCTATGTAATCTACCACATTTATTACAAATAAGATTTTTATTTATTTATTTCATTACGTCTTAATAAAGAATCGCAAATGAGTACACAGTTCATTAGGTTTCTTTCAGTAAGCTTGTGTGGCACCCAAATAAGCTATATTAAATGACTTAAATGTACTAATGTATTCTTGTTCCTGTCGCTTGACCATGCCCCTAGTGTACCAAGTCTGGTCATTGCATCTGTACCCCAAACATAACCACCAAACACGATATGATATGATATAGCCATATATCGACATCAACGGTAAACATGTGAAAGATATAGATACCATGTTAAATCGCCGTGCCGGTGACGTCAGATATCATGACCGCTGTTTCGATAAAAATTCAAAATGGTGGCTATATCTATCATATTTTTACAGTTGGTGTCGTTAAATCGCTATATCATATTAATCATATCGTGTTTTGGCTGGAGCGATTGCCATCAGTCCTTTGTAACCCCTAGACAAACCCAGCATATTTTTGTAGTAAAGAAAAAAGTGTTTTTCCTAAAATGATATGCTTTTGTAAAATACCTTCCATTGCTCTCAGGGATCCAGTCAGCAGCAGTCGAATGAACCACTCTATTCAACTGTAGAATTATAACTAAATCCTAATTAATAGGAAATCATTTCGCTTGCCAAACACGGGGAGAAATCGTCACTTATCATTAAGATTTATGTGACACTACATTCTTCAGTCCTCATTTATGTATACCAATTGTCTGAGGGCCAACTTCACCACTTGCTGATAAGTTCCAGATAACCTATCTGACACTTGACAACTAATTGTATGTGTTATCTGTCAAAACAACTGCCAGATAGGTTATCTGGAACTTATCAGCAAGTGGTGCAAGTGGGCCTAAGTCTATTGCTGATGTCGCAGAGCGTAACGTGTTATACCTGTTCTGTGGCTGAAGAATTAAACGTAATTTAAAGATCTAAAGGGGGTTGCAATTCGGGTTACAAAACCAAGCGGTCGGCAGTTCGACTCCCGAGCAGGGGAAGCGCTAAGTGACAAGAACAAGCATTTATTTTGTATCAGTCATAGATAGATGCCATATAAGTAATGGTCTCTTCGTTAACTAGTCACCCTAATATTATCTCTGCTTAAGTCATTTGTGGTTAGATGTTTAGTGTGGTTATTGGGAGAATTTATCAACATAACATACATTGCTCTTCTCTTATGGTAAGTAGCTAAAGCAAATGTTTTTAATGTATATAGGCCCTCTTCCGGGCTCCTATACACGTCCCAAAATATACTTAGCTTAGTCCTACCAGCGCTTCGGGACTACACATCGGCTGGTGATGAGAAGAAACGACGCAACAAACTCAGTCACCTTTGTCAGCCTTTTTACAGGAAATACAGTTACAAGAGCTAAGCAGGTTAAGTCCATGCACTCTTGTCGTTTAAATAATCGTCTATTTTAAACATCCTTATTTCATAAGTATTTTTTTAATGTGAAATTTGAATTCATATACCTACTAAGTACCTACTTACAGGTAATTCAACAAGAGTATGTGGTACTTTATTGAAAAAATAAACAGTAAAGTTTTACAGAAAAGAGAAAGAACGACGGTACTACAACACCCAGATGCAAGGCAATATAAAAAACGATATTTTCTACATTGACTGACCGGGAATCGAACCCGGAACCTCGGAGAAAGCGATACTAAGTCCGAAGTGCTCGCCTCTCGGCTACGGAGGTCGTTAATAATATAATATAATATAATATATTTTATTTATTTTATTTTTTATTTATTTGTTATCATACATACAGCTAATATAATATAATATAATATAAAATAATATAATCTTTATTGTTCAATTAAATCTTACATGTTTACTTTACTTACTAGAAGTTTCGAATCGCTCGAATTGCTCTGACAAAAGTGGTAGGAAATAGGAATTAAACGAAGGAGAATGACTCTTTCCTAAAGGTTGCATTTAGCGTTTATAACTTTAACAGACCCCAATGATAATGAAGAAAATAAATATAATTAATAAGAAGAAGAAAACATTGACATACTTGCAACCTCTTCATCGACGACAGCCTCTTCCAGTCCATCCACAATGCCTTGGTGAGTGCCAAGCAGTTCACCCGAACTGGACACATAGCTTGGAGACTGTGCTCTGAGGAATGGTTCCTGAAAAAATACTTTTGCTGACATATACTCAATTGAAAGAAAGAAAGAAAATTATTTATTTGGTTCACAATTATGTACCTACTTAACTACTTACAATAAATTAATAATGGCAAAAAGGTAATGTGATAGGAAACCAAAACGGTTGCCACTCAGCTATTTTGCCATGGCAAAGACGCCATGACGCTGTTTTTCTGTGGCAACCATTGAGGTAAGGAGAGCGTCATCGACCCACTACTAAAATAATATTAATATTTTTTTTTACATATTTTTGTTGTTGTAAGCAGTATGCCTATTATTGGATGAAACCGTTGAAATTGACACAACGAACAGGCAACACCGCATCGGACAAGCAAGGAAACGTCATGTAAAAAGGACTGCGCGACGGCGGAGCACTCACTTTTTGGCTGGCAGTTGAAGACGGTGGACGTTTCCTCTATTGCGTGTAGCTAGTACTCATTATTAGAAACCCTAGATCTTTTGTTCGAACCTAACTTTAAGATTTTTAGTTCTTTGATTATAACTTTGGTTGTTTGCAGTATTTGTGTTAATAATTAAGAATAGGAATAAACTATGTTTCCGTTTGAATTTCATTTTTAAATAACTACCTCCCTTCTGATCCATTATATCAGAAGTGAGATTCACTCACGAATTTAAGTGTTATTTCCCACATAGTGTGCCATCTTATTTTTTTTTTAACATCGACTGAGATGATAAGCAAATAGTTTGAGTTTTAGTTAAAATGTCTGAACGTAAAAGTCGTAAAACCAAATCTAAAAATAAAGTCTTGGGTACAATACTAGATCGATTAAATGAAATAGAGGGTAGGTTAGGGTCCACGTCTCAATTGCCGCCACCCTGCTCGGAGACACTTACGGCGGTGCACCAGGGCTCACCGCTACCGCCACCCCAGCAGTGTTCGTCTCCTAGGCCGACTTCTGCCGTCGACGAACCCTTGCATAATGGATTGATGGAGACCGGTGGCATTGTGGAGCAGGCCCAGACGCGCATTTCTACCCCACGTTGCGGAAGTTCTGCCGAGGAGGTAACGGAGAGATTGGTCGGGGCCATTTCTTCGTTGGTGCAAGTAAGACCAGTCCATTATTATATTTCTAGCTTTGATCCCAGTGTTCACAATTTTGATAGTTGGTGTACGGAGGTTGACCAGGCGCGCTTAATAAATCATTGGAGTGATAGTGAATGTTTTTCTCGTGTTGCTAGTTGTCTTAAAGGCGATGCATGTACGTGGCTGCGAGATTGGGTAACTAATGACCGTACCTGGACTAACTTTAAAAGTGAATTCAAATATTTGTGTCCCCAAACTATCGATGTAGCAAATATTTTATTTGAAGTTATGAGTTCAGATTCCAAAAATTACGCGTCCTATGCCGAGTATGCTCGCCGATCTTTATTACGGTTAAATATTGTGACGGGCTTGTCAGACGACTTAAAATCTTCTATCGTTATAAGAGGCATTCTAGATCCTCAAGTGAAGGCCGCAGCAATCAATGCCAAATTAAAACCACATGAAATCGTTGAATTCTTGTCTGTGTATTCGAAACCCAAAGTCGATATCCGTATTCCAACATCATCTCCCATGTCACGTTTCAACAAAACTACGTACTCATCAGATCCTCGCAAACGTAAATCGGGAACGTCTGATGTAAGGTGTTTTACGTGTCATGGTGTAAGTCATAAAAAATATAATTGTCCTAAAAAGCCACGGATAGAATAATAAAATTCCAAATTGCACTTATTGTCATAAAAATGGTCACACCATCGAATCCTGTTTCTTTAAGCAACGCGCTGAAAGTACAGCCAATAAGCAGAGTAGGAATATAAATTTTTGTCGTAAGATTGATGTGCAAACATGTAGTGATGTAATGCCTGCTATTATACAGGGTGTCACACTAGACGTTCTTGTGGATAGTGGTTCACGTATATCATTGATTTCAGAATCAATTTTAAAGCATCTTCAATGCCATAAAGTACCTACGTATCGCGTTTTACGGGGAATAGGCAGTCAAGAGATCGAATCTACGTTTAGTGTTACAGTCGTTATTCAATTTCCTGAGCTTTCATTAGAGGTTGAATTGTTCGTGGTACCTGAGTCGAGCATGAGCATGCCCGTGCTGATTGGTACTGACATTTTAAATCGTCATGGCGTTACGTATATTCGTTCAAATGAAATTCAGAGGCTAGTTAGGATTGAGAGTCCATCAATTGTGCACCACTTGCGAGATCTTGGACGAGACATTAGCACTTCACTGACTGGTAATGATAAAGATCGATTGATGAACACAATTGACGAATTCTCGGAATCGTTTATAACTGGAACGGCTACTTCAACAGTAACCACTGGGGAAATGGACATTCAATTAAATAGTGATGTGCCTGTTAACTACCGCCCCTACAAATTATCACAAGACGAAAAACTGCGAGTTAGAGAAATTGTCAAAGATTTATCCAGTAAAGGAATTATTCGCGAGTCTAATTCTGAATTTGCGAGTCCGATACTTTTAGTAAAAAAAAAAGGATGGATCGGACAGAATGTGTGTTGATTATAGAGCTCTAAACGCTATAACTATCAAGTCTCGATTTCCCTTACCTTTAATAGAGGATCACATACACAAGTTGGGCAAAGCCAAGTTCTTTTCAAGCCTAGATATGGCCACAGGGTTCCATCAAATCAAATTAAGCCCCGATTCGATAAGCAAAACAGCTTATGTAACCCCGGAGGGCCATTTTGAATATTTAAAGATGCCTTACGGGTTGGCAAACGCACCAGTCGTTTATCAAAAAATCATCACAGATACTTTAAAACCACTGATAGAAAGCGGTAAGGTTACAATAGACGAGGGGATAGAGACATTGCGTCAGGTGCTGACTGTGTTGACTTCCGCAGGCTTCTCAATTAATCTTAAAAAATGCCGTTTTTTGACTACTGAAATCGAGTACCTGGGGAGGTTAATTAGTCAGGGTCAGGTACGACCGAGCCCTGAAAAGGTCGAATCTCTAGTAAAGTCACCGAGACCCACGAATGTGAAACAGGTTAGACAATTTCTGGGGCTCGCTGGGTATTTTAGACGCTACATAGCTGGCTATTCTTCAAAGACCGCAAGCATAGCTAAGCTGTGTAAAAAAGATGAACCTTTTGTTTGGGGAAGCGAGCAGGAGGCAGCACGTGACTATATTATCGCACGCCTCACTGATGAGCCG
Organism: Anania hortulata; assembly: GCA_963576865.1. Taxonomy (NCBI): domain Eukaryota; kingdom Metazoa; phylum Arthropoda; class Insecta; order Lepidoptera; family Crambidae; genus Anania; species Anania hortulata. Next base: position 1,945,263 of record OY756417.1, on the reverse strand, counting down.
GTGCTTGCGATCTTTGACCCGGATCTTCCAACAGAATTGCACACGGATGCTAGCTCTGTGGGGTATGTTGCGATACTGTTGCAAGATCACGGAAACAAACGAAAGCGAGTAGTGGCTTATTTCAGCAGGGCGACCCAAGGTGCCGAGTCGAGATATCATAGTTACGAACTCGAGACCTTGGCTATTGTTAAAGCCCTCCAGCATTTTCGCCATTACCTTCTTGGAATTGATTTTAAAGTTGTTACGGATTGTAATTCGCTGAAGTTGACTGAACGGAAAAAGGATCTCATCCCTCGTGTTGCGCGTTGGTGGGTCTATATGCAGGACTTCAGATTCAGTATGGAGTACCGAAAGGGAACGCTTATGTCTCACGCGGATTATCTAAGTAGAAATCCTGTAGAAGTTCTGCATATACACCGCCCTGCAAATTGGGCACAAATTGCACAAACTGCCGACAACGAGACACAAAAATTAATTGAACAGTTGAATGACGGTCGGTTAGATTCAGCGAGATATGTGATCCGCAACAACTTGCTATATTACAAGTACTCCCCTTCAGCAGGAGAGGACGGTAGATTGTTGTGCTTTACTCCAAAGGGTCACAGACTGAGTCTTCTTCGGATCTTTCACGATGAACATGATCACATCGGGATAGATAAAACAATTGATCTCATTCTTAGACATTTTTGGTTTCCAGGCTTGAGACAGTTTGTTAGAAAATACATAACCCACTGTCTCATTTGTTTATTGCAGAAAAAGATACCTAGGGCCCCTCATCAACCCATTCAATCGTGGACCAAACCTGATGAGCCCTTTCACACCATACATATGGATGTCCTTGGCCCATTGCCCGAGTCCAAAGGGTTTAAATATGTACTTGTCATTGTAGATGGGTTTTCTAAATATTGCTTACTTTACACCCTTTATCGTCAAGATACTGATGAGTTAAAACGTGTATTTACGAATATGATTTCCTTATTTGGTACACCTTCTCTTGTAGTAAACGATCAGGGTCGAATGTTTGAAAGCAATAACTTTAAAGATTTTGTTGGTGAGTTAGGATGTTCTATACACTTTATCACTCCCGAAATGCACCGTGAAAATGGTCAGGCCGAACGTTATTGTAGAACAGTTTTAAACCTTCTTAGAATTGAAGTAAATAATAAGGGTTCCTATTGGTCTGATATTATTTGGAAAATTCAACTTATTATTAATATGACCAAACAAGCTACAACTAAAATGTCCGCTATTCAACTTCTTATTGGCATTGACGCTACGACCCCAGTCCTACGGTCATTAGTGCGAGATGTCGCTTTAGAAAATTCTAATCCTAATCGGGAAGCTTTGATGACTCTGAGACGGCAACGGGCTTCAGAGTTACTTGTCGCAAACCAAAAACAACAGGATGCGACTGTTAATGAAAATCGGAGACCACCTCGTAGTTATATAGTCGGGGATATGGCATTTGTTATAAAAAACGCCCAAAGCACTGGGAAGTTTGATTCTGGGATGCGTGGGCCATACAAAGTAGTCAAGGTACTTCCACATGACCGATATGAGTTAGAACTGTTAGCAGGCTCTTATGGCAAACACACTAAAGCCGCTTCGGAATACATGGTTCCGTGGCAAGGGGAGTGGTCTCCGGAAACGTGTGCTGTTTTTTTTGAGGGTGAGTTGCGTTGCACCATTAAACAGCTTAGCTTCATGTCAAATTGTTGCGCTATAATAAATATGCTTGATGGGGGTAGTTATGATTTACGTATTACGGTATTTATGTATTGGTTGTTAATTTTTTCTTCTGAAAAGGCATAGCTTCATTTTGTAATCTTTAACTGGTAGTAGTGACGTAAGTCACGGCAGACTGCGACTTGTGGTCGTGGTGGTGACGTAAGTCACGGTAGACTGTGACTTGTGGTCGTGGTGGTGACGTAAGTCACGGCAGACTGCGACTTGTGGTCGTAGTGGTGACGTAAGTCACGGCAGACTGCGACTTGTGGTCGTAGTGGTGACGTAAGTCACGGCAGACTGCGACATGTCGTAGTGGTGACGTAAGTCACGGCAGACTGCGACTTGTGGTCGTAGTGGTGACGTAAGTCACGGCAGACTGCGACTTGTGGTCGTAGTGGTGACGTAAGTCACGGCAGACTGCGACATGTTGTCGTAGTGGTGACGTAAGTCACGGCAGACTGCGATTTGTGGTCGTAGTGGTGACGTAAGTCACGGCAGACTGCGACATGTTGTCGTAGTGGTGACGTAAGTCACGGCAGACGCGAAGAGACTCCACAGCGGTAACGAAGAGCCACAGTCTGTTCTGGCATTCGTTACGGCAGATCTTAGCATATGTAGTAGATATGACCTAGGTGAAAATCTTTGCTCGTCACTACTTATGTTAAGATGATATTTACCTGTGTTGAGTACGCGTGGAAGTTATTATTAAGACGAACCATGGTGTATTTGGGGGTAACATGCGCACTAGTTTATCTTGGTATGTGAGAATACGTTGGAAAGAAAGATGTTTGAATGTTATGTTTTCTACTTACCTGTTCATCAATTTATTGGCTGACTGAGTGAAAATGATTAATGTTTGATCTTATTTTTGCATCAACTAGAGCGCTCACAAGTTCATGCATAAATAAGGAGTGATAGTTGAGGTTTTGGTTTACTTTTAAATTACTTCTATCCGGTTGTAATTATGTTCTGTTGTAATTGCAGCTGAAACAGAACCACCTGAAGCAGCTGTAGCTTCTCAAGAGAGTCGGACAGCAAATCAAACACAAGAGTCAGCTGAAGCCTCTGGAGCCAACCAAGCGACCGAGTCTTCTGGAGACAGCCAAGCTGATGAATCTGCTGGAGTCAACCACAAGGACAATTCCGCTGAAGTAGTTCAAGCGGACGATGCAGCAGGACCGAGCAAAGCGGACGAGGACGTCACGCTGTCAGGAACGGCCGTATTGGATGAAACCGTTGAAATTGACACAACGAACAGGCAACACCGCATCGGACAAGCAAGGAAACGTCATGTAAAAAGGACTGCGCGACGGCGGAGCACTCACTTTTTGGCTGGCAGTTGAAGACGGTGGACGTTTCCTCTATTGCGTGTAGCTAGTACTCATTATTAGAAACCCTAGATCTTTTGTTCGAACCTAACTTTAAGATTTTTAGTTCTTTGATTATAACTTTGGTTGTTTGCAGTATTTGTGTTAATAATTAAGAATAGGAATAAACTATGTTTCCGTTTGAATTTCATTTTTAAATAACTACCTCCCTTCTGATCCATTATACTATATAGTGAAGTGAGAAAATCAGTGTGTGTTAATGGGCTAGTTTCCTAAAAAAATCTAATTAGTCCGTCAGTTGGATTAACAGAAAATATTGGACGCGTATTTTTTCTTTTCTGAATCAAACAAAAAATGATGAAGATATAGCCTGTTAAATTTCCGCGTAACGTCACGCCTTGCGACACTTTTCAGCAAGACGTGACGTCACGTTCTCACTTTGATGCGCTTTATCTTCGTCATTTTTTGTTTGATTGACAAAAGACAAAATATAGGTCCAAGATTTTTTGATAATCTAACTGACGGACTAAATAGAATAATCATTTTTTGACCCAGGAAACTAGCCCATTGAGTATTATTATTATTATTTCTTCCTTGGGAGGAAGAGGAAGAGGTACTATACCTCTCGTACAAGCCTAGTCACCAAGCGTGCTATGAATTATGCTTTGAAAGATGAGATCCCAAAAAATCTGTCTGTCTGCGTGTCGCCCACCGATGGTTCCATACTTTGTAAGTAAGAAGCCTTTAAATTATAAATAAAAATATTCCTGAACCATTTATATTCAAAAAAATTATTACAAACAGTGGCGGGGCAAGACCAAAATTTTATGTGGACAAGGTACACTTAGCGAGGCCCTCTGGTGGAGCAAGAAGCAATGTTATAAATTAAAAAAACAGTTTTTACTACTTTATTATACCTACGTATTTAATTCTCGTATAGTGGTTAAAAAAAAATAACACTACCTTATTCTCACATGAAATATTAATAGAAAAACACGAATATCACAAGGTAAGGAGCCTGGAGTTGTAAAGTACCTTACATATAAAAATGCGAGGGGGCTTCCCCGTTCGTTTTCCACGATGACAACGCAACGCCAACTTTTGCTAGCCTAAAGAAAACTTTGGTATTTCATTGAATACTATTCATTAACGTTTTATAACTAATTTATTTATTTATTTTACGTTGCGTCCGAGTTATGCGGTAGGGTATTTGAGGCGTGAGGCCGTAGGCGGTGGCCCACGTCGCCTACGCCTAGCGCCGCCTATGATTACAAATGTATAGTTTCAGATTTTTCCCCGTACTTGATACTATATACTTGACTACTATATATACTTGATACTTGATAAGACGATCATCATTACATCCATGGACGTCCACTGCTGAACACAGGCCTACCCCAATAACTTTCATCAGGGGGGATTGCCAATAGGCGCCACGCTTGGCAGGCGGGTTGGCGAGCGCAGTTTTTTATAACATTTCGCACGCAGACGCTGCTGCCCGTCTTGTGCTACAGGAAATAGTCGCCTATTACGACACGCCTCCTGTTGGCGCTGGGAAAGTGTATTCTTGACGGCCGTCCTCACACGACACGATATTACTTGTATAAGACGATAAAGGCCAACAGAAAAGGCCCTAAAAATTTGTATTCCCTTGAGTCTCGAAATATACGTTTTTTGCGACGTAAACGACTATATATTTTTTTTAATTGAAATTGATTTTTACACAGCTCAAGGGACTGTCGACTTGAGTACATGGTTTTAATTTCAACTCGATACCTCCACGCGTTCCTGAGATATAGGGTCTTGACAGACAGACGGACAGACAGACAGACGGATAACAAAGTGATCCTATAGGGGTTATGTTTTACTGGTACGGGACCCTAAAAAGATATACGTAGAAGAAACAAAGTTACATAGCTCTTCGAATTGCAAAACTAAAGTAGCAATAGGCAGGCCACATCACTCGAAGAACTAACAACTGTTGGGGAAGACAGTAGCGACAATGAACAGGAAGACGCAACGCGGGCAGTACTGCCGCCCCGTGCACTGACCACCCAGTCGAGGTTGCGGGTATCTGCTGGATGCAAACGGCCCAGAGAAACTCGCTAGGAAAGGCCTATGTCCAATAGACTTCCAAAGGCTGATAATGATAGGATAGTACATTGATACTACTTTACTTTGACGATCATGAATAAAGATAGAGCACTTATCGTCGGCAAGCGCAGTGTCGGACGTCCACCTACAAGGTAGACGGACGATCTGGCAAAGGTTGCAGGAAGCCGCTGGATGCCGGCCGCTTCCAACCGGCATCCTATGGCTGAAATGACAATGATGATGATATCGTCGAGGTAAATTACTGTTTTTTATGTGAAAGGTAAGTTTATTTCTCTCGATTTCTATATTAGTGCAATTGTGAGTGTGGTTCATAATCTTAACCTCCTGCTCTTTCTCCTGCTATCCCATATATTAACCCCAAGAACGAATTACTAACTTTTTGAAGTCTCACTTGAAGCTAAGAATCAACTATTTATGTTGGTTTTAAACAACTTCATTACCTGAACACTTAAATGTATGCTCTGCAATCCTCTCCTGGCAGCGATCAATTCTTCTGGATTGAACTGGACCGGTCTGTACCCCTCCATAGGGTCTTTCTTTGGTTCTATGACAAATGCTACTGAAACATCTCCTGGCTTATCCTCATTAGGCACTATTTCTTCAGAGGCCTTAATGCTATATCGTCCAACCTCTTGAAAAGCCTTAAATTCTGTTGCTTCTTTAGACGTATCTGTATTTACAGTTTTATCAGATTCCATAGTTTCAAATTTAACTTTATTTTTCACTGGTACTTCCACGTTATTTTCTGGTTTTAAGATGGCTGGGTTTCGTTCAGTACCTATTAAATCATTTTCGATTGTGATATATTTTTGTGAAGTTACTAAATCTTCTTTAGTTTCACTTTTAGTTTCAAAGCCATTCAAAATACCGTTTTCTTTGATATCTAACCCGTTAGATAGTTGAACCAGTTTATCAGCAGACTCTTTAACTTGTTCTTCAATTGTATTAAATTCTTCTTCTATTTTGCTATCAACATTATTGTATACCTTTGTTTCTACTTTCGCGTAACCATTGTAGATTATAGGATGTTCGTTAGAAGATTTGACGTTTATTTCTTTTTGAGATACAGTATGTTCTTCATAAGATGTTATACTGCTTTGTAGTTTTGCCTCTTCAATAACTGTTGCCTCTTTTTTGGTCTCCATACCTACTTCTTCTTTGTATTCTTCAATACTTTTGATAGTTTCATCGATGGCAGAAGCGAGAAGGGACGACTTTCGTTCGATTTCAAGGATTTCCTCCTGTATAATTAACAAATTATAACAACGGCTATTAAAAAAAAAAGACTTAAAATCTTGAAATATGAAACATAAACAACATGAACGATTAAAATAGCAAAGTTGTAAGAGCGTAATCTTCTCTGAAAATAATTATCGTATTAAGCTAAGAGAAATATCGTTAAAAATATTTTAACACTGTATCAAAAAGAAAATACTGGAATAAACTCCTCAAATCACAAACCTTTCTAGATCTTCGCCTTTCAGCTCCACCTTTTAAACCAGGCTTAGTATACACTGGGGCCTGGACCTTATCTTCTGGGGGTGTAGGCAAAGGGGGGTCATATATTACAGGAGACTCTAAACTCGTGTCAATATACGGAATCAGTTTCTTTTTGACAATGTTGGGATCTTCATCTTCAGGTGTGAGAGTACAGTCCCTAGGAACTGGAGTGGTCCCACTATTTTTAGGTAAAGGAATGTGAAGTTTGAACACGTATTCGTCAGTCAGAGGAGTGGGAGGAACAGTAGACGGGGTTGGAGTATCAATCGTACTGGGCACACTTGACGACGATGATTGAGATTGCAATATTCGTTGCTCTGATAAGTCTAGCCTCAAACTTTGTTTTTGTTCTGCCAATGTGGCTTTGAAAGAAGCTTCTTGTACCACTTCTTTCGATTCAAAGCTTTCCATCTTACTTTTGTGCACCTCTGAATACTGGCTTTCTGTTTCTGATATTTCTGTATGCTTGCTTACATTTAGTTCTGATTCCTCTGAGAGTTTTAATACTTGTTCCCTTTCAATCAATTCTTCTTTGATTATCTTCAATTCAGCAGATGCTTCTTGCAATGTTGGCGTTAGTCTGACAGGTTGAGTTACTTTCAATTCAACAGGTTCTACTTGTACTGGGGCTACTACTTCAATCTCTTTAGGTTTTACCTCAGTTACTTGTTCCGAAATAGATTCAGAAGCCATTTCTAAAGCGCTTGATTCTTCTGTTTTAATAGCAACATACTCTTCGTGCTTCATTTCTTGGATGTCAATAGCCTCATGTGTTTCAGCAAAGTTAATTTCGGTTTTTTCACTGACAGCCATATTTTGTTCTTCTTCTTTTCCTTCAACTTTTTGGATTTCTTCCCTTAGTTTTATAGCTTTTTCTTCTTTCACTTTTTCAACAATAGCCTTTGATTCAGTCACTTCCTCGGCCATTTGAACAAGTTGAGTTTGGGCATTGACAACACTAAGCTCTCGGGATTCCTCTAAAATAGATTCAGCAATTTCTTGTTTCATTTCCTTACTTTTTAAGGAAACTTTCTCTGTAGCTACTGCCTCGCTGGCTTGTAACGCGATATTTATTTCATCAGCACTTTGTACTGAAGATGTTTCTGAGAAATCTGCTGCTTGCTCTTCAAATATAGCGTCTTTGTTTGTAAATACATGTGATTCGACTATAGCTACGTACATTTGCTGCCCTTCTTTAGATTTCGAAGATTTTTGTCGTCTTTCATGTTTAGATTCCACTCGTTTCTTTTCAGCAGATTCTGTTGTAGAACTAAACGATTTAGACTCTAATTTCAATTCTGTTAGCTCTTGTGAATGACGTTGATCAACTTTAGATAGCCATTCCAAAGGATCGCTTTCCCTGGCTACTTCTTCTTCTATCTGACTTCTGCTTCTAGATCTCCTCTCTCTTACAACTTCAGATTCTTCAATGCCAGCTTTAGTTTGGAATTCAGAAATGACTGCGTCCATTTTATGTGTCAATTCAGCCGATTTTCTATCTTGTACTTGAGCCATTTGGGCACCCGAAAGTTTTTGTTTTTCTATTATATCTTCCACTTCGAGATTAGCTTGAATGTCTTCTGCATAATTACTTTCTGCAACAAAATGTTTTTGGACTGTTTCTTGAGTCACAGCAGTCACTATTGCTTCCTGTTTCTCAGCTTTTTTTTCGACCACTGTTGCATTTTCTTCTTTTTTAGTCTCGTATATTTTCTGTTTTGCTTCGCTTACAGTTGATTTCTTTTCTACTGACTGTTCTTCGTGCTTATCATTAATGACAATTTCCTTATCCACATATTCTGCATTGTATTCAGAGACTGATTGCTCTGTTATTACATCTTTAACTTCTTGGCTTTCTACTGTCTTGGAAAATACTGGTTCATTCAAAATAAACCTAGAAAGTGCAACCATAACATCAGTTAAATGAATAAAGAATGTCTTTAATAATAAATTATAATGATATGAGGAGTGTATACTCCCTTTAATATTAGGGATGGTTTGCAACCCAATCGTATAAGCTTTTTGCTCAGCGACACGCCTAGCTGTTGTTGCTTTTGAGTCAGATGTTTTTGATCCTGATTTCTGTGCGGTAACAGCTTCTTTTTTTATATCAGATGTTTTGTAAGCACTTTGACTTACGGTTTCAGCTTTGGCTGCTTTCTTTTGAACATCTTTAGCTTCCATAAATTCAGCTTGTTGAACTACTTTAGGTTTGTCAACTTTTTGAGAAGCTACAGATTTGTTGTCTAGTTTCTTGTCAAAAGCTTCAGACTTCCTCCTTACACTGCCAGATTCTATGATTTCTTCAATTTCCTGTTTAGTAGACATTCTTCTTTCATCAATTATCTGTTCCTTCATATCAATCGTTTCAAACTTTTGAACTTCTTTACTGACACTGACTTCAGCATCACTTTCATTATACGATATAATATCTTTAGTTGATTTGTCTACTAGTTCACTCGTTTCTTTGCTAGATTTTGTTACCGATTTAGAAGCTGCTTGTAAAGACTCAGAAGCGGTCATTTCTGAGGATGATTTAGTGGATTCTTTAACAGATTTTGACAGTTCAACTTTAGCTGTAGTTACTGAAGATTCATGCAATTCAACGTCTATTTCCTTCTTAATTTCATCAGTTAAAGAAACAGCTCTTTCAATACTTTCATCAACAAGACTAGCTGCAGTCATTTCAATTTTATCCAATTCGATTTCTTTCTTCATCTTTTCCATAAACATCTTTTCTTCCACAGCCGTTTTTAATTTCATTTCTTCAGACGATCTACTCTGTTTAATAGTCACGTCTGTCTTCAAAGATTCTTCAGTGAATTTAACTTCTTTATTCACCACACTTCCAGCTCTGTCCTTCTTTTTCTTTTTCGTGCCATCTGGATCGTACTGCTCTGACACTGGGAGCTTAAATCTAGTCTCAGGCAGTCCTTTAAACTCATCCTCATCGTCAAGTTTTTCAAACGCATCTTTATAATTAGGGTTTAAAATTATAGGGTCTTCTAGGGCTGGGATTTCAGGTAGAGGTTCAGTGGAGAAAGGCCTGTAAGGTTTCGTTGGTTGAACAAAGGGAGAGGCAGTTAAAGACCTGGATAAGTCTGGGTCTAAAGCGAGTCCATCGCTCAAAGGGGTAAAACCAGGTTCAATATCTTTAAGTTCTGAGGCTTCTCGAGAGGGTTTATTAGGGTCCAGGAACTGTTGAATTTTAAATGGGTCTACCTCAGTCGGTTGCGATGGTTGGTCGAAATCTTCCTGGTCTATCGGCTCGTATATTGGGTCGTAGTCGTCCAGGACCGGGTCGTAGAGACCGCTGTAAGGAAGAAAATAAATAGTTTTTTTTTCAACAATCGAACCAATTATACTTCCCCTAAATTAGGCATGTGGTAAAAACCATGGTACAAAAGCTCGTGCTTACACAAGAATTTACTCATTACGGGATTCGAACTCGCAACTGCTAGAATTGTAGTACACGTTGCGCACAACAAGACGAGACGATCGATAATTCAAAGTAAAAGTTAAAAAACAAATATTGCAAAAGCTAGATCTACTTATTACTATTTTCCAACTTGTATAGCAGTGGCAGTTGAGTAGTTATAATCTTGCCTCTTATTCGTGTGTTATGAGTTTGAATCCTACCATGTACCTGATTTTTAGAGTTTTTGTGTGGATTGATATGAAAGTCAGTAACTAAGATTTAGAAGTACATTTTGATGTAGGTTACACCATATAAAGAGATTTCAGTGGATGTTTTGTACATGCAATTAATTCTGTATTAAATCGAAATATAATCTCTTTTAGGCATACTTAAATAAGGAACAACTAACTAGAATTTATTCAATTTAATCCGATTACAATTATCTTGCATGCTAAATTAGTGTACACTTAAGTAGTAGTTTTTAAATAATCTTCTAAAAATACAATGTAATGCCCTGTCAGGGCATAGCAACAGCAGAAACGTTTGTTGTATGTTACTTTAATGATTAGTGGTACATTAAGAATTTGTATTAACTAAATGTAAATCACAGCGTACTATGGAAAGGGCTATGCTAAATATTTCCTTGCGAGATCGAATCAGAAATGAGGAGATCCGTAAACGAACAAAAGTCGCTGTCATAGCCCAACGGTTTAGCAAACTAGAGTGGCAGTGTTCAGGCCACAAAGCACGTAGAACTGTCAGCCGATGGGGCAAAAAGGTTCTAGAATGGAGATATAGGCCTCCCCCATCGACTTCCAGATTGGCCGTTTGGAAGCGGCCTGCATCTATCGTCTGCCTACGGTCGTCTGTCCACCTTGTAGGTGGATGTATCCACCTTGTGGGTGGATGTATCCACCTTGTGGGTGGACATCCTTACGATGTTTTCCCTTAATGACCAAGTGGTATTAAAGCGCTAACTAGAGCCAATGACCTTGAGCAATAGACATGCCCATTTAATGTTCGATAAAGCAGGACCACCTATGTCAAACTCAGTAGGACAGAGAAGGTGCTGCTTGGAATGAAAGGGCCTAATTGCCAAACCACAAAATCCACGATTTTAATCAAAATAACCACTTTATTGAAAATCAAAAGTAGTTAATTGCTTTAGTCATATAAAAGCAATGACTTTGCCTAAGATCATCAACATTACTTGATGTACACGTGAGAAAAATTTGAATTTAGATATTTTCAGAGGCAAATTTATTTATGTTTTCCATCGAGTCAAGTTTGTATAATCGTGTTTTGAAAATGAGCGTTAGTTCAGAAATACGATTAATTATAACTGCCTTGTCTTTTTAAAATGATATGAGCTATAGATTTTACACAAAACTATCTTTTGTTAGCACAATTTGGCTACATTCGCCTCTTAATTCGTACATAGATTTCGAAAAATACAGTTACGTGTTGAGACGTCGCACGTCTAACATACGATTCATGTAAGGGGCGAGATTACAACCACTATCACCGCTCAATCTTTAATCATCACAGAAAATACTAAATTCTAATTACACTATAATCATTTCGATATCTCGTGATCACTATCGCTAGCAGCGACACTTGGAGAATATCTTCACAACTCATGTCCAAACCAAAAAAACACACTTAAAAAAAGAATCTCACTTATTTTTATAGACCAGGTAAAATTTCATTTTTCGACCAACCAAACTACTTATCAATTGAAATAACAAACTGTCGTTTTACTATCAAAATCTGATCGAGAATGAATTAAAAAAGCCTGACTGTTGGTTCACTATTTTTATTTATACTGACCTTATGTGACAAATTTAAAATAACATTGGCGATACTTAGTACTACAATTTTGTTTACCAATTTCGTCATAGACGGTAGCTCCATCTATATGTTATCATTAATTCTGTGTTTGGCAGGCAACAGTGGGATGCCAATATTTGATTGATTAAATTAGAATTTGGCACTGGTTTTGATGTAATAGGTTCAGATTCAGCAGGCTCTCTCCATTGGAAATATATGAAACTTTTGCTTAGCTTAGGTACCAGAACCCTTCTGCCCCATTGGCCTTCTGTTACAATATGAAATATCGAACAATATTTTCTTACATTTATACCTACTTATACTTATCAACATGTCAGCCTATTGCAGTCCACTGCCGTAGGCCTCCCCCAAAGACCGCCACAGAGCAAGATCTCCCACTTTTGTCATCCAGGCACAGCCAGCCATTTTCCAAAGGTCGTCGGTCCATCGAGCTGGAAGGCGTCACTACGCTTACCAAGCCGTGGTCTTCACTCGAGAACCCGTTTACTATGTATGTCTTTGGTCTGCTGCCGGATAACCAAGTTTTGGATCTTATCCCTTAACAAAATTGTAAGCATCGACCTTTCCATACCATTATACTTATTAGTTAAGGTTACTTACTTATACTTATATACTTATTACTTATTTACTTATAATATTAAGAGGCTAATGAGTTTGTTTGTTTGGTTGAACGCGCTAATCTCAGGAACTACGGGTTTGAATTGAAAAAATATTTTTATGTTAGATAGTCCATTTATCATAGAAGGTTTTAGGCTATATAACATTACGCTACAACTAATAGGAGCATAGCGTCAAAGAAAAATGTTTAAAAAACGGGAAAAAATATACCTTTTGTGAGCTTCCGTTGCGTGCGCTGTGTAAACGGTTAAAGTTACGCAAAAATCATGTATGACGGAATGCTAACCTATTTTATGGACATCAAATTTGTTCTAAAATAATGTATTAACTATTATGTCGTTGATAAAAACTTTAAGTGACACGCCGAACACAACGCAGGCGAAGCCGCGGTCGGAAGCTAGTATTTAATACGAAGGGTTATAAGATAGTGAAAGTCGTACAGAGAATTTGGTTTTGAATGTGCAAGTAACCGATGTTTTCCCACTGTCAAGCAAGTGGTAAAAATCTTAGGTTTACATCCTAACTTAGGATGAGATGTTAGAATTAGCGGATATAATGTAATTCAAGTAATGAGGTGCTTTGGTACTGATTACCAAAGTTAAGCCACCTACGCCGCGGTTGTGATTAGTTGGGTGACCATTCCAATAATTAGTGACATATATCACTCACTCTCCGTGCTTTGGAAGGCACGTTAAAAGTTGGTCCCGGATAATATCGCTTGATACTAGTCGTAAAACCTAGTCAGACTTAGGGCGGCTTAATAACATCGGACTATGTTAAGTCACTGGCCTTACATACAACACCCCTCCACCACACTGCGCCCGCGCGTGGTGGAGTATGGGACACACCAGCTCATAGTTGAGGTGAGGCCTGTGCCCTGCGGTGGGACGTATAGAGGCATAATTTTATGTTATCCAAATAGGCAATCATTAAGTACATATGGAACCCACTGTACCTAAATTGTTTGTGGTATACAGGTATTGTGATGTTACAAAAATAACGTCCTAGTGATATCACCCGTATCAGTTAGTAATTCAAGTTATATGCATGATTCATTTATAATCAATGCCTAAAATAATTATTGGACAGACTACACACCCATTGTCAGGGCAAAGAATAGTAATGCTATAATTAAAACCTATTTCTTCAGTTTATAAGGTCCTATTTACTACTTCTTTAATTCCTCCCCATTCCTGTGGAATACCTTACCTTTAACAATCAGGCCAAGCGAATCGATTGATATTTCAAAAATATGCTTACAGGACAATTTTTTTCTTTTTGACACAAACTGCCTTTCAAAGTCAAAAGTCAAAAATCATTTATTCAATTTTAGGACAGACAATTGCCACTTATGAACGTCAATAGTAACATTATTGGCCCATATGGGGCCAGAACATGTCTCCCTATTTTTTGGGCCCTACTAGCGCTTCGAGACAAGACACAGACAATCTGGCAAGTGCTGAGAAGAAACTCCGAAACAAATTCAGTCACCACTAGCTGCGACATAAAAATATACAATCAAAATAAACAGGTAGGTACATCAGTTTAGTGCAGGCTGGATTGTCCATACATTCTCGTCATCAAGATAGTCTTGAATTTTGTAATCGTATCGATGTCCGCAGCAGAGCCCTACAAGAGAAGACCATAAGACATAATAGTTACTATGAAAGTAACTAAAATACGTTAGTAGTAACGGCAAGGCTTTATAATCTTAAAACATTACTGGTCACTGTTGGTCTCGACTTCCTCGCACATATCAAGTAGTATTTTAAGTATATTTAGTGTAGGTATGTATTCATATTATTGTCATGTATTTTTGTGTTTATGTTTATGCCATAAATTTTGCATTTATTTGTAGCAGGTAAACTTAAGAATTATAATTGACGACCTCTGTAGGCGAGAGGCGAGCATACCGGATTTGGTGTCGCTATCTCTGAGGTCACGGGTTCTATTCCCGGTCGGTCAATGTCATGTCAATAAAAAAAAAATTGGAAAATAACTTTTCTCTATTATATCGGGTCTGGGTGTTGTGGTACCATCGTCGTTTCTGATTTCTGTAACACAAGTGCTTGAGCTACTTATCATAGGATCAGAGCAATGTATGTGATGTTGTCCAAGTTTTTTTTTTAAATCTATATAATTCTCTTTACGCAAGTTCAACTCCCACTTGTCCGGTTTTTAAACAGATGTTATACAACTCTTTACTTCATTACACTTACCGCTTCACACCAAGCTCCAGAACGTCGGTAGCGTCCGCAACGAACTGTTTAGCGCTGTCATGCGACATCTCACTTGCGTCTGCGCCGTTGACGGTGCCCACGGCGTCGCCGTTCTGCAGGCCTGCGCGAGCGGCCGGCGAATCCAGTTCCACCTGGCAGATAAAAAAGTAAACTTAGGGCCACTTTCACCATTTGTCAATAAGTTCCTGATAACCTATCTGGCACTTGTTTTGACAGCTAATGTATTGGTTAGCTGTCAAAACAAGTGCCAGATAGGTAATAAGGAACTTATTGATAAGTGGTGAAAGTAAAGTATGCATACGTCCCACTGCAGGGCACAGGCCTCACCTCAACTATGGGGTGGTGTGTCCCATACTCCACCACGCGCGGGCCCAGTGCGGTGGAGGGGGGTTGTAAGGCCAGTGACTTACCTTCCTGTCAGATGTTATTCAGCCGCCACAAGGCCTCTGACTAGGCTTCACGACTAGTATCAAGCGTTATTATACCAATAATAAACAACACACAATAATAAGTAACACACAGAAGGCGTACGGAGCCGTCCCGCTCACGCCGGCTGTCTGTAAGCGCCCATATAAACGTATGTTATTAGACCCGCCGTACTCCCGACCCGCCGTCCCGCTCACGCCTTCTGTGTGTGTTGCGCTTAAACACTGATGAGTGACCGCTCAATTGGCATTTACTTTTTTTCTACGAAAATTGTAATTTTTTTGTCCAAAAAAATACAAAGATTAAAATTAATTACATTGTTCTCGACCTTATTCTAAAAAATGGCACTACCTTGAAAAACAGCCCTGTATTTATTTCCACCCTGTATATTAGTTGGATCGATTGATTATTTAATCGGCTCGTGGGCGTTGCACAAGAGCAATGTCTCAATCGGCCGGCTGCCAATCTATTCGCGTACGTGTCAATGTCACTACAGACAGACAAACATATTGATTACGATCCCTAATCGATAAAGTCCTAATAATGTTTATTATTCCATAGATTGTCATTCAAATTCTTACTCACTCACACAGGGTAGGTGTGAGTGAGTAAGAATTTGAACTAGCAAAAATATCGTAAAGCAATCACTCTCACGACTACTTATGTATCGAAAAACACTCGTATAAAAGATCCTATTATTACAAAAAGCTGTACAAATGAAATAGCAGCTTTCTCGATTTTTAGGGTTCCGTACCCCAAAAGGAAAAAAAAAGAAAATCAAAATAATTTATTTTTGCAAATAGGCCATTAAAAGCACTTTTACACATCCCAATATAATTTTTTGCCCTACCACTAGTGCCGAGAAGCAGCGAAAGAAACTCGGTCACTGTTGTCAGCCTCTTTTAATATTAATATTTTTACAAGTTTTGGTGCGAGCTAAGCAGTTTTAAATCCACACATTTTTATCATTTATATAATCACTAACGGTGTAATCACCCTTTTTCATTAAAATCATCTTAACATGTAATTTAAGTTCAAATACTGGCAGTTCAGCAAGGGATTGTGGTAATTTATTAAAAATACGAATACATTTTCCCATGAATGAACTTCCTACCTTGTGCAATCTGAATTTTTTAAAAAACGAAACCCTTATAGGATCACTTTGTTGTCAGTCCGTTCGTCTGTCTGTCTGTCTGTCTATCTATCTATCTATCTGTCTCGTGGAGGTAGCGAGTTGAAATTAAAACCATAATTATACTCAGGTTTACAGTCTCTGTAAAAAAATCAAACTGCTACATTAACGTAAAAAAAAGATACGGCGCTTATGCCGCAAAAAACGTATATTCCGACACTCTCAAGGAAATCTATATTTATAGGGTACTTGCCGTTAACCTTTAATTTCATTTATCATTATCATTAACATTTATCACCTAGAACTATGAAATTTGGCAAGTAATATTAACGGGCTATATCTTTATCCTTTTTTTGTTTGATTGAGAAAAGAAAAAATACGTGTCCAATATTTTCTGTCTGAATGACGGACTAATTAGATTTTTTTTAGGAAACTAGCCGATTTTCATGTCATAATAAACTAACCAGCAAATTAATTAATGAGACAAATGGGTCTACGACTCAGCTAATGATGTTAGGAGTAATCCATGCATCGCTGGTATTCTGCCGTAGCCTTTAACTAATTATAATTGCGATTAAAACTGGTAAAAACCTTAGTGGGCAGATGCGATTGAGAATTGTTAAATGAAACGATAGCTTGCAGTGGCCTGTAGTTAATTAATCTTCCAAATAAGACGACTTTACAAATAAAATGTTACAATAGCGCGTGACGCGTTCTTGGCCGCTGCCGGAAGAGGAAGAAGGTTTCATGATAATTAATAACTCATAGAGTTAAAATAATTGAAAATTATAAAACTAAGGAGTTTATACTATTATGTTTTGATTGAACAAGAATAATTCCATACAAAAAAGCAAGAGAACAAATTCGGCAACCACTTCATGGCCACCAAGTTCCCGAAGCGAGGAAAGAAGACTGAAGAGCCGACAAAAGTGATTTATACAGACCGATGCTATCGCCGCCCAGCCTTTAAATGCTACAATTCAGCCCCGGTTCTTCAAAACCTTCTAATTTTATATCGCCTAGGTACCTACATAATACCTACCTTTTAGGCACGAACAGCCTTGGTCAATCTGAGAGGCAGTTTTTTAAAGGGGGAGTGGGGGGGGGGGTTCACCATCGCATGATATGAGGTGTCGTTGGATAAGTCGTTGAAAAATATTTGGGGTGTACACACACCATTTTTCGATTCAGAGATCCGTATTTTCATAATAACAAACTTTAATGTGCATTTTTTTTTGTTAGAATCAAAAGTTAACGTCTGCCAGCGAAATGATTGCTATCTATCGCTAAAGTCGGGTTAGTTACACCATTTATGAGTCAGGAACGGCTTTTTTTATGATCTTTGGTTTGTTGGATTTGTCTCCGCCCCGAATAGCAGAATAACTAATAAAAAAATCTGAAAATTCACAAAAAAAAAAAGAGGCGATTCGAAGTTCGCCAGGACAGCTAGAAATATAAATTATTCACGACCGAAGTATAATATGATCCAAGTTAAAAGGTAAACTATCATAGCTGAGTAGGCAGTAGGCTCTACAAGTTACCAAGTTAAATTGTAAAAAGGCCGCGAGGTAGGCAGTCACATAAGCATTATAGGTACCTAGTACAGTCGGCCAAGAAAGTGGTCTACCAGTTTTGGCAAAATGTAATGTGTAAGTAAAATAGCGATAAGGTTGAACTCATGGACTAAAATTACCTTTTTGACAATTAAAGGGATGCATAATTATTACGTATTATTTATTTGTTTTTGACGTAATATGATAAAGAGAGCATTAGTTGCTGTCAGAATAATGTTGCATGGGAAAATCAACCCTGTTGTTCTATGACGCGGGAATGATTTTCAACCTTAGGACAAAGTATAAAGATATCTTTGCTTAGGATGATAGACCACTTTCTTGGCCGACTGAACCTACGTCAAAATTTTTACCTTAAGGAAGCAACGTATAGACCTCCGGAATAGTTTAAATCTATCATAATCTACTTTTCGTCGTGTAGTCTGAACCGATTTTGATAAAATTTTGTACGGAAGTAGGTACTTAAGTCTAAAAAACTTCTTAAGTTTGCCATCATCATCATCATCATTTCAGCCATAGGACGTCCACTGCTGCACATAGGCCTCTTCCAGTGACTTCCAGATTGGCTGGTTGGCAGTTGCAGCGGCTTCCTGCATCCTTTACCAGGTCGTCTGTCCACCTTGTAAGTTGACGTATTAGGCTGCACTTGCCGGTACGTGGCTTCCATTCTGGAACCTTTCTGCCCCATCGGCCGTCAGTTCAACGTGACATGTTTTTTTTGTATTGTACATTTCAGGGGCGTGCATTGGTTTCAGATGGCGGTAGGCTGTGAGTGAAAATTGAGTAAATTTGCGTGAAACAGTAGGCGATCTCGCGGCAGCCTAACATTGGTTAAATTGCACAGAAACGATCTAAGTTGCGCGCTTTAGTAAGGAATAAGTACAGGTAGACGACAAAATGGTTACAGAATATTTATTGTTTATTGTTGAATACGTAATTAATAATTATGGTTAGCTGTTCTGTCGGTTTTTTATGCAGGTAGGCTCTCCATAATAGCCTATATTGGATGCACGCCCCTGGTACATTTTAATAAACAATGGGAAAGAAATGCTACCTTAACCACTGTCAGTGGCATCTTAAAGTCCTTGCCCCCGATGAGGCGGAAGCCCCAAGACTCGTCCCCCTCTCTCTTTAGGTGTACGTCTAGCTCCATCTAGCGCAAAATAGTACAACATTTGTAAATCTAGCTGTCCTTCTGTCATAAGACGGCGCATGCGTAATTTGGCGCCGCCATTTTGTTTAAAATGTCAATTAAAAAAGTTTAGTTTAAAAAACGCTATAAAGTGCAATGTGTAGATTTTGTATTACTTACAAAGACCTGTTTAACTGTAATTATATTAAATTTGTGTACTTATTCAAAATCTTGATTATAGAGTAGTGTAGTCACAGTAAGTGAGAAATTAAATTTTCTATAAAACAAAATATGTCTTTCAAATCCAAAAACACTGTTCCACATTCCACCACAGAACGTTTTTCTTTCTAAATGTAGCTATTTAAATGTTGTAAATTAAGTTATATAAATAATTTACTATTTTATATAATAAATGTAGGTAAGTTAATAAGTAATATTAATTAACCAAAAAAGATATAAAACATACTTTTCCAGTATTTTTTTCTTTGTACACTCCAAAACAAAAGTACATTTTTTTGTTGTTTTCTAAAATTAAGTGGTGGAAATTGGACTTGGTGTCGCCATCTCTAAGGTCCCGGGTTCGATTCCCGGTCTGTGCGTGGAAAACGAACTTTTCTGTTTCACTCAGGTCATACATTTAATTATAGGACAACATCACATACATTGTTGTGATCCTAAGGTAATTAGCCAAAGCACTTGTGTCACAGTAATCAGGAACAACGACGGTACCACAACACCCAGACTCGAACAGAAAAGTTGTTTTAATACATTGACCGACGGAAATCGAACTGAAAATCGTCGATCAATAATAAGAGGCTAGCACTATGCTCTATAAAATAAATAAAACTAGGTAATTATGTAATTTAAAGTATTTCTCTTACGCCTGATATGTCAAACGCCAGATAAGTACTTAATTTTATCCGACATTTAAAATTGACGCTTGACACATTTTCTACTACATATATTTAAGATGTCAACATATCAAACTTATTTGTCAACATATCAAACTTATTTGTATCAAACTTACTTATTTCAAATATCAAACTTATTTTTCAAATGAAAGTTATATGGGCACGTAACTTTTATGTTAAGAATAACTTTGATGTTGACAGTTTTTGTATAGAAAATGTGTCAGCGTTAATTTTATTCGTTGAATAAAAGTTATCTAGTGATTGAAAAATCGGCCCTAAATCATCAAAACCTTTGAGTTAAAGTTATTTTCTTATTTTTTGCAAATCATAAGAATTCACTCTGCTTGTGGAATAGTGACTAGAGTTGTAAATTGACGGTCATATGCTATAAGCGTCCGTCATTTATGATAAATGGACATTTATTGTAAAAAAAAAGAACAATTCCTCTAAAGTAAGTCTTAAATCGTAATCGTATCGTATTTGACAATAAAAACATACAATAAAACATGTAATTTGATCTGAGGCCCAATTCCCGTAATTTGATAATTGTCGCAATCCGGTGTCGATCCGGTCCCATGTTACTGGGTACGGTACAAACGGTATTCTCGTACCTTACCTTCTCGTAACTTTCAATTTGACGTAAAATTATTAAAACTATCCCAATAAGACTAAAAACAGAGCAAAAAAATATCTAATTTTGGTTTCTTTCATTTTCAGTCGCATTACGAACTATAATAGCATTTTTTTAGTTTACTAAAATACCGTTTGGGATCGTAATGTTACTGGGAGCGGATCGACACCGGATTGCGACTATTGTCAAATTACGGGAATTGGCCCTCTGGATTGAACAAAAACAAAAACTTGCGCGTGACGCTTTTTAGCTTGTTCGTGAAGAAAGATAAATTAATTTTAGAAATTTCATTTCGTTATAGATCATTACTACTAAAGCCTGTCTTTCTTAAAATAATGCACTTATTGGTGACCAATTTTTTTTTTCATAGTTTGTCAATAGAATTGATTGTGACGTTAGTGACAATAAATGTCCAAAATGTCCGGTCACATTGAGAAAATGTCCAATTTGCTCAGTCATATTGGTCAGACATTTAAACCGTGACGGACACTTTACAACTCTAATAGTGACATAATAAAAAGTATTTTTTAATCTATGTTGGTCCCATAGAAAAATAAGTTGTATTTGACACCAGAATCGGCCCCTAGTAGAAAGTTGATGTTTTAAAAATAACCCTGTATAGTATAATACGTATCCCTCCGATTTTAGATTTGTCTTTTGATATCAAGCAATCACTTAGTATCTGTCAAAATTTTGTAACTTCGAGATTGACAGTTGTTGCGTTTACCTGTGAATTACTGCGCGTTACCCCATTCCGTCTGTACCATAAGGGGCACACGGGCCTGTGCCCAGGGCCCCGGCCTCACGGGGGCCCCAAAGCACTAAAACATGTTTGTAAACTAAGAAACACTGTTAACTAAAAAGAAAAAAAAAAGGTTGGGCCGAGAAAAAAGGAGGGTAAATTTAAAATTACTTATACTTTTGATGGAGATATGAAATAATTTTTTGGAAGTCATGAAGTCATACCAACATTAATTTATTTTTACTTTGCAACAGGGCCCCCGAATTCTTGTGTGCCCCAGGGCCCCGGGATATGTTAAGACGGCCCTGGCGTTACTCCTAGCAACAGGACTTTACAAATAAGATTGGAATCAAAGAACACATCACCTTTATATCCACGGTCACACTTCACTCTACAAAGTACCTCACCAGAGCACAGTTAACTTCTAACTGAAGTTTCTTTGGCAAGGTACCTCTGACCGCATTTTAGTTTAGATCAGTGGAACATTTAACTGATTGTTTTATTGACGCAATGATTTAGGTCGAACTAATAGATCTAAAACTGTGCATATATACATAACTATTATATGTTAGATATATATTCATAACCCTTAGGGACTTTTCATTTTTAGGCATTTTTAAGTTCTAGCCAGAGATGCATGTTTTGAATTACACTTTAAGACTTAAGTTTTTGTCATATGTATAAATAAGTATTCTATTTGTATAAACTGTAGGCACTACCATTCCTACCAAGAAGTGGCGTTTATTTATTTATTTTATCACTTCGGACAACGCAGGTCCATTTTATTAGTAAAGTCTTTTAAGCTATATTAGTACCAACAAAAACACAAAACAATTAAACAGAGAGAAACTATAGATGGCAGCGGCGGGTCAGTCAGTGTTCCTCTTGACCAGCGCCCTGGCAAGATGGCGAGTTATACGAGAGTCAAACCTCTGCTATGGTCTTCAGAATGGAGTTGGAACTGGCCCGTACCCTGCAGAGCAACGACGCTGCTTTTTTACGCGTGATAGCATATAAATCGTCAGTGCGTGCATATCAGTGTGTTTATGAATACAAAAAAAAAAACAATACCAACCTACTAAATCTTAAGAAACATCTTAGCTAAGTAATAAGTTGATTAGCCGCTTTAAGAATACCACATACCACTGTTAGTATGGAGATAAATATTTTTTTTTCAGGAATTGTTGTCTCATACAAAAAGTTGTTTTATTATGAGCACCAGAATCAGCCCTTAATATGATGTGCAAAATTAGGTTACACCTTTTACATTTTACACGCTTTTTCAACTAAACTCCTTTGAACACTCAACATTAGCCACCAGGTCCACCTAGATCATTGCACCAATCTAGTTGGCTTCCGTCCATTTTGTTTTACAAAAGACTAAATTATTAAAGAAACATGCGTACGATTCTAATACTATTTTTGTTTGCGACAGTCAACTGTGTTCTATCAAAGAACAATGTAAAATCCTTGACAGAATCACTCGGACAAGAGGTGATTGAGATTGGGACTCCAATTAAAGGTAGGTCTATAAATGAAGATCACCTGTGTAACATTATAGAATGCAATAAATATATTGAATTGAAAATTGAATTGAATAGCTCTACGAACTGAACTGAAGTGGCTATGGGCAGGCCACATTACTGGCTGAGCTGACCGTTAGGGAAGATAGTTTTCGAATGGCTACTTTTATGAACTGGAAGACGCAGCGTGGGCAGACCGTCTACTTTATAGCTTTTCGAATTGCAAAGCTGAAGTGGCAAAGGCCTGACATGACGAGCATTGCTTAAGATATTTCTCGTGTGGCTACTATGAACTAGAAGACGCAGCGTGGGAGACCTTCTACTTGATAGCTTTGAAGTGGCAATGGGCAGGCCATATTGCTTGCTGAACTGACGAGCATTGGGGGAGGTAGTTCTCGAATGGCTACCATGAACTGGAAGACACAGCGTGGGAGACCTTCTACTTAATAGCTTTTCGATTTGCAATGCTGAAGTGGCAATGGGTAGGACACATCGCTTGCAGAGGAGAAGAAAGGTTCTCGAGTGGCTACGCTAATATAAACTGGAAGACGTACTGTGGGCAGGCCTCCCACCCAGTGGACTAACGACCTAGTAAAGGTTTCCGGAAGCCGCTGAATGCCAACGGCACAAAGCCGCTCGCTGTGGCGTTCTATGAGGGAGGCCTATGTCCAGCAGTGGACTTCCAAAGCCTGATGATAAAGACATCTTCAGCCTTTTATACAAGCGTTCATGTGCAATATCTTCCGAATAGATCAACCAATTATAATTAAGAAAAAAACTAGTCTATGTAGAAAATAAACTTCTCTACATTAGTTCGAGACGATGTGTATTGGGCAACCGTTTGCCGTTGCATTCAGCAGCTTAAACTTGACCAGATCGTTACTACACTCGGTGGAAGGTCTTCCCACGCTGCGTTTTCCAGTTCATGGTAGCCACTCGAGAACTATCTTTACCAACGATCGTCAGCTTAGCGAGCAGCTTGTGGCCGTTTGCATCCAGTGGATTCTCGCAACCTTGACTTGGTCGTCCTCTGGGTGGGACCTTCTTTCCTTCTATATGAGTTTTCTCATATAGAAGAATAAAATTAAATCATTTCTATTGCAGAACTCCCACCAGACCTTGAGGAAGAGCCATCTGCAGAGAGAGATGATGAAGACGACAAGCCAACTACTTACACCCTGCCAGCTGGGACTAAGAGGGAGTCTAAAAAGATTATCACGCCGGTAAGCGTTTCTTCATGGGCCATGGTCGAACGTATGCGTATACGCAGCGTAGATGAGCAACCACTGGCGCATTTTAGGTATCATGTTACAAGTACATCTGACAGCTAATAGGGAAGACGACAGGGGAAAATGAAATTCTATTTAGTCTGTCAGTTAGATTATTTAAAAAAAGACACTTTTTTTTTTCATTTGTCAATCAACCAAACATTACATATAAAGCGCGTCTATGTTTGGAAGTGGGGGTTCGTAACGTTACTCGTAAGTAAAAATTGTACCTAAACGTCACGTCATGCGACATTTCAAATCACTAAAGGGTCACATTGCAAAGGACAAAGGACCTCTGCGAGACAGTGTTATTTGCGGATGATACTTCATTGATTTTTAAAATCAAGAGAGGTAAAGATTTATTTGACGATGTAAATACTGCTCTCTCGCAAGTATTGCACTGGTTCACTACCAATAATCTTATGCTTAATGCAAATAAAACAAAATGTATTAAATTCACCATGCCGAACGTAAAACTGGTCCCAACACATGGGTAAATTTTCGAACCGTCCTTTTTTTCGTCATTACGGTGGCAAATTTTTTTTTTTCACTGTTCACCGAACCTAAATGCGTAAGAATATAGATTTAGATGCTATGAATCTAATAATTTATAAGGCACTCTTTAAAACTAATTACTTTCGGAGATATAAATAAATTTTGAATTCTCGCCACCGAAATGATGATATGAGCCACCGAAATGACCCCATCAATTAATCAACTAAGCAAAATTTCTGAAATATTCAAATAAAAATGCGTTAGTGTATTTTAATATTTTTTTTATATTAATCAACTTTTAAGTTAGGAACTTTGATGAAACAGTAACACAATTTTTATGAAACAAGTACTTTAATCTTGAAAGGTTGAGCTAGGCTTCATGTTCTTAAATCATAGTAATGTAATGATAATTGAGCATCTAGAATAATCAACTAAATAATTTGAAAAGATATCACAAAAAACAAACGGACTATTAGGATTATCAATAGGCGGTTTCGCTCTTGAAGAAGACGATCGTAGTTGATTTTTGATAGATGTTGATAACTCAGCTAAGGGGTCCTGATCTTCTGCAGCTGTACGTTCGCTTACAATATCTATCAGTAAGATTTCTTCATGTTCTGTAATAGGTGCAGTGTTTTTCTTCCTTTGCCTATACCTCAATGAATTCATTCTATTTCTTTCCCGTTTCATTTTTCTTTTTTTTGGAGGTAATTGGTTTATAGGGACTATCTTCTTCTCTTCCTTGTTTTTGCGATGTCTATACCTGTCTGCTTTTTTTAGTTTCTCATGTTCTTCAGGATTATTTTTCAATTTATTTTCTTTTTCGTTCCGCAATCCTCTTTTTCTCCAACTTTTCTTCTCTGCTTTGCCGTGTTTTTTCCATTTTTAGTTTATACCTTGAATAAAGTAAAGATTTTATGAAGTCTGACGCAGTGAGATTAAGATACAAAACTTGTATAAACCACATTCACATTAACCAATACGCTGCCGTTAGTGTAGTTGCCAGATCACTGGTGGCTACTTAAGAGGTCTCGTGTTCGATTCCCGGGTTAAGCCAAAATTTGTTATTAGGTGTTTAGGGTTCCGACCTCAGTCTCTGTTCATAACCTCAAAGTCACTGCCACAGTTCAATGGTCACTGGGCAAAAGGAACGGAGTGCCCTTGTGTATTGTGCACACACTTAAGCACTATAAAAATGTCCCATGCAGATGGTTTTTTTCAGTAAAGAGATAAGCCGTCGTGGTCGGATTTGATTCAGAGAGGATATTACATAAACTATTAAGTTACCTCAAAGTAAGTCACACATTCATTATTGTTTGTTAGGATACAATAAAACTTAAATTAAATATTGGTTGTTTACGTGTTTAAAATAAATATAGTATTGATTGTAAGGGTATTTATCATAACGGTGGCTCATTCGTCATTCCGGTGGCCTAATACACCACCGCAATTACGCCACCGTAATGATGACAAAATGGTTTTTTCATGATCATTACTCAACTACATAATTCATTGCGTAGATATTTACAAGTCGTTATATCGAGCCAATAATCTACAACATACTAACTGGAAGTTACAATACATCACTCTGTTCGTTGTCAAAAACATGCCACCGAAGTTATCACATACGGTGACCAAAACACATTTCTCAAAAAACTTACCTCGGAAACGAGTTGAAACTTGCGTATGCGCCTTACTTTCCACACACAAGTTAGGGCACGACTAACGCTCAGGATGGTCCGAAACATAAATAGGGCGTGTCATTGCTTGATCAATAGAAAACAATTAGTCAACTGCAAGCATTGGAAGATCAGTTTTACGCGGGACACAGACATATTGGCGTCTCAGTATTTTAATATAATAGTTAGTGAAGTTTTTATGCTTTTAGTAATGAATTGGAATTAACATCTTTAAAATAAGATAGTTAGATGAAATATACGTTAAAATTTCGAGTAATTGTGAGTGGTTTTGTGCGCGTAATTTGAAATGGGACAAGCCTCCCAGGGGTAGGCCGCTCATACAAGTCGGATGTTCAACGTGTTATTTCTTGTAATTTTTGTGTTAATTCTTATCTACTTTTTTATGCACGTTTAAGTTACGAGCTATATTTATAAGAATGCGTGTTTTGAGTCTGTTTTGAAATGATAGTTTTTTATAAAGGTCACCGGACGCTCAAAAAAGTACGCTTGAAAATTTACCCACATATAACTGTAAAAGATGAACTGCTAGATACATCTAGTTCCACTACCTTTTTAGGAATCACTTTAGATTCCCGTTTGCAATGTGGTGCTCATATTGAGACTCTATCGGGAAGACTTAGTTCAGCTGCTTATGCCGTGAGAAAGATAAGACAGTTGACTGATGTTGGAACGGCAAGATTGGTGTACTTTAGCTATTTTCACAGTATAATGTCATATGGAATATTATTATGGGGCTCAGCAGCAGATATTGAATCTATTTTTGTGCTACAAAAGAGAGCTGTACGGGCAATTTACGACCTCAGACCCCGAGACTCGTTGAAGGAACTGTTCAAGGAAATTAATATACTAACAGTGGCTTCTCAATTCATTTATGAAAATATCATGTATATTTGCAAAAACCTGCATCTATTTCCTAAAAAGAGTGACATGCATAATATTAATACCCGGAATAAAGATAAACTTGCCGTTCCAAATTTCAGACTGCATAAAGTGGGTAATTCGTTTATGGGAAAATGTATTCGCTTTTTTAACAAATTACCGCAGTCCATTGCTGAAATGTATGAATTTAAATCGCATGTCAAGATGATTTTAATGAAAAAAGGTTATTACACTGTAAATGACTATCTAAATGATAAAAATGTATGGAATTAAATACTGCCGTGCTCGCACAGGCTCATTTTATCTTGTAATGTATACACACTATTTAAAAAGAGGCTGACAATAGTGACCGAGTTTCTTGCGCTGCTTCTTCTCGGCACTAGCCCACAATATTGTCCCGAAGCAGTGGTAGGGTAAAAAAATATATTAGGACGTGTAAAAGAGCTTAATTTAGGCCTATTAACAGAAATAAATTGGTTTTATTGGTTTTATTGGTTTTAAAGAGGTGCCAAATCTTTAGAAGTGGCTCAGAAAACTCATCTTTCTAGTTTTCTTTCCATCTTTTCCATCTTTCATTTTTTCTTTATTTCTTTCTTACTTTCTTTACTTACTTAATATTTTTTAGGTGACAGTCGACACCCGCAGAAAGTACAAAGATCTAAACAAAACCACTACAATCAAACCAGAAGACGAAGAAGCAAGGATAGAGAAAGAACTCGCCGAAATATACAGAGACAATATAGGTAAAGCTAAGATTAATGACACGTAGATACGTAATCCGCGCGCAAAATTTGAAGCAACTGAATTGGAGCCACATAGGGCTCCCAACGCTTGACGTACGCTCCACTCCGTTTTTTTTATGTTTGTTACCTCAGAACTCCGCCATTAATGAACCGATTTGAAAAATTCTTTTCTCAATTGAAAGGGTATACTTCCAGATTGGTCCCATTTTTTTTCAAAATTCACTTCTGATGATGGGATCCATGAGGAATTGAGGGAACTCCTAAAATATTATAAGTATACGATATAGCGATATAGCGATTTTAGTATATTAAACACCAAGTCAAGCATTTGCATTCAGAAAGTATCATTTGCTGAGGTGGAACTGATGAAGGAGACCACAGTTGGCCACAATAGTCTTCCTCGAGTAGCGATAAGATATTTTCATTAAGACAGTTAAGCCTTGCTATAGTCGACAAATCATATTTTAATAAATGATTTTGGTGAGAATGATACCATCAAACTGATCTGATGAAGAAGGCGGAAGGTAAGCACCGGAACTCTGTGATAAAACAATGTATCATAGCCGTGTTTGGACTTATTTGAATCGTCATGAGAAGCAATTTAGCTATAATTACATCACAGATCGCCATTTCGAATGTAAAAAAAACACTAAAAAACAGATAAATACTTAAAACAAATATTTATAAAAAAAATAACCGACATCAAAAACACTAAAAAGTTAACAACCACATTCAAACCCTCCACGGCTGGCACCGACTCCAAAAATAACTGTTTGGTATGATTGTTTAAAAGTTATTTTTAGCTTTTTAGTGTTTTTGAAGTCAGTAATTTTTTTAATGAAAATTATATAATGATGTTTGTGTGTCTGTGTGTAAGTGTTTCCTTAGCAGTCGCTTGAGAGCGGTGGTCTGAAACTCAATGTGGCGAAGACCGAGTACCTGGCCTGTAACTCTACAGATCCAACACCCGTTCGTATAGGCGGAGACAAGGTCGAGCGCAAGGACCAGTTTAAATACCTTGGATCTGTACTTCACGCGTCCGGAGACATCGATTGCGACGTCAAAGCACGCATTGCTGCTGCGTGGGCCAAATGGCGAGAGGTGACTGGTGTCATTTGTGACCCCAGAATGCCGGTTAAGCTTAAAGGACAGATCTATAAGTCCATCATTAGGCCTGTTCTTTTATATGGTAGCGAAGCATGGCCGCTACTTGAGCGACACAAGCAGGAGCTGCGTGTCACGGAGATGAATATGCTGCGGTGGATGTGCGGAGTCACGCGTAAGGACCGCGTGAGGAACTCGCGCATCCGCGGTAGCCTTCGTGTCCGTGATATTGCAGACAAACTGCAGGAGAGTCGCCTACGCTGGTACGGCCATGTTTTGCGGAAACCGGCAAGCTACGTAGGAAACAAATGTATGGCCATGCCGCCACCGCCAGGTCCTGGCAAAAGGGGTAGACCCAAGAAATGCTGGCTTGACGTTGTGAGGGCTGACATGCAAGCCAATGATCTCACAACTAGAGACGCTCAAGACCGCGCGAAGTGGAGGAGCAAATCAAGGAAAGCGGACCCTGGGCTCCAAAGCAATAGCTTTGGACGCAACCGGGATTGACCGTATAGATGATGATGATGTGTAAGTGTTTCCACGTAAAACTGTTTTGTGGATTCTTGTAGGTACCGAAATGTATTCAAAGAGGTAAAGGTTATTTATTTTAAGCTGCCAAAAGATGTAAATTTACCGTTGATCTTATTATACTTACAGTAACTAAGTAAGTTCACAACATAGGTGATTGACAATCCTCATGCATCTTGGTTAACAACACTTAAGAGATGCACTCGTCAAACCTTATAAAAATAAAGTTTTGATAAGTATAAATCTATTAACAAATTTGCTTGTAAATTACAGTACTTTCTACAAATATTTTGTGTAATCTTCGCCGCCTGCGTCTCTCTATTTTAGTTTAGGTACTTCTACCTGAAAGTCGTCTGGAAGAGATCGCTCTATCTAATTGCGAAACTTCAACAAGGGTGGAAGCTAAAAATCAGTATTCTGCTCTTAGAGCAGTCCCTACACTGAGCTCCTGCCTTTTTGCATCGTTGCGGCACAAAAAAATTATACTAAGTACTGTAATTTAATCACTGTTTTGTATTTTTTCATGTATTTTGCCAAAATGTTTAGCAAATAAATAGTTATATCTAAATTATGATATTATTCTTTTTTTCCTGTTAGTATGTTTCTTTTGTGTGGTGTGCAAATTGTGCAATAGGAATGACGCCAGTCGTCATTCCTATTTGAAAGAAAATTTTAAGAAATTTAAATTAATTTTTAGTCCGTCAGTTAAATTATTAAAAAATAATGGACACATATTTTTTCTTTTGTCAAACAACCAAAAAATTACAAAGATAAAGCGCGTCAAAGTTCGGCTCGTGACGTCACTTATAAGTAAAAATAAATAAAAATGCTGGCTCGTTCCTCGCTCAAAGCCTCGCCTCGCCTCGCCTCTTTGCCTCATGGACACGCTTTTATTTTTGAGTAGGTAGCTTTTAGTTTTAGGTTAGTTTATATTTGTATTATTAGAATTTTAATTGTTATATTTTTTCCTTAAAGTAAAAATTGTACCAAGACATGACGTCATGCGGCATTTCAAATCAAGATAGCTCTGTAATATTTTGATTATGTGGAAAAAGAAAAAATACGTGTACAACACTTTTTGATAACCTGATAAACGTAGAAAAAAACGTTAGTCCTCATCCCTAATTAAGAGTATCTATCTATTTATTTCCAGATTACAAATCCGACAGTTCTGAGGACGCCAGAGAAGTCACGTCTGTGCAGAGTGGAGAAGATGCCGACAAACCTATAGGACGATCCTTGTCAAAGTAAGGTTTATCTTATGGTATTAGGCGTTGCAAACTGGGATCCCGGATCCCGGAAAATACCGGGATGCCGGACCATAATAGAAACTGTTTTGCCAGGACTAGATTCTCGAAAACCGAGATTATCGGTATTTTCTTGTTATAGCAAGAAAGTGGTTTCATATTCATATTAATATTTATATTCATATTCAAATTCATATTCAAATTCATATTCAAATTCAAATTCAAATTCAAATTCAAATTCAAATTCAAATTCATATTCAAATTCATATTCCAATTCATATTCATATTCAAATTCATATTCAAATTCATATTCAAATTCATATTCAAATTCATATTCAAATTCATATTCAAATTCATATTCAAATTCATATTCAAATTCATATTCAAATTCATATTCAAATTCATATTCAAATTCATATTCAAATTCATATTCAAATTCATATTCAAATTCATATTCAAATTCATATTCAAATTCATATTCAAATTCATATTCAAATTCATATTCAAATTCATATTCAAATTCATATTCAAATTCATATTCAAATTCATATTCAAATTCATATTCAAATTCATATTCAAATTCATATTCAAATTCATATTCAAATTCATATTCAAATTCATATTCAAATTCATATTCAAATTTATATTCATATCCATATTCATATTATTGTTCATATTCATATTCATGATTTATAGTTATTTTTGTATAGTTGTTATAGCAAGCAAGTTTAGTGTTTTTTGCTAGTAACAATTGGTTGTTGCACTGTTCAACCTGTTTGATTATTTGCCTGTTATCATGGTTAGTTCCGCATGGAGGGGATGCTCGACTCTGAAAGGCAAAAACTGGCAAAGACTCTTTAGAGTTATTGAACATTGCAACAACTAATTGGTGCTGAACGATCGATACTAAGTGAATTTAGTTCTTAAACTTATCAATAGATGTCGCTGTACAGAGTTGCATCGCGGTTGTACCTCGTACATGGAAATATATATACAATAAATTTGTGTTTACAAAAGTTTTGACTATCTGTCGACAATTATACCGTTGTTTCCGATGTTGGCTTTTATTTTAAGCAATAACCTAGCATTCCCTCGACTGTGATTTGGACAACCTGGGGTTTCAATAGGTGCTAGCAAAATTCTTGCGGCTAAATTCGAAAATGGTCCTGTAGCACGAAACGGGCAGCAGCGTGCGAAATCTTATAAAAAACTGCGCTCGCCAAAAAGCTAGCCAATCGTGGTGATTGGCAATCCCCCCTGGTGATAAGTCGTTAGGGGAGCCCTTTGTTCAACAGTGGTCGTCCTATGGCTGAAATGATGAATGATGATCAGTCTTTAGTAGTTCACTGCAGGACATAACCCTCTCCTATGGAACGGCACAGCGGCTCTGGAGACGTATTTTTGAATCATGCGAATTCCAATCCGAATACGAAATCACAAGATTCGCATGCGAATTCCTAAAATCACTATTTTTGAAAAGTCATTCCGTGAATTCTGCAACGACCACTCGTTTTTGTTTTCTACTAGTAGAAAGTACGGAAGAATTACATTGACAAGTAAACGTATGTTTGACAGAAATTTGACATAATAGCTTTTTATTTACGTTCGTTAAAGAGTTTTTGTTTTATGGTTTATAATATTTTCTGCGTGAAACAAAAATAGTTACAAGATTTCAATTTAATAGTAACACCTATTTCGAGTGAATCAAAAATGCGTAAAATCGTGAGCGAGACTTGAGAGTAAAATGAATTTCATGCACGAATTGTTTTCGTGTTCGAATTTGAAATTCATTTCTAATGCTTCAAAAATACGTCTCCTGGGCCGTATTAATCCAGCTGCCTTCCGCACCCTTTGCTAGGTCGTCAGTCTATTGGGTAGGCCTACCCATGCCTTTTAGTTTGTGTTCGCCACTAAAGCACTTTTCTTAATAAGTCTCTTTGTTAATATGTGTAACTTATGAAGGGTTTTATAAATATGGGCAGAATATGTTGAACTTGTACCTAAATTTAAGATCATTGTAACCATATTCTTGGAAATAAATGTTATCTTATTTATCTTATCTTATCTTATCTTAAATTTAAGGACCTTCAAGTTCCAACCTGATGTGGAGAACAAAGCTGAGGTGGAACGCTTCAGAACATCGGTGGATGACATCAGCTGTGAACAGAAGAACATGATGAAGGGACATGGGGAAGAGACGGTAATAACTAAAACTCATTCATTATAACCACACTTATACAGGGTTACTTTGCAAGATAGTGCCAAATATTGAAAATAAGGTCTCTAGAACAATATAAAAATACTAATTTATCGTAATTAATTTCAGTCGTCGTAGTTCTGGAGTGAAATATACTTAAAAATTCCGAAAAAAAAAAGAAAACGCGTGATGCGCCGTCATTCATCAGAGATCACTGGCGTACGCCGACGCCGCTCCAACAAGAACCTCATGCAGTGCACATACGGTGCCATTTAATCGAGTAATCGTAAATTTTCTACGTATTCTTTTTTCAAATGCAGAAAGGAAGAATTAAAAATGAAAAACAAAAGATTTATTCTTTATGTAGATCGATTAAGTTACTCATTTTGAGTCACCTCTGAAAATTTGACACTATAATGCAAAGTAACCCAGTATTTTGCACTCTCTTCACTATTTTACACGACTCACACTCCCCAAACTACAAGAAACGGCGTTTCACTTACCAAGGTTCTAATACTTCGCGCAATCTTTGATCTTCTTACGATCTTAGTATCTTTATTCCTTATAATCTGGGTTCCTGTCCGATTCCTTCGCTCTCTCAGCTATTCGCCTTTGGAATTCTCTCTTCTTGAGTAGGTACAAAACAATCCTCGTCATTAGCCGCCCGTAGCCCAGCTCGCCGGCGCCAGAGTGAATCCTGAGGTACTGCACCTCAATCTTATGAAATTTAATTTGATAATAATATGTTTTTATGTTTTCAACTATTCTTTTATTATGTACTAACACTAGCCTTAAGTTACTCTGTTACTTACAATTATGGATGTAGATGTCCGAAATAAACGATTATTTATTTATTTAAAAAATCATTACGTGATCATTATCTTGGTAGAACCTATCCACTATCACTAAACTCCTTTTTTTATGTTTCTTTCTTTTCTTTTAACACTTTCGGTCAAAAATCATCGACTTCCCTAATATATTAATCATCATCATCATCATTTCAGCCATAGGACATCCACTGCTGAACACAGGCCTCCCCCAATGACTTTCATTGGGGGGGATAGCCAATACTAGCCACGCTTGGCAGGCGGGTTGGCGAGCGCAGTTTTTTATAACATTTCGCACGCAGACGCTGCTGCCCGCCTCGTGCTACAGGAATTAGTCGCCTCTTACGACACGCTTTCTGTTCGGCGGTGGGGAAGTGTATTCTTGACGGCCGTCCCCACATGGCTGATACTTTATACTCCGTCACTGACTACATAATCTGCATTGCCTCAAGGTTGACTGGTAAAGAATGTTGTATAGCATTAAGTCCGCCAATTGTACTTACCCAATAATGCTATTGTTACAGACAGAGAAACCAGATGCAGCATGTGAAAACAGCGCCAGTTTTCTATTTTGTTTAGCTACATTACTATCTGTTTTAATTTTAAACTAACATATTATTATATGATGAATATAACACTCAATGTTAAATTGTCCAGACGGCAGGCCGTTCCTGATCACCTTGCTTGACCTTGCCGCCATCTTGCTTTGCCCCGCTCACTACCTAATCAA
Source organism: Anania hortulata (assembly GCA_963576865.1). Classification (NCBI taxonomy): domain Eukaryota; kingdom Metazoa; phylum Arthropoda; class Insecta; order Lepidoptera; family Crambidae; genus Anania; species Anania hortulata. The sequence goes on along the minus strand of OY756417.1, from coordinate 1,910,679 downwards.
AACCACCAAAATTTTGTAAAATTCTATTTTAACTAAGTACGAGTATGTAATGTCCTATATTATTTGTTAACTTCCTCAAAGGGGCGATTCTACTGCTAATACAACATTTACTATTAAACCAACATAAAAATCTTCATCATCATCATCATTTCAGCCATAGGACGTCCACTGCTGAACATAGGCCTCCCCCAGTGACTTCCAGATTGGCCGGTTGAAAGCGGCCCGCATCCAGCGGCTTCCTGCAACCTTTACCAGGTCGTAGGTGGACGTCCTACGCTGCGCTTGCCGGTACGAGGCCTCCATTCTAGAACCTTTCTGCCCCATCGGCCGTCAGTTCTACGTGCTATGTGCTCCGCCCACTGCCACTTCAGCTTGCTTATCCGTTGGGCTATGTCAGCAACTTTTGTTCGTTTACGAATCTCCTCATTCCTGATTTGATCTCGCATAGAAACACCGAGCATAGCCCTTTCCATAGCACGCTGTGCAACCTTGAGCTTTCTTATGAGGCCCATAGTGAGAGGCCACGTTTCAGTTCCATATGTCATCACTGGTAACACACACACATAAAAATCTTAGGAAAAGTTATTCTTACAACTTGTAACAGCTGATTGACTGTTTTGTATGGGAAAGTATTTTCTTTGCGCTTTCGATGTTGACCCCGCAGTGTTGTTGTATTTAAACAGTAGAGCTCCCCCTAAGAGAATGGTAGCTTCTCTACAACCGGACCGTATTGTCTATAGTAATAGATTTTATCTGTATTTAGTGGGTAGGGTGTCGAATGGGATCCATCTGATAAAGATAAAGATAAAAGATCATTTATTTGCTAGAAACAGGTTACATAAGATGGTAGGTACAAAGTAGGATCCATGTTTCGCTGTATACATTCCAGCATGCAAACTGTAAAAAAGTTAATTAATAAGCTGCTAAATTTTTGAATCCAAATATTCGCTTACAGTGTAAAAATTACAAAGAATTAACCAAGCATGCAAGACTTTTTTAAATTTATGTAATGGTAAAAGTTTTACATGGGCTGGCAACTTATGCATGATGCATTCCGAAGGTCACTCAAGGTCGACAGGATTAGGGTCGCCGTGTGGCGCCCCACTTAATGTTCCAAAATCATTGTGTTGTTTAATTAAATATTATAATTTCTACAGAACTTTCATTGGCATTGCAGTTTAATTGCAATCCTAATACAGGTAGCTACAGTCAACAGCAAGTTACCCTACCCAAAAAGTTAAAGGTCAATGAACCGATTTTCAACTTTAAGTTCGACACGTAGAGATCAATATCAATTGAGTTAAAATGCTAAAAATAATCCTAACACTTAAGTACCTAATCAGTTACTTTTGGAGTCGGTGCAAACAAAAACATTGAATCTCTCATCGGCTGGCACCGACTCCAAAAGTAACTGATTAGGTACTTAAGTGTTAGGATTATTTTTAGCATTTTAGTGTTTTGAAGTCGGTTTTATTTTTTTAAATAAAATTTACTTATTTCATCTATTTTTAGTGATAAATCCTAATCTAACTGCTGAACACCGATTTCATCCCCTATTTTCCTACCCTTAGGGGTGATTTTTATTTTGTTAACTTTTAGCATATTATCTTTGAAGTATAAGCTATTCAATAAAACAAAAATCATCAAAATCGGCTCATATTTGTCGAAGATAACAAGAAGGTAACAAGAACCACAACCAGAATACTATCTGGGTATATATTTGTTGATTTTCTCAAAAAGTTCTAAATCAATTTTGATAAAATTTATATGGGACCACCTCTAGAGTAAGATCTACCAAACAAAAAAAGAATCATTAAAATCGATTCATAATTGGCGGAGTAATCGCGTAACAAACATACAAAAAAAACACAGTCGAATTGAGAACCTCCTCCTTTTTTGAAGTCGGTTGAAAATTTGACGTTTTGTGGCAGGTTGACGAGCTCTTGTTTGTACATTGAAATTAAGAAATGATTCATCATCAGTTCAGTTATAGCAGTATTTATTTATTCTGAGGTTAAAGTGACCTATGTTTCAATCGGTATTATTAATAAATACCTAATATAATACATTTTTGAACAACTTTACATGAACCACTTACTTTATCTATATATCTTTACAAAAAAAAACACTTTTACCGTACAATCTGATGTCAGCTAGCGGTTACGTATAAGGAAGTGTTTTCTTGGATTTTGATGTTAGATAAAACAGTTAATCATCTAGGGAAATACTAATCATGTAAGATGATAAAATTGCACAATTTGGCGCCCTGGGCCAATAAGTTTCGCCGCCACAGAAGTCGTGCTTACTTATAGACGCATTCCATTAGTATTGACCAAACTTAACTTACGTGTTTTCGACCAAATTACTTATTAGTTCTTGTTTTGTTTATGTTAATTAATAAATATAATAAAGTATAAGTTGGTTAAATGGCGCCAAAACCAAAACAAAATGCAATCGGATAAGCCACCCCTGGCGGATTGGCGCCCCAGGCCATGGCCAGGATGGCCATAGGGTTAATACGCCCCTGGCTGTACGGTTGGCCAATAAAGTGGTCTACTTACCAGTTTTGGCAAAATTTAATGTGTAAGTAAAATAGCAATAAGGTTGAATGGACTTAACATTTTTAACAATGAAAGAGATGCACAATTTTGACGTATTATTTATTTGTTTTTGACGTCTTAGAAAGAGAGCAATAGTAGCTATCAGAATAATTTTTCATAGAAAAATCAACCCTGTTGTTCTATGACGCGCGAATGATTTTTAACCGACTTCAAAAAAGGAGGAGGTTCTCAATTCGTCGGTTTTTTATATTTTTTTATGTATGTTCAGCAATCATTCGTTACTACGTTGACCGATTTCGATAGTTATTTTTTTGTTTGAAAGGTAATACTTTCAGAATGATCCAATATAAATTTGGTTAAAATCTGATGATGGGATCTATAAGAAAATCATCAAACATTGCATGAACTCCGTACCACGCCAACTGATTTTAGTATCTATCTTACCTAATATCTTTGCCAAATGTAGACCGATTTTGATGATTCTTTTTTTAATGAATAGCTTATACTTCAAAGATACTATAGCAAAACATTTTTTAAAAAAAATTTACCTCTAAGGGTGGAAAAATATGAAATGTATTCGGTGTTTAGCAGTTAAATTATGTTTGCACTCGTAAGATTTGTTTTGATTAGGATTTATCACTAAAATAGATAAAATAAGTTAATTTTATTTAAAAAAACCGACTTCAAAAAACTAAAACGCTAAAAATAATCTTAACACCTAAGTACCTAATCAGTTACTTTTGGAGTCGGTGCCAGTCGATGAGAGATTCTATGTTTTCGTTTGGGAATCATTTTTTGTTTTATAAAATTAATTAACTTTAGGGTGTTAAACGACTTTCTTGGGCGACTGTACCTACAGGCTAACTTTACTAGATAAGTATACTATGATTCACAGTTTATGTCATTCATGACTCCTCTCCTTAGACGTACCTCCTATAATAGGTACCTACACGAATAATAAATACTTACCTTGGGCTTATCGATTTTCCTTGAAAACGGTGCACGATACAAGCTTAGAATAAAATCAAGTCGACTTTGATAAGTGAGGTTTTTATAACTTTTAACTTCCCGCACGCCCATACAATTTGAAAACAGTTCGTTCTCTAAATCATTATTGAGTCAATAATATCGGAGAATCTGGGAATCGAAACCGGAACCGTTGTATAATGGAATCGCCGCGCCACTAAGCCAATCGATTCGTCATTTGTGCCGAAAGAAACCGTCTGGTCTGGTCTGGACTTCAAGCTAGTTGCGGGTTCGAATCCCACAAGGGGCAAATGTTTTAAATGTAATGAACACGAGCATTTGTTCATAAGTCATGAACGTTTATGAATTTAAGTAAGTATTTTATCCGTTAGAAATCCGCAAGATTTGCTAAGTTTTAAGCTTTAATTATTTGTGATTGTTAAGATAATTTATTAACATTACTATGTAGTGCTTGTAGCTCAGTTGCGTAAGCGCTTAGGTAATCATTACCAAAGTTAAGCCACAAACGCCGCAGTTGTGATTGGATGGGTGACCTTCCAACCTTATTAAGTGTAATTTATCACAAGCATCTCCGTGCTTCGGAAGTCACGTTAAATGTGGGTCCCGCTTAATAAGGCTAGTCGTGAAGCCTAGACAGAGGTCTAAGGGCTTAATAACATCTGACAGTAAGGTTTAGTCACTGGCCTTACAACACCCCTCCACCGCACCGGGCCCGCACGTGGTGGAGTATGGGACACACCGCCTCATAGTTGAGGTGAGCCCTGTGCCCTGCAGTGGGACGTAATATGGGCATACTTTAGTTGTTTAATAACATTAAGTAACATTTTTGCACTTTTTTCTTACGTCTACGACTGGCGCGTTTTGATGTTAAACGTCCTTGATCATTATCGATTAATAAATATTCTATCGAAATAAACGCCATTTTTATACTGGTCAAATATAATTCTGATATCTGCTGTTATCAAAATGAATCACTAACTTTGATAGCACTCGCAAAAGATTATCTTCAAACAAATCAATATAACCCGAACATTTTGAAGAGTCTATTCATGGCGCTAGTATCGCGGACATAATCAAAAGAGTTTTTAGTTCTAATACCAACTACTGACTTTTATAATTGATCGCATGTTTCCTGTGTGTCATTAAAGTTTGTTTTATCAGTCAGTTGCTGGTGATTGAGTGAAATAGCGGGTTTTTGTGCGAGATGGAGCATCCAGCGTTTGAAGAAGCCGGTGCCAGTCCAGGAATAGAAATATGGGGTATCGAAGTGAGTAGATAAAAATACAGGGTGTTCCGTAACTTAAGGATAACCTTGTAAACATATTCTCTACATCAAAGTGAACAACTTATGTTCTATGACTTTTGCTGCAAGAATGTGGTTAGGGATCTTGGGGTAATGCTGGATAGCACACTCTCATTCACTAGCCACTACGATCATATTATTGTCTCAAAAGCTAACAAAATCATTGGATTCTTACTCCGAACAATCAAACCTTTTCGTAAGCCTTCAAGCATACTGACACTCTTTTTCGCCCTTGTCAGAAGCATACTGGAGTATTGCTCGGTAGTATGGTCCCCCTTTTATAGTACCATATGGACAGAATAGAAGCCATCCAGAGGCGCTTTCTTCGATACCTGAGTGCCAAATTCGGTCTGAGACGTAAGCTGGGAACATACCAGGCTAGACTCGAACATTTTAAGGTGAGCACCCTTCAGTCGAGGCGAGACGTAGCTAGCTTGTCGACGCTCTACAAAATTATAAACTCTGTGTGGGATGTTGAGGAGCTGTTAGGCCATTTTTCATTTAAGGTTGGTGGCAGCACAAGAGGACGGAAGCTCATCGCTTTACCTACATGCAGTAACAAATTTACACATAACGACCCCGTCCTTGTAATGTGTAGAGCCTACAATAATATTAGTAAGGAACTAGATATATTTTCACTTCCTTATCGTTCCTACTTGAACATAGTCAGAAATAAATTGTTTTTTTTTTCTTTTTTGTTTGGTGGTTTTCGTTTTGGATATCATTTTTTTATTATTTAAGGTTGAAAATCATTTTTTTGCGTTTATGTAGAATAAACCATCGTCGTGTTCGGCTATAATCGGAATGCAAATTTAGAATATGTATTTTGTAATAATGTTGCTAGGTGTAAGTTGTGATTTGTATTCTGTTGCTGTACCATGAATAAATAAAATAAAATGAAAATGTATCAAGTTCCTACAAAATTAACAAACAGCTGATTAAATTTGTATAGAAAGTTAAAAAAATGTATGCGAGTTTTTGTAGTTGTCCATTGTTAGGGTTCGTTACCATAAAAGGTAAAAAAGGAACCCTTATCGGATCACTTAGTTGCACGTCTGTCTGTACGTCTATCAAGAACATTTTCATGGTGGCGTGGGAAATTAGCAAAAATAGAAATAAAACTAGGATTGACTGAATATTTGAAAACAAAAGCTAAGTGCGAGTCGGACACATGTACCGATGCAATGCAAATTTGGAGGTATGCAAAAATGTAGTTCGTCCTTAACGAAAATCGAGTCTCACAGTTTTTTTCCCGAATTTGTTCAAATAACTTTTTTTTGTGATGTCTACAGATTTACAGTTTTCGGTCTTTTTACTTTACTTGTGCTTTAAGATATTGCTATAAATTAAATATTTGTAATCGTGAGTTAATGTATGTTATAGGTTACAATAATCATCTGAGTAATTATTTTTGTGACTCATAGCATAGCATCAATAGCTCAGCAAAATCCAATAAAACCAATTTATTTCTGCAAATAGGCCTAAATTAAGCTCTTTTACACATCCCATTTTTCTTTTTACCCTACCACTGCTTCGGGACAATTGTGGGCTAGCGCCGAGAAGAAGCAGCGCAAGTAACTCGGTCACTATTGTCAGCCTCTTTTTAAATAGTGTGTTTACATTACAAGATAATATGTACCTGTGCGAGCATGGCAGTATTTAATTCCATACATTTTTATCAATTAAATAGTCATTTACAGTGTAATTACCTTTTTTTATTAAAACCATCTTGACATGCGATTTAAATTTATGTATCGGTAGTTCAGCAATAGACTGCGGCAATTTGTTAAAAAAGCGAATACATTTTCCATGAACGAATTACCTACTTTATGCAGTCTGAAATTTGGAACGGGAAGTTTGTCTTTATTCCGAGTATTATGATTATGAATGTCAGTTTTCTTAGGAAATAGATGCAGGTTTTAGGCAAAATATAGGTAAGTCCAGAATTCATGAGTACCTTTAACAAACTCCTAAGTAATTATATCCAATAAAAATTAAACCTGTATGCAAACAAACCTTAGGCCTTAGGGCGGTTTAATACCATCTGACAGTAAGGTTAAGTCACTGACTATATACCACCCCTCCACATGGGCCCGCGCGTGGTGGAGTATGGGACACGCCACCTCATAGTTGAGGAGAGGCCTGTGCCCAGCAGTGGGATGCATATAGGCATACTTCTAAACAAACAAATAAATCATACTCAGTATCTTGTAAGTACCTTAGAGTAATACAATGAAGTTAAAGGTTCTGTTAAGGTGGTACTTTATTATTAAACATCCTTTTATGTCTGGCGTATATTTGTTAATATATATTTATTAATTACAGGCCTTCGAACCCGTCGCTGTTGACAGGAAAATGTATGGGAAGTTCTTTAACGGAGACTCGTATATTGTCTTGAAGGTAACTATAATTGTAATACTTCCATATACTTACAGTGGCCTAGAACCAGGGGAATATTGAAAAACGAAATTCTCTAGAGTATTAGTATTTTTTCTGAATGGATATTAGTTAACCAAAACCCATGCATTACACACAATACAATTTTTTAAAGTTACTTTTAAATTTGTGTATTATTGCAAACCGATATTATCGCTAACGTTGTCAACTAATTGTCAAAAAGACGTTCTGAGTAGCTCCCAATAAGTACGATGGAGAATGAACTCAATCGATTGAGTTGAGCGGAACTATTGCATTGTTTGCATTACATTGAATTTACGATTAAATTTGTTAGAAAAAATCAAAAAGTAAAGTTTTGATTTTAATTAGTTAAGACCATAATGATTCAATTATTTAATAGTGATCTATAAAGTCTCTGTTTTCAATATTATCCCTGGTTCCAGGTCACACACTGTATTGTAACTACTTCTTACAGTGTAGAATTAGACGATATTGCCACAAGGTAAAAGAAATTAAAAACTGTATTAACAAAACAACTACATTCAAGCGATGTCTGTCTGTGTGACAGGCGTTGGCTGGGGTAGGAAAATTATATTATTATTGGATTAATCGCAAAAATCGAAAACGAATTCGTAAAATCACTATTTTCGTTACGCGCACAATTTTTATTAGAAGTTTCGTTACGTCAGCCCTAACTCCCTTTGACGCGCTTTTTTTTTGTCGTTTTTCGGTTGATTGACAAAAGAAAAAAAAGTGTACATTATTTTTTGATAATCTAAGTGATGGACTAAATAGAATTTCATTTTCTGTACCCAGTCGTCATCCCTATTGATCTGATCTGTATTTAATTAGAGAGTCGATACATTATATTTACGCAATCTTATTTAAGATAAGTAATAGCCATAAAGTTGGTCATATCGAATTAGATTATATTTTTCTGATAATTGCGATAATTTAACAATTCCATGAAAAATGACGATTAAATTTTTTGAAGTGAAAACTTATTTAGCGGCATATTGCCCTTTTTAAGGTGAGTAAAAAATGTTAAACTCGCGTCAGGACACCTGACCTGACCTGATCGAAAATTCGTAAGACGGAGGGAGAGTAGACAGTCTGCGCGGCGTAGGATGCACAACTGTTGCAAAATGTTCAAGTTTTCACTTCTGCCGGCACTCCCGGAGTGCAACCCGTTCATAATCATAATCATAATCATAATATTTTATTTGCGTAAGAACATGGTATAAAGATGTTACCTACATTAAAAAAGGTTCACATGTCTTGCCAGGATTATTAGCATGAAAATATATATTAATTAAATTAAATGTAGATACATTATGCATGAGACAATTATAATATGAGTAGATTGATAAATTAATAGCATCGATTGGACTACTAAATTAATATAACTTTTATTAACTAGTTATATTACATTTAATTAATTGGTCAAATTAAATCGAGTCAATGAGAAGTGCGGTCAAGTAGTTCTTTTAGGTCATAAATTTTGGTCAATAAGCCACTTGTACAATTTAGTCTTAAAACATTGATTTCCTGACTTTCTATGTCATCAGGAATTTTATTGTATATCTTAACACACATAAATAATAAATAAATAAATAAATATTGGACAATAAATATTGGACAACATCACATACATTGCTCTGATCCTGTGGTAAGTAGCCAAAGCACTTGTGTTACAGAAATCAGAAACAACGACGGTACCACAACACCCAGACCCGAGGCAATATAGAAAAGTTATTTTTCTACATTGACCCGACCGGGAATCGAACCCGGAACCTCAGAGATAGCGACACCAAGTCCGGTATGCTCGCCTCTCGGCTACGGAGGTCGTCAAACACATAGATACACAACACAACTCTTGTTATATTTTTGCGATTTTGGGATGACACTTAAGACCAATCTGTTTGGGTTTCTTGAAAGCTTGAAAGCTTGAAAATTCATGAAAGCTAAAGATACAAACTCAAGGCTTAAGCCTTGAGTTTGTATCTTTAGCTTTCATGAATAATTTGTCGTGTTGTTTTCTTTATTTTGGATTCATATTTCAATCATTATAATCCTTTAATCTATAGTTTATATTAACTATTAAACACTCTTTTCAACATCATTCATTTCAGCCATAGGACGTTCACTGATATAGAGTAATGGGCTAGTTTCCTAAAAAAATCGAATTAGTCCGTCAGTAGGATTAACAGAAAATACTGGACACGTATTTTTTCTTTTCTGAATCAAACTAAAAATGATGAAGATATAGCCCTTTAAAGTTTCGCGTAACGTCACGCCTTGCGACACTTTTTAGCAAGACGTGACGACACGTTCTCACTTTGATGCGCTTTATCTTCGTCATTTTTTGTTTGATTGACAAAAGACAAAATATTGTTCCAATATTTTTTGATAATCTAACTGACGGATTAAATAAAATAATCATTTTTTGACGTAGGAAACTAGCCTATTATCTACAGTTAGTTACAAGTCAAGCTAGTAAACGTGTGTTAAAACTAAATTGAAATCCACCAGACATCCGGAACATCAAACTCCACCCTCACATACGATGCTCACTTCTGGCTCGGCAGTAAGACCACGCAGGACAAGAAGGGAGCCGCCGCGATACTCACAGTGACCCTGGATGACATGCTAAGCGGCCGGGCCGTCCACCACAGAGAGATACAAGGACATGAGTCCAGCCAGTTCTTAAAATACTTCCAACCAGGTAAGTAAATTGTAAAAATAACACTTTTCTCACCGCCAACAGGAGGCGTGTCGTAAGACGCGACTAATTCTTGTAGCACGAGACGGGCAGCAGCGTCTTCGTGCGAAATGTTATAAAAAACCGCGCTCGTCATCCCGCCTGCCAAGCGTGGCGAGTATTGGAAATCCCCCCTGATAGTAAGTCATTAGGGGAGGTCTTTGTTCAGCAGTGGACGTCCTATGTCTGAAATGATGAAGTACATTGTGGTGGTGGCACACCGATGCACATCATGCACATAGCACGTAGACTTGACGGCCGAAGGGCAGAAAGGTTCTAGATTGAGGGTTGTGACGACATTCGTAGCCGAGAGGCGAGCATACCGGACTTGGTGTCACTATCTCTGAGGACCCGGATTCGATTTCCGGTTGGTCAATGTAGAAAAATAACTTATCTATATTGTCTCGGGTCTAGGTGTTGTGGTACCGTCGTTTCTGATTTCTGTAACACAATTGGTTAAAGCTACTTATCATAGAGTCAGCAATGTATGTGATGTTGTCCAATGTTTTATCTTTATTTAGAATGGAAATGGAATGGAAATATCTAGCACTTTGTAGCAAAAACAACATATAAAGTAGCTAAATTGCTGTTATTTATTAGCCATCAGATACCTGGAAGGCGGCAGTGAGTCAGGCTTTAACCAGGTGGAGATTAACGCAGGCGCCGAGAAGAGACTCCTCAAGTTGACTGGCAGCGAAAACATGAGGATTGAAGAGGTAATCACCCGCCTTAAACTCAGTTGAACCAAGCTGTGTAGAGAGACTTCTGAGCAACCATGTTCTTAAGCATTTTCAGGCTTTTTTCACTATGAAAACAATAGTTACTGGGATTTAGCAACCTTTCTGGGGTGTAAGGGCAACCAAGACCTTTTAGGCCCAAGCCAACCTCACCTGCCAGTCGGTGCACCTGTTAAACAACGGACGAGGCTCTGGCGCAGGCTTTCCCTTCGGGGTTGCGTGTCGGATGGCAGTCGCTCCTGTAAAAGCCAACCCTGCCACACAACAATGGTGCGTCATAGAGAAGTGACAGTATAGATGAAGAAGAGTTACTGGGATTTGGCAGACACTTGACAAATTTTTGAACAGGCCATAGAACGCCACAGCTAGCAGCGAATGGTTCTGGGCCGTTTTCATCAAGCACCTTCCTGCAATTTTGACCAGGTCGTCAGTCTACTGACTTTGTCTCTTCTTCCAGTTCGGGGTTGCCAATCGAGAACATAACATCTCTAACGGTTTTTGTTAGCTCTACGAGGGATGAGGCTCTTCCTCTGCCACGACACACAACACACGCTTCACGACACAAGTGCATACGACACATTTCACACGACACTTGCCACACGATACCTGCCACACGACAAACGACACACGCTACACGACACAAGACTTACGACACCTGCCACACGCCACATCACACACGACCCACGACACATGCCACACGACAAACGAGCTCGACACTTTGTGGTGAAAATTGAAGATACTAACTATTTACTTAAAACTAAATTTAATTTCGAAGGTTCCAGCCGAAGACAGTTCTCTAACCAAGAATCACTGCTTCATTCTTGAAAATGAGCACGACATCTTTGTCCTAATGCCCGACGGAGCCAAGGCCACCCAGAGAAGGAAGATCATCAGCGTTGCTAACAGCTTGAGAGATGACTACCATAATGGAAGGGCCACAATTGAAATCATTGGTAAGTGAGAATTAAATTGGAGGTAAGTATACAAGTTGGAGACGATCATACGCCAAAGAATAAATAATTAAATCAACTTAGACGCAAATAAATGATTGATAGATTGATTGATTGATTGATTGATAGATTGATTGGTTGATTGATTGATTGATAGATTGATTGATTGATTGATTGATTGATAGTTTAAAAAACTTTAAAACACAATTATACAGGGTCATTTGTAAAACATCAACAACCCTCTAGTTGACTGACATCAGTTCTCATACAAACAACTTTTTGTATGAGAAATGTTGTCAGCTGTTCGGCGGCTTTGTATGGGAATGTGAATTTTTTTTGGCGATTTTGATGCTGGTTTAATACAAAAAGTTGTTGTATTTGAGCACCAAAATCAGCCCCTAGGGGGTTGTTAATGTATTAAAATAACCCTGATTATGCATTGGACTTGTCAAAATGAATCGAATGAGCCCAAACACGTTTTTATTGATAAAACCGATAAAATCCACCATTTTCTTTTCAGACGAATTCTCATCGGATGAAGACTGGGATCTTTTCTTCGAGACTCTTGGGTCTGGCTCCAAGGATGCGCTGTCTGACGATGATTCTTCTTTGGTAAGTCATTGTTTTAAGTCATAATTATGTCTTAAAGAGAAAACTCTTCTCCGTCTTCTTTATCCTCGCCAGGACCCTCCTTTCCACTGGGCACTCTGCCCAAGGCCCCGCAATCGATGGGGCCCCTAGTTCCAGCCAGATCACCAACCGATAACCGATATTCAACAATAAATGTAAGGTTTTTGAAAAAAACAACGCAACGCACATTAGACCAGTGGCTATTTGAAAAAAACTTAGGAAATATTTAATTTTGCCATCCGCCTTAAACGATCCCAAAATAGTCATCTCACAAAGTCAAAACGGCCCTATTATCCTGATGTGCGCCGGTTACAACAGCTTCTATTCTTGAGGCGCCTTGTTCACTGATAAGAATCGTCAGCAGAGAGATACCCAAAACTCTCATGTCTCTCTCGATATTTTTCATCCATGTTCTTTGTGGTATATCTCTCACTCTCTTTTGCGTAGTTTTGAAAAGGCACTTCTTTACTATTGATATCCGGTCTTCTGAACCCGCAACAGATGGCTTTGTAGTCCGGACCACAAACCACTACACCAGACTTTCGTCGGCATTGAGCCGAATTGTATGAAAGAGGGAAAGAGAGGCCTTTACTATTAGCTAGAAAAGACACAATTAATATTATCAACTATGACGACCTCCGTAGCCGAGAGGCGAGCATACCGGACTTGGTGTCGCTGTCTCTGAGGTCCCGGGTTCGATTCCCGGTCGATCAATGTAGAAAAATAACTTCTATATTGTCTCGGGTCTGGGTGTTGTGGTACCATCATTGTTTCTGATTTCTGTAACACAAGTGCTTAAGCTACTTACACCGAGCAATGTATGTGATATTGTCCACTATTTATTTATTTTCTTTTCTTTTCCAGAGCTACACCAGAGAAGACATATCGGCAGTTTACCTCTACAGAGTGCTCTTCGGAGACGACCTCGAGCTGATCTCTCTGAGCAAGCCTTATCAGCAGAGCCAGTTGTCTTCTTCGGTAATAACATTAGGGCAATACCAATATTTATTTGCTTTTTTAATAAGCACAATCAAGTGGGGCCGATGGGGCAGAAAGGTTCTAGAATGGAGGCCACGTACCGGCAAGCGCATCGTAGGACGGCCACCCACAAGGTGGACAGACGACCTGGTAATGCAGGAAGCCGCTAAATGTAGGCAGCTTCCAACCGGCTAATCTAGAAGTCAATAGAGGAGGCCTAAATGTTCAGCAGTGGACGTCCTATAGTTGAAATGATGATGATGATGAAGACAATCAAGTGGCGACTACAAACTGCAGGCCAGGGTGAAAACGGTGGACCGACAACATAGACAAGGTTGCGTGCGAGAAGCCGCTTTTGTGTATTCCAACTTCTTAACTGTCTCTGTCCAAGAGACACAATTGGCAAAACATTGTTACGTATCATATATTTGTGATATAATTATGTATAGTCGACAAAGAAATTGGTTTACTCGTACCACCCGAAGGCTTAATATCGCTTGTTCATAGAAAGTTTTAAGGTCTATTTTTTCTTGCATTTTTAATTCCATTACGTCAGTAGTGTCTTTTGTGTTTATTCCAACTTGGAAGTGATAAGCTTCTAATTGAACCTCCAGCGGCTTCAGCCCCCCTAGCATGACCACCAAAACACGATATGATATAGCGATATATCGATACTAACAGTAAAAATATGATAGATTTAGCCTCCATTTTGAATTTTTATCGAAACAGCGATTATAGTTTGTGACGTCAGCGGCACGGCGATTCAACATGGCGGCTATATCTATCATATTTTTACAGTTGGTGTCGATATATCGCTATATCATATCATATCATATCGTGTTTTGGTGCTCATGCTAGGCAGGCTGGTGCCATAAACTGTTTTGAACAATTTACAAAGTTTTGATTTGGATAAGTTAGTTCTTGCTTGTTTTAAATATTTTTTATTGCTTTGATTTCACACTTGAAATTATTAATCATACATTATTGTCTTACAATAAGCCTTAGCGAAATATCATTTTACTGGGGTATTTGTCATCAAAAGTAAAGCACTTCCTTGGACGACGATACATTATTGTACACTAGCTGTTGCCCGCGACTTCGTTCGTGTGGTCTATAGTTTAATCCTTAAGGATTTTCTGCGCAACTTTCTTATTTTCACATTTTTATATTAGTAGGAAGTAGGATAGCTTTTAGCCCGCGACTTCGTCTGCGTTGACCTTACCCGGATAAAAAGTATTCTATAAGTTAATCTGGGCCATGGTCTATCTGTATGCCAAGTTTCATTAAAATCCATTCAGTAGTTTTTGCGTGATAGAGTAACAAACATCCATCCATACTCACAAACTTACGCATTTATAATATTAGTAGGATTGGAGATATTTTTTCCAAGTAATACTGTTTCTATAATTGGTCCTTCGAACCGGATCACTAGTTAATTATAACTTTTGACCCTAGGAGGTATACATCCTGGACACTCCAGACTCGGGTGTGTTCGTGTGGTTGGGAAAAGAAGTCGACGCAGACACGAAGAAGAATTACAACGACATTATCCAGAAGTACTTCGAAGTCAAGGAGTATCCTGAATGGGTAAGTATTTTAATAAATTTTTTTGGGTACCGTATTTGTCCAACCAAAGCACTTCACTAGGACAAGAGTCCTTACGGGACTCCCGTTTATTACTACTGCTCCGCTATTCTTCTGTCATTCTGTCCGTCTGTAGCAGGGTTTGTGTGTGTGTGTGTGTGTGTGTGTGTGTGTGTGTGTGTGTGTGTGTGTGTGTGTGTGTGTGTGTGCATGTGTGCGTGCGTGAGTTTGATCAATACATTTATTTAATGCGGTGTGCAATAAAGAATTTCTATCTACTAACCAGGTGCACGTGACTAGAGTTGCTGAAGGCGTGGAGGTGTCCTCCTTCAAGCAGTACTTCCACAACTGGGACGTCTCTGGTGACGGGCCGAGGAGCGGCTTCTCTGGTAAATTACAATTTTCAACGGTAGAATATCGAATTAAACGATTCTCACGTCTTACCGGTTGCCCTTACTTCATGCTCGCACCGGGCGCATAAACGGGTAGTTGCGGTAGAAGAACACAGTCCATCATGCTTCATAGATAATGAAGAATGAAGAGGTATGTGATAAGATTCCAACTTGGTACGTAAGTCTCACGTACGTGAGAATTTAGTTCATCGAATAACCGATAGATGACGCTGTACCTTCCTGAATCGCGGTAACGCTTCGTTTGCGAATCTCACATTACCAAATTATGTTCACGAAAAAGTTCTAGATCTTTGGTTTTATTCGAGTTTTCTACTTTAAGATTACTTAGGACTTGTTCAACATCCTTTACATTTCAGGGGTGATTTTCCCAGCACCAAATCGTAAACGGCATGGCTGAAACTGCTAGTGCAGGATGGCACTTTTAACTTGTAATATTTTTTTTTAGATGAAAAGTGTTGTCTCCTACAGCAACCTACAAATATTTTTCCATTATGATTGTCGCTAATATGGAAAAAAAATATATAAACACCTAAGTTTTTCATACCGGTGAAGCGGCACAATTGGTTTTTCAGTCATACTTTTAATCATATAATAAAAACAGTTGATTTTTAGGGATTTCCTTTTTTTAATTTAAATCCTAAATAGTGGCAGTACTTTATTGCGGAAACTTCATTACAAAATCTGTTGTATTTAATGAATGGTAAGTACAAATTCACGTGTCCAAATTAGATTTTTCACCACGGTGAATTTTCGTTGTACGCGAATATCTAGGCATCCAACAACACTAGCTTCTCGCTACTGCGCAGTAAACTTGCGCACCAGGGACGCCTAAGCGCTTGATGTGAGAAGACGCGTGTTGCTTGTCTGGTGTTCCCGCCAAAAACGTAAGTAGTGGGTTCCGGTGACTTGGGACCACTTTTTTTTCATTCACGTGAGTGGATAAAAGTTGTGATCCAATGATCCGATATGTTTATTAAATATATGTACTTTTACTTAATGTCGCCCGATCAAGTAGGTAGCATCAATTTATTTCTATCATAAATACTGTGCTTGTAGTGTTAACTTCTGTTGGCTGTTTTTCATGACGGTGATCTCATTCCGGTGAATTCGGTGACCTAAATTGACCACCGAAATGAGAAAAAATATCATTTCGGTGATTTTTTTTCATTTCGGTGAGAAGTTGTTCATTTCGATGATTTTTATCTTCATCTCGGTGTTTTTTTTTTCATTCCGGTGACAAAGTATTTCACTTCGGTGAAAAACAGACCATAATTTCTTTTGTTACATTTTAGTTGCACAAGGAATATATTTGTTTTGGGGACTAAAATGTAGCTAATAGTTAAAAGAATAACCTCTAGTTGTTGCTCGCGTGGGCAATAGGCTATTTGACTAAATTATGATAATTAGTCCACTTTAAACGTAATTCAAAAATATTGAACACGTGCTTTTTTAGGTTCCGTACCAAAATGGTACGAAAGGAACCCTTATAGTTTCGCCATGTCCGTCTGTCAGTCCACGGCTTAGCACAGCTACTGTTTGTACTAGGAAGCTGTAATTTTGCACTAGTATAAACAATTAACACGCCGACAGAATGGTACAATAAAATCTTGAAAACAAAAATTCTAGGGTATCTCCCCTACACGTAAAGAAGGGATAAATTAATTATTTTTAGTCTACCCCATCATTTGGGGTATCGTTGGATGGGTCTATCAAATATATTGCGAGGTTGTGAAGACCATTTTTCGATTCAGTGATCGGTTTCCGAAATATTAACCTTTGTTGTTTAAATTCCGAAATATTTTTGCTAGAGTCGTGTCCCCATCCAAAAGATAGATTTTTGTGCTACCTGATTTATTAATGACTAAGTGTAATAATAAGATTTTGTGAAGACAACTAACAAGAGATTACGTTTGTTTAATTGTTACATTATATATTACAGTATCTTTGAGTTATCAAAACTAATAATTAAAATATTTTAAAATAAGAATCTGAAAAAGTTGTAAAGATATACAGGGTGTCCCAGAAACAATGGATAAACCTTTAACTGTCGATAGGTTTCGTCAAGACCTCTCTAATCTCAAATTTTGACTTTAGTAAAAATATCTCGGTTTTGCCACTTTTGGTTGGTTTTTAATGTGCCATTTTTACAAATACGGACTTTTTCTAATTCAGTTTTTTTTTATTTCTAAAAGAATAATTTTGCTATCAATAACAATGGTTTAAATTGAGCTAGCTAATCACGAAGTGCTTCAAAAAAACAATGTTCCAAAAAAAAAACATAAAATTATTTTTCCTCATGTTTGGTCAACTACCATGTTAAAAAAATATATGGCGCTCATCGTGCCCATTATCTTTAAAAAAATCTTAGTTATTCTATTTTACGAAAAGGTATAATAAGCTTATGTTTTCTGTAGCTCTTAAACTTTATGACTGGTTTTTATTATTTTTTTATTAAAATTACAATAACTGTTCGAACTGGCGTCTTTGCGCTCTGATACACGCCCTGCATCTTTTTATAAAAGAATGTTTGATGCGGCTCGCGTAACCAGACGCTTTTATGTATGCAGCTGCATTTTGTATGCGAATCCGCAACTCTGTTATTTAGGATACTGGTCTCGCGTAGACAAGGTCTTTCAGACATCCCCAATAAAAAAAAATCGAGGGATTTAGATCCGGCGATCTGGGCGGCCATAAAATAGGGCCGAGCCGGCCTATCCACCTCTCTGGGTAGTGTTGATTTAAATAATTTCTTACTACTATTGCGTAGTGAGCTGGGCACCCATCATTTTTAAGCCACATTCTCCGCCTCACTTCTAAACTGATATCTCCTAGCATGCCGGGTAAATCATTTTGTAAAAAATTAAGGTAAATTTCACTATTCAGTGTAGCTGGATGTTCATATAGCCCCATCACCTTACCGCCAATAATCCCAGTCCACAAGTTAACTTTAAATTGAACTTGGGACCGATCTTCCCTCATCAAATGTGGGTTTTCTACTTGCTAGCTATGTAGATTGTGGATGTTGAGATATCCATCTTTCAGGCATGAGGATTCATCCGTTCACAACATTTTATTGAAAAATTGCGGGTCCTCTCTTATTTTATTTAACATGATTCTGCAGAATGCAATCCTGCGCGGATAGTCAGCAGGCTGTAGAGTTTGGACCCTTTGAATATGGAAAGGGTGCAACATGTATATTTTTATGGTTGATTATTACAATATATTTGTTATTTTTGTTGTTTTATTCTCACACGTTCCTAAATGAATTTAAGTTTAAATTAGTTAATATCCATGTATGGTACATTTTAATTAATACTTTCAATACCATTATAGTATAGTCAGAAAAGGATAACCTGTACTGTGTGATAGCACTCTTCAAAACGTAGGTAAGTAATTATGGAACTAGGATAGCAGCATTTTAGGTGCGTTGCGTGGTAACAGTTTAGTTTTTTTCGGTGACTGCATAAGTAATTTCATTGCGGTGACTCGCGTTTTACATTTCGGTGATGAGAAGTTTCATTTCGGTGAACTATTCTTTAATTTCGGTGACACCAAAATTTTAAAGTACTATATCTCCTAAGTATATGAACTCAATTTGATGTCGAGTAAAGATTAATCATAACAATATCATAAATAACAATACTACATGGTTTTATTTCAAAAAAAGTTATAAATAAAAAAGTTCACCGTAATGACAAAAAAAATGGACTTGTTGAAATTGACCCTCAGATGTGGCAGTCTTCTCGGCGGACGTGGACGAGTCGGCGGCGGCTGCCAAGCGGATCGGCAAGAGCGCCGCCGCCAGGGGATACATGCCCGACCAGGGCGAAGGCAGCTACACTGTCACCAGGTATTTTTAGGGTTTCGAGCCTCAAAAGGTAAAAATAAACTCTTATAGGAAACAATGTCATTCAAACCAGCAAGCGTTTAACTCGTGTCCCTGTCCCGATATCTAACAACTTTGTTGTCCGTCTGTCTGTGTGTCTGTTAGTGTCCATCTGTCTGTGTACCAGGAATGCGTGGAGGTTTATTGCCTAGTTATAAATGCCGCAAGATACTTATATTTTGACCAATTTTGACACTCTCAAGGGAATCAAAATGTATGTATAGGGTAACTTCTTTACGTTGACTATGAAAAGACTTCGAACCTTTTTGTATTGAGCCTGGCATACCTAAATCAAGTTGCAAGAAACCTTAAATAACGTTATTTTGGTGTACACCTATGAAACATATGTTAATCGATAGAGAAAATAATTACAAACAACAAATACTCTTTGAGATAAGTAAATTTTATTTAAAAAAATAAAACCGACTTCAATGCCAGCCGATGAGAGATTCAATGTTTTTCTTTGCACCGACTCCAAAAGTAACTGATTAGGTACTTAAGTGTTAGGATTATTTTTTGCATTTTAGTGTTTTGAAGTCGGTTTTATTTTTTTAAATAAAATTTACTTATTTCATCAATTTTTAGCGATAAATCCTAATCTAACTGCTGAACACCGATTTCATCCCCTATTTTCCTACCCTTAGGGGTGATTTTTATTTTGTAAACTTTTAGCATATTATCTTTGAAGTATAAGCTATTCAATAAAACAAAAATCATCAAAATCGGCTCATATTTGTCGAAGATAGGTAACAAGAACCACAACCAAAATACTATCTGGGTATATATTTGTTGATTTTCTCAAAAAGCTCTAAATCAATTTCGATAAAATTTATATGGGACCACCTCTGAATTATGATCTACCAAACAAAAAAAGAATCATTAAAATCGATTCATAATTGGCGGAGTAATCGCGTAACAAACATACAAAAAAAAAAAAAAAAAACATTCGAATTGAGAACCTCCTTTTTTGAAGTCGGTTGAAAATGACGTAAATTATATACTTTGTTCAGAATTTCAATTTGATTATGTAAATAAAAGTAAATATTACATGTTCACCCTAAAATTCTGACAAAAGTATACAGGGTTATTTGTAAAACATCAACAACCTAGGGGCTGATTCTGGTGCTCAAGTACAACAACTTTTTCTATGGGACCAACATCTAAATCAAAAAAAAAATTCACTCCTCCATACAAACTGATGTCAGCTGGTGGCGGCTTAGTACAGGGAAGTGAACTTTTTTTTGCGATTTCAATGTTAGCCCCGTAGAAAAAGTCGTTGTATTTGATCACCAGAATCAGCCCCTAGGACGTTGTTGATGTTTTCCAAATTACCCTGTATACTTTTTTCAGAATTCTAGGGTGAACATGTAATATTTACATAATCAAATTGAAATTCTGAACAAAGTATATCATTTACGACATTTTGTCAAAGATTATTTGTTGTTTGTAATTATTTTCTCATTGATTAACATATGTTTCATAGGTGTACACCAAAATAACGCTATTAAAGGTTACTTGCAAATTGAGGTATACCAATTATGTACCTATACGATGCCTTTTGGCAAATAATATAGTCTTAAACAACAAGTACCGAGAAAAATCTGAAACTAACTATACATTATCTCCTCCGTAGCCGAGAGGCGAGCATACCGGACTTGGTGTCGCTATCTCTGAGGTTCCGGGTTCGATTCCTGGTCGGGTCAATGTAGAAAAATAACTTTTCTATATTGCCTCGGGTCTGGGTGTTGTGGTACCGTCGTTGTTTCTGGTTTTGTAACACAAGTGCTTTGGCTACTTACCACAGGATCAGATCAATGTATGTGATGTTGTCCAATATTTATTTATTTATTTATTATACATTTGAATTAGGAACATTTTGTAATTAATTTGTAACTAAACTGCGAGACTTATTCCTTAACTCTTTGTGTTATGTACCTACCTTGTTTTCCATTCCCACTATGTGTACCTATGTGGGAAAAAAACTCGGACTTGATCATTTAAAAAAAAAAAAATTATTCAATCTTTAAATATAAAACAAAGTCGGGTTAGTTACACCATTTATAAGTCGAAAACGGCTGGACCGATTTTTATGATATTTGATTTGTTAGATTTGTCTTCGCTCCGAATAGCAGAATAACTGTTGAAACATGGAAAAATGCCAAAAAAACATTAAGAGGCGCTAAGAAGTTCGCCGGAACAGCTAGTCTCTACATAAAAAACTATGTCGAGTTAGTTACACCATTTATAAGTCAAGAATTTTTTGATCTTAGGTTTGATGAATTTGTCTTCGCCCCGAATAGAAGAATAACTATAAACAACACGAAAAATTCACGAAAAAGAATTATGAAGGGGCGGAACGAGGTTCGCTGGGACAGCTAGTAATAATATAAACTTAACAATACCTTCTAGTGTTACCGTCTTCTTCCCCAGGATTGTTGGAGGCGAGAAAGAAGATCTGACTGAGGAGTTCCAGTCGGGAGTGTCGAAGCTGTACCAGAGCGAAGCGTATGTGATCAAATACCAGTACGCTGATGAGGGGGGGGAGGATTCTTTCGTGCTGTACTTGTGGATCGTAAGTATATTCTTTGTCGCTTTTTTCACCGACGACGGAATGGAGAAGGTATACAGGGTTACATTGCAAACAATATAGAGAAGCGTCTTAATCTTTTTTATTTTTAATAATCGTATGTTACGCAAAAAAATTACTTTTAAATATCCGAAAATAAAGTCGATAGAGAGACTACGAAAGCCGCGCGGTCAGTCATCAGAGGCGTAGGTACGGCGAGCCAACAAGGACCTTACGCAGTGCACTGGTGCAATTTTTTTATGAATGAGTAAATTATCCACGCGTACGTTTTTTAACAGCGGATAGGAATAATTAAATGTGAAAAAAAATGATTTTGTTCTTTGCATAGTTCGTTTGAGTTACTGATTCTGAGCCACTCCTAAAGATTTGGTACCCCTTTGCAATGTAACCCTGTATAGGGTATGTGCTTCATGTTACAGCCATAGAACGTCCACTGCTGAACATAGACCTCATCATTGGGTGGTCAATTATTTCAATCATATCTTTGCAGGGCTCCAAAGCTACCGCTGATGACAAGGCAGCAGCCAAAGAGCTGGTCTCCGAGCTGGAGGCTGAGACCGAAGGCAACGTCGACGTTGTGAAGATACCGCAGGGCAAGGAGTCCAAGCATTTCTTGAGCATATTTAAAGGTTAGTATTTTGGGGGGGGTTGAGGAACAGGGTGTTGAGTTCCTCATCCACCATTGAGAAGGGAGGATCCTCCGACCAGGAGACGTATTTTTGAAGCATTAGAAATGAATCTCAAATTCGAACACGAAAACAATTCGTGTATGAAATTCATTTCTATTGCTCACGATTTTACGCATTTTTGAATTACTCGAAATAGGTGTTACTATTTAATTGAAATCTTGTAACTATTTTTGTTTCACGCAGAAAATATTATAAACCATAAAGCAAAAACTCATTAACGAACGTAAATAAAAAGTTATTATGTCAAGTTTCTGTCAAACATACGTTTACTTGTCAATGTAATTATTTCGTACTTTCTACTAGTAGAAAACAAAAACGAGTAGTCGTTGCAGAATTCACTGAATGAATTTTCAAAAATAGTGATTTTAGGAATTCGCATGCGAATCTTGCGATTTCGTATTCGAATTGGAATTCGCATGATTCAAAAATACGTCTCCAGACGAGTGTTGTGTCTGGTGGGCTACTGAATTGCAAAATTTTATGTTTATTTTATGTTTCTTTCTTCTTCTCATATTTTTCAAAGCTGTATCAAAACTGTACTTGTATTAGTATTAGTAATTAGAATTGTAGTATCAATGCTGAGCTAAAAAAATATGTTTTTTTATTGCTGTTTTATGTTTACGCTTTTTACCTCGTTTGTATTAAAATCCATACGTAGTGGGATGTGTTACTAATTTTACTACTTAAGTTTAGCAATAAGTTAATTAAGTAACGCAATTGTTTGTAATCCAAAAAAATTAATTA
Source organism: Anania hortulata (assembly GCA_963576865.1). Taxonomy (NCBI): domain Eukaryota; kingdom Metazoa; phylum Arthropoda; class Insecta; order Lepidoptera; family Crambidae; genus Anania; species Anania hortulata. The sequence goes on along the minus strand of OY756417.1, from coordinate 1,887,472 downwards.
ATAAATAAGCAGTATTTAGGGTAACCAGTTTAATATCGCTGATTAATCGGAAAAACGAGATGAAAATAGTGAGTAGATTGTGTGGAAGCTTAAAAAAAATTAACAAAAGTGATTCTTAGGCCGTAACCGTTTGTCACCCCCCCCCCCCCCCCAACCCTCAAAAAACAAGATGATAGTGCATTTTATAAACTTTAAAGGAAAATTATAGCGGTTAAGATAAGGTACCAAATACAAAATCCTTAGAATAAAAAAATCATAACTGTTCTATATTGTGATAACGGGCTACGACGGAACCTTACACTGCGCGTGGCCCGACACGCGCTTGACCGGTTTTTTTAAACTAAACGTTTATTAGATATAATATATTTTGACGACCTCCGTAGCCGAGAGGCGAGCATACCGGACTTGGTGTCGCTATCTCTGAGGTCCCGGGTTCGATTCCCGGTCGGTCAATGTAGGAAAATAACTTTTCTATATTATCTCGGGTCTGGGTGTTGTGGTACCGTCGTTGTTTCTGATTTCTGTAACACAAGTGCTTAAGCTACTTACCACAAGATCAGAGCAATGTATGTGATGTTGTCCTATACATCGTTGGTCCCAATATATCAATTAATCAAGACTTGTTTTTCAGGTGGTTTGTCAATACTGTTCGGGAGTAAGGACAATGAATACAAACCAGAAAACTCCACGGACACCTACGACGAAGACAATATACGTCTGTTTAGGGTAAGTGCCATTGTGACTTCTTAGTCTTAAAAAGTCTGTCATCATCATCATCATCATTTCAGCCATCGGATGTCCACTGCTGAACACAGGCCTCACCCAATAATTTTCAACGGCTGGCGAATAATCTAATATTTTGCACGCAGACGCTGCTCCCCGTCTCGAGCTACAGGAATAAGTCACCTCTAACGACACGCCTCCTGTTGGCGGTGGGGAAGTGTATTCTTTACGGTCGTCAGTCAACACACAGCAAAAGCATTTACTACCATCGAACTTACCGAAATTGTGTCCAACGCAGAAGAACCGTGTCGCGGCTGCTATTTTTTGTTACATTATTAATTTACTAGAAGGAGAGTCGCCTACGCTGGTACGGCCATGATTTGCGGAAACCGGCAAGCTACGTAGGAAACAAATGTCTGGCTATGCCGCTACCGCCAGGTCCGGGCAAAAGGGGTAGACCCAAGTAATGCTGGCTTGACGTCGTGAGGGCTGACATACGTGCCAATGATCTCACAACTAGAGACGCTCAAGACCGCGCGAAGTGGAGGAGTAAATCAAGGAAAGCGGACCCTGGGCTCCGAAGCGATGGCTTTGGACGCAACCGGGATTGACCGTATAGATGAAGAAGAAGATTATTAATTTACTAATGACACATGTATCTCCGTGTTTTGTGACAAAAAATTGATATCAGTAGTTTAACTATAAAACACACATATTATATAAAAGTACTGGACTCGACAAAACGAATCGAATCGAAAATCGAATGAGCACAAACACGAAGGTTTTTCTAGTAATCATTGAAGAGTTCTACTACCCACCTCCTGGGTCCATCATCAGATCAGCACGATGGTGTCAAATTATGGTATTGTTATCCGAATGTCAAATACTTACAAATTTTTTAATCGATACGTCAGTCAGTTACTTGTGACTTAGTGGCGGCGACAGCGCTTTGGTAGTGAATACCAAAGTTAAGCTACATTCGCCGCGGTTGTGATTGGATGGGTGACCATCCCAACCATATTTAGTGATATTTTGTCACAAGCATCTCCGTGCTTCGGAAGGCACGTTAAAAGTTGGTCCCGGGTAATATCGCTTGATACTAGTCGTCAAACCTAGTCAAAGGCCTTAGGACGGCTTAATAACATCTGACAGTAAGGTTAAGTCACGCCTTACAACCCCCCTCCACCGCACTGCGCCCGCGCGTGGTGGAGTATGGGACACACCACCTCATAGTTCAGGTGAGGTCTGTGCCCTGCAGTGGGACGTATATATAGGCATAATTACTTTACTTTTTTTACGTCAGATAGAAGTAGGTTAAAAACTACTTTCAAGATCTGATTACATAGTTAGTTTGTTAAACAATCTTTATAAATTTGCTGTGTAATAAATTTGTTAGATAAAGATCCGTTTTTCTTTGCTTGGCGAATTGTAAATAATCTTGACATTACTTTTTAACGAAATTATTCGTTTAAAAATAAGTTAAAAAATTAATACACAAAAATACTAGCCTACTACTTCTAGTAATCATCATTTAACACAAAAACCATTTTATTCTAGAAGTTCGTTAATTTTAAACGCAGTTATTTCTGTAAAAAGACCTGCCAAGATTGTTTACAATATTTGTCTACCAAAAAAAAACGGACTTTAGAGTTGTAAATTGATGGTCATATGCTATAAGCGTCCGTCAATTATGATAAATGCTCGGTCACATTTGACATTTATTGTCACAATGGTCACATATTTTTCTGTAGTATACATTTTAAAAAAGAAGAATTCCACTTAAGTAAGTTAGTCTTAAATGTTAAGTATTTGACAATTAAAACATACAATAAAACATGTAATTGGATCTGGATCGAACTAAAAAAAACTCGCGGATAACGATACGACACTTTTTAGCTTGTTCATGCAGAAAGATTTTAGAAATTTCATTTCTTTATGGATCATCACTACTAAAGCTTGTCTCTCTTAAAATAATGCACTTATTTGTGACCAAATGATTTCTTTTTATAGTTTGTCAATAGAATTGAATGTGACGTTAGTTAGGTACAATAAATGTCCAAAATGTCCGGTCACATTGAGAAAATGTCCAATATGCTCGGTCATATTGGTCAGACATTTATAACGTGACGGACACATTTATAACGTAACAACTCTTACAAATGAAGCTAATAAATATTGTGGTAATGAATAAATAAAAAATCGATTCTCTCTAATTATTCTCTACTCCATCTTTCATCGGTTCTGTGAGATGTCTGCCACATCTGCCTCGCAATATCTCAAATATTCAGTTGTCAATCCCCAGGTGGAGGGTACAGAGCTTGGGGTGGACATGCGGGCGGTGCAGGTCGAGGAGAAAGCTGATGTGCTGGAGGACGATGACGTGTTTGTGCTGGAAACCGCTGACAAGGTCTACGTATGGAGTGGAAAGGTGAATATACCTATAATCAATTTTCTAGGGTTCCGTATTCAAAGGGTAAAACGGGACCCTGTTACTAAGACTCCACTGTCCATCTGTCTGTCTGTCACCAGGCTGTATCTCAGAAACCCTGATAGCTAGACAGTTGAAATGTACACAGATGTTGTATTTCTGTTGCCGCTATAACAACGAATACTATTATAAAAAAAATAAAAACCGACTTCAAAAAACTAAAACGCTAAAAATAATCTTAACACTTAAGTACCTAATCAGTTACTTTTGGAGTCGGTGCAAACGAAAACATTGGTCTCTCATTGACTGGCACCGACTCCAAAAGTAACTGATTAGGTACTTAAGTGTTAAGATTATTTTTAGCGTTTTAGTTTTTTGAAGTCGGTTTTTATTTTTTTTATAAAATTAACTTATTTCATCCATTTTAGTGATAAATCCTAATCAAAACAAATCTTACGAGTGCAAACATAATTTAACTGCTGAACACCGATTTCATTTCCTATTTTTCCACCCTTAGGGGTGAAATTTTTTCCAAAAATGTGTTTTTTATAGTATCTTTGAAGTATAAGCTATTCATTAAAAAAAGAATCATCAAAATCGGTCCACATTTGGCAGAGATATAGGTAAGATAGATACTAAAATCAGTTGGCGTGGTACGGAGTTTATGCAATGTTTGATGATTTTCTTATAGATCCCATCATCAGAATTTAACCAAATTTATATGGGACCATTCTGAAAGTATTACCTTTCAAACAAAAAATAATTATCGAAATCGGTCAACGCAGTAACGAATGATCGCTGAACATACATAAAAAAAAGAAAAAAAAAAAGATACCGACGAATTGAGAACCTCCTCCTTTTTTGAAGTCGGTTGAAAAACAGATTAAAATAAGTATTTAAATGGTGCTCCCATACAACAAACGTTATTTTTTGCCGTTTTTTGCTCGATATTAATAACGGCAACAGGTAGACGCTTGAAATATTCACAGAATATTATAGATAATGGTACGGAACCCTCCGTGCGGGAGACCGACTCGCACTTAGACGGTTTTTTCCTTTCTAATAAAGGAAAGAAATGAATAGAGAAATTTGTTTTAATTAAGGCCCTACAGTTTGCTTCAGACTATAGTCATATTAAGTATAAGACATCTTCTTGCTCGGATGGCGAGGTGTCGCCATCTTTGATTTGATGTAGTTTCAATCCGAGTTCCTTACCTTTTCTGCATCCGTCTCATCATAACGGCTATTGTACATTCTTTGAAAACTTGAATAATAGGTACTAACGTATAGTTAATTAGATGTTGGCTTAATAAATTGTTAAAAAACTATGTATCTTAAACCTTTCCATCATCAACATCAGTCATTGGGAGTCCACTGGTGGGCATAGGTCTATTCCATAAAACGCCACAGCTCTGGGTCGTGCGTACATTGACATTACGCAATCTTGACTAGGTGGTCAGTCCACTGGGTTGTTAGTGAAACATAAACCACGTTTCAATAATAAAGATATAGGTACATAAGTAAGTAGGTACCTACTTAACGCCGCAATTTGATGACCTTTCACAGACACAAATACAAACATGAACATTCTTTTACAATTCTTAGGGTCAGTTTCACCACTCGCCGAGTTCCCGATAATCTATCTGGCACTTTTTCGACAGCTAATTGTATGGGTTATCTGTCAAAATAAGTGTAAGATAGGTTATCCGGAACTTATCAGCAAGTGGTGAAACTGGCCCTTAGGAATCCAATTCTGAAGAACAAGAAGCAGGTGCAGCATTTCTGGAGAAAGCTGTGAAGGACAAAGAAGTGGTTGCTGTGGAGCAGGGAGAGGAACCTGACGAGTTCTGGAAAGCTATAGGTAAAATCACAAACAAAGATAAATAAATAATTATTGGACAACATCACATACATTGCTCTGATCCTATGATAAGTAGCTCCGTAGCCGAGAGGCGAGTTTACCGGACTTGGTGTCGCTATCTCTAAGGTCCCGGGTTTAATTCTCGGTCGGTCAATGTAGAAAATTTACTTTTCTATATTGTCGCGGGTCTTGGTGTTGTGATACCGTGGTAGTTGCTGATTTCTTGAACACAAGTGCTTTTGCTACACTTACCATAGGCTCGATATATGTGTACATGTTGTCCTAAAAAAACAAAAAAGAAACTTTATAGAAAAAGATAATAGAGGTCAGAATCCTCAACCGATGACTGACCACGGAGAGGATTACTACTATTTATAACTGCTCTACTCTCTCATCTCTCATCATCATCATTTCAGCCATAGGAGGCAGGGGGGGATTGCCAATGAAATAAAATGAAATGAAATTTATTTATTTATTTGTCCTTGAAGAAGGTACATTTTAGTTGTTAGTTATGTACATAGAGTTATGATCCTCTTCTTTAGCTAGCCAGTGTTGCATACAAATATTATTATGTTCAATTTAACTACAATATATGTATAATTACTTATTTAATTCAATACTTAATTTTTAAAAACATGCATTATTTATATTAGATTTCATTATTAGATTCTGTGATGTAAATAAATGTCAATTTTATAAAATCAATCAATCATGCTTAATGTCAATACTACACTAGACTACAATACTCGCCACGCTTGGCAGACGGGTTGGCGAACTCAGTTTTAATAACTCGTGCTACAGGAATCAGTCGCCTCTTACGACACGCCTCCTGTGGCAGTGGAGAAGTGTATTATTTACGGCCGTACGTCTCATCACTAATTGAACAATAACATTGTCAGGTGGAGCCCCCGAAGAAGCTGCCAAATCCGGCTGGAAGCAAGTCGCGAGTCGCCGAGTGACAACTCCTAGCTCGCTGACAGCTGTCACCGTCTCCGTCGCCGGCAAGATCAAGTTCGAGGAGCTGTCGCCGGACTTCACTCAGCAGGTATAAAAATGAATCCCTATTTCCCTTGGTCATCGCATCACGCGTGAACGGATGGAACAATTTCGCTAATTCTTATTTTGTTATGTTAATTATTGTCATGAGAAGCTGTTCTTACAGAAAAAGAATAGGAAAATTGCGCAGAAAATTGTTCATAAATGAACTAAAGACCACACCAGCTGGTAAATAAATTCAAAACACTGTGCAATGTGATCAATAGTACTGATAATATCAATATTATATTATTATAAAAAATTAAAATAAAAAAAAATTAAAAGAGAAAGGAATAGATAGGTATTCTCTGTGTGCGCGATGACAGCGCCCCTAGTGACCACAATTAGTGTGGACTAAGATCTCTCAAATTATGGCAACTGGATGGTTTTCAGATTGTTTTTCTTCGAAATTAGATGAAAATATCTAAAAAGTTTGTGCATATTATAATAAGTGATTATCTTACTTGAACTAAAATATAAATGTTCTAATACGTATGGGATTTGAATCGACATAACATGATTTAATTTTCCAACCTCAAACTGCAAAAAGGGTAAGAATTAATATTAGCACAGCATGTGAGAGACGTTAAAGAGCTTAGAACTAACTGACAAAGCTACTTATTAAGAGCCGTGATCATAAGACAAACGTCTGTGACAAAAACCCCCTACAATTTTTTTTCTTTTTACAGCAGCTATCCATTTATTTCTATGCTCCAATTTCCATCTTGATTTTGGAAACGAATAAAACATGTACAAACTGTTTTCCCCATTGTTTCTACACTATAAAAAAATTTTTACGTTTTTACTTAAAAATACTTGGTAACGTTAGTATTGATTTCTATGGAAATATAGCAATTTCACACATGACAGTCCAGAGTTATTTCACATTTCTGCCAAATAGCGTGCTGCGATCGATTTGACGCCCCCCACCACCCACTTTGCACATAGCGAATAGGTATATTTTCTTTATTTACATGCATGTTTAGGGAGTTAGGTGCGTCACAAGTTTTTCTAAAAATGAATTAATGTTTTACTTTAAATTATGAAAGTTTTATGTTCTTGTTGTTATTAGTTGAAGGCTACCGCAGAATACCAGCGAAGTAAGGATTATTCCTAACATCACTAGCTGAGTCGTAGACCTATTTGTCTCATTAATGTATAATTTTGTAAATTTTTGTTTGAGACAAATAAACCGTTATATTATTATTATTTAAATAAAATACTATCTAAGGTCTAACCAAAATAGTGCACATACTCTTTGACCTCTAGAAATATTGAGCACTATTTTGGTTAGACCTTATAAAAGTTAGTATCAATGGTTTCTGATACTTTAAACTATTGATTTAATAACATTTAGTAAAATCTTACCTGTAGTCAAGTCGAGCGAGAAAAAATACTGCGCAAACGACTAATATCCAGTACTTACTCATCATCTTCATCATCATTCCAGCCATAGGAGGTCCACTGCTGAACAAAGCCCCAATGACTGATCATCGGGGGGGATTGCCAAAACTCGCCACGCTTGGCAGGCGGGTTGGCGAGCGCAGTTTTTTTTATAAGATTTCGCACGAAGACGCTGCTGCCCGTCTCAAGCTACAGGAATTAGTCGACTCTTACGACACGCCTCGACTAACACGAAATACTTACTACTAAATTATAGAATAAATTATAGTTAGAATATACAGAAGTTAAACTTCATACAATAGGCGCTCGAGCAACGCTCACAGAAACGATCTCGGACGGACCACATGAACGTTCCAAGGTGTTCCGGAGACTTGGTGTCCGCTAGCGATGTCTATGTATGTGTTGTGAATGAATGAATTAAGGAAGCTTAACTTCTATACAAGGTGTATAAGAGAATAAGCTAATTTCCTGGGTCAAAAAATGATTATTCTATTTAGTCCGTCAGTTATCAAAAAATATTGGACCCATATTTTGTCTTTTGTCAATCAAACAAAAAATGACGAAGATAAAGTTCATCAAACTGAGGACGTGACGTCACGCCTTGCTAAAAAGTGTCGCAAGGCGTGACGTTACGCGGAACTTTAACGGGCTATATCTTCATCATTTTTTGTTTGATTAAGAAAAGAAAATACGTGTCCAATATCTTCTGTTAATCCAACTGACAGACTAATTAGTTTTTTTTTTGGAAACTAGCCCATAGGGCACTCCTTAAAATCACGTGATCAGCCGATCATATACATCAACTTTTATTATGGGGGAAACATCGATTTTTTTTTTCAGATGTTCCATAAATTACCTTCGAGGTAGCGCGTAAGTTTGTATGGGACATCTAATTTTCTTTTGCGATTTCGATTATGATTTCATAGAAAAAGTTGTTGAATATTATTTATTTTATTTTATATTATTTAACAAAATCCACAGCTCATTATAAGTTAATCATCAATAAACGGTCTATAGGAACATCACGATATAACATAAGATATAATATAACTTATCTATTCACGTTTCAGTAAGTAATCAGGTAAAGAAATTAAATCTAGTATGTGTGTGTGTGTGTGTGTGTGTGTGTGTGTGTGTGTGTGTGTGTGTGTGTGTGTGTGTGTGTGTGTGTGTGTGTGTGTGTGTGTGTGTGTGTGTGTGTACATGCGTGCGTGCTTGTGCTTAACCATCAGTATCACCACCAATCACCCCCTGAATTTCTCGCTTAAAAACACTTTTAGACGTATTAAATAATATGAGCAGCTGATCACGTGGTCTTAAGGAGTGTCCTATTCTTCTGTACACCCTGTATATTGTAACTATTATTAATTATTCTGTGGTCTTCTTTATCTATACGGTCAATCACAGTTGCGTTTAAAGTCATCGCTTCGGAGCCCAGGGTCCGCTTTCCTTGATTTACTCCTCCACTTCGCGCGGTCTTGAGCGTCTCTAGCTGTGAGATCATTGGCACGCATGTCAGCCCTCACGACGTCCAGCCAGCGTCTTTTGCCAGGACCTGGCGGTGGGCGGCATGGCCGTATTAATTATTCTGTGGTGTAACCATAAATATATTTCCAGGACTTATCTGACGACAGTGTTTACATCCTGGACACGGGCGAGGAGCTGTACATCTGGCTGGGCAAGAACACGCCGGAAAGAGTCAAGTCGGCCAGGGAGAACATTATCAAGGTTGTTCCACTTTTATTTATACTTTCTAGAATCCCTCATTCCCTTACTATATCAGCCCTCCTAGCATGATCACCAAAACACGATATGATATGATATTTTATCGACGCAATCGGTCTTCTTCTTCGGTCAATACCGGTTGCGCCCAAAGCCATTGCTTTGGAGCCCAGGGTCTATTTTTATTAAAAATTTGAAAGATATAGACGCCATGTTGAATTTTTATGATCGCTCTTTAGATAAAAAATCAAGATAGCTACTATATCTATCATATTACAAAAATGACAGTTGATGTCGATATATCGCTATATTATCGTGTTTTGGTGACCATTCTAGGGAGGCTAAAAAAAAAGCTTAACGAAGCCGATGTTTGTTGCCGAGAGTTAAATAAACTACGATAGTATCGCCTTCTAATACATACAATCAATGACAACTAGTCAATATTATTAACACATTAATAAATATACTATCGATACTATTGTATATCAATACTGTTTGCCCAGAGGCCCAATTCCCGTAATTTGACAGTAGCCGCAATCCGGTGTCGATCCGGTCCCAGTAACATTACGGTCCCAAACGGTATTCTCTTAAACCCAAAAAATGCAATTATAGTTCGCAATTCGACTGAACATGGAAGAAACCAAAATAAGATTTTTTTTTCGCTCTATTTTCAGTCGTATTGGCATAGTTTTAATAATTTTACGTCAAATTAAAAGTTTACGAGAATACCGTTTGTGATCGTAATGTTACTGGGAGTGGATCGACATCGGATTGCGACTATTGTCAAATTACGAGAATTGGGCTTCTGTATAACACTCTTTATTGCACACCATATAAGTAAATTTAAACATGATTTTCACAGAAAGACATACAATTTTGGCGGTCTTATCGCTAATAGCGATCTCTTCCAGACAACCTTTAGGTAGAGGACAACTATTAGGGAAAGGGGTGGTACAGAGTTCTTATTATTCTTAAATTTATCTGCAGCAAATAGGATTACAAGATTTATGGCATAGACGTACACAAAAATACATAAATATGTAACAATAATATACAGGGTTATTTGTAAAACATCAACAACCTCCTAGGGGCTGATTCTGGTGATCAAATACAACAACTTATGCTATGGGACCAACATTGAAATCTAAAAAAAATATTTCACTTTTCCATACAAACTTATGTCAGCTGGCGGCTTAGTATGAAGAAGTGTTTTTTTTGAGATTTCGATGTTGGTCCCATAGAAAGAGTTGTTGTATTGGAGCACCAGAATCAGCTCCTAGGAGGTTGTTGATGTTTTACAAATCACCCTGTATACATACATACACTAAACATACTTAATACCACTTGATATGTGCAAGGAGATGTCGAAACCAACAGTGACCAGTAATATTCTAAGATATGAAGGTAGTTTGTATCAAAAAGAAAAAAAGTGAGCTTTATTGCGATAGTAGACTTTCTCTATGCAACTACCAGCCCCTCTAGCATGAGCACACACGATAAGATATGATATAGCGATATATCGACACCAACTGTGAAAATATGATAGATATAGCCGCCATTTTGAATTTTTATCGAAACAGCGATCATAATATGTGTCGTCACCGGCACGGCGATTCAACATGGCGGCTATATCTATTTTTTTTTTACATTTGGTGTCGATATATCGTTATATCATATCATATTATATCGTATTTTGGTGATCATGCTAGAAATGCTGAAACAGAAACCAAAATGTTTTAATAACTTCGAAGTCGATTATCAGGAGTACATCGAAGACGACGGCTTGGACCGTACAGTGGACTCGGCCATCTCCGTCGTAGTGAAGCAAGGGAAGGAGCCGTCGGCTTTCAAGAAACTGTTCCCGGAGTGGGACAGCGATATGTGGGATGTGAGTCACGATTTATTTTCTTTGAGCGAGTCTCAGGTTTGTTTCACTGTCGGGGCATTATTCAATTCAATTCAATATATTTATTGCATTCTATAATGTTACACAGGTGTTATAAATAGGTAAATAAAACAGATCATTATAGACCCTGTAGGGCACAACAATAAGATAGGTATTGTGGGCAGAGAGGATGACGCCATGCAAAATTAGATCAATTTGTTTATTTTAAGATGTTATAAAGAAAAAAAAAACGTTTATTTCTGTAACATGAAAAATACATAAAACAATCTGTGGCTGGGACCTACCTAGTAAGTATAGTAAGTAAGTAGGTAAGTAATTATTTATTTGCATAAAACACGGTACATTTAGTTTTTATCTTTAGGCATGGCACATACATGTTTTATCGATCTATCGATAAGCAAATGTTCGCTATCGTCGTGCATTTAACATTGATATACAGACAAAAATTATATAATAAGCAATTAAATCATAATTACATTGATTTCAAAAATATTAGTTATTATGTCAAAAGATGTGTTACATTTCTAAAAAAAGTCAGAATATTGTAAAAAAAAAAGCCAATTAAAAATTATACTTAGTCGTCAATGTCAATTGTGCAATAATACAATACAATGTCAGGCGATAGAACCAGGTCAAACAATCAACAATCTTAAAATGTCCGTCTCGGCAAAACCTTATAAACTCTTTAGTGTCACAAAAACAATTTTCAACCAAAACTTTAAATATGGTTCTCCTCGTTATATCTTACATTTTATATATTGCAGAAACAAAAGAAAAAAGGGAAGAAGAATTAAAATACATTAAGAAATCATATGATAATTATTGAATAATATAATCAAATAAATAGTATTTTTAGGCATTTAAATATTTATTTATTTATGCTGTAATACAGTTACTTACAAGACAAGTAGTAAGTGCAAACTATGCAGGTTATAAAGTCCATGCACTCTTGTCGCTTATATAATCGCCTGCTCTATATCATTCTTATTTATAAGGATTTTTTAATGAATATTTTGAACTTATGACTAGATAGTTCAACAGGTCTGTGGTACATTGCAGTTAGGAACTGTAAGGCTCGGACTACATGCATCCGGAATTTTTCAGAATCCCATACAAAACGGGTTCAATCCGGGCTTGTCCGGAGCCGTTTTGTATCGAGTTCTGAAAAATTCCGGATGCATGTAGTCATCATAATCATCATAAATCTTTATTGTGGAACACAGGTACACAACAAGGGTCTTAAAAAATGTCATGCATAGAACTAACCGTGTCCTGCCACTAGGGCGTACAATCAAATCATTTGAATACATTATCACGAGTATACCATTTTACATTATTATTATTATCAAATCTTGCAGTAAATAATTTACACCAAGCCATTAATATATTAAATACCATTATTATGCAAGCCTACAATAAAATTCATTAAAGGAATAATAACATTTGTCGATTAAATAATTCAGTAGTTTAGTTTAGTTTTAGTCCGAGCCTTACATCATAAGCAGGGGCGTGCATTCCATATAGGCTATTATGCAGAGCCTACCTTCATAAAAAACCGACAGCTAACCATAATTATTAATTACGTATTCAACAATAAACAATAAATATTCTGTAACCATTTTGTCGTCTACCTGTACTTATTCCTTACTAAAGCGCGCAACTTAGATCGTTCCTGTGCAATTTAACCAATGTTAGGCTGCCGCGAGATCGCCTACTGTTTCACGCAAACTTACTCAATTTTCACTCACAGCCTACCCCCATCTGAAACCAATGCGCGCCCCTGATCATAAGGATGTATGTAGAAATGCTGACAGAGCACTTTATAAACATATACACATCGACGGATCAGAGGGAACTCGGCAGTACTTCAGTTTGGAGTTAACCAAACTTTCTGGTGTCGCTATCTCTGAGGTCCCGGGTTCGATTCCCGGTCGGGTCGATGTAGAAAACTTTTCTATATTATCTCGGGTCTGGGTGTTGTGGTACCGTCGATGTTTCTGATTTCTATAACACAAGTGCTTTAGCTACTTACCATAGGATCAGCCCCCCTAGCATGAGAACCAAAACACGATATGATATAGCGATATATCGACACCAACTGTAAAAATTTAATAGATATAGCCGCCATGTTGAATGTGCCGGTGACGTCACATGTTATGATCGCTGTTTCGATAAAAAATCAACATGGCGTCTATATCTATTATTTTTTTTTTAAATTGACCGTTATTGCCGATAAATCGCTATATCATATCATATCGTATTTTGTTAGTCATGCGGGGCAGAGCAATGTATGTGATGTTGTCCACTATTTGTTAATTTTCAAAAAGTAATGTTTCCCGAACAATGAATTGGAACTTTAAGTAATGTTTCAACACTAGGAAAATCTTGTAGTTTGTAGAGAAGTAACCTAACATTAATATTTGCATATTTCCAGAACCAATCATCTTATGAAGACATGAAGAATGAAACGAAAGCAGCTAATTCAAAGTAAACAACTGGATTTATGTGTTTTTTAATTTATTTTACATACTATTTACATTTTTACAAACAAAATATATCTTATGACATTTACATGTAACTGTAAGCATAAATAAAATATTTTACATACTTGAATGTTGTTTGTTATTATTTGAATGTCACTTTAGGGGCATTTTATAATTTTTATTAGAAGCCCAATTAGCAGTAGTTGTTTTCCAGTGTCGATCTGCTCTCAGTAACATTACTATCTAAAATGGTGTTCTTGTAAACCCAAAAAATGCTATTATAGTTCGTAATGCAAATGAAAATGGAAGAACGTATTGTGATAGTTTTGATAATAGGCTAGTTTCCTGAGTCAAAAGAATATTATTCTATTTAGTCCGTCAGTTAGATTATCAAAAAATATTGGACCCATATTTTGTCTTTTGTCAATCAAAGAAAAAATTACGAAGATAAAGCGCATCGAAGTGAGTACGTGACGTTACGCCTTGCTACAAAGTGTCGCAAGGCGTGACGTTTCGCGGAACTGTAACGGGCTATATTTTCATAATTTTTTGTTTGATTAAGAAAAGAAAAAATATGTGTCCAATATTTTCTGTCAATCCAACTGACGGACTAATTAAATTTTTTTAGGAAACTAGCCTATTTTACGTAAATAAAATTTTGTTGTGTAATGTACGTACGAATACTGTTTTAGATAGTAAGTAATTATAAAATTTACTAGGAGCAGTTTGACACAAGATTGCGATTACTGTTAACTTACGGGAATAAGTTAAGGGAATGTTATGCAATGTAACGAAATAGTTAATAAATCATTTGAATTTGAATTAAGTTTCAAGTTTAAGTTTATTCATGCCATGGTCCAGATGGCATGCATATCAGATTTAAATTATATTTATCACATATCTTCAATTGTCTCTAGTATAAATTGCCAATGGTATAATAAAAGGTTTTTTATTTATTTATTATGTGTCGCCTCATTTAATGTGCAAAATTCCCAAAAGTGGGACATATATCCCCATATACGTCCCACTGCAGAGCACTGGCCTCACCTCAATTATGAGGTGGTTTATATTACATATACCAGTAAAATAATAACTAAATATGGCCTGTGTTTTCAGCCAATCAATTTCACAATACGACTATGATACGGGTCAAACTATTCTAAGGTTGATACAAATTACCTATTGAGCAGCAACACACTGGTTTATGATCTGAACCAAGTTGTTATTCTCTAATGCGGCTGCCACTCGTTCTTTGTCAGCTAGTTGCTTGTTAACGGCATGCTCGGAAGCGTGGGAGCCTTCGGAGACACGGACGGTGACTTTGAAACGACTTGGTAAGGCTCGGAGGAGCTGTACACGGATCGATAGACCTGGAAATAAGATTAAATTTATATTAAAATATTTTATTTGTGTATTTTAAAAGTGTCTACAGTCCGTTTTTCTTGGCTTGTCGAATATTATAATCAATCTTGCCATACCTGATTTTTTTAATTTAACTCAGCAGGCATACGTGTCTCATAAGACCGATTGGATGTTGAAGAGTAAAAAATGAGAATGACATAAATATTAATGTTCTACTAAAATTAATAATTTGAACGGTTTGTATTTGAACGTGGTTTTCTTATATATTTTTTTATGGACTCATCCCGCTCTAAGCAGAGCAGTGATTCTGCCAATGTCGAGTGTATATTAATAGGTATAGTTTACAATAAATAACGGGTGTTTCGTTTTTATTGCTTTTCTTGGATTCAGTGGAGGCTACTCTTCCTGTAGAAGCAGGTTTCAAGACGCTATCGAGTCTAAAGCAAGTTGTCTCGAGACAAGTCACTTGACAGTTGACACTCGATGCGGCGTTGAATACAATGGTATTTCAATAGTTTCAGATCTTTTATCACTCTACCAAACATTAGAACACAAACTACACTAAACTTGCACTCTAAAGCTCTTTAAATGATAAATGAAAACCATTAAAATAGATCGACTCTTGGACAATTTTGGGAGACAAAAACATACTAACCTATCAAAGTGGCCATGCTACAATGCGGTATGGTCGGTGTAAAGTTTACATCCACTGTATTCTTCTTGTTATCCACCGTTATATTACTCTCCTCGATCACCCTGAGCTCTTCCAGAGTCAAAGGATGTTCAGGGTCATTAATATTGCGAATTAAATCGAATATTTCACGCTCATCAAATTCGTCTTCAATATCTTCATTCCGTTCGGTAGATGTAACTTCGCGATCCGAATTCTTCTCATAGACATGAGGATTGATGTTGTCAGCTATTTTGTTGGTCATGATTTCGTATTAGATTATGGAGAAAATTGATAAAATGTGTGATGAAAAGGGAAATAATGGAGGATGCAAAACAATAATAACTTTTGATTGACGTATCGTATACAACGAACGTACGTCAACTTCAACAACTTGTCAACTTGACACACTCGTTCTGAACAATTATAAAACTTTAAAATAAAAAGCTAAAAGAGTTTTTTTTGGTTTCAAACCATCATTATACCACACAAATTGTTTTAATGTTATTGATTCTAAAAGGGATTTATTACTTATAAAGCAATATTTTTACCATTTCCGAAAACCTCGTTCAATGTATGGATCTAAGTAATGCTATGTTCCAAACGTGCACTACCAACATAGCACTAAATGTCTCGCAACCGATTTTCAACTTTATAATTTTGTCGTTATAGTTTAATATCAATTATGAAAATGTTTAATTTTGTGATAGATGCTTGTATCAACAGTCGTATTTAAAGTCGGTGATAGATGGCGACGGACGCGGCTCCGGACTCGTCTTGACATTGTAAGGTCAAACGCTGCCATTGGTCGAGCCTTGGGCTGGCGAAGTTGACAAAAGGATAGATCAATGGCAGCGCTTGATCTCACAATGTCAAGACGCGTCCAGAGACGCGTCCGTCGTAGTTTGTCACCAGCTTAACATTGAATTACTGACTATAATTGCTTATATTTGCTTACCATGATGAGATAATTTCAGTAGTTCCTCATAATTACAACGTTACGGACATTAAACAGCCATTCTGATCAGAATGGGCGGTCAAATATAAATGTTTTGATTCTTGTAAAATACGGAGTAAGCAATTATCGCATCATGGTAAGCAAATTTTAAGCAATTGTTCAGTAATTCTTAAGCACCATTTCAATGTTAAAATACGACTGTTGACCAGCTATTCTGATGACGTCATTCGACGTCTGCGAGCACTACCCTTTAAAGGAACACTAAGAACCATCTTTCTCCGAAACAGTGTTGCCAACTTCAGACCGGTCCAAGTCGCCAGAAATTTGGCGCCAAGCAGCCAAAATTAGCCGATTTCTTTTTTTCTATAAAGTAGCCTAAAATCGCCTAATTTAAAGTCAGATAGCCTAAAATGCTACTTTTTAAAGTAATATTATTGTTTTTGCAGTTTTCTTCTTTTATCAACTCCAACTCATTTTAAAATTATTCATGAACATCGCTGACATGGCAACAGAGGTATCGGCCAACGCACCTATTTGTCACAAAAACATGCGTTTCATTGAGTACCTACATGCGTTTTTACAACGTTATTTACTTCGAAATTAGAAAACAAAGTAGCCTAAACGGCGACCAGTCGCCAATCGCAATTTTTGGTCGCCCCCACCACCGTTCGAGATAGCCTAAAAGGTGAAAAATCGCCTAAGCAGTGCTGCCAACTGCTCCGAAACTAGTAAGTGATTTTTCACTTACATTTAGTATGAAATGACAATTCCTGTCAACGCTCGCCCATACAAAAAAGTACAGATACAGATAAAAAAAAATGGCGGAAAATTTTGTCGAACAAATATGACATTTCTACTCTTTATGGTATGTGCAGTTCGACGCAGATTATGCAAATAACTCGAATTTGTATTATTTCGAGTTGTACTCTTGTGTGTTTAACAAACTATTTTTAATACTTTTTTTATATTCTTTAGTTTCTTTCTTATTTTGACACAAACGACCATAAACATGGCCGAAAATAACCACTTTGGATGAATCAATTTTCATGAAGCTTGTCAATAAATTGTCTGTTCGCTAGAGGTTTGCGATCCAGGACTACAAAAACACTAAGTGGCGAACCCTACAAAATTTGCTAAGTTTGGGGCTAGTTAAATGGTGTAATTGTTAGATTTATTTATTTATTTAAGCGCTGAAGCTAATTACGAAGCGACAGCCGGAGGATCGAAAAAAACCAAATTACTTAATATCTAATTTAATTAAAATTACAATAAAACTAGTTCCAAATTGACCCGATCGATGTTAGATACGAAGTGAGGATGATGGCGGTGGCGTGCTGTCCGTATCTTGCAATATCTTGTGTGCTCTAGTTAGGCGCCCGGGGTCAGCGGTATTCGCACTGGTAGAGTACGTAACTAGCTCAAAAAGGATAATAAAAACAAATAATAGTGATCAATCAATATATTATTTCTACAAGAATCAACTACAATACGTGATTATATTCGTCGATACAATAATAAACAATTCTATTACTACATATTTTTATTCAATGGCAACACTTCGACACGAGAGAACTGGCAATATTTTTTGTACTATAAAAGTAACAATAAGAACTAGAAATTAAGACATTTTATATGAGGTGCTATTTAATTAACTTTCTATTAGGGGGCGACTCTATTTTTCAAATACAACAGCTGGAGACGTATTTTTGAATCATGCGAATTTCAATCCGAATACGAAATAGCAAGTTTCGCACGCGAATACCTAAAATCACTATTTTAAATTCATTCCGTGAATTCTGCTGCGAGTGGTCCTACCCACTCGTTTTTTGATTTCTACTAGTAGAAAGTATGGAAAAATTACATTGGCAAGTAAACATATGATATATTTAATCCATTGATATAATACTAAGTGACGCTATTGACATAATTATTATAATTTAGGAGCATAAATAATAAATATTGTCTAATAATTGTAAATGGAATGATAATATTGTTAAGATTAATTTTATCAAATAATTGAGTTCACGAATGCCTCATAGAGGTTATAATGTAACTATTTTATTACCATCTTTTTAAGCCTATTAACTGTACTGCTATTGGTTTACATTATAAAGTGAATAAATGAATATGAATATGAATATGAATATGGTTGACAGAGATTTGACTTTTCAGAGTTTTTGATTTATGGTTTATAATATTTTCTGCGTGAAACAAAAATAGTTACAAGATTTCAATTTAACAGCAACACCTATTTCGAGTGATTCAAAAATGCGTAAAAACGGAAGCAATAGAAACTATTTTCATACACGAATTACTTTCGTGTTCGAATTCAAGATTCATTTCTAATGCTTTAAAAATACGTCTCCTGGTAGTAGAATCATCTCCTAGGCGGATGTTAAGAACGAATAAATTAAGACCTCATGTGTATAATTGGAATGACTGTAAAATACTAAGTTACGATACTTATATAAGCGTTATTTATAGCTTTATGTAAAAACAATAAAAAAATGATGCAAATACAGTAGGCATTAGTACGACCATAGACAAATAGTTTTTTTTGCTCTATGGTACGACTCAAAGAATATTAAACGATTTTTTTAACTAAGTGCTAGATTGAGTTTAAAAATCGAACGTTTATTTATATGCAGTATTTACTTACGTCGTGATATACTTTATTCAACAAATACTGGTACTCCAGCATATGATTTTCAACCTTAGCACTTTCGAGATAGGGTTGATTTTTCTTTTAAGAACACTATGCTACTACCCCTTAGCTGTAATAAAAGCGGCTTATTACATTTTGACATAGCACAACAGTGGAATAAGGTTACACTTTTAGTAAAAACTATGGTGGGTAAAGGTAAGGAGTACTATCTCTTATGAGCGGAACGTTGAAAAAGTGTCCAGCTAAAGCAGTAAATGACAGTTCCAAAACCCTCCAAATGGCGCTAGCGTAGGCAAAGGGTATGGTATGAATGTAGCAGTTGTTGACGGATTGAAGTACCTATGCCGAGTATGGAGTGCCGAGTTAGACAATTTTTAAACATTTGAGTGACTTTTGAATATGGAGGGTAAAGCCATTCTTTGAACAAATTACCCTGTTGCTACTGTGGCGCCACCTAATTTAACGCACTTTGACAGACACTTATTCAAAACGAAGATAGTACTCCTTACCTCTAAACTCCATACTTAAAGTCCGCATACAATACTGATTTTTATTACTAACAACACTAAAGTAGCTTCATTTTAGTACCTTCAACTTTTTAACTGTGTAATTACTTAGTTATACATTATTTTTTAGGTTATAAAGTGTCTAATTTAATAAACATAACTCGTCGCCACGTATGAAATGGTGCACTTACCTGTATAAATACCTAGACTGGTTATCTCTTACAAATAATGCTTTTTAGTGCGAAGCGCCACAAAATAAAGTACCGAGAATAAATTTTGACGTTTACTGCATATGACTACCTATCTTGCAGGCAATACTAATTTATTTCCATAGAACTTTCACATCTGCCAGTATCCTACAACGCCAAAATGTCGACAATTAAATAGGCATGAATTTGATTTGACAGCAACCAGTCCGTGGTTTTATAGGTCAGTGAATTGGTGGCTATAGCACGTGTATGTTGGTAATATTGTTATAAGTGATGTGTCGTAGTTTAATTCACAAGCTTCGTTACATAGTTGCTTGGGAAGAGTCCAGTCATCCCTCTGAGTTCACCTACAACAAAAATATATTATTACATATCACGCAGGCAGACAATATGGATGACGACACTACAAATGAATTGGCATACAAGGCATAGTTGGCTATTAGTAAGAGAGTGGCAACGTTTATAGTAAGAGTGGCAAAGTTAAAACTAACAGTGGCAAAGTTGATAGTAACAGTGGCGAATTTTGTTTTTAGTTATAAAATAGGTAGGGTCATAGTTATAGTGGCAAAGTTGGCGGTTAATAAATTGTGATTGTGACAGAGATAACCACTCGCATGCCGCAATATATTTAAAGGATTTTCCGGTCTATACCGGGTAAGAGGCACGCGAAGGGTAGTAAAAGTGGGAAAGCTGACAGTTAACAAATAGTACACCAAATGAAACAACAATTAATGATTATGATTATGTTAAGGGTGATTCACCAACGCCACCTGTGCCACTCTCACACGGTCGGCAAGTATGGTAAAGTCAACACAGTAAGATTGGGAAGTTGGTTAAGTGGTAAAGTTGGTGTTACCTTGCCACCAAGCGGGGTCCTGGCTTCGGTCGGTGACCGCGATTATATCGTCCTTCTCGAAACTTAACTCGTCCGCGTTCTGTGCCGTGTAAGGGTACAGGGCGATTACCTGGAAAAAATAATAATAATAATAATACTTTAATGCAGTCAAAAGTGCAAATCTTTCAAACACTCGTCTCTAACGGGATTCGAACCTGCAATGGCTGCCTTTGAGATTACAAATTCTCGATTAAGAATGCGAAACACTAGATCAAGACAGCAATATATACAAATTCTAGACATTCAAACCCAAACAAACTAGGATAAAACCAAGAAAAAAAGTTGGTCAAGCTTGGTCCTTTGGTCAAGTATTGTACCTTATCGATGACTGTCTCCGCCGGAAGTGTGTCCATCTTGGATAGAACGGGCGTGGTTCTACCGGATGTCCGGCCAGAAGACTGTAGGAGCTGCAAAAAAAATTTTTTTTAAACTATAAAACATGCTTTTATTTAAGTAAGCCCAAACTTAATGGCATTATAGTAAAAGTTTGTTGTTATTAATGGACAGAATATCATGTTGTCCCCCCCCCCCCCCCTCCCACCAGCAACCCTGTATAGCGACTCACCTTGACGTAGCTGGCAGGGAACCAGCCCACCTGCCGGTTGCGGCCCTGGCCTGCAGTCCCCCCCCCTCCCACCAGCAACCCTGTATAGCGACTCACCTTGACGTAGCTGGCGGGGAACCAGCCCACCTGCCGGTTGCGGCCCTTGGCCTGCAGTCCCCCTCCCACCCGCAACCCTGTATAGCAATTCACCTTGACGTAGCTAGCGGGGAACCAGCCCACCTGCCGGTTGTGGCCCTTGGCCTGCAGTCCCTCTCCCACCAGCCCCCCTGTATAGCGACTCACCTTGACGTAGCTGGCGGGGAACCAGCCCACCTGCCTTTTGCGGCCCTGACCTGCAGTCCCCCCCCCCCCTCCCACCAGCCCCCCTGTATAGCGACTCACCTTGACGTAGCTGGCGGGGAACCAGCCCACCTGCCGGTTGCGGCCCTTGGCCTGCAGTTCCCCCTCCCACCAGCCGCTGTCGGCCTTCTTTCGGACCACCAACAGCTGGCCTTTGGTGAGAGACAGTTGCTCGGAACTAAAACATAATGATACTAGTTACTATACCCTTTTCAAGATAAGAAGAAACTTATGACACATCACGTGACTGCTGACACATATAGTGATGTGCCCTAACGAAATCCAGCCGATTCTTTTTGATAATCGAAAAAGTTTAATCGGTTTTTATTCAAATGAACTTAACAACAAATGAATTTTACAACAATAACGAAAACATTACAAAAACAGTAACAAAAGTCAAAATAGGAACTATGCGAAAAATAACGATTACACAAATCGCAAAGGCACAAACCCCCCTAAGGAGAGAGTCTAGCCACAACAATAGATAACCCTAACTGGTAAATTATTTGCGCGCAAAAATGGCGGCTGGGGCAGGTGTTATTTTTGTTTCGACGCGTATTGCATAACACTTACCCGTGGCGGGTTAGTCGGCACTGAGGGGATCGTATTGTATACGTTTAAAATCCTTATGAATTATCCTATTTTATTATGTATCACATTATGTAATTAGAGTTAACTAGACGATATAATAGCGTCATATAATCCAGCAGACTCCAAATTTTCCAGATTTTTCCAAGAAAAGGTCACTATTTACCAAATAAACAATATTTTATCGAGAGATTGGCTTTAATTATTAGCCCAGAAAATGTTATATTAAGCCCCCCCCCCCCCCCCCCCCCGCCAAAACAATTCCCTGGCTCCACCCCTGAGCTGACCTCGTGGCGGTGTAGCTGGCGATGGCCTGAGCGACCTCGTTCTTCCTCCTGCCGGTGACGGAGTCCCGCCCCGAGTCCCTCCTGGCGGCGGACGAGGGCCGCGGCGCCTCCGTTATGGCCGCCACCTCCGAGGAGACCGGGGTGGATGACTTCTGTTCCTGTGGGATGTAATGCTTCTTCATTGTGGTACCTTCATTCAATGTGGCACCGCTCCCGACGTCCAGAATATACGGTCAGACAGGAAACTGAACTCCCTAGTGAGCGTAGTCCCTTTTACCCCAAGACACTGAGTCCCTAGAGGCCTAGCCCCACCTAACAATAGATACGTAAATATAATAAGGATGTAGAGAGGAAATGATAGAGCTGCTCCCAGGTCGCCCAGGGTGGCAGCGTTAGGACGGTAGGTAGGCGGTGTGGACCCGCTGCCAGTCTGGCAGACTCACCAGACTGATCATAGTGACGGCTAAGGTAGTCTTGGCCGCAGCGGAGGGAAATGAGAACCAACACGGACGGTTGATATCTGATTTATTTACTATAATGTCATGTTTTATATAATAATTACAGAACGTTAACATGTATAGGTTGATCGTTGTGTGCCGTCGGTGTAGAGTGCTGACGGCGCAGCAGACAAATGTACGATCGTAGCTCGTACATTCATCGTCATCATCATTTGAGCCGTAGGACGTCCCCTGCTGAACGTAGACCTCAGTGACTTCCAGATTGTCCGGTTGGAAGCGGCTTGCATCCAGGCTTCGTGCTAACTTTACCGGGTTGTCTGCCCACCTTGTAAGTGGACGCTTACCGGTAAGTGGTTCATGATTTCAACCAGGAAACGTCCACCGCTGAACACAGGCCTCCCCCGATGACTTTCATTGGGATCGCCAATACTCGCCACGCTCGACAGGCCGCCGCTGCCCGTCTCGTGCTACAGGAATTAGTCGCCTCTTACGACACGCCTTTTGTTGGCGGTGGGGAAGTGTATCCTTTACGGCCGTCCCCACACGGCACAGCTGTATAGATAATGGTACGGGACCCTCCATGCATGCATAGACTGGACAACACCTATCCGTGAACGTGAACGTATATCCGTGAACGCTTACCTGTACCAGATCCGGTTCCGGCGCGACGCTGGCCGGCGCGGGTTGCGGGAGGGGCGCGGGTGCGGGGGTGGGGGTGGCCGGTTCCGGTTCCGGTTCGGCCGCTTCCGGTATAGTGCTGATGGTATCTCCGGTGGAAGATGTCGTGTCTTTGGTCACGTAGTTTGAGGGGAATATGCCTGTTCTGTGGAATTAATATACGGGGTGTTAGGTAAATTGTATATCAAGCTGAAACTAGCCTATGTTAACATATGCATATAAATGCTATGGTGGTCAGAATTTTGATATCATTAATATTGTTTTTTTATTTTCATACAAAACTTAATTCTGAGAATCCGATTTGTATAATTTTCAACCGACTTCAAAAATGGAGGGGGTTCTCAATTCGACTATGTTTTTTTTTTGTATGTATGTTACGCGATTACTCCGCCAATTATGAATCGATTTTGATGATTCTTTTATTGTTTGGTAGATCATACTTCAGAGGTGGTCCCATATAAATTTTATCAAAATTGATTAAGCAGTTTTTGAGAAAATAACAAAAATATACCCAGATAATGTTTTGGTTCGTGATTCTTGTATCTATGTTACCCAATATCTTCAACAAATGTAAACCGATTGTGGTGATTCTTTTTTTGTTGAATAGCTAATACTTCAAAGATACTATGTGTACGCGACACGTGAGGAGGATAAGGATCGGGAAGAGGATTACAGGAATTAAAAATATATCAGATTCAATACGATCTTGAACGTTTTGTATTCATTTTTTATGACATACAGAGACAAACGAAACAAAAGGTAATTTCAAAAGTAAAAAAATATAAAAAGTTTCAAAAGGAGTTTGGTTTGCCACACTATGGTAAAATGTTTCGGAAAAAAAATTACCCCTGAGGGTGGAAAAAAAGAGGATGAAATCGGTTTTTAGCAGTGTTAAACAGCGCCATCTTATAAACCGTTGAATAACTAATTAAATGGCTTGATTATCATCAGTGTTTAGCATGGTGCCTCCATTGACAATAAGTTTATAATAATGTTAATAGATGTCGCTAGGTGTGTTTTCATTGTTGTATATAAGCTTAAGGCTGCCTCTGTAAACGTCCATTCTCACCTCGGATTCAACCAATATAGACAACATTCAAAAACATACCAAACGCCTATTATTTTTCTCTCTGGGCCCACTACGTTAGGCAGTTAGATTAGGATTTATCACTATCACTTTTAGTGTTTTGAAGTCGTTTTTTTACATAAAATTTATTTGTTATATAAGGTGCTTTAAAAATATCTGCCACGGCTGAAATGGGTGAAAGTATCGCTTACGTAGATTACGATAGTGAAGGAATCCCGTGCCCCGGATCGGTTATAATTGTTTGAGAAAAGACAGTAAAAGACAGCAACGTTAGCGTTTTGGCGGTAACATGAACGAACTCGTAACCGCAGCGCGCGGGACGTAGTGCAAGCGGGCTGGCTAGATGAGTGTGGACGGTTTGAGACTAAATAAAGCCTAGTCATTAATTAATACTCATTAATACTCATTTATTCAGTATATAGGCCCTCTTCCGGGCACTTATACACGTCCCAAAATATAGCTTTACCCTACCACCGCTTCGGGACTACATATCGGCTGGTGATGAGAAGAAACGGCGCAACAAACTCAGTCACCTTTGTCAGCCTTTTTTACAGGAAATACAGTTACAAGACATGAAGTAAGTGCGAGCTAAGCAGGTTAAGTCCATGCACTCTTGTCGTTCAAACTAACTATTTTTAATGAAAAAATTCAATGATGTTCTAGACATAAAATGTCTTTACTATCGTAATCTATACAACGTGTTCTTTTTGATTTCCCATAACTTTAACCAACGAGGCTATAACGTAAAAAAAAGTGTCTGTCGAAAGAAAATAATGTCTCAGTCGCACTGTGTTAGAGTTATACAAGTTATACAATTCCATTGAGTTTTTGCTAGCATGACAGATTGCGCCTTATATTACGCAAATAGTCGCCTCGGTCAATATAAATGGTAAAAACCTTAGAAGTTGCCAGTTGTCATAAGACATCAAGTGCATAGAATTAGTTTTAAGAAATCAATTAAAAAGAAAAAAAGTGATTATTTCGAAAAAATCTTTTAACGTGTCGTTCCTTAAGGCGGTCTAACCTTCGTCCTTAATTTATGGGAAATCAAAAGGAACACGTTGTATAAGGAATACTTTCACCCATTTCAGCCGTGGTAGATATTTTTAATGCACCTTATATAGAAAAATATCAGCTGTTCCATATACATTTTAGTCGAGTTGTATTTCGACTTTAGTATGATAGAGCTGATACTTATTACCGATTTCAAAATTCGTCCCATAGTAAAATGATCCTCATTTATAAAAGTTCGTATGTGTGAATTTGTGGCCGTGTCGTGTGTCTGTGGCGCCATGAAGCCACTATTGAGGTTTTGGCGCGTTTGATACTCATTCGATCCCTATGCAATTTAGATGTTTGTGTGTGTAAGTTTGTGCCCATTTCATGTGTCTGTGGTGCCATGAAGACACATCAGTACTTGTAGCGAGTTTGATTCCCATTCGATCCCTATGCAATTTAGAAATGTTTGTATTATTTTGTATCCGTGTCGTGTGTCTGTGACGCAATGAAGACACATCAGTAGTCGTAACGCGTTTGATCCCCACCTGATCCTTATGCAATTTAGATATATTTGTGTGTGTAAGTTTGTGGCTGTGTCGTGTGTCTGTGGCGCCATATAGCCACGGTCCCCACCTGATCCCGATGCGTCCCGTCCACCAGTCCCCGTCCCGCCGCATGACCTCTATCCGCTCGCCCGCCTCGAAGGTCAGGTCGCCCGGCTCGGCCGAAGTATAAGGGTACGCCGCTATGTAGAAGTCTCCGCCTTCTGCGAGACGAATCAAATTCAATTCAATACATTTATTGCGTTTTTTGCAGTGTAGGTCTACCCACAATGTGGACAGACGACCTGCCCCCCTAGCATGACCACCAAAACATGATATGATATGATATGATAAAGCGATATATCGACACTAACTGTAAAAATATGACAGATATAGCCGCCATGTTGAATCGCCGTGCCGGTGAAGTCACTTAATATGTTCGTTGTTTCGATAAAAATTTAAAATGGCGGTTACATCTGTCATATTTTTACAGTTGATGTCGATATATCACTATATCATATCATATCATATCGTGTTTAAGTGCTCATGCTAGGGAGGCTGGTAAGTGTCGCAGGTAGCAGCTGGATACAGGCCGCTTTTAACCGGCCAATCTGGAAGTCATTTGGGGAGGCTTATCATAATAATATGATCACCTCAACTATGAGGTGGTGTGTCCCATACTCCACCACGCGCGGGCCCAGTGCGGTGGAGGGGTGTTTTAAGGCAGGAGACTAAACCTTATTGTCAGATGTTACCAAGTCGCCTTAAGGCCTACAGTTGTAATAAAGCTATATTTTAAAAAAATGTGCGGTAATTTTGCAAAAAGCGAACCACTTGGAGAACATATGATACACTTAGAGATAATATGAGACGCTTGGGGACCATTTGATACATTTGGGGATCAATAAAACACGGGGACCAATTGAGACACTCGGGGACCGTATCATACACTTAGAAATAATTTGAGACACTTAGGGACCATATAATACACTTACAGATAATTTGAGACACTTGGGGACCAATTGAGACACTTGGAGATCATACGATATACTTAGAGATAATTTGAGACGTTTGGGGGCCGTTTGATACATTTTGGGATCAAAGTTACTTAGAGACCAATTGAGACACTCGGGGACCATATCATACAATTAGAAATAATTTGAGACACTTAGGGACCAATTGAGACACATTGGCGACCATATCATACACTCAGAGATAATTTGAGACACTTGGGGACCATAATTCATACACTTAGAGATAATTCGAGACACTTGGGGACCAATTGAGACACTTGGGGACCATATCATACACTAAAGAGATAATTTCAGACACTTGGGGACCATATCATACACTTAGAGATAATTTGAGACACTTGGGGATCATTTTATACACTAAGAGATTATTTGAGACACTTGGTGACCATATAATACACTTAGAAATAATTTGAGACAATTGGGGACCAATTGAGACACTTGGGGACCAATTAAGACACTTGGGCACCATTTCATACACTAAGAGATAATTTAAAACACTTGGGGACCATATGATACACTTGAGGATCCATTTGCGACACTTGGAAATCCCTTCACAACTTTAGAAACCTTACACTTGGAGACTATTTCTATTATTTACTTGGTGACTGTCAGGACAAATGCTAAGCTAAAAGTTTCCCATTTTAACACACCAGATACCTTTCATTGTTGTATTTTTTTTCGTGTGTGTCAAATAAAAGTTTTCTATTCTTTTTTAGACACTCAAAGCTCATTAAAGACATTTGGGAACCATTTAAAGTGAATGTTGGCGCCTACAGCCAGTTCGGGCATCATCGGCGTTCTCCGTATGCGCGGGCGGTTGGCACACTCCGTAGGTGCCCTCCGCCGCACTCAGCCTCTCGACCATCATCGGCATCGGACGCGGTTCCTCCCTCGTAGGCGCGATCAAAGTATTAATTATCCAGAAATATATCCTATGCGTTTACAGTCCGCGTCTTATTTAATACTCCAATAGTCGTAGGACCCTAACACTGGTCCTCTCGCCGTCTTTATTCGTTTTTTTTCGTCCCACCCGAGTACCGCGAATCTACACATCGCCGGTCCGTGGACTTTGACCGGGCCAACGTGGAATCGTCGTTTTCTTAGCCGTCTTGAAGAAAGAAGAGGATCCAGAAGCTGATGTCGCCTTCTGTTGGGAGTATAATACGGTTTATGCGTGAGTCGTTCCAATTAATCGCTTTCCAATCTTATTTTTTCCACTTTTGCTATAAAATCATTTCCATTGTCTTACTAAATTATTTTCGTAGTCATTATAAATCATTTACTGCTTCCCTGTGAATATTCAAAAGCCATAAACGCATTCGCACTCCAGTTTGTCTGCCTATTATTTTTTTCCAAGCACGTGTTGCGCACACGCGGTCGACGACCGCACGATACTCGTAGGTATCGAACGTAACGGGACCTAAACCTTCGCACCTGTTATCTATCAGCTGTTTTGCACGCTACTCGTCTCCATTATTTTCGTACTGTTTTTGCTGTTTTTTGCATCTTTCATTTGATTTCGCACACACTCATCAAAATGGCTGACATGAAAACGTTGATCAAGAAACGAGGCACCTTTAAATCGAAGCTTACAATTTTTTCTAATTATTTAAAATTATTAAACAATGAATCCAGCCTTTCGCAGTTGCAACGTTTGGACCTTGAGGAACGCTTTTATAAATTCGAAGTTGTGTACACTGAATTTGACACATTACAGAATGAAATCGAGATTCTCGCAGAGGACCCAGAGGCTGTGCTCGAGGAGCGCGAGGAGTTCGAGCGCCAGTACTTCAGCCAGGTGGCCCTCGCACGCTCTCTGCTTGGAGTTTCGTCAAAAGGTTCCGTATCAAGCTCCAATAATAATAACACAAATGCACCCTCTAATCAGAATTTTGTTCGCCTACCTCAGATCAACCTTCCTAGTTTCGATGGGAACTATCAATACTGGCTCGAATTTAGAGACACATTTGTTTCATTAATTCACGATAACCCTAGTATCGATCAGATAAATAAATTTCACTATTTGCGAGCTTCACTCCAGGGAAATGCAGCCTTAATTATCAAAAACATAGATTTTATTGGGAATAATTACAAAATTGCGTGGGACTTATTATGCGAGCGTTTCAATAACAATCGTCTTCTAATTGATAATCATTTACAGGCAATATTTGATGTTGAGCCCGTATTGAGGGAGTCCAGTACCTCTCTTCGTAACCTTGTCGATGTAACTAATAAAAACATTAGGGCCCTTACAACGTTAAAGCAACCTACTGAACATTGGAATACTCTTCTCATCTTTATATTGGCCAAAAAGTTGGACATAGCAACAAGTCGCTACTGGGAAGAGTATCGCAATGACTTGTCTACTGACCCCACGTTGACTCAATTTTGTACCTTTGTAGGCAGGAAAGCGGACTTGTTGGAATCAATTGAAACGAACCATAACTTATCGAATAATAATATATTAGTTGCCTTAAATAATAGTCACTCTAATAATAAACAATTACAAAACACACAAGATAATAAAAATAACACTCAGAAAAATAGTAACTATAATAAAAATGTACAAAATAATCAAAAATCACGCAATCTAAATAAACCTAACTTGCTAAGCTGTCCGCTTTGCTCCCAACGTCATTCATTATTTTCGTGTGAATCTTTCAGAGCTTTGCCCATAGAAAATCGCATACAAAAAGCAAAGGATTTAAATGTTTGTCTTAACTGCTTACGCCCAAGTCATTACGCTAAGCATTGCAAACTTACTCATTGCAAGTATTGTAAAATCAAACATAACACTCTTTTACATTTAGAATCACAGGATTCAAAGCCTTTTGTTAATCCTTTGCCTTCTGCAGCTGATGGCGTCGCTTTATCAGCTACATCCTTGCAGCTTGCTACTTCTTCGCATGTTTTACTGTCCACAGCATTGGTGAACGTCTTGAACTCTTCGGGCGAGAAGTACACTGCGCGGCTACTGCTCGACAACGGTAGTACAGCCAACTTCGTAACGCAAAGCTTATGCGACAAGCTGGGTTTGTCACGACGCGGTACGAGCACCAAGGTCACAGGTATCAATAACCATATCTCTTCTAGTACACAGTCTTGTCACCTCACAATCGAGTCTTTATGCTGTGCTTACAATATAGATATCGTATGTCATGTATTGCCTGAGATCACTAAGGTATTACCGTCTTCGTTCGTGGACATCAGTCACGTTCCTATTCCCCCAGGTCTTCAGTTAGCTGACCCGAATTTCAATATTCCGTCGGTCATAGACATCCTGGTAGGCGCGGAAGTCTTTTGGAACGCCTTAGGATCAAATTCCATAGATTTAGGTAAAAATCTTCCCAAGTTATGTGAAACTAAATTTGGCTGGTTGGTATCAGGCAGCATATCAAGCCAAAAGAGTAAAACTCGTCTTCAATTTTGTAATTTCACAAATTTAAGTCCCACTCCCGATCTTTCTCAATTCTGGGAGCTAGACTATGTTTCACTCAAGCATTCTCAATCTCTAGAGGAGAGATCATGCGAGAAGCTCTTCTTAGAAACAACGTTTCGCAAGGACGACGGTCGTTTTGTCGTCTCAATGCCCTTAAAAAAAGATCCAAGTTTACTAGGTCACTCTTATGAAAACGCTAAGTGTAGGTTCCTGTCGTTAGAACGACGTTTTCACCGTGATCCCATCTTTAAGAATCGATATTTGGATTTCATGCTCGAGTATGAATCACTAGGTCACATGTCATCAGATAAAGACTGTGCCACTTTGTCTGATAGCTCTAACGAGAACTATTTTATTCCTCACCACGGCGTCATTCGGGAGTCTAGCTCCACTACTAAACTTCGCGTGGTTTTCGACGCTTCGGCAGCTACCTCTTCAGGAGTGTCCCTTAATGATCTCCAAATGGTTGGCCCCGTCGTTCAAGACGATCTATTCTCCATTTTGATACGCTTTCGCCAACATAAATACGTAGTTTCAGGCGACGTAGAGAAAATGTACAGAGCAATAGAAATAAATCCCATTCAACGACCTTTACAAAAAATTATTTTTCGGTTCGATACTAAGGAACCACTAAAAACATATACTTTGAATACAGTTACGTACGGCACCGCTTCTGCCCCATACTTGGCCACTAAATGTCTAGTCAGCCTAGCCGACAACGTAGATGACAGTCGCGTCAAGTCAGCCATACAACGTGATTTCTACATCGACGATTTTCTCCATTCTGCTAGTACAATTTTAGAAACTGTCGAAGTTTCAAAAAAGGTAGCATCTATCCTTTCTTCAGCCCACTTCCATCTACGTAAATGGAAATCAAATAGTCCCGAGATACTATCCCAAATTAGTGGTCCACAGAATGGTGACCCCACCAATTCTATAGACTTCTCTGAGCAAGGCCAAGGCAACACTCAGTCTAAGACATTGGGTCTACATTGGATTTGCGACACGGACATGCTCACCTTTTCCATAAATATAGAACCGTCAAAAAAGGTCACTAAACGTCATGTACTTTCAGTTATAAGCCAAATTTTAGACCCTCTAGGACTTGTTGGACCGTGCGTCGTCGAAGCTAAAATAATTATGCAACGCTTGTGGCTGCAACACATTATCCCATTTAAATGGGTTACATATCCCTCGGTGGGTTTCATTTAACGATTCAACTATCCAGGAAATTCATGTTTTCACTGACGCCTCCGAAAAGGCCTATGGGGCCTGTCTTTATATTCGGTCTTATAACCATAGTTCAGGCACAATACGCGTCCAACTTCTGGCGTCCAAAAACCGTATAGCTCCTATAAAACCTACTACTATGCCTAGGCTTGAACTTTGTGGCGCTTTGTTAGGTGCAAGACTGTTTACAAAGGTGGTGGACTCGCTTACTTTGCACATAGACAAATGTAGATTTTGGTGTGACTCCACGATAGTTCTAGGTTGGTTGTCAACGCCATCTTCTCAACTCAAACCCTTTGTGCGAAACAGAGTCAACGAAATCCAGGAGAGTACTTGTGGTCATACCTGGAGCTATGTACCGTCGAAGGACAACCCGGCGGATCTCGTTTCACGAGGCTTACGAGCTGACGTCATTGGCGACACTCATCTATGGTGGTCTGGACCTTCATTTTTATTTAAAAATGAGAATGAGTGGCCCAAGATGCCTAATGTCGTGAAGCGTGATCTACACGAAGTAGTATCTCACATCAGTAGCAGTAGTGTTAGTGCAGATAATACTAGCAGTAGTGGTAGTACCGCTTTTGTAACACCTAACATTAATATTTCAATAATTCAAAACTTAATTTCAAAGTATTCTAGTTTCACAAAATTACAACGAGTTGTAGCCTATTTATGTAGATTTGTGCATAACATAAAAAATAAAAATCATAAATTGTGTGGCAATCTCTCTTTAATTGAAATCAAAAAATCACATAATTTAATTTTGTTGTGTGCTCAACTTCAAATGTTTCCTGACGAATATAAATCGCTGAAATCCGGTAAGACATTGCCCCACAAAAACAGGCTGATTACATTAACACCATTCTTAGATACTGATGGTCTTATTCGCGTAGGCGGGAGGCTTGATAATTCCCCCTACGACTTTGATACAAAACATCCTATTTTGTTATGTAGTTCTCATATTATCACTAAAGCTATATTTCAAATGCAACATGTTAAACTTTTACACGCTGGCCCTCAGTTGCTTTTGGCAAGCATACGCCAAACCTATTGGCCTCTTAAAGGTAAAAACTTGTCTAAATCGATTGTTAACAAATGTGTGATTTGTTACAGACATAGAGCTCAAAATGTGCAACCTATCATGGGACAGCTTCCTCTTAATAGAACACAGTTAGAGTTCCCTTTTCAAAACTGTCATGTTGATTATGCCGGCCCAGTATTGATAGCCGACCGAAAGGGACGAGGTTGTAAATTGTTAAAATCTTATTTGTGCATTTTTGTTTGTTCCGCAGTAAAAGCTGTACATTTGGAGCTTGTTACGGACCTCACCACTGAGGCTTACATGGCTGCTCTAAATCGGTTCGTGGCGCGTCGAGGCAAGCCTCGAAGTATCACGTCCGATAACGGGACTAACTTTGTCGGCGCATCTAATGAGATGCAAAGGTTCCTTCTTAGCTCAAATGTTGCATCTGAGATAGCGCAGGAAGGTATCGAATTCATCTTCACTCCTGCCTATACTCCTCACTTTAATTCTTTGGTCGAAAGTGCGGTCAAATCTTGTAAGCACCATTTAAAAATATTATTACATCTTACTCATTTCACTTTCGAAGAAATGACAACTTGTTTATGCCAAATTGAGGCAGTCCTTAATTCTCGCCCTCTTACCCCTCTTTCTTCGGATCCTCATGATTTTTCGGCTCTTTCTCCCTCTTATTTTCTAATTGGACGACCACTCTTAACTGTACCGCACCCACAGGTGGCTGATGTCAACATCACCCGTCTGGATCGATGGAGACGAATCCAACACATACAGCAGCATTTTTGGCAGCGATTTAATATTGAATATGTCTCTCTGCTACAGACCAAGATGAAATGGTTCGCATCCACAGGCGAGGTGAAGCCTGGGCAGTTAGTCCTGATCAAGGAGAAGACTCCACCATTGCTCTGGTCACTAGGGCGAGTCATGAAGACGTATCCTGGTGTGGACGGCGTCTCGAGGGTAGCTGAACTCAAGACGAAGAAGGGGACCATACGCCGGGCTTTTAACTGCATCTGTCCACTTCCACTTCATTGAAGACGTCCGTTCTTCAACCCGGGGAGTATGTTGGCGCCTACAGCCAGTTCGGGCATCATCGGCGTTCTCCGTATGCGCGGGCGGTTGGCACACTCCGTAGGTGCCCTCCGCCGCACTCAGCCTCTCGACCATCATCGGCATCGGACGCGGTTCCTCCCTCGTAGGCGCGATCAAAGTATTAATTATCCAGAAATATATCCTATGCGTTTACAGTCCGCGTCTTATTTAATACTCCAATAGTCGTAGGACCCTAACAGTGAAAGTATAATACAATGTACTTACCAACAACAGGCATGGCTCCTCCGAGATCATTGGATATCTCGGCTTCAGGTACCTCGGCTATACCTGAAAGAAGTTTATTATATAAAGACAAAAGCGACAAAATCTGGGACATAAAACACAATATATTTTTTATACTTTATTTAACAGATTTTAACAAAATATATTAATACATTTAGATTCCTGATCAGTACCTTTTGGAGTCGGTGCAACAAACGAAAACATTCAAACTCTTATTGGCTGGTACCAACTCCAAAAGTGACTGATTAAGTACTTAAATGTATTAATATTATTTTATGTATTAAAATTTTTTGAAGTCGGTTTTTTTTCCATAAAATGTACTTATTTTACGCATTTTTTATGATAAATCCACATCAAAATGAATAATTTATGGTGCAAACAAAAGTTAACTGCTGAACACCGATTTCATCCCCTATTTTTACACCCTTAGGGTTGAAATTTTTTCCGCAAGTTTTAAGTATACTATCTGCGAAGTATAAGCTAATCAACAAATAAAAAACCGGCCAAGTGCGAGTCGGACTCGCGCACCGAGGGTTCCGTACAAACCTGTAGGTATATAAGTAAAAGTAATCACGACAATCGAGTCATAGTTATGGTATTTTTATTGCAAAATTAAATCCATAACATTACGAAAGGTAAATTGCGGTTTACGATTTATGACGTATTAAAAAAAACTACTTACTAGATCTCGTTCAAACCAATTTTCGGTGGAAGTTTGCATGGTAATGTACATCATATATTTTTTTTAGTTTTATCATTCTCTTATTTTAGAAGTTACAGGGGGGGCTGGGGACACATTTTACCACTTTGGAAGTGTCTCTCGCGCAAACTGTTCAGTTTAGAAAAAAAATAAATTAGAAACCTCAACATTATTTTTGAAGACCTATCCATAGATACCCCACACGTATGGGTTTGATGAAACAAACATTTTTGAGTTTCAGTTCTAAGTATGAGGAACCCCAATTTTTTTTTTCTATTTTTGTATGAAAATCTTAATGCGCTTCACAGAATACCAACCAATTCTACTTACCAAGGTTCAACAGTATAGTTCTTATAGTTTCGGAAAAAAGTGGCTGTGACATACGGACGGACAGACAGACAGACAGACAGACAAGACGAATCCATAAGGGTTCCGTTTTTTGCCATTTGGCTACGGAACCCTAAAAAGATATTGCGTAACATAGATACAAAAATCAGTTGGCGCGGTATGGAGTTTATGCAACGTTTGATGATTTTTTTATAGATCAATGAAAAATGTTGCAAAAACGAGAAAAAATATTCATTTCGAGAGTTTCCAATGCGTGCGTAAACGGTTCAAGTTACGCAAAAATAATTTGTTACTGAATTGTTGTATACGCAAGCGCAGCGTAGGACGTCCACTCACAAGGTGGTCAGACGACCTAGTAAGGGTCGCAGGAAGACGCTGGATGCAGGCCGCTTCCAACCGGCCAATCTGGAAGTCAATGGGGGAGGCCTATGTTCAGCAGTGGACTTCCTATGGCTGAAATGATGATGATGATGATGATGAAAGGTTCTAAAAAAAAGACCGTGACAGCAATTGTCTATCTTTTAAGTTTAACTCACTATAACATCTTTTAACACTGTCACCTATTTTATGGAAATCTAAATTTGTTCTAGACAAATGCATTATTTGGTCGTTGTTAAAATCTAAGTGACAGACCCAACTCCACGCGGGCGAAGCCGCGGGCGGAAGCTAGTACATATTATAAATATAACGAAGATCTGAGTATTCAAGCAAGGGTTCTCTATGAATGCCTAGATCAGTATAATGTATTATTAGTCTGTACAAAATATTCTGTAAAAAATAAAATTACCTTCCAACTGAGTCTTGATCTCCATGGGTTCGATGACCTCTGCAGCGTACGCGGCGGCGGCATTGATGTCCTCTACGTACGATTCCGGGAACCAGCCCGATTGGCCTGCAACAAAAATTATTAA
Source organism: Anania hortulata (assembly GCA_963576865.1). Taxonomy (NCBI): domain Eukaryota; kingdom Metazoa; phylum Arthropoda; class Insecta; order Lepidoptera; family Crambidae; genus Anania; species Anania hortulata. Next base: position 1,851,066 of record OY756417.1, on the reverse strand, counting down.
AGTTTTTTGAGGGTAAAGTAAATTATGCCTTTACACGGTTACATTGCAAAGGGGTGCTTAATTAAAAAATAAGATCTAGAGAACAATATTAAAAAATAAGATCTAGGGAAGCGTCTTAATCGTTATTATTTTTAATAATCGTATGTTACGAAAAAAAAATAGTTTAATATATCCGAAAATAAAGTTAATAGAGAGACTACGAAAGCCGCGCGGTCATTCACCAGAGGCGTAGGTACGGCGAGCCAATAAGGACCTTACGCAGTGCACATACGGTGCAATTTTTCATGAATGAGTTAAAGTAACGACGCGTACGATTTTTAACAGCGGATAGGAATAATTAAATGTGTTTTTTGTTATTTGAATAGTTCGATTAAGTTACTGATTCTGAGCATTCCCATTACTTCTTACTAAATTACAAATGCGAAAGTTCGGATATATGGGTGTTTGTTAACTCAATCACGCCAAAACGTCTGTACGAATCTATTCAAAATTTTGCACTAAAACCGAAATAGATCATATACATCGAGCCTGGAATAGCATATACATACGTTAGTTTTTATCTTTTTATTTTCTAAATAAATAGAATCTCGAAAAAAATTACTGTACCCGAGAGATGCAAGATAACTATTATTATAGATGGCGCTTCTCATCTTTAGATATCGCTGTTCAGCTGCCAAGTTCCAGCGTCGGAGGTTCCCGCCGAAAATCAGCGTCGTAATAAGTCTGTGGCTGTCACGACAAATGCTGAGCGGGCACCTTTTCGACACAATATCTAATTTATATTGTTTTGTGTATTTTTTTTTTCTCTTGTGTGTCGAATAAACGTTTCTTTCTTTCTTTCTTTCTTTCAAATATTATTGAACGTAAAAAAAATTACCTGTAGCGACATCTAGCTTGCCACATACGAACTAAAACTGACGTATCCTACATCGCGATATTAGAGTTATCAGAGCGATTAAATATATGTACAAGAACCAGACGCAACACCCTTCTGGTCCTCCCTTTTCAATGGCGGATGAGGAACTTTACACCCTGTTCCTCCCAGCCCCAAAGACCTACGATATCAATTATTTTAGAGTGTACTCACCCCTAGCGCTGCCCCAGCGCCAGCCGGGCTCCGCGTCGCCCCGCGGCGCCGCGGCGTCGCTCACCTGTCCCCCACAAAGACCATTATTAAGCGGAGTGTGGTCATCAAATGTAAACTAGCTTATTTCAAAAGCTATAGCTTCAATTTTTATTTAATTAATTGTGTAGTGTGTGTACCACCTCATCCCACACTTAGTACATAAGTTAGTATATAGTAGTATACAAGGTCACCTTTTATAAACGGGTGAAACTTTAACAGAACTTCTAATTATATTAGAGAAACCGGGCCCTATTATTCTCGTTCTTAAAAACGGGCTAGTTTTCATTTTTATTATTCCTAACAAAAAAAATTAAGAGCATCTGTCTAGTCTGAAACGTCCCTACGTCATCGCCTCTGCCTCTCTCATTTCAATCGTGCCCCACTCTTCCCTCGGGGTGCACGCACGGGGCACGGGGTGTATTATTTTACGTTGAAATCAAAATAGTTTTTGGCGTTTTTCTCGAAAAAAATAATATAAAATTTTTCTTTTTTTTTAACAAAAATGATTTATTTATGTTTTTGTAATTGCTCTTTAAATTTCACCCGTTTATAAAAGGCGACCTTATATAAGCTTAGGTTAGTGTCGCTTAATAATAAATCTACAGTGCGCGCTTAACACATCTTTTAATTCGTCTCCGGTCGGCCCACATTGCAATAGGCTATTTGACTATTTTCTGTGCTATTAAACTAAATAATTAGTTAAGTAAATTTTGGTGCAAGGCAAATAGCCTATTGTTTTCACAATCATACCAACTATCTAGCCCATTAGGTCCATTCTATATGACTGTCAAGTTATACAACCACTTGCCTAACTCCATAAAAGCCAGGGAAGTAAATTGGATAATAATTTAAAACAACTCCTTCTTGATAAGGCTTCCTATTGTATAAGCGAATATTTAGACGATAAATTAGGTACATAATAACTTTGCAGTGCCCTTATAGGGCTCTTGTTTAGAACTTAAATACTTTGTAATACCTATGTAACAACAAGATGCAATGAATAAATGAATATATATGTTGTTATATAATGTATCACATGGCAAGTTTGACTGTATTCAATTAACCGAAAAAATGCTGCTGCACGTACCGCTTCGCTCTTACGCCGTCCGCGAGACTCGTAAGCGTATTTTATTCGCACTAAGACCATGTAAAAAGAATGCAGGTGAGCGATCTCCTCTGCGCAGAGCTATGGACTTGTACAATGCATACTTTACTGACGTCGAACTCTTCTCTAGTTCACCTGCTTCGTTCAAGAAAAGTGTCTGCGAAATTATCCATACCTTAGGGTTTGGGTAATTCCGTATCTTTATAATGTCACAGCGTGTACACCACAATATTATAATTCACAACCTGTTATAATTCGTTTTAACTTATCTGTGGATAATGGTGCTGATTACATTGTTAGTAACACTTACTTAACTTACATTCTAGTACCTAAGCAGCCAATGTAATTGTTTGTTGTCCCAAATAAAGGAAAAAAAAATAATGAATATGAAAACTTAAGCAAAGTTTGTACTATGGCGACTAGATAACGGATAAACATACTTAAATACTATTATAAACATCCATGACTTAGGTACAAATGCTCGTGGTCATTACACAAACATTTGCTTCTTGCGGGATTCGAACTCGCAACCGCTGGCTTTGTAGACCGGAGCGAACTTAAGACGCTGACTAGAGCCGTGACCTTGAGCAAAAGACACAGGTCCGTCAAGCACCTCAGCTATCACTGTAGAATTCAGTAGGAGTGACAGAGAAGGTGTTGCTTGCAATGAAAGGGTCTAAGCGCCAAACCACAAAACACACGATTTTAATAAAAATAACCACTTTATTGAAAATCAAAAGTGGCCAATTGCTTTAGTAATATAAAAGCTATAATTTTGCCTAAGACCATCAACATTACTATAGGTATAAGTGAGAAAAAATTCAAATTAGGTATTTTCAGAGGCAAATTTTCCATCGAGTTTTTAATGTTTTTCATGAAATTTGTTGAATCGTGTTTTGGAAACGAGCATTAGGTCAGAAATTTGAAATTGAAATTGAAAATACGATTATTTATAATTGCTTTGTCTTTTAAAAATGATATGACCTATACATTTTACACAAAACCTTGATTTGTTAGCACAATTTGCCTACGTTTAGCCTCTTAAGCCCAAATCTTACGCATTACGGATAAAATTACGCAAAAGTCAAGTAAGACAGAATTGTTCCTTTTTAGAATTTCTAAAAAAAAGTCGGTGACAGCATATATCTCTATAAGGTTGACTTAATATTATCTTTTTATAGTAATCAAATTTGATCTAAAATAATGCATAGAGCAAATAGGTCGTTGATAGACTTTATAGTGGTAGACCGAACTTGACGCAGGCAAAGCCGCGGGCGGAATTTAGTATTGAACATAATTATAGCAATCTCACAAGCGCAGCGTAGGACGTCCACCCACAAGGTGGACAGACGACCCGGTAAAGGTAGCAGAAAGACGCTGGATGCGGGCCGCTTCTAACCGGCCAATCTGGAAGTCACTGGGGGAGGCCTATGTTCAGCAGTGGACGTCCCATGACTGAAATGATGATGATAAAACTCACCAAGTCTCCTGGCTGTAAGCTGAGCTCGTCCACAGTGCGCGCACTGAACTCGTACACGCAGCGCCAACGCGGGGCGAGCGATGACGTCACTGACGACGTCATGGCTGATGACGTCACCGCCGCTACTGGCTCGGTTGCTAGAATACACACGTTTCGACTGAAGCTAGGCAATAGGTTTTACTGATTTTTTTGTTATTGATTAAGATAAAACGACCTTCATAGCCGAGAGGCGAGCATGCCAGACTTAGTGTCGCTATCTCTAAAGTTCTGATTTGATTCTCGGTTGGGTCAACGTAGAAAACAAATATTAAATTATAAATAGCTAAGCTACACACGCCGCAGTTGTGATTGGATGGGTGACCTTCCAACCTTATTAAGTGTCATTTATCACAAGCATCTCCGTGCTTCGGAAGTCACGTTAAATGTGGGTCCCGCTTAATAAGGCTAGTCGTGAAGCCTAGACAGAGGTCTAAAGGCTTAATAACATCTGACAGCATGGTTTAGTCACTGGCCTTACAACACCCCTCCACCGCACTGGGCCCGCGCGTGGTGGAGTATGGGACACACACCTCATAGTTGAGGTGAGGCCTGTTCCTGCAGTGGGACGTATGTAGGCATACTTTAGTTTTTATAATTTAATATACATTAGAAAAAAAAACTTTTTTTTACTGTTTTTTTTATAAATGTTGGACTACATTACATTGCTCTGGTCGTATGATAAGTAGCTTAAGCACTTGTGTTACAGGAATCAGAAACAACGACGGTACCACAACACCGACCCGAGACAATATAGAAAAGTTATTTTTCTACATTGACCGACCGGGAGTCGAACCCGGGACCTAAGATAGCGACACCGAGCCAGGTATACTAGCCTCTCAGCTACGGAAGTAGTCAAGAAATTATTAGAATAACAGAATAACTATTACTAATTATTATTTTGCTCACTAATATTGCCCATTAGATAACATAGGATCACTAGATGGGGTGGAGGGCTGATAACCTGAGATACAGGAATCATCCTAGTTCAGGTATCGACCCACCATATACTGTATGTACCACAAATTGTTTTCTTTGATTTTGTATTTTCTTTATAGTGAGTAATAAATGAAATGATTATGATTAAAACATCGGAAAATTTCACAAAAATTCACGCAGGCGATCCAGACAGTGGGGACAGCCTTAAAGAATACACTTCTCCACCGCCAACAGGAGGCGTGTCGTAAGAAGCGATTAATTCCTGTAGCACGAGACGGGCAGCAGCGTCTGCGTGCGAAATCTTATAAAAAAAACTGCGCTCGCCTGCCAAGGGTAGCGAGTATTGGCAATCCCCCCCGATGAAAGTCACTGGGGGAGGCCTGTGTTCAGCAGTGGACGTCCTATGGCTGAAATGATGACGATGATCCAATCCAACCAACTAAGTAAAATAGCTGACTCATATTCACAAAAGTTCCATTTTTTTTCGACAGCAACATTTTTGTATATTTTATGTGATAAGAGTTATATTTACCAGTGGTAGCAGGGGCGTCGCCCCAAGCATCGTCTTGCGCCCCGGCGTCGCCCCACGCCTCGTTGGACGTGCCCCAGTCCGCCTCCGCTGGAGAAATATATAAATGGCAGAATGAAAATTGTAGCTACACATGATGAGATAAAGGTTATATTATGAGATAAAGACACTAAGTTTGTTCATTGTTTATGGATCCTATAATATTTTCAATATGAATTCGGTGACATTTCACATTTTCCGCATTTAAAAAAATTATAATTAAAAAATTACAATTATTGCGAAAATCTATAATGATTGGCTTCAGATATTTAAGCAAAAATTTAATATAGCTGCCGAATATTTAAAATTAAGAAACAAGAATCCCTTTTTATAGTTGGTGCGTGAAACAGATCTGAAAAAACATCGATGTTAAGTTAATATCGTTAGTTTTTTAACATCGATTATCCCTAGCGGGGATACGTACGAATATTATTAGATATTTTTAAAGCTTAAGTCTTAATTATTATAATGTGTGTGCTTTGTGTTTGCAAATAAACAATTTATCTATCTATCTACGTGAGCAAACACCGGACTGGCGGGACATCACGGAACAATTGCAAATTAGGGATGTTCTTCGATAGTTAATATCGATAACATAAACATAGATTTTTTTAAATTGATGTTATGAAAGATGATTTTCTAACATCAAAACCCCTAGAGGGGGGGGGGGGGGTCATAGTCTTAGGATCGTTCGATATTCATCGATGTTACATAAACACGTTTACATCGATTTTTTTCTTGATCATCCCCAGCCAGTCCTGTAACCATTTCAAACTTGGGCCCACATTTATACAACCCCGAGCAAAAACTTTAATACCGCGATGCAGGTCTCCATACTAACCGCTGGCGCCCCAAGCCGACTCGGCAGGTGCTGTAGTCCTCTGTTGTGCGTACTCTTGCCTCTTCGCCTCGTACACCTTCCACACTGAGGCGCACTTCTCGCTGAGTTCTGTCACGCGAGCTGTCAAATCTGACAGCTGGGAATTGTTCGAATCGAGATCGGATTTCTTGCTCTCGACGATCGCTTTGGCTGCTTCGACCTAAAGACGAATTATTTTAGTTTATTCAGGTACACAAATATCAAGACACATACAATCCAGTATAAATGTATAATTTGCAAAAGCATAGTTAGCCTAAAGACAGGGCCGTCTTAATATATCCCGGGGCCCTGGGGCACACAAGGATTCGGGGGCCCTATTGCAAAGTTATAATAAAATACTGTTGCTAAGAATTCATGACTTTCGAAAAATAATTTTATCTCTCCGTTAAAATAATTGTTTTAAATTTTCCTTTCTTTTTTTCTAGGCTTTGACCCACTATTCTTTCTTTTCAGTTAACATTGTTTCTTAGTTTACAAACATATTTTAATGCTTTGGGGCCCTCGTGTGGCCGGGGTCCCTGGGCACGGGCCCCGTGTCCCCTTATGGTAAAGACGGAACTGCCTAAAGATCACGGGAACGAATTCGCGGGAAACAGTTAGTTAAAGATTCTAATAGAAAATATGACTTTACCTTGTCACGCAGCTGTTTGAGAGTGATCTCCATCATATTCAACTTGCCGTCTTCACCAGCACCTTCAGATGCTTTGGCCTGGAATAAGAAGTACCTATTAATACATTTAAATGTATGTCTTGCCCTATGCACTTTGTCCAACAAGGAAGTCAAGGTACGCTTGGAAATGATCGTTAATTCATTCACACATCTATTCGTTCACTTATTCATTACTTTATTTACTTATTTAATCATTCGTTCGTCAATTCGTTCATTCATATTCACTTGTTTATCTATTCGTTCGCCAATGTATTCATATCATCATTTCATTTTATCTTATTTAAAGTCCAGAAAAAATTGTTCATATACGAGTAGTACTACTCGTACTAAATGGTTTTATCAACAATTTTGTCAATTGGTTCATTTTTAAGATATTAGCTACTTGTTGGATTTTTTATTTTTATTTTTCAGCTCGTTGCTACTTGTGACCTATAAATACATAGTTTAATAACCGACTTTAATAAAGGAGGAGGTTCTCAATTCGACTGTGTATTTTTTTGTATGTATATTACACGATTACTCCGCCAATTATGAATCGATTTTGATGATTATTTGGTATTTTGTTTGGTAGATCATACTTCAGAGATGGTCCTATGTTTTTTTTTTTCAACAAATAACAAAATATATACCGTTTTGGTTCCTGCTTCTTGAATCTATGTTACCCAATATCTTTGACTAATGTAAACCGATTTTGATGATTCTTTCTTATTGAATAACTTAGTTATACTTCAAAGATACTATAATAAAAATTAGCGAAAAAAATAATCACCTCTTAGGGTTCAGCGGTTAATTTTTGTTTGCACTCTTATGATTTGTTTTATTTAGGATTTATCACTTAAAATAGATAAAATAAGCAAGTAAGTTTAAAGATAAAAATAATATCGTTATTTTAAATTATAATTTATGTTAATGAAGAAACAGTGTTCACAGTGTGTTTCTTTTAAGTTCTTGATACACACACCCTGTATAATTCATTATATGTTTACCTTAGCATCCAATTCAGCTTTCTCCTTGTTAAGCGCGATCTGTTTTGCGTTTAATTCCTTCACACGAGCTTTCAATTGTTGCATCTCAGACATACTGGCGTCGCGATCCGATCTGTGAACATATAAGGTACAGAATGGCAACTAGTCAAATAATATACACGGGAATATGAACCTAATGGCGTTAACATAAGATGTTATTTACAATAACAAGTGTCCAATAAGTTGTTTCAGGATTAAGATTATTTGACGGTGATGATGATGAACTTATCTCATCAATAGTGTGCATTAATAAGATACTCGTTAATGTCATGGCGATGGTGTGATGATGACGTGTGTGATAATCAGTGATCAGAGTAGGCAGATTGATCTGGGCTGGGGTCAATGACCTCAAACATTGATGTTAATATGGACATGCCTCCGGGATTCCGGAATTTATTTGTATCAATTTGTAAAGAAGGCATATCCATATTATTATTTTTTTAATTTATTTATTATCATCAACATTTCACTGTCATTACAGGTCCTAATGCCACCGTGAAGTAAAAGTAGGTACAAACTTAATACAAAACAATAACAAATCCAGACTTAACCACTTCTGTAGCAAATAATAAATAAGGCTGCCTTTATGAATTCACTCAAAGTACAAGAAAATATATCTGTCACCTCAGCAATAAGGTTGAGAGTGCCAAGTACACGCGTCAGCGGCGCTTTGTTTAGCAAGTTAGTTCTCCCCCGCGGGATTATGCTAGCACTTCCAAAGAACATCAAATCAATGTACCTATTCCGATCACTGGTGATAATGATGACGTGGGAGATGATGATGATGATGATAATGATGACGTGAGAGATGATTGTAATCATACTGATGATGACGATGCCCTTAAATTACTCACACCTCACAGAATCAATTATGCACATAGCAGCGGCTACAGCTGTCCTAGTATCTTGGATTAAGGATATAGATGATGATAATGATGATGTGGGTGATTAAGATGGTGATACATATAAATGTGAATATAATAATGATGAAATTGATGATTAAGTAAGATGTGATGATTAAGAAAATAACGATGATGATGATGATGTTAATGAGTAAATAATGTTAAGTTAAAGACACATGATGGTGACGATTGCATTGGTGATGGTGATAATGACGATCATTATAACCATCTACCTAATGAAATGAAAATGCAAAATGCGACATTATTCAGAAAGCATCTGTTCCGGTGGCTCAATGACCATAATTTTTATAGTATTAAGGATTTTTTTGACTGGAAAAAGTATCTTTTAAGTAGGTATAAATGGACATAATGTAATGTAATAATGTATTATTAACCCGTTCGCAATTTTGGGCATTTGAATTATGTATGTTTTTATTATTTATGGTAAATTATTTTCTTGATTGTATTTTTATAATGACATTTGCATGCTTATTCCCGTAGCCTAACATGTGACTCAAAATGTAACGAAGAACTGTTTAATACCATGTTTGATGCAAATAAAGTATTATGATTATGATTAAGTCATTTATTCCATTATTAACCAAATACATTTGAGTTGAAAATTTAAAAATTAATCAAATTAGAAATAAAAAAAGGCCAAAGACATCATGATGATGATGATGATGACTGTAGTTTCTTAACTCATCCCATCAAAGCAGCAGCCATAGCTGTCCTAGTGTCTCGGATGCTCTTGGCCAGATCAGCGGCCCTGACTGTCGCCGAGTTGAGAGCCTCTGATATAATCCGAAAATAGGCATAATGACTTAACACATGATGATGAAGTGCGTTAAAGATGATTATGCTTATGATGGCACAAAACATCTCTGTTTAGCCTAATGGTCGACTGGTAGAGAATGCCACATGGCATTAAGTCCACCTTTTGTACGATTTTAGTTTTGTGCAAAAATGTTTAAATAAATATATAAATGATAAAATTATGCGATGATGAAGTCTTAATCTTAATTATCTTGACTTATGATGGTGACGATAATGACATTAGTAATTTTAAGATTATAATCATTATCTGTGAAAGTGATGGTGATAATAAAGTTGATAAATTTAAAATTTAAAAGTTGATATAATTTTATTTTAATATTGTACTAATTATTTGATTTTTATGCACGTATTGTAATTTTATTGTAAAAATTTACATGCCACCTTAAATGTGGTGAGACATGACGGAATATTATGTAAAAAACATCTTAATGTACCATGTTTCATGTAAATAAATGAATTTGAATTTGAAATTTGAATTTGATGATAATGATGATGATGACGATATCTTTTCTTACCTCATGCCATCAATGGTGCACTTGGCAGCGGCCACAGCAGTCCTAGTGTCTCGGATACTCTTGGCCAGATCAGCTGCCCTGACTGTCGCAGAGTTGAGCTCCCCTGATATGGCCTGAGTCTTGGCTTTGAGGCTTAACACCTTGGATTGCTCTTCGGTCCTCATCGCTTCTAACTCGCGAGTTCTGGGGGGAAATAAGTATCTATCTGTTTTTTAAAGGTTCTTTTAAAGCGGAACCTTTTAGGATCACTTGTTGTCCGTCTGTGTGTGTGTCAAGACCTTGTATCTCGGAAATACCCACGCATTTCCGAGATACAAGGTCTTGACACATGCATGAGCTTGATACCTCCACAGGTATCATGTTGAAATTAAACCAAATACTCAGGTCCAAAATCCCTCAAAGCTGTAAAAAATCAGACTTCTAAGTTAAATTAAGAAGATCTGGTCCTTTATGCCACAAAAAAACGAATATTTCGACACTCAACGGTATCAATATTAATAGGTTACTGCTTTGACCTGCTTGCCTAGCATGAGCACCGAAACACGATATGATATGATATAGTGATAACACCAACTGTAAAAATATGATAGACTAGCTGTTGCCCGCGACATCGTTCGCGTGGTCTTTCATTAAAAAAAACTGCAACTTATGTGGTGAAAAAAAAAACGTTATGTGGGGGAGGCGGTGAAGAGTTTAAAGTAATTTTATATTTAATATATTACATAATATATTATATATTTATTACATAGATACTAAAAAATAAAATAATATACATACTTTATAAATAATTTTGTAATAACATTGTTATAAATAATGATCATACATGCTATAAATACATATAAGTACTTACACTAATTAATAACCCTATTAATATGAATATGGATCATATCTATCATATTTTTACAATTGGTGTCGATATTTCGCTATACCATATCATACCATATCGTGTTTTGGTGCTCATGCTAGGCAGGCTGGAACTGTAAAATTTGGCAAGTAATATCGTCTTATACAGTAAAAATAAGTAAAACTACAGACAAAAATCTAAAAACTACACATTTTTAATTAATTTGTAATGTAATTAAACTGCGAGACTCGATTTCCGAACTCTTTATAATAAGTACCTACAAATTTAGAAACCCTCAAGTGGGCGCACCCGACTCGCACTTGACCGGTTTTTATATTACTGAGGAGTAGGTCGTCTAAACTACCTCAGTGCTTAAAGACGAAAGTCTACAACCAGTGTGTTACCAGTAATGATATATGGAACTGAAACGTGGCCTCTCACTATGGGCCTCATAAGAAAGCTCAAGGTCGCACAGCGTGCTATGGAAAGGGCTATGCTCGGTGTTTCCTTGTGAGATCGAATCAGAAATGAGGAGATCCGTAAACGAACAAAAGTCGCTGACATAGCCCAACGGATTAGCAAGCTGAAGTGGCAGTGGGCGGGGCACATAGCACGTAGAACTGACGGCCGATGGGGTAGGAAGGTTCTAGAATGGAGGCTAAGTACTGGCAAGCCAACGTAGGACGTTCACCCACAAGGTGGACAGACCTAGTAAAGGTTGCAGGAAGCCGCTGGATGCAGGCCGCATCCAACCAGCCAATCGAGAAGTCATGGGGAGAGGCCGATGTTCAGCAGTGGACGTCCTATGGCTGAAGGCAGCGCTTCGATTGAGATTTCTAAAGTTAAACCACCTATGCCGCGGTTGTGATTGAGTGGGTGACCATTTCAATCATATTTTAGTGTCATTTATCACAAGCATGTCCGTGCTTCGGAAGGCACGTTTTTAAAAAATGGTCCTGGCAAAAGAACAAAGTCACCGACATGGCTCTTTGAATAGCAAAGCTAAAGTGACAATGGCAGGCCACATCGCTTGTAGAAGATAAGATAAGATTTTATTCATAATATTCTTTACATGTCAAGAAATAGTAAATAATATCATTAATAGAACTGATAACCGTTGGGGAAGAAAAGTTCTTAAGTGGCGACCACGAACTGCCTCCCGCCCGGTGGACTGATGACCTAGTCAAGGTTGACGAGGCTGTGGTGGTCTGTGGGAATGCCTATGTCCAGCAGTGGACATCCAAAAGCTAGATAATAATGAACAAGTAATATTTTACCTTTTCTTCTCCCATTCTAATTGGCATTGTCTCTCCATCTCTTTCCGTGCAGCCTCGCGTTTCTCCTACAACAAAATTAAGTAACATGATTTAATCACATCATTCGCAGGATAAAATAACTAACTAACTAACTAACTAAAGTTAATCTTTCTTTCCTTGTCGAATCATCATTTCATCATCGGCCATAGAACGTCCACTGCTGACCACAGGCCTCCCCCAGTGACATATCATCGGGGAGGATTGCCAATACTCGCCACGCTTGGCAGGCGGGTTGGCGAGCGCAGTTACGTATAACATTTCGCACGCAGCGTCTCGTGCTACAGGAATTAGTCGCCTCTTACAACACGCCTTCTGTTGGCGGTAGGGAAGTGTATTCTTTACGGCCGTCCCACACGGCACAATATTGTAAAAGTAGATCCGTTATTGGCTGTAAGTTTAGTTCATAAGTTCATCTAAATTGTAATTAGAGCTGTGGATCTTGTAATAAAATAAAATAAAATTAAATTAAATAAAATAAAATAACATAAAATAAAATAAAACAACCTTTGCATGTCTTTTAACAAAATTATTTAAAAAATAAAACCGACTTCAAAACACTAAAATGCTAAAAATAATCCTAACACTTAAGTACCTAATCAGTTACTTTTGGAGTCGGTGCCAGCCGATGAGAGATTCAATGTTTTTGTTTGCACCGTTTGTATTATCTTTGAAGTATAAGCTATTCAATAAAACAAAAATCATCAAAATCGGCTCATATTTGTCGAAGATAGGTAACAAGAACCACAACCAAAATATTATCTGGGTATATATTTGTTGATTTTCTCAAAAAGTTCTAAATCAATTTCGATAAAATTTATATGGGACCACCTCTGAAGTATGATCTACCAAACAAAAAAAGAATCATTAAAATCGATTCATAATTGGCGGAGTAATCGCGTAACAAATATACAAAAAAAAAAAAAAAAAAACATACAGTCGAATTGAGAACCTCCTCCTTTTTTGAAGTCGGTTGAAAAATTAAAATAGCATATAAAATCAACGAAATGTTTTAATAAAAAGGATTTTGTGTTAACACAATGTATGTGATGTTGGCCAACACCCTTAATTAATATTATAATCGCGAAAGTTTCTATGTATGGATGTTTGTAACTCTTTCACACAAAAACTACTGAACAGGTTTTGATGAAATTTGGCATACAGATAGACCATGGCCTGGATTAACACATAGGATAGTTTTATCGGATTAAGGTCAATGGTTCAGGTCAAAAGCTAGTATATACAGTGTGTAAAGAAAAGGTGAAATAAAACTTTAAGGGGTTATTCTACGGCTAAATTACATCAACTTTTTCTATGGGACCAACATCTAAATCGCAAAAAAAAACACTTTCCCATACTGAAACGCGACCAGCTGGAATCAGTTTGTATGGAAACGTCAATTTTTTTTTGAGATTTCGATGTTGGTCCCATAGAAAAAGTTGATGTAATTTAGCCGTAGAATAACCCCTTAAAGTTTTATTTCACCTTTTCGTTACACACTGTATATATAAAAATCGTAATTACACACCTGTTCTTCCTTCTGCTTCCGCATCAATTCTTCTTGTTCCTTCTTCTGCGCTTCTAAGCGGAGCTTCTCTCTCTTTTCCGCCTCCTCTCGCTCTTTACGCTCTCTTTCAGCCTGACAGAGAAAAGTTAATAATAAAAGCGTTACACTAGGGTCACTTTAAAATCATGTATTACAAAAAATATCGAGGACAATATTTTTAATTGTTTTTTTTTTCAAATGCCTGCCCCGATACGATATGATGTAGCGATTTATCGACACCGATGGTTTTTTTAAAAAATATGAAAGATATAGACGCCATGATGAATTTTTATGATCGCTGTTTCGATAAAAAATCAACACGGCGGCTATAATGATCATATTTTTGAAAAAACCGGCCAAGTGCGAGTCGGACTCGCGCCCCGTGGGTTCCGGACAAACCTGTAGGTACCTATATTAGTAAAAGTTCACCCATCACGACAATCGAGTCATAGTTATGGTATTATTATTGCATTACACACATTTTACCACTTTGGAAGTGTCTCTCGCGCAAACTATTCAGTTAAAAAAAAAGATATTAGAAACCTTAATAACATTTTTGAAGACCTATCCATAGATACCTTACACACATATAGGGTTTGATGAAAAAAAAATTAGTTTCAGTTCTAAGTATGGGGAACCCCCAAAATATATTGTTTTTTTTTCTATTTTTGTGTGAAAATCCTAATGCGGTTCACAGAATACATCTACTTACCAAGTTTCAACAGTATAGTTCTTATAGTATCGGAAAAAAGTGGCTGTGACATACAGACGGACAGACAGACAGACATGACGAATCCATAAGGGTTCTGTTCTTTGCCATTTGGCTACGGAACCCTAAAATTGGCGGAAAATTCTGTCGAACAAATCATATGACATTCCTTCTCTATAGGGTATGTGCCCCATGGCAACAGGCGACACACCGGACTTGGCATCGCTATTCCTGAGGTCCCGGGTTCAATTCCCGGTCGGGTCGATGTAGAAAACTAACTTTTCTTTCTTCTTTATATAAAAAACCAATAAAACCAATTTATTTCTGTAAATAGGCCTTAATTAAGCTCTTTTACACGTCCCAATATATTTTTTTTCCCTACCACTGCTTCGGGACAATATTGTGGGCTATATTATCCCGAGTCTGAGTGTTGTGGTACCGTCGTTGTTTCTGATTTCTATAACACGTGCTTTAGCTAATTACCATAGGATCAGAGCAATGTATGTGATTTTGTCCAATATTTATTTATTTTATTTATTATTAACTGTCCCCGTCTGTCTCCCCCAATTAAAAAAAACGTCTCAACGTTAGCTCATGTTATTATTAATTATTGTTTTATTTACCTCTGCCTCCTGGAATGCAAATAAAAACAAACAAAATCGTTGTTACTAAATTTCGGATTCCCGGAGTGATGAAATAGTATTAAAGTAGATGATTACATTATAAAGTATTCCATTATAGAAGAGTACTATATTATAGTTGAGTATTACATTTTAGTAGAGTATTACATTCAAATTCAAATTCAAATTTTTTATTTGCCATAAACAGGATTGTTATAATGTTGTTTCAATGAAGGTAATGTAGCTTTAGACTTATTTAGCCATAGAATATAGCATGCAAATTTTTATCATACATTTTATAGTAACATTTGGCAATAGATTTTAATAACATGGCAAGCTCAATGCATTTTTTCAATAAATTCAATAAAATTAAAAATGTCAGTGAATATTTAAGATTTGGGTCATCTATACATTACATGTCAAGTATATTTATCGTCAAAGTCAGTTAAATTATTACTATGGTCATTTTTCAATTCCTTGACGCTATATTTACAAGGACAAAGAGATTTATTTGCATGGAACAAGTTTACAATAATTCTTAATACCAAACATTTATAGTGCTCCATTCTGTAAATTCATTCATTCCTTAGCATGCATATTCGCTATGTGCGAAGTGGGTGGGCGTCAAATCGATCGCAGCACGCAATGTAGCAGAAATGTGAAAAAACTCTGGACTGTCACGTGTCAAATTGCTATATTTCCATAGAATTCCATACTAACGTTAATAAGTATTTTTAAGTGAAAACGTTAAAATACGCGATATGGGTCATACGTGTTCTGTTATAAAGTGTAGAAACAATGGGAAGAACAGTTAGTGCATGTTTTATTCGTTTCCAACAACAAGATGGAAATTGGAGCATAGAAATAAAAGGATATTTGCTGTGAAAAGAAAAAAGTTTGTAGGGGGTTTGTGTCACAGACTTTTATCTTATAATCACAGCTTTTATTATGTAGCTTTGTCCGTTGGTTCTAAACTCTTTAACGTCTCTCACATGCTGTGCAAATACTAATTCTTTCACTTTTTGCACCAGTTACGTTAGAAAGTTATAACATGTTGTATCGATTCAAATCCCGTACGTATTATAACAATTATGTTTTAGTTCAAGTAAGAAAACCACTTATTATATATGCACAAACTTTTTAGATATTTTCATGTATTTTCGAAGAAAAACAATCCGAAAATCATTCTCAAACCATGCCATAAGTTGAGAGATCTTAGTCCACAATAATTGTGGTCACTAGGGGCGCTGTCATCGCGCACACAGCGAATAGTATTATAGGTAAATCCAGCACATACCTCAAGGTTGACCGGTAGAGAATGTTGTATAGCATTAAGTCCGCCAATTGTACTTACTTGTGCAATAAAGTTTAAATAAATAAATACCTTCTCTTTCATGTGCTGGTCCGCCAGCTGCGAGCGGCGGCGCTCCAGCTCGGCCTGGCCCCGCGCCAGGTTCTCCCTGCGTCTCTCTTCGTACGACTTCGTACTGCTAGTCGAGGTCACAGAGTCCCGTCTGTGATATGATACATTAAGGGTCTACCACAAGGTTTTTCTAATCCAGATGACCTTGCTTAACCTTTCCCCCATCTTGTTTAATATAATATATACTATATTATACTCATAATGTCATTTATGAGATGTTTTAATCTATTTCATGAGAAATTTGAATGAATAAATGTACGTCATAATCATAAATAATAAATAAATTGTTTCCACAATCACACCAATCATCTAGCCCCAAAAGCAAAGCTTGTACTATGGCGACTAGATAACGGATAAACATACTTAAATACTTTTATAAACATCCATGACTTAGGTACAAATGCTCGTGCTCATCACACAAACATTTGCCCCTTGCAGGATTCGAACCCGCAACCGCTGGCTTTGTAGTTCCGAGCGCAAACCACTGCACCAGACGGTCGTCAATAATGCTCTTAGCTTAAACTTATTACTTTTTATCCGCGTAAATTCAACGCAGACGAAGTCGCAGGCACAAGCTAGTATATATATAAAAATGAATCTCTATTTCCCTTGGTCATCGCATCACGCGTGGATGCATGGAACAATTTCTCTAATTATTTTTTTGTTGTGTCAGTTATTGTCAAAAGAACGTTTTTTTGAAAGAAACCGCACCGCTAGTATGAAATAAATATTAGTTTACCTGCTGCTACTCGTTCTTTGAGTTAGCATGTAAAATAAACATTACATTAACACACTTAAAATTAAATATGATTTATAATTCTAGCGGATAATAAAGCATAGGTTCTTAAACTTATTTTGTCTACCGCCCACTTTGATAATCATTTATTTTTCAACGCCTACTAATTTACGCTCCCCTAAACGACTACAAAACCCCTATTTTTTTCTGGGTCCCTTACCGCCTCCCTCTAGGCCTTCAGCGCCCACAAGGGGGCGTTTTCGCCCACTTTGAGAAATACTGATGATTATACGCTAGACTGATATACCTAAGCTGTCTACGGGAGAGGCCTATGTGGTGATGTTGGTATTTAAGGTAAGATATTTGCCTAACTTTCTTTGCGAGATCGAATCAGAAATGAGGAGATACGTAAACGAACAAAAGTTGCTGACATAGCCCAACGGATAAGCAAGCTGAAGTGGCAGTGGGCGGGGCACATAGCACGTAGAACTGTCGGCCGATGGGGCAGAAAGGTTCTAGAATGGAGGCCGCGTACCGGCAAGCGCAGCGTAGGATGTCCACCCACAAAGTAGACAGACGACCTGGTAAAGGTTGCAGGAAGCCGCTGGATGCAGGCCGCTTCCAACCGGACAATCTGGAAGTCACTGGGGGAGGCCTATGTTCAGCAGTGGAAGTCCTATGGCTGAAATGATAATGATGATGATTTACCTAAAAGTAGGCGGTATCAACTCCGGCGGTAGTTTGGCTGGCACCGGCTCGCCCTGGGTCGCTTTCTCGCACAGGTACATCGCCAGCACAAACTCTTCGCACCCTGCACCAATGGAACAACCATTTAAAACCGGCCAAGTGCGAGCCAGACACGAAGGAATCAATATATAACACTTTATTATCTAACAGGGCCGTCTTTAACTTGTTGGGGCCCTGGGGCACATTAGGATGGGGCCCCTATGTCAGAGGACTATTTTGTTAATGGGAAAGAGGGTATAATCCCGTGAAATTCAAAATATTCTAGGTTTTTCAAATAGCGACTCTGCATGCAGCATCAGTACCAAAACACGATACGATAATATAGCGATTTATCGACACCAACTGGAAAAATATGAGATATAGCCGCCATGTTGTACTGCCGTGCCGGTGACGTCACTTGTTATGATCGCTGTTTTGATAAAAATTTAACATGGTACCTATATCTATCACATTTTGAAAAATTTACCGTTAGTGTCGAGAAATTGCTATATGATATCATATCATATCATATCGTGTTTTGGTGATCATGCTAGAGGGACTGGGTACATTAAGATAATGGGGCCCCTGACTTGTTAATGGACTATTTTGTTAAGTAAGAGGATAAAGGCATCCTGCGAAATTCCAAATTTTCTAGGTTTTTCAAATAGCGAATCTGGTCCAATGTGCATACTTGCGCTACTTTTTGAAAAAAAAAACCTTTATAATTATATTTATTGTTATTGAATAACGGCTATCGGTTGGTGATCTGGCTGTAATTAGGGGCCCCATCGATCGCGGGGCCCTGGGCACGTGACCAAGGTGCCCAGTGGGAAAAAGTGAAAAAGTGCCTGATTATCTTGTATGAAGACACTTAAATCTTTAAAACTTTTGTATTAATTGTAGTTGCTACTCGGAGTGGTAGGGCAAAGCTACATTTTTGGTCGGGTATAAGTGCCCCAAAGAGGGCCTGAAACTGAATAAATGAGTATTATTAAGTATTAGTATTAGTAATAGTACAGACCCATATAAATTATTTATACCACCTCGAGGTTACAACTATCTTCTAACAATGTATATTGTCATGCTATAAAAATTTATAATAAGCTACCTAGAAAAGTTAGAGCCTTACCGCTCAACAAACTAAAATATGTTTTAAATAATTGGCTTCTACGGGAATGCTTTTACTCTAATAAAGAATTTATGGACACAAAAATAAACGATTGTACCTTTGACTGTTAACTGACGACTCATGAGAAAATAATGCTGTATAGTTTAGTTTCACAATGCTCAATAAATAATAATGTATAATTTAATAATAATTTAATAGCAGGTTTTGTAACATTAACATTTCAAAAAAAACATTGAATCTCTCATCGGCTGGCACCGACTCCAAAAGTAACTGATTAGGTACTTAAGTGTTAGGATTATTTTTAGCATTTCAGTGTTTTGAAGTCGGTTTTATTTTTTTATAATAAAATTTACTTACTTCATCTATTTTTAGTGATAAATCCTAATCTAACTGCTGAACACCGATTTCATCCCCTATTTTCCTACCCTTAGGGGTGATTTTTATTTTGCAAACTTTTATCATAGCATCTTTGAAGTATAAGCTATTCAATAAAACAAAAATCATCAAAATCGGCTCACATTTGTCGAAGATAGGTAACAAGAACTACAACCAAAATATTATCTGAGTATATATTTGTTGATTTTCTCAAAAAGTTCTAAATCAATTTCGATAAAATTTTTATGGGACCACCTCTGAAGTATGATCTACCAAACCTAGCCTAGCGTTATAGATGTTGCTGACAAGTTAATAAATACGTTATGCTACCTTAATTTATTACCTATAGATCGAGAAATTCAAAATACTATATTTTCTTAATTGACTCAACTCTGGGAGCGCTGGAAAACGCCACTGGCAAAATATATTGTCTGTTACTTAATACTAATACTCAGGTGGTATAAACATGAATGCGGTAACAATAACCCAAGTGGGTAACATAACCTTAGTGGGGTTACATGACTCTTGGGTGTAACATGACTCCAGGGGTTAACCATACCCGAGGTGGGTAACAAAACCCTAGTGGGGTTACGTGACTCTTAGGTGTAATATGACCCGAGGGGTTACCATACCTCGGGTGGGTAACATAACCCTAGTGGGGTTATATGGCTCATGGGCGTAACATGACCCCAGGGGTTAACCATACCCGAGGTGGGTAACAAAACCCTAGTGGGGTTACATGACTAATGGGTGTAACATGACCCCAGGTGTTAACAATACCCCATGTAGGTAACATGATCCTAGGGGCTAACCAACCCCAGATTACACACCAAATTAAAATGGGGTCAGTCATACCACATACGTTCGTGAAATAAAGTTTGTTCGCCAAAAACATGTTGTTAAAAGTGTGGAGTTGTGGATTTACCAAGCTTCCCATCCGAGTCCAAGTCAGCCAGAGCCCAGATCTGAGCCAGTGACTGCTGCGGCAGTCTTGACTGCAGCATCACAGCCCTGGCCTGGGCGCCAGAGACGGCACCACTTTTGGTGCGGTCCGTGACGTTGAACAGCTGAGTATACCTGGTGTCAATTAATAATAATAATAAATAAATATTGGACAACATCACATACATTGCTCTGATCCTAAGATAAGTAGCTAGAGCACTTGTGTACAAACCCCAGGTTGTCCAGGTCACAGTCGAGGGAATGCTAGATCGCTTTGCTTAAAATATAAGCCAACTTAGCAAGCAACGGTATAATTTGGTCAACAGATAGTTACAACCTTAGTGAACACAAATTTACTAAAAGGGTCCATGTAAACGAGGTACAACCGCGATGCAACTCTGTACAGCGACATCTATTGATAAGTTTAAGAACTAAATTAACTTGGTAGTAATCGATCGTACACTTGTGTTATAGAAATCAATCTGATGATGGATCCAGGAAGAGGATGAAACTCTTCAATGGCTACAAGTAAAATATTCGTATTAAAACACTTACTTCAGCTTCTGGGGTTGCGGGATACCCCATTCAACTGGCGGGGGGCTCACGACCCCCATCGGGATATCAGTGGGGCTGGTCACTACGGAACCTGTTAAAAAGATATTATATTTTAATATATTTATTCAGATCGCTCTCTAAATACATTCTAATGACGTTGTAACCTCCAAGAGGTATTCGTGGATTAATAAAATAGTTAACTGCTGATGTTAAATAAATAAATTACTAATCAGCATAGGCCTCCCCCATTGACTTCCAGATTGGCCGGTTAATTACTAATATCACAAAATTATAAATAACATACAATGTAATTATGCCAATGCTAATAACATTAAGATAACAGTGTTTAGAATATATATATATATATATATATATATATTTGTTATAATAAATT
The DNA here is from genome assembly GCA_963576865.1 of Anania hortulata. Lineage (NCBI taxonomy): Eukaryota > Metazoa > Arthropoda > Insecta > Lepidoptera > Crambidae > Anania > Anania hortulata. The sequence goes on along the minus strand of OY756417.1, from coordinate 1,829,671 downwards.
ACATTGTTGTCAGTACAATAATTACATCACATATCAAAGAAAACTGCTCATGTGACCATTCATATAATTTAAGACTTCACCGCGCGTACATTTAGGTAATTTATTTTTATTGTTTTATTTATTTGTAATTTAATTATAGTTATTTTTATGCAACTCAATTAAGGAAATATATGTCAGTAAATAAACAAAATAGTTAAATTTAAATTAAATAAGACTTACTAGGTTTAGACAGAATTTCACTCTTGACAGCATTGATAGGAGTGGAGGTGATAGGCTGGCTCGGCATCGAACCTACTACCGAGTTCAATGCTTGAGGCGGACTGCTGATCAACGATCCTACTGTCGTACCGCCAACTAATGACGGTTGAGAAGATGGAACTAACGGCGTTGGACCCACCAACGGCTGAGACATCAACGGCTGATTGGGAATTAAAGGTTGAGAAAAAGGCGGATTTGCACCAATCAGAGGCTGAGTCGGAGCTACTAAAGGCTGAGAAGTGTTTAGCGGCTGAGACGCTCCGATCAAAGGTTGATTTGCACCCACTAACGGCTGAGATGCACCAATTAAAGGTTGAGTTGCACCCATTAAAGGCTGGTTTGCACCCATCAAAGACTGACTTGCACCTACTAAAGGTTGAGCTGCACTCATCAAAGGCTGAGTTGTACCAACCAAAGGCTGAGTTGCACTCATTAAAGGCTGAGTTGCACTCATTAAAGGCTGACTTGCACCAATCAAAGGCTGACTTGCACCTACTAACGGTTGAGTTGTACCCATCAAAGGCTGAGCTGCACCAACTAAAGGTTGAGAAATCAACGGTTGAGAACTTATCAACGGTTGATCTGATATTAAGTCAGGCACAGCTGATACCGGTTTGGTGGGTGGGATCATAGGTGGAATGGCAGGGGGTCCAGTGTTGATAAGGGGCTGGCTGGGTGCCCCAAAGTCCCCTAACAGGGAGTTACTTGTCGGTGGCTGGACTGGCTGTGGTGGTAGACCACTGATGAGAGTTGGAGATAGCTGAGGGGGCATTGAAGGCATAGGTGGGATCGGAGGCTTTGCAGGAGGGGTGAACTGTTTTTGTGGCGGACCTGAAAATTTATCATTATTTTAATAACAAGATTTTACAGCATGATTGTTAAACTTTTTTAGAATTACACATACCTGCAGGACTCAAAGACGTGATTAAAGATGGCGGTAATGTCTTGGGTATTTCGATTCCATGTAGTTTCAAATTGATAATCTGTAATGAAATTGTTTTTTTTTTTTAATTTATTGGAAAACACAACAGACATCAGTTATACAAGAAACGGTATAAATGTATACAGGTATTGGTCTAAACTAATATCCTAAAGGTGTTTACACTGCTGCTTAAATCAATTCGTTAACAAATAATAATTTTATAATATAAAAATACTAATTATAAATATCTTAAATTATTTTCCACTTAAGATGAACGAACACCATTGTGTTCGTCAAAAATGGACCTTGCTGCCGTTTTGAACCTCGCAAACCCTGAGTGAAATATGTCCAACTTGGAGTAACTTTGCAGGAGATTATATTTACGACACATTCTGGCGATAGGATTGTGGCGCGACACGTTGTTCTTATATGTAGGAAGTACAAAGGTAGGTAAGGAGCGCCTCTTGTTCACCTTGCAGTTTATTTTTAGGGAAGAGGTAAGTTCGGAAGAGTCGATCATGTGTTGTATTATCAAGACTTTTTTACTAAATTCTTAATACAGATATGCTTGTAGCCCAGCCCCCCCAGCATGACCACCAAAACAAGATATGATATAGCAATTCACCGATACAAACAATCTTTTTTTTTATTTCACGGTAGCAGAGGCCCGTCCTACAACACTGGGCTTACTAAGCTTATTTAGCAATGTTCGTTTTCTGTATTGACTCGACCTGGTAACCAAACTCGGATTGGGTTTTCATCATAATTTAAGCCACAGCTAAACATAGGCCAGATTGGTCGGTTGGAAACTTGGAAGCGGCCTGCATCCAGTGACTTCTTGCAACCTTTACCAGGTCGTCTGTCCACCATGTGGGTGGACGCCCTACGCTGCGCTTGCCGGTACGTGGCCCCCATTCTGTAACCTTTCTGCGCCATCGGCCGTCAGTTCTACGTTTTAATGATGGTCATATAAGATCAGTAATACCTTGCAAGCGATGGAGAATTCTTTGAGATCCAGCTTTCCATCGGCATTGGTGTCAGCGAGTGACCATATTTGGCCCAGTATTGGTGGTGGCAGTTGAGACTAAAACAAAATGGTACTTTCAAAATCTGAAAAATAATATCCGCCTACCAGCTGACATCAGTTTGCAGAGAGAAGTTTATTTTCTGAGATTTCAATGTTGATCCCATACAAAAAGTTATTCATTTACTGTAAACGTCTTTAAGACGGTAAAAAGGTGGTCCCATCTCATTTGTAACTTACCCCCCTTGTGTTTGTAACGTCAAATACGTTGCTATTTCAAATAAAATAAAAAAACTAAAATAATATTTTATGTTACTATTTTAATAATACAATATTGATTAAGTTGTTAAATCCCATACTCATACTTTTCTGACCCAAGGTTCCCTTAACGTGTGACGTTATAAAAAGACAAAATTTACTATACCTATTTAAGTAATTTTGAACCTAACATCAATAGAAAGATAATGCTGGCTTACTAAGCAATCAGTTGGATAGCGAAAGGGTTCAAATCCTACTTGAGACAGTTGAAAAAAAAATTCAAGTGAAAATGTTATTCTTGATATAACATTGACATTTCAACTTTTATTCAACACTACAGTAGAATAAGAACTTTTATTTTACTGTCCCAGTAATACCGGTATCCATAGGAGTATTACCTGCAGCATAAACCTCTTGGCTTGTTCTCCGGTGAGAGTCCCATTGATCGGTCCGAGATTGCGGAAATGCTCAGCGAACTTAGCGTGTTCGTGCGGCTGCACTACCCAGGGGTCGCCCGCCATCTTGCAGAATTAATCTGTCAAAAAAATCCAAATTTATATAATTACGTTCGTGTGTGTGTGTGTGTGTGTGTGTGTGTGTGTGTGTGCGTGCGTGCGTGCGTGTGTGAATGTGCGTGTGTGAATGTGCGTGTGTGAATGTGCGTGTGTGAATGTGCGTGTGTGAATGTGCGTGTGTGAATGTGCGTGTGTGAATGTGCGTGTGTGAATGTGCGTGAATGTGCGTGAATGTGCGTGCGTGTGCGTGCGTGTGTGTGCGTGTGTGTGCGTGCGTGCGACAAATTAAGGGGGATTGTTTAAAGCTGCCCAAAAAAACGTTAGAATTTAAACATCATAGGTTTTTTTTTAAATTTAAGAATTAAAAATTTCTTACGTGTTTTTTAAATGTAAGAATTAAAAACGCTTAGGTTTTTTAAAATGTAAAAATTATAAATTTCAAAATAAAAAATGTATGTATCAAATTAATAAATTCTTACGTTTTTTTACAAATTGTTTCTCTGGTTTTTATTGTCTACTGATAAAAGTGTAATTCAAGGCTGCAATAATAATATTTTTACTAATTAATTTTATCACTTTACCTGTTTTTAAATCAAGGATAACCTTGTAACTACATACCTATTCTTTACATTATGATAAACAACTTTTGTTCTATGACGCAAATTTTCATGATATATCAAATTCTTGAGAGATTCTTTGAAGATCTTGAGCACTCGGTAAAGTGAGGATCGGGGGGATGAGATTTGCGCGTCTTACGAGGCGATAATCGTATCAGAGATCATTTCTGAGGTCCCCGGTTCGATTATTTTTTTACAAACTTTTCTGTGTTGTCTCGGGTCTGGGTGTTGTGGTACCGTCGTTGTTTCTGATTTCTACAACACAAATGCTTTAGCTACTTACCTTAAGATCAGAGCAATGTATGTAATGTTGTCCATAATTTAGTTACATATTTATATTTTGTTACAGGATTGACACAAGTGAAATGGTGTTTTTTTAATTTATGGGAAAATTTCAACTGTCTCTGTTGGTGTGATTGGGAAAAAAAACAAATCAAAATATTTTCCAAGATTTAAAAAAAAAAAGATGATTAAGTAGTATTTTAATAACATGCCATCAATCATCATCATCAACAATCCAAAGGCGTGCGCCGTTTCTAGCTTTGGATTGACGATTTTTTTATTTTATCTTAATTATTGCTAAATAATTACAATAGATAGCCAATGGACTTTTCTATGCACTAGACTCGTTTGTATTCCAATAACTTTTACAACTGATTCTTAAAATATTTAGACCCACCCCCTTAAATATATCTCCTATTTTTTTTATCACCCTATATACAGGTCCTAAGAGGTTTTTATCATACAATTAATGTCAATAATTTCAGTACAAATTAGAATTATCAATAGTGTCAAGTTTTATCAGTCAGGAATTCATTAATAGTATATTATTTTCATTTACTCTTTTAAAAAATTAAATAAATTGTTCTTAAATTTTGTAAATGTCAATGTTTTCAAGTTAACTGGAAGTTTATTACTATTCGTATGGACATACAGTACACATTTCTTGAATAAAGAACTAATCTTTGTGATGTAATAGTCAAATTATCAACATACTGATACAAAAATACTGATCTCAAAAATGTATAGGCAAGGAAGGGGCAAAATATTTAAAGACTTAAACAGGGGCTTACAGCTGTCTAAATAATGAGCACCACAAATCGCTCTGACACATTTCTTTTGGGCTTTAAAAGCTCTGGGCATATCCACCGAGTTGCCCCATAAAATAAGACCATATCGTAACACGGATGAGACATATCCATGGTATGCCATGACTGCCGCATCCTTAGATGCTACTTGTCTCACTCGGTTAAGAGCATAAATGAACCTATCTATTTTGTTTATTACAGAGTCAATATGATTTTTCTAATTACATAAATAATCTATTGTCAAACCTAAAAATTTCGTAGAATTAATATTGTCAACCTTACAACTATTATAACTTATGTAAATTTTTGCGTTATTATTGGATTTTGCTTCAATTTAATATATTTGGTTTTATTAACATTGAGATTGCATGCATGCATGCAGTGGTAGAGTATGTGTTTAAGTTCATAGAAGACTTTTAAATGATAAAAAAATGAGTTTTTATTTATTAACCCATCAGCAGTGATCAGAATAGGTAGATTGATTTGGGGTTAATGATCTCAAACATTGATGTTAATATGGACATGCCTCCCGGATTTCGGAATTTCTTTGTATCAGTTTTAAAAAAAAATGACATATCCATATTATGCTAGCACTACCAAAGTACATCAAATCAATCTACCTATGCCGATCACTGCTCATCAGGCATGCAATGGAGACACAACAGAATTTCCATTGTTAAATGGTCTCTTATAAGACTGCTTGGATGTTGACGAGTTAATTCTATTGAAAAGAAATATAAGGTGCATAATTTACGCGAAGAGGGTTTTATTTAACAAGAAATTACTTTAATAAAATTTAAGGCTGGCAGCGTTCTGGATAGCCAGAGAATCAACACTGCTAGCCTTTTGGGCACTATCCCTCACGCTGCCAGCACTGGGGTGATATCTTTTATATTTTATAGTATCTTGTTTTCTGTATTTTTTCATCATGATATTGGAAATTAGATTTGTTATTTTTAGTGTTTTGTAAATGTCTATTGTAAGATTGTAAATAAACAAAATCATTAAAATACTTTAATAAATTATGTTTTTATAAGCTAAAGAAAAGAAAGAAGAGTATGTGAAAATTTACTCCAACAAAACCAAATAGATATGAATACAGATACATGAATTCATAGGTTATCTAATTGGCTAATAATTCATTGATTGTTTTAAGGAAATAATTTCTACATAACCCATAAAATAATAATTCCCAAAAGATCAGACTATCATAATACTATTTGTGGATTTTAAAACACCATAGGTATACTTTGATACTGTGAATATCAAGCAACATATATAGGATTAATATTAAAATGTATTGTTTCTGCAAATATTGTATAACTTATAAAGTTTTAACGTAAAGAGGGTGTAACTTTCTAAAGAGTTTACTGGTTTTTAACAAAAAATCTCCTGCACTGAAAAGATTCTTTCTGAGTACTTACATTAGCTTTTTAATGACAATGGCTGAATAAATGTTGTAACGCCCCTAGCCTTTAATAATTTAAATTCTTGAGTATTTCAAAGAAATACCTAGACCAAATATTGATCGGATGATAACTGTCAAAATGGATTTACATGACTGACATTTTCGGCTCCGTTTAAAAATACAAACTTGTGTAAAAATAATATTAAAAAGTTAATAGGCTGAGTGAATAAAAATATGGTATTGTACACGGGTACCCGCATGTTTACGAAAATGGTTCTTTTTTTTGCGGTTTACGCCCCAGTTTCGGAACAGGAAGGGGCAGAGTCTTGCCGACAGGCTGGCTAAGATGACGAAAGGATCGACCAATGACAGCGTTTGACCTCACAATGTCAAGACGCGTCCGTCACCGTTTGTAACCAGCTTTAAAAATAACGAGTAACGTTACTATATCGTGTTATCGTGTCACTATTTAAGTAAAACTATCCTCGTAAACGTCGGCACACGCACGCCAAACAAAAAAAGTCTGTCATCTGTCAAAACGTTCATGGCGGATGGGCGATTGGGACAATTGGGACACAAACATTGAGCACGTTTACTTTTACATAATTTCGTGCCCAATCTAGAGTCACATGCGATCTGATTTCACGCGATAGACGCATATAACAATCAATAATGTCCACCGTAGAGTCGGACTGCTTTACAATCGGTAGTATAGTGGCCACTAAGACTTGCTACAATGAAGAAATCGAAGGGGAAGTTTTGGCTTTCGATCCTCAGACGAAGATGTTGATATTGAAGTGCCCGTCTTCTAGCGGGAACCCGAAACGGCACGACGTGAATATCGTGAATCTGTCGCTGGTCAGCGACGTACAAATCAAGAAAGAGGTGACTTCCACCCCAGACCCGCCACAATCGCTAAACCTGCACAGACTTAACACTAGGGTCAGAAATTCTATAGAAAATAAGCGGAGATTGGTAAGTGAATACTAATTTTAATCATATTTATCTAATTTGACCAAGTTCCACATCAAAAGATGATGAAATATCCAACCTAAATATGTCACAACTTTCCCTTATTATTTTATTGTTTCTTATAAAATACCATGACATAGTGGTCGTCAGTTGGCATTAGTATAATTTTAAAAGCTAAAAAACTAGATTACTGCAAAATAATCTTGATATTCTTAAGAAATAAAAAAAAAACTGTTTTTAGTATTGTAATGTACAATAGATCAATATTTTATTTTAATTGAAATTCGAATATTCCATAAAATATAATTTACAAATTTTAATCCTGGGCAAAAAGTTGCCATCTTGTTGTCTGTTATAAATATAGGTATTACTAGCTTCGGCCCGCTACTTCGTCTGCGTTGACCCTACCAGGATAAAAAGTATCCTATGTGTTATCCAGGCTTTATCTGTATGCCAAATTTCATCAAAATCCATTCAGCGGTTTTTGCATAAAAAAGAAACAAAGATCCATACAACCTTACAAACTTGTGCATTTATAATATTAAAAAGAAAAATGGGATAGTGTCAATAGCATATTATGATAATGATTTATTTGCCTCATAACTGTTTATATTTGATGTAACTTAAGTAACTACCTTGATAAGGGTTTGCTTGTCCCACAAATATTACACATAAAGTTTCCCTGCTGACAGAAAATTACACTACACACACATAGATAAATTTTAATATGTGTATGTAGTAGAATGATAGGTCTCATGTCATAACTGTTGTTCCTAGATTCAAATTGTTTAAATGAAATGAAATATTTATTTGTCATTGTATAAAAGTCAGTTGTTACAATTAAAAGGGGCCCAATATATATCTACCATAAAGGCATATGAATGTTTTATAAAATTAAAATAAAACTATTTAAAAATATCAAATTAAAATAATAATATTCAAATACAATGTCATCTAAATTAAATTATTGAGTACATTAAGCATACAGTCTACACACAAAATAATAATGTCAATTAAATTTCCAAAAAAAAAAAGCGTTTTGATACTTGTCAAAAATTAACCTAAAAAGACATTTAAATAGTCATCAATGCTATAGTAACCTTTCTCTTCGAGGAGAGTAATTAATGTTTTTTTGAACATTTTGTCTTTATTTTATAACATTTATTTAGTACCTGGTAAAGGTTGCAGGAAGCCGCTGGATGTGAGCCGCTTTCAATCGGCCAATCTGGAAGTCACTGGGGGAGGCCTATGTTCAGCAGTGGACGTCCTATGGCTGAAATGATGATGATGATGATTTATTTAGTACACAAAACAGAAATACAGCAATTACTATTTATTTGTTATGGTTTTTGTTATACATACAGTAACAGATTTTTATTATTTTTTATTAAAGCAAGGTGTATTTTTTAAATATTGTTATGATATATGTAATAACTTATTATACTACTAATAAGTGTTACTTACTTATTTTATCTTAAATGTCTGAATAAAGGCTTTTATTATGTTATTATTATTTGCAACAAGTATTTTTACAACTCGATGTTCAGTACATCGGTATTTTTAATAATATTCATGGGTCGAAACCAAGTGAATACCAGTAATGTCTTAAATGACTCCATCTAATCAAGAGTTCGGTGCAGCCTGTAAAAATTTCCGGACTATCCTGCAGGTGTTGAGAATGCTGGCTTTCTGTGAAATTGAGAAAATGTATTATACTTATTTTATTTTATTACTATTAGCAGTCTAAAGTTGTGGCCATTCTGTAAGTTATTGCAGTTGTGTTGTGGCTTGGGGAGTTGATTGTTCATTTAAGAAGCATTGGGTTCGTTTACACGTCATAACCTAAATGCGTTTAATTCTTATTATTATTTATAAGCTAATTATATTTTTGGGACATGTATAAGTGTCCAGAAGAGGACCTAGGTTGACTGAATAACTCAATGACTATTATTATGTTGCTTTACATACTATGAACCACTGTGTCTGGAATAAACACTTTGTTCAGCAGTGGACGTCCTAAAAATACACCTTGTATAAGTAACATATTGTCAGCAGCCAGTTATATTATAATATCATCGTTTCAGGTGTCAGCTCTGTCAGCATGTCTGGACCCTGAGGGCCAGCGGCTGTTTCTGGCCATCGCGCGGCTCATCGACGACGTCACCTGGGTCGGCCAGAACATCCGAGTGTATAATGAGGTCACCATCACGCCACCTTACAAGGCAAGTGTAGTTTTAATTGTATTTTTTCATACACAAAATCATCCACTCACAAGGTGGTCAGACGACCTGGTAAGGGTCGCAGGAAGACGCTGGATGCATGCTGCTTCCAACGTGCCAATCTGGAAGTTAATGGGGAGGCCTATGTTCAGCAGTGAATGTCCTATGGCTGAAATAATGATACACAAAAGTACTAATTAATTACATCAATAAGGATGACGACTGGGTAAAGAAAATAAAAATTCTATTTAGTCCCTCACTTAGATTATCAAAAAATAATGGACATTTATTGGCATCAGGGAGTCTTAGCCTAAAACCGAAATGTATGCCTCTGGCGAGATCCAAACCCGCCACCTTTCGCTATCCCTGGTGACTCATAATCAAAAAGTGAATCACCACCACTATACCAGTCCGGACCGGACATAAACATATTTATTAACATCATTTATCGTTCACAGGTAGAAAATGTCATAGGCGACCAAGACTCAAAACCATTTAACTACATAAGGAAATTCGTCGAGAAACATTGGCGCGAACACAGAGACCACGCAGCCGCCAACTCCAGTCAGCATCAGTGAGATGTAATCGAGTTTATACTTCTGTAATAATAATAGAAAAACCAACAAAATACAACGACATATAAATAATCTTCAAACGATAAAAAAACTGAAAATCCAGACCAGGGGCGTGCATTGGTTTCAGATGGGGGTAGGCTGTGAGGTAAAATTGAGTAAGTTTGCGTGAAACAGTAGGCGATCTCGCGGCAGCCTAACATTGGTTAAATTGCACAGTAACGATCTAAGTTGCGCGCTTTAGTAAGGAATAAGTACAGGTAGACGACAAAATGGTTACAGAATATTTATTGTTTATTGTTGAATACGTAATTAATAATTATTGTTAGCTGTTCTGTCGGTTTTTTATGAAGGTAGGCTCTGCATAATAGCCTATATGGGATGCACGCACAGATCCAGACACAGTAAGGCTCGGGACTAAATGCATCCGGAATTTTGTCCGGAGACATTTTGTATGGAGTTCTGAAAAATTCCGGATGCTTATAGTCCGAGCCTAATAATCTTCGGACGTTTCAAAACAGGGTGTTTGAATCCAGAGACAGAGCAACACTTATCGCCCTCATACACTGACCTATAAAACCCTAGACTGGTTGCTGTCAAATTAAATTCGTGCCTATTTGACTACCGCTATCTATAAATATAAAACAAAGTCGGGTTAGTTACACCATTTATAAGTCAAGAACGGCTGGACCGATTTTTATGATCTTTAATTTGTTGAATTTGTCTCCGCCCCGAATAGCAGAATAACTATTAAAACATCGGAATAATTAAAAAAAGATAATAGCGGTACGAAGCTATTTTATTTTAAAAATAAATTTTATCTCTAATTTTAACTAACTTTAGGATTCAACATTATTTTGTACTGCAATGGTTGACTTTAGTTGGTTGATAAGGCAGTTGATAACCTCATCATTAGCCACTGGAAGCCCACAGCTGGACATAGGTCTCCCATATAGAATGCATACAGCGGCTTTCAGCAACTTTAAGTATGTTAAAAAATTAATTTCTGTAAGTAGGCCAGCCACCCTAGCACGAGCACCAAAACACGATATGATATGATATAGCGATATATCGACACCAACTGCAAAAATATGAAAGATATAGCCCGCCATGTAGAATCGCCGTGCCGGTGACGTCACATATTATGATCTCTGTTACGATAAAAATTCAAAATGGCGGCTATATTTATAATATTTGTACAGTTTGTGTCGATATATCGCTATATCATATCATATCATAACATGTTTTGGTGGTCATGCTAGGGGGGCTGAATTAAACATTTTTACACGTCCCAATAGGGTTGTTTACACCATTCATAAATAATTATAAGACAACATTTATTAAAACTGTCACCTTATTTTAGATCTAACAACCCGCAAATTATAATTAATTTGAAAAATTTGATTTTTAATTGTTCCCAAATCAATAAAAAGTTAGTCGGTTGAGTTAGGTAAACAGTGACGTCATAGTTTGCTATCGCCATACAAATTATATGGAAGAGTAGCGTTATGACAGTTTTTAAAGAGTAAATCAATTGATTAGTGGTGTAAAATACCGTATTACATATTATTTTACCCTACCACTGCTTTGTGGCAATACACGACACATGCCGTCAGTCCACCGAGTGGGATCTGCCTACGCTGCGTCTTCGTGGTCGCCACTCGAGAACATTTGTTCCTCAACGGTCGTCGATTCCGCGAGCGATGTGGCTTGCCCATTTCCTTTAGCTTTGCAATTCAGTGTTATGACGGTGACTGTCCGTAGAAGATACCCTCATCAACATCACTTCAGCCGTAGGACCTCCACTGCTGAACATAGGCCACCCAAAGGGGGGGATTGTACATACTCGCCACGCGTGGCAGGCGGGTTGGCGAGCGCAGTTGGTATAAGATTTCGCGCGCAGACGCTGCTGCCCGTCTCGTGCTACAGGAGTTAGTCGCCTCTTACGACACGCCTCTTGTTAGCGGTGGGGAAGTGTATTCTTTACGGCAGTCCCCACACCCTCTGCTGCCCGTCTCGTGCTACAGGAATTAGTCGCCTCTTACGACACGTCTCTTGTTAGCGGTAGGCAGTGTATTCTTTTCGGCCGGCCCCACACGGCAGAAGTTATCGATAGTGAAGTCAAAATTAATAGTATCGAGTATCCAAAGGCACAAAAGATTCTGTGGTCACATCTCAGAAAAACGTACGCTGATTATTATTACAGAAGTCTATCTCAAGTTATACATTTGCCTCATATCTGTGTATTATATATGTATGATTATCAGTCACAAACAATAGGGAAGACGGTTGGGTGAAGAAAATGAAATTCTATTTAGTCCGTCAGTTAGATTGTCAAAATAATAATAGACACTCATTTTTTCATTTGTCAATCAACCAAAAAATTACAAAGATAAAGCGCGTCAAAGTTCGGGAGTGGTCAAAGTCAAAAGTCAAAAATCATTTATTAGGACAGAAAACTGCCACTTATGAACGCCAATAAAAAATAGTGGGAGCTCGTGACGTCACTTGTAAGTAAAGATTGTACCTAGCCGTGACGTCACGCGACATTTCAAATCAATATCTCTGTAATATTTTGATTATGTGAAAAATAAAAAAATACGTGTCTAACACTTTTCGATAATCTATCTGTTAGACGAACAAAAAAAAAATGTCGTCATCCCTATTGCCCTTTGAAGGATTTGAACCCCAACCCCGCTTGGTTTAAGTCAGGGTCGCTAACCACTGTTAAATTATGAATATTCTACAGATTAAACAATTAAAAAATTTCACTCACCAAAATACATAAGTATGGGGTAAAATTATTCGTGTTTTACAATGTAAAGTAACATTACTTTAACATACTTTCCCATATATAAATACGAAATTGTCATACATACATATTTTCCCACACATGCCATGTCGTCTAAGAACTATACAAATCTAAAAACCCCAAACATATTACGTACTGAAAACTGTAATAGGCTAGTTTCCTGGGTCAAAGAATATTATTCTATTTATTTCGTCAGTTAGATTATCAAAAAATATTGGACCCATATTTTGTCAATCAAATAAAAAATGACGAAGTTAAAGCGCATCAAAGTTTGCACGTGACGTCACGACTTGCTAAAAAGTGTCGCAAGGCGTGACGTTACGCGGAACTTTAACAGGCTATATCTTCATCATTATTTGTTTGATTGAGAAAAGAAAAAATACGTGTCCAATATTTTCTATTAATCCAACTGACGGTCTAATAAATTTTTTTTAGGACACTAACCTATTTTAACGCTACAAAAATACGTCATAATTAGTTGGGTTAAGATATCAAGATAACAAAAGATTTTATGTAAACAAAGCCTCCTCTCCTCTAAAGTTTTTGTCTATATTATCATATATTACTAATAATTCATCTGTACTTAATGAGTGATTACTAATAGAGAAATGCGTTTTATTTACAATTGTAAAAAAATCTAGTACCCGATTTCAGCGCCAACTATCGGGTCCAATTGTATTTTCAAACCAGTCAGGAACCCATTGAAAAATACGCATAAAATGTCATCCAAATCGGTCCAGCCGTTTATCATCAGTTAGGTGACAAACACACGTACAGATGAACTATTAAATACACATGATATAGCACCAAAATTATAGAAATCTAATATCATATTAAAAATAAGTTTAATGACAGCTTCGTTTACAAAAAAATCTTCTTCCATCTTAGCCTTCGATCAAGAATACACAAGATAACGCCTCGCTTAATAAAACAGTACATGAATATGGCACCGTCTTACTATACAGGGTGTAACGAAAAGGTGAAATAAAACTTTAAAGGGTTATTCTACGGCTAAATTACATCAACTATTTCTATGGGACCAACATCGAATTCGCAAAAAAAAACACTTTCCCATACTAAAACGCGACCAGCTGGCATCAGTTTGTATGGAAACGTCAATTTTTTTTTTTGAGATGTCGATGTTTGTCCCATAGAAAAAGTTGATGTAATTTAGCCGTAGAATAACCCCTTAAAGTTTTATTTCACCTTTTCGTTACACCCTGTATTATTGAATAGAAAAAAGAACTTCAAACAATCAATTATTTCGTTCTAACGTATGCCTTAGCCGCAAACGTTAAGGCGCAGTTTTGTTTGTGTCGACATTCACACGCGTTCGTAAAAGTCCGGTCTCATTTTATTTTGACACATCTGCAGCAAATACTTGTTATAAATACAACTCTTAAGTTCTAAGAAATAAAGTACAGAATAACTTATACAAAATAAGAACCCACTTTGAAGTGAGGCGTTATTTACTCGGCCATTTTTGAGTAGCTGACAGATTATCTAGTGTGTTCTTGATCGAAGATCTTAGCTCATTCGCGTAGTTAGCTGTTGACAATCTCATTGATTAAGCCGTTAAACAGTTTCTTTACATTGTAAAATGTATTAAATCCAAAATAAACATAAGTATGGGTATTATGGTTTAAATAAAACGATTGTTACTTGTATATTTTATCTGATATGAGAATACTTTTTGAATACGAACCTTACATAGACGCTTTGAATAATGACACACAGAATGATAGTTCGGTTCCTATGGCGATAATAATACTGAAGCAACAAAATAGTTTTGTGTGCAAATTTTTACACACAGACACAAGCACGCACACCACTAAAATAGGGTTGCTCTTAAGGCGCCGGGTAAGAAGAATACATGTAAAAGGTGTTTTTGGACAAGTTTTCTGGCGATGTATATCATGTAACTTATATGTTGAAGTTTTTCCTGTTGTATCTAAATACTAGTTATTATTTCTTATAAACACTAAAAAATATTTCAAAGAACCGCCAATATCGCGAGCTTGTACACGTTTATATTTTAAACGACGTTTTTGTTTAGCTTCAAAATTGGTTTAGTTATTTATAACATTCGTGCCTTTAGAGTGAAGATTTTTTTTTTCAAATAGTCAACCAATTAAGAATTATAAGGTTTAATGGATTTTACTCTTAGCCCCTACTTCTCCATGAGCGGATATTTTGCAATGCATATCTATTTGCACAGGCGCGCAGCGCATGGATGTTTAGTCAGCGAGAAGCATTTGTATTATCTTAGGCACGTAGTAGAAGTCGCATTAGTCGACGCTTAATGCTCAAGGTCACTTGCCTTACCCGTCGCCTCAATAGTAGTTTTTCTCAAAACTAGGGAAAATTCTATAAAAGCAATGCCGTCATCTAGATGTCATTAAACAATACGGAGCTGTCAGGCGTAGGGAGCTCTCTGTGGCTCCAATTTAGTTGCTTCAAATTTTGCTGGCGGATTGCATATCTATGTGTTATTAATCTAAGCATAGACGTCATCGAGCTAGAGTTTTATTTATGGAAAGAAACTTCAAATGTCTTTAAACTTTTCAGCATCTTTCTAATCATAGAGAAATATAGGCACATAATTTGTACCTTACATATTAATACCGGTGACAGATGGCGGCGGACGCGGCTCCGGACCCGTCTTGACATTGTAAGGTCAAACGCTGCCATTGGTCGATCCTTGGGCTGGCGGAAGTTGTCTGAAGGATAGACCAATGGCAGCGCTTGACCTCACAATGTCAAGACGAGTCCGGAGCAGCGTCCGCCTCAGTTTGTCACCAGCTTAACTTCGTTTTATAGGTGATACCAACATACATATATTAAGTTGGTATTTAAAGTATGAATCTATCAGATAAAATGTATATAAATATAAAAAGACAATGAAAAAATTTGTTTGGTAATCATGTAATATTGTTTTACTGTAATATAGTCAATATGAGCCTATCACACAACAAATTATCTTTATGTGTCAAATCGAACAGGCTGTGGGGGGGGGGGGGTATTCTCAAACTTTTGGCTATGTTTAATTTACAACGGATAAAAATTTGTATCAATTTTTTAACTTTTTCATAATATAGCATACAACTCTTGATAAAAAACAAAAAAAAAATTGGACAACATCACATACATTGCTCTAATCCTATAATGAGTAGCTTAAGCACTTGTGTTACAGAAATCAGAAACAACGACGGTACCGCAACACCCAGACCCGAGACAATATAGAAAAGTTATTTTTCTACATTGACCGACCGGGGGTCGAACTATAAAATCTAACTGCATTTTTTTAACGGAACGTTTGCGTTTAGAGTATACCTGTTGCCGTTATTAATATTATAAATAATAAATAAATATTTGCATGCCAGCTTATGGCTAATTGTCATCTTCTATCTTTGTCATTTGTAGTAGAAATAGAAATAGAAATATTCTTTATTTGCAAAAACATGGTAGGTACATACAGATGATACAATAAAACGAAAAAGAACTCATGTTTTACCATCGTGGTGGCATGCAAAAATTTTAACACATTATTATTAAATTAAATTAAATGTCAATGGTAACGGTAATTACACATATTAATAGTCATAGTTAATATAGGTACCGTCACAAAATTCACCATCAAATGTACCATCTTAACATGTACCACTTTTCGAGCAAATAAATAAATTTGAATTTGAATAATGAGCAACAAACGGCAAATAAATCACGTTTGTTGTTTGGAGTTTGTATCGAAGTGTTTTTTTTTTAGATTTCAATGTTGGTCCCATAGAAAAAGTTATTGTATTTCGCACCAGAATCAGCCCCTAGGGGGTTGGTAATGTTTTACAAATCACCCTGTATAGATTAAGATTGCCAAACAAATTTAACTGTGAGATGACTTGTATGGTATAAGAAATTATTGTCACACCATTAGATTTTGCGTAAAACATAACGAATGATTTTATCGTATCAAACAATATCGGATATGAAATTTTAGGCTGGTATACCCAATTTGTTTTTTTTTTTGTTTTTGTTTATGGCAACTCCGAATTTTATTGTACTGGTAACTATATTAGTATTGCCATGGTGTGTTGAGAAAAATATTGAACCGATAAAATTTTAGTATAATTTTCATTTTATTACGCAAATTGCCGATTCATTAAACAACAAATGTATTTTATTTAAATAAACTTTCTGATGCATCATGGCTGTTATTTCGAAGGAGACAAAAATTTTGAGTTTTTTTTTGTATGTGTAATGAATAGCATACTATTTATATGATGTTGGATTAAGTAATATAGAAAATTATTAAAAAAAACTGAAAAACTGTCGTCTGTTTTTTTATTTAGAATCCTCTTTTAGTTTTTACTTAGCTGCCGAAAGAGGGTTATGTTTTTCCTTAAATAAAAGGTTGTGTATGCAGTTGGATATTAAAATATTGGACATCACATACATAGCTCTGATCCCATGGTAAGTACCTAGCTAAAGCTTGTTACAAAATATTACAGAAAGTGGGTCAGGGATTGGTCGAATGAGTAGTCTGTAGTTCTGGTGACTCTTTATTCCGGCAGAGCTTCGCCTTACAATCAGTTCAGGGTGGAAGAATCAATCTGAATGAACTCACATCTCGCTTTTATACAAAAATAATCGAAGTACTATGGGAGTCAAAACAATTACATTCAAACTATAAGACAAAATATTCTAACTATGAAATTATTACAATTATTCAAATATAAATAATTAAACAAGTTTCACGAAATGATTTTATATTTAAGGTAATTGTATACGTTTTAAATATAAATGAAGTCGTTGTGATAATTTAATATGATGGCGCTAGTATTCGATGTCCGGTTGTCATATTCTCTGTAGTCGCGTACACCGGCTGTGACGTCGAATGACGGTGGTAGATTGTAACAAAAATCAAAAACGACCACAACACCCAGACCCGAGATAACATAGAAATTCGTTTTCTACATTGACCCGACCGAGGATCGAACCCGGGGCCTCGGAGATGGCGACCACAGTCCAGCGTATTCGCCTCTCGGCTAAGGAGGTCGTCAATATAATATTTAAGTAGGTTAACTAAAATATAACAGGACAAGTGCAAGTTGTTGAACTTTTTTAACTTCATAAGTTTTCCTTTAATCTGAAACTAACGAACTAACTTTGGGAAAATGTTTCGTTGTGACGTATAAACCTAACAAATTAAAAAACCATTACGTGTTTCAAATCAATGTCAATTTATAAAACAATTTAAAATGGTCGGGTTTTTTACCCGGCTAGTTTCAGATGTTAGAATAACCACACTGTAATTTATTAGAATGTTATTTCCTGTAAATTGTATTGTATGTACATGGTTCTGAATAAATGTTCTTCTATTCTATTCATATTTTTCAAAGGATTTCCACAAGGAAATGACTATTTTAATTTATTAGGTTTATACGTCCGAACGAACCAAACATTTTCGTAGGCCTTCTGACCTTGCCTACGCTGCAGAGGTAAGGAGTACTATCTTCGTTCTGGAAAAGTGTCCGTCAAAATTGCATCAAATTAAGATGGCGTTGTTACTGTGGCTGCTATCTTTCAAAGAAAGCGCCAAAAGTTAATAGACAGAAAAATAAACAAGGACAGACGAACTTCCGGTCCGCTATTCTGCTCTTTTCAAAATAAGAAAGAAACAATCAATTGCCTATCATTCTTAATGCCTGATTATATTTAAAATATAAAATAAGGGAATTGTTGAAATGTTTTTAAAAGTATAATAATTACTATGGTTATTCCAATTCTTCAACAACTGCTAGTGCAACATTCATACCATATCCTTTGCCTTCGCTAGCGCCATTTCGGAAGGTTCTGGAACTGTTATTTACTGCTTTAGCTGGACATTAAACTTTCCGCCCATAAGAGTTAGTACTCCTTACCTCTACACTCCATAGCTGCGTTTGCTAAGTCTTGGTATCCAGTGGTCCACTCAAGAACACGTCTATCCCATCGGTTATCGGTTCTAGGCAATTGTGACTACATCCAAGAAAATAAAATTATCATCATGGAATGAAATATTTATTGAGTGAATAAATAAAACAGGCCTTCAATAAAATGCATATCCTTATATTTTAAGCACTTATCTTAGTGAATAAAATGACACGTATATCCAAACATGTAAATATACCAATTTACATAATTTTGACAAGTACATCGATTCGATTTTTGCTAAGATTTTAACACGAGATCACGATCATTTAATTTGTAATAACACTGAAAGTATTATCTGAAGATATAAGATGCGTTTTCAGTAAACCGGAGACTTAGTCCGAGCGTTTAAAAGTCAGCTTTCTCCTTTAGTGGTAACACACCCTTAAGCATTTGTGATCCCGCGAATTTTCAGTGTGATCTGAGATCTTAGAGGCTTCCGGATTTATTTAATGTATCCCGGGATTTTTAGAGGCTTTCGGATTGTATTAGTGTATTCTCGGATTTCTAGGGGCTCCCGTGTCTCGGGATTTTTAGAGGATCCCAGATTTTTTCAGTGTATCCCGGGATTTTTAGAGGATCCAGGATTTTTTCAGTGTATCCCCGGATTTTTACCTTCCAATTTTTTTCAGTTCATACCGGATTTTTATTATTTTAAGGTTATTTCCGTAAATTCCGGGACTTGTAATCGTCAGTGTTAATTATATTAGCAAAAATTAAAACCTACATTCTAGTGACGCAATAGCCACACGGGTCGAACTGAAGAATAGAAAGAAATCATTTAATGCTATAAAATAAGATTATTTACGTAAAATAAATAACACTCTTCATGTGACTATTATGTTACTAGTAACAAAACACGTTTTTCTACCAAACAATAAAAGAAAAGCTAGCGATTATTAAACTAAACAATAAAGATACCATACAAAACAAATTTAAGGACATGTGAAAGAAACGAAATTTATACCATTTCACAAAATAAAACAGATATTTCTCATTTCAAACCCTCCAAATGTTTTTTATACATTAAATAAAAAGAAATAATCAAATTCTATCGAGATACGTTTTTCCTATCATTTCTCTAATACAATGCTTACCGCTTCTTTTTATAAACATATAAATTTATATAAAAATCACAGTATTATAATGGAGTGAATACGTGGTTCTGGTAAATATTGAAGTTGTAATGCAAAACTTGGCTCTGTACTCTGCCGTGCGTGATAGTGAACGTAATCAATGTAATCCTATTTTTATCACACTCATTTTACTTGTAACTACATATGTGAAAAAATCTTGTAAGTAGTTCTTAATTTTAACTTAACTTCTAAGTGATTTGTTTTGACGAGTAACGAGTAAAAACGTATTATTTTATTACTATATTTATTATTATATTACTTACTGTTACTTATAACTTTGCAATAGTATCGATATTGAAATTAAATTTAAAAATACAAGATAATTCGGTCTTCGCTTTCCGCTCACTCGTGGCAGACCATAAACAATAGAGATTTTTTTTATTGGCAATTTAACCCCTAGGTTATTTTGGTATTACATTTTGGCATTACAACTTCAAAACTACTATTAAAATGTGATTTCGAAATCTCTGATATGAAACATCACATGTTTAGGACAATATCACTTATATGTATTTTAGATGACATTACAAAATCTACTTAAAATCGTTACTACAGTACGACACTACTCTAATGTCAATCGGAAGATGTAGCCCCCCCCCCCCCCCCCGCCCCTTATGCCCCAAACCAATCACAGCCACTTACGCCATAGATAAAAAATGAAAATCATAGACAAAATTTTGTCTGTGGTTTTGATTATACTCGTCAACATCCAAGCTGTCTATGAGAATCAATAGAATTTCTATTTTGCTTAGATTGAGCATGCTTGATGAGTTAACATTATTTTGTGGCTTTATGTTGATGCAATGACGTGTGACCTACTCAAGGTCAACTAGAATAGGCTACCGTGTGTCATATCACATTCAGTTTAAAAAACTATATTTAAACAATCAAAGAGTTATCATCATAATCATCATTTCAGCCATAGGACGTCCACTGCTGAACATAGGCCTCCCCCATTGACTTCCAGATTGTCCGGTTGGAAGCGGCCTGCATCCAGCGGCTTCCTGCGACCCTTACCAGGTCGTCTGACCACCTATGGGAAGGGTTATGCTCGGTGTTTCCTTGCGAGATCGAATCAGAAATGAGGAGATCCGTAAACGAACAAAACTCGCTGACATAGCCCAACGGATTAGCGAGCTGGAGTGGCAGTGGGCGGGGCACATAGCACGTAGAGTTATGCCGCATTGTAATGTAAAATAATAACACTTTTTATTATTAACAAGTACAGTCAAATTACTCAAATCAACTTCAAATTTTCACAAAATTAAAAATCGATCAATACATTTACTTTTGGCAGTTTACCTCAAGACATCAAATTCTCTCAATCGATTTTAAACTCTATTCCTTCAACTTAAAATCGAAAATCGATTGCGGGGAAAGAAACTACCCATTGCTGTACTCAAAGTGTTACAAGTAATTTGACAATAAGGATAGCTAAAGAAAATAAGAGTTCACATTCTTACAAGACTAGGAATCATATAAAAAATATTTAATAGATTCGTTTGCGATTTGTTTTGGCGACTAAACGCACACTTTAGACACTTTTTTATATTTTTTTAACAAATATTGGACATCACATACATTGCTCTGATCCTGTGGTAAGTAGCCAAAGCACTTGTGTTAGAAATCAGAAACAACGACGGCACCACAACACCCAGACCCGAGACAATATAGAATAGTTATTTTTCTACATTGACCCGACCGGGATTCGAACCCGGAACCTTAGAGATAGCGACACCGAGTCCGGTATGCTCGCCTCTCGGCTACGGAGGTAGTCTTATTTTAAATCTATATTATAAAGATGAAGAGTTTGTTTGTTTGAACGCGCTAATCTCAGGAATTAATGGTTCGAATTGAAAAAATATTTTTGTGTTGGATATTTCATTTATCAAGGAAGATTATAGGCTATATAACATCACGGTACGACCAATAGGAGCGGAGCATCTAAAAAAAATGTTGCAAAAACGGAAAAAAGTGATCCTTTTGAGAACTTCTGGTAGATCGCCTCTCAGCTATGGAAGTCGTATTTAAAAGAAAAGGTTCTGTTATATTTCAACAGTAATCTCACCGTTTAAGAACGTTAATAATAAATAAATCAGGAGTTTATATTTTACAAAAAAAAACATTTAAACTTAAAATAATGTAGCTCAACTTAAGAAATAATAAATCTTCAATTGATACTTAAAACAAAAAAACATTATAAATGAGTATTACGCCTATAACAAAAAAAATAAGTTTTTTACTTAACCAAGTTTATTTATTATTATTCAAATATTTCAAATTTAACTTTGAATAAATAATAATAATTACCACAATCGCACCAATTATCTAGCCCCAAACTAAGCAAAGCTTGTACTACGGCGACTAGATAACGGATAAACATACTTAAATACTTTTATAAACATCCATGACTTAGGTACAAATGCTCGTGCTCATCACACAAACATTTGCCCCTTGCGGGATTCGAACCCGCAACCGCTGGTTCAATGTTCTAAAGTGCGAACTATTAAGTCTAAAGTCTGCGTTTAACCAAACAAATCGCAAACAGTCAGAGATTGAGAGATGTATGTATTAAAAATACAAAATGGTCTAAATCTACGATACATTGTTTTTTTTAGCTTTTTTTATTATTATTTTTCGACTCACTAACATTTCACATGCACTATCGGTGGTTGGGGAACTTGGCTCGTTTTTTCCCGTGCACCCCAACTACCGGAGAGCAACACTTACTTATTATGTTAACTAATAGGGGGCGCGGCTTGGAATCGAATTTACGACTGACATTTTATAACCTTTTTTATAAAATTATTAAATACATTTTAATATGTATTGTTTTTTTTTTAAACTTCTTTACAATTTTTTTGAAAAATAGCATATGCGATCAGCGGCTAGATCGCAATTAAATATAAAAAGACCGAGTCAAAAATGACCCACTGATAAATATCCTGTAGGTAATAAATATTTTGTCAAGCTTTTGGATCTTTAGCGACCCTATCTAAGTTAGGTCGTCAATCGCTAGCCGGATCTTCACTGCCAAACAGTGGGGTCACTAGTGACCCATGACCGGGTCATTTTGACACAAAGTCAGTACAATTTGAACCAAAGTCGGGTCATTTTAACCCAAAGTCGGGACATTTTGACCCAAAGTCGGGAAATTTTGACCTAAAGTCGGGTCAATTTGACCCAAAGTAATTTTGACCCGGCGGTCAGACAGCCGGAGCCAGCAGTGACCCACCCCGCCGCGCCCGCAGTCTTGGTCTCGTTCAGTTCAGAACGATGAGTCTGGGGGGCAGCATTCCTCTCTTGCTCAGCCATACACTGGAATAGAGATATTAGATAAAACATTTAAACTTCGACACGTAATGTTTTTAAAAAAAAAAGATGCGCTTGGCAACGTTGTACAACAGCAAGTGTGTGACGTTGCCAAACATATTCTAACTCTGCCTCCGTATAAGTATTCGTTCTAAAAGAGGGCTTATACATATTCTGATTAAATGACTATTATCATAATAACCTGTCTGAGTTCTCATGATTACAAATAAGTAGTACCAGAACTACAAATATGTCACGAGATTACAAATAAAGTCTCGCAGCTACAATAAAGCCTCGATATTACAAGCGCATAGCGCCGCAATTACAAATAAGTTTCCCAATTACAAATGAGTTCCCCAATTACAAGTAACTCGCGGAATTACAAATATTTCCCCTTATAATATACGAGTGTATATTACTCACCCGATGCCGGCGCCAAGTAGCAAGGAGACGATGTTGGTGACGAGCACGGCGGCAATGGCGCCCCGGCTGAACAGGCACGAGCGTCGCACCGACAGGCAGTGGCTCTGAGGGGGGGGGACATTACATTACGGACTGTAAATTCTGACAACAAGTACACACATAATAAGGATGACGACTGGGTACAGAAAATGAAATTTTATTTAGTCCGTCAGTAAAAAATATTGGCCACTTATTTTTTGTTTTGTCAATCAACCAAAAAATGACAAAGATAAAGCCTCATTTGGATCAGCCTCAAAATTCGTGAAGTCACCTCTAAGTAAAAATTGTACCAAGTCGTGACGTCATGCGACATTTCTAATCAATATAACTTGTAATATTTTAATGATGAAATTTGATAAAAAAGAAAAAATACGTGTCCAATACTTACTGACAATCTACTAGACGAAGAAAAAACAGTTTGTTAGGACTATAGGGCAAACTAAGTGTAAAAATAATGAATAGAATCCGGAACACTACAATTTAAGGTGTATCTGTTATCTAGCGGCCACAGTACAAACTAAATTCACCTGTTACGCAAGTAGGTACTGCTAGTCCCGGGATTATAAATAACTCACAAGACTACTAAGATGAAGAAGAATGTGAATTTGTTTTTATACTATAATTAAGTTGCGCGATTACAAATAACAATAAAGTGTTTCCACAATCACACCAATTATAAGCAAAGCTTGTTGTACTATGGCGACTAAATAACGGATAAACATACTTAAATACGTTTATGATCATTCGTGACTTAGGTACAAATGCTCGTGCTCATCACACTAACATTTGTCCCTTGCGGAATTCGAACCCGCGACCCCTTGGCTTTGTAGTCCGAAGGGCTAACCAACTAACACCAGACGGTCGTCAAATTATCGTCGGAGCATTAAAAACTATCTTGATCCCACTTGAACGAGCTCAAAGAGCAATCCTAAAAGTAGCCAACTCCCTACCTTTTTTCCATCCTACTAACCTATTATATAAGTCGTGTAATGTGCTGACTGTCCGACAATTGTTTATAATGCACGTATTACTAAAACAACATGTACTACTTCCTTATAATGCTGACATTACTAATAAACGACGTAGAGATATAGTTTGCATCACACAATCAACCTCAAAATACACTTTTACAAATAGGTTTTTTACATTTCTGGGACCATTTCTGTACAATAGACTAAATAAAATACTTAATTTTTATGAGCTAAATTATTATAACTGTAAATTAGAAATAGTTAAGTATTTACTATCTTTGTCCTACGATAAAACTGAACAATTACTTTTAATATGTAAGTAAAATAGATTGATAGTATCGAAAAATTTTAATTGTATATTTTCCCTATTTTTAATAATTAATTACTGTTAATTTATGTCACCTAGAAGTTCATTTAAGTTCACTCTCGCCTGAAGCACAGGTTTCTACCTAGTTCAGGCAAAGGTAACTCCTTGCACTGTATAGTTTTTAAGTTGTACTGTTAAGAATGTATCTGCTTTTCTTGTATTTTAATAAACGATTTATTTATTATTTATTTATTATTATATTTATAAATAAGTCTCTGGCTAACGACTAATAAGTCTCTGATTACAAGTAATATCTTCCGCGATTACAAATGTCACACGATTACAAATAAATCCTGAGATTACAAGTAACCCCCGCCATTACAAATTTCACACGATTACAAATAATTCTTGGGATTATTAGTAACTCCCGCAATTACAAATGTCACACGATTACAAATAAATCTTAGGATTATTAGTAACTCCCGCTATTATAAATAAATCCTGAGATTACAAGTAACTCCCGCGATCACAAATGTCACACATCATCATCATCATCATCATTTCAGCCATAGGACGTCCACTGCTGAACATAGGCCTCCCGCATTGACTTCCAGATTGGCCGGTTGGAAGCGGCCTGCATCCAGCGTCTTCCTGCGACCCTTACCAGGTCGTCTGACCACCTTGTGAGTGGACGTCCTACGCTGCGCTTGCCGGTACGCGGCCTCCATTCTAGAACCTTTCTGCCCCATCGGCCGTCAGTTCTACGTGCTATGTGCCCCGCCCACTGCCACTTCAGCTCGCTAATCCGTTGGGCTATGTCAGCGACTTTTGTTCGTTTACGGATCTCCTCATTTCTGATTCGATCTCGCAAGGAAACACCGAGCATAGCCCTTTCCATAGCACGCTGTGCGACCTCGAGCTCTCTCATGAGGCCCATAGTGGAGGCCACGTTTCAGTTCCATATGTCATCACTGGTAACACACACTTGTTGTAGATTTTCGTCTTAAGGCACCGAGGTATTTTGGACGAGAAGACGTGGTGCAGTTTCCCGAACGCTGCCCAGCCGAGTCGGATTCGACGATCGACCTCCTCGAATGTCACACGATTACAAATAAATCCGGAGATTACAAGTGACTCCCGCAATTACAAATGTCACACGATTACAAATAAATCCTGGGATCACGCGTAACTCCCGCGATTACAAATAAGTTCCGAGTCGACAAATAAAACGTGGCAGTATTTATCAAGTATATATCTGACCTGGTGCACGTCGTGCGCGTCGTGCGCGTCGGGCGCGGCGGGCGCGGCGTGCGCGTCCAGCACCTCGATGGAGGAGGTGGCGGAGGGCGGCCCGCGCGCGCCCACGGGGTGCCGGAAGCGCCAGTCCCTGGGGGCGGGGTATCGTTACTTAGGGTAGGGAGGTGACGGCCTTAAATCATTATTATTATTTATTTCAAACTTTATTGCACGAACTTAAAAACTTTAAAAGGTGGAGTTAATGCCGAGGGCGTTCGCTGCCAGCCAACCTTTGGGTCGAGCAGCAAGCAGGTGATGGGTGCGGTGAAAGTCTAAAATAAATTGTAATTGGTACTAAATCTCGTTTAATATCCTGTTGTGTGTTCGATCGAATGTTTAAGAATACATTTCTCCAGGAGGAATGGTCGTGTGGAGGCGAGTCGTGAGAGGCGACTGATTCCTCTAGCACGAGACGGGCAGCAGCGTCTGCGTGTAAAATCTTATATAAAACTGCGCTCGCCAACCCGCCTGCCGAGCGTGGCGAGTATTGGCAATACCACCCGATGAAAATCATTGGGGGAGGCCTGTGTTCAGCAGTGGACCTCCTATGGCTGAAGTGGTGGTGGTGGACAAGTAAAGGTAATATAAGTGTGAATAACTTCAAAGATGTGATTACTAACTTGGGCGGAAGCTGGTCAGGCCGACTGCTCCACTCCCACACCCAGTCGTTGGAGTCGTCCTGGAAGAGAGAAGCATATTTTATTAAAACCGACTTTAAAAAGGAGGATAATGTTTTATTGATGTATGTGTGGTCTGGGTAACGACCTAATCAAGGTTAATGCAAGCCAATAAGAGGCTATTAGGAAAATTGTCTCTCGGAATCTCTAGGTGACAAAGTACGAATCTCCATAATCCGCCAACGCACCAAAGGTTACTGACGTCGGCATAAATGTGGCACGACTGAAATGTCAATAAACCACGTATGCCGTAGAGACGACGAAAGATGGAGCCACAAGGTCTTATTCAGCTCCCTTAGCATGACTACCAAAACACGATATGATATGATATGATATAGCGATATATCAACACCAACTGTAAAATATGATAAAAATAGACGACATTTTGATTTTTTATCGAAACAACGATCATGATATGTGACGTCACCGGCACTGCGATTCAACATGGCGGCTATTGCTATTGACGTTCATAAGTGGCAATTTTGTCCTGAATTGAATAAATGATTTTTGACTTTGACTTTGCTATATTTATCATATTTTTACAGTTGGTTTCTATATAACGTATGTATGTATCATATCGTGTTTTGGTGCTCATGCTAGGCAGGCTGGAGACCCCGCAGAGGAAGACGAGGTGTTAGCTGACCACCAGCCAGATAATCAGATGATATTACAAAGACGGCAAGACCGACCCGGACAAGAATCGCCGCACTAAGAGCTACTAGAGAGCTACATGAGGCATATCGTCGCTTATACATGGGCATCGCAATGGGCCATGTGATGTTTTATACATCATTGGATAGCTTTTCTTGGCGCGCATCAAATGATGTATAAAACGATACATGGCCATTTTCTCGACTTGCGCGGTATTGTCATTTACGCGACGATATGTCCAACAGTGGGCAAAACACATATACTGAAGAAGAAGAAAAAGAACATTGACTAAGGTTCGACAGTAGTAGATAGTAATTTAATTTGTCAGGTTTATACGTTTGCACGAACGACACATTTTCTGAATCAAATCATTCATAAATTAAAAAAACTGTTTTAATAGTATTCTGCTTTACGGGGCCAACAAAACCAAATCATAGAAATCGGTTCAGCCTTTCTTAACCTATAAATGGTGTGATTAACCCGACTTTTTTTAAAGAAATTAAAACTCACCCTCCAGCAGTTGATGTAGACCCCCTTCAGCTCGTCTTCCGTGGACGGTTCCAGGTTCGGACTGTTGGGAGGAGACTTCGGACTGGAACATAGAGATATTTAAAATTATACAGGACTGGATACATTTAAAGTGTAGACATACATATAGTACATATAATTCTGATAATCTGGGTGTTGTGGTACCGTCGTACAATCAGAAACAACGATGGTATCATAACACCCAGACCCGAGACAATATACAAAAGCTATTTTCCTACATTGACCAACCGGGAATCGAGCCCGGGACCTCAGAGATAGCGACACCAAGTCCGGTATGCTCGCCTCTCGGCTACGGAGGCCGTCAAACATTATCATCGGGGTAGTGCGTTAGTTGGTATGGCTCCGAACTAACTATGAGCGTCTAATTACGTTGTTTTAAGATTGTCATATTCCCTATTCATCATCATTTCAGCCATAGGACGTCCACTGCTGAACATAGGCCTCCCCCATTGACTTCCAGATTGGCCGGTTGGAAGCGGCCTGCATCCAGCGTCTTCCTGCGACCTTTACCAGGTCGTCTGACCACCTTGTGAGTGGACGTCCTACGCTGCGCTTGCCGGTACGCGGCCTCCATTCTAGAATCTTTCTGCCCCATCGGCCATCAGTTCTACGTGCTATGTGCCCCGCCCACTGCCACTTCAGCTTGCTAATCCGTTGGGCTATGTCAGCGACTTTTGTTCGTTTACGGATCTCTTCATTTCTGATTCGATCTCGCAAGGAAACCCTAAGGAAATATTCCCTATTACAACCTGTATATGTATGTATACAGGATGTTCCCTAACTCAACGTCAAGCGTATTCACAATCGCTATATATATTCTTGTTTTGGTGGTCACGCTAGGGGAGCTGGATCACAACTTTAGGCAGTCTTTTACAAAAAAAAACAAAGTTTATCATGGTAAAACTAAGTTTTTTTGCCAGAACTGGTATAACCAGGCTTACCGCCCCGTGCCGGCTCGACGTCGAGTTTCGGAACACCCTGTATACAGACTGGTGTCAGATTGCGTGCGGTCGGCACTTGACGGGGTTTGTTGACACGAAGTATTCATTACGAGTCATCGGTAGCCGTGGTTAATGCGTACCCTTATGGGTATTAGAAGTTAAGATTTATACAGTTACAAGGTAGCAAGTTCATTAATGGGGAAATGTATTCTTATTTTCAACCGACTTCAAAAAAGGAGGAGGTTCTCAATTCGACTGTATGTTTTTTTTTTTTTTGTATGTTTGTTACGCGATTACTCCACTCCAAATATATACCCAGATAGTATTTTGGTTGTGGTTCTTGTTACCTATCTTCGACAAATATGAGCCGATTTTGATGATTTTTGTTTTATTGAATAGCTTATACTTCAAAGATAATATGCTAAAAGTTTACAAAATAAAAATCACCCCTAAGGGTAGGAAAATAGGGGATGAAATCGGTGTTCAGCAGTTAGATTAGGATTTATCACTAAAAATTGATGAAATAAGTAAATTTTACTAAAAAAAATAAAACCGACTTCAAAACACTAAAATGCTAAAAATAATCCTAACACTTAAGTACCTAATCAGTTACTTTTGGAGTCGGTGCAAACAAAAACATTGAATATCTCATCGGCTGGCACCGACTCCAAAAGTAACTGATTAGGTACTTAAGTGTTAGGATTATTTTTAGCATTTTAGTGTTTTGAAGTCGGTTTTATTTTTTTTAATAATTCACAAATTAACACAATCAGTTGCTGAACTGCGGTGTGGGGACGGCCGTAAAGAATACACTTTCCCATCGCCAACAGGAGGCGTGTCGTAAGAGGCGATTAATTCCTGTAGCACGAGACGGGCAGCAGCGTCTGCGTGCGAAATGTTATGAAATACTGCGCTCGCCAACCCGCCTGCCAAGCGTGGCGAGTATTGGCAATCCCCCCCAATGAATGACATTGGGGGAGGCCTGTGTTCAGCAGTAGACGTCCAAGGCTGAAGTGATGAATGATGATGATTGCTGAACTGCCAGTATTTGAAACTTAAACTACATGTTAAGATGATTGTAATGAAAAATGGTTATCACACTGTTAGTGATTTATTATATAAATGATGAAAAAATGTGGATTTAAAACTGCTCAGCTCGCACCAAAACTTGTAAATAAAATATTTTAAAAGAGGCTGACAATAGTGACCGAGTTTCTTGCGCTGCTTCTTCTCGGCACTGGCCCACAAATTGTCCCGAAGCAGTGGTAGGGTAAAACTGTCACTTATAGTCATTATCAACGTTTCGGAATGTTTTAAAGGGGAACAATTTCGTCATACATGATTTTTGCGTAACTTTAACCGTTACCGCTTCGCAACGGAAGCTCTCAAAAGGAATATTTTTTTCCGTTTTTGCAACATTTTTATTGATACTCCGCTCCTATAGGTCGTAGCGTAATGTTATATAGTCTAAAAAATTCTGTTGCCTTCTCCATTATAATATAGTGAGTCAAAAGTCAAAAGTCAAAAATAATTTATTCAGTTTAGGACAGAAAACTGCCACTTATGAACGTCAATAATAACATTATAGGCCCCTAGGGGGCCAGAACATGTCTCCTTATTTTTTGGGCCCTACTAGCGCTTCGAGACAAGACACAGACAATCTGGCAAGTGCTGAGAAGAAACGCCGGAACAAACTCAGTCACCACTAGCTGCCACAAAAAAAAGGAAAAGAAAATAAGGTATACCTGTGCGAGCAGGGCAGTATTTAATTCCAGACATTTTTGTCATTTAAATAGTCATTAACAGTATAATAACCCTTTTTCATCAAAATAATCTTAACATGCGATTTAAACTCAAACATGGGTAGTTCAACAATAGACTGTGGTAATTTGTTAAAAAAGCGAATACATTTCCCCATGAACGAATTACTCACTTTATGCAGTCTGAAATTTGAAACAGCAAGTTTATCTTTATTCCGGGTATTAAAATTATGTTTGTCACTTTTCTTAGGGAAAAGATGCAGGTTTTTGCGAATGTACATAATATTTTCATAAATGAATTGAGAGGCCACTGTAAGTATATGTTTAGTAGTGTTTAATGTTGTACAGATAATGGTACGGAACCCTTTGTGAAC
The DNA here is from genome assembly GCA_963576865.1 of Anania hortulata. NCBI lineage: Eukaryota > Metazoa > Arthropoda > Insecta > Lepidoptera > Crambidae > Anania > Anania hortulata. The sequence continues at coordinate 1,798,603 of OY756417.1, read as the reverse complement.
GCACTTGACCGGTTTTTAAATTATATGACCGACATAATAATGCCCTTATAGATATTCAATAATTCCAGATGTTTATTGTGTATGGTCCAAACTCCAAATGCCAGCTTTCTTATGACACAAAATAATTAGAAATTACATCTGATTCGCTAAGTTCAATCATTAGATCACTGTTGACCTTAGATAACATCAAGAAAGAGACGATTATCTTGGACAGAGCTAGTCTTTGACTAAGTTGTATAATTATAAATGTTGTTTTTGCAATGGACTAGTTTCCTCAAAAAAATTCTAATAAGTCCGTCAGTTGAATTAACAGAAAATATTGGACACGTATTTTTTCTTTTCTCAATTAAACAAAAACTGATGAAGATATAGCGCGATATAGTTCCGCGTAACGTCACGCCTTGCTACACTTTTTAGGAAGGCGTGACGCCACGTGCTCCCATTCCCAAACTTTGATGCGCTTTATCTTCGTCATTTTTTGATTGATTGACAAAGGACAAAATATGGGTTCAAAATTTTTTGATAATCTAACTGACGGACTAAATAGAATAATCTTTTTTTGACCCAGGAAACTGGCCTATTGATGCTTGTTCTATCTATAACATATACATTATCACAGCTTTGGATGCAGGCCGCTTCCAACCAGCCAATCTGGAAGTCAATGGGGGAGATCGATATTCAGCAGTGGACGTCCTGTTTTTTTTTCGATGGACCTATGCTGGCAGCTGAGGTCTTTTTTCAGCTTCACCGGGCAGATTTGGCGAGTACAGAAGGTACTCAGCCTAGAGAGCGGCCGGCCAGCGGGTACCTCGGGCGCGGGCTGGGCCTGAGACTCGTCCGCGTCCGGGCCCCGTACTAGCGGGCGCGATCGGACCGTGCCGAGTGCTGAGGGCACCCGGCAAGAGGTGAACCCGACTAGTGGTTGCACCGTCATGATCCTTGCTGCGCCACACACTAGTCTGTGAGCGCAGGCTAGACCATACAGGCTCCAATCTAGTGGGCCCGATCGAAGGGACGTCCTATGGCTGAAATGATGATAATGACATTAGTACTTGGACTGAAATCAGTTCTACTTTTGACTGGTTAGAAGTTTTAACTGTATTGATAAAGCGGCTTCTCAGGTTATGCTTTCAAGCTTTAGATTAAAGAAAAACCGGACAAGTGCGGATCGGACTCGCCGACCGAGGGTTCCGTACAAATTTGTTAATAAGTACATATTATAAATAGTTTAGGAATCGAATTAATTACAAATAGATATATGGATATGGATATTTCCCAGTGGCCTATACTTGTAGTATAAGACGATATTACTTGCCAAATTTCATAGTTCTAGGTCAACGAAAGTACTCAAATGTTGATTTCTTTGCGAGTGTTGAAATTTACGCTTTTTGCGGCATAGACGGACGTATCTTTTTTTTACATTAACTTAGAAGTTTGATTTTTTCACAGCTTCAAGGGACGGTAGACTTGAGTATATAGTTTTAATTTCAACTCGATACCTCAACGCGTTCCCGAGATAAAGGATCTTGACAGACAGACGGACAACACAGTGATCCTATAAGGGTTCCGTTCCTTCCTTGTGAGGTACGGAACCCTAAAAAGCAAGCTGAAGTAGCAATAGGGCTGGTCATATTTGCCGTAGAACCGATAACCGATGGGGTAGAGGAGTTCTTGAGTGGAGACCGACTTGCGATCGCAGCGTAGGTCGTCCTCCGACAAGGTGGAGCGATGATATAAGGATGGAAAAGGATTGGCGAGGATTGGGCTCAGTGGCATGCCGCGGAAGAGGTCTTTGTCCAGCAGTGGACTGACGTGGGCTGATGATGATTAGCTAATACATATACATATATAGTACATATTGGACAACATCACATACATTGCTCTGATCCTATGGTAAGTAGCCAAAGCACTTGTGTTACAGAAATCAGAAACAACGACGGTACCACAACACCCCACCATATTAGGTTATAATCTTGCAGTGGGTAGGTAGGTATTAAAACCGATCACTGTCCACTAAAAAGCACCTGTTTAACATAGGTATAACACACAGCCCCACATGCAGAGGATGCATGGAGGCAGAAGAAACGCCACAGCACGTGCTTATGGAATGCAGGAGCGTGGCAGGTCAACGGGCACGGATTCGTCAATCACCAGGATCGCTCCCGGAAGCCTGCAGGAGCCTGAAAAGACTTCTAAACTGGGATGACCTGGGCTGTTTGGAGTAAGAATGAACTGCTAGCACGCACAATGGCCCAATCATGAGGCTAAGTGCGGAAACAACCCAGACAAACTAACTTTACAGTGGGCGGTGAACATTATCTATGACAGACAATCAGACTTAACTCATAAGTATTGTGGATATATTATATGAGTTCTGAGAGAGAACGTATTATCTTGATGATTCATAGGGATATTCCATAAGTATGATAAGAGCTATCGGACGTGACCTTTCCTACTTTAGAAGCAGACATTAAGATAGTTCGAGAAATTATATTCGGTGTTGTTTTATGAGCCATTTCACATAGTCGCGCCGTTACAATGGAGTGCGCGCTTGTAATTAAACAACTTAGGATAAAAGGAAGTTGTTAAAAGGTTTTTGGGTGACATTACCTGATTAGACTGTCAATGAAATTGCATGTTTCAAATAAATAAGCCTTCAACAACCGGTAAATTGAAATATACATTCGGCGCCTCCCTATTGTGTATACTTAGATGATATTGATCTGCCATGGGCAGGCCACATTGCTTACAGAACTAACAACCGTTATGGAACAAAAGTTCTCAAGTGGCGACCACAAACTGGAAGACGAACTGGGCAGGCCTCGATGGACTTACGACGTAGTCAAGGTGTCTGGATACAAACGGCACAGATAGACTCGACACGTGGCGACCACGAACTGGAAGACGCACTTGGCAGGTCTCCTACTCATTGGATACAAGCGGCACAGAGCCAATCGCTATGACTTTCTATAGGGGAAACCTATGACCAAAAGACTTTAAAAATAAAAAGTCATATATTGTCTTCTCCAGAAACATTTTACAAGCTTTTTTGGTTATGATTGCACAAAAAAAATAAGATAAATAAGAAAAGACATGGACGCTTCAGCCGCTTCAGCTTCAGCCCACGCTTTCACGAAACTAGGTCCCGCGCACTGACTTGCAACCCACTCCTGCTCTCAACAGACGATATTTAGAGCTATCTGTGATGGCGCTGACTGAATACTACTTAACAAGATCAAAAAGACAAAAAATTTGACATAGACGAGTCACGAAATACTAATATTAGTGCTATCCCGTCGCGTGTGTGTGTGATGAAGATGACGATACCGACCTGCCTTTGACGCTGGAAGCCCTGGAGTGCCTCACGGAGGAGTCCCGGCTCTCCCGCTGCGCCTCCCGCAGCAGCCTTATGTACTCGTTCTCGACGGCGGCAAGACCGTTACCCGAGTTCAGTTCAACCCATGATTCTGGAAAGAAGAAGAAGTTATTGCCACTTGTTCCATTTAACACACATATTAGCTTCACTTGTAATTAACTAACTATGTTATCAAATCTTAGAAGCAGTTCTAAACCTACTTCAAAATGACGTATCTGAAATTCGCATGACACTACAATAATTTGACACCATCGTGCTGATCTGATGATGGAGCCAGGAGTTGGCTAGCAGAACTCTTCAATACTAGTAAAACCTTTGGGCTCATTCGATTCGTTTTGACGAGTCCAGTACATACATATATATGTTTTATAGTTTTTTAGACTATGATATCAATTTGACGACCGTCTGGTGTAATGGTTCGCGCCCCAGACTAAAAAGCCAGCGGTTAAAGGGTTCGAATCCCGCAAGGGGCAAATGTTTGTGTGATGAGCACGAGCATTTGTACCTACGTCATGAATGTTTAAAAACGTATTAAAGTATGTTTTTTAACTAGTCGTCATAGTACAAGCTTTGCTTAGTTTGGGGCTAGATAATTGGTTTGATTGTGGAAACAATTTATTATTAGTTTAATTAATAAATCATAATATAGTCAGTTTAAACACCATATACGCTTCCAACCGTCCAATCTGGAAGTCAATGGGATAGTAGCCTATGTTCAGCAGTGGACGTCCTGTGGCTAAAATGATAATGATGATGAAATACCATAATATTATGTCAACAAGGTCTAAGAGTTAAGAATTAATATCCTTGTAACAGACATCCTTGTGTTGCGTTGCGACAAGACCTTGACTTATCGTCATCAGAAAATTCTTATTTTTATTTTATTTTACACAAATGTATTTTATTTTATTTTGTTCTTTATAGCGTTTTGTACCGGTATTATGTTTTTACCAAGCTCGTTACTCCTTCGATCATCTTTCTCAATATCTGGTGGTTACAGATTCAGGCATCCACTCTCATTTATTCTCAGTTATTATACTGTTAATGATTATTTAAATGACAAAAATGTCTGGAATTAAATACTGCCCTGCTCGCACAGGTATACATTATTTGTTCTTTTTTTTTTTGTGGCAGCTAGTGGTGACTTTGTTGTGGTGTCCGTGTCTTGTCTCGAAGCGCTAGTAGGCCCCAAAAATAAGGAGACATGTTCTGCGCCATATGGGCCAATAATGTTATTATTGACGTTCATAAGTTCGAATCGATCCAAAGACGCATCCTACGGATATTAACATACCGGTGTCGTTTAAAGCGTGAGCTTACGACATATGACGATCGTCTTCACTACTTCGGATTGAAGAGCCTTGAGTCTCGGCGCAGAATTCTAGATCTCACTTGCTTTTTCAAAATTTTAAATGGTTCAATTTACACGACCCTCCTTTCTGAAGTTTGCTTTCGAATCCCAATTAAATCATCGAGACGCGATTATCCACTCTCAGTCCCGCTTTGTAATAATAACGTGTCATATCACAACCCGATTTTTAGGATGTGTCGTGAGTACAACAATCTTCTCGGGCAGCTCGATGATGTGCCTGACATATTTGGCACATCGCTAAACAAATGGAAAATTGGTCTCCACAAAATCATTGAATGATCCGTAAGTATTTATTAAAATTTTCGTTTTCTTATTATTTTACACACACGAATATAATGTAGGTCTATTTTATTAAATGTATTTAGTTATTATACGTACCGGTTTTGATTGTATATTGTATATATTTATTATATTAAACATAATATAATTGTTTCTTTATTTTCAACATGTTGAATATTGACAAATCTCGATCTTTTTCTTATAACATGCTATGTACACATGTCTGTGGAACTACAGCCTATCATTGTTTCATGTTATATATATACATATTTTTTAATTGTCTTGTAACTGTTGTATTTCTGTTTTGTGTACTGAATAAATAAAATAAAATAAAATAATAAGTGTCAGTTTTCTGTCCTAAACTGAATAAATGATTTTTGACTTTTGACTTTTATTTCAATAGCTACCCTGTATGTATACTACTAAAATATCACGCTAAAAGTGGACAGGTGCGTTTGTTTCCGATTATCGCATGTTTATAACACGACGGATATTATTCAATGCATATTAAACACGTAAGGTCAATGCCAAGCTAGCTGCCTAACATAATACGTGTGAAATAACAATTATATACTTATGGAACTCCTTACCTTTACCTATAAGGCAATCCGAATCGATTGATATCTTTAAAGGTCGGCTTAAAGCATATTTTCTTGCGTCTTGACATACAAACCATTTTCTATCCTTCTTTTATATTGTCAACTGGTCATTGTTGGTCACGATATTTCCTGGCATGTATCAAGTATCTTTTTATGTATATATATATATATCTATATATATAAAACAAAGTCGGGTTAGTTACACCATTTATAAGTCAAGAACGGCTAGACCGATTTTTATGATTTTTGTTTTGTTGAATTTGTCTCCGCCCCGAATAGCAAAATAACTACAAAAATTATCAAAATTTTACAAAAAAATATGTAGGCGGTACGAAGTACCTACGCCGGGACAGCTAGTATATATATATATATATATGTATATTGTATGTATATGTATTTAATATTATATTATATATTATTGTTATGTATGTAAGTATATTGTTATGTTCATTTCTATCTGGACTTATATATTTATCCATTAGGTATATTAAATTTCACACTAAGCTCTCCGCACTAATTTCCCCTTTCTTCTTATCTGTCCTATACCTGAAGGTTGTCTGGAAGAGATCGCTTTTAGCGATAAGACCGCCTAAATTGTGCATCTTTCTGTAAACACAAATTGTAACTTCTTTGTATGGTGTACAATAAAGAGTATCTATCTATCTATATAGTTGTACAATGAATATAATACAGGGTGAAATCAAAATCAGTCGAAGCTTCTCTTCTTCGCTCTGCCCCCAGTTTTAGAATTCTTTTAAAAACGATTCAGAACGAACGATGAAAGGTGGAGTGCAAACGGGTTCTCGAGTGGAAACCCCGTCTTAGATATCTCTATGGATTGACGACCTTTATTAGGAAGATGGCTGGCAGTGGCTGGAAGAAAATAGGCAAACATAGGCCTTCCAGATTGGCCGGTTGGAAGCGGCCCGCATCCAGCGGCTTTGCAACCTTTACCAGGTCGTCTGTCCGCCTTGTCGATGGACGTCGTACGCTGCGCTTGACGCTTTTACAAAAAAAATATATACGTCAAGAATTCAGAACTTTTTCTTTTTTAATAAGATTAATAAGATTTCGCACGCATACGCTGCTGCCCATCTTGTGGCCCCCATATGGGCCAATAATGTTATTATTGACGTTCATAAGTGGCAGTTTTCTGCCCTAAACCGAATAAATGATTTTTGACTTTGACTTTGTGCTACTGGAATTAGTCGCCTCTTACGACACGCCTCCTGTTGGCGGTGGGGAAGTGTATTCTTTACGGCCGTCCCCACACGGCCCCATTTACATTTTTGAGTCAGTTGAATAACGCAGCGACCATTTTATTTATCTATCCATCTGGCCGGCTGTAATCTGGTCCAGTCATTAAAACCGGTGTAATAATTATCAACTCCCGCGTCCGGTTGGTTAGCACACAATCGCGTATTTGTTTAGGATGTCATAAAAACATCTGCCGTTTTTTTATTTTTATTGCTTTGCGTGTTTCGATTTATGTATTTTTATAAATACATTAGCAGCTAATGTAGCCAACTAGCTGACCCACAAGGTGGACAGACGACCTGGTAAAGGTAGCAGGAAGCCGCTGGATGCAGTCCGCTTCCAACCGGACAATCTGGAAGGCCTATGTTTGCCTATTTTCTTCCAGCCACTGCCAGCCATCTTCCTAATAAAGGTCGTCAATCCATAGAGATATCTAAGACGGGGTTTCCACTCGAAAACCCGTTTGCATCACCTTTCATCGTTCGTTCTGAATCGTTTTTAAAAGAATTCTAAAACTGGGGGCAGAGCGGGGAAGAGAAGCTTCGACTGATTTTGATTTCAACCTGTATTATATTCATTGTACAACTATATAGATAGATAGATACTCTTTATTGTACACCATACAAAGAAGTTACAATTTGTGTTTACAGAAAGATGCACAATTTAGGCGGTCTTATCGCTAAAAGCGATCTCTTCCAGACAACCTTCAGGTAGAGGACAGATAAGAAGAAAGGGGAAATTGGTGCGGAGAGCTTAGTGTGAAATTTAATATACCTAATGGATAAATACATATATGCACATGGGGGAGGCATATGTTCAGCTGTGGACGTCCTATGGGTGGTGGGTTCAATGACCTCTTTTGGGGTCGGACAACATGCATCCGGAATTTTTCAGAACTCCATACGAGACGGCTCCGGACAAGCCCGGATTCAATCCGTTTTGTATGGGGTTCTGAAAAATTCCGGATGCATGTAGTCAGAGCCTTTAGGTAGGTTGACCTGCTTTTGACTGTACCTAATAACTTTTTATTTGCCTAAGTTCCGTTTTTAAACTTTACATTACCGGTTTTTTTAAAACCAAATGAGCTAATTGTTTTCCGGTTTTTAATTGTCGTGGCCTTGAATTATGGAATAAACATCTTTTTGTTTTGAGGTACCTATAAATTTTGCCCAACCGGAAATCGAAACCGGGACCATTTGCGTACAATGCGAATCGAGCGTACTCCTATCCCATCATGCAGAGAACACACCAGTGTATTATAGTATATATTTATATATTTATAGTACACTAATTGGCAAAAATAAAGATGCAATAATAAAATAAACAGTTTGGATGTCAAATACTATAACGTTTATTTAAATTATTCGTATCTGCAACTGACGAGATAAAAAATACACTTTTTAAATTAGTACCTACTTAAATAAATGTATATTGGACAACATTTCATACACGCTCTGATCCTATGGTGAGTAGCTAAAGCACTTGTGTTACAGGAATCAGAAACAACGACGGTACCACAACACCCAGACCCGAGACAATACAGAAAAGTTATTTTTCTACATTGACCGACCGGGAATCGACCCCGGGATGTCGAGAGATAGCGACTTCAAGTCCGGTATGCTCGCCTTTCGGCGAATTTTTTATACTGTGTAAACTTCAATGTCAGTAACAAAAATATCAATCATGTTCAATGAACGTGACCCTCCCCTGGTCAGGACACGCTTGATCATGACGCTAAATGCGGCACCATCCATCATCATCATCATCATTCACCTGCCCTTTTCCCAGGTCATCTGGGGTCGGCGCAGTATGTCTTCCTCTTCCATGCAATCCGATCACTCGTCATCGAGTCATTCACTCCCTTCTCAGTCATATCGCTTCTCACGCAATCCATCCATCTCTTCTTAAGTCGTCCTCTAACTCTCGACCTATCAATACTCATGCCCATCACTCTCCCCGTTACGTGATCCTCTTCCCTCCTTATCACATGTCCATACCAAGACAAACGGTTTTCTTTTCTGCTTCAAGAGCCACTTTCATACTTCCTCTAATATATTCATTCCTTATCTTGTCCATTCTCGTCACCCTACAATCCCCACACATCCACATTAACATTCTCATTTCAAAAGAATGCAATCGCTTTTCATCTACCTTCATAACCATTATATGTCTGATTTCAACATTTTATTTCTCCAGAATTATAAGTATACTCTTCCCCTATACTCCCCCTAAGGGAGGCGCTTTATGTTCTCGAGAACAATCAAATTAATTTTAAAGTGCATCAAATGTAATCACGCGTCTAAGGTCAATCGTCTCGTAGCTATCACCATTTGACATTGTTATTTGTGCGTAGATAACGTTTCTAGTGCTTTACTGCATGCAGAGGTCAAAGCAGGGCGTTAAACTTATAAATATCGGTTTGAGGACATTTAACGTTGATAGTGATAACTACTTATTTATACAAAACTATCTGCCCGGACGTTTCTTGTCCGTATCAGTTGTCAAAAGAAATCCTAGAACACTATTGCAGCGCCACCTACCGGGTCCAATTGTGTTTTCAAACCATCCAGGAACCCATTGAAACATAAACACAAAATATCATACAAATCGGTCTAGCCGTTTAGAAGGACAAACACACGTAGTGACACACACCGTTAAGTGACAAACACACGTAGAGAAGATATATTTGTGTTATTCAGTTTGACATAATTTATTGTGACATTTTGTAGTTATTTTATTATGATTACTATTTTACGTTTTCCTTTTTAATAGAATTCGAATACCTATATAATGATTAAAATGTATTAATTTAAGATTCTATTATTTCTAAAAATCACGAATGTCTTTTAGGTCATACTGTAACAAAACGAACATCTTATATACCTTTATTGTGTGGACTACTGTTACTGTATGAAAGTGAATAAATGAATTATGAATTATATTTAAAATAAGATATGTGTCATGATATGTAAACCAAGCCTTAAATAGTTGATATCAACAACCCTGTATTCAGCAAACGACCTTTATAATATTATATCTAACGGAGAGTGATCAGAAATCTCGTTATCAGGAGGGTCAGACATCGCCGGTGGCACGAAATAATAGTCTTTCTAATAATCACTTGCGTGTATTTAAACAAAGAACTAACAATAGTAGCAAAATAATCAAAGATCGAAAAGATGGAAAAGGATTTAAATCGGTAACGCGGCAGGTTAGATACCCCGTGTCCAACTAGGCACATCCGTCCACTATCGCAGCCAGAAACTGAATGCCCAAGAGACGCGATTGACGTTTAATTGTCATTTCTGTTTCCCGCCCAAATGAAACGTTACACTGACAGCTGACAGCGCGGCATCGACCTCACCCAAGTGTCAATGTCAACCACTTGACGTTTCCGATTATGCTTAAAAATAATAACTTCCGGCATTATAGGGGGCAGAACCGTGCTGATGCTGCGACATATCCATAACGGTCAATTTTGGGATAAGGTATGATAGGATGACATTAGTTGGAAGTAGACCCCTCTATGCCCTTTACAGCAATAGGTCGAATTAAAAGTATATCGCCCTATATAAAACAAGCCTACACTTTTACAGAGTCATTTAACAAACAATACTACTGAGAAGATGGTCTAATAGGCCTCTGCCACCCACCCTAGCATGAGCACCTAAACACGATATGATATATGTTGTAAAAATATGATAGATATAGCCGCCATGTTAAATCGCCGTGCCGGTGACGTCATATAATTATGATCGCTGTTTTGATAAAAATCAAAATGGCGGGCTATTTCTATCATATTTTTATAGTTGGTGTCGATACATCGCTATATCATATTATATCATATCGTGTTTTGGTGGAAATGCTACGGGTGCTGCACTCTTCATTACTTTGTTTGTCGTTAATGTAACATTTGACATATGTTGTTTCAAGTTGTTTGATTCTAATTTTATGACATTTGTTTAAATTTTTAACGGGGGTGTTATAAGTTTAACGTGTGTCTGTCTGTCTGTGGCATCGTAGCTCCTAAACGAAAGGACTGATTTTGACGTATTTTTTTTGTTTTAAAGCTGGTATTACAGAGATGGATCTTAGCTATATTTTATGAAGATCTGTTCAGCCGTTTCAAGGTTATCCAGCTCATTTCCTACTTGAAAGGATTTTTGAGCTTATTGCAAACTTTCACAGGTCCAATTGATTTGAAATGATGCACTGTTACCTTAGTAGTATTCCCAAGACATGACAACCTTGAACTGATGCTGCAGCATCAAGGAATCTGTGGGATTTCCAACTCCTAAGCAAATTACTGCAGATACAGCGTGTTTGGGCTCATAATAATGGTCTCAATGAGCAGGTGTTAGATAAATAATGATCGAGGCCTTGAGCTGATGCAGCACATTTGTGACGGGGGTTTTTTTAAACTTTCAAATTTAATTTAGTTATATTTATTAAGGGATGATTTTTCAATACCTAGATAACTTTTATTTGACGAATATGTTTGACATGTTGTCAGTTTTCGTATAGAAAATGTGTCATGCAATTTTATTCGTGCGATAAGAGTTATCTGGCGTTTAAAAATTGACCCTAAGGCCCACTTGCGCATCTCAGGATTAGCGAATTTAATCCCGTATTATCTACTCACACGGTAATAAACATCATTCTATAGCTGTCAGGTGAGGTGCGTGACAGAGACAGATAGATGTCTTAATCCCGTACTAAGCTAATTTAATGAAACAACATTATTATTGTAAATGCGTCTGAATTTTTGCACGTCTGCGAGCAGACTAAACACACGCACCGTGCCAAATTTTTGTCAACTTTTTATTTCCTGTATTTTCGCAAATAAACCTTTGAATTTGAACAGAATGTGCATAAAACTTAAAAAGTCTAAGTCTGAAAGGCAGACGCGCTCTGTTTTCTAATTTACGACCCTACAAAGGCATTTGACAGTGTAGCACAATGTCTTTTTACGGTCGCACTAATTGATTCATTGCTTAGCGCCTGGGTGGGATGTATAGCTGGTACAGACAGACAAAAGGTCGTCAACATGCCACAAAACGTCAAATTTTCTCAATTGATATTACGTACGTACGACGACCTCCGTAGCCGAGAGGCGGAGCATACCGGACTTGGTGTCGCTATCTCTGAGGTCCCGGGTTCGATTCCCGGTCGGTCAATGTAGAAAAAGAACTTTTCTATATTGTCTCGGGTCTGGGTGTTGTGGTACCGTCGTTGTTTCTGATTTCTGCAACACAAGTGCTTGAGCTACTTATCTTGGGATCAGAGCAATGTATGTGATGTTGTCCAATATTTATTTATATTTATATTGATCTCTACGCGCCAGACAAAGTTGAAAATCGGTTCAATAAACCTTTAACTTTTTGGGTAGGTTTACCTACCGTTGGCTGTACAAGATGGATAAAGAATGTATGTAAACAAAGAGCTATTATTAAACTTTATTTAAACATATATATTTTTAAGTTTTTTACTATATTAATGTTTATTTAGTACTAGCGGCTTCGCTCGCGTGGAATACGGTTTGTCACACCCCATTTTACTCGATTAGGAGATGGATTCAAAATAGTAGCCTATGTCAAGTAAAGTTCAAGCCTTTTCCGTACAAAATTTCATCGGTTGAACATTCACTACAAAAAGAAGCCTATGTCCTGTATCTCTTTACCAAATTTCATCAAAATCGGTTAGGCAGTTGAGGCGTGAAAGCGTAACAGTCAGACAGAGTTACTTTCGCATTTTAATATTAGTTAGTAGGGATTTATTAGAAAATTACAATGTATTTTAAACTAATTTTGTAAAAAAAACGTATTTCTCCATAAGTAATGAATGAGGGAAAGAGAAAAACATATTACGAATTTACGAAATGACAGTTGCTTTGTATAAATACATCTATCTTGCTTGACCCAAGACGAGACACCAAGAAAAAAAACTAACGAAAATATGCATGACAATAATTTTTTAGAAGTGACTTTCTGACATCACAGTAACTCATGCATATAGTCGCATCGGTCAATATGAATGACAAAATACTTAGAACGTAAAAATATTCTGGATACATCAAATGCATAAAGTAGTTTTGTGAAGTAAAAAAAGTGTTTAAATCTAACATGTCGGTCTTTTAGATGGTCTCAAATTTCTATTTTTTTTTAAATAAAAGAACGTTTATTTTCCTGTGGTGTCTCACTAAATAGCCAGGCGCTAAGGCATCTAGCAGCCGCGGCTTATAGATATTAAACCTATCCTTTCCAATAGTTTAACCGCAAAACCGAACAGTAAAGACGAACGTGATCTTTTCGTCAAGGTCGCCGTTAGAACGGGAGCGCCTCAAGGCTCTATGCTAAGCCCACATTTTTATCTACTAGCAAACATGAATGAAGTTGATAATTGTTAGCACAAGATAGTTAACAATCACCTGATTTTAATCGGGAACAATGTAGATTATAGATATATGATTAAATTATCATAATTATGGTTCAATAAACAGATGACACAGCAACTTAATTTTACATCGATTATTTTGTTATCTCAAAATAATTGTAATTTGAGACAAAAGAAACTGGAGGAAATTAAAACGAGATAGTACACTGTTGAAGAGTATATTAAGTTCATGTGAATTGAATATAAAGAATAAAATATTAGGGTCATTAATAATAAGCATTCTTACATTGTGTGTCATTGTACTCACATAAGTACCGTGTGAATTTCTCACAACAATTCGAGAATTTATTAACAAGTAGAACAGACGAGCTCATCTACTGGCAGAGAATGCCACATAGTATTCAGTCAACCATTTGTTCTTTCGCGGTTGTGATTGGATGGATCATCATTCTAACTATATTTACAAGCATCACCGTGCTTCGTAAGGCACGTTGAGTTGGTCCCGGCTAATATTGATTGATACTAGTCGTGAAGCCTAGCCAGAGGCCTGAGGGCGGCCTAATAACATCTGACAGTAAGGTTAAGTCACTGGCTTTACAACACCCCTCCACCGCACCACACTGTGATGGAGTATGGGACACACCACCTAAGTTGAGGTGAGGCTTGTACCCACGTCCTACTGGAAGTAAATACTTTACTTTTTGGGAACATGGAAACATTGAGCAACTTTCTATAGACTTTCTTTGCCTTGAATGTTTCCCAGTAACACTTGGAAACGTTGCGCAGCATAAAATAGATGCAGTATGCAGTGTATATCGAGAAAAATACAAATTTTCACGAAGATTATTAGCGGTTGTTAGTTTTATATTAGAGTCGGCTTTTTTATAGCTCGATTGATTAGACGTGTTCACGTCGCGTTAGTTATACCTTTAGTAAAAAAACCAATGGAATCGAAACACGATAAAAAAATGGTACAAATAAAATCACATAAATAAATACGTGCCAGACAAGTAGACAACACACTAATTGTCATAGTTTCAATAAAATAATTTAATATCGTTGTGTCACTAGATACCATATAATACCTGGTAGTGAATTAAAACAAAGAAAATCCTTTTAAAATGCTATCATCCACATATCGACGTTGAGTGACCAAAAAAAAACACGTGGAATTTAGCACTACGCCCAGCGATATGAAAGGGAAAGAGTTTTCGAGCAATTATATTTATAACCACAATCATTTATTGGATATATTATCTTCCTCCTAGAGCAATTCCATCCTGGGACCCACAGACCACTAAGGGTCCACCAACCTTATCCAGGTCCCTTCATAAAAAAATAATATTAGAAGACTGTCGATTAATAGTTATCGATTCTGCCCTTGACAGCAGACCCTGGGCTCTGTGGCTGGCTGGCTTTGGACACAACCGGAATTGACCGTATAGATGAAGAAGAAGAAGATTCTGCCCTTGACAATGACTGAAAAAGCTCCATGTCGGAGTCAAGATGCCAAGATGCGTCAAGTCACTATGAATACATAAATCATGTTATTTAGATTTCTTATAATCAAGTTTGTAAACTGAATATATATTGGAAATGAGGAGACAAAGGTTCGGATTTTAATATTAGTCTTACTTTTACATGAATTGGAAATGGAGACATTTTCTCAGTAAGCAGACAAAACCAAATTTATTCTTTCCGTCAATTATCATCTTATGCATAATACAAAACAACAACATTAAAATCAAATCCTATTTTAAATAGGTCTAAAATAAATCTTCTTCTTTTGATTTTCATTTTTTTATAGTATTTATTTTGTGAATGTTTTTTTTTAAGTAATTGAATCAATCTATAATGGCTGCTGGCGCTAACTGGATATTTTTAAACGGAACCTTCAATATTTACATGCCCTATCCGTATCTAAATCCAAAAAATAAATTTTAAAAATCGTCGGCCCAAAAAGTTATGCGTGGTCACCACTGGGTCATACATAAAAAAATATACGCGTTAAATTGAGAACCTCCGTTTTTGAAGTCGGTTTAAAACATCGATCGCAACACCACGACGCACATTTCAAAGTGATTCATTTCCCAAATCAATAAATATTAATAGCGCTCGATAACAACACACCATTAAACGAACTCTCACTTAAAAACACGCAATTACCTAGTTCATCCACTGCCACGGTCTTTGGTTCACTCATTTTAATCACAATTAAATCCACTAATCAAACACAAATACAATCCAACTGCGTAAATAGCGTTCCACGAGTTTATTTTGTTATTTACTTTCGATAACAGAGAGAACGCCCGCGCGTCTTTGCGCGCCGAGCATCAATGCAAGACTGATTTTAAATTTAGAACCATCGTAAACAAAGCGTGGTGGTGTTGCGTGGGCTTTGGTGCGTCGCCTACGATTATCGAAAGCATTTGCAAAATTGACCTTATCACAATGCAGGAAAGTTTGAATTCGATTGTATAACACAGATAGGTGATTGTACCTAAATGTATAGTGTTTTGGATTGGAAAATGGACATCGGAATTTGGTCTGTTAATACAGCCTTATTTGGAGATGAAATTGAACTGTATGAACGTAAGTTTCGATGTACTTATGACTACGACCTCCGTAGCCGAGAGGCGAGTAAAAGCCGGACTTAGCGTCGCCATCTCTGAGGTCCCGGGTTCGATTCGGTCGGTTAAATGTAGGAAACGACCTTTTTTATGTTGGGGCGGGTCTGGGTGTTGTGGTACCGTCGTTGATTTTGATTTCTATAACATGTGTTCTAGCTACTTACGTTAGGATCAGAGCAATGTATGTGATGTCTAATATTAATTTATTATCTAAAGAGGAATAATAAATGTTACGCTTTAACTTAGAATAAGGAAACTGAATAATCTGGATCATATTAATTACTGTCAGAAGCAAACAAGCTTAAGTTAAACCATGGAGCACATACTAGTAGTGAAGTAGAAATGTCATTTATTTTGTTAGCCAAAAATTTTGCTATTATTTAATCTGTGAATGTACCGTTTTTGTATGGGCGAGTGTTGACAGGACTTGTCAGTACATTTCGGAGAGGTATAGTCTAAAGGCTCTATAATGAGCTCTATAGGTAAAACCCTGCTCATTAGTCATAAAGACCATTATAATCCTACTGTTGACAAACAAAAATTATAAATGAGGAGCCTCATCATTACACCAGGACAGATTTTAATACACTTCTGCGTGTTTGATTGAAGACTACATGAACATTTCATTTGACATTATTACATCTAAATAGTAGCGGCTCACATCAGCAGTAGGCGGGGCACATAGCACATAGAACTGACGGCCGATGGGGCAGACAGGTTTTAGAATGGAGGACGTGTACCGGCAAGCGCAGCGTGGATGTCCTACGCCCACAAGATGAAAAAATGAAAATGAAAATATTTTAAACATTGTAATAGAAAAAACATTACAATACAGACGCAGAACCACTCCTTTTAAATGTTGGAGACACTTGTGCCAGGAGAGGCCAGGTAAAGGTCGCAGGAAGACGCTGGATGCAGGCCGCTTCCAACCGGCAAATCTGGAAGTCAATGGGGGAGCCCTATGATCAGCAGTGGACGTCCTATGCCTGTAATGATGAGTGGCGGCTCTTGGACCAATTTTGCCCACTATCATTTATAATGAACAAGGAAATGTGTCGTTGCTTGCGGAAGAATTTATAATCTTAATCTTATTTTTGCCAAATTTCAACATTCAAAGGATAATTTTAGCGGTTAAACAAACATGTTTACAAGCTCAGTGCAGTCAGACTTATCATTAGCTTGTTTATCAAAACCTGTCACGATAATACTACGTTTCTTGGTAAAGATTGACTAGGTCATAGATGGAGAACAGGACGATTGAGACAGTCACATAAACAGTGGCTTAGGTTCTAAACAGTCACTATCTTAAGATTCAGTCACTTATTCACTAACATCATTCATCATTACAGCCAGAGGACGTCCACTGCTGAACAAAGACCTTCCTAGATGACTTCTTCTATCATTGGAGGGGATTGCCAATACTCGCCACGCTTGGCAGGTGGATTGACGAGCACAGTTTTTTACAGGATTACGCACGCAGACGCTGCTGCCCGTCTCGTGCTACAGGAATTAAAATTGGCGGTGGGGAATTGTATTCAATATGGCCGTCTCCACACGGCACGGCATAACACTAATTCTATATCCATAAAGTAAATTGAAGGCCCGATCGGTGTAGTGGCACAGTGTATCGCCTAGAACGCAATGGGTCTCAGGTTTGCTTCTGTGCTGTAAAATACAGGGTAGAAAGCATGAAGATTC
Organism: Anania hortulata; assembly: GCA_963576865.1. Taxonomy (NCBI): domain Eukaryota; kingdom Metazoa; phylum Arthropoda; class Insecta; order Lepidoptera; family Crambidae; genus Anania; species Anania hortulata. The sequence continues at coordinate 1,780,999 of OY756417.1, read as the reverse complement.
TCCGATTTTTAACACAATTTATTAGCTTCACTTGTTTGTAACTAACTATGTACCTAATCAAATCTTTGGAACTAGGTTTTAACCTACTTCTAACTGACGTATCGATTGAAAACTTTGTAAGTATCTGACATTCGGATGACAATACAATAATTTGACACCATCGTGCTGATCTGATGATGGAGCCAGGAGGTGGTTAGTAAACCCCGTGTATGGGCTCATAAGTATGTCTATCCGTTATCTAGTCGCCATAGTACAAACTTTGCTTAGTTTGGGGCTAGATAATTGGTGTAATAGTGAAAACAATTTATTTATTTTTAAAGGTTGACGCAATAAATAACTACTTAAGTTGCAATCTCGCAACACAAACGTGTAAGGACACGTCACATTGCCGAGTGTAATGTCTGATACCGGCTGACATTGAAAGATAGACAGTAAAAATAAGGCGTAATGTGTATGCTTTGATAATAACACAAACAAACTTTCATCTTACCATTATAAATGCGAATGGAAGGATGTAAATAAATAATAATTAATATTGGAAAACATCACATACATTGCTTTGATTCAAAGGTAAGTAGCTAAAGCACTTGTGTTATAGAAATCAGAAACAACGACGGTACCACAACACCCAGACCCGAGACAATATGGAAAAGTTTTTTTTCTTGTTTGACTGACCGGGAATCGAACCCGGAACCTCAGAGTTAGCGACACCAAGTCGCTTGCCTCTCGCCGGTGGTCGTCAGGCACGGAGGTTATTACGCTAGATTCTGAATGGATCTTCATGAAATTTGACACATAGATAGATTATTAGTCCGGAATGGCTCATAGATCTTTCTTTCTTAGGTTACTTTTTATCCCGGGAAAATATACAGTTCCCGTGGATTAGATTTGTTTTTGTTTTTCAGAGAGCAAAGAATTGATGAATGATTTTTGCCGTAGTTTAGGGATCAGAGAATGACATAGACTATTTTTTTATTAACCACCTAAGGGGTAACAAGCTGGGCAAGGCCGCGGGCACAGCTAGTATAATAAAAACTTTATCTTCCAAAACTAATAAATATGCGGCCGACATGACACCAATTGTCACCTCGAAGTCAGGATTAAGACCTTTGTGTCTTACGAAGTAGACTAGACAGTGAATTTTGCTATAAGCGTCTTTCAGCACGCCCAGATGTGAGATAATTAAGAAAAATTCCGTTTTCAAGCTTGACCCGAAATGGAAATCGAACCTAGATAACCACTGAACCACTCCAGATAAATTAGACATTTATTGAAAAAAAAAACCGCGTTCGTATCGGTCCATCCCTTTGAGGACACAAAACACCCCACTTCTTGCGTAGGGGACAAAAGAGATAGCCTGAAATATATAACGCAGTAGATACATTGATTTAAATTAATTCTTAAGTTGCCAAATTTTGTTCGAAGTCCGTCTAAAGTCGCCATTGACACGACAGAAGAAAAAGAAGTTGGTAAACGTGTAAAAGACCTAGCTCAATGGACCGACGACTGGGAAGATGGCTGGTCTTGACTGGATGAAAAAAGCGGGAGATCGTGCTCTCTGACACTCTTTGGGGGAGCGACATCCAGCAGTGGACTGCAACAGGCTTAGATGTTAAATTCTTAAGTCTACGCAGACAAAGTTGAGGGCAGAAGTTAGTCAACACACAAATAACTAATCCACGCGTCAGTAGACAAGCCATATCGTGACATAATCGAAGCCAAAACAGATTGTATGCTAATTCGTCTACCGTCGCCAGTTCGGCACCTACAATCGTCTGCCCACAATAATATTGTGAATATATGTACATATTATGTAAATTAGGACACCACATTCTTGAATGTCATAATACCCGTAATCTAATTTGTTTCTTGAAACCAGTCTTTATTACCTACTAGTTGTTAGTCACGCGACATCGTTTGCGTGGTCTTTGCAAAACCAACTTGACTCAAAACTAAAGACATTTACACAGTTCATATTCAAAAATTTTGCCAATTGAACAGCGGCATCTAACGGTAAAAAGCGCCATCTATAATGACAGTTATCTTACATCCCAATGAACCGTATATTTTTCCGGGATAAAAATTTCCTACCTTTTATTACAGACTAATATCTATTTCTGTGACAAATTTCATCTTGATCCGTTTAGCTGTTCTGGCGTGACTGAGTAACAAACTCATCCATCTAAACTTTTGCATTTATAATATAAGTAAGATTAGATTTCGCACAATAATCCTCATCATTATCAGGCCACATCACTCCATTGCAGGACATAGGCCTCTCCAAACGCCACTGAGCTAGATCCTCGGCTGATCTTTTGCCAATCCATCAACTGTCAGCAGCGTTGCGTGGATCATCTCTCGACCTTGTCGGAGGGCGTCCTACGCTGCGTTTGCCTAGGCTTAATAACATCTGACCTCCACCAATCCGCACTAGGCCCGCGTTGTGGAGCATAGACCATACCACCTCATAGCTAAGGTGAGGCCTGAGCCCCGCAGTGGGACATACAGCCATACATTTTTTTTTTACTAGCAGTTTCCTGCTTAAGGCGCTGACTAGAGCCAATGTGACCTTGAGCAGGTTCGTCAAACAGCGGGAAGCAGTGCACCCGTCAGACACGTTTACCTTGATGCTTGGTTTCCTGGTATCCCAGTAAGTCAGTACAGCGCTGGACTTAATGACGTCTATATTATTCCAGTCATTTAAAAGGTTTTGATAAAGAGGCGTTATAATAAATATTATAAGACCAAGATGTAAAATTGACCAGTTTAGTCACTGGTTTTACAATTATAACATCCATAAACCAAACCTTATTGTCAGATGTAGGTAATCAATCCGCCTTAAGCCTTTTGTCTAACTAGGCTTCAAAACTATCAACTATTAAATGTTCTGTAATTGAAAAGTCAAATACTGGCGAATTATGGTTTAAACATGGGACTTATAAATAAATATGCCGTTCATAACACACCACTTGTCGTAGTCTCGAATTCTGCTCATCTCCTTCCCTCAGCATCTGTTTTTGAAAACTATGGAACCCTCCTTTCCCTCTTTCTGTAACTGCTACATCTCAAAATTCTCAAACGCCGTACCCATTTAAACTCTATCGGCGAACTGCCGGTTGATAACAACTTCTGTTTTGTCTGTGTAAATACACACGTATGTCGAAGGTTTAATTGATCTGACCCTCGATGCGGATGAGTCACATCTAAAAGTGTACTGAGTACAGACACTGTTTAACCAAAACAAATCCGTCCCCCGTTCGTCGAGTTGAAGGACGCGTACGTGATTGCCGTAGCGTGCGCACGCGCACACAGATAGATATGCGTGTATTGCGTGCGTTTGTGTTTACGGGTGGATGGCAAACACAAACGCATCCACTGGATGCCCATGGAGTAAAATGTTACCAGTCATGACACGCAACATTTTGTCTATGTTTATGGCAACGTTGTATTGCAGTGTTTCACAAGTAGCGTTACCAGGCATCTGGATAAAGCAGAACATGGTGAGACTTGTTTATGTCCACTCTAGATTTAGTTAACTCATTTTGAAATGAATTGGCTGATCTGTCCGGCCTTCCGGTTTTAAGACCAAGCATAGAGTCCTGCTTGGGTATTTTTGCAGCTAAACAACTTTTCTGTGTTCTGAGTAGAAGGTTAAGCGTGCTCAACTTTAGACACAACACCATGAGCACTTCATATAGATCATACCCATTGCCGCTCGTTTCTCATCCCCCACTCCCCTAATTGTCTACAGCGACCAACGTCTGTACGAAGACGGTTTAACGGCTTCCAGGTTTGCCAAGGCAGTGTCCAGAAACCATTTTAAGGTGTTCTGTAGGTGTGCCCTACTGGGTCCATATTATGTGGCTGGGTATATATTAAATTTTAGGACCTTACTGCTAAAATGTTTAAGTGATAAATCGACTATTTTCTAGAAATAATAAATCATTAGATAGATCAGCCAGCATTATCTTTAAAACAGCCATTTTGTTTAACAATGTAACTGTTCATTGCAAAGGCAAGTCACGAGGGACGCCTACCTGGTTCCTGTCTCTTTGTGCAGACTGCAGTTGCATTCAATATGACAATAGAGCCCATAACGCCGAGAGCACAATGAAGTAGAATATTTATCAGAAATTGTATTTGCAACCGACAATCGGTACATTGTTGAGAAAATTACTATAGGTATATTGACGAGATTTATCTTTAATGTACTCCAATGTTTCATTATTTATTGTGTCCAGTACGGAAGTGTTTACTAAACATATAATATAATATAGGTACCTTTATTCAGATTTTTTTAAAGATGAAAGACACGTCGAGAGAGTATGTACACGTTCTTCTCTTTTAATACTTTAAGGGTTCAAAGGGCCAATACCAGTACTTGTGAACCTATGAAAACTGCACCTTCAGATAACAGTGGATTTGTAGTTATGATCCAAAATGGTTGCCCTACGTAAGGGTTGGTGAGCATGGCGGCCAGGTGCGCCACTGAGCTCGATCCTCGACCTTTCTTTTCTATCCGCTTCCAGCAGCAGCTAATATCACTGCTCCACCTTGTCGGAGTTTATTGTAGCTAATGGCGGTACCGCTTTGGTGGTGATTGCCAAAGTTAGGCCACCTACGACGCCGCGGTTCTGAATGGATGGCTGACCATTCCGACCATATTTAGTGACATTTATCACAAGCATCTCCGTGCTTCGGAAGGCTCGTTATAAGTTGGTCTCGGCTAATATCGCTTGATACTAGTTAAATAGCCTAGTCAGAGGCCTTAGGGCGGCTTAATGACTGATCTGACAGTAAGGTTAAGTCACTGGCCTTACAACACCCCTCCACCGCACCGGGCCCGCGCGTGGTGGAGTATGGGACACCCCACCTCATAGTTGAGGTGAGGCCTCTGCCCTGCAGTGGGACGTATAAAAGCATACTTTACTTTTATTCTTTATTACTTTACTTTGTCAGACGGCGCCTCACACTGAGCTCGCCAATTCGTGGTCTTCACTTAATGCTTTTTAAAGGTTTTCGAATCTAATATGGCCGGCAAAAAAGCACTGCCACTTTAAACAATTGCACAGATTTAAAATCAAAACGTGGACTTATGTCACTTCAGCTTGCTTATCCTTTGAGCTTTAATAAATAGTTGTCTGATGGATGATTTCATTTCCGAATTCATCCCAAGCATAACTGTCTAAGCTGTGGTCTAAACATAGATAGTTGAGTAACTAGATTAATAAAAATAGTCGTACCGTAAGTATCCACGTCTCGGCTGCGTAATACATGGCAGGTAGAACGCAGTCTTAGAAGACTTTCATATACCATTGTGCTATACCATTTTGTAACAGTGTAATTTTTTGCTCAGTCCGGACCGGGTCTCGGCAGATTGCCTCGATACGCATTGGTGATCGACTACCTGGGTCCTTTTCGAAATGAAATGAAATAGTTTATTTGTATAAAGCATGGTATCCCGCTACATGATATTCCAAATGCTTGCCATCTGGACTGGACCCGCCTAAACACACACTACATAAAGGCAGCCAGCGACCAACAGTACTTACATGCCAAACAAGCAACCGACCAAGTGCAAATACACAAAGAGAGGCTACGTATAATCGTACAATTTATAACACTTCTGGAATTCCTTACCATTAACAATCAGAAAATCCGAATCGATTGCTATTTTTAAAACTCAACTTTAAGCACACTTTCTTTCTTCTTGACACAAACTGCCTTCATATCTTAGAATATTACTGGTCACTGTTGGTCTTGACATCTCCTCGCATATATCAAGTCAAGTAGTATTAAGTATGTTTAGTGTAAGTATGTTTATTATTGTTACGTATTTATTTTATTTTATTTTTATCTACTTATTACTGTATGTATTTTGTGTATACGTCTATGCCATAAATTTTTGCAATCCTATTTGTAGCAGGTAAATTTAAGAATTTTAAGAACTCTGCGCCACATTCCCCTTTCTCGAATGGTTGACCTCTACCTGAAGGTTGTCTGGAAGAGATCGCTATTAGCGATAAGACCGCCTCAATTGTACGTTTTTCTGTAAAAATCTTGTGTAATTTACTTGTATGGTGTGCAATAAGAGTATCTATCTATCATCATCAACATCATCATTTCAGCTATAGGACGTCCACATAGGTCGTCACATAGGTGATGTGAACATAGGTCTCCCCAATTGACTTCCAGATTGGCAGGTTCGAAGCGGCCCGCATCCAGCGGTTTCCTGCAAACTTAACCAGGTCGTCTGTCCACCTTTCAGGTGGTGCTTTTAAACTATGACATCAAAGATTTATAGTTTAGTATTGCCATTTACAAGATCGAGTAAGAAACGCTCAAAAAAACACGTTTCTTATGTATTCGCTCTGGTATGACAGAGACGATGCTCTAAAAACCGACGTTAGCCGATAATAGGCAGTCTCTTGAAGTGGGTTGGAGTTTCATACTTTCCAAAGATATTTGCACAAATGGTGCCGATGTAATGTGTGATTTTGCATATTAAACGAGAGAAAATCTCATGTTTGCGCAACCGTGTCTAAATACCCACTCAATGGTGACGAATGTGACGATATGTGACGATTCTGTTTCGCTACCACACTAAGCTAAACGATGAAGAGGCAAGCATACCGGACTTGGTTAGTTAGTTAGTTAGTTTGTCTGGGCTGTTTCCGCACTTAGCCTCCTGATTGGGCCATTGTGCGTGCTACCTTTTCCTTCTTACTCCAACCATCCTAGATCATCCCAGAAGGTCAGCAATCTTTTCAGATTTTTGCAGGCTTCCGGGAGAGATCCTGGCGATTGGAGGATCTGATGCCACCGGACACCGGACTTGGTGTCGCTATCTCTGAGGTCCCGGGTTCAATTCCTTGTCGTATGTACAAAAGTAACTTTTATATACATATACTACATATACTAGCTGTCCCGGCGAACTTCGTATCGCCTCGTTTTTTTTCGTGAATTTCGTGAATTTAAGTGAAGTTGAAGTGAAGTTTTAATAGTTATTCTGCTATTCGGGACGTCGAAATCGAAATTTCGGCAAAAATTCTGCCGATGTCTTCTTGATATAGTGGTTACAATAAATACCGGGTGTTTAGTTTTTATTGCTTTTCATGGATTCAGTGGATCCTACTCTTTCACCAGCACAAACAGACGGATATTGGAGTCTTAGTAATAGGGTCCCGTTTTTACCCTTTGGGTAGGGAACCCTAAAAAAACATAAAACCGCACTTTTTGCGTCGCAAATTAAAAATAAACAGCAAGTCATCCAATTAATCTAACGACTGTTGAATCTGGACGCAAACGGAACGATAAACCATATAAATATTAGCCAACACAAATATGTTGAGCAAATATTAAATTGGCTAATTGCTCCAATTCAAAACTTCGGGAATACCAGTAGGTATGACGCGATAGTTACAAAAACTGTACCATTTCTGTCTGGCCCCACGGTTGACCTGTAGATAATGATTTCGTGCTTTTCAGGGTTCCGTACAAAAGGTAAAAAAGGAATGATAATGATGATCATAAAGAATTTATTTCCAAGAACATGGTAACACAAGATCGAGGAGATCTATAAACGAACAAAAGTGGCAGACATAGCTGAACGGACTAGCAAGCATGCAGTGGGCGGGACAGCACATAGAACTGACGGTCGAAGGGGCAAAAAGTAAGTAAGTAATTCATTTATTTCTCTCACAGCATACAAACTACAATTTACAATTTATTAATATAATAGTTTTTTTTTTGGTAGTAACAAAAAAGTGTTAGAGCCAAACTGTGAGAGCTGGTGCCTGTGTATTACAGTTCACTAGGCTATGTAACTCCGTGAGTTACATGCCATGCTGGTGGGTAATGAGAACATAAATTCATTACTATTAGGATAACTAGAGGCAAGATAAGAAATAAATTGAAAGAATTTAGTCTTTGATGAAGTACTTACCTATTTGTAAGTCTTCATCATCATCATCACTTCAGCCATAGGACGTGTACTGCTGAACATACGCCTCCCCACTTGACTTACTTGGGGGGGGATTGCCAATACTCGCCACGCTTGGCAGGCGGGTTAGCGAGCGCAGTTTTTTATAAGATTTCGCACGCAGACGCTGCTGCCCGTCTCGTGCTACAGGAATTCGTCGCCTCTTACGATACCCCTCCTGTTGGCGGTGGGGAAGTGTATTCTTTACGGCCGTCCCCACACGGCACGGCACGGCACGGCACGGCACGGCACGGCACGGCATTTGTAAGTAGGTATAGGTTAAGTGTATGTGACTGTGTGTAAGTATGTGTGTTTGAGAGGGTGTTTTCAGTGATTTATGTGCCCTTACATGTGTATGTGTAATGTGCTAGCTGCGGTACCCTTACTTGCAAAACAAAAAGCACACAAGACCATCCACAAGGCGGACAGACGACCTGGTGAAGGTTGCAGGAATCTGCTGGATGCAGGCCGCTTTTATCCGGCCAATCTGGAAGTTATTAGGGAAGGCCTATGTTCAGCAGTGGACGTCCTATGGCTGAAATGATGATGATGATGGTGATGAAAAAGTCTTGTAAACTGCAGTTGTTTGCATACTTCGTAGAGATACATCATCACTTCACACAACACCCAGTATCTAAGTGTCATTGGACTGTCTACGTGACCCGCGTCACGGTCATCCAGACATTCATATCAATAAAATAAATTGTCAACAATGTAGGCTCTTTCAACTAATCGCTCTATTGGTTCGAGTCGACTTGGTTTTAACGATTCTTGGGATGTTCTAGTTTTAAATGAATTCCTTTGTTTCTTATTGTTGCCATGTTAATAATATTGCTTGATAAAGGTCGTTAAGCAAATGTTGTTATTGTTACGGTTACGCATACCCTGGCCGCAGGATCAGCTAGGGGTTATGTCATGTGGGACTCCAGTCCTAAGAGTAAGAGCCGCCTACCCACTGAAAACCAAACGGTGTCCCCGGTGCTTTTTGTGAGATGAGAATGCGTGTAAGCGCCCCAGCAATTGGCCACAGGCATTCGTCCGCAGACTCTTCTCTGGCTGTGGCTCGCTTGACAGCGACACTATTTTGGCTATTTAAGCTTTAGGAGGGAAGATGGTCCCCCCCGGACTCCAGCGAACATCGTGCTGGACACACGCAACGCCAAATAGTCGTTAAGCCTAGTAAGAGGTAGGTATTTTCAACAAGAGAGGTTGCAAACGCCGTCTTTTAATGCTGCTTACAGAAATAAACAGCCACAACAAATGTGAAACCGATTCTCAACTTAAAATTCAACACGAAAATTCATGATAATTATGTTGACTGCACATTACATTTTTAACCGTAGGGTACACAAACTTCGGGCGGAAGGACCTTCACATTTGCTCTATATTACTACCTATAGTTTCATGTTTGTTTCTACTATTTTTGGAGATACGCCAACACTTTCGCCGGTACACGTGTCATTTTAGTTCAGAATTCACTTTGACGTAGTTTGTATAAATAAATATTAGTATGTTATTGCATCAGATTTCTGGACATATTGATTACCGTTATTCCTTTTTTATATCGAAACCCTTAAAATTCCTGGTACTTTCTGTAAAGATTAGTCTTTTGATATTTTAATATCCACCAACCATTACATTTCTTGTATTTTGGTACCTATTCTTTTGACTTCATCAGAATCATGCCGCGTCAGTCTATTACTGGGTATAGGCTTCTCTCAATGGATGCTACTGAGCCCGATCTTAGGCAATTAATTTCCATCCGTTGCGAGCTGTGGGTATAGGCCTCTCTTAATGAGAGCAAGTCATTTTCATCCGTTGCCAGCTGCTATGCGAATATCATTGCTCCAACTTTGGAATTGTACCTTGACCCCATGGGGCAGAGAATCTCAATGCCAATCGGGCTTGAACCAAGGAAAGTCATAAAGCATAGGCTCCTCGCTTCATAAAGTACAGATCTGTTAGGGGTTAGATCTGTTTGGGGCGGAAACGTTTTAGTCTTCGTTGAGGATTCCAAAGCCTATTTACGGATATGATCCAGAGCCAGATTGTCTGTGTCTTGTCTCGAAGCGCTAGTAGGGCCCAAAAAATAAGGAGACATGTTCTGCCCCATATGGGCCAATAATGTTATTATTGACGTTCATAAGATAAAGAACATGGGACAAACATCAAATCAAGAATTTCTTTGTGTAAATCAGTTGGACGTACAAATAAATAAATAGAACAAAACAACCAAGACAATAGTGTGTGTAAAATTTGGAAATTCACAAATTCAGGTCAGCAATTGGCTAATCGTTGTCATCATCGGTATCGTAATCGTTGCATCCATTGACAATCGATTAGGGTTAAGGCCCAAGATGGACAATGGACTTTTTTGCATAATTTGACGAATAGGGAATATGCAAGAAAATAATATGTTGTTTTTACTATATTTAAAGTTATTAATCTGGAAGTCACTGTAGGAGAGTCGCCTACGCTGGTACGGCCATGTTTTGCGGAAACCGACAAGCTACGTAGCAAACAAATGTCTGGCAATGCCACCACCGCCAGGTCCTGGCAGAAGGGGCAGACCCAAAAAATGCTGGCTTGACGTCGTGAGGGCTGACATGCGTGCCAATGATCTCACAACTAGAGACGCTAAAGACCGTGCGAAGTGGAGGAGTAAATCAAGGAAAGCGGACCCTGGGCTCTAAAGCAATGGCTTTGGACGCAATCGGGATTGACAGTATAGATGAAGAAGAAGAAGAATCTGGAAGTCATTGGAGAAGGCCAGTCATTGGGGAAGGGAAGGGGAAGGTTCAGCAGGGCACGTCCTTTGGCTGAAATGATGATGATAATGTACCTATATTTGGTGCCAAATAAAAAAAAATATTATTATCATACATTTGCCCCTTACGGGATTCAAACGCTAACCACTGGACCACAAAGTCGTGATGATTCGCGTGTATTTTCTTTCAAACGAGACGTGTTTTCAATAGACTTTACTAATTTCCCGTATTCCCCTGTCTTCAGTGGGCGTTACTGAGCAGTTGACACATTTGGAACGAGTCCATGAAGCCACATTATGTAGGGACACGCCTCGTTTCTTTTAATGAGTTCAACAGCTGTGTAGGTCAATAACTCTAGAATTGTTTTCTTTAGCCAACTCTCAATCGTCGAAAAGCTGTCGTTGGCTTTGGTTCTTCTACGGATCTCCTTATTTCGAATCTTGCAGAGAAACACCAAGCATAGCTTTTTCCATTGCACGTTGGGTGGCTGAGGTCAACAGTCAAGGACTATGTCTCAGTGACGTATGTCCTCACTCGCCATTGAAATATAGCACGTATTTTCCCTAACGCTGCTGAACCAAGATGGATTCTTCGTGATACCTCTTTGTGAAACTTGGACCTAACTAGACCGAAGCGGAATTAGGAAGCTCAGAGGTGCTTGTGATAAATATAAATATTACTTAATATAGTTGTAATGGTCATAGTTAGGGTAGTGAAAGTTAAGCCACCTACGTCGCGGTTGTGATTGGTCACAACCGCGACGTAGGTGGCTTAACTTTGGTTATCACTACCAATGCGCTGCTGCCACTGAGCTACAAGCACCTCCAGTAGTAAAAGTAAAATTTGCAATAAAATTCAGTCAAAAGTGTTAAACAACGGTGTCACTAGCTTGCAAGCGACAAAGGAAATAACAATGAGGAAATCTGACACAAGTCAATGTTATTATGACTAATACGTTGTATCCGTTATCGAGTCATTTCACTGAAAACAAGAAAAACACTACGCAGTTACACTTGGCACTTAATACATCATACTCGTTACACCACGTCTCCTAACGGTTTGCGTCAATAAACCTTACTAAACAAAGAGAAAGAAGCTAACGCACTGTAAATATAGAGCTAATATTAGCAGAGGACGTCCGCACGAGTCGGAGGTCGAGCTACGAATGACCGAAATTGGTCGTCGACCTCGTACCGGAAATGTACTGCACGAAATGGAATAAAAGATTTAAGATATTTTAAAATAAGAATAAGAGTATTTTTTGTTGTATATTTCCAGTATTTATATTACAGACACTTAAATAGGTAAAAAAAGAAGCAATGAAAAGGCCACATCGTTGGCAGTACTGACAACCTTTGGGGAAGAAAGGCTACCGAGTGGCGATCACGAACTGGAAGATGCAGCGTGGGCTGGCCTCCCAACCGATGGACTGCCAACCTAGTCTAAGTTGAGGGAAACCGCTGGCTGGATTCGAACTGCCCACGGCCGCTTGCTGTGGCTCTCTATGGTTGAGGCTAGACATGGACATATCCAGCAGTCGCTTTGCAAAGGCTGAAGAGAAAGACACCAAGGTTCATCGTAACAAATGTTTTTTTTTAAATCTTACTTCTTATTTTACTAATCTTACTTTTTACCATATAACTAATATTATCTATACTTCTATACTAATATTACAAAGCTGAAGAATTTGTTTGCTTGGTTGAACGCGCTAATCTCGGAAACTACTGGTTCAATTTGAAAAAATCTTTTTATGTTGGATAGTCCCTTTATCGACGAAGGTTTAAGGCTATATTGCATCACGTTACAACTAATAGGAGCGGTGTATCAATAAAAAATGTTGCAAATACGGGCAAAAATATTCCTTTTGGGAGCTTTTGTCGCGTGCGCTGGGTAAACGGTTAAACCAAAATCATGTCTTTACTTGTAGCTATAGATTATAAGTGTACCTTAAATAGTTGTTTTAAATATTATCTTTTATGTATTGTCTTCACTATCGCATTGGGGTAACCTGTTATGATAGTTGTAAGTTTGGTTGCTTTAAATAAATTAAAAAATATATATATATGTACGACGGAATTGTTCCTATTTAAAAATTTAAAAAAAAGTCCGTGACAGCATATGTCTATCTTTTAGGGTTGACATACTATAACCTTTTTATGGTAATCAAATTGGTTCTAAAGTAATGCAACGGCAAAAGCATCGCTTTTTCTTTTACTTTTAGAGCGAGGCACTGATGTGGTTTATTGAAAATCATTACTTTAAACTGCTAACGTATTAGGAATAGCACGTGTGGTCTACGGGGGCCCAAAATTTTGATATTTTTAAACCATATTCCACGCGAGCGAAGCCGCGGGCACAGCTAGTAATAAAATTTGGATAGATGAATGTTTGTTACTTAATTACGCCAGAACGGCTGCACGGATTTTTATGAAGTTTGGCACAGATAAAGATTATAGTCTGGAATAGCATTCAGGTTACTTTTTATGCCGAAAAAATGCACCGTTCTTGTTTTTGACAGTGCAAGGAATCAACATGATTTTTTGCATAGTGGTAGTTTAGAATAAGGTTGACAAGCCGTACTTTACGCGGGCGAAGCCGCGAACACAGCTAGTTTTTTATTTGTACCGTTTATTTTAAGGTTTTAAAAAGTACCTTAAGTCAACTCGATCAGGCGAGTGAGAGAGTACCTTCGAAACAATCATTGAAGATTTGATTTTAATGTGGTACTGGTGGCTGAAATTGTTTAATGGGCGGGCTCGGAAAGATGGAGCAAGGTCAAGGAAGGTCAACAAAAATGGATATTCGTCTGGCCCATAAGATATTGTGATACGATGTATATAACATACAATACAAGTCAAGTTAGTCAGGTATCAATTCAAGTAACTCAGACAGGCCCGAAGTTGATATTTTGTTGACATGCAATGCCGTGTTTCTTGCATAGCTTCATATGCTTCTTGTTAGTCACATAGCTCTCCGTCGAATTAATTGTCATGCAAATATAAATATATATTGTTTTTTTTTTCTTTCTCTCTATCTTTTTAATTTGTACGACTGTAGTGTTCAAAATGGGTTGTTGTCCGAGTTTAATTAGTATTTATGATTTCCACTCGGTCAACAACTTGGTATCTTAATTTCTTTTAATGAACAAGTTTGTATACTACAAGTTATTAGCGATGCTTTATACTCTGTAACACCCAAACATTATCATGTAGTGTGTATACAATTAGGTTGTCAATCTAGTCCTAAATTACTAACCATTCGTTGTAATACTAACCATCGATTGTCAACTGTCGTATATACCAAATAAATAAAATGAAATAAAATAGGATTTTATTACAACTGTAAAACATATATATTTTGGCATCTAATGCATATTTTAATATACAATACTTAATCAAAAGATCAAGAATTTTATATTTCCTTTGTTGTATGTAAACTCATGACCAGTGATCGGAATAGGTAGATTGATTGATCAACGATCTCAAACATTGATGTTAAAATGGACATGCCTCCCGGATTCCTGCATTTCTTGGAATCAGTTTTTGAAAAAAGGCATATTCATATTATGCTAGCACTACCAAAGTACATCAAATCAATCTACCTACTACGATCACGCTCATGACTTACGGAGCCGAGAAGTGGACAATCACGGTGTGACTAATACACAAATTTAAAGTTGCGTAGCGACGAGGTTGGTCTCATAGATTTGAGTCTATTGACATGAGCACGTATTTGAGCACCAGAATCAGCCCCTAGGAGTTGTTGATTGATGTATTAAAAATACCATGTATATAAAAAAAAAAGTTGAGAAAAACAAATCTTCCATCACAGGTTACACACATAACAGGCCAGTCTGCAGACCTATGACCTTACCACTAAAGGTCGCCAGGGCCGAGTGACCTTGAGGTCAAAGCCCCAGACGTCTGAGGAGGTCGGTGAACTCAATAAAAGTGGAGTTTGCATCAAAAATATTTGTGAAGACTGCCATTGCTGAGTGTTTGAGAAATAAAATAAACGTTGAATGCAGTGTTGCCACAACTGAGTTCCCAAAAGGTACATATCATAATCCAGCGTTGAAAAGGTACATTTAGGGGTAGTAAAAAGGTACATATTATAAGCATTTTTTAAATACATTGCTCTGATCCTATGATAAGTAGCTAAGCACTTGTGTTAAAGAAATCAGAAACAACGGCGGTACCACTACACCCAGACCCAAGACAATATAGAAAAGTTATTTTTCTACATTGACCGAACGGAAATCGAAACCGGGACCGCAGAGATAGCGACACAAAGTCCGGCATACTCGCCTCTCGGCTTCAGAGGTCGTCAAAATTATTAAATACTAAAATCACTTACTAGCTTCTCTACTCTCTCGCAATTGACCAATACGCGTTACATGCAGTGTTCATATCGTTTTAAATAGATTTTGAAAATTTCAAAAGGTTAAAATGCTAAAAAGGCAAGTCGTAGTATCACCTCATTCAGCCATAGGGCGTCCACTGCTGAACATAGGCCTACCCCAATGACTTCCAGATTGGTGAATGAATTAATAAATAATAAAATAAGTTTATTTCATTAACAAAGGTAATGCCTTAAAAACTAGTACATTAGAGCCTCCATTTAAGCAAAAAATGCCTGTGTCTGGAGGGCCCGCTCTTCCATCACTATATTCATACTTTACAAGGCAGTATGGGTAAACTTATCTTAATAAACATTTCTTTTTCACAGTAGTAGTAAGTTTGAGTATTAAATTAATTAATAAAATTAAATAAATTAAATTTAAGTATCTATATTATGTGTGTGTGTGAGTGTGAGTGTGTGAGTTATAGTGTACGTGTTTGTGAGAGTTAATATGAGAGTGTATAATTAGCTATAAAGTATAAAATTAAATAGGTCAAACGGTTAAAAAGAGAATTATCACCTTTTTTTTTGTGTGTTTTAAACGATTTTAATATGATTTATCTCCTGAAGTATAAGTGTGTACTAGAAACTAATTATATGCTCAAAATTTTGTGTAGTTCTTGAGAATGCTTAGTTTTTGTTTGAACAGACGATCTGGTAAAGGTTGCAGGAAGCCGCTGGATGCGGGCCGCTTCCAACCGGACAATCTGGAAGTCACTGGGGGAGGCCTATGTTCAGCAGTGGACGTCCTATGGCTGAAATGATGATGATGCTGACATTTAAAAAAAAAAATTGTCAATTTTGACTTAAGTAGAAGTTTATATTTGATGACGATATTCGCCGGAGAGAAACGGAGAGTAACGTCCTGGCATCAAAGACTACACCTTCTCTGACGCAATCTGTGCGATATTTAATGTCAATAGTCTACAATGCGCTGGCTTTGTTTGATATTATTTATCAGATGATAATATTACAGACAGATAGATAACATTTATAATGCAAGCGTGTCCAGATACGCGAGTGTTGAACTCGTTATGCAAATGCATTGTCAGTTTTACAAAAGAGAAAATAACATATCAGCAATTAGTTTTAGTCTGTTGTACATATTTTCAAGCGACTTCAAATAGAAGCGAAATAAAACCAGCCAAGTGCGAGTCGGACTCGCGCACCGAGGGTTCCGTACAAACCTGTAGGTACCTATATAAGTAAAAGTTCACCCATCACGACAATCGAGTCATAGTTATGGTATTATTTTTGCAAAATGAAATCCATAACATTACGAAAGGTAAATTGCGGTTTAAAAAAAAAACTACTTACTAGATCTAGTTCAAACCAATTTTCGGTGGAAGTTTGCATGGTAATGTACATCATATGTTTTTTTTAGTTTTATCATTCTCTTATTTTAGAAGTTACACACATTTTACCACTTTGGAAGTGTCTCTCGCGCAAACTATTCAGTTTAGATTTTTTTTTAATTAAAAACCTCAATATCATTTTTGAAGACCATAGATACCCCCCCCACATGTATGGGTTTGATTAAAAACATTTTTTTTTCTATTTTTCCAAGTTTCAACAGTAGTTTTTATAGTTTCGGAATAAAGTGGCTGTGACATACGGACGGACAGACAGACATGACGAATCCACAAGGGTTCCGTTTTTTGCCATTTGGCTATGGAACCCTAAAAAGGAGGAGGTTCACAATTCGACTTTTTTATCTTTTTTTGTATGTACGAGTATATTACGCGATTACTCCGCTAATTATGAACCAATTTTGATCATTCTATTTTTGTTTGGTAGATACATACTTCCGAAGTGGGTTCATTTAAATTTTATCGAAATTGATTTAGCGCTTTTTGAGAAAATAACAAAATACTTATATACTCAGATAATGTTCTGGTTCGTGGATCTTGTATCTACAAGGTGTTAATAAAATAACGCAAAACCTTTTAGGGGTGATTCTACTGCTAAAATGCAGTAACTTTTTCTATGGGACCAACATCGAAATCTCAAAAAAACTATCGACGTTTTCATACAAACTGATGTCAGCTGGTCGCGGTTTAGTATGGGAGAGTGTAGGTATATTTTTGCAATTTCGATGTTGGTCTCATAGAAAAAGTTACTGCATTTTAGCAGTAGAATCACCCCCTAAAAGGTTTTGCGTTATTTTATTAACACCTTGTATATTAACCAATATCTTTGACTAATGTGAACCGATTTTGATGATTCTTTTTTTATTGAACATAACTTATACTTCAAAGATACTATGGTAAAAATTTACAAAAAAATTACGACCCTAAGGGTGGAAAAGTAGGGGACCAAATCATCGTTCAGCAGTTAACTTTTGTTTGCACTCATTAGAGTTGGTTAGTTGGCTGGCAGAGAATGCTTTTTAAGTCCACCTATTGTACACTTTTATATGTTTTGTGCAATAAAGTTTTAAATAAATAAATTGGATTTGAATTATTTAAACTTATAGCTTATTTTATCTGTTACCTGCACCGCACCAATTGAAAACTTTCTGCATGACCCAACGTTTGACTGGCAGAGAATGCTATTAGCATTAAGTCCTCCTTTTGTTCACTATTAGTGCTAAATAGCTTTTTGTCCTGAAAAAAAAGGAAGGTTCGCAAAGGATGCAAGATAACTGTCATTACAAATTGCGCTTCTTCCCGTTAGATGTCGCTATTCAGTTAGCTTGTTTTTTTTTGTTGTGTTCGCTCGGAGTTTTAAGAGATAAAGTTAACCTCTTGTTTAAAAAAATATACATATATGAAATACGTTTAAATTTTGGGAAAAATGTGAAATTTAGGGAAAATGAGAAACTCGAAGGTTTGGCAATCACCAAAACTGTTTCTCGAAAATTCGGATTCCGAATCAAAATAAGGAACTACGTGCGTCATTATGACTGTATACGCATAATTATTGACTTGGCCTGGAGCCAGGACACCCAGGAGTCCAGGAGTGTTCCCTATGCATATGGAGATGGAGTGCGATATCCGTGTTGGCGTGACTTCGACTTTGTTTCAGACTCAGTTCAATGGCAAACAAGTTATAAAAACATTCATTTAGCGAGTAGTGCCCCTAAATTAGCGACTCGACACGTGTTAGTACGAATATCGCACGAAAACTCATTAGAATACGGTTCATAACAGCACGCAATGAAACCTGGCTGTTACGACTGCGATTTTACATAGCGAAAATTTTGGAAAATAATACTTTTCGCATGCACGGCATTGTTAGGTTTAAAGAAATTTTATTTACTCAAAAAGAACATAGTTCAACTTAGAATGAGCTTAAAAATTAACTATTATAACATAGTTTACATTAATTATATGGCACATAACACATGGCACTTTTTGTTAAAAAAAATTGTTGTAAAAATACCGTTTTAATTTTGCTGTAAATAGTCCAAACGAGTCGCATTCCTTTAAATCATTAGGTAAGTAGTTCTTCAAACATTGTTTTTCTGCCATGGCTAATTCTCGGTGTCGATCAACAAATTGTATTTGTATTTCTCAAATTGTGCTTAAAAGTTCGTTTTGTAAAAGATATTTGATAATAAAAATGAATTGCTGTTCGTTTGTCTCGCTAAAACTCGAGAATGGCTGGACCGATTTGGCTTATTTTGATCTTGAAATATTTGTGGAAGTTCAGGGAAGGTTTAAAAGGTCAGAATATATTTAAAAAATGCAAGGAAAGTAGTAAAAAAACTATTTTATTTTCCTATACAAACTGTTCGTACCTGTCAAACGAATTGGCGGAACGAAGTTCGCTGGGTCAGCTAGTCATCTCATAATTTAAGCCATAGGACGTCCGCTGCTGACCATAGGCCGTGTGGGGAAGTGTGTTATCAAAGACAAGCCAACCGAACTCGCTAGGAATGACCACCAGCCTTTTACTTACGTGCCGTTGTCTGTCTGCCCAAAAACTTAAATGTCACTAAACCGATTTTCAACTTTAAGTCCAATACGTAAAGATCAATATCAATTGAGAAAAGACGTTTTGTGGTAGGGTGACGAGCTATTGTCTGGTACCACGACGGAGAAATGTGTTTTCAACTTCACACTTATTGGAACAGCTTGCTTTACAAGGTTAAGTAAATGACGTGTTTATCTCCACGCGTTGACATGTCGCGCGTCACGTAATAATGTACGCAGCAATCAATCTAATGAGTGACGTTGTGCGTTATCTGTAAGAGCTGGAGTTGATACAAGTTTCTCCTAATTAAAACTGCGTTGTAGCTTACCGGTCACTCGCTACTAGTTTCGTTATAGAGGGTAGAGGTAAGGAGTACAATCTTCGTTGTGAAAAAGTGTCCGTCAAAGTGCGTTTAATTAGGTGGCGCCACAGTAGCAACAAGGTAAAATGTTCAAATGTTTTTTTAAAGGATGGCTTTACTCTATATGTAAAAGTCGTTAAAATGATTAAAAAAACGTTCAAGTGCGAGTCGGACTCGCGCACCGAGGGTTCCGTACAAACCTGTAGGTACCTATATAAGTTTACCCATCACGGCAATCGAGTCATAGTTATGGTATTTTTATTGCAAAATGAAATTCAGAACATTACGAAAGGTAAATTGCGGTTTAGGATTTATGACGTATAAAAAAAACGACTTACTAGATCTCGTTCAAACCAATTTTCGGTGGAAGTTTGCATGGTTATGTACATCATATATATTTTTTAGTTTTATCATTATCTTATTTTAGCAGTTACAGGGGAGGGGGGGACACACATTTTACCACTTTGGTATGTCTCTCGCGCAAACTGTTCAGTTTAGAAAAAAATTATATTAGAAAGCTTAATATCATTTTTGAAGACCTATCCATAGATACCTTACACGTATGGGTTTGATGAAAAATTTTTTTTGAGTTTCTGTTCTAAGTATTTTTAAATTTGTTTTGTTTTTCTATTTTTGTGTAAAAATCTGAATGCGGTTCACAGAATACATCTACTTACCAAGTTTCAACAGTATAGATCTAATAGTTTCGGAAAAAAGTGGCTGTGACATACGGACGGACAGACAGACAGACATGACGAATCCATAAGGGTTCCGTTCTTTGCCATTTGGCTACGGAACCCTAAACATGTTCTAATTCGGCACTCTATACTCAGCGTGACTCAGCATACTTCAAACTGTCAAGAACTGCTACATTCATAACCATACCCTTTGCCTGCACTAGCGCCATTTTGGAGGGTTTTGGAAGAAATAGTACTACTTATCTCTAAACTTTCATTATTTTTCTTTGTTTCAATCACTGATCAAGTAAAACTATGGTTTCAATCATCATTGTCATCATTTAAGCGATAGGACGTCCACTGCTGAACGTAAGCCTCCCCAGTGACTTCCAATTCTGAAGGTCGCGTTACTGTCCCTTTGCAGATTGATCGAAATTCCCCGCCCTCCGGTTTTAGGACGTGTATAAATGCCCGGAAGAGAGACCCTCTTATACTATACTATTTTATATACTAAATATATAAAACAAAGTCGGATTAGTTACACTATTTACAAGTCGAGAACGACTGGACCGATTTTTATGATCTTCGATTTGTTAAATTTGTTTCCATTCCGAATAGAAGAAAACATGAAATAAAAATTATAAAGGGGCGGTACGAAGTTCGCCAGGACAGCTAGCACTAAATAAATGACTATTATGACCATCAGCTTCTCTCAGGGTAGGTGGTAAGACCGGTGAGAGCAGTCACTTGGTCACTAGCAGCTTGGTGATCGTCCATTTTTTTTTCCTTCCACATACATACAGTTAGACCATGGCCTGTATTAACATATAGGATACTTTTTATCCGGATAAAGTCGCGGGAAAAAGCTTGTTTCAACCTATACACATATAAATAGTACAGTAATGTCTTGTCTAAGTTTCTCCTAGATCTAGTGGTAATTCCTAGCACTAGATATCTAGGAAGTTTTATCAAAACGAGCCGCGACAAACCGGTCCGGTCGCCTACGAGTTGTCCTAAAATAGAAGTGTTTTGAAACTGGATATCGTATCAGACGTATCGTATCGCGAAGAGCAAGGTCGTGAATTCTTGATTACAAGTCGTAATATTTTTAATAAATATAAATAAAAATTGGACAACATCACATACATTGCTCTGATCCTATGATAAGTAGCTTAAGCACTTGTGTTACAGAAATCAGAAACAACGACGGTACCACAACACCCGAGATAATATAGAAAAGTTAGTTTTCTACATTGACCGACCGGGAATCGAAACCTGAACCTCAAACTAAGCGAAGCTTGTACTATGGCGACTAGATAACGGATAAATATACTTAAATACTTTGATAAACATGCATGACTTAGGTACAAATGCTCGTGTTCGTCACACAAACATATGCCCCCGTGGGACTCGAAACCACAACCGCTGGCTTTGTACTCCGGACCGCGCACTACTACACCAGACGTATATAAATTGATTGCTGGCTATCCGTTATTAAACAAAATGTAGAAATGGACGTTAGACGTGCTCGGAGTAGAACACCTACGAGATGGTCAGACGCGGTGAATAAAACGTTGGGCGGAAATATACATCGTGCGGTCCACACAGCGTATGCTCGCGGTCTGTGGAGGAACGTTGTATGTGGTCGCGATCCTCATCAGTGAGGGACCGAGGAAGAAGAAGGACGCCCTGCCCCCGCTCGAAGGACCAACGACCTTAGGAAGATGGCTGGCAGTGGCTGGATGATAAAAGCGGGAGATCGTACTCTTTGGCGATATTTGGGAGGAGTTCAGCAGTGGACTGCAATACGCTGACATGATGATGATACGTAATTAGATTTTAAAGACGTTTCTTCAAACTATTTGTGAACTAGCTGTTGCCCGCGTCTTCGTTCGCGTGGTCTCTAGTTTAAAGGATTTTTTTTGGGAAACTTTCTCATTTTTTTCTTTCAAAAGAACCTTCTCATGTTCATTTCTATCTGGACTTATATATTTGTCCATTAGGTATATCAAATTTCACACTAAGCTCTCCACCACTTTCCCCTTTCTTCTTATCTGTTCTCTACCTAAAGGTTGTCTGGAAGAGATCGCTTTTAGCGATAAGACCGCCTAAATTGTGCATCTTTCTGTAAACACAAATTGTAACTTCTTTGTATGGTGTACAATAAAGAGTATCTATCTTCTCCTGACAATAATTAACACAACAAAAAAAGAATTAGCGACATTGTTCCACCCGTTCACGCGTGATGCGATGACCAAGGGAAATAGGGATTCATTTTTATATAATATATCTATTATCTATTTGTGAATAGTGTCAACATCCCTTATATTTTCGTGTCAGTTCTATCAACACCGCAAGTCAGTTTTTGATATTACATCAACAAAACAGTCCAAAAATAAACCCCAAAGTTACCCCTTTGACATTTCATAGGTAATTATACTAATTACTTGGCATACCCCATTTGTTTTAGACAAATCATCAGGATGAATGATATTTTGGATGCGATCCTTATTTATGGCACTTCATATTGATTCAGATCTATTTCAAGTTTGCTTTCTAAGATTTCATCAATAATAATACTCAATAATACTCACATCCTACTAATATTATAAATGCGAAAGTTTGTGAGTATGGATGGATGTTTGTTAGTCTTTCACGTAAAAACTACTGAATGGATTTTAATGAAACTTGGCATACAGATAGACCATGGCCTGGATTAACACATAGGATACTTTTAATCCGGGTAAGGTCAACGTAGACGAAGTCGCGGGCTAAAAGCTGTCCTACTTCCTAATAATAATTGAAAAAATAAGTAAATTGCGCAGAAAATCCTTTATGAATAAACTATAGACCACGCAAACGAAGTCGCAGGCAGCAGCTAGTATTCAGTATATAGGCCCTCTTCCGGGAACTTATACACGTCCTAAAATATTGGGCATCTAACACGACGTCCACTGCTGAACATAAGCTCCCCCAGTGACTTCCAGATTGGCTTGGAAGCGGCCTGCATCCAGCGGCTTCCTGCAACCTTTACCAGGTCGTCTGTCCACCTTGTGGGTGGACGTCATACGCCGCGCTTGCCGGTACGCGGCCTCCATTCTAGACCCTTTCTGCCCCATCGGCCGTCAGTTCTACGTGCTATGTGCCCCACCCACTGCCACTTCAGCTTGCTAATCCGTCGGGCTATGTGAGCAACTTTTGTTACTTTACGGATCTCCTCATTTCTGATTCGACCTTAAACCAATGCTACTCCTAAGAATTACAAAAAACAATTACAAAATTATATTTTAACTGAGGGAGGCCTATGTTCAGCAGTGGACGTCCTATGGCTGAAATGATGATGATGATGATTTTAACTGAAACATTATTACAAAGTTAAATTATGGTAAACAGTTGCATTCATTCAAATTCTATCATCTAGGTCATTCTAGCATTCAAATTAATAGTTTGCCCTAGGCAAAGTCTATTTCTTGGTGGCTCTGCGTTTGGCAGTGTTGCTTATCTATCCACAATATCAATACTGTCGATTACCTAGAATTATTAAAATTATAATTCATTGTCATACACAAACAATGCGACCGTTCCTATAGATAGATAGTTTGGCGGCCATTTTCGATACTATAAATATGTCATTAAAAACCAATTTATTTCTGTAAATAGGCCTAAATTAAGCTCTTTCACACGTCTCAATAATTATTTTATCCTACCACTGCTCGGGACAATATTGTGGGCTAGTGCCGAGAAGAAGCAGCGCAAGAAACTCGGTCACTATTGTCAGCCTCTTTTTAAATAGTGTGTTTACATCACAAGATAAAATGAACCTGTGCGAGCACGGCAGTATTTAATTCCATTAATTTTTATCATTTAAATAGTCATTTACAGTGTAATAACCTTTTTTCATTAAAATCATCTTGACATGCTATTTAAATTCATACATAGGCAGTTCAGCAATGGACTGTGGTAATTTGTTAAAAAAGCGAATACATTTTCCCATGAACGAATTACCCACTTTATGCAGTCCGAAATTTGGAACCATTGATAGTGGACCGACACTAGTTTGCATCAATGCAAAAAGTAGCAGTAGGCGAGGACTAGTGGACGAGCACCTATTACCACATTGTCAATTGCATGCAATCAAAGTTCTTGCGTCAGTTGTCCTACTGCAGATCAAATGACATGACAAAACCACTTTTCCAATCGCTGCTCAATGCGAGTGCATAGACCCCAGGGTTGCCGCTTGGCACGATTAAATCACGATTTTTTATTTTTTTTAAATAATTTAATTAAATGTGTTTAATTTTAAATACCTATTTAGTAATACCTGTGCTCTTGTAATTAGGTATAGTCTGTTTTGTGTGTCTAAATAAAATAAAAAAATCAACATAATTACGTTGTCAAATCATCATTCAAAAATCTGATTTAGAAATTACACGTTAAAGATTAAGGTCATTTAAATCAGAGAAATCAATATAATGATATTGATTTTACATTACTAATTTAATTCAACAAAAAAAAATGTTCCAGACTTTTGTATTCATTCTAACAAAAAAAAAAGTTCCAGCCTTTTGTATTCATTCTAACAAAAAAAAATCGTTCCAGCCTTCAGTATTCATTTCTAGCCGATTTTTTTATTTACTATAAACAATTCCAAAGGTAGAAAATACTCTTTCCACAGCAGCTGAAGAAGCTCTCGCCCCAAACAATTAATTTGCCATTTGAAATAAGTAAATAGATCGTACATCGTGCATGCAAAGTTTAAAAAAGTAAGGCAGCAAAGGGCGCGTTCCGATTTACGCAAAAATATAGTTAATAAAACTGTATGATGAAAATTAAAATAAAAAAAACCGTGACCAATTAAACGCTTCGGGCTACAAACCCAGGAAGTTGCGGGTTTGAACCCCGCAAGGGACAAATGTTTGTGTGATGAGCACGAGCATTTATATTAAGCTAAGTCATGGATGTTTAAAAACGTATCTGATAACTAGTCGCCATAATACAAGCTTCGATTGGGGCTGGTTAATTGGTGTGAATGTGGATGTAATTTATTATTGTTATTTTTTTTGAAACGGATGGAACGGCTCAAAATAAAAACTAGACTCTCAGCAATCTGTTACTAGCGCATTCTCGGCTACTTTGGTCATGTCGCCCGTCGACGGCCAGATAACCTCGACAAATTGGTTGTAGTTGAAAAGGTGGAAGGGAAAAGACCACGCGACCGATCACGAAGCTGCTGGTGTGACCAGGTGACTGTTCTCACTGGCCTCACGGTGGCAACTGGAGTAGACATGTGTCGTTACGGACATCCGACACTGGAACGATATCGTTCCTCTCCGAGGTGCATAAATAAACATGTTCACAGTTCCGCACATGTCCAAGCGAACTGAGGTCCGAGACATGCCGAAACTAAAAAAGAAACAAAAATGTAAGAAAAAGGATAATGTAAAATATTGAAAAATTATGTACATACCAAAGAGTAAAATATTACGTACATACAATCAGTTGGTTTATGAGTACGTCAACCAAAATAGTAATTTCATGATTTTAATAAATACCTGGTACAAACATTTTTAAGTATAATTCTTTAAAAACTAAATATTCATTAATAAAATTATTTGGTTGACAGTCCTAAGCCTACAGAATATGAAGGTCAATCAATTGAGTAGGAATTGAATTATATTTACGTATTTATCACACATGTCCAGTGGACCGAGGAACTGTTAAGGTGTGTGCTAATCAGAGGAACTATATAGTTCCGCGAATATGATAACGGAACCAGTTCCGAAATGTAAAGGAACCGTTCCAGATTCAATTCATTCAAAGACATGAATAGCGCATCACTAAACTGGAGAAGCTCAAAACCAGACAAGATTGCGGGAAATTGTGAGTAAATCTGCGAAGGCTTTTCAGGGACGCGACCTTCAGAAATAAAGAAAACGACTAAGATGAATTCGGATTTAAAAAAATCGTACTTTATTAGATTTTTATTAAATCATGATTATTCCCAACCCTAACAGACCCACGTCTATATTCGGTAGATTGCCATTATCCAATTCAAGAGGTTGAATTGAGCTATTTTGGATCTGAATAGTGGGATGCTGCCATGTCATAGGATAGACTTAGATTTGTATAATTCTAGGAGTAGTTTTGATTTGCTCAATACGTAGGACATTCAAGACTTTAACTAGATGTAATGCTTTCCTGTCAGATCCCTTTTTTGCGTTAGGAAAATGGGTTAGGCATACCCATCGAGTACCTACCCTATAGAGCAGCGATAAGTAAGATAGTAAGTGATTTTTCACTTACATTTAGTATGAAATGACAAGTGCCAATGACAGATACAGATTAAAAATGGCGGAAAATTTCGTCGAACAAATCATATGACATTCCTACTCTATAGGCTCCTCCACACCACAGGATGCATCATCAGAGCAATGTATGTGATGTTGTCCAATATTTATTATGGGGACGGCCGTAAAGAATTCACTTCCCCACCGCCAACAGAAGGCGTGTCGTGAGGGGCGACTAATTCCTGTAGCACGAGACGGGCAGCAGCGTCTGCGTGTGAAATCTTATAAAAAAAACTGCGCTCGCCAACTCGCCTGCCAAGCGTGGCGAGTATTGGCAATCCCCTGCGATGAAAGTCATTGGGGAAGGCCTGTGTTCAGCTGTGGACATCTTTGAATGGGTTTCAGACTGGTCAGTTTGAAGCGGCCTGCATCCAACAGCTTCCTTTCTGCATCTTTTACCAGATCGTCTACAGTCATAAAATATTTTATTTTCTTGTTTCGTGACTTTCCATCGGGATAATTTCTTTTGGTTTTCAAAAAAAATCTCGTTTTAGGTACGACTTTTAATTCACACATCTCATGGCTGGCGGCGCTGGGTGTTTTATGCCCACTATCCTTTGTACGGAACCCCCAGAGGGCGATTTCGACTCGTACTTACCCGGTTTGTTTTTCGACGTTGGTCCCATAGAAAAGGTTGTATTTTAGCACCAGAATCAGGCCCTAAGGTATTGCATATTTAGCGCTACATGTTTATGTGAACGAAACCCATATACATACATACCTCATATAGATAAAGAACTGGCGTATTGTATTACGCCACAATATGTTATTGATCAAATACTGTTTGCATTGACCTTGCTGATAGCAATTTAATATAATCAATCCATTTTAAACATAATGGAATCGTTCATTGCATTATTTTATGTATATATAAATCTAGTCTTCCTAGATTCTGTCAAACACTTTATTCTATTTTGTAGGTACCATCTCTTTCTGGCCCTATGTTTGATTAAAAGAGAGATGTGGCTTTTGGCATTAAGACCGCCATTTGTGCTACTTTGTCTGTGCAATAAAGTATAAATAAATAAATATAAAATTGTCTTCTACGTACTTATGATGAAAAATAATACACTATTTTTGTATTATTCACAATTTTGCCACATGAAGTAGCATTGCTTGATAATGGTAACCTGCTTAATCGATTTTTGATTAATTTTTCGTTATTTACGTTATTGTCATAAAAAAATTTGGATAAAAAGAAAAATGTGGGCCAAATTATTGGTGCGATTGTAAAAACAATTTATTATTATCATAATAACAACAAGTTGCCATGTTTTGGTTGTAGTCCATCGATACAACGGAAGAAGACGGGAGGCAATAGGAAACATGCACGAAAATTATACAGTGTGTAACAAAAAGGTGAAATAAAACTTTAAGGGGTTATTCTATGGCTAAATTACATCAACTTCTTCTATGGGACCAACATCGAAATCGCAAAAAAAAAAAAAACACTTTCCCATACTAAAACGCGACCAGCTGGCATCAGTTTGTATGGAAACGTCAATTTTTTTTTTGAGATTTTGATGTTGGTCCCGTAGAAAAAGTTGATGTAATTTAGCCATAGAATAACCCCTTAAAGTTTTATTTCACCTTTTTGTTACACACTGTATATTATTTTTAAATTATAGTGCTAATAGTGAAAACAAAATTGATTTTAGGTAAAAATAACCGTAATATAGTAATTAGAAATTAAAGTATACTTATCTCTTTCTAAAACAACTTTTACTATGACAAATGTGTGGCGGACGTGTACTGTGACGTCACGGTACATGTCGGATCACCTTGTCTAGCAACCAACTAATGGGTAGTAAGTCAGGTATTTATAAATATTTTTCGAAAATCTTTAAATTTTATTAATTACAATTAAGTACTATTTATTATAAGACCAAATAAAAATAAATGCATATTCCCCCCCCAGACCAAATAAAAATAAATGCACATTCCCCATTCAAAATGTTTATTGTTCAAGTATCAAGTCAAGGTCCCATATATTTGCAAGAATTTAACATCTTGATAAAACTAGATAGGAAAAGCATGGAAAATAAAGCTAATATTACACAGCTTTAGATAATAAAGATAGGATAACTCAAATCAATAGGATTAGAGATTATCACGCAATGTGGTCAGATATTCTGTGATAAGATTTTGTTGGCCGTTAAATGCATGATGAAGACTGTAAAGTATTTACATAAGTAAACAGTAAACAGTTGATACATTGACAGACAGACTGACAGACTACAGAAACCAGTTCTGTAGCAGGAAAAGAGTTGTTGGAGAAGGGCATAGACAGAGAAGCATGGAGGCTTTCACCCTAAAGGTGCCATATTTACGACCTTCGTAGCTGAGAGGCGAGCATACTGAACTCTGTGTCACTATATCTAAGGTTCCGGGTTCGATTCCCGGTCGGTAAATGTAGAAAAATCTCTTTTCTATTCTATATTGTCTCGGGTCTGAGTGTTGTGCTACCGTCGTTGCTTCTGATTTCTGTAATACAAGTGCTTTGGCTAATTACCATAGGATCAGAGCAATGTATGTGATGTTATCTAATATTTATTTATAGGTATATTTATTTGTTGAAAAATTAATTTTAATTAGCACATATTTTGGAAAAAATAATAATAATCTGCAAACATAGTTTGTAGTATGGCCTCACAGGCCTCACCTCAACTATGAGTGGTGTTTCTCACACTCCAAAGACCACTTCACCTTGTCACCATGCATTCATTGCATACAACATTTTTAAAACCTTGTTTTTTTTACCATTTTTTCCATACATACCTAATAACCTAACAGCTAATTTAAATTTGTGTGGAAAGTTGATAATGCAAAAATTTAGAACTTATTACTAATACATATTTAATATTTTAGGCAAAATCTGTGGTGAACTGATGATAAGGCAATCTGATGTCACTGATGTAATTTAGTAAGGCAAAGAAATATACATTAAAAAGGTATTCAATTATACTTAGAAATAAGTGAAATACAAACTACCTAAACAATTATCTCTAATGAGTAGATACATAAACAAGTGGAACATGAACTAAGAAACCACAAAGTTTACAAAATGTATAAATAGATAGTACCTGACGGATAAACATGACGGTAGGTAATTTGCGGGTTTAAACAAAGAAACTGAGTCAGATATACTTTTCTTTGTCCTTGGAGGAATCCTGGTAATATAAATTATATGTAAATATTTACCTCACATACTGAATCATTGTAATCATCGATCGAGTCTCTTGTTTATCATAATGTTGTTTACAAACAAGATATTGTAAACAAAATGTCTACCAATCAATACGTACAAGTACCAGGCTATCAGAGAACCAGAGGATGTTGATTTTACTACAGGTGTAACCCGATCGAATGCGGAAGTACACCACTGCGCATACAATACAAAATTGAACAGCGTGCTTCGTAGCATGCCGGTTAATCCTTTGGAAATCACTTAGTCACGTTAATTATTTTATGACGCAAACATTTAATAGGATTTAAAGATTACTTGACCTCGAATAGTTCAAGACTTTCCAACGCACTACAAATAAATGCAGATAAAGTTCATATGATAGTTTTAATTATTGTAAACAAAGACAGATGTTACGATTGCGAAATCTTTGCAAACTACGCAATTTCGTTGTTTACATGATCATTTGATACAAATAAAACGCATTTCTACACAGGGAAGTAGATATCCTTGATAAAAACTAGTAGACCGAGTTTCGTCACGCTATGTTTTCAATGCGTTGTTTATAAATAATAAAACGTACTCACCGCTTAGATCCTCGATAGTATTCAGTTTTCGGGCGGCCATCGTCGCGGAGAACACACACAACACACTGGAGAACTTAGTTTAATCGATTTGGATCACTTTTCAACGTTTAATTGTGAACTTTTTCGTTTGCTTTGCAATTTCTGCAGCAAAACGACAAGCCTCCTTCGAGCTCCAGACGCCTTTGTTTTCAGTTTTGATTTTGATCCGCTATGTCAAGAGGGGGGCGCGCTTATCGCTATCGAAATAAATAAGATAATCATTTTCTTTAAGTTATTCTTTATTGCCCAACAATAAGGTTTGTTTTCGGCTGATAGGACAGTATCAAATAACTTTGTTCCATTGTTTACCAGTGCTACGGTTGGTCAACATGCGATAAAATGTACCAATGGCAAAACAAGATAAATTAGAAACGTGCTACGATTGGTTGAATTAAAAAAATACAGTGCTGCCAGAAATAAAATTTTAGTCCAGGTTGGCAAAGCTTATCGTAGTCTATGGATGACCGGTCAAGAAGACCATGACGTCAAATCAAATACCATATAATAGTAAACCGAAATCCAAGCGAGCGGAGCTGCGGGCGACCACTAGTTAATAATATTAGTGTATTATTCGATGTGTTTGTATTTCGATGAAATGTTTGGCAACTCGATAAATTGTTCGTTCGATTATTTGTCTTGCGATTAAATGGTACTCCGATCGATTCGACCGATTGATCTATTGGTCTACTTTGTTCTTGTATGTATGAATGGGAGAGATATCCTACGTACGTTATTGTTGAATACTTAGCTTTTAAATTTTAGGCTCGGACTACATATATCCGGAATTTTTCAGAACCCCATACAAATCGACACCCCGATTCAGGACCTTACGGTAACTCTGTTATCAACCAATTCGGTCAGAAATTAGTTGATTTATAATAATTTCAATTCACAATAACCGTATCGTAGAACATCTTGACATATTTCATACCGAATCGAAATGCTATCACACTCGTGCGATTACTAGTACTTCTCAACCCTCAAAGAATTTAAACGCTATTCACAACATAGCTAACGGACAAGACTTTCCTGACGTCCGATCGATTTCTGTCAATAAATTATCGAGTGGTACCAAGCACCCGATATCTTCATAATATTGTAAAAAATATATTTTTTAGTGCTAAATACGCATTCTGAGGTCTCTGCGGGATGCATCAAATCCATTTTAAAATTAAAATTTATATTGGTACGTCTTTATTTTATTTATTTATTTATCGTAAAAGGTACACCAACAGTACATGTATACAATATTTATATATAACACCAATCATACATCATAAATTTCTTATACATGTACTTAAATAGGCGTAAACAACATTGACAGGTAAATAAGATTTAACAACACAAATACGTCAAATAATAAGTGACAAATCAGTGGCAGGCAACTGCCTGACACTACTCGTAAGTCAATATTTACAAAGCATGTTTTTATGAAAGTGTTACATACTTTTTGGTTAAAGTTTTTTGTTTTTGTTTTTTACACATTAAATATTACATTGATAGATAGAAATTAATTATTCGTATTATGTTTTTTTTAATGTATAAATCAAATAAACTTTATTTGAATTTGAATTAATTATTGCAACAATAGGCTTCGTAAATGTAACTTGTAATCGAACCGATACCGATATCATAATCGAACTCGAATCGAATGCTGTTCTGAATAGCTCTAAGTCCGACATTCGATTTGAAAATGATATCAAATCTTTTGATTCGGTTGAATAACCGTAGAATCCTGAATCGAGGTGCTGATTGAATCCGGGCTAATAATATTAGCCCCGGACAGGGGGCGTTTTGTATGGAGTTGTGAAAAATTCCGGATGCTTATAGTCCGAGCCTTAAAAGATTTGATTGTACTGAACAAAAAAGTAGTCAGAGAGGATGTGGCTTATTATGGCAACATCATTTTCGTCGTCATCACTCACTCACTCACTCATTCTCATCCATCTACATTGTCTATTATTCGTAAAGGTTGTCAAATTGAGTAGTACTGGCTGGTGGCACAGGTTTTGATTTTCATTTGTTAAATTAACAATTTAAGCCGTGATGAGTGCACAGAAAGTTGATGATGATATTCTCTCATCACCAAGCCACCTTGGGGAGTCGGAAAGTCCTAGGTTTGTCCAACATTTATGTCAAAAATAGAATACGTAGAACACCTGTTCTCTTGACAGCTGATTTTTGAGCGCCAAAGTTAAAAGGCGCCAACTGATTAGCGCGATATTTTTCGTTTTATCGTATTTATTTCTTCGATTGTGTATTCTAAAGTGGTAAAAATTGCAGAAAACGGCCGAGATTAGATAACTCGTCACGAAAGAGTTGGAGTCTAATGGACAGGAGGACGGACCAAGAGGTAACTTGACATTACTTCCCGCTCTTTTTTACAGCATTTTTTGGTTAGGGAATGATAATTGCGTTACATTTCTATCAATTTACATTTTATTAATCTGTTAACGTGAACACCAAATCTCTGCCTAATGTGATAGGCTAGTAGACATGTGAGATTCTCAAATTCTTTGTTAAATACGCGTTAAATTGTGTTCAACAATCGTCAGCATTATACCAAACGTTTAGAATTTCACCAATGGTAAGGTTTCACAGTCTTTATGTGGCTTTACATTCGCTTTGGTGCCCTAGCATAGATAGAACATGAATATTCTGTACAATATATCTTCAAATAATCGTTTCTGTTACATTTTATTCAGAATACATCATGCTTGCATGAGCTAGAAAGGCAGCAATAACCATACAGTGCTTTGATTGTTATACATACACAACACCTAATTTGATTGTTGAATTAATGCAAGCTGCTAATCAACAATCAAATTAATTGTTTGAGTTGATATATTTTAAATGCATAGACATTACCAGTTTATTTAGATTCATAGCTAATTGGAAGAAGGAATATCTTCCTTGATGTTTTAAAATTCATAGTTATTGTTACTTCTATAATTATCCGAAGATTGCTGGGGATTCTTTATATAAACACAGTTTTGTATGGAGTCATATAATTACGGTCATGTCGATACAGACAAGTAAATGAATCCTCTTTGGATACAGATCCAAAACCAAAGAGAGATCAAGATATTGTCGCCACAGACAATCAAAATAAAAACCATAGACAAAAAATGTTTCCTATACGCAACAGGTATCCATGGTTAATAGTAATGTATGTCTTTAGGTTGGTAAAGGCTTTTTAATTTAAAGTGAATTTTGGCATGTGAATGAAGTAATCAACATAGCAGACCACACCGACTTAGTGTTTCCTGGCATCCGGATAGAGCTAGATATAAGTAGTTCGTTTTTTAGTTTGCTCCGTCAAATTAGACAGTGCCCTGCCCAGTTCCGTCTTTACTATAAGGGCACACGAGGCCTGTGCCCAGGGCCCCTTATCCTTACGGGGGCCCCAAAGTACTAACACGAAAAAAAAACATATTTGTAAACTAAGAAACACTGTACAAAAAAAGAAAGAAATGAAAAAAAAGACATTTTAAAACTTAAAACGATATATGAATAATTTTTTTTTCGAAGTCATGAATTCATACTAGTATTACAATTATTATATATTTTTATTTACTGTATGTAATGTATTGTCTGTACTATATAATGTAGTATGAACTCAAATCATACCAAGTTTTATTTGAATTCTGTTTTTGTGATGTGTAGTAAAAGTACTTCTACATGTTTTTTTCAATACATGTAGAAGTACTTATCTGTTTAATTTCTACCAATTAAAAAGTTATTTTTGTTATTTAACTACATTGCAAAAGGGCCCCGAATTCTTGTGTGCCCCAAGGCCCCAGGATATGTTAAGAGGGCCCTGGTCCTGCCTGCTTTTGTCTCACTTTTTTATTGCGCTCTAAGAAGTAATTAAGGCACATACCACATCATAATGCAGTAACATATAAGTATGAATCCCATCGAAATCTAGCGGCAATAATAAAACCAATTTATATCTGTAAATAGGCACAAATTAAACACTTAAAAGTCCTAATTCTTTGAAATGAAATGAAAATTATTTATTTGCCCATACATAACATAGTGATACATAGATGTTAGTACTATTGAAGTCCTTACGTTTAACTATATAGTTGTGCAAATATTTACACTATAAAAACATTGAACTTTAAACATTGATTACTAACTGGTACAGAAGTGCCGTGTGGGGACGGCCGTAAAGAATACACTTCGACTAATTCTTGTAGCACGAGACGGGTAGCAGCGTCCTCGTGCGAAATCATATAAAAAAACTGCGCTCGCCAACCCGCCTGCCAAGCGTGGCGAGTATCGGCAATCCCCTCCGATGATCAGTCATTGGGGGAGGCCTTTGTTCAGCAGTGGACCACCTATGGCTGAAATGATGATGATGACAGAAATTTTAATAACAGGGCACGAATGTCACAATTATAATAGTAATGGTTATATACTTTGTCATACAAAATTAAAAACGAGTTACATGTCAAAAAATTTATTAAGCTTTATTGTTTTTTGCATTCACAATTATGCTTGTTTATTATTTCAAGGAAAATAATTTTACTTTAAAAAAGTCATGGGGTCGAACTACTTACTCGTTATTATTTTTAATAATCGTATTTCACGAAAAAAATAAAACTAAAATATCCGAAAATAAAGTCAATAGAGAGACTACGAAAGCCGCGCGTTCATTCATCAGAGGACAAGGACCTTACGCAGTGCACATACGGTGCAATTTTTTCAAGAATGTGTTAAATTATCCACGCGTATGATTTTTAACAGTAGATAGGAATAATTAAATGAAAAAAAATTTTTTTTTTGTTTATTGCATAGTTTAAGTTACTGATTCTGAGCCACTCCTAAAGATTTGGCACCCCTTTGCAATGTAACCCTGTATAACTGTGTATTACTATAATAATAATATATAACTGTGTGTTCAGGTCCTACAAGAAATGGGTGTCAGTTTATTGGAGCCTGATGACAACGAGCTACCGAGTGAAGCTAGCCTGTCCAGCAGTGCTGTGAGTTGGTTTCACTGTCTGTTAGTTCCTTAAAATACTTTTTAGGGTTCCGTAACCTTAAAAGGAAAAAAAAAACGAAACCCATAAAGGTTCTTTGTCTGTCTGTCTGTCTGTCAGGACTCGCGTGTCAAGGGAATGCGTGGAGGTATCGAGTTTAAATTAAATCCATATACCCAGGTCTACACTACAGTTCCATGAAGCTGTGAAAAATCAAACTTCAAGGGTTAGAGGTCCACGACCTCCGTAGCCGAGAGGCGAGCATACCGGACTTGGTGTCGCTATCACTGAGGTTCCAGGTTCGATTCTCGGTCGGGTCAATGTAGAAAAATAACTTTTCTATTTTGTCTCGGGTGTGGGTGTTGTGGTACCGTCGTTGTTTCTGATTTCTGTAACACAAGTGCTTTGACTACTTACCACAGAATCAGAGTCCAATATATATATATATATTTGTACCTACCATGGATGTTTATAAATGTATTAAGTATGTTTATCCGATATCTAGTCGCCATAGTACAAGCTTTGCTAAGTTTGGGGCTAGATCATTGGTGTGATTGTGGAAACATTTTTATTATTATTAAATATAGGGAAAAATTAGAAAACTATACATTTGTAATTATATTTTGTAATTTCGTGTACAGAAAATAAAAATGCTGGCTCGTTTCTCGCTCAAAGGCTTAGTTTAGCCATTCAGCGTGGGAACGCTGCTAGCATTCTCGCCTCTTTGCCTCATGGACACGCTTTTATTTTTGAGTAGGTAGCTTTTAGTTTTAGGTTAGTTTATATTTGTATTATTAGAATTTTAATTGTTATATTTTTTCCTTATTCATTTTAAATTAAACTGCGAGACTCGATTCCCGAACTATTATCTATTTATCCCCCTCTTTAAATCCCCTATCATTTGCTAAATATAATCCATGGTTAAAAGTATTCTCATTTTATTCTTAGCATCAACACAAAACCCAAAGTAAAAGGAAGCGGGGCATAGAGAATGTGAACCCAAACGTTCTAACTATGGCGTCCCCGAGGAAGTTTAGCCCCAAGAGTCCTCGCGTCAAATTGTGCAGTCCCAGCCCTGGGCCTTCCAAGGTGAAAAGCCCGAAGAGTTCAGAAAAAGGTGAGAACTCGCACGATTCATGTCTTGCCAAAATACCTATCTTATTGTTGTGCCCTACAGGGTCTATAATGATCTGTTTTTACAACATTATAGTAACATAGAACATTATAGAATGCAATAAATATATTGAATATATTGAAATACGAGCGAGTTGGGAATTCCTACTTATAACGCGTTGAAAAGAGATAAAGCGCATGGGCGGAGCGACGTCGCACCCGCAGGTCGCTTGGAATTAACCAGGTTAATAAATTCAGCAACAATAACGCTCGCGAATAGGTTCCGCTCCGAGCGAATGATTAGAAAAAACCTAGTTCAAAACTTTTATGAACAGGTATTTTGAGAACTGTTCTCTAGCCCTGCCTGGAATACATTGCTCTTAGCGATAATACTGTCTAAATTTTGCATCTTTAGGGCCTAAATAAATTACTAATTTCATGTATTTTTGATCCCCTCGCCCCGTCCTTGTCACAGCCTAATGTGACGTCACATATTTTCCAGATATTGTTTATTTAAAAACAGCAGTTCCGAAATAAATTTTATTTCCATAAATTGTTTTTTAATAAATCAACATCAAATCAAAAATTTGAATAAATTATTAAAACGTTTCGTGTTTCACTACTTAGATAAGTATATTAGATTTTGAAATGTGACGTTACGAAATTTATGATCCCCCCCACCCCTTGTCACAGAATGTCACACTTCGTCGACCCCCTCCGATAGTCAAGTGACAAACACGCACAGAAGAGTTATTATTATGTATGACGAACTTTGTTTCTATCAGGTAAGGTAGAATTATAAGAAACTGCACTACCATTCCCTATCTCTATGGTTGTCATCTACCTGAAGGTTGTCTGGAAGAGATCGCTATTGTACGTCTTTCTGTAAAAATCATGAGTGATTAACTTCGTATGGTGTGCAATAAAGAGTCTCTAAGATAACCACCTCCCCTCTTCTCCCCCAGCTCGCCCACTGCAGCCCACAGATGGGCAGATCCTAGAGACGACGCTCACAGACGAATACCTAATCGATGAGGAGACTCCACTAGCTCAAGTGACCGGCATACCACATGGTTTCAACTGCGTTGAGAGAAAACAGAAGAGTTGCACTCGTGAGTATATTTATCTTCTTTATCCTGAATTTCTTAATCTTAACTAATCTTAATTCTAAGTAGTGTCTGTAGAGTTGTAAATTGACGCTCATATGCTATAAGCGTCCGTCATTTATGATAAATGCTCGGTCACATTGGACATTTATTGTCACGAAGGTCACATATTTTTTTTTAGTATAAACTAAAAAAAAAAGGATTCCTTTAAAGTAAGTCTTAAATGTTATGTATTTGACAATAAAAACATACAATAAAACATGTAATTTGATCTGGATTGAACAAAAACATAAACTTGCACGTGATGCTTTTTAGCTTGTTCGTGCAGAAAGATAAATTAATTTTAGAAATTTCATTTCGTTATAGATCATCACTACTAAAGCCTGTCTTCCTTATAATAATGCACTTATTTGTGACCAAAATTTTTATTCATAGTTTGTCAATAGAATTGAATGTGACGTTAGTGACAATAAATGTCCAAAATGTCCGGTCACATTGAGAAAATGTCCAATTTGCTCGGTCATATTGGTCAGACATTTATAACGTGACGGACACTTTACAACTTTAGTCTGACCAAATCATGTTTAATCACAGATTGAAAAATTGCGGAAAATTTCGTCGAACAAATCATATGACATTTCTACTGTATACGGTATGTGCTCCATAGAGCACCCTTTTAGTCGTGATTCAATCTAGATCTTAAATCCCCAGCTCTAGGCCAAGAAGAAGAGCTGATAATCAACAGACAGGTCAAGTGCGAGCCGCCTGGCCCAGACTCGTTCAACATACTCTCGGACGAAGTGATACTGAGCGTGTTCAGTTGGCTACCGAAGAGGACTTTAGCGCATTGCATGGTTGTTTGCAAGAGGTGAGTTATATGGGGTATTTAGAAATTTCTTCATGATGTAACAGCAGTATTCAATAATCATAAGGGGCAAGTCATTAGTGTTTTTGTTTTTTTGCCAAAAGTTTTTGATTAGTGAGAGAGTGAGACCGTCTCTAGTGTGACGTCACATATTTTGTTGGAATTGTTGAATTAAACAGTTCCGAAATTATTTTTATTTTTTATTGTTTTTATTTTAATGTGCCGTTACGAGATTTAATTTTGTACCCCTCCCACCCTTCTCACTTAATGTCACACTTCATTGAAAACCCCCACCCCCCAATGTGACTTCACGAGATTTAATATAGGACCCCTCCCACCCTTGTCACTCAATGCCGCACTTTGTCGAACACCCCCACCCCCCAATATAACGTCACGAGATTTAATTTAGGACCCGTCCAACCTTTGTCACTTAATGTCACACTTTATCGAACACCCCCAACCCCCAATGTGACGTCACGAGATTTAATTTAGGACCCCTCCCACCCTTGTTACTCAATGTCACACTATATCGAACACCCCCACCCCCCAATGTGACGTCACGACGATTTAATTTATGACCCGTCCAACCCTTGTCACTCAATGTTACACTTCGTCGAAAACCCCACCCCCCAATGTGACGTCACGAGATTTAATTTAAGACCCCTCCCACCCTTGGCACTCAATGTCACACCTCGTCGAACACCCCTATCCCCCAATGTGACGTCATGAGATTTAATTTAGGGATTTTTTCTTTCTTTTGTCAAGTATATTATCAAAAGTATTGGACACGTATTTTTTCATTTTTCACATACTTAAAGAAATTCGCCAACATTACTATGTCCTCTGTAGCTCAGTTGGATGAGCAGTACCCCAGATAGCGAAAGAACGTGGGTTCGAATCCCACGAGTGGCAGTGAAATTTTGTTTTAAGTAATAATATTTCTCTCAATGAATTGGTTTATTTCCAGATGGCATAGAGTAGCGTGCGACGAGACACTATGGCAGCGGCTAGATCTAGGCAACAAGACGCTAAATAAGGACGCCCTAGGCAAAATACTAGATAGGAAACCTGTTATAGTCCGGCTGGCTAGTTCAGAGGTGAGTTTTTGGTTATCTATATACAGGGTTATTTTGAAAACATTAACAACCCCCTAGGGGTCGCTACTGGTGCTCAAATACAAAAACTTTTTTATGGGACCAACTTCGTAATAAAAAAATAAAAAATATTCGCTTCTTCATACAAACTGATGTCAGCTGTAGGGGGATGTGAAATGTTTATGTTTTAAGGCGAATGAAATCGCGGGCAATGGCTAGTAATTAAATAAATATTGCCCAACATCACATACATTGCTCTGATCCTATGGTAAGTAGCTAAAGCACTTGTGTTACAGAAATCGGAAACAACGACGGTAAAAACACCCAGACTCGAGACAATCTACAGGGTGGCCAGAAAAGTGACGTCTAAAAATTTTTTTTGGTGCCTCGTGTTGAGAGGTATCTGAATCACCCCTATGTATGTTCTACGATTTTTCGTAGTTTTCGAGTTACGATTTTTTTTAAATAGCCTATGAAGCCTATGAAGTACTACTTTTTTATTATTATTGTGAAAGCTTAGAGTCTAGCGCATTCTCTGAAGCTACTTAGAAACTAAGAAATAATCAGTTTAGATTTTTTAAATTTAAATAACTACCTTAACATAAATTCTCAACTTTAGATCAATTTTGTAGTAATTTCCATTAAAGTTATGAGGCTGTTTATTTTATGCATAAATGCACCGTTCATAGAGATTTAGTTGCAAGAATTTTTTTTCTAAGAAAACTACTTTTTTTTAGCAAAAATTTATTAAAAAATCGTAACTCGTAAACTCGTAAAAATCGTAGAACATACATAGATGTAATTCAGATACCTCTTAACACGAGGCACCAAAAAAAAATTTTGGACTTCACTTTTCTGGCCACCCTATAGAAAATATATTTTTCTACATTGACCGACCGGGAATCGAACCCGGGACCTCAGAGTCCAAGAGTCAGAGATACCAAGTCCGGTATGCTCGCTTTTTGGCTACGGAGGTCGTTATTTTGTATTATTTATTACCCGTTCTTAATAATCTTCCTAATTTAATATCTAGTTAGACTATAAGCCGCTCTCTACATTTGCGATGTAAATAAGTTGTAAGTCCTTTTGCATATTTACCTACCACCAATGTACATCACTTAGTAGGTAAATAAAGATATGAACAGTCTTTAACTTATTGAGGGCAGGGCCATCTTTAACCTATTGGGGGCCCTGGGCATATAGGGTAATGGGGCCCCTTATGACTGATAGGATACTATTGAAGCAGGAACCGGGGGGGGGGGGGCATATATCACGGGGCCAGACTGCCTAGTGGGAAAGACGGCCCTGATTGGGGGCCCTAGACACATTAGGATAATGGGGCCCCTACGACTTTATCAGAGGACATTTTGTTAATGAAAAAAAGAGGATCGTTCAAGGCAGCCCCCGAAATTTCCTAGGATTTTTTTAAAAAAGCGACTGGTTTAATGTGCATTGCGTTGTCTTTATTTTTAAACTTCATGTATTTATTGTTATTGAACATCGGTTATCGGTTGGTGATCTAGCAAGAACTAGGGGCCCCCACCGATTGCGGGGCCCGGGAAAGTGATTGCGGGGCCCTGGGAAAGTGATTGCAAGGCCCTGTGAGGGTGATTGTGGGACCCTGGGAGATTGATTGCGGGGCCCTGGGAAAGTGATTGCGAGGCCCTGGGAGAGTGATTGCGGGGCCCTGGGAGAGTAATTGCGGGGCCCTGGGAAAGTGATTGCGGGACCCTGAGAAGGTGCTCAATAGGAGAGGGGCCCGAATATGTACTTGAAATCTCTAAAATTTACCATTTTTTCTAGATAGGCGAATGGCACCCCACCACCCCCCCTTCGCAGTCCCGCGTGCAGTACTTAGACCTCAGCATCTGCACCATAGACATTACTAGTCTGAATTGCTTGCTAGAACGATGCTCTGGGCTGAAGAAACTCAGTCTAGAAAGCGTTTTACTGGACGACAGGACTTGTAAATTTATTGGTAAGTAAGTAGTATTTTATTTGGCACCAAAAACAATCTAAAATTACAAAATACAGGAATTGTCTGTGCCAAAAAAGACACTGGTATTCTGCCTTAGGGAGCCTTGGACACCGCATCATCTAATAATATAAAATTAAACAACTACTACTACTACTACAACTACTACATCTAATAATATAAAATTAATAAGTTAGCTAGTATCTTGCATGTGTGCTTGTGATGACCAGTGATCGGAGTAGGTAGATTGATTTGATGTACTTTGGTAGTGCTAGCATAATATGGATATGCCTTTTTTAAAAAACTATTACAAAGAAATTCCGAAATCCGGGAGGCATGTCCATATTAACATCAATGTTTGAGATCATCATCATCATCATCATTTCAGCCATAGGACGTCCACTGCTGAACATACGCCCCCCCCTCATTGACTTCCAGATTGGCCGGTTGGAAGCGGCCTGCATCCAGCGTCTTCCTGCGACCTTTACCAGGTCGTCTGACCACCTTGTGAGTGGACGTCCTACGCTGCGCTTGCCGGTACGCGGCCTCCATTCTAGAACCTTTCTGCCCCATCGGCCATCAGTTCTACGTGCTATGTATATGTTTGAGATCATTGACCCCAAATCAATCTACCTGTTCCGATCACTGGTGATAACATAACTGCTATGCTAATAAACCCGTGTTGATTGAAGACCTAGTTCTTGGACGTCACCTACACTATAAAGATCCCATCAGAGATGTTTGTTTTACCAAAAAATTAATATTCAATTATAAAATTATTATTATTTGTTTCAGGTAATTGTAGCAATCTAGAAACATTAAATTTGACAATGGCACAAGGGATAACGGAGAAAGGATTGACTTCAGTACTAGAAGGGTGCACGAGGTAAAAAATATAAATGAGATGTATGGATGTTTGTTGCTCTTTCACGCAAAAACTACTGAACAGATAATATAAATAAAATTATAAATATTGGACAATACCACATACATTGCTCTGATCCTATGATAAGTAGCTGAAGCACTTGTGTTACAGAAATCAGAAACAACGACGGTACCACAACACCTAGACCCTAGTCAATATAGAAAAGTTATTTTTCTACATTGACCGACCGGGAATCGAACCCGGGACCTCAGAGATAGCGACACCAAGTCCGGTATGCACGCCTCTCGGCTCGGAGGTCGTCAAAATTTTGATAAAATTTGGCATACAGATAGCACATGAATACTTTTATCTGTCTAAGGTCAATGCAGATGTAGTCGCGGGCATAAGTTAGTATTATAAATGCGAAAGTAAGTCTGTCTGTTACGTTTCCACGTCTAATCCGCTTGATTTTTTAAGAATTTTAGTA
Source organism: Anania hortulata (assembly GCA_963576865.1). Classification (NCBI taxonomy): domain Eukaryota; kingdom Metazoa; phylum Arthropoda; class Insecta; order Lepidoptera; family Crambidae; genus Anania; species Anania hortulata. The sequence continues at coordinate 1,738,240 of OY756417.1, read as the reverse complement.
TAGAGATTGATTGTCCTAGGAAAAGGACATAGACTACTTTTTGTCGTGAAAGCTAATCTTGAATGAAATTTCGTACGAGAAAGCCTTGAACCCTAGGGAAGGACACGAGCTACTATTTTTCAATTCCCTCCTAAGGGAATAAAATTTGTTTTTTGTTTTAACAATGTATTATTTTCAGCCTCCAATCCCTAAACATATCATGGTGCAATTTAACTGAAGGAGCGTTAGAAGTATTAGTCACTATGCTGCCGCAGAAACTGCAGAGGTTAAACGTGGGCGGCGCTAGGATTATGACAAATGATAGTGAGTATCTAGAGGTTAATTGATGATTTCTTACTTAAACTAATAAGCCTGTGTTTTATAAACAGGTGTATTTTGTATAACCTAATGTACTACATAAAGTACATACTGAGAATATGCTTCGGAACGAGACAAAAAGTTTTAGATTTCTGTGATTTTAGAGGTGATGCCAGTGGATATTTCTTTAATAACTAATAATAATAAATTGTTTCCACAATCACACCAATTATTTAGCCTCAAACTAAGCAAAGCTTGTACTATGGCGACTAGATAACGGCTAAACATATTTAATACTTTTACAAACATCACTTAAGCACAAATCCGTGTGCTCATCACGCAAACATTTGCCCCTTGCGGGATTAGAACCCGCAACCACTGGCTTTGTAGTCCGTAGCGCGAACCACTATACCAGACGGTCGTCGTAGTCAATTTTGTATAGTTAAAAATATATATTTGATATTTTTAGTCTTTTTTTTTGTTAAAACATATCATAAAGAAAATACCTTAAGATGTTTTTGTAATAAATTAGTACAGTAAACAGCAGGTCGACCTACTCACAAAGTTCAAAGTTATTGAACAGATTTTCATCGACACATAAAGTTCAATATGAAGATTGACGACCTCCGTAGCCAAGAGGCGAGCATACCGGACTTGGTTTCGCTATCTCTGAGGTTGAGGGTTCGAGTAGAAAAACAACTTTTCTATATTGTCTCGGGTCTGGGTGTTGTGGTGCCGTCGTTGTTTCTGATTTCTGTAACACAAGTGCTTAAGTTACTTATCATAGGATCAGAGCAATGTATGTGATGTTGTTCAATATTTATTTATTATTTATAATATCAATTGAGAAAATTTAACTTTTGTGTCAGGTTGCCGAGCTGTTGTCACATTGGGTTTTATAATACTGATTTATTCAGTATATGGCTGTGGCTCACCAGAAATGTAACTTCGTTATACTTTGTGTGGTCCAAGTTTTAGATAAAGAAAATTAGTTCTATGAGGATTTGTATTATAACGAAAGATTCATTTTTTCGTTTGTCTAATATTACATTTTTGAAATAATTTTGTAAAATGTTTAAAATTTCGACTATAAATAAAAAAAAGCGGTTTTATAAGTTTCCCGTATTTTAGTTTCATACAAATGTGAACTGTCTCCTCCCCATTTTTTGAGACATTTTTATGTTTTTTATTATGTATTCAAGTATTTATTGCAATCTTTTTAGTAATGTTTTAAAGATTAAGAAATAAACTTATTATTTCAATCGAAAACAGAATGAATTAAATTATAATTAATTAATTACAGTGGTTTAAAAAATCGGTTTCGTTTGGTTTCACGTGTGTTACGGAGAAGAAAAATTCATGTAGTTTTTTCATTTGAAGTAGTAGCAACACATGATATGATTTTTTTGTGATGGCAACCTATCATTTAAAAATAAAAAACGTCATTGTCGTGACAGCCCTTTTTTGGTTTGTTGATAAACGCGAAACTTTGTGTGTGCTTCTGCTTGGTAATTTGGTTTTCTATAAGTTCCGCAAGCGATTTTTCAAGGTAAGTTACTAAATTGTTGTTTTTAAAATATGGTCCATTGAAGTAGACTTAAATACCGTAAAACAGAAATTACTTTTCGCAGATTTGCATTGCATTTGAAAATACTATACAAGTTTTAGACTTAGTTCCTCACGTGTGTTCGTTCACGTGTGTTGCGTGTGTTACGAAGTTGTGTGACGTAACACACGTGAAAGATGTAAAGACACGTTTATATTGATACTACAATCATGGTATAATTATTTATGACCTATTGAATTAATTTACTTTCTAGTACTAGTACTTTTGTAAAAAAACCTCGCTGAGAATAAAGTAACAGAGTAGAATAAGAGAATCATTCGGTAACCGAATTTATATTGGTAAAACAGTATTGAAATAAACCGGTTTATATTGTAAACTAGTCTTTATATTATTTCCAGTGTGTTACATATTTCCAGTGTGTTATAGTGTGTTACGGAATCACGTGTGTTATGGTACATTTCTGGTGAGCCCCTATCATATAGGCCCTCTTCCGGGCCCTTATTATACACGTCACAAAATATAGATTTGCTCTATCTTAAAAGTTTTAAGTTTTAGATACTCGTAAATAAATAAATAAAACTTCAACAATCAAAACCACAAAAAGCTTTAAGTACAAGTTTATCTTTTTGTACTTCACATAGTACATTAGACAGTTATTTTTGATGTTCAATTGAAATATCAAGTCTGAACTTCTACTATTAGTTTGTACTTTATGAAGTACACTGGGACTTACTATGATAAATCCTCTCCGTGAGATTGTTCTACCAATAGGGAATAAGCTTTTTTTTTATTTGGTCTTAAAATAAATAGTACTTAATATTAATTAATAAAACAAAGAATTTTCGAAACCCATTAAAGTCGCGTGCTAGACAAGGAGATCCGACATGTCCCGTGACGTCACAGTACACGTCCGCCATAATTTTTTCATTGTAAAAGTTTTTTAGAAAGAGACAGGTATATCTCAATTTCTAATTACTGTATTGCAGTTATTCTTTACCTAAAATCAATTTTGTTTTCAGAATTAGCTCTATAATTTCATTTAAATATAATATAAACAGTATTTTTAACCTTTTGTATCACAGATGACATTAAGTGCTTGTCGAATTTTAATTGTGTCATTCATAATAAGGTTTAGTTTAGGAAAAAGAAGAAATGCCCATATAAGATGTATACATACTTGTTTTGGTATCCAAGTGATGAAGTGATTAATGAACTTAGTTTGTAGAATAAAATGACGCTGCAGTTGGCGTGATAAAATGTGAGGAGTACTATCTTCGATTTGAAAAAGTGATTGTCAAAGTGCGTTATATTAGGTGGCGCCACAGTAGCAACAGGGTAAACTGTTTAAATGTTTTTTAAACATGGCTTTATCGTCCATATTCGAAAGTCACTAAAATATTTAAAAACTCGGCACTCCATACTCGGCATACTTCAATCTATCACAATTGCTACATTCATACCATACCCTTTGCCTACGCTAGCGCCATTTTAGAGGGTTTTGGAACTGCTATTGTTCCAACATTACCAAATAAGGACATGAATTTGCCCAAAGCAATGCACCGTGACGTCGGCGGCTAGGATTGGTCCACGTATCGCAAGATCGGAGGGGGCTCATAGAAGAAGCGACGTTTTGAAAATTTGAACCCGCCATTAATTAACTAGCTAACAGAGTGTCGAAACTGATTTGTACCTTTTACTTAAACTAATAAATATTATCTAAAGTTAAAATCATCGCAGAGTTATTTCTACTACGCCTCATCGAAACATATGGACCTTCGACGCCAAATTTGATGAAAAAACCATACCAGACTGACTATTGAAGCGAAGCGCAAGATCGTTTAAGAAACCGCTAAAAACTACCCTGGTGAGGTTGAGGTAGCGGCTTATGCAGTTTGGAAGTCAATGAGAAGTGGAAAAAGGCTCATAGATCCGCAAAGTTGTGAGAAACGTCGGTCCCATACCTGAAAACGCGCATAGGTACGTCCAGCCATCCTGCCTATTCCTGCTTCATCTCCATTCCCATTGTGTAATATTTGCTGTTCTGCTAATTTCAGTGTTAACTACAAGTGCAAATTACTTCTTGTCGTGCCCTACTACGTGCCTTTCGCTATAGCAAGTATTCATCATTTAACTGTAAGTACTTAACTCCATTTTCACTACACTCCGCCGAAATGAGTTTAGATATCCAATCCCGTGATAAATCTCCTTATAGATCTAGTGATGATAGCTTATTTAAAGAGTTGGTTAAAAAGCGCGGTATAGTTAAGGGTAGGTTAACTAGGTTTGCAAATCATTTATCGTCACTCAAAGGTGAAACTATGTCTAGTAAAAATTGTATAGATCTTAAATTGCGCATTCAAGGAGCTAATAACTTGTTTTCAGAGTTTAACGAAATTCAAAATAAATTAGAGGAAATAGCCACCGACACTGAAGAACAGTTATCACAAAGAGATTTATTCGAGGATAGTTTCTATAGTACAATGTCGCAAGCCGAATATCTTTTAAATTCGAATCAGATCGCTGACAATTCCGAGGGTGGTAGCAGTCACAAGCATAAATCGATAAAATTGCCTACTATTTCTATGCCCACCTTCAATGGCTCATGTGAGCAATGGCTCGAGTTTAGGGATACTTTCCTATCATTAGTGCACAATTCTAACGACCTAAGCAATATAGAAAAGTTTCATTACCTTAAGTCATCGCTAAAGGAAAGTGCGGAATTAGTGATCAATTCAGTAGAATTCTCCAGTGATAATTATTCTGTTGCTTGGGAATTGCTTCTCAACCGCTACAATAATAGCAGATTATTAGTACACAATCACGTCAAATCCTTATTTACTATGCAGGCTATAAATAAAGAGTCACCTGTTTTAATTAGAAAACTAATAGATACCGTGCTAAAGAATTTGCGTTCCTTGAAAATTCTTGGTGAACCTACTGAGTCGTGGGATACGTTAGTCATCTATATAGTAGTTTCAAAATTAGACCCGACTACAGAACGCGAATGGGAACAATGTAAGGGAATGTTAATATCTAATTCTAATGAATCTAAAAAACAACTCAAGATTGACGACTTAATAGGGTTTCTTAAGGATCGCGCCGATTTGTTGGAAACATTGCAAGTATCACACAGCAAAACTAATCCCGATACTAAGAAAAATTATTCGCAAAATCAGTCTAAGATTCACTGCAATGCCGCCACAAATAATCCAACAGAACGTCACTCACGCGATTTTGTGAAGAGAACCTGTTTATTGTGTAACGCAAGTCACCCACTTTATTCTTGTCAAAAATTCATTGATAGTAATTTGGAATCTAAACTTAAATTAATTAACGACAAAAGGCTATGCATGAACTGTTTACGTTCTGGTCACACTATAGATAGTTGTAGGTTTGGGCCATGTCGAATGTGTAACAAAAAACATAACTCGTTAGTTCATCCCGGTAGCCCTAATGTTGTTTCGAGTAATAGCTCCGCCGCCTTCCCTGTGTCGCACGGTACTAGTGGGCAGCTGCCTGCACCGCTCGTTGCGCCCGAGATGCAGCCCGCTCCCACCACATCACACTTGTCGTGCGCGTTACTCATGCAAATTCCTAAGATTCAAGCAAATAAGGCACATTTAAGCTCGCAATGCACACAATCTACAGTTTTGTTATCGACCGCCTTGGTTATGATAGCCGATCATCGCAATAATTATCACCCGGCCCGCGCGCTTCTAGACAGCGGCAGCCAGCGATGTTTCATTACTAAATCTTTATGTAATTTACTTCAAACGCCAGTTTTACAGTCCACTCACGAGATACGCGGTGTAGGTAATTCGGTTACAAGCTCGACGCAAACGTGTAGTGTCGAGATTAAATCGCGCACAGAATCCTTCGTTGCGCATTTGGAATGTTTCGTTTTGCCTACAATTACGTCATCGATACCCGCAATAGCAATTGTTCCCGCGCAACTGAATATTCCTGAAAATATTCAATTAGCAGATCCGCAATTTTATCAAACTCAAAGTATTGACATTCTTATAGGCGCGGATATATTTTGGGATTTGATAAAGAATAATAAATTTAAGTTAGCCAATGGGCCATTCTTGTTAGATACAAAATTGGGATGGATTGTTTCCGGACCTATTTGTTCTATTCCGCGTAATGATAGGTACATTCAATGTAACTTTTCGCATTCAATTGAGTCTCAACTAAGACAGTTTTGGGAACTCGAAGAAATTCCTCGGGAATGTAGGGACACGCGCACCAAGGAAGAACGTGCATGCGAGGAACATTTCATCAAAACTACTACGCGCAATATCGATGGAAGGTTCTGTGTACGTATACCCTTTAAAAAAAGCCCTGATTCCCTAGGTGAAAGTTATACGCAGGCTGAACGTAGGTTTTTGGCCCTTGAAAAGCGATTGCAGCGGAATGATAGTTATAGGCAACTTTATAGTGACTTCATTCATGAGTACATACGTTTGGGTCATATGAGTCGCGTTGAGCGTTATGGGTCATCCCATTATTTTCTGCCTCATCATGGCGTTTTGCGCGAACAGAGCAGCACAACCAAATTGCGAGTCGTCTTCGATGCCAGTGCTGCGTCAAGTAATAATGTGTCGCTAAATGAATTACAAATGATAGGCCCAGCAATACAGGGTGATCTCTTTCCTATATTATTGCGATTTAGATGTCACAAATATACCGCTTGCGCAGACGTTGAAAAAATGTACCGGCAATGTTTAGTTCATGAGGATCAGCGTGACTTTCAATTAATTTTATGGCGTGACGATCCTTCTGAACCCTTGGGTGTCTATCGTCTTAATACAGTCACTTACGGGACAGCTTCAGCGCCATTTCTGAGTTGTAGATGCCTTAAACAACTTGCAATCGAAAGTACTGATCCTGACGTCATAAGGGTAATAAGCCAGGATTTTTACGTTGATGACATGATTACAGGTAGTGACAGTAAGGAAGAGTTATTGAAAATTTGTTCCACAGTAGAAAGAGTCCTAAATTCAGGCTGTTTTCCTCTTCGCAAGTGGATGTTAAATTTTGATGTCAATGATCCAGTAATTGATCAGTCTGATTTATTCAAGCCCTTATCTTTAGTCAACAATACAAGTTCCAAAACTTTAGGTTTGGGTTGGAATCACTTTAGTGACGAATTTTATTTTAGCACGCAATTTAGTAAAGATGATGAAATTATTACAAAACGTTATATGATGTCAAACATTTCACAAATCTTTGATCCTCTGGGATTATTAAGTCCATTTATAATGATTGCAAAAATATTATTGCAGAAACTATGGCTGCTAAAAATAGGTTGGGATGACAGGGTTCCAATAGAGGTCGAAAAAACATGGGAACGGTTTTCATCTTCTGTGCTTAGTTTAAATGAAATCCGCGTACCACGTCATGTCATAGGTGCTGGTCCGGTGCGTCGGGAATTACACATTTTTTGCGATGCCTCGGAGTGCGCGTACGGTACATGCATATACATACGTACTATCAATTATGATTCTGTAACAGTCAGGTTGTATTGTTCGAAGGGAAAGGTTGCGCCGTTAAAACCAGTCAGTATCCCAAGATTGGAGTTGTGTGGGGCTTTATTGGGTGCCAGGCTATATAATGCAATTCGCGAATCGCTCAATTTTCAATTTGATAATATTATTTTTTGGTCTGATTCAACGATTGTACTGGGTTGGCTGCGTATGGCTCCTAATTTGTTGAAAACTTTCGTGCAAAACCGAGTAGCTGAAATTCATGAAATCACAAAGGACTTACCTTGGTGCCATGTAAGCGGAAAGAGCAATCCAGCTGACTTAGTGTCACGAGGGGTCAAGTTAGAGGACCTTAAGATTTCCACTTTATGGTGGGAAGGGCCTACATTCCTTCGCGACCTTAAGTTCGATTGCAATAGCTCGATTTTTGAACAGCCACATACACAGTTAGAGTTACCAGAAATAAAGCCATTTCAGCCTATCCACTTATTAGTGACCACATCAGAAGTATCATTGTTTCCTTTTGAAAGATTCTCTCAATATAATCGTTTGAAACGAACTTGCGCATATGTATTACGTTTTATTAATAATATACGACACAAAGATAATGATCGACGTGGAGTTCTTACTATTGACGAACTTAGAGAGGCGGAAATGATGCTGGTGAGATTGTCTCAACAAGAGTCTTTCTCGAAGGAATATAATATATTATTAAATAATAGTCACTTAAAAAATACACACGATTTAAGTAAATTTAATTTATTTATGGATAGCGAGAATATATTACGAGTAGGCGGTAGAATAAAAAATTCACCGAATTTTTCTTTTGATAAAAAGCACCCAATGTTGTTATCTTCAAAGCACTGGTTTTCTTTGTTGTTATTTCGTTCCGAGCACAAGCGCCTACAACATGCTGGTCCGCAAACGCTTTTGTACAACACACGAGAAGTATACTGGATAGTTGGAGGTAGGAATCTTGCTAAACATACTGTACATAAATGCGTTATTTGTACGCGTTTGAGAGGCAAGACTTTATCTCCCATAATGAGCGATTTACCTGAACAGAGAATTACTCCAAGCTTTCCATTTTTACGTTGCGGTGTAGACTACGCTGGGCCGGTGCTCATCCTGAACCGCAAAGGAAGGGGCTCAAAACTTATAAAAGCGTATATTTGTTTGTTTGTTTGCTTTGTGACTCGCGCAATTCACTTGGAACTTGTCAGTGACCTATCCGCGGATGCCTATCTTCTAGCGTTAAAAAGGTTTATCGCACGGCGAGGCAAACCTGCTGAAATTGTCTCTGATAATGGTAGAAATTTTGTAGGACTTGCTAATGAATTTTCAAAATTTTTAACTAACTGTTCTAAAGATATTATTGAATACGCTACAAATGAAAACATCAAATTCCGGTTTATAGTTCCTTACACGCCTCATTTCGGAGGACTTTGGGAGGCTGGAGTTAAGTCCTTCAAACACCACATGTTACGAGTAGTTGGAAATGCACACTTGACTTTTGAAGAGTTCAGCACTGTATTAACACAGATTGAGTCTATCCTGAACTCCCGTCCTCTTAATCCCATGTCCACTGATCCGAACGATTTCCAACCCCTGAGTCCTGCTCATTTTCTGGTTGGTCGTCTCCTAACAGCGCCTGCGACTGAACAGCTGACTGATGTCCCTGTCCACCGACTAACGCGCTACCAGCGAATCGAACAAATAAGATAACATTTTTGGACCAGGTGGAGCAAGGAGTACGTCTCGGAACTACAAACTAGAACTAAATGGAAGGAGCACAAGGCTGATCTTCAGACTGGCACGATGGTCGTTATCAAAGAAGACAACACGCCGCCTTTAAAATGGAGTCTAGGGCGCATTATTTCCACGCGACCAGGAAAGGATGGGATTTCCAGAGTAGCTGACATACAAACCGCCTCTGGAGTTATCAGACGCGCGTTTCCTCGAATCTGCCCTTTATTCTGATAACCATGAAGACAACAGTTGGACGCTGGTGCTTCCAAGGCCGGGGGCATGTTCCAACATTACCAAATAAGGACATGAATTTGCCCAAAGCAATGCACCGTGACGTCGGCGGCTAGGATTGGTCCACGTATCGCAAGATCGGAGGGGGCTCATAGAAGAAGCGACGTTTTGAAAATTTGAACCCGCCATTAATTAACTAGCTAACAGAGTGTCGAAACTGATTTGTACCTTTTACTTAAACTAATAAATATTATCTAAAGTTAAAATCATCGCAGAGTTATTTCTACTACGCCTCATCGAAACAGCTATTGACTACTTTAGTTGGACACTTTATCAACTTTGAGCCCGTAAGAGATAGTACTCCTTAACTCTACCCTCCATAGTGTTAACTAACTAAATGGGGAATCCCACTGCTCATTTAGCCCGATAGGTGTCGCGTTGTGTTCGGTCCTCCCCTAGTGCTTATTTGATCACTGATTCAGTGGTTCTGTCACTGATCAAATATATATATATTTTTTTATAAATATTGGACAACATCGCAACATTGTTCTGATCCTATGGTAGGTAAATAAAATGAAATGAAATGAATATATTTGCTTAAAACATGGTTTACAATGGTTTTACAATGTATTGATAGGGCCTCATGTTTTACCATATGTGGCATGCAAATCTTAGAATAATGTAACATCATTTAGTATACTTCAAATTTTAGTTAAATCACAATGTCAAAAATATTTAATTAAAGAAATGGAGTCAATTCACTCAAGTGGAATGTCAAAATTTATCAAATTCAAATTGCAAGCAGTCAGTAATAAAATTATGTCTTGTAATGATTTTTATTGAAAATGTCACAAATTTTATAGAAATTCTTCTCTCTGAGTCATTGCATGAGTCTGCGTTTAAATAAAACATTAGGCAATTCCTTTAGGTCACTTGGAATTGCATTAAAAATCTTAATACACATAGCATTGTCTTTGATAGTAAGCTAATCTTGGAATATTATAATAAACTAATCGATTTGGATCTCTTAGATTTAGATTATGTATGTGCATCTGGTTTTGAAAGAGGTGCAAGTTATTTTTGACAAAAGTAGCTACCTCTAGTATGTACATGTACACGGTAAAGTATGTACATGTACACGGTAAAGGCAATATTTGTAACTGTTGGAATACTGGCTTGCAAGAATCACGAGGGACAACCCACAGATCGCCCTTAAGCATTTTTTTTGTGTCTTAAAGAGTATAATCAGTTTTATATGGGATAACCATGGAAATGTCATCTGCAAAAAGTACGCATTTATGGTTGGTCACTTCAGGAAGGTCATCAATATAACGCAAAAACAATAATGGACCAAGAATACTTCCTTGTGGAACGCCACAAGCATTAATCAAAATTTTCGATTTACTGTAGACGATTGTCGCTTTTATGTATATTCTGGCAATTTCAACAGTTTGTCTTCTATTTTTTAAATAAGATGTCAGCCATTCAAGTGTTAAGCCTCTGATCCCCAAATTTTCTAACTTACGAAGCAGTAGGTCATGACAAACAAAATCAAATGCTCGAGTCATGTCGAAAAAAACTGTCGTTGTTGGGATTCCAGCATTAATATTTTCATTAATTTCACATACCAGATGAAACATCGCTAATGTTGTCGATTTGTTCGGTTGAAAATGAAACTGCTCCTCTTTAATTATGGCATGTTTAGTGATGAACCCTAGAAGTCTAATTTTAATATATTTTTCGAAATTTTTTGATAAGACTGGAACCAAGGTTATGGGTCTATAGTTTTCTAGCGATGATTTTGCACCTAAAGCACTTGTGTTACAGAAATCAGAAATAATAACGGTATCACAACACTCAGACCCGAGACAATATAGAAAAGTTATTTTTCTACATTGACCGACCGGAAATCGAACCCGGGACCTCAGATATAGCGACACCAAGTCCGGTATACTCGCTTCCTGGCTACGGGGGTCGTCAAACTGTTATAGGTTCTGATAAGTTGTCAAAGTTGCGTCAAAAAAATAACGATAATAAGTAATGTCAAAACAAGTTTTTATCATAATCAAAAAGAAGAATAATAAACACAATAATTCTATCTCTGTTGAAAACGGTGCCTCTAGAGTCTGGGTATTGTTAAACTCATTAGTAAATACATTCTGTGTTTATTAAACAAGCACGAAAAAATCACTTTTTGACATTAATGTGGACATTGGTTGAAAATACTACTTACTTACTTACTTACATGACCCTAACGCAGTGGTTACTCGATCAGTGACAAGGCCAAACACGGTGGCGCCATCTGAGATTTGTTTTGCCCTTGCTCCCCCATTGACAGAGTATTGGATTATTTAAGTGGAGACCGCGACTTGCGAGCGTAGCGTTACAAGTTAGAACGATGATAAGCAACGAATATATTGTACCGTCATCATTTATAGTCCTCGAATGTATGCCTAGCCTATACACAGGATGGCCAGAAAAGTGACGTTTAAAAATTTATTGAGGTGCCTCGTGTTGTGGGGTATCTGAATCACTGTGCATGTTCTACGATTTTTCGTAGTTTTCGAGTTACAATTTTTTTTGGGAATTTTTGATCCATTTGAAAATTTTCTATAAAAAAAGTAAAAGGTTTCTTCTAATTTTTTTTATTGCAGCTAACTCTCGTGTGAACTGTACATTTATGCATAAAACAGCGTCATAACTTAAATGGAAGTTACTACAAAATTGACCTAAAGTTGAGAATTTATGTTAATTGAGTTATCATTTTTTCAACTTAAAATAAAAAATCTGAACTGATAATTTTTTTTAGTTTCTAAGTAGCTTCAGAGAATGCGCTAGACTCTAAGCTTTCATAATAATAATAATAATAAAAAGTAGTACTTCATAGGCTATTTAAAAAAATATCGTAACTCGAAAAATCGTAGAACATACATAGGGGTGATTTAGATACCTCTCAACACGAGGCCAGCCTGTGTATGCCACTGCAGGGCACAGGCCTCACCTCAACTGTGAGGTGGTGTGTCCCATACTCCACCACGCGCGGGCGCAGTGCAGTGAAGGGGTGTTGTAAGGCTTGACTAAACCTTACTGACAGATGTAATCAAGCCGCCCTAAGGCCTCTGACTAGGCTTCACGACTAGTATCAAGCGATATTACCCGGGACTAACTTTTAACGTGCCTTCCGAAGCACGGAGATGCTTGTGATAAATGTCACTAAGTATGGTCGGAAGCGGAAATAGACGACCGTCTGGTGAAGTAGTTTGTGCTCCGGACTACAAAGCCAGCGGTTGCGGGTTCGGACCCCGCAAGGAGTGTTTGTGTGAGCACGAGCATTTGTACCTAAGTCGTGGACGTTTATAAATGTATTTAAGTATGTTTATCCGTTATCTAGTCGCCATAGTACAAGCTTTGGTTAGTTTGGGGCTAGATAATTGGTGTGATTATATAAACAATTTATTTATTAATTTAATGGTCACCCATCCACTCACAACGCGGGTGGCTTAACACATTGATTGCCAAAACGCAGTCACAATAGCAAAACAATACCGTCTGACTCCGCGTGGAGATTTCGGCAATGAACCTATTAACTTTGGCAACCACTACCAAACCGTTGCCGCCACTGAGCCACAAGCACCTCTTGATACCACCTCAGTGCTTGATATCATCATTATTTCAGCAATAGGACGTCCACTGCTGAACATAGGCCTTCCCCGATGACCAGGGCCGTCTTATCATATCCCGGGGCCCTGGGGCATATGAATTCGGGGCCCTTTTGCATTGTAAAAATAAACAACAAGAAATAATTTTAATCCTCTAATTTTCTATATGTTTAATCGTGAACTGATATCATATAAATTCTTCTAGATGTTAATAAATAATCAAAACTTAATCTATACTTATAATAAAACTGTAGCAGGCCCAGTTCTGTACAGGAAAGATATAAGTTTTTTTTTCTTGTAAGTGGGCACGGGCCCCGTGTGCCCTTATAGTAAAGACGGAACTGCCAATGACTCATTGAGGTGATTGTCAATACACGCTTGGCAGGCGGGTTAGCAAACGTATTTTTTAAAGATTTCGCACGCAGACGTTGCTCCCCGTCTCGTGCTGCAGGAATTAGTCGCCTCTTACGACACGCCTGCGGGCGGTAGAGAAGTGTATTCTTTACGGTCGTCCCCACACGGAACAATAGTGCTTGATAAGTAAGACTCGACTGTGTGTCCAGAAATCAGAAGTATTTATTTGCTTTTAAAATGGTTTTACAAATGATATGTCCACATGTTTGACTTAATTAGTCATGCAAATCTAAAACGTTGATATAGATAGAGATACTCTTTATTGTACACCATACATAGAAGTTACAATTGGGATGTTGACACCATTATAATAAATAAATAAATAAATTGTTTCCACAATCACACCAATTAGCTAGCCCCAAACTAAGCAAAGCTTGTACTATGGCGACTAGATACGGGTAAACATACTTAAATATTTTTATAAACATCCATGACTTAGGTACAAATGCTCGTGTTCATCACACAAACATTTGCCCCTTGCGGGATTCGAACCCGCAACCGCTGGCTTTGTAGTCCGGAGCGCGGACCACTACACCAGACGGTCGTCAACGTCACCATTCATAAATAATTCCGAGACACTATAATAATAAAAGATAGTTGTGTTTACAGAAAGATGCACAATTTAGGCAGTCTTATCGCTAGAAGCTTGTCGATAAAATATGTAATGAACAGATAAAAAAAAACGTATCTACGATTATGAATATATTCAGGATATTTATAATGCACATCGCAGCATTCGTACACCACACACACACACACACACACACACACACACACACACACACACACACACACTTAATGTTTTATCACAAATTTCATGTAATTACTTGAGTTTTAAATTAACGGTCATATGCTATAAGCGTCCGTCATTTATGATAAATACCTCACATATATATTTTTTTAGTATAAATTAAAAATAAGAAGAATTCCACTATAGTAAGTCTTAAATATTTTGTCTTAAGTATTTGACAATAAAAACATACAATAAAACATGTAATTAGATCTGGATCGAACACAAAAAAAAACTCGCGCGTAACGATACGACACTTTTTAGCTTGTTCGTGCAAAAAGATTTTAGAAATTTCATTTCTTTATAGATCATCACTATTAAAGCCAGACGCTCTTATAATAATGCACTTATTTGTGACCAAATGTTTTTTTTTTTCATAGTTTGTCAATAGAATCGAATGTGACGTTAGTGACAATAAATGTCCAAAATGTCCGGTCACATTGAGAAAATGACCAATTTGCTCGGTCATATTAGTCAGACGTTTATAGCGTGACCGACACTTTACAACTCTAGTAATTACTTAGTTTGATCGGGAAGACTGGTCTTCACGACACAGGGAATCCTAGTGTGGAGACCAGTGATACTGTTTCTCTCACGTGCTTACTTATTTTAATGTATTTAGTAATAAATAAGGACTTTGTATTGTATGTAACAGTGACTTAATTCTGTAACTGAGTTATCTCGAACTGAACAAAAATATGTTCTATTTTATATTCAGCGGTCATACTCAGTTGTGGTGGTTGTTATCCAGTGGTAGGTCAGCTAGTGGCCCGCTGCCCCCGCCTGCTGGAGCTGGACCTGTCGGACTGTTCCCGCGTGTCCGGGCCGGGAGTGGGCGCCGTGCAGGCCCTCACGCGCCTCGAGCACCTGGCGCTCAGCCGCTGCTACCTGCTGCCGCCGCAAGTGCTCACGTGAGTCACTCCGGTGCTATACTCCGGTAGTAGTACAGCTAGTGGCCCGCTGCCCCCGCCGTGCAGGCCCTCACGCGCCTCGAGCACCTGGCGCTCAGCCGCTGCTACCTGCTGCCGCCGCAAGTGCTCACGTGAGTCACTCCGGTGCTATACTCCGGTAGTAGTACAGCTAGTGGCCCGCTGCCCCCGCCGTGCAGGCCCTCACGCGCCTCGAGCACCTGGCGCTCAGCCGCTGCTACCTGCTGCCGCCGCAAGTGCTCACGTGAGTCACTCCGGTGCTATACTCCGGTAGTAGTACAGCTAGTGGCCCGCTGCCCCCGCCGTGCAGGCCCTCACGCGCCTCGAGCACCTGGCGCTCAGCCGCTGCTACCTGCTGCCGCCGCAAGTGCTCACGTGAGTCACTCCGGTGCTATACTCCGGTAGTAGTACAGCTAGTGGCCCGCTGCCCCCGCCGTGCAGGCCCTCACGCGCCTCGAGCACCTGGCGCTCAGCCGCTGCTACCTGCTGCCGCCGCAAGTGCTCACGTGAGTCACTCCGGTGCTATACTCCGGTAGTAGTACAGCTAGTGGCCCGCTGCCCCCGCCGTGCAGGCCCTCACGCGCCTCGAGCACCTGGCGCTCAGCCGCTGCTACCTGCTGCCGCCGCAAGTGCTCACGTGAGTCACTCCGGTGCTATACTCCGGTAGTAGTACAGCTAGTGGCCCGCTGCCCCCGCCGTGCAGGCCCTCACGCGCCTCGAGCACCTGGCGCTCAGCCGCTGCTACCTGCTGCCGCCGCAAGTGCTCACGTGAGTCACTCCGGTGCTATACTCCGGTAGTAGTACAGCTAGTGGCCCGCTGCCCCCGCCGTGCAGGCCCTCACGCGCCTCGAGCACCTGGCGCTCAGCCGCTGCTACCTGCTGCCGCCGCAAGTGCTCACGTGAGTCACTCCGGTGCTATACTCCGGTAGTAGTACAGCTAGTGGCCCGCTGCCCCCGCCGTGCAGGCCCTCACGCGCCTCGAGCACCTGGCGCTCAGCCGCTGCTACCTGCTGCCGCCGCAAGTGCTCACGTGAGTCACTCCGGTGCTATACTCCGGTAGTAGTACAGCTAGTGGCCCGCTGCCCCCGCCGTGCAGGCCCTCACGCGCCTCGAGCACCTGGCGCTCAGCCGCTGCTACCTGCTGCCGCCGCAAGTGCTCACGTGAGTCACTCCGGTGCTATACTCCGGTAGTAGTACAGCTAGTGGCCCGCTGCCCCCGCCGTGCAGGCCCTCACGCGCCTCGAGCACCTGGCGCTCAGCCGCTGCTACCTGCTGCCGCCGCAAGTGCTCACGTGAGTCACTCCGGTGCTATACTCCGGTAGTAGTACAGCTAGTGGCCCGCTGCCCCCGCCGTGCAGGCCCTCACGCGCCTCGAGCACCTGGCGCTCAGCCGCTGCTACCTGCTGCCGCCGCAAGTGCTCACGTGAGTCACTCCGGTGCTATACTCCGGTAGTAGTACAGCTAGTGGCCCGCTGCCCCCGCCGTGCAGGCCCTCACGCGCCTCGAGCACCTGGCGCTCAGCCGCTGCTACCTGCTGCCGCCGCAAGTGCTCACGTGAGTCACTCCGGTGCTATACTCCGGTAGTAGTACAGCTAGTGGCCCGCTGCCCCCGCCGTGCAGGCCCTCACGCGCCTCGAGCACCTGGCGCTCAGCCGCTGCTACCTGCTGCCGCCGCAAGTGCTCACGTGAGTCACTCCGGTGCTATACTCCGGTAGTAGTACAGCTAGTGGCCCGCTGCCCCCGCCGTGCAGGCCCTCACGCGCCTCGAGCACCTGGCGCTCAGCCGCTGCTACCTGCTGCCGCCGCAAGTGCTCACGTGAGTCACTCCGGTGCTATACTCCGGTAGTAGTACAGCTAGTGGCCCGCTGCCCCCGCCGTGCAGGCCCTCACGCGCCTCGAGCACCTGGCGCTCAGCCGCTGCTACCTGCTGCCGCCGCAAGTGCTCACGTGAGTCACTCCGGTGCTATACTCCGGTAGTAGTACAGCTAGTGGCCCGCTGCCCCCGCCGTGCAGGCCCTCACGCGCCTCGAGCACCTGGCGCTCAGCCGCTGCTACCTGCTGCCGCCGCAAGTGCTCACGTGAGTCACTCCGGTGCTATACTCCGGTAGTAGTACAGCTAGTGGCCCGCTGCCCCCGCCGTGCAGGCCCTCACGCGCCTCGAGCACCTGGCGCTCAGCCGCTGCTACCTGCTGCCGCCGCAAGTGCTCACGTGAGTCACTCCGGTGCTATACTCCGGTAGTAGTACAGCTAGTGGCCCGCTGCCCCCGCCGTGCAGGCCCTCACGCGCCTCGAGCACCTGGCGCTCAGCCGCTGCTACCTGCTGCCGCCGCAAGTGCTCACGTGAGTCACTCCGGTGCTATACTCCGGTAGTAGTACAGCTAGTGGCCCGCTGCCCCCGCCGTGCAGGCCCTCACGCGCCTCGAGCACCTGGCGCTCAGCCGCTGCTACCTGCTGCCGCCGCAAGTGCTCACGTGAGTCACTCCGGTGCTATACTCCGGTAGTAGTACAGCTAGTGGCCCGCTGCCCCCGCCGTGCAGGCCCTCACGCGCCTCGAGCACCTGGCGCTCAGCCGCTGCTACCTGCTGCCGCCGCAAGTGCTCACGTGAGTCACTCCGGTGCTATACTCCGGTAGTAGTACAGCTAGTGGCCCGCTGCCCCCGCCGTGCAGGCCCTCACGCGCCTCGAGCACCTGGCGCTCAGCCGCTGCTACCTGCTGCCGCCGCAAGTGCTCACGTGAGTCACTCCGGTGCTATACTCCGGTAGTAGTACAGCTAGTGGCCCGCTGCCCCCGCCGTGCAGGCCCTCACGCGCCTCGAGCACCTGGCGCTCAGCCGCTGCTACCTGCTGCCGCCGCAAGTGCTCACGTGAGTCACTCCGGTGCTATACTCCGGTAGTAGTACAGCTAGTGGCCCGCTGCCCCCGCCTGCTGGAGCTGGACCTGTCGGACTGTTCCCGCGTGTCGGGGCCCTTTAGATGGTCCACTAACCAATAATTTTATGTTTGGGGGGCGTTCAAATATTACGTAACGCAATTTTTGAAGATTTTACCCCTTCTCCCCTATGTATAACGTTTTTTTTTATCACCCCACCCTTCTCTCGTCCTAAAACGTTACGTAACACCCAAGTACCAGTTTTACTAAAAATAAAAATTATGTTGCGCAAAATAGTTCCCAGTAAAAATTACGTACACAATCCAGGGATTCCCCGTAAAATATAAACGAAAAGGGAAACTTGATGATATTAATGCCCTAGTTTTTATTTAATTAAATAAAGTAATGTTACGTAACGTGTTGTTAAAACCCCCCCGCCCTTGAAACGCTTCGTAACGTTTAATAAGACCTCCCCCCCCCCCTTCTCCTAAGGTGTGTTACGTATTACTTGAACCCTAAAATAAATTGTATGGACCAGGCCCACGATTCAGAACCTTTCGGTAAGAAATTGTCAACCGGAAAACATTTAGTGTCTCGTGATTCTCCGGTTGACAACTCGTTATCGAAACGTTCTGAATCGGGTCTGAAATTAAGAGATAATTGTTATTCTTAAGTTTTAAGTATGCCTATATACGTCCCACTGTAAGCCATAGCTTTCACTTTAACTATGAGCTGGTGTGTCCCATACTCCACCACGCGCGGGCCCAGTGCGGTGGAGGGGTGTTGTAAGGCGTAACAACTTTACTGTTAAATGTTATTAAGCCGACCTAAGGCCACTGACTAGGCATTATGCTGTATTAGCCGAGCCGACCAACTTTAAACGTTCCTTCCGAAGCACGAAGATGTTGTGATAAATGTTACTTAATGTCGTTGGAAAGGTCACCCATCCACTCACAGCCGCGGCGTAGTTGGCTTAACTTTGGTAATCGGTACCAAGGCCGCCACTGAGCTACAAGCATTATTATTAAAACAATCAGTTTTTGTCTCTCCAGGAAACTGAACTGCATGGTGTCGCTACAATACTTAGAAGTGTGGGGCATGTTACACGCCACGTCGCTGGCCGCGCTACGGGCCGCACTCCCCGCCATACAGGTCAACCAGTTTATGTTCAGGTGAGTGTGTGTGTGTGTGTGCGTGTGTGTGAAGGCAGTGATTTTTTTTCGCTAGGCCGTTTGTTCAATAGGTACCTTTTTAATTTCCATCGAGTAACAGATCTTGAGACGTTCTTTCTTATTGAAAGAAATAGTTTATCTCGTTATCTCAGATAGTTTTTTAACAGACACTTAATACAAAAAAAAAAAAACTAAACGATGTCTGAATATTATGTTAGTTAATTTTCTCAGGTTAATAAAAAGGCACGGTAAAAGTCTTATTTATTGTTTTACAAATTAAAGTTATTACTATTTTGGGGGGTGTGAGGAACAGGGTGTAAAGTTCCTCATCCACCACTGAAAAGGGAGGGATCCTCCGACCAGACGGGTGTTGTTTCTGGTGGGCTACTGCCCGACGGTTGTTGTCGGGTTCTTGTTTATATGTTCAATCGCTCGGATAACTAATATCGCGGTGTAGGATACGTCAGTTTTAGTTCGTATGTGGCGAGATAGATGTCGCTAAATATTTATTTCGGATATAGCTAACCTAAACATTCGTAATCGCCCCCATCTCTATTACTTCATCATTTCAGCTACACAACGTCCACTGCTGAACATAGGCCTCCCCCAGTGACTTACATATTGTCCGGTTGGAAGCGGCTCGCATCCAGCGGCTTCCTGCAACCTTTACCAGGTCTATCTACCTTGTGGGTGGACGTCCTACGCTGCGCTTGCCGGTACGTGGCCTCCATTCTAGAACCTTTCTGCCCCATCGGCCGTCAGTTATACTTGCTATATGCCCAGCCCACTGCCACTTCAGCTTGCTAATCCGCCTGGCAATATCAGCGACTTGTTCGTTTACTTATTCTATTTCTTATTCTTATATATATATTTCCAGCGCCATTGCCAGACCTACTGTCGGCACTAGAAGAACATCTATATGGGGACTCAGAACGCGAGACTGACTTAATTATTTACGTATAAATTGTACATATTTATTTTAGTCTTAAGTAAAAACAAGAAATGTAATAGAATATAAACTCAAATTTTATTAAAGAAGATGGATTCGTTTGTTCATAACTTTATATCATGGTTGTTCTAAACGCGACAGACGACGCTCTACAAAGCTGATATGCTTGCTTTGATCACTAGCCGTCTCTTTTTTAGCAGCCGAAGCTAGATCACTAGCTGCGTCTCTTTCTTAGCAGCCAAAGCTAGCCAATTACTAATCGAGTTTCTTAGCAGCCGAAGCTAGATCACTAGCTGCGTCTCTTTCTTAGCAGCCAAAGCTAGCCGATTACTAATCGAGTCTCTTAGCAGCCGAAGCTAGGCGATCACTAGAAGAGTCTCTTTCCTAGCAGCCGAAGCTAGCCGAGTCCCTTTCTTAGCAGCCGATTACTAGCCGAGTCTTTTTCCTAGCAGCCGAAGCTAGCTGATCACTAGCTGCGTTTCTTTCTTAGCAGCCGAAGCTAGCCGATCACTAGAAGTGTCTCTTTCTTAGCAGCCGAAGCTAGCCGATCACTAGAAGAGTGTCTTTCTTAGCAGCCTAAGCTAGCCGAACACTAAAAGAGTCTCTTTCTTAGCAGCCGAAGCTAGCCGATCACTAGAAGAGTCTTTCTTAGCAGCCGAAGCTAGATCACTAGTTGCATCCCTTAGCAGCCAAAGCAGGTAGGTTTGTATAGAGGTTTTTTTTTCGAGTTTTCGATTTTGGTCCCATAAAGTTGGTTTAGTTTTACCATAAACTGCCCACGTCAGTCCACTGCTGGACATAGGCCTGTCCCAATGCACGCCACTTCACTCGATCCTCGGCTATTCTTTTCCATCCACTGCTAGCACCCTTGCGTATATCGTCACTCCACCTTGCTGGAGGGCGCCACAGCGCTTGCCTACTCATGAACACGTCCACCCCATCGGTTATCGGTTCTACGGCAACTGTGACCAGCCCACTGCCACTTCAGTTGGCTTATTCTTATACCTATATGGATTACTTTAGTTTTCTGTCGGATAACCTCATTTGACGACCTCCGTAGCTGAGACGCGAGTATACCGGACTTGGTGTCGCTATCTCTGAGGTCCCGGGTTCGATTCCCGGTCGGTCAATGTAGAAAAATAACTATATTGTCCCGGGCCTGGGTGTTGTGGTACCGTTATTGTTTCTGACTTCTGTAACACAAGTGCTTAAGCTACTTATCACAGAATCAGAGCAATATATGTGATGTCCAATATATATTTATATTATTATATTTATTTCTGGTTTTATCCTCCAGAGAAATCCTGCGAATAGCTCTCACCATAGCTCGCCTAGCAAATTGGTGTACTAGTTGCACCGTGAGCACAGTGATAGAAGCTAAACCAGTACCAAAACTAGGCCTATTTGTTGACATAAATACCTACACTCTAATGAGTCGTTAGCCTTTAATTTTTGTAAATTGAAATAGTTTGAGTATAAAGCATTCTTTATAGATAATTGCAAAGCATCATCATCATCATGTCAGCCTATTGCCGTCCTCTGCTGGACGTAAGCCTCCCCTAAAGAGTGCCTAAGAGTACAATCTCCCGCCATCTTCATAAGGTCGTCGGTCCATCGAGCCGGGGGGCGTCCTACACTACGTTTGCCAAGACGTGGTCTCCACTCGAAAACCCGTTCACTCCACCAAGGATCGAAACCGGTTAATATTTATTTCAGAATGTATAAGACCCATTTCTAATATTTGATAATAGTTGTAAAGATTTGACCATAAAAATAAATTTGCCATAGCTTTTCAGTAGGTAGTTGGAGTATATGTTAATTAATTTAGCGAAAACCTTTATTATTCCGGTTAAGGTTCCATAGTAAAATAACCGGTTTCCGATCCTTGTACTCGAACTTTCATCGGTTCTGCGACAGATGTGGCCGGCCCACTGCCACTTGCTACATTTTTTGACTATGTCCATTATTTTGGTCTGCTGCCGGATAACCTCGTTTCGGATTTTATCCCTCAAAATTCCAAGCATCGACCTTTCGATAGCTCGCTGAGTGACGTAAAGTCGGTGGGCCAGCTTTACTGTCATGTGTAATCGCAAAGCGTGACAAGACAACTCGGCTCGGCAGTACTCGGCACCCGCGACTGACAGCACTGCGACGACCGCTTAGGGCTCTTGTTGAGGCTTGTGTCTGTGTGCAGGGCCGTGTTAACATATCCCGGGGCCCTGGGGCACACAAGAATTCGGGGCCCTGTTGCGTAGTAAAAATAAATAACGAGAAAAAAAAATCTTAAAATTTTCTATATACATATTTAATTGTGAATTGGTACAAATTAAATAGATTCTTCTGCATTTTATTAAAGGATCAAAACTTTATCTTTACATATAATAAAACTGTAGCAGTTCCAGTTCTGTACGGTAAAGATATGGTTTTTTTCTTGTAAGTGCTTTAAAAGTCAAAAGTCAAAAATCATTGATTCAGTTTAGTACAGAAAACTGCCACTTATGAACGTCAATAATAACATTATTGGCCCATATGGGGCAGAACATGTCTCCTTATTTTTGGGGCTCCCTCCTTCATTCCTCCTTTGGGGCTCCCGTCAGGCTTGGGGGCTCTGGGCACGGGCCTCGAATGCTCTTATGGTAAAGACGAAACTGTCTGTGTCGGTACGTCATTTCGGACGATTATACGTAGTTACTTAACTGCTATATCTAATATACTGTGCCGTGAGTGTCGCAAGTCTCGGTTCCATACACCATGACAGGTTTTGTTTATTTGAAAAATATTTAATAAACGTCTCTAGCCACTGGTTTAATAGGCTAGTTTCCGTCCGTCCGTCAGTTGGATTAACAGAAAATATTGGACACGTATTTTTTTATTTCTGAATCAAACAAAAAATTATGAAGATATAACCCGTTAAAGTTCCGCGTAACGTCACTCCTTGCGACTCTTTTTAGCAAGGCGTAACGTCACGTGCTCACTTTGATGCGCTTTATCTTCGACATTTTTTGTTTGATTGACAAAAGACAAAATATTTTTTGATGATCTGACTGACGGACTAAATAGAATAATATTTTTTTGACCCAGGAAACTAGCCCATTAAACAGTGTTTATTGAATGACTATATTGTTTATGGTTACATGAAAAAGATAGAACAAAATTGTATTTTATACCAGTAATGATTTAAACTGATTATTCTTGAGCACTTATTTTGGCTATTGGATTATTCTTAATGTAAAACAACATAGATTAAGAGATTCTTATTATTATTAAAATGGCTGTCGTTCTTTGTTTTCTAATGCATTTAGTTTTACATTATTTATGTTAGGTATAATGAAGTTGTAAGTATTTTGAGAGAGTCAGTAGATTTAATAGTAGACAGCTGCTCAAATTTTAAGTTACAAACGCAAGTTTCTTCTTGTCATAGACAAGAACCATAGAGTTAAGAATAATTTGGGTGACTCACAGTCCATGCCAGCTGACCTTTTGTGACCTTGCAGACTGGCAGCCTTGCCGACAACTTACGAGTCCTGTATTGTTCTTTGTCAACCTCCGATTAGGGGGAGATTATAAACTATTTTATAGCTCAAATCACAAAAAATGACAATCATTTCCATATTTTAATGTGACCCATAGACAAACATATTGTCTATGGGCAATAAAATCACCCCCTAAAAGGAAGTACGAAAATAGGACCTTATCTTGAAGTCGTCGGCATAATGTGTAAATCGTCATTATACAAATGGAGTCGTCCGTTTGCAAACGCTCGATAGTTTGTAAAATGCCTCGGCAAATTATAAAATACCTCGTCAGTTTCTGCTGCGCCGTTTACTAAATTCCACGGCAAATTGTAGTAACTAGTTCCATATTCTACCACCAGAGGCGCCGTTAATCAAAACAACATATATGACGTCAAATAGAGAAAGTATTTTTGAAAATAATCGTGAATCGCAAGAAACAAGTGTTTCAAATGTTTACCTAAAAGGTTAAGTAAGTACTTTGTTACATGAATTAATTTAATTAATATTATGATCTTAAATCATGGTTACCCTAACTTAAGAGTCTTGACGAAACGAATACGATCAGAAGCATCATCAATTTTCCACCATTTACAAAACAGCGAGCGTTTGCAAACAGACGACGCCATTTGTATAATGACGGATACAATATTCTTCTTTTGATTATGGCAAAAACCCGCGTTTTGACATATAGCCAACGACATATAGACAAAACCATAGACAAAGACGTATTTTGTCAAATAGTACTAGAATTGTAAAGTGTCCGTCACGTTATAAATGTCTGACCAATATGACCGAGCAAATTGGACATTTTCTCAATGTGACCGGACATTTTGGACATTTATTGTCACTAACGTCACATTCAATTCTATTGACAAACTATAAAAAAAACATTTTGTCATAAATAAGTGCATTATAAGAGAGAGAGACAGGCTTTAGTAGTGATAATCTATACAGAAATGAAATTACTAAAATCTTTCTGCACGAACAAGGTAGTTTCGTGCGAGTTTTTTTTTTAGTTCGATCCAGATCCAATTACATGTTTTATTGTATGTTTTTATTGTCAAATACTTAACATTTAAGACTTACTTTAGTGGAATTCTTCTTTTTTTAATTTAAACTAAAGAAAAATATGTGACCATCGTGACAATAAATGTCCAATGTGACCGAGCATTTATCATAAATGACGGACGCTTATAGCATATGACCGTCGATTTACAACTCTAAATAGTACTTTGCAAATTATTTTAAAACAAAAAGTATTGTTATAAAAAAATGTTTATTTACTTACGATTATATAAGAAAAATCTATGCTTATACGATTTGGTTTTAAAAAAAAACGTATGCTGATAATATTTAAAGTTATGACTAAAGTTATTGTTTTTTTAAAGACGGCATGTTAGTTAGTTAGTTAGTTTATCTGGGCTGTTTCCGCACTTAGCCTCCTGATTGGGCCATTGTGCGTGCTACCTTTCCCTTCTTACTCCAACCATCCTAGATCATCCCAGAAGGTCAGCAATCTTTTCAGATTTTTGCAGGCTTCCGGGATAAACGAGTCTCTAGGCTCAAGTAATGATTACAAATCAGATTAAAACAAATTTGAGCTTATGTATGAATGTGGGTATTAATTATAAGGAAAAATGATATTACACGATTTTGTAAATCAAATATTTTAATAAAACGTTTTTATGATCATTACGTTATTTTATTTTCAATCTATAATCTCCCTTAGCTTGTAAGTAATTATCTATGTAATCAAATCTCGAAAGTAATGTAAACCTTCTTCTAGTAAAACCTTTGTTTTATTTGATTCGTTTATTTTTCGATTAGTTATTTTGCTATTCGGGGCGGGCGGAGACAAAATATGCTCCGGACTACAAATCCAGCGGTTGCGGGTTCGAATCCCGCAAGGGGCAAATGTTTGTTTGAGGAGCACACGCAGTTGTACCTAAGTGGATGTTCATTAAAAGTATTTAAGTATGTTTAACCGTTATCTAGTCGCCATAGTACAAGCTTTGCTTGGATCTTGTAATGTAAACTCACTAAAAAGGCTGACAACGGTGACCGAGTTTCTTGCGCTGCTTCTTCTCGGCGCTAGCCTACAATTGTCCCGAAGCAGTGGTAGGGTAAAAAAAGGGTTTTATTAGGTAAAAAACAACCCTATACGTTTTCAATATTTATATCGATTAAGGCCAGTTTCGGAACAGAAAGGCGGCGGAGGCGGACTGGCGGAAGTTGACGGAAGGGTCAACCAATGGCAGCGTTCCAACGCTACCTACAACGCTACGTGAGGTCAACCTCACAATGTCAAGACCCCGTTTATCACCAGCTATAATCAGGATATAGGAGGTCCTCTTTCGGGCACTTAAGTCGGTGACAGATGGCGACGGACGCGGCTGCGGACTCGTCTTGACATTGTAAGGTCAAACGCTGCCATTGGTCGATCCTTGGGCTGGCGGAAGTTGACTGAAGGATAGATCAATGGCAGCGCTTGACCTCACAATGTCAAGACGAGTCCGCAGCCGCGTCCGTCGCAGTTTGTCACCATTTTGTCTTTAATAAAATCTAGCTTTTTTGTTGGGAATTTGCTAGAAATCTGTTGCATAATTTGCTTATACTTATTGTAAATTCCTGCCTCAATTAATACTCGTAATAAAGTGAGAGAGTGTGTTCGGTATTTATGTATCACCAGGCCTACGACACAGAGTTTCGGTCCGGATAAATAAATATTGGGCAACATCACATACACTGCTTTGATCCTGTGATAAGTAGCTTAAGCAGTGTTACAGAAATCAGAAACAACGACGGCACCACAACACCCAGACCAGAGACAAAAGTTATTTTCATAGACGACCTCCGTAGCCGAGAGGCGAGCATACCGGACTTGGTGTCGCTATTTCTGAGGTTCCGGGTTCGATTCCCGGTCGGATCAATGTAGAAAAATAACTTTTCTATATTGCTTCGGGTCTGGGTGTTGTGGTACCGTCGTTGTTTCTAATTTCTTGTAACAGAAGTAAGTGCTTTAGCTACTTACCACAGGATCAGAGCAATATATGAAAAAAAAAAATTGACCGACCGGGAATCGAATCCGGAACCTCAGAGATAGCGACACCAAGTCCGGTATGCTTGCCTCTCGGCTACGGAGGTCGTCAAATAAAAAAAGTGACTAAAATCAGTCTGACTGATTTTAGTCACTTTTTTTATTGCACGCATATCCTGTCCCCGATTGTTTTTTATAAATACAGGGTTACATTGCAAAGGGGTGCTAAATTTAAAAAATAAGATCTAGGGAACAATATAAAGAAGCGTCTTTTAATCGTTATTATTTTTAATAATCGCATCATATTACTAAAAAAAAAAACTAAAATATCCGAATAAGAAGTCAATAGAGAAATTACGAAAGCAGCGCGGTTATTCATCAGAGGCGTAGGTTTTCCAATATACAAATGTACCTACTCTATAGGCGTAAGTACGGCGAGGTCGGCGAGCCAACAAGGAACTTACGCAGTGCACATACGGTGTAACTTTTTATGAATGAGTTAAATTATCCACGCGTAATTTTAACAGCGGATAAAAGTAATTAAATGAGAAAAATCTTTTTTTGTTCTTTGCATTGGTTGATTGAGTTACTGATTCTGAGCCGCTCATAAAGATTTGGCAACAATTTGCAATATAACCCTGAATAACTTTCTTGACTTTGACGAAGAAAAACAAAACTTCTTAATTACCCGTTAACATTCAACATAATAATCCAGCATAACAATAGAATTTCTATTGTGGCTCGTTTACGTATGCTTGATCTGGTAACCTTTATTTTACAATACAACTTGTTTAAAAATATTATTGCTCCAAATTCAATTTCAGTTTAATTAAATGATAAATAAATCGTTTTTATTATATATTTTTCATTACCCAAAAATTAATATAGCAGTCCCATTGAGAGACAGAGCCCTCGCCCACGGCGACTTTTTGTAGCGATGCAGTAGCAACGCTGTTGCGCGATCGCGTCGATCAGTTGCGATACTTGCGATGCGGTCGCTAGGTGTGTGCCCTCGCCCACCATTACCACTATTCAGTCGCAATGCAAACGCGATACCGTCGCGCTTCTGTCGCGACGCAAACGCGATTCAGGAGACGTATTTTTGAAGCATTAGAAATGAATCTTGAATTCGAACACGAAAACAATTCGTGTATGAAAATGGTTTCTATTGCTTTCGATTTTACGCATTTTTGAATCACTCGAAATAAGTGTTGCTATTAAATTGAAATCTTGTAACTATTTTTGTTTCACGCAGAAAATATTATAAACAATAAAGCAAAAACTCATTAACGAACGTATTCAAAAAGTTATTATGTCAAATATCTGTCAATCATACGTTTACTTGTTAATGTCATTCTTCCGTACTTTCTACTAGTAGAAATCGAAAAACGAGTGGGTAGGACCACTCGTAGCAGAATTCACGGAATGAAATTTCAAAAATAGTGATTTTGGGAATTCGCATGCGAATCTTGCGATTTCGTATTCGGATTGGAATTCGCATGATTCAAAAATACGTCTCCAGGAACGGCACAAAAATGCCTGCGATCGCTACAGTTGCAAGATGGTTGGGGCAACATTAGTTACTTTGTCGTTGGTGCTGCTTTTACGTAAGGGCTCTTACACACGACGTTTGTAACACGACGCACAGCACATTGACGACAGCAAAAGCGACCGCAGTCGCCGTCACTTGTCGACAGAAGCCGCCAACGCGTCGACAGCACGCCGGCGGCATGTCGACAACTAGCCGTCGCCTTCTGACGTCAACTGCAGTTACATGCGTCGACAGCAAACTGCTGTTCGTGTGTGAGAACACTAAGTAGCCAAAGCGAGGGCTTCTCTTCTCTCCCCGATATAGTCCGATACAGTCGCGAGTCGTTTTCATCGATGCAGTCGCGATGCTGCAGCGCGTTAATAGCGTGTTGGCATCGCTTCTGTAGCGCGTTGCTGCGACTAAAGGGCGTTAGTGGCGATGCTGTTGCGCGTTAGCGAAACGCGCGACAGCATCTCTACAAAAAGTCGCCGTGGGCGAGAGGCCTGAAACAAGTTTGTGTTGCGAATCATCATCATCTATACGGTCAACCCCGGTTGCGTCCAAAGCCATTGCTTTGGAGCCCAGGGTCCGCTTTCCTTGATTTGCTCCTCCACTTCGCGCGGTCTTGAGCGTCTCTAGTTGTGAGATCATTGGCACGCATGTCAGCCCTCACAACGTCAAGCCAGCATTTCTTAGGTCTACCCCTTTTGCCAGGACCTGGCGGTGGCGGCATGGCCAGACATTTGTTTCCTACGTAGCTTGCCGGTTTCCGCAATACATGGCCGTACCAGCGTAGGCGACTCTCCTGCAGTTTGTCTGCAATATCACGGACACGAAGGCTACCGCGGATGCGCGAGTTCCTCACGCGGTCCTTACGCGTGACTCCGCACATCCACCGCAGCATATTCATCTCCGTGACACGCAGCTCCTGCTTGTGTCGCTCAAGTAGCGGCCATGCTTCGCTGCCATATAAAAGAACAGGCCTAATGATGGACTTATAGATCTGTCCTTTAAGCTTAACCGGCATTCTGGGGTCACAAATGACACCAGTCACCTCTCGCCATTTGGCCCACGCAGCAGCAATGCGTGCTTTGACGTCGCAATCGATGTCTCCCGACGCGTGAAGTACAGATCCAAGGTATTTGAACTGGTCCGTGCGCTCGACCTTGTCTCCGCCTATGCGAACGGGTGTTGGATCTGTAGAGTTACAGGCCAGGTACTCGGTCTTCGCCACATTGAGTTTCAGACCACCGCTCTCAAGCGACTGCTTCCACTCGTTCACCCGTCTCACCAGCCTGCCCCTGCCCGCGTCCACCAGTGCGATATCGTCAGCATACATCAGCAGCCATGGCTCATGTGAGTCTCTGATCCTGTCTGACACAACGTCTAATATCACACTGAACAGAAACGGACTGAGGACGGAACCCTGGTGTACTCCGACGGTGATGGAGAACGGTTTGGTGTCGCCAACAGCGGTCCGAACCATAGAATCGGAGCTGCGGTACATGTCTCGAATAATGTCAATATATGCCTCGGGGACCCCTTTGGATCTCAGTGCCCACCAGATCACCACTCGAGGGACACAGTCGAGTCAAGTCAAGTTTGTGTTGCGAATGTTTCGCGATATCACAAAATGTTTATTTTATTAGGACAACCAACAAGACAAGCACAATTACAAGCAAATTGGTAAGACATGCAAATATTGGCTATAGACTAAGCGCAGTCTTAATAACAGATTGCCACGGCATGCAATAATTGACTATGTTTATGAAAAAAATAAAACCATTTTGAACACTTTAGTCTTATAATTAACAAAATACCTTAGTTTTACAACACTATATTGTTTTAGATTCTGAAAACGTTCATCACCTCTAACATAACTTCCGATCTTTAGATTATGGGTATGACAGTATATGGCAAGGTCAAGCAATGTCAAGAGGTGGCCATCCATCTGTCATAACAATTTGACATCCAGCCTCCCTAGCATGAGCACCTAAACACAATATGATAATATGATTTGATATGTTATAGCGATATATTAAATTAAATATTATTAAATATTGGACAACATCACATACATTGCTCTGATCCTGTGATAAGTAGCTTAAGCACTTGTGTTACAGAAATCAGAAACAACGACGGTACCACAACACCCAAATTCAAATTCAAACGTTTATTGCATGTCACATTACAATTTTGCGGTGTTAGAAAAATAAAGGTATACATGTGGCGCCCTGCAAGGGCATAGAAAACAAGAGACCCAGACCCGAGACAATATAGAAAATTTATTTTTCTACATTGACCGACCGGGAATCGAACCCGGGACCTCAGAGATAGCGACACCAAGTCCGGTATACTCGCCTCTCGGCTACGGAGGTCGTCAATATATATCGACACCAACTGTGAAAATATTATATTTCAAGCCGCCATGTTGAATCGCTGTGCCATTGACGTTGCATGTTATGATCTCTATTTCGATAAAAATTCAAAATTGCGGCTATATGTATCATATTTTAAAATATATACAGTTGGTGTCGATAAATCGCTTTATCATATCTTTTTTTTTGTTGTCACGCTAGAGGGGCTGATCCTTAAGTCAAGGGCGTACCCAGCGTGTGGCCGGGGGGGGGATGTATTAGTTAGTCATACACACTACACGAAGACACCTACGCGCAAACATACAACAATCAAGTTCGCATAGTCCAGGTCCAGTCAGGATACTCCCAATTCCTAGCTGAAACCTTGGAGCTATAGTAGAAAGGTACGTCGAAGGACAAAATTACACATTACACAGCTAAAAAGGTACGTCAAATGTGTAAAATGTACGCTAACGGCAACGCGGGGTTTTTTAAAAAGTTTACGCATAATAAATACATTTGTATTCCATGTCCATCAATTATTAGATTTATCGTTTATCAGAATTTTAATTCAGAACTAAATACTTTATTGTTGTTTTGTTTTGATTCCCGCGTTAACTATATCGAACTGTAAAACAAACATTATGTATAATAATTATACTAAATTATTTAAAATATAAATAAAATAGTTTGGGGTTTTAACAACTCTATGTAGTATCAACAAACAAACTGCAGGAGAGTCGCCTACGCTGGTACGGCCATGTTTTGCGGAAACCGGCAAGCTACGTAGGAAACAAATGTCTGGCCATGCCGCCACCGCCAGGTCCTGGCAAAAGGGGTAGACCCAAGAAATGCTGGCTTGACGTTGTGAGGGCTGACATGCGTGCCAACGATCTCACAACTAGAGACGCTCAAGACCGCGCGAAGTGGAGGAGCAAATCAAGGAAAGCGGACCCTGGGCTCCAAAGCAACGGCTTTGGACGCAACCGGGATTGACCGTATAGATGATGATGATGATGATGTAGTATCAACAAACGTCATGGTAGTGTGCGACACAGATAACGCTATACGAAGCCGACATTAGCCGACTGTCTCTTTCCAAAGGTCGATGTGCAATATTCACTGCCGGGCACTGTAAGCATTTGAGTTCCATGTTATTTTTAAAACCTGTTCTAGGAATATCGGCTTCGATAAATATGCCACTCCTATTTTTTACAAGGTGATTTGTTTCTAATCAGTCAGGTTAACCTTTTAAGTGATTATTAAACTATAGTTACATTAAAAACTACAATTACTTATTGTTAAACGTTCTCTTAGCTTTCTGTTCAGCTGCATCGCTGGCTTCCACGAATGTTCGCTTGAGTTTGTTCTTCCGACTGTCTCGGTACTTGGCAGCAACCTTCTCTGCGAGTTGGGAGATTCTTTTCATAGTTTGAGGTGGGTATCTGGAGAAGAATTAACATACAAGGTGAAGGTGACTATTTTTAAGAACTTAATTTTCTTTTTTACATACACACTGTGTATCGGTAAATACGCGAAACCTCTTAGGGGCTGATTCTGGTGCTAAAATACAACTTTTTGTATGGGACCAAAAGTAAAATCTAAAAAAAAACTTCATCTTCATATTAAATGTCCAATCAGCTGTTGTTGTATGGGACACGTTTTATTTTGCAATTTGGTCCCATAGAAAAAAATGTTTTACTTGAGCCCCAGAATCAGCCCCTAGGAGGTAGTTGATGTTTTAACAATAACCCTGTATAAGCTAGTGTTCGACTCTTGGATACAAACTTAGATTATGGGACACTATTCACACATCCAAAATGTATGAATGTATTCAATTTCACAGTATAGTAAAATTTTTATACAAGACATTATGTACAGACAACCGCGGGCAGGTCATTTATTCGCGTTAAACTGTACATCAACGGTCACGAATTTAAGGGTTTTGGGAGCTGAAGGAGAGATGGGAGGCTGACCCCTTCCTCCTAAACCCTCTCCCTCTCAAAGCAAACATATAGTTTATTAGTTTTGGAAATGATTAAGATAGAAGTTTGAGGTTATAACCATTAAAATAGTCACATTTTATGCATTTTTGCAGGGTTATGAGGATGAGGAGAGGAAATATGAGGGAGAGCACTCTTGTATTTTAATAATAAAAATAATTAAAGTCATAATTTGTCAAAAACCTCATCTAGGTTAGGTTAGGTTAGGTAAGAACAGTGACCACATAAAGCGCGAAGCCGAGTGAGCGTAGCGAGCGTGTCGCGGCAGCGGCCGGCGAGCGCTCAATTCTAATTCTCGCTCAAAAGTTAAATATTAGACAACATCACATACATTGCTCTGATCCTATGATAAGTTGCTGAAGCACTTGTGTTACAGAAATCAGAAACAACGACGGTACCACAACACCCAGACCCGAGACAATATAGAAAAGTTATTTTTCTACATTGACCCGACCGGGAATCGAACCCGGGACCTCAGAGATAGCGACACCAAGTCCGGTATGCTCGCCTCTCGGCTACGGAGGTCGTCATTGTTGTTGTGTTTTTATTAACTACTGAACACTTTTATGTACTAAATTAGAATTATATTTTGAATATCTTTGAATCTATGGGATTGCTGTGAGAAAGGTAGGGTTTGGGAGAAAGGAGGTAGCCCCTCTTCACCCCCTCAAAACCCTTAAATTCGTGGACCGCTAATGTACAGTTTTAACTGAAAACACCTTTAAAAAAATTCTCAGCATAAACATTGTTTATTAATTTTGTTTTAGAAATTAAAGAAGTGTTACTTGGATAAATCATTATTTTAACTGTGCTCATAGTAATACTTTGTGATTTTTGGTAAGTTACAAGCCCCTTCTAGTAACCGGACTTTGTGTCGCTATCTCTAAGGTCTCGGGTTCGATTCCCGGTCAGTCAATGTAGCGAAAGCGAACAGAGTAACTCAGCAGTGGATCAAAGGACACAGCGACTCACTGGGTAATGACACAGCAGACGAGCTGGCAAAACGAGGATCAAAGGCAGTAGTTCACGGATTGGAACCACTACTGCCCTTACCTCAAGCCTAAATTAAAACATGGTTGCGCAAAAGAACTAGAGAAACGCATTTAATAGAATGGAGAAACAGTGAAAGATGCAGGCAAACAAAAAATGCAGTTCCAGTAGCATCAAATAAGCTTACCTGCAACCTCATCAGACTAAAAAAGGACAAAATCCGCAAGGTTATAGGAGTTATAACCGGTCACTGTCCTATTTAACATAGGTGTGACTGACAGCCCCACATGCAGAGGAAGCATGGAGGCAGAAGGAACGCCACAGCATTTGCTTATGGAATGTAAGAGCGTGGCAGACCAAAGGCATCAGATCCTCCAATCACTAGGATTTCTCCTGGAAGCCTGCAGAAATCTGATAAGATTGCTGACCTTCTGGGATGATCTAGGCTGGTTGGAGTAAGAAGGAAAGGGTAGCACACACAATGGCCCAATCAGGAGGCCAAGTGCGAAAACAGCCCAGACAAACTAACTAACAGTCAATGTAGAAAAACCACTGTCTTGTCTACTACATTGTCAACTCCTCTACCTAAAGGTTGTCTGGAAGAGATCGCTATTAGCGATAAGACCGCCTAAATTGTACATCTTTCTGTAAAAATCATGTGTATTTTACTTGTATGGTGTGCAATAAAGAGTATCTATCTATCTATCTATTGTCTTGGGCCTGGGTGTTGTGGTACCGTTGTTATCTGATTTCTGTCTGATTGATCAGAGCAATGTAAAAAATATTATTAAAAACATACCTGCATCCCAAAAACTCGATATTAGTAAACAACTGAGCTAGTGTCACCAATTCAGCCTCTTCGAAATTGTCTTTGTGTTCTAACATGAAGTTGCGTCGCACTTCCCACTGCTCGTCCGACTCGTGCTCTGAGCGGAGAGAATCCACGTCTATTGAGGGCTTCATGATCTTAGAAATATGCTGAAGAAATTAAAAGTTGAGGTTATGTTTTGGTGTCGACAGGTTTATAGTTATGTGATCGAAAGTGATGACCGGTGATGTGAATGGGATGAACGTAATTACCACTGCATTGATTCTTTTGAAAAAGCTTTGATTAAAAAATGTGTGTATTTTCTATAATATTTTTTTAAAATTACATATTACACGTCTGTCATTAAACGAAATAATTTGAAACTTGCTTTCCATTCAACGCTAATAAGCAAACTACGTTATAGCTATAAGTTTTTGTGGCATAAATTGTATTTTTGCTCTACAAACTTTCGTAGCCCTTAGCTCAATAAGTTAGGGAAAAATTGGATAATTGCAGTGTAGTTTTTACTATTTAATTAAAGTTCAAAAGTGCATGTTCAATAATCTTCAGGAAGAAAAACTTTATATTTTTTGGACATACAAACTTTTGAGTATAACGGAACGTTTTCCAATAATATTGCCATGCATGTAACCAACCAACTTTGAAAAATAATTGTATTATTGTTATTTCATTTTATATGCAGTATTTTTTACTGTTGTTTACGTTTCAAAACTTCTTTTTCTTCTTCCTTAATTATCGAAGTGGCAAAACATTCAAATACTGATTTAAAAATACTTTTGTAGCACAATATAAAAACATAATTTTGTAGCTTACAATGATACTAGCAACATATTTTCATGCATTACCCTTCAAAATTTTAAAGACCTTTTTCCGAAGACGGGATTTGATAGAAACTCTTGAATTTTTCATAGTGCGTAGCGCCATGTATACATTTTTAAAATGATCTTTCACAATTTGTCGGATTCCGATCATACGTTTTCAACTTCGATTGTCAATTTCGGGCTTTTGTTGAGTGGATTTAACGAATTTTAATTTACATTTGAAGGTATTTCTAACTTAAAACCGACTAATAAGAGCTTTAAATGACGTGAGAAGATCAAAAAGTGTCTATTACAACAGCAGCGAAAGCGTTACAGGTAAAAACAGAGCGTTAATCATTAATTTCTGATAACTATCTTTGTTCTCCATAGAATTTGTTTACAAATATTTTTTTCTTTTGTCTGCAGTGCATGATCATTATAATATCAGGAGCAGCGTTCGTGTTTGTCGAAAAGGAAGTGAGTTTACAATAATGGCGTTTTCATTTAGAAAGATGTTGTCTAATATAAATTATTTTAAAAAGCCTGGAGAGGATGAAATGTCTGATGATGTGGATAAAACTGTCTTCGTGCATGAATGTGAGGCAAAAGAAATTAATTTTGATCGTGCAGAACCTGATTCTACGTCAAAACAATGCGCTGCAAGCTTGAAACTGCCAGATTCATTGAAAACTTACACTTCGAAAAAGAATTCTTTATCTGATACTGACCTTTTAGGTTTAAATAGCGACGGGCCTAGTAAAAAAGAGAAAAGAAAAACCAAGAAACTAAAATTAGACATTAAAAAAGCCAGTCAGTCGATGAGTGAAGCGATAGACCATACAAGTTCGAGCAATTCCAACAATATCGAAAACACACCCAAACATGTTCTATTGGACAGCAACAGTGCAGATATGTTCAGCCAGCATTTCCGTGGCTTTGATTTCAATAAATCGTACGAGATCTTTGAAGCCATGTCTGAAAGTTCATCGATAGTTGAAGAAAAAAACCTTGACATTGAATCTCTCTCAGACAAATCTGAAATATCATTTGAATCCCATAATAACGAAGAGATAAAGATGTGCCGCAAAGTAGAGCCTGATGTAAGAGAAGATAACCAGCTTGTCCGTTCAGCCAGTTCTGAATCATTTGGAGATGTTGAAGTTGATAAGAACGAAGAAGAACGAATGTCTCTACTGCTCAGCTATCAAATGAAATTAGAAAAGTTAGAATTTTTTCTGAAAAAATTGCTTACAGAATTCCAATTCCATATTGAAGTATCGAAAGTATTTCATTGCCGTTCTGTAGTCACCACTTTGCCGGGGACTGATGTATCAAACATTCCGAAAATGCTTGGCGAAGTAACCTACATAGATAACTTAGACCGCGGAGTCAGTCCAACTGGGTCATGGAACATAGTAATGGAGAAAGATGATGACGAAACAAAATACAAAGTCAAGAAACAGCTGTTGTCCATGAAACACTGCATCGATGATTTCGTTGACATTTGCCTGCAGAACCAAGATAGACATGTCGAGAAGAAATGCAAGAAAATATTGCCTAGAAACCGCAGGAGTATCACATTCGATCTGCATAAAGGACATCGGTATCAGAAGAGAATCCACATCAGTAATAAGAAAAAGTTCAAGCATTTTGATTTCCCTGACTTTAGGGATGCTATGATTAGTCTATTCAGCCCGGAACATGTAAAAGAAGATTCTACCATCGCAAATATAACCAAACTAAGTGATTATGATGGCTCTGAAATGGCTAAATGCGTGTGCAGATGTCAGAGACATAGATCTCCATCCACACCTACCGATTCAGGTCTTACCACTAAAAACGACCAATCTATGTCGAGTCAATCAATCACTTCTTCGATAGGCAACTTCAGTCTAGATTCTTCGACTTTAACAGCTTATTCAGAGTCACTAGACTTGATCGTGAGCTACAATAGTTTTGAAGACACAAGCTTGTATAGCACGTTACTTCAGAAGGCGGCTATCGAACGCATAACATTCTATGTGCAAGTTCATAGCATACAGTTGAAGTGTGAGCAGCCTGATCAAGAATTCGAGTCCAAAAACGTCATAACATTCCACTGTCCTGCTTGCAAGTCGGTTGAAAACGAAGAACACGGTCTTCTGAATCATATTTTGAGCCAAAGTCACTGTGAGAAGATTCACTTTCTGTACAAGACAGCGTATATAAAAAAATGTGTGTCTGCGGGAAAAGAAATCCAACCTAGTACGGTGTTGAACCCAATGAGGATGTACAGAGATGAAAACAAGATTGTCTGTTTCGGTGATGCAATGTATGCTTGCTCGCTGTGCTTCGAGAACCTCATCATCGGGGAGTCTGTCCTGATGGCACACTGCTCGGACCCAGAACATGTGGAGCGCAGAGATAAGTTCTTTGAAATCGTAGAATAAGTGCATGTTGTATGATAAACTTGTCCCTTGCTTTTTGTTTTCATCAAGCAAAGTTGTTTTGACTGCTCTGAATCTCTCAAATTAATATCTCATAATTTATTTTACATTAGACAAGTTTCAATAATTGATCCATCATCATCATCATTTCAGCCATAGGACGTCCACTGCTGAACATAGGCCTCCCCCAGTGACTTCCAGATTGGCCGGTTAATAATTGATTACTAGTATTCAATTATTGCTATTCACAAAAAAAAAAATTTTATATGTTTCGTCAAGATTTTCGCATAATCACTGGGAATAGTTAATAAACAAATAGCAAGGGACACATTTTATTTTGTAGTAAATAGGTAATTTGTATACTTATTCATATTTTGTAGATGTCTTAAAGTTTTAGCGCTTATAATCTATATATAAGACAAAATCGGGTTAGTTACACAATTTATAACTCGAGAACGGGTGGACCGATTTTCATGATCTTTGATTTGTTGAATTTGTCTCAGCCTTGAATAGAATAACTATAAAAAATGTATGCAGGGGCGGTACGAAGTTCGCCGGGACAGCTAGTAAGTAATATTAATGTATAATTAAATTGTCAAATTCTACCAATCGCAATTCTACTAATCAGAGCAATTGCAACAAAGACTTTATTATTTATTACCCAAAAAAAATTTTTTCTAATGTTGAAATTTCAATTTTAATCTGTGTGTGCTTCCATTAAAACTTGAGTTATTTTTTTAGCTATTATTTACAATATTTTTATTAAATCAATACTTGTTTATAGTTTTTTAAAGGATTAACTTACATTACTTACTTTCAGTCAATGAACTGTTGCTGATAATAGTTTTTTCAGAAATAGAATTGTAAAATTGCGCTAAAATTTAAGATATCTACCTTATTTATTATAATCTAGTGACAGCAATATATTTCATTCATTTTTTTTTGTACAAAAATGATTATGGATCCGATCTCAAAAAAGTTGATTTTAATTATATTTTTTATTGGCCCCTTTTGTTCCTGTAAAAGAGACCAATATGTCAGTTCAATTTAAGGAAAAAAATCTTTAGGTATTTTAACCCGATTGCTGACTTTCTGACGGCGACATTACGTATCAAAAATGTTTAAAAAATATGAAAAAAAAAAACTCTAAATATACCCTATTGAAGATATTTAAATTTTCTTCAAAAATTAAATATAAGGTTTTGTTAAAAAAAACATATTTATAATAAAATAAAAATCAAAATTCGCCAGACCACACACCAATTTTTTATCGTCTCGAATTCGAGTAAGGAATTAACATTATATTACGATGAAGTGTTCAAGACGATTAACCCCAGCACACACTGACGCGAGCCGAAAAAACCGTTTTCTTAACTGACCAGAATCGGTAATCAAACCCGCCTTATGTTTGCGTTCAAGGAGAATTACTACGCCACTAAGCCAGTCGAGACTAGAGATGACCCGTTCCAGGAAACATCTCTAATCGGGTCTTTTAATAAAAAAAACTAAATATTTTTGCAAAAATAACGAAAAAAAAACTAAATAATAACGTTAATGAACATAAGCATAGAACTGTAAACTGTTTGTTTCCCTACAATAATAAAATAAATAACAGACAATGGAAAAGAAAAATATCTGTTAATTGTTTTGATCATTATGAAACTATTGATAATTTTAGGTGCCAGTTGGCCACTGTTCTCAATTCATTAAATAGGTTATACATTATCATTTACTTTACCAAACTAAAGTGATTATTGTTAAATTAAAAACTTTATATTTCTTGACTAAAAGATGTATTCGTTCTAATAATTGTACTAAACAAATACGTGTTCATGAAATAACGCAAAACCTCTGAGGGACTGATTCTGGTGATCATAGGCTAGTTTCCTGGGTCTAAAAAAGATTATTCTATTTAGTCCGTCAGTTAGATTATCAAAAAATATTGGACCCATATTTTGTCTTTTGTCAATCAAACAAAAAATTACGAAGATAAAGCGCATCAAAGTGAGCACAAGACGTGACGTCTTGCTAAAAAGTGTCGCAAGGCGTGACGTTACACGGAACTTTAACGTTTTATATCTTAGACTAATTAGATTTTTTTTAGGAAACTAGCCCATTATTGACGTTTTCATACAAACTGATGTCAGCTGGTCGCGGTATAGTATGGAAAAGTGTTATTTTTTTCAGTTAAAGTACACAGTGATAGTAGGTATTCATTCATTCTAATAGGTAAA
Source organism: Anania hortulata (assembly GCA_963576865.1). Classification (NCBI taxonomy): domain Eukaryota; kingdom Metazoa; phylum Arthropoda; class Insecta; order Lepidoptera; family Crambidae; genus Anania; species Anania hortulata. Next base: position 1,698,403 of record OY756417.1, on the reverse strand, counting down.
ACATCCTGTTAACGCAATTCCCAGTTACCCAGTATACAGTAAAGTAACTTTGGCATGCTAATATCGACTTAGAAACTGTAAAAAAATTTTTTTGAAGTAAACTTAAAATAGGTTGGGAAAGCAAAAAAAAAGACAATAAATCTACCTGAAACTTGCAAAGCCCGATGTGCCACCGTAATGTAATTAAGTAATAAGAAAACTTTTTTTACAAACTTAAAAAAAGTTTAACAGCCATTTTGAAGTCCGAATGGTCAAAACTGTATTTGTGTCGATAATCAGGTAGTGTACCCAAAAACTCAAAGAAAATTTAAAATGAGTTGCAAGAAAATAATAAATTTTAACAAAAAACATGAAAAATTATACTAATGCTATTTTGTTTTTACGCTGCGTTTTTACAAAAAGCAGAAGTTTAAGGTTCTGTATTTGCTTTCAAATTACCACCCATGCTGACTGTTCCTTGCTTAGAATAATTACACTTAAATAAACTTAGAATAATTACAATTAGCATAATTATTCTAAGGTTCCTTGGTTAGACTTGTTTCGCAAAGTGGCGTAAATAGGTTAGCTTACAACTGACCACCCCTGTTGTCTCTACATTGACCGGTTCGCGTTGTGGCGTAGTGATTTGCTTCGCGGTTTGATTCTCGACTTGCGTCAATTTAGTAAAGAAGTTTTTTTGGCTTGTGTCTGGGTGTGAAAGACGCCTTTGCCAAAATAGACGTATGTCTAAAAAAGTGGTATACCATGTATTTGGCCTGGCAGGCGATATTTGCAAGATATCGAGGAAAAGTAGGTATTTAACTTTCGATATAATAACAATTCGCTATCATGAACATTCGGTCATTTGTTGTGCAAACCTACCAAAAACCAATTTGTTTTCAAATACAATTTTTGCGTGCTGTGAATGTGATAGTTATAAAAAAAAAACTTAGTTACACTTTCTATGTAAATTCGATGTTTTATATGACTTTGAATAATCGTTGTCGATCATTTGTTATTCCATCAAGTGGTATACGGAATGGCGTAATTCGTTGATAGTTATTTTTAAACACACCAAATTGTCATGGTCTCCAAGTAAAGAATTAACATCTTCTATTACGAGGCACCAGATGGTAAATTTTGTCTGGGGTGTCTCCCAGCTCACCCAGACTCGAGCTAATGTAGAAAAGTTCGATTTATAAATTGACTATAACCGCAAAACAAACCCGGGACCCATTATGTCATTCTCAGAAAGTCAGCAATATCCCAGGTGCTCACAGACCACTGCCAAATTTAAAAGTGCCGTGTAAATCGCCGTTGTGTTCAAATTCTCCTGTCCATTTCATTCTAGAGTCTAGAATCTAGACGTTAGCCTATACAATTATACTCCTAAGGCTAAGAATTCGCTACATAAATTATCTATAACTCCTAAAATATTTTATTTACAAGGGTGCCACACGGAAGGCTATGCCAGTTAACCTTGTGTGACCTTGTTATCAAGGACAGAACCATAGACAAAATACAGTTTAAATTTCAGTCTTATGGTTAAAGAATATAAATCTTTATTTGCATTGAACATGGTATAAAGATTTTAAATTACATAACGCGTACATGTTTCGCTTGTCTGTAAGAGAATGCGAAATTTTTAAACAAACGTTAGTTAACAATAATTATATTACGACGGGGCGCATAGCGGTCGTCATATGGATCATACACTCCACGTTTTTGAACACACATGTTGAGGTTTGTAGCGAATTCGTGGCCTAATGTTTCACTCTCTTGTTTATAAGTACCCAGGGCGTAATATTTATAATCCACTGCCGCAGTTGGCAAGCTTAACGTGTATTACTATCATTATAATTAAGTACTAGCATTAACCCGTTACCCCGAATCATTAAGAGCCATTTCACAGTTTTAGCGCAAAACCAAATATTTCCAGCGTCTAATTTGCGTCCTTCGGAAAGATTTTTAAATTGTTAAAAACGTAAAAGCAAACCAAATCTTTTGTTAAGACATTAAGTAGCACATTTGCAACTAACATCATTTTTTATTCATAAAATTATCAATCCCGCCAGTCGCCACTTCGATTTAACGATTGACAAAAAATGTTTCCTTGTCAATTTAAATTAATTATAATTGCGGAAAAAATACGCCAAAATATCACCCATTACATTTTTTCGACGCTTATTGTACAATAATATAGAATTTTTATCACAATAACTGAAAAAAAAAGAAACAATTTGTGAACTAATGCAACTAATGTTAAATTGCGGGAATTGGGCCAAATGTATACCAGTCATGGATGTCAAATGTATTTCCGTGTGTCTATCGTTTGTGTGTGATACAGCTATGCTTAGTTTGGGGATAGATTATTAGTTGTGTTGGAAAAAAAAAATTGTGACCGAATCGGAGAAAGAGACTTGAGAGTCTTATGTTTAGCTACAATTTCTTTTGAGTCACTAGACAGCCACAAAGGTAGTCAGAGTAACTGCAATAAAATGAAATAATGATTATGACATCTTTATCTTATTCAAAGGCGGGAAAACATAATGTGTCGGACAATAAATTAAACTTTCATATCCTTTTGTCAGTATGTAACTGTAAAGCTTAGCTTTTTAACGAAATCCTTTGTTTTCCCTGGGTACGTATACAAAAAGAAATGATGTAAAAAGTACTTGTAATTTGAATAACTCCAAAAAGATCTGGTTTACTGGGGTGAAACATAGAACGCTGTATCAGTTGACCTTATGTGATCTTGCAGGCTGGCATTACACTTGATAGCAGCAGATAATATCTAAGACATACACACATAAGACATAGACAATACACAGTTAAATCTTACTAGTCTATGGTTACAGATTAGTCTTTATTGGGCACACATGTATTTTCTAACTAAAATAGATTTAAAAAAAATGTCTTTAATCATTTACAGTAATGTTTAAATTAATTTAATTCATTTTACAAACGTCATTATTACAATAAACTTTGTAGATACGTCGTTCTTATCGCTAGAAGTGATCTCTTCCAGGTTACGAAAGGTTTAGATAACAGTTGAATTAGATTGAGCTGGTAAGGCGAAAAATTGTGCCAAAATTTTAAAAGGATGTAATATTTTATTTACAAGCATTTAGTGAATACAAATATTATGGTGTGGTTGAGATTTGTTAGAATGCAAGGTCAACCAAGGTCAACATAAATGGTTTAATTAGTCGTGTGTTCACCTTAGACTTTTTTTAGGTCTTTGTAAAATAACGTATCCTTGTGCCTTCAAAGTTAAATTAAATAAATTTAATTTTCGAAATAAGAGAGTGAAACGTAGTTTGTTTTCCAAAACAGGGTGTTAGTGTAGCCTTTTAGTTTTCGTTTTTTATGTAAATGTAATTGTAAGCTAACTATAGAGAAATATTATAGCTTTTTGCATTAAAAAAGTGCTTATTCTGAGACTAATTAAAACTTCCACAAGTTACATCGTGCTTTACACTTATCCATTATTTACTATCGTATCAATGACGATAGTAAACTATTTATGAATGGCCCAACCAAGAGGCCAGACAAACTGAACTATTATCGCATCTTTTCCCTAAATAAAGTGTATTTTTCAAAAGGGGCTATACTAGACCAAAAACTATGATTTTTTATTTAATTATTTTCAATGTGTAGTTTTTATTGAAGAATTATTTTATACATGGATCCTCTGTACGAATATATCGATTTCTTCCAAAGTACTGAGTCGATTTTGTTAAATTAATTTAAAAAATGTAGGGATAAATTATTTATTAGTATTATTTTTTTAGTCGATGATTTTTGGTCTAGTTTTTAGGATTTTTTTTTGCATTTTATCACAATCCCATACTGTAAGCAGTAAAATCACTTCTTATAATGAAGTTTGCTAATTAAATAGAACCAGTATTGTCTCAGAATCTGCCTTAATGTATAATAATTATCAGTCAATAATCAACATACTTAATTATTTCTTAATTTTCGCTTGGTGTACACTGTAGCCTATCCAATAAAGTAATAATTTTGCTTAGAATTGTATATGTAAGCTAAAATTAATACTGTAAAGAAGATCTCAAATCCTTTAAAATTTGATCAAGAGACTGAATTAAAAGCCATTTTCAAAAATAAAGAAGTTGGTTAGTGATTTCAAATGAGGGCAAGTTAAAAAAATCTAAAATGTAGTGGAAGTTCATACAGGGTGTCAGGGTATGACCTATTCAATTCAATTCAATTCAACTCTTTATTGCATAACCATAATACTAATCACCTATAACCACCTATAAAGCCGATAAAAGTATTTGCTAACATATGCATATCGGGTGTAAAAAAAAGCTTAACGAAACCGAATACCAAAAATTCTACCCATTATTACGATCATTTTTTTCTCGTATATTATAGCTGGGAAATGCCTGGTTACCGAGATAAATTGTCAGTCAAAGTTGTTTTTTTTTTTTTTTTAAGATTTTTATGAAAATGACATGACAACTAAACTGGAGGAGTAAATCAAGGAAAGCGGACCCCGGGCTCCAAAGCAATGGCTTTGGACGCCACTGGGATTGACCGTATAGATGAATAAATAAAAAAAAAACGCGTGCAAGCACACAACTACCTACAGATTACTTTAAATATGCATGTGCGCTTGCTGTGTAGCACTCACTCACACACATGCATGAGGCGTAGTCTGTTACGTGCGGGCTATTACGGGTTAGAAATTAGTTACCCAATTTGAAAGTTATTTACCAGCCATTTTTTTATTGCATTCAACTTGTTTGTTGTACAGAATGCGCGGTTAACGGCTTCGTTAAGCCTTGTTTACACCCTGTATAAATACTATAGCGAAGTCCAAAATTTGATATTACCATTTTTTTTTTTTTTTATAGATAACATAATTTCTGAGGCGTTTTGTATGGCAATGATTAATGTTTTCAAAATTAAGATATCTTATTTCTGTCTTCACCATAGTATTTATATGCATATGTTAGCGCCATCCATATAACTGGATACCAAAGTTAAAAATCATTTTTTTGACTTGCGCCTTCAAATTTTTTAAACTCATTTGCCGCCTATCATAAAATACTTTTTATATATATAATAATTTTAATGTAAGCTAAAACGTACTGAAAATATAGCCATAACATTTTTTTTATAGGGAAATAGTGAATTGTAATAACGGTTTGAGATAAGTTAAAAAAGTTTTTTTTAACTAAGTACTTTTTGTTTTCTCTCAAAAATGTTGTTGATAAAACCATAGTGCAATAGTTATTATACAGATTAGACCAATTTTACATAAGTTTATCTTGAAAAATATTGAGATTTCTGCATTCCACTTCATGTAAAAATTGTAATATTAATATCATGTACTTTTAACATAATTAATATTTAAATGTAGGTATGATTATGTAATGCATGTACTTTAATATAATATGTGTAGTAGATGCCAGGGCCGTCACTAGAGTTGTAGAAACGAGTGTTGTTGAGTTCGCTATTAAAGAATCACTAAACAAAAATATGGATATTTATGTAAAATTGAACTATTTATTTAAATTTTCATTCAAGTATATTAGCATTTCCCTTTTTTTTTAATTAATGGTCGCAAAAATTCATTAAAAATGCACTCTATATTTCGCTCTATCGACGGCCCTGTGCGAATGGCGAAAATACAAAAAAAAAATGAAAAACACTTTTGTAACGCAAAAAAGTCATTCGCATACTCCATCTTTGTTATATTCTAATGTATTAGTATATAAAAAAACTAAAAAATAAAAACACACAAAAATGTCAACGTGAAAAACATTTGTTTTGTGTTTTTGGTATTGCAATTTAGGATTTATAAAAACTACTATGTCAATTCCACTCTTGAGGAAAGCATTCATTTTTTAATATATTTATTTAAAACTTTATTTAGAAGTTCTTTTTTAATGTAACTTTTAAGCTTACCTACATAACTGAATGCTTTTCTCAGAATCAAAAATAAAAATACCTCATACCTTCACAACTTTGGACAATGACAAAAAATTTTAACTAGGCAATGTAATAGTGTTTTGCACAAACTAAAAAGGGTACTTCTTAGGCTACTAAACTTATTCTGTGATCATACTGTTGATAACCAAAATTGTTGTTATGATAGTTTTAAAAGAACAAGTATGGCGACTTTATGAAACCGCTTTTTGACTTTTTTGTACTCATGTACTTATGCATTCCTAACCCCTTCTTTATAACGAGTGGACAGTGCGAACTTTTTACTGAATTTTTTAATTAAAAAAATGGAAAAAAATATGTAAAAAAAATATGTCGACTTAGTTTCGCATTGTCCTCTTTTTTTACTTTTCACTAACTCTTGTTATTCTTTACTTTGACTTATTTTTGCCTGACCAAGTTAAACTCTGTTTAACATAATATTTTTCATTAATTCTATGGTTTTTTTAGAATCGCCATACTGTGCGGCCGTTCGGTAAAATCTGTGATTCTCAAAAACGTGTTCATATCATAAATTAGCGCAAACCGATTTCGTACATAAAAATCACATTTTTACAAAAAAAACAGGCGCAAAATATTTTTAATTTGAGCGTCAAATGTGATCTTTACATTCTACAAATATTAAAATTTAATTTAACATAAAACTAATAAAAACCCTATCGGAATGTCTTTTTTTTTTTGCTAAAACAGCTGGATTGTTTTGTAAAAAAACGTTTTTGTGTTTGAAACCATGTTACCTATTTTATTTTACATATTTTATTGTGTCCGAAATCGTGGTGCGCGCCTGTTGCTTATTTTTTTACTGTTATCATTTTCGGGTTAAAATACACTGTTTTCGACTGATTAAACGTGTGCAGTTTGGAAATGGTATTGTTTTAATTACCTACTTACTGAACTGACACTTCTCCACCGCACCGCACTGGGCCCGCGTGGTGTAGTATGGCCCAAACCACTTCATAGTTGGGTGAAGCCTGTAGCCTGCAGGGATACTTCACTTTTTATTGAACTATCCATGGAAATGAGAATATCCGTAAAAAAACTAATCTCCGACACAGCTCTTCGAATAAACTGAGGCCTAGAGTTGTAAATTGACGGTCATATGCTATAAGCGTCCGTCATTTATGATAAATGCTTGGTCACATTGGACATTTATTGTCACGATGGTCTCATATTTTTCTTTAGTTTAAATTTAAAAAAGAAGAATCCCACTAAAGTAAGTTTTAAATGTTAAGTATTTGACAATAAAAACATACAATAAAACATGTAATTGGATCTGGATCAAACTCAAAAAAAAATCGCGCGTAACGACACGACACTTTTTACCTTGTTCGTGCAGAAAGATTTTAGTAATTTCATTTCTGTATAGATTATCACTACTAAAGCCTGTCTCTCTATAACTTATAATAATGCACTTATTTGTGACAATTTTTTTTTTTTATAGTTTGTCAATAGAATTGAATGTGACGTTAGTGACAATAAACACCATAATTATTAATTTGTTTAGTCATAATTTTAAATTGTTTATTGAAATAGATATTTAATTGCTTTAAAACTAATTAATACATAGTCAATTGAGTTTGGTAAACAGTGACGTCACTGTCCGCTATCGCCATACAAATTCTAAGGAAGAGGTACGTTTTGACAGCTCATAAAAAGTATGTCAATTGATTGATAGTGTCAACTACCCTATTGTAGTTCGTAATGCGACTGAAAATGGAAGAAATCACAATGAGATTTACGTTTGTTCTACTTATTTTCAGTTGCTTTACGAAAGTTTTGATAATTTTACGTCAAATTTAAAGTTTACCCAACACAGACAGTCGGCGTGCGCGGAACGGCTCGCCATCGTCGTAACTATAAAAACTATAAAACGTAGGTTATTAGACTCGCCGCGTTCTCTCGACCCGACCCGTCGCGGTCCCGCTCACGCCTTCTGTGTGTGGCACGCTTAAACATTAGGTCAAGTCACGGTTCGGGCCAATTTAATGATTAAGCATTTTTAAAGAATTTCCCTTTATGATAAGATAATCCATCCATGCAATCTGGAGACGTATCTTTGAAGCGTTCGAATTAAAATTACATGCGAATTGATTGGAAACGTAATACGATTGGGAGCCTCTAGGAGCTAATTTTGTTTGCCAGATAAATAAATAAATAAAGTATGCGACAGACGACACACCAATGCTGATTTCCTTCTTACGCTAACCACCAGTGTTGCTGATAGGTTTATATGTTATATCAATATGAAATATTGATAAATATAAATATGAGCGGGGCACATAGCACGTAGAACTGACGGCCGATGGGGCAGGAAGGTTCTGGAATGGAGGCTACGTACCGGCAAGCGCAGCGAAGGACGTCCACCTACAAGGTGGACAGACGACCTGGTAAAGGTTGCAGGAAGCCGCTGGATGCGGGCCGCTTCCAACCGGCCAATCTGGAAGTCACTGGGGGAGGCCTATGTTCAGCAGTGGACGTCGTATGGCTGAAATGATGATGATGATGATGAATATGAAATATCAAGCTAGGTAGCAACAATAGTACTTACCTACCGTAACCAGGGTGGTCCCAGCCCAGCGGCGGTACAAAAAGGATTGAATCCGGGCTTGTCCGGAGACATTTTGTATGGAGTTCTGAAAAATTCCGGATGCATATAGTCCGAGCCTTACACTTGTAGTAGGTACACTTACCTTTACTTTTTTTTTTTTATATCCTGGGGAGGGGGGGGGGCTTGGCGATGCCCTTGGCCTTGCCCAGAAGACTTCTGGACAAGGCCCAAGGCTCTTCTAAGAAAAGGGCAAATTCGCTGCGAAATTTAACACGCCCGATTCGATACTAAACTCGCGTGATGCTCGTAGACGGTATGTACCTAGGCGCCTAGTATCTTGTCAACGCGAATGAATTCGCGCGTGGTTTCGTCGCGAATTCACCCCTTTCTAGACTAGATAAAGCGATTTGCGAGCCTGCTGAAAATATCGTTGGCCAGAACAGGACGCTGCGCGCTTGTTATTGCGTTCTCGCAGAGAGCCTGCTGAGATCTTGCCTTGCATTGAACCTCCTCGAAAATTGCTAGTGTGTGATGATGAGTGTTAAGTGACCTGTTAACACTCTAATAAGTCATCAACTAGGTATGTAATCAACTGGATTATCACGGTTTAAGATTGGTTTGACAGATTATCACGGTTTAAGATTAGTATGAATACTTAGCTGATTGCTATAAATACAATTTAATAGACATTTGCATTATTAATCAAGATGCGTTGCATCGTTGTGTTGCTTATTTGTATTGTCGCTGTGAGCGGTAAGTTAACCTAATAAGTAATCGAAGCCTTTACACACGCAGTTCCGTCTTTACCTTAAGGCATACGGGGCCTGTGCCCAGGGCCCGCGGCCTCACAGGGGCCCCAAAGCACTAAAACATGTTTGTAAATTAAGAAACACTGATAACTGAAAAGAAAAAAGAGAGTCAAAGCCTAAAAAAAGGTGCTAACTAAGATGACATAATTGTTTTGAAGTCATGAATTCATAACAACAAACAGTATTTTATTTTAACTTTGCAATCAGGGCCATCTTTAACCTATTGGCCCCTAATATAGGATATGACTGACAGAGGATACTATTGAAGCAGGAACTAGGGCCCCCCTTCGATCATGGGGCCCTGAGTGCCCAGTGCGAAAGACGGCCCTGCCCTGAAATCTTGTGTTCCCCAAGGCCCCGGGATATGTTAACACGGCCCTGTACGCAGGTGTAAAAAAGGAGACACTACTTAGAACCACGTAGTCGTCTGCTTAATTAAAACAACATTTACTCTGTATCAACAACAAAAGAGCATCATATTAATCAAGGGCGTATCCAGCTTGTGGCCCAGGGGGGGCAATGTAATTTCTTTTAGGTCAGATCCCCCACGCTTCTTTATCATACGCACTACACGAAATATACAACAAACAAGTTCACATTGTCCAAGTCCAGTCAGGACAGACTCCCATTCGATTATCATTGATTAGGATTCTCAGCGCGAGCGGAGCGAGCGCCAAATTGTTTGGGCTTTTAAAATTTCTAGTAAGTATACTTAGTTGTGAATCGTATTATTTAAATGTAACCGGAAAAAACTGCGAGCGAAGCGAGCGCGAAATTTTTTCAAGATATGTATTAGGTATTTTTACACTAGAGGCCAACGGCGCGGCGACTGCTTTGGCGACATCAGCAGCGGCACGCAGAATGTATAAAAGCTATGCCGTACAATTTTATTTTCATACATTTATGCCTCCACTTCACTTTTGCCATTTGAATTAAATAAAAAGAAACTGACAGGGATCACGCGTCATTTTTATTAATTTTCGAAGTTTTGTTTTGAAGATGAATTAATTTTAAGAGACATTTCACAAAATCGCACTGTTACTATGGAGCGCGCGCTTGTGCCTCGAAAATTTAGGATTAGGGTGAGTTGTTAAAACGTTTCTGGGTCTAATTACCTGATTGGATTGTTAATAAAATTGCATATTTCGAATAAATAAAGACCAAAGGTATTGTGACACTAACTTTTAATTGTAAATATGCTTAATTTTAAACAAAAATCCGTTCTGAACTAGCGCCATTTTTTGAGTTATTGTGATAAAAAATACATATTATTGTACATTAATCTTCGATAAAATTATATGTCTTATCTTTTGGTATCTTTTTTTAGCAGTTATGATAAATTTAAATGAATAATTTAGTTGCTTAAAGTTGACAAGCCAAACACTTTTCGTGAATGGAGGTGGCGGGATTGATAACTTTAAAGGAAAAAGGGTTTTATTCGCAAATGTGCTACATCAATCGTCTAGACAAAAGATTGGGCTTGCTTGTGCATGTATTTGACATTCTTAAAATCTTTTCTAGGGTCGCAAATTAGGCGCTCGAAATATTAGATTTTGCGCTGAAAATGTGAAATGCCTCTTAACATAAGGGTAAACAAGATATTGCGTACGGAACGATTACGACCACAATAATTTTATAGCAACTCTCCGTTCAAGGCGAACTAAATCGTATGTAATGAAAAAATAATCCGCGAGCAAAGCGAGCGCGAAAAATTTGTAAATGCTACATACATATCTGTCCTTAAGCTGTCGTCTAGCTGAACTAACCATAATTTGATGGGAGAGAAGAGACTCCTAGTAATAAGTAAAAAAAAATGTAGTCTACGCGTAATAAATTTGTAAAGCATACAGTCTCCAGGGGGGGGGGGGGGGGGGCTCAGCTGCCTTCCCTTGGTATTAATCGTAAGGGGTACGCCCTTGATATTAATCGTGATAATTTTATAAAGCTACATTCAAACAACGTGCTAGATACCTTCCGCGACGGTCAAAGCAATGTCAAGACGCGTCCGTTCCCTGTTTGTCACCAGCTTTATTTAAAAAACCGGTCAAGAGCGAGAGTTATATTCTATCTTTATTTATATACATAATGTCATATGATGTGTTTTTTTTTGTGCCAAATAAATTCTTCTATTCTTATTCTTATAGGGTCTCGTTTTTACCCTTTTAGGTCAGTCTGTGGGGAACTGTAAAAGCCTTTGCTCTACAAAAGGTGGCGTAGAAAATGTTTTGACACAATATTGTTTAGGTATGGCAGGTTAATAAAAATCCAAGTTCTCGACCTTGAAGGACCCAGGCGTTAACCGCCATCTTGAATTAAAGGTGCCAAAATTAGGTATATTTTATTTAACTTCTCAATTGTTTACTAAATTACAAAAGTGTCTACGAAGGGTTCAAAGAAGACAAAATTGCCTACATTTTTTGCATACATGATTATTCCGTAAGTCTTATAGGTAAAAAGTTACAAGCGACAGATACAATAATATTTACAAAAAATAATTTAATTACACTAAAGTTTTTGTATCAATTATACGACGCGTTAAATTCTACGGTCAAACCGCCATCTCAAGGACGTGTCGGCCGATGATAAAAACGCATGAGACGTTGCCGTTCCGTTTTCTCTGACTGCGCGTGAGAGCGGGACGACATTATGTTCAGTATGTACGAAATCATTATGGTTCAAATGCAGTCGTTGTTTTTGATGGATATCCATCTGATGGCGGAAAGGAAAATACAAAGTCTGCAGAACGACTTCGCCGAGCAAATAAAAAGATGTCAGCGGATGTACATTTTGATGAAACAATGGTAGCTCAAGTTTCACAAGAAAAATTTTTGGCTAATAATAACAACAAAAACCTTCTTATATCAATGCTGAAACAAAAAATGGAACAAGCTGCTATTGAAGTAAAACAAGCAGAAGAAGATGCGGATGTGTTAATAGTCAATACAGCAATTTCTTTGGCTGCAACATTTAAAAATGTTTTTGTCGTTGGTTTAAAAATGTTTCTGGTTTTGCTGACAGCACTGTCTCCACCCCAAAGCAACATATACCTGCTAAAACCCGGTAGAGGCAAAACTGCTGAAAAACAATACTCCACTAATAGTTTTAAATACAAGAAAGCTAGTAACAACATTCTTTTTCTCCATGCGTTTAGTGGCTGCGATACCACATCGTCTCTCTTCAATCAAGGGAAAATGAAACTTTGTTCCCTTGTTGAAAAAAACGCGCAAGTGGATGCCATCATTGGCGTCTACAAAGATAAAGAAGCAAGACCAGAAGAAATCGAAGACGCTGGAGCACGCTTTCTAGTAACTTTGTACGGAGGGGACATGGATAAGGAATCCTTAGAAGATATCCGATATAAACGATTCGTAAAGTCATCAATAAAAAGTAAATTTAATCTTGCCGCCGACAAAGGACGCTGGACGGTATCATGCGTTTAGGACATACCACCAAGTCCAAAAATAGTACGGAATAAAAAAAAAACAGAAGACTGGGGCTGGAGATATGACACCAATAGGCTCACTCCAATAACAACGACAGAGAAAGCAGCACCCCAGACGCTTTTAAGTGTAATTTCTTGCCACTGTAAAAAAGGATGCAGCAAAACATGTAGTTGCAGAAAAGCTGGATGAAAATGCTCTATTGTTTGTGGATTCTGTAGTGGTCAGCTGTGTGAAAATGCAGTAGAGATTCAGATAGATAAGGAAGACTGTGATGACGACGAAATTTCATGGTTCGAAACTAAAAATACAGACAATGAAACAGAAAATTTCAGCGACGATAATGAAGAAGGCACCATTAACCAGCCCGGGCCATCAAAAAAGAATTAAAAAATGATAACAATTTTTAAACAAAATTAAAATTAAATTAATGATTTTTGTGAATATTATTATTTCCGTCGCTTGTAACTTCTTACCTTTAAGACTTACAGAATAAACATGTATGCACAAAATGTAAACAATTTTGTCTTCTTTATACCTCTCATAGACACTTTTGTGATTTAGTAAACAATTGAGAAGTTATTTAAAATATACCTAATTTTGGCACCTTTAATTCAAGATGGCGGCTAACGCCTGGGTCCTTCAAGGTCGAGAACTTGGATTTTTATTAAACTGTCATACTTAAACAATATTGTTTCAAAACATTTTCTACGCCACCTTTTGTAGAGCAAAAAACCTACTGACTGGACTATTTGGGTACAAAACCCTAAAAATGGACCATACATTTTTTGTTTTTTTAGGGCTACCATCACAGCAGCGAGTCCAAGGTGGTTCAACCACCAGCATTACGCAATACCCCTTCGCAGCAGCCCTCCTGCGTTCTAACACCGGTCCTACCTTCAGACTCACCTGTGGGGGGGTTATCGTCAATAGGAGGTCCATCTTAACAGCTGCTAGCTGCGTAGCGTGAGTAATATCTATGTCGTAGCCAGATCGTAAAATTGACCAATTCATGATGTGACCGATCATTTCATTTAATGGTGGTATTTTATAATATGGCCAACTAAAACTGACCATATCGTTTAAACGTCAACATTCGATGAAATGTCAATCCACCATTTGGCCATATTATTAAAATAAAAATATGTTTACAAGTTACGTGAATTTGTTTAATATTTGTAATCTTGGTCGACAAATAAATAAAACATTTTAAACAGTTATTGTTTTTTTGTTTTTAAACAACGAATAAGTAAAAACACTTGAATACCTAAATAACCTAACTAACCTCTCAAATTACGTTCCGATCTTCCTGATTTTTTGACTTTGCGCTCGTTTTTTTGAGTGACTTTCATAAAATTCGCCTAGCTTGGTGTCGTAACGATATTTCACTGCACTTTTACCTTCAATTTACACATTATTATTCACTTTTAGAATAAAATATTTGTCCGCCGCCATTACTCATCACAAAAACAAAGTAACATTAGCGCCTCTGCCGGTGGGTAATGTAACGATTTTACGATATGATCACTAATGTTTGACCACTTCATGAAGTTTTCGTGCGTTTAACTGTTTATTGAAATACCACCATTGTATGAAATGATCGGTCACATCATGAAATGATCAATTTTACGATCTGGCCACCACATCTACATAACGACCTTCGTATTCGAGAGGCGGGCATACCTTGGTGTCGCTATCTCTGAGGTCCAGGGTTCGATTCCCGCTCGGTCAATGTAGAAGAATAACTTTCTTTTATTGTCACGGGTCTGGGTATTGTGGTATGTTCATTGTTTCTGATTTCTGTAACACAAGTGCTTAAGCTACTTATCATAGGATCAGAGCAATGTATGTGATGTTGTCCAATATTTATTTATTATATTTATATGCTGTCCCGGCGAACTTCGTACCGCCCCCTTCATAATTTTTCGCGATTTTTTCCTTGTTTTATAGTTAGGTGGAGACAAATTCAAGAAAGCAAAGATCATAAAAATCGGTCTAGCCGTTCTCGACTTATAAATGGTGTAACCCGACTTTATTTTATGTATATAGATATAGGATATCGTACTAAAACGTGGCTTCTCACTATGGCCTGAAAGCCCAAGGTGCATAGCGTGATATGTTTATTTGCGAAATTGAATTAGAAATGAGGAGATCCGTAAACGAACAAAAGTCGCTGACATAGCCCAACGGATTAGCAAGCTGAAGTGACAGTGGGCTGGGCCTAATCCTCGTCAAAATTTTTTTTAAAGATAACATTACCTACGTGAGCATTACCTTGGTCTCAGAACTGACCATTCTACTACTACTGAACACTTTTTTGTATGTTTCTTTCTTTTCTTTTTACACTTTCGATCAATAACCATCGACTTCCCTAATTGTTATGAGTATGTATTTATTATTGTCTATATTGGTTTGTATGTCTATGTATTTTATTTGTCTTATAAAATATGTCGGATACTTTATACTCCACCACTGACTACATTATTTGCATTGCCTCACGGTTAACTGATAGAGAATGTTGTATAGCATTATGTCCGCCAATTGTACTTACCTGTGGAATAATTATCACGTAGAATTAACTGACGGCCGATGGTGCAGAAAGGTTCTAGAATGGAGGCCGCGTACCGGAAACCGACAACAACCATCGGGCAGTAGCCCACCAGACACAATACCCGTCTGGTCGGAGGATCTTCCCTTTTCAATGGGGGATGAGGAACTTAACACCCCGTTCCTCTCACCCCCCCAAACTGATTTTGCGAAGGCTGCGCTGACGTTCATGCTCGGGGTCACCAGTTTGGGGGTGACAGGAACAGGGTGTAAAGTTCCTCATCCCCCATTAAAAAGGGCAGTAGCCCACCAGACACAATACCCGCCTGGTCGGAGGATCCTCCCTATTCAATGGGGGATGAGGAACTTTACACCCTGTTCCTCTCACCCCCAAAATAGCATAGGACGTCCACCCACAAGGTGGACAGACGACCTGGTGGTAAGGTTGCAGGAAACCGCTGGGTGCAGGCCGCTTCCAACCGGACAATCCAGAAGTCATTGAAGGATCATAACGTTCATAAGGATTATGATTTTTACTTGGCGGCAGCGTGATTTTTCGAAACCCAAGGCCAATGGTGCTAGACTAGGTTTTGATTAATTAACACCAAAATGGCGGCCATAAAATGCAAATGACGGCAAAATGACGTTTTGGTTTTTTAAAATTAAATTAAACTAATTTTTATGTCGCTAAAGAACAGAGTAGCATTGGAGCCAACGTGTGGAGCTGGCGTTACTTGCTTAACTTATTCCATTACATTACAGCGGCGATTTCGTCTCAAGATGGCGGGTTCGCATCGGCTCGAGTTCCTCTACCTCAGGAGGCCTCCTCCTCACCATCAACCAGATCAGAACTCACGCCAATTACAGAGCAGCGACCAGGGACTTCGACATCGCTATGTTGAGGACTACGAATACTTTTGCGATGACTAATTTGATTAGAGCAGCGAGGCTAGCTCCTAGCTCGCACAGCTTGATTACTTCTCAGACAGTGTGGGGGGTAGGGTGGGGAGCTACAAGTGTAAGTACCTCAATCTAATTAGTAAATATATGCATCAGACAGCACACTAGAGCTGTATTGATAGTTCACTATTGCTAAACTATCTGTAGTTTACGTCATTCAATAGTATCGATAACCTATCGAGTATCGATACTATCGATAGTGTTATGCTCCGTATATAATAGTAATTGATATTAACTCCTATAGTATTATCCATCTTGACGACTGTCGGGTGTAGTGGTTCGCGCTCCGGACTACAAAGCCCACGGTTTCGGGTTCAAATCCCGCAAGGGGCAAATGTTTGTGTGGTGAGCACAAGCATGTTATGTCAGTATGTTTTTGCGTTATATAATCGGCATAGTACAAGCTTTGCTTAATTTGGGGCTAACGAATTCGTGTGATATATGATATAATATAGCGATTCAACGGTCAATTTTTTAAAAAATATTAAAGGTAGACGCCATGTTGAATATTTATGATCGCGCTTTCGATAAAAATCAACATGGCGGCTATATCTATCATATTTAAGTATCTAGACTAAGTTTTTATACAGAAATAAATAAATAAATTAATTAATTTATATTTATTATTTATTTGTAAAAAAAATACTGTTTGTGTCGATAAATCGCTACTTATATCATACATGGGGCACACTAAAAGTTTTGCAATTCTAGCTTAACGGAACTATTTGAATTTCGAATGTTATATTTTTTAAAACGTTTAAACGTGTATGTATGTCATGAATGTCACAGGAGACGAATCGTGGATTTATTGTTTTGAACCCAAAAAAAAAACAGCAATCTTGTGAATGGGTGTTTGAAAATGAGAACAGGCCAACAAAAGTGAGGCAGGCGAGAAACGTTGCTAAAAAAAATATTGCGTTTTTTTCCTCAGCTACGGGTCCCATCTGTATATACAATTCCATTTGAAGATTAAACGAGTGTTAATGCCGAGTGGTATTCTGCCATTTGTTTACCCAGGGTGTTAAAAAAAGTTCGCAAAAGACGACCCAAAAGCCGCGTTCTCCTACATCATGACAACGCTTCTTCACACACGGCCAACAAAACAAAGTCATTTTTAGCTTCCGAAAAAGTACAACTCGTCACCCATCCTGCGCATAGCCCCGACCTAGCACCCTGTAATTTCTGTATTTTCCCCAAAATCAAAGATTTGATGAGAGGTTTTACTTTTACCAACTTCGAAGAGGCAGTGATAGGTCGGGCTCATTGGCCTGCATTAGGAGACGTATGCTATGGATTGGGTTCAGTGGCATGCATTGGGAGACGTCTATGTCCTGGACGACGTGAGTTGATTAAGATGCGACACGCGTTCAGTGTTTCACGGTCGCTTGTTTTGTATTTCAGTCTGGAGGCGCCCCCGTGGCTACCATCCGTCACGTTCGCTTGGAAGTCGCCAGACAAACTACCTGCGCCAACAATTACCGGCCTCGCGGGATCACAGTCACTGGTAATTTGTAATAACTAGCTTTTTCTTGCAACTTCGTCTGCAGAATTCAGAATTACGCAGACGGTAACTAAAATAAAAAACCATACAAGTGTGAGAGGGACTCGCCCACCGAGGGTTCTGTACTTTGAAGGTACATATTATAAAAGTTCAGGAATCAAGCCACGCAGTTTAATTACAAATTAATGAACTTGTTACAAAGTATAGAAGTACTTGTAGTTTAAGACGATGTTACTTGCCTATTCTCGTCCGTGTTGTTGTCGAAGTAAGACGTGTTTTACTTTTAAAATAAATTAAGGAATACTGATTTTGATCTCAAATAGTAAGGATATAAAGTGTAATCTGGTTCGGTACCTGCAATCCATTTGTGCCTTTTTTACATTGCTATAATTTGAGCAAGTCACAGTACACGCAAGGAAAGCAGATAAAATGCAATGCTCACCAAGATCCGGTTCAACAATCAAGTTTTCATCTCAACCTGACCTTTCCGCTTCAATGGAAGATGAGGACACTACTCGGAATATCATCTTAAGAAAACGGAAAAATCCTGATCAAGAACTCATTAGAGATCTGAAAGTGGACCTTATGAAATCACTCAAGGAACTGATGAATACTGAGATATCAGAGATTAAAAATCAGAATACCAAAATCCTCGAGTCAAACTCTCAAATTATAAGACTGCTGGAAATTAACACAGCTAATTATAAGGAAATTTCTAGCAAAGTGCAAATCCTTGAAACCAAACATGAAGCAGCCATGGAACGTATAAATGAATTAGAAAATGAATTAAATGGGATACAAAAACAACTATTGAAGAACACGGTTGAGATAAGAAACATTCCACGAAGAGAAAAAGAAAATGTACATGATATAGTCAATACTATTTGCAAAGCCTTTAGTCTAGAATCTATTAATGATACTGCAAATATATATAGAAGAGGAAGAACCAATGGACCAATTGTCATAGAATGCCAAAATGCCATGAATAAGGAAATGCTTTTAAGGGCTGCAAAAAAATACAACTCAGAAAATAGGGATAAAGTATTGTGCACTGATAATCTAGGGTTTGGTGGAAAAAATGAACGGGTATACATATCGGAATCTCTTACACCAATGTCCAGAAAGATCTTTGCTGCTGCTCGAGGGCTGGTCAAAAAAGGATCTTACAAGTATTGCTGGACATCGCGTGGCAATATTTTACTACGTAAAGAGGACGGTCAGCCTGCCATTGTCATCACATCAGTAAACCAAATCAATGATTTAGTTGCAGAATGACTATCCGGTGGGAAGTGTTTTAAAAAACTATGGTATATTTTGATATTCTTTTATTTGCTGATCTGTTTATGTTACTTTTGTGCCTATCAGTCTAACTCCTCTAAAATAGGCTTATTTTTTTGTGGCACAGTTAATCTATCTTATCAAATAGGTATTTGTAAGTGTATAATGGTTTATTTATTGTATATTTATCAGTATATATTACTCATTTGTTATACTTACTACGTATCCGTTCATAATCAACAAAGATCTATTGATTACATTACTATCACTACTTGTAGAATTTTCGGAAGCTCTTATCTTCGGCCAGAAATGTTATTTAATTATTCAAACAAATTGTACTACTTAATATTGTTCTGTCATGGAGAGTAATATAGATGAAATAGTCGCCGAGCTTGATAATAATATCAGCGTTGGTGACTCATTTTTGGTTGAGGATCCAGTAGCATTACTTCAATACAGACTTGATACTGAACGGTCTCTTAAAATTATTGTTCAAAATATACGAAGCATTAATAAAAATTTTGAAGATTTTACAGTTTTCCTAGCAAGAAGTACACTACAATACGATATAATTATTTTAACTGAATGCTGGTTGCAAAATTCTGATATATTACCAAAATTGGATGAATACGATTCGTTTTATACCCGTAAGCACATTAATCAGAATAGTGGTGTAGTCGTATATATAAAGTGTAACCTGACAGGTGTCATTGTGTTCGAGCCAAACATTGTCGATGCCGACTGTCTAGTGATAAAATTAAACAAGAGTCACGCTTTCATTTGCATGTACAGGTCACCATCGTTTAATGTGCTAAAACATTTTTTTGATTCCCTGGATAAACTTTTAACAGATCTCAAACACGTACCTAATATTTATTTAACTGGAGATATCAATATTGATATTCTTCCTGATAGTAGTGACTTGAATTCCGATGAGTACTTGGACTTACTTGCAACTCACTGTTTGTTACCCAGTCATTTACTTCCTACGCGCAATAATACATTTCTTGATCATTGCTTGGTGAAGTCAACTGATAAAGTCTTAACGATAGTTTGTAAATCATGTATAACTGATCATAGTAGTGTTTATTTTAGTATTCCTTTGACTAAACAACAATACAGTAGCAAACAAAAAAAGACTTTACAGAAACTTAATTACGACAGGGCTTACAAACTTATAGAAGAGGTTGATTGGAATAATATAATATTAATAAATAACCCTAATCAAGCAACTAAAAAGTTTATTAAGATTATATGTGAAATAATTCAGATAAGCACAAAAACAATTACAGTACCGAATAGAAAATTAACTTTTCAACCATGGATTACCCCTGGCCTGTTACGTTGTATGCGGTTCAGAGATACATTACATAGAAAACACCTTAAAAAACCTCATGATAAAAACTTAGAAATTACTTACAAACGGTACAGAAATCACTGCAACAGAATTTTACATAACCTAAAAAATGAAAATGATAAATTTGACTTAAACGCTAGCAAGAGTAACATGAAGCGAACTTGGAATGTTATAAAACGAGTTTGCAATTTAAATACTTCAGAAAAATCCAAAGTTCCGGATGAATTACTAAGAATAAAGTCAACGCCACAAGAGTCTATAAATTACGTCAACGATTTTTTTGTTGGTGTGGGTACTAAACTCTCAAATGAAATATTACATAAGTTAAAACTTACTGAAGAAGATCTAGTTAAAAAATTCAAATGTAAAAATGCTCCATTGAAATCTTTTATGATGTTGGAAACCGACGAATTAGAAATATGTAAAATTGTAATGTCCCTAAAAAACACAACATCTACAGGATGGGATGGAATATCATCGGTATTTATCAAATCATGCTTGAAGTTTCTTATAAAACCTTTAACCCATATAATTAATTTATGTTTATCGTCTGGAAAATTTCCGTCCATGTTGAAAGAGTCTATTATCGTGCCAGTATTTAAGTCTGGAGAAAAAGACATTGTTACCAACTACCGTCCCATTTCGCTTTTACCAACAATTGCAAAAATTTTTGAAAAAGTCATGAATGATAGGCTTGTGAATTATCTGGATAGTAATAATATTCTTTCTAATAACCAATACGGATTTAGAAGAAAAAAATCTACTTTGGATGCTATTGAAAATTTGGTTACTGATGTGGCAGGGAATCTTGATAACAAGAAGAAATGTATTGGCATATTTCTTGATATATCAAAAGCTTTTGATACAGTATCAATTCCGTTACTTATACGTAAGCTAGAGTCAATTGGTATAAGAGGTGTACCACTTGATCTTTTTAAAGACTACCTGACTGACAGGTCGCAAATAGTAAAAATAGGCGATATTCTGAGCTCTAAACTAAAGGTGGATTTCGGGGTTCCACAAGGATCAGTACTTGGACCCACGTTGTTCCTTATTTATGTAAATAATCTTTGTGATATTGAACTTCCGGATTCCAAAGTTGTTACATTTGCAGACGATACCGTAATTTTATTCCAAAATACATCATGGTCCCTTGTAAAAGCGTCAGCTGAAATGGGATTTCGTAACATCATTAAATGGCTTGACAATAATCTACTCACCTTAAATCTAAAGAAAACAAAATATATAACTTTTAGTCTAAGAGAAAACTTGCAACCTAATTCAGATTTTGCTTTAATAGCGCATTCCTCTGATTGCCTAAATTGTTTTGACTGTAATTGCCTTAAGCTATCTAGAAGCAACAGTATTAAATATCTGGGAGTAGAAATCGATAAAAATTTAAATTGGAAACAGCATATTAATAATCTAAAAACTCGCATACGTAAGCTCATACCTATTTTCAAAAAAATTAGAAATCTAAGAGATGGCAAAACAAATAAAACCGTATATTTAACACTATGTCAATCGATAATTACGTATGGCATCTCTGCTTGGGGTGGTGCCAGGAAAAGTACTTTAATTAAAATAGAAAGGGCACAAAGATGTATTCTAAAGGTTATAGGTTTCAAACATTTCAGATACAGTACAGCAAAGCTGTACCAGGAGTTTGAAGTATTAACAGTACGGCAACTCTTCATTAAAATCATTGTTCTAAAACAACATTTCTGTGAAAGATTTAATAACACATCTGCCAGAAGAGCATATAAGATATTTAACGTTCCTTCATGTAAAACTACTTTTGCTCAGGGATTTTCTTATTTCCTGGCCCCACTTCTGTACAATCGCATAAATAAAATTAATTCCTTGAAAGACCTGTCAAGATTTGTTTGTGGAAGAGCTTTGGATGAGTTTCTGAGTGGTTTGGATTATGAGCGGACTGAAAGTATAATACAGGTATGTAAACTATAATGTAGTATTTCATGTGTATTTATATATAATCAATCTATTACATACGTATAATATTATTTCTACAAAGTTTATTACAAATACTTAGATGTGTGTATATATAACTACATATATTTTTATAGTGTTCAAGATAATAAATTATTAAATTGCATGTATGTAACAAATAAAAACTTTTAATAATATCTTTTATATGTATTCTATAAAATTAATTTGTGAAATTGCCTATTGTTTTAACTGCATAGATGTGTAATTTGTAACTAAAACACTGGTTTATTACTATTGAAAATAAAGCAAACGTAACATTACAAATTTTAAAAAACTGAAGAAAAAATAATAATAATCAGATTTTTTAAACTTACGATTTGCACTGTCTGTTTGTTTTGCGTTTACTGCATGTTTACGCCAAACTCGTCACTCGATGACGGAGCCTAATTATGTTTAAAAATACGTGCATCAGTGTAAAATAGATCTTAAATCTTTAAGCTACGGTTGGCATTTATGGGGCGAGAATCATTACCTTGCCGTAACACAGTCTCGTCGACTAGCACGGAAGGTAAAGAACTTTTGTCTGTATACCGCCAATTGACAAGCATTTTGTTTATAGTGCATTATTTCTTAACATAAATATATGTTTTTCTCTATTATGTAACTACAATATCTTGATAATTGTACTACCATAATAATATTTGCTGCTGTTACCTAAATGTATAGTTTAAGGTGGTATACTGTGTACTAAACTTATATGAAAATAAAATTCTATTCTATTCTATTCTATTGGGCAAATTTTCTGGGTAAAAAAAACATATTCTATTTAAATAGTCCGTCAGTTAGATTATCCAAAAATAATGGACCCATAATTTTCTTTTGTCAAACAAAAAATTACGAAGATAAAGCGCATCAAAGTGAGCACGTGACGTCACGCCCTGCTAAAAAGTGTCGTAAGGCGTGACGTTACGCGGAACTTTAACAGGCTATATTTTCATAATTTTATGTTTGAGAAAAGGAAAAATACGTACCCACTATTGTCAGTTACTCCAACTGACGGAATAATTAGATTTTTTTAGGAAACTAGCCTAAAAGGTCAAAGGAAAGTACCCTATACTATATTTAGATTTCCTTGAGTGTCGAAATATACGTTTTTACGGCATAAACGGCCATATCTTTTTGTATTGGCCAATCTGCAAGTCACTGGGGGAGGCCTATGTTCAGCAGTGGACGTGCTATATCTGTATAATGATGATGGTGATGACTAATTTATAAAAGTTCGTTTTCCAAATCAACCCGAACTGGGGATCGAATCCAGGGCCATCTTTAACCTATTGGGGGCCCTGGGCACATAGGATATTGGGGCCCCTATGATTTTGAGGGCCCTGGGCACATAGGATATTGGGGCCCCTATGACTTTGATACTATCGAACTATACAGGATGGCCAGGTAAGTGACGTCCATGAATTTTTTTAGGTGCCTCGTGAGGTATCTGAATCACACTTATGTATGTTCTACGATTTTTCGTAGTTTTCGAGGTACGATTTTTTAATGAATTTTTGCAAACGGATCAGTTTTTTTGCAAAAAATCTTGAGCTAAATCTCTATGAACTGTGCATTTGTGCATAAAATAAACAGCCTCATAAGTTCTCATAAGTTACTACAAAATTGACTAAAAGTTGAGAATTTATGTTAAGTGAGTTATCAACATTTAAATTTTCAAATTAAAATTAAAAATCAAAACTTGTAATTTCTTAGTTTCTAATTAACTTCAGAGAATGCGCTAGACTTGAAGCTTTCATAATAATAATAAAAAGTAGTACTTCATTCATAAACTATTTAAAAAAAACCTAACTCGAAAACTACGAAAAATCGTAGAACATAGATAGGGGTGATTCAGATACCTCTCAACACGAGGCACCTAATAAAAATTTTGGACGTAACTTTTCTGGCCACCCTGTTTAAATAGAAACTAGGGGGCCCCATCGATCGCGGGGCCCTGGGCAAGTGCCCAGAGTGCCCAGTGGGAAAGACGGCCATGATCGAACCTGCAAACTTTACATACAAGACATTTGACAGGACTTCACTCATCACTGAGTAACAACTTAAACTTACTTCCACAGCTAACATGCTATGTGCTGGCTGGATCGGCGGCCGAGGCCAGTGCACAGGGGACGCGGGAGGGCCACTCGTCCACAATGGGGTAGTCGTGGGGATATTCTCGAGAGGTATAGGCTGCAACCAGGCCAACTTCCCCGGGATTAATACTAGGATCAGCCGGTTTACTTTCTGGATTGATAGTAACAGGTTTTAGGATTGTGAAATGTAAACAAGATGTAAGGAGGTGCCATATACAGGGTTACTTTGCAAAGGGGTGCCAAAATTTTAAAAATAAGATCTAGGGAACATTATAAAGAAGCGTTTTAATCGTTATTGTTTATAATAATCGTATTTTACGAAATAAAATTACGTTTAAATATCCGACTACGAAAGCCGCGCGGCATTTATTAGAGGCGTAGGTACGGCGCCAACAAGGACCTTACCCAGTGCACATACGGTGCAATTTTATCACGAATGAGTTCAATTATTATAAAATGTAAAAAAATGTTTTTTTTTGGTTTTTTGCCTCCTGAATTTGGTACCCCCCTTGCAATGTAACCCTGTATACAGGGTTATTTTAAAAACATCCAACAACCTCTTAGGGGCTGATTCTGGTGCTAAAATAGGTACAACTTTTTCTGTGGGACCAACATAGTAATAAAAAAAATATATACTGTCTCATACAAACTGATGTCTCTGGTCGGCGGCTGGGTGCTTACTATGGGCGTGTTTTTTTTTGCGATTTCAAATTGTTGTATTTGAGCATCAAAATGATCAAAATCAGCCTCTAGGAAGTTGTTGACGTTTTTAAAATAACTCATAACTAGCTGAAAAAATTCTGTTGACCTTGCTCTAACTAAGCTAATCTTTTAGTGACCACTTATGCCAAAGAGGCAACTTAAAAACACTTGACTGCATCGCGTTATACACACAGGAGTGAGCGGGACGGCGACGGGTCGGTCAGTAGTACGGCGGTTCTAATAACATACATACGTCTAAATGGGCGCCTACAGACAGCCTGCGCGTGCGCGGCTAGCCGTCCCGAACGTATGTTAATAGACCCGCCGTACTCCCGACCCACCCGTCGCAATCCCGCTCACGCCTTCTGTGTGTGTTGCGCAGAGCTCTATTACAAGATTTTGACGGTATTTCAGTATTTGGTGATTGCTTAACATTTGAAAGACAAAACGAAAATCGAAAGCCGCTACATACATACTATAAAATAAAGTCAAGTTTGATATTTCATGTGTTTTTCTGTATCTCTCTTCCCCATACCTCAAGTATTCAAGTATTTATTTTGCTTACCAAGTGTGTACAGATATTATGCTAGGTACAATTATGCTTGAGACTTAGTAACCTTATCTATAGGCGTTGCAAAATTATAGTAGGAGGGCTGCACTTTTACATTAAATCGAGAAATTAACAATAATAAAATAATACATTCAAAATAATAGAAATTCGAGAGACCAGTCCCAGAACGCCATGTTTTAAACAAGCCGTTTTGTAATATAATTCGTATCATTAACTTTATTATTAGTAGTTTCATTGACGTAAGTATTTTTTTCTATAAAGTATTTATTGTTAGTTACTTAGATATTCATCTAGTTTATAGAAACATTTATTTATTAAATATTGTTTTAACTATTTATCAAATATTGTGTATTTTTGTTCAATTTTTATATCATGAGGTAGTTTATTAAATACTTTGATAGCCATGTAATATGGGCTGGTATTCAACATTTTAACAACTCTCACTCTGACATCACATACAGTCAGGGACGTGCATTCCATATAGGCTATTATGCAGAGCCTACCTTCATAAAAATCCGACAGCTAACCATAATTATTAATTATGTATTCAACAATAAACAATAAATATTCTGTAACCATTTTGTCGTCTACCTGTACTTATTCCTTACTAAAGCGCGCAACTTAGTTCGTTTCTGTGCAATTTAACCAATGTTAGGCTGCCGCGAGATCGCCTAGTGTTTCACGCAATCTTACTCAATTTTCACTCACAGCCTACCCCCATCTGAAACCAATGCACGCCCCTGCATACAGTAGTAAAACAAAAGTTAATCTCAGCATTATATATTTTAATCACTATCATCTTCACTTAAAGACTTATTAAGATCTTCTTCACCCATTAACTCCCTCAGCAACATTAAACAGGGCCGTTTAAAAGGTGATCTATGGGTTTCTAATATATTTTCAATATCATTACTAATTATAGGAATATTTAAAGACTTCTGTGTTTGTAGAAATGTTAGAAGGAGCCTCCCAAAATGTCTGTCAGATGTGCAAAATGAAGAGTGTTGAGCTAACATTGACTGAAGGTAATTCTGAATTCTTTCTGACTTCTTACAATCTTTATAAGCATTGTAGATTGATAATATATTATTACAGAACTGTTGAGATGACAAATCAAACTCGGACAAGTCCATTATAAAATTTGATCGGTCATTTTCATCTAACAGCTGTACGTAGTCTTGCAACACTTGTTTCGGCATCTCCATATCTTTTAATAGCTTTTCGAGGAATAATTTAAATTGTAAAGGAAACTTTTTATTACTTGAGGCTAAAATGTCTAACGCGCCTGAATTATATGAGCGTTTTATGTATTTGGGTAAAAAATATTCGAAATATTTAGTTATAAAATCCTTAGTCAAGTCATTTTTATCACAAATATGCTTGCATAACTTCTCTATCGTATTTGTGGATAGTTTAATTGCCAAGGTGTTCAATAAGTTACTGTTTTTATCACATTCTTCAATAGCAAAGTCAGCTCGAGCTGAAAATTCTGTCTCGATGGAATCAACAATTTCATCGATATTTTCCAAGCTTAATTCAGTACTTTTCTTATTTTCAGTGACTTCGATATCTGCTTTGTCCTCTATGATATCTTTTTCTGAAAATATTTCAATAGGTTGTGAAAGTTCGGCTACTTTTTCAGCGTTTAAAATTTCGTTTTGATTGCGAGTTAAATGTCCAAACTCCTGTAGCCATTTATTCTGTTTGTCTTGGCGTGCAGCTGAGATGCACAGTTGAACTTGATCTTTTAGGGATGGTGAAAAGTTCCAAATTTCAGACATAATTTAAATTATCAATAAAATATTACTTCTTTGTTTTGCGATGAACAAACGTGTTTTGATAGTAATCATACTAATGTCAAAAACATATGTTATTATCACGCCACAGCACAGATAATATAATAATATGACAGCTTCAAGTGGTGTTGCCAATTAATAAGTATCGAAGTAGATACTAAACAATTTAGATCAAATCGAACAATCGATACCATTTTTTCCATTTCAATTTTAATTTAAAAAATATATATATTTTAGTTTGTATGATAATGTAGTGTTTAATGTGGTGTGAATGAGAATTATCTGGCGAACCATGCGACGCCGAGAAGGCTTCTCGCATTTGTCTATCTTGATTCTAGAATTTGAATTACTGATTGAAGGTCGTACCTAAGTAGATGGAAGTCACCTTATCAATCTACTGCAAATAAAATATTAAATTTAATATACTGATTTTTGACTTCAGGTTTGTAGAGAAAAAAAAAGTATACGTTAAAAGATAGGTTAGTGAGCTGTAGCAAAACAAAATATAGAGTAAAGATAAAAGAATAAAAAACAGGACATTTGGTATTATTTTTGTATATTTTAATAACTTTTATTCATTTGATTACATTTCAGTTATTATTACATTAGAGCTTGTTACATTTTATATTTCAGTTCTTTCAATTCTGCAATAATTTTGATTATATTGAAATTCATTTTTTATTATTGTGCAATTAGTAAGTACATTACAGTTTATTAAAATACATCAATCCATAAGTTTTAATGTGTGTTATTACGTGACTACTGAGAACAAATAGAAATTTTAACAATTAAAAAATTTAAAAAAATCTACCTACTTATTATAAAAAAATTGAAAGTACTCCGTGCGCTAGTTTCTAGAAATTGTAAAATAAAATTTAATATAACTGACTAAACTTCCCAGGCACCTCGGCCTGGCAAGTTTGTGACATCGAAAATTCCAAATAAGTTTCAGACAGACCAGACTTAGGTGAGACTTGGAAGAGACTTAGATGAGAATTAGAAGTGACTTAGAAGAGTCTTAGGGCAAGCTAAGACAAGACTAAGACGCGACTAAGACCAGACTAAGACTGACGTCTAGACTGAGACCAGACTGAGACCAGACTGAGACCAGACTGAGACCAGACTGAGACCAGACTGAGACCAGACTGAGACCAGACTGAGACCAGACTGAGACCGGGCTGAGACCAGACTGAGACAATCGATATCAGCAATGGATGCAAATCTGTCACGTCACGTAATGCACAAAGTACTTTTTATACTTCTAGAAACTGGTATCCGGAGTAGGCCTAGCAATTTTGTGACAACCTCAACGTTATTTCCGGGTAAATAACTACAAAACTCAAAGTTAAGCGTTCACCATTTTAAATCGTCGGGATTTTTCTGATTTATTAATTTTGTGGGCGCTCATCAACCAATCTGGGGGTCCATATCACATCCCAATAATTTAAAACGTTGTACGATTAACTTGGATAGCTATTGACCTCAAAAACAGAAATTTGCGATTACAAAAACATATCGCCGTTGAGATTGACACAAAATGTGTTTAATTTGTTAATTACCTAAAAAAAATATGAAAAAAACCTAGTATATACCTAATTAGTCGAAGACAGTAAAAAAATGTATATTTAAAATAACCTAATATGAACCTTAGTTGAACACAATAAAAAGTTTTTTGTATAAGTTAAAAGTATGTATAAATCTAAAATAGCTTCAGGTAACTGTACAAAACACCGTTGGAATTAATAATAATTATTACATTATATGAATTTAAATGATGAGTATAAATATAGGTGAATGATATGATGAATGAATGAATATTATCAACAATCGTCAGATCAAAATGAATTTCATGATTGTCAATCTTCCTATTCCTGGGTTCTAAAGTAAACTAATCCCAAATGATTAGGCGGAAGGAATAGAAAACTTTAGTCCACTACAGCAGAAATAGGAAACTCTAAATACAAGAGTTCTATCAACTAATCGTAAAAAACCTTTTGATCGAATGAATGGCGACTAATACCGACTATACCTAAACGTCACACCGATTGAACCTAACTACAACTTATCTAAATTTATAAAATGCCTGCAGCCTACTTCTTCCAGTTTAGCTTGCTTAATACCTAATATTAAGTAACCTAAAATTTGTTCCTAATTTCACTGATACTACCTAGACTTCAAAAAGTAAACCAATGAGGTAGAAGTTTTAAAATTTGTGTCTGTAGCAATTCTAAATTTCATCTGATAACATTTTAAGGTTTCCGATTGTTGTGTTACATTACTATTCTTATAATATTGAACCAAAATCAGCTAACTCACGGTCCCCACTCTGCAATAGAAAAATAATGTAACACCCTGCTGCAACAATTTGAAATCTTTAAATGTCATCAGATGCAATTGAAAAGATGCTAAAACTTCACAAATTTAAAATTTTCCACCGCACCAGACCTTCCCGGCAGTCTAAGAAGATCGCTACTAAAACTAAAACTAGTCTAAAACTAGATAAAATAACAGCTGTAGTCGTTCGTAAAGTTAGTGTTAACTAAATTTACAACTAGAACAGAGTACTCTGACATGGTAAAGTTATGTCTAACTGTGATAAAATATGTTCCTATTGATATTTTCTTAATCTCAAAGCAACTTAGTTATAATGAGGATAAAATGAGAAAGTAGCGCTTCAAATAGGCAAAACGACTGTTCACGCAACTAAGGTCTCAAACGCTGTACATTCGCAGTTCGATTTTGAGAAGTAGTTGGATTTTAGAACATCAGACGGGCGTAACCTCAAAACCAATCTTGAACATAAGCGTAGTAGTTGGATTGCTTCGACTAAACAGACATTGCCTATTTGCGCACTACGCCATCAGTTACAATGGACTATGAATACAACAATGGGAAGCCCCGGATCATTGACGCATTTAGACACAAAATAGTAGTAGCACAACAAAGTTCAACGCATATTCGTGAGTACAGGCTTTAAACGATCTAACTAGTCAAAACTATTTTGATTACTTTCCTTATTTAGTTACGAAGAATCCCCAATCCTCTATAAGTTTGAATATCTGTGACAAAGTATGATCCTATTATTGTTTTCGTAACCTCAAGTAACTTAGTTGTAATGGGGATAAAATAAGAATGTAGCGCTTTAAATAGACAATACGACTGTTCAGGCAACTAAGGTCGTAAACGCTATACATTCGCAGATCAATTTTAAGGTGTATTTGGATTTTAGAACATCAGACGGGCGCACCTCAAAACCAAGCTTTAAACATATTCATGGGAGTTGAATTTGTTTCACTGAACAGATATTACCTATTTGCGCACTACGCTAGCAGTTACATTGGACTACGAATACAACACTGGAAAGCGGAACCCCTATACATATTCCGAAAAAAAATGGCAATGATTATTAAAGTTCTTAGCATGTCCACATCAGACTGGACAATAGCAACGCAGTTTACACAAATAATTGGCTTCGAATAAAAAATTTAACACGTTTTTTTAATTTTAGTATGAAAGAATCCCCAATCTTTCTTTTTCTCTTTGATTTTGTAGATCCAGGGCTAGAATTTATTACAGTATTCATAACTTTACCTCACAGACTCAACGTTCTAATAGAAAATAAGTTTCAACCTATTTGCAACCGACTGCTGCTGACTTTACCTAGTTCATTAAATGACTTGTGTACTACGGTACAGCCCACTGGTGTTAAGTGGCCACAGTAGCGTATTTCACAAATCTTTGGACAAAGATGTTATGTCCTAGTGCCAGTATTGACAAACGGCTCTCTTGCCCTTCAAACCGAAACACAATATACATTGTTTTTACGGCAGAAATAAGCAAGAGGGTGGTACCTACCCGCTCGAGTTTGGTTCACTAAAACTCTACCACCAGTAGCAAAAAGGATTAAAAGATGGTCATTGAAGATAATAGTATAAATTGAATTAAAGGTAAGAAAATTAATACAAATTATAAAATATACATACATAAATAAATAGTTTTGAAAATATTAAAAAGTATATTAATAGCAGTCACTGACTTACATCTAAGAATCTTATCCTACTTATCATTACCTACTCCTACGCTAATATTAAGTTGGAGCCAAAACTTTATACAGCACACCTAATAACTTTTTTAGAATACGAAGTATAGAATTATAAACAGCGATTCGCTGCTTTCTTGATGCCTCAAATACGCTTCGCCTCAGTAAAGTGTTTAATAAAGAAGAAAAAAGTAAAGAGATACACACACACACACACACAAACAATAAAAAATAATAAATACAAAAAAGAAAGAAAGGATAGTAGAAAATTGTAAACCTACGACTCGAAGAAGACTGAAATAATTAAATGTCGTGTCGTAATGTGGTTTAAACTAACATAAAAAAGGATAGCAAAAAGACAGCTAAACTGAGACTAACGCTGATGCATCAAGACTTAATCACTATAAATGTACAATCTAAAACTTACAGTCAAAAGGTGCCAATACTTTAGTCCCAACTCCATTGATGATCATCTGCGGGCCTGATGTCATCACTCGTGCTACTGTGTGATCTCGCAAACTTCCAGAAGTACCTAGTTTCATTCCTTGCACTCCTCAGGATCCACTCAAGTACCTGGTTCTTCATGGTTCAGACAACTCGTTGAGTGACCCAAAGCTTTAAAAATATCGCGATAAAGGTGAGAATTTCATCAATTAAAACAGTTCTTGTGACAATATTTTTTTCAACATTTGACCATCACAGCCTGTTTTTCCGACTCAAATTTATCAGTCAGCGTTTAACTCTGTCCTTAAATTGTTTCTGTTCGTTTTGGCCAACGCTGTGGATATTGTCATCATAATAATTCCTATATCTGACCTTCAATCACGTTTTAATTGTGTATGGTTTATATGCTTAGGGTCTCTTCAAAGGTTTCCATCGACGGGACTGGCGTGTCTCAACCGCCTGTCCACTCGTCGGTCGTCGATCCAAGTTCACCAGCATCTTTCTAATCACTCCTGATGTCTTCGCACTTGACCACCCGTACAAGGAACGCCGCTAGCTCGTTTCTGCCTAGCGCCCGCCTGCCTGTTGGTCCGCGGGAGGTATTTTATTTCCCTCCTACCCTCCGTCGATTGACGGCGAGCACTCCCCCATCCGCCGCTTGGGGACGCGTTCTCTAGGGGACAGGCTCCCCCGAGAATTTTCCGACTATGTATCTTCCAGTGGACATATTAATAAGCAGTTGGTCATTATCTCACTCGCACACTCACAACTTTCATTTCCAGCTTCCACCATCGTCAATTATTCTGAAAAAAGAGAGTTGAAAGTTGTTGAACAAGGTACGCAATATTTTAATCGTTCCGATCAAGGGCGAGAATTGTCTTTTGGGAGCAACTTTTGTGCAAGGTCCAATCCAAAATTGTACAGTAGCAGCAGTTTTGTACAGCTTATTAAAGATTAAATTTTTCCATAAACCTATTTTAATATTGCAGACGCAAATCAGATTTTAATAAGAATGCACATTTAATCAGAGCAGCAATTTGATAAAAAACTTTGGCAAATTTAATTTTACGGGCTGCCTTGAACAGTCCCCCTAAAAATTGTTTTAGAAACTAGAAAAGTATGCATTAAAAAAGAAAACTTATGTGAAAAATGCCACGACCGCACAAATATAATTTAATTTTTGTAAAGGTCTTACCCATTTTAGTGAAACGATTAGTGGCTCTAACGGACAGATTATGAATAACCGAAGTGTATTTTCTATTGTTAATAATTGTGACTATTAAGAAGCATAATAATATAGCTGCTTATTTGTTCACGATTATTGTGAAACAATAATTCGATAATTGATGTGATACTAGTGTTTTAGCTTTTTAACGATTAGAACCGGATATTTAATGAATTGTATTAATGAGCTGGAAAAACTAGTCTGCCTAGAACAGGAACAAGTGAAACCATTTTAAAATGCTAACTTTATAATAATGTTAAAATTTTATAATTTATACTAACGTATTACTCCAATCCTTAAACAAAGATACTAGCTTTTATAGTTCTGTCGCCATTTTGAAATTGAGATTGTATCATGGCAACAATGAACAAAGAAAATTGTTTAAATTTTATTTTCGAGAGTAGATAGTTATTTATGTATTGGTATAAAATATTTCAATTAAAGTAGTTTATTTAAAAAATGCAAATGACAATTTAAATATGATTATATAATTTAGAGATCTGTGATTTCTTGTCAATTTAAATAATGTAACTTTATTGAATAATTTTGAAATTTGTTTCATATTTTTATCGCAAATATTTAAAACATTTGCATACTAATTCAAGCAGCCTAACTTAAGACTCAAAAAATTTACCAATTGAATAACTAACCATTTATTCCATGTTTGATGCAAATAAATAAATGTGAATTAAAATTTAAAGGTAGTATTAATAATCAATACTATATTTACCAAACATTTTAATAAGTCACATGCCTTTGTTTAGCAATCTTGAAATAAATCTCAAATCGTCTATCAAGCAGATATTTTCTACAACCGCAACTTTTCAACTAACTATTAAACAGCTATCAACCAATTGTTAAACAAAGAAAATAAGTAATTTAGAATAGTATAAAAATATTATTTCATTAAAACAAATAGTTCCTACAATATTCACACAGAATCCAATTTATAAAGAAAGTTAGTTGAGTTTACTCACAAAGCTGACGTCACATCCTATTCTGTGGCGTTTTATTTTAAACTCTTAAATATGGAGGGTAGAGGCCCTATAAATAACTATACTTTGTAAATTAAACTTTGCTGTTTTTTAAAGTGTATGTGAATACATAATAACTATTTATTATAAACAGACATAGATAGCAAAGAAACACGAGAAATTAGAATGTAGGAAAAACTTACCAAAATGGTGGAACAGAAGATCTTAACTGCAACAGCCGAATTTTCCACGAGGACACTCCTGAAGTTATCACTTTCTAAGGCTTTCTGACTTTAAATCTATTCCTCTTAAGAGATGTTACCGCTCCGAATGCTTGGACGAGACTGCCCTGTGGCCGAATTTGTTCCGAATTTGTACTATTTCGCCTTCGGTCAGGTAGCCATTTTTTTTGCTTGCGAAACAGATGAGGGGCACGGGGCAGGGGACTTTCTGGCGTTCTGTACCCTGACGTGGTATTTTTTTGTTTTAATTGTTTGCCTTTGTTGTAAAGTAATACTGTCCTAAAATTTACTATGAAATAGAACAGTATGCATAATTGTTTTCTACAACCCAAAATTAAGCTGAGTACTTATGCTGCGGGTCAATCGGTGAATCGGACACATCTTGATATATCTAATTTTTATTTTTGAGTAGGTAGCTTTTAGTTTTAGGTTAGTTTATATTTGTATTATTAGAATTTTAATTGTTATATTTTTTCCTTAAAATAAAACATGTCGATAATTAAAATAAATAAATTACATACATTACAACTACAAACTATTCACATGTGGCCGCGTAATAATAAAATTTCCGTTGTCTAAAATCAATAAAATCAATTTATTTCTGTAAATAGGCCTAAATGAAGCAAAAAAATAAAGTAAAAAAAAAAAAAAAACATTTATTTTCAGACCAAAGATCCATAGATTGTTAGTAACAATATAACTTATAGACTATGTTAGTAGGTATAATAAAAAACAACAAAAGGAACTCTTACCCCTGGCAGACAGGCTCACCGATACTTTGTCACGTGCAGCTCAGTGAACCTGCCAACCAGGGCCGAATCGAGTCGATCACCCACCATCCTCAGGGTTCGGTTCGAGCTCCATCGCACCCTGTTTACCAGCGAGGCAACCTTCTTTTTGCATTAATGCGTAAAAGTCAATAATTAATTTTTGCATGTCCCATTTTTTTTTACCTACTACTGCTTCGAGACAATATTATTATCGACTAGCGCCGAGAAGTAGCAGCGTAAGAAACACAGTGACTGTTGTCAGCCTCTTTGAAATAGTACGGTTACAAGAAATCAATTTTTATGTGCGAGCGGGGTAGTGTGTAATTCCAAACATGTGTTTTGTTTCCGTGGCTTGATGGGAACGCCTCATCGCAAAATAATGAAACGATGAAAAATCTTAAGTTTATTAACAACGGTACATCATGAAATGCTTCGATATCACGAATTGAAGTAAATATTTCTATTATTACTACTAATTCGTTAGAAAACTACAGCTTTTTTGAAAATTTTCATGATATACATACGTTTATCTTATTATGAAATTTATTTACAAAGTTATTACATAAATAAATGTATTTCCGATTACCTTCGCTCATGTAATATTTTTATGTAAAGATTATAAATACAAAGTTCTATCATGCATTATATAAAATGACATAGAATTGACAAAAACATAAAATTAATTTGACGACCTCCGGAGCCAAGAGGCGAGCACGTCAGATTTGGCGTCACCATCTCTGAGGTCCTGGGGCTCGATTCGCGGACGGCTCAATTCAGAAAAATATATTTCCAAAATTGGCTTTAGTCTGGGTGTGCAGTGCGACTCCCAACTACGACGGCCAACAACACGTTGTCCGATACCTCGTCCCAAAGGTTTAAGGTTTCTTTATTAATATTAAGGTGTGAATGCTTTATTATTATACTTATCTCATTATTTTCAAGTAACAGTTACCAGATGCCTTCTAATTTTATTACGTACGGTGTTCCATCCAGTCGTGGATGTTTCATGGCTGGAACATCGACAAATATACGCCTTAAAATTTAGCAATTTCAAATATTACCCAATTTACCTACCGATTGACGACATCCTCAAAAGCAATTTATGGAAAAAGTAGTTAACAATTGTTTGCGCAGAGAACTTTCGAGAAAGGTAAAGTGATTTCAATAGCGTCCCTTTTTGCTTATGGAACCCGAGTACATTTGTTACATTATTACCCCGTGTATTCTGTTGCCAACTATATTTGTTTAAAATATGAAATGGTATTTTTATGAAATGATTTGCAAAACCCACGTATTATCTAAAATAACTCAGTGTGTGGAATAAAACCTATTTAAAATTAGAATTTTATGTATTGCAGAAAATATGTATCTAATCTGTTTAAAGAGATCTTTAAAAAAATGACGTTCACACCTACGTTCACACCTTACTTTTTAGTGGCATTTAACAAAATTAAATACAAGCTTTTGTATTTTTTTAATTGATTTTGGAAGGCATTGGGATTGATATTCATAATCAATGATGCATTATGAATAATTCACTTTCACATCGTTAGATAGATATTTTAATTAGGTAGTAGGCCTATTAATAAAATTGACTAATTAGCTAATGCCCTTGTTCGTCATTAAAGTTCTTCGAAAATATATTTGTTTTAGTATGAAAACAAAAATAATCTTCATCATCATCATTTTACTCAGCTATAGGACGCCACTGCTTAACATAGGTCTCCCCCAGTGACTTATTATTCATTTTTAGAGTTTTGGATTGAGATTGCTTTAGTAACGTAATGATTAGTCAAAACAAATTGTTGACACTTATATAATTATATTAAGAAAAACTACCTATATTTGTTTGTCATAAGTTTGAAAACGTAATAATAACACACCTTAAATATGAATTGTGCCTTGTCAAATCGATTTTTTTTAGTTATTCTGCTATTCGGGACGAAGACAAATCCAACAAATCGAAGATCATAAAAATCGGTCCAGCCATTCTTTACTTATAAATGGTGTAACTACCCCGACTTTGTTTTATATAATATATAAAACAAATATATATCTATAATAATATATATTATATAGATTAACTGTTTCTAAGATACATTAAAAGATTTGACGACCGTCTGGTGTAGTGGTTCGCGCTCCGGACTACAAATCCAGCGGTTGCGGGTTCGAATCCCGCAAGGGGCAAATGTTTGTGTGATGAACACGAGCATTTGTACCTAAGTCATGGATGTTTATAATAGTATTTAAGTATGTTTATCCGTTATCTAGTCGCCATAGTACAAGCTTTGCTTAGTTTGGGGCTAGCTAATTGGTGTGATTGTGGAAACAATTTATTTATTATTTATTTATTTATTAAAAGCTAATAATAGTTATAATAATTGTCAAATGAGATAGCCTGTTCCATAGCTGATCTTATTCTTCCATACAAATTATTTAATTTAAAATAAACAAATTATTTCAACAATCAAACCGAGAGCTATAACTATGGGGACTAAATAACGGATAGACATTCATAAATACACTATTATGATATCCATGATTCATTTCAGGTACAAATATGCGTGCTCATTTCACAAACACTTGCTCCTTATTAAAAATACTAGCTGTGGCCTGCGACTTTATTCGCGTGGTCTTTATTTCAATTTAGAAAAAATTTCGGGCGTCCTCACAAGGCCCTACTAAAGTGATTACAAGCCTAGTGTGAGTGCCACAAAAAAAACACCTCACATAAATCGTTCGAAAAGTATCTATTAAAAATTAACATTTTACTTTTCGATTGATCCTTGAAGTAATTAAGCCTAACGATTATTTTGTGGCATTTAAACTAGACCCTGATCAATTGTTTAGGAACGATTAGTGGACAAACTTCATTGAATTGTGTTTGTTAAAACTCACAAGTTCTTTTAATAATGCGTAATTATAGATGCGAAATGATATAATATTTTAACATAATTTAATGTAATACTTATTGGTATTAATAATTTATGATTATTAACAATTGGAGATATTTATATCTACATAAATGCCACGTTAATTCTTTTGTGTAACTCCTGTAATTAAGATAGCACCTAACTTTTTATGTATTTCTATAGCATTATCCAAATTAGGTTTTTGAGATTGTTGTAATGTAATGTCATTAGGGTTTAATCATTATGCCTTGGGAATGTTTTGTGTAGGTAATTAGGTATAATAGATACCTTTGTAAAACACATGAACAAAGAGATATTAGTCTCATTTTGCAGTAAGTTACTGCATTTAAATGTTAAGTGAGTCTGCTAAAATTAGTGAATATCGAGGAGTTATCAGGTATTTTTTTTAAGTAATAGGGAACAAAAATTTCATTATAATTTTAAGTCTAGTGAAACGTAGTGGATGGTATTTGTATCTTAACGTTACCGGGTTTCTTTTGAATATGATTCACAAAAGAAGCAACAGCTTTTGCTAGAATTTAACTATTCAAAAAGAGTCTGAAAACAATTATTTTATGGTACAAAGGCAAAACCTTTCTTATCTCTTCAAGAATATTGACAAATGGTTAAAATTTTAAAGTTATTGTCCTTCAATAACAAAACCATTAAGGCTTAGGCCCAGGAAATGTCTTCAATGTTATCTGTCTTTTGTTCTTAAACAAACACTTCTTTAACAAACGACTCAGTAAGCGCTGGATAATGATCCAGAAACAAAAGTAAGGGACTGGTACCTACCTAGTAAAGGACATCACTACCTGAGTCTGGTCTGCAGAAAGTAGCGCTACGTTTAATATTCTCGCATCTACGCTAGCGTGCAGACCTCCCCCCGTAGTATCAATTTGATTATCTTTTTGATCATGGAACCAATTCCATCGACCTCCCGGCGGTTTATTGACTACTTCTCGCCACCTCAGGATTGGGTTGTACAAATCCAACACCAAAACCTCAACCTTAACTACCTTCGGAGCAACGAGGTATGGAATCGGAACCCGCGAACTCAGAAGCAATATCAAGACACTGTGTACGGAGTTGATACATATTCAACGAAAAATGCAGAGTTGTGCCAGCCGTTTGAGGAGGACCCGAATTTGATCCTGGGCACGGTTCAAAACATTTGGACCAAGTACATCATCGTCGCGCTTGGTCAACACGTATCCCACAAGTCGGCTGAAAAGATTTGCCGGATTATATTCGCTGCGAAGTGGCTAAACGAAGGAGTAGTCGGCCTGTTCTACGCGTCGTTCTTCCCGCTGTACTTACAAAGGGAGTATTCTTGGCTAAGTCTCGACTTAGTGAAGCGAGCATACGCAGCCAGGCCGATACTTTTCAGGAGTATTTTCATTCGAGACCTCATCAAGAGCATTAAAATACCTAAAAGTGTTCTACAAGATTTTGTGGTGAATTTGAAGAAAGAAGAACGGAATGATTTCATGAAAGCGGTCATGGAAGCAACTCTATCGGCGGAGGAATTTATTCACCATCTGGCAACAATCAACGTGTTATTCCTGGATAGTGAAAAATCTTCGGCAATGTGTATGTATGTAGTTTCAAGTTTAGAAAGGTTTGCACCCGATTGTGCCACTAATAGAGACTATGGGCGTCTGTTGCTATCTTTAATGAAAAATATGGCTGGAACTGAGGTTAATCAGAGGACTATAAAGGAACTGATTGACAGCCATGGTTCTGAGTTTAAAGGTCCATGCTTGAGTTTTCTTGATGGCTTAATAGGAGAGCTGGTTGAAATGCAATACAGATTAGTTGATCAACCGCGATTTGTCATTCCACGTCCTATCGAGAGCCGAAGGACTCCTTAGGCTAATGTTATCTCTTAAATTTAAGTACCTTTATCATATTTTTTTCCTTTATTTGATGTTATTTAGTTTTTTTCCTATTTTCACTCTTGTTTTTGTTTTTTTTTCATCTTTCTACACCTCTGTACTTTTTATTACATTATATATTTTTCCTTTTAAAAATATATTTCTTTTATTTTCTGTTATTTAGATTTCTTTCTTTCGTTTCTTTCTTGATTTTTTCTTAAATTACTTAGTGTTATTAGATCCTAAGATTTACCCTAAGTTTTATCACTTGCATATAAAGTCTGTTTTAAATAGAGAGACTGTTTTATTTCACAAAGTGTGTTAATCAAATTTCATGGCTTAACATTTTAACTTTATACGTTTTATTTCTTTTTTTATATTTCTGTTGTTTAAATATCGTCTCTAATTATAATCTTTAATTTAAAGAATTTATTACGTAATTGTATCTTTATAATAGTCATTTAAAAAAAAACAGCCGATTCCAATGTAAGAAATAGTAATTAATTAGATTTAAGCAAAAAATATTATTGTGTAATTTAAACATTTTGCAACTTGAAATACATAGTTTGAAGTGAAAATTGATGCATTTTCATTTGTAGATCCTTACATAACATCGCTTTAATTTTTATAAGTAGGTATTTTTTTCTAAACCACAATTCTTTATTTTTCATAATGCAGTTGCATTACACGCATAACATAATTTGAAACTTCTTTTACATCTTTATCCACCAATTATCACCAAAAAATATATATTACGTTTTAATTCCACATCCTGTCAATTTTATTCGGTCGTATAAATCGAGAACTGTCTCGAATAAAACCATAGCTGGTATCATTTTAAAAAAAAACTGTCGCATGTAATCTGTCTGTTGCCCACATTTGACGTGTGTTGCGTGCTGTTTGTGATTTTTTTGACAGTTGAAATTTATATGTGGTTGCGAGAGGTTGTATTATTATTTTGAATTTGATATTGTTTTCGTCAATAATATCACGCTAATAATATGTGCTAGTATTATTCCAAACCAGGATATTAACTCGGTAAGTTTATTTTGCTTAAAAAAATCATTTTACCTATATTATCTCTGTAAATAGCTAAGACCGGCTCTTGTATTGTTTGTGTGTATATCATACCGAATAAGGAATACAATGTTATCAAACTGGACCTACGATAGAAGTTATGTATGACTAATTTTATTAACAAACAGGACCCAATATTCTACTTTGGAGCAAACACAGATGTAACAACAATAAGCTTGATTTGATTAGGCACAGGAAAAGCTGAACAAAACCACATTATAATTATTTATATACCTAAACACTATTTGCGTATTTTACGGCGACAGCCGACACTAAGGAAATAACAAGGACTAGCTTACATTATTAACGTAATTTGTTTAGTTAACCGACTTTTTTTATCTCGTTAACTATTTAATTTCATAAACTGTAGGTAATTCTTACAATGTTACTAGACTTATACTTTCATCACTTGAGAACAAAGATATCATCTAGTTTGTTTTAGTTTTGTGTGATTTAATTTAACACAATTTGTTTTTTCGTTGCACCACCTATACCGTTTCTGTATAGCCCCATGGTTGACTGGTAGAGAATGCTTTTGGCATTAAGTCCGCCATTTGTACAACTTTTTTTAAATGTCTGTGCAATAAAGTTTAAGTAAATAAATATCCCTCTGAGCAGCAGCTAAGTTATTAAAAATATGAAATACTAGCTTATCCCCGTAACTTCTTCTGCATAGACTTTTAAATTAATCAAAATCCAAAGAAGAGTGAATTCATTTTACCCAAAATAAAAGCGTGATATAAAATATTATAAACTAAATTACCAATGCCTTCTTTTGACTACCTCCATAGACGAGCGTGTCGGATTTAATGACACAAATTTTGAGGGTCTGAGTTTGATTCCAGTCGGTCAATGTAGAAATTAACGTTGTTGTTTCTAATTTCTGTGTCACAAGTGCTTTGGCTACTTACTATAGTATCAGCCTGTCTAGCATGAGCACTAAAAACACGATATGATATGATATGATATAGCGAAATATCGACACCAACTGTAAAAATATGATAGATATAGCCGCCATGTTGAATCGCCGTCACATATTAAGATCGCTGTTTCGATAAAAAATCAAAGTGTCGATATTTCGCTATATCATATCATATCATATCGTGTTTTTAGTGATTGGTTGTGATTGAGAGTGAGTCATATATAGCCTAGCATGAGCACTAGTACTATATAACTATCAAATCAAGTAATGTATATATAAATGAAAGTTTTTTTTATATTTAGATATTACTTTTAGTTTTACCTGTGACTACTTTTGTTAAAAAAAAACTATTAATTTTGATATGTGTACGACTAAGTTATTGTAATTTTTGATTTTTGAGTGCTATTTATCATCACTCCTTTTTTCACTATCTTGATTTTAGTATTTAAACATCAATACTAGCTTTGCAGCCTTTCTTTCCCTAATCGGTTCCTTAGTTTTGATTGTACTAATCCAAATGAAGAGAACTGCCTCTCTAATGCTGCTGTTGATGCAGTAGTTAGGAGTTGTTCACAGAACGCAAGAAACTTTTCTTTTTGTGGCCAGAGACTTTCATTTTCTAATGTTACTGAAGCCCACCACAGCAAAGGAGAGGTGTTTTTAAAAAGAGACCCGAAAATATATTCTGGAAAAGGCTCTGATTTCGTTAATAACGCCATAACAAAGGGTACAAAGTTTTTGTCATTTTGATTTATGTACTCAAAGCCTTCCTTTTTTTCCGTATTGCTCAGATTCTTGCCAAGAATTCTGTGGTCAATCATATTTGCAGCGTAGTGAGCTCCATATAAAGCCATAGTTTTGCGATTTTCGAAGCATTTTTTTATATTTAGCGGCTGGTCATCGAGATCCAATCGTAATTTGTGCCATATTTCTACTGCTACGGCAATTGTACTGGAGTTCCTTTGCATTCTGTTTAAAGCTATACTAATAGGAGACAATCGCTGTAGAAAATCGACTGCATTCATAGTAACTTGGCTGTCATTTACAATTTTTATTAAGTGACCTTCAATACACGCTTGATAGTGTGACGAAAAAACATGCGTTTGGATACACATAATATTAATTCGTTTTGTTTTGTACAATAACAGTTACTCGTTATTATCAACGATAATTATCAACACGTAATTATCATGATAATTATCAACGATAATTATCAAGATAATTATCACGATAATTATCCAGGCCAACCCTGCTAGAAGAAATAGGTTACATGGATTTTAGTAGGTTTATCCATTCGTTCATCATTCACAATAAAATAAAACTGAGTATAGTGTATTCCTGAAGTAAGTTGGAAAAACGCAAACGAAGTTATCAAAAAGTAAATTCAAGAAGTAAAGTTATTCCTGTTATAGTTAAACTGGTTTAATTTTGTGTTTGGTCGAATCGGGCCTTAAATAGTCATCAACAGTATAATAACCTTTTTCATTAGAATAATCTTAACATGCGATATAAATTTGCTGTTGGACATTGATTCGACCAATGTTTTAGGGTAGCCCGGGAAGCCCACATAAATTACCTCTTGCAGGATTCGAAACCGCAACCGCCTGTCTTTGAAGTCCGGATCGCGAACTACTAATCCAGAACTATACAGTGGTAAAGCTTCACTATTTAGGTCTGCATACCTACCTAGTAACAGTATTTGTTCTTCACATCCTGCCTCAACGAGTCTATCGCGCAGTTGCACAAAAAGTTGCAAGGGACGAGCGGTACAGTTCGCTCCA
Source organism: Anania hortulata (assembly GCA_963576865.1). NCBI lineage: Eukaryota > Metazoa > Arthropoda > Insecta > Lepidoptera > Crambidae > Anania > Anania hortulata. The sequence goes on along the minus strand of OY756417.1, from coordinate 1,654,588 downwards.
TAAAGTGGGGTTGCTATGAACGAACCGGATAAATAAATTGTTATAATGAATTGTTTTCACTATTACATCACTTATCTAGCCCCAAACTAAGCCAAGCTTGTACTGTGGCGAATAGATAGCGGATGAACATACAAATCTATATATACAAGAATGAATATTCAATAATTATCATATGATTTCTGAATATATTTTAATTCTTTACAACTTCTTAAAATAAACAAATAGATCTAATGGGCTAGTTTGCTGGGTCAAAAACTGATTATTCTATTTAGTCCGTCAGTTAGATTATCAAAAAATATTAGACCCATATTTTGTCTTTTGTCAATCAAACAAAAAATGACAAAGATAAGGCGCATCAAAGTGAGCACGTGAAGTCACGTCTTGCTAAAAAGTGTCGCAAGGCGTGACGTCACGCGGAACTTTAACGGGCTATATATTCATCATTTTTTGTTTGATTCAAAAAAGAAAAAATACGTGTCCAATATTTTCTGTTAATCCAACTGACGGACTAATTAGATTTTTTAGGAAACTAGACCATTAGGCATGGCGTCATCCTCTCTGCCCACATATAATATGTCTATAATGATCTGATCTGCAAACGTAAACATTCAAACTCTCATCGAATGGCACCGACTCCAAAAGTATCTGATTAGGTACTTATGTGTTGATATTATTTTTAGCTTTTCAGTTTTTTTAAGTCGGTTTACTTTTTTTTTATTTACGTAGCCGACTGTACAAGCAACTGATATCGTCCATATCCTGGTTGCGGCCGATGAGTTTAATTCTATAGTTGGAATTATGGCACAAGAATCGGATCCGTGTTTGCCGTTTTATTACTATCGATGCCGTGGGTTCATTCCATTTCGATTCGCCGGGTTCGACTCTTGGTTAGAACAAATCGGATAAAAAACATACGTGGTATTTGTAAGATTGTGTGAGTGTTGATCTGTTGTAAATATATGTAATAAATATTTGGAAGTTCTTTTTAACCTAAGTGTTACCACGTGTTGATTTGAATAATTTTTTTAAAAATAAAACATGCATAGTAATTGTCATAATATTCATTTAATCAATACATAGGCCCTCTTGCGGGCACTTATGACACTTATGACTGACACGTCCCAAACATCCCAAAATATATCCTTGCCTTACCACTGCTTCGGGACTACATAAGTCACCTTTGCTAGACTTTTTTTTACAGGAATTAAACAAGACATAAAGGGTGTCCCGTTATCCCGTAAAGAGCGTGCGAAACGGAAACCATAGATAGAGCTAAAAAGGTTTTATCTCCTATACAAAATTAGACTTGCAATTTTGAGTTTTTAGGGTTCCGTAGCCAAATGGCAAAAAACGGAACCCTTATAGATTCGTCATGTCTGTCTGTCTGTCTGTCCGTCTGTCCGTCCGTCCGTCCGTATGTCACAGCCACTTTTTTCCGAAACTATAAGAACTATACTGTTGAAACTTGGTAAGTAGATGCATTCTGTGAACCGCATTAAGATTTTCACAAAAAAATTGAAAAATAATAATAAATTTTAGGGGCTCCCCATACTTAGAACTAAAACTCGAAATTTTTTTTTTTCGTCAAACCCATACGTGTGGGGTATCAATGGATAGGTCTTTAAAAATGATATTGAGGTTTCTAATATCATTTTTTTCTAAACTGAATAGTTTGCGTGTGAGACGCTTCCAAAGTGGTAAAATGTGTGTCCCCCCCCCCCTGTAACTTCTAAAATAAGAGAATGATAAATCTAAAAAAAATATATAATGTACATTACCTTGCAAACTTCCAGCGAAAATTGGTTTGAACGAGATCAAGTAATTAGGTTTTTTTTAATACGTCATAAATCATATACCGCTACTTACCTTTTGTAATGTTATGGATTTCATTTTGCAATGAAAATACCATAACTATGACTCAATTGTCGTGATGGGTGAACTTTTACTTATATAGGTACCTACAGGTTTGCACGGAACCCTCGGTGCGCGAGTCCGACTCGCACTTGGCCGGTTTTTTTTCTTAATTTTTTTTTAAGGAAAATCTGAAATTGCCTAAAAACGGTACGACTTTCGTTAGGACTATTTTTGGACAAGAGATAGAGATTTTTATGCTTTATGTACAGTTTTTGTTTGGCACGCTCTTTATGGGTCAACCTGTATATTAAGTGCGAGCTAGGCAGGTGATAAGGTCCATGCACTCTTGTCGTTTAAATAAATAAAATAAATAAATAAATATTGGTCAACATCGCATACACTAATCTGATCCTATGATAAGTAGTTTAAGCACTTGCGTTACAGAAACAACGACACTACCTTTCAGACTCGAGACAATATAGAAAAAAAAAAAACTACTATGATCGACCGGAAATCGAACCCGGAACCTCAGAGATAGCTACACCAAGTCCGGTATGCTCGCCTCTCGGCTACGGACGTCTACTTTCGCTCTCCGCACCGCTTTCCCCTTTCTTCTTATCTGTCGTCCACCTGAAGGTTATCTGGAAGATCGCTTTTAACGATAAGACCGCCTAAATTGTGCATCTTTCAGTAAACACAACGTTGTATGTACAATAAATAATCTTTTTATCTATCTACATTATAATATTTATTTTTCTAAATGTGGATTTTGAACTCATTAACAAGTGTCTGTGGTACTTAATTGAAATTTTTAATACATTTTCAAAGTGCTCACTCCACTTCGGCCAGGGCCCTGGTTTCAGATAGGGGTAGGCTGTGAGTGAAAATTGAGTAAGTTTGCGTGAAACAGTAGGCGATCTCGCGGCAGCCTAACATTGGGTAAATTGCGCAGTAACGATCTAAGTTGCGCGCTTCAGTAAGGAATAAGTACAGGTAGACGACAAAATGGTTACAGAATATTTATTGTTTATTGTTGAATACGTAATTAATAATTATGGTCAGCTGTTCTGTCGGTTTTTTATGAAGGTAGGCAATGCATAATAGCCTATATGGGATGCACGCCCCTGAGTCTTCGGCTAAAAGTGGTTAGTGTAGTGTAAACTAGTGTGTGTATGAATGTAATTGAAATAAATACATCCTCGAGTGATAAAAACATTAATTTTGCAATACATTATGTTGACACTAGCCGATACTAAATCTCAAGTGTTTATTGACCGATTTTAATTTACTAAGAACATTGTAAACTGACAAGATGTTTAATTATCGCAAAATATGTGTAAGTTAACAAAGCGTTAGCAGGAAGGTTTAATAAGAAAAGGCCACAGTGCTATTATATGGTCCGGTTATATTGTATGCAGGGTGTAACGATAAGGTGAAATAAAACTTTAAGGGGTTATTCTACGGCTAAATAACATCAACTTTTTCTATGGGACCAACATCGAAATCGCAAAAAAAAATCACTTTCCCATACTAAAACGCGACCAGCTGGCATCAGTTTGTATGGAAACGTCAATTTTTTTTTAGAGATTTTGTGGGGTCTGAGTGTCGATTCCCGGTCAGGTCAACGAACTTTTCTATGTTGTCTCGTCTCTGGGTGTTGTGGTACCGTCGTCCAATATTTATTGATTTACTAGCTGTAGCCTTTGCAAAACCGTAGCCAGTCTAAAGTAAATACCACGCGGACAATAGTGTTCCATGTTTTTTTTCGCATTAATTTTTTTTGCCAACTGAACAGCGACATTCGTCTATAGAGAATGTTATCTTGCATCCCTCGGGATGTTGGATATCGATCTTTCGAGGTAACGACCCATCGATGTAGTAAATAGGCTAGTTTCTTGGGTCAAAAAAATATTATTCTATTTAGTCCGTTAGTTAGATTATCAAAAAATATTGGACACGTATTTTTCTTTTCTCAATCAAACAAAAAATAATGAAGATGACGGATAAATTAGATTTTTTTTAGGAAACTAGCCTATTGAGGTAAAGACATCGAAATATTGGTCATTAATGCCCGGTTTCTGAGGTACTTTTAACGGTGGTTTATCTATTCGTTAGCACTATTGGTTCGATAACTTACAAAAGTGCGTTTCCGAACCATGCAGTGTAAGTTAAACTTCGTTTAAACTAAGGTTAACTTAACTGACCATTTTGTACCGTTTATTGGTTCCATAACTTTATTTGATGTACTATTCGTGTCAAACAGAGGTTTTAGGTTATTTCATGTTATTTAATATTTGGAGAGTCAACATCAGAAGAACATCACAACAGAGAAGGCAACATCAATCGAACTAGAGTCCGAAACTTTACCAGTAACTACCTTTCTTTGACGTTTCGGTTTAGTAATTTCTAGTTTAAGAAAAGTGGTCGCTCTACTTTCGTAATATTAAATCAATCATCGTGATTTTTCATTCGTAGTCGGTAATTATTTCTTAGTAGGTAGGTAGCATTTAACCGTGGCTTTAGACCACACACTGACACTGACGTATAGTATCCGTAACGGAATACTTATATGTAAATAAATATATAACAGACTGAGCGATGCTATGAAGTCTCTATCATTGGAAATGTTTAAAAAGAAATTAAAAACTTGGTTGATAAATAACTGTTTCTACTCAGTGGAGGAATATTTTGATTTTTTCAAACGAATATGATGTTAAAATTAGTAATTATTGTATATAATAAAATTGTTTGCATGCCAGATTCTGGTAAAATGTGTAAACGCTGTTAAAATTTAAGATCTGTATGTACCACATTTTTAGCAAAATAAAATATTATCTTATCTTATCTTATAGTTTAGAAAACATGGAGGATTCGGTGGGTAGTGGAAGGAAAAGCATGGTCGATCTATTTTAACAGTTTTTATTTATTATTTAAAGAGCTTTAGAGTGCAAGTTTGGTGTAGTTTGTGTTCTAATGTTTGGTCAAGTGATGAAGATCTGAAACTATTGAAATATCATTGTATTCAACGCCGCATCGAGTGTCAAGTGACTTGTCTCAAGACAACTTGCTTTAGACCCGATAGCGTCTTGAAACCTGCTTCTACGTAAAGAGTAGCCTCCACTGAATCCAAGAAAAGCAATAAAAACTAAACACCCGTTATTTATTGTGAACACTATATCAAGAATCACTCGACATTGGCAGAATCACCGCTCTGCTTATAGAGCGGGATTGAGTCCATAAAAAAAATCATGGAGTACATAGCATTATAGAGTAGAAAAGTCATCTGATTTGTTCGACAAAGTTATCCGCCATTTTTACTGTATCTTTACTGTTTTTCTGTGTTATTTTTATCGAAACTACTATAGTTCTTATAGTAGTTTCGATAAAAATTCAAATTGGCGGCTGTATCCATCATATTTTTAACCGACTTCAAAAAAGGAGGAGGTTCTCAATTCGTCGGTACCTTTTTTTTAATGTATGTTCAGCGATCATTCGTTACCAGGTTAACCGATTTCGATAGTTCTTTTTTGTTTGAAAGGGAATACTTTAGGAATGGTCCCATTTGATCAAATTCTGATGATGTGATCTATAAGAAAATTATCAAACTTTGCATGAACTCCATACCGTGCCAACTGATTTTGTATCTATGTTGCCCAATATCTTCGGCATTTGTGAACCGATTTTGATGATTCTTTCTTTATCGAATAACTTATACTTTAAAGATGATTTATTGAAAATTTCACCTCTTAAGGTGGGAAAAATAAGGGATGAAATCGGTGTTCAGCCGTTAACTTATGTTTGCACTCAAATGATTCGTTTTGTGTGTTTTGTGATGCATCACTAAAAATAGATAAAATAAGTAAATTTTATAAAAAAAAAGTAAACCGACTTCAAAAAACTGAAAAGCTAAAAATAATATTAACACATACCTAATCAGTTACTTTTGGAGTCGGTGCAAACGAAAACATTCAAACTCTCATCGGATGGCACCGACTCCAAAAGTAACTGATCAGCAGTGATCGGAATAGGTAGATTGATTTGGGGTTAATGATCTCAAACATTGATGTGAATATGGACATGCCTCCCGCATTTCAGAATTTCTTTGTATCAGTTTTTAAAAAAAAGACTCAAATCAATCTACCTATTCCGATCACTGCTGATTAGGTACTTGTGTTGATATTATTTTTAGCTTTTCAGTTTTTTTGAAGTCGGTTTATTACAGTTGGTGTCAATATATCGCTATATCATATCATATTATATAGTAGTCATGCTAGGTAGGCAGACCGTTTCTTTGTGCTTATCTCAGAACGCACTTAGCCGTTTTTTTCTTTTTCGTTCGTCCACTGACAGATAATTAATTTTACAACATTGTAAAAAGGTTAACATTTCTACAACAATATTCTCTTTTCCAGGAAGGCAATGTTAAGGATAATACTGCTATTGTCCGCATCCTGGGCGGCGGAAGCGGGCCCGGCAAGGAACGTCGGGAATTGCGGCTATGAGGTATGCGTCTAGGGTTGCCTACTTCAAAAATCAAACGAATTTAATGGGGAATATTTGTTTTTTTATTTGGTACTAAAATAAATAGTACTTATTTATAATTAATAAAACTAAGAATTTTCGAAAAATATTGATAAATACCTGACTTACAGCCCATTAAAGTTGCGTGTTAGACAAGAAGATTCGGTATGTACCGTGACGTCACATTACACGTCCGCCATACATTTTTCATAGTAAAAGTTGTTTTAGAAAGAAATAGGTATACCTTAATTTCTAATTACTATATTACGGTTATTTTTTACCTAAAATCAATTTTGTTTTCACTATTGGCACTATAACTTTATATATTTTCTTATAAATATAGTAAAATCAATATATTTTTTCATTCATATTCCCTATTCCGTAAATCCGACTTATCGTTTTTATTTAAAATTTTACGCCAAGAAGGCAGGACACGGTTAGTTCTAAGACAAACCCTTGTAAGACCAATATACACCTGTGATCCACAATATAAATTTATTATTATGATTAAATAAATCATTTCAAAGGTTAAAAAAAACGATTAAAAAAACTGAAAAGCTAAGTATAACATTATTTATTATTATTTGACGACCTCCGTAGCCGAGAGGCGAGCATACCGGACTTGGTGTCGCTATCTCTGAGGTTCCCGGTTCGATTCCCGGTCGGGTCAATGTAGAAAAATAAGTTTTCTATATTGCCTCGGGTCTGGGTGTTGTGGTACCGTCGTTGTTTCTGATTTCTGTAACACAAGTGCTTTGGCTACTTACCAGGATCAGAGCAATGTATGTGATGCTGTCCAATTATCACATGAGTGCCTATACTGCTATTTTAAGTACCTACTAGTAGTACAGTCGTAAGTAGAGGTATATTAATATCGCTTAGGGCCGATTCGACCAAACACAAAGCTATACCAGAATAACTATTACGGGTATAATTTTACACCTTGAATTTACCCTTAGATAACTTCGATTACGTTTTTCGAGTAATACACTATACTCGGTATTGTTATTCTGTAGTTCAAGAGTGAACGATCAACGAATTGATAAACCTACCAAAATCCATGTAATCCATTTCTTCTAGGTTGACTTGAAATGCCACAACATTTTAATTTTGTAGGATAATAGAGTGTCAATGCTAGATGTTGACAACATATCAGTTTCGAGGTGACAGAAGTGGATTTGACAAGTGACAACTTTGATATTTACTTATTCTCAGTTTAATTTATACACTGTCAAAATCGCCCGTTTTAATATTTTTCATAGATTAGTGATTGGTAGAATGAAAAATCAGCTTACTCTAGATTAAGCAGTGGTATACTGTCAAGTTAAAACTTACACCAGTTTGGTCGAATCCGGTCTTAATAACGGATCCATGCGGATTACGTCACGGGGTATTCATTTGTTGTATACCAAAACCTCCAAATATAACGAATACTATTCTAAAAACTGCATCAAAATCGGTTCTGCTAAATGCGAGATAATCGCATAAAAACATAGGGGTTCAAACTAAGAAGTCGGTTAATAAAATAAAGGCTGCTCTGCAAGATTAGGGGTTGTTATTTTATTTTAACAGGTTTAATTTGCCGGTAAAAAGAAAAAGCCGGTAAAAGGTGGACAGACGACCTGGTAAAGATTGCAGCCTGCCTAGCATCAGCACTAAAACTCGATATGATATGATATGATCATATGATATAGCAAAATATCGACACCAACTGTAAAAATATGATAGATATAGCCGCCATGTTAAATTGTCGTCACATATTAAGATCGCTGTTTCGATAAAAATTCAAAATGGCGGCTATATCTCTCATATTTTTAAAGTTGGTGTCGATATATTGCTATATCATATCATATCATGTTTTGGTAGACATGCTAGGGGGGCTGGAAGCCGCTGGATGCGGGCCGCTTTCAACCGGCCAATCTGGAAGTCACTGGGGGAGGCCTATGTTCAGCAGTGGACGTCCTGTGGCTGAAATGATGATGATGATGATGAAGTTTAATTTATAAATTAGTGCTCTAGCTCGATATTCTCGACTCGATTTATCGATACATTAAATTAAAAGTTGGCAGCCCTAACATATTCCTCACTAAATACAAATACTTTTGCCATTAAATAGGTTTGAAATTTGTAAGTTGGGTTGGGACCATAAAATATAAGTTCAATGGTGTGGTATAATGGTAAAGAAGGTAACACCTATTTATTTAGCCTTTTATTTACATGCTATTCTTAGACAATAGCATGTAGATAAAAAAATAAAACCGACTTCAAAACACTAAAAAGCTAAAAGTAATCCTAACACTTAAGTACCTAATCAGTTACTTTCGGAGTCGGTGCCAGCCGATGAGAGATTCAATGTTTTTGTTTGCATTTGCATTTTAGTGTTTTGAAGTCGGTTTTATTTTTTTAATAAAATTTACTTATTTCATCTATTTTTAGTGATAAATCCTAATCTAACTGCTGAATACCGATTTCATCCCCTATTTTCCTACCCTTAGGGGTGATTTTTACTACTACTACTCACACTCCAAAACTGGTGACTCCTCATGTTTGTTCGGGTGGAATCTTGCAACTCAATTTAGAAGAAGATATCTTCAACTGATTGAGCTGAAATTTTGTATACACGTTTAGTTTGGATGACAATGCATGGTTAGCTGTGTGACGTCATTCTAAATCCAACATGGCGGAACACCCAAGATGGCGGACTAGTTATATTTAATGCTATCCTACAATATGGGTATCAAATAAAAGGGCTTGCTGAGAATAACTCGAAAAATAAATAAAGCTTGTTTTTAAAAAGTTGTTCACTTTGAAACTAAGCAATAACAATTTTTTTAATATTAAACAAATAAAAAAAAATATGTTTGTATATAGTATAAAGATAATTGGATCTAGGAAAAAGACATAGGCTATTTTTGTCGCAAAAACTGAACCGACAGCTTGAACCCCAGGAAATGACAAAGGCTAACAATTTTTTAATCGACCTTCTAACGGTGCAAAATAGGGAGTGTCATACCGTATTCACGCGGGCATGGCTAGTTTTTTTAAACAGCCATTTCTGTCCCACTGCTGGGCAAAGCCCTCCCCCAAACCTCCCTCCCTGTGCGTGGTTAGGGCTTTCTCAAATTTTAATATTATTGAATGATATTTATAAACTATCACGCAAAGTCAGTGTACTGTGATTATGACGTGCAACATAATAATAACATTCTTATCGGTAAATGATAACTTTTGACCTTTAGCTTAACTCAGCTACCGATAAGTGACAGGGAAAGTAAATATAAATAAAATAAAATAAATATTGGACAACATCACATACATTGCTCTGTTCCTATGATAAGTGGCTGAAGCACTTGTGTTACAGAAATCAGAAACAACGACGGTACCACAACACCCAGACCCGAGACAATATAGAAAAAATATTTTTCTACATTGACCCGACCGGGAATCGAACCCGGGACCTCAGAGATGGCGACGTTAAGTCTTGCCTCTCGGCTATGGAGGTCGTCATAAATAAAAAATCAAATAAGATCAGATGCTTGACCGTGATTATGAAAATGTTACAGGGTTACATTTCAAGGTAGTGCCAAATTTTAAAAATAAGGTCTTTAAAACAATATAAAAATACTAATTTATCGTGATTAATTTGAGTCGTCGTATTTCTGGAGTAAAATAAACTCAAAAAGTTCCAAAAAAACGCGTGATGCGCCATCATTCATCAGAGATCACAGGCGTACGCCGACGCCGCTCCCACAAGAACCTCATGCAGTGCACATACGGTGCAATTTAATCGAGTAATCGTAAATTTTCTACGTATTCTATTTTTCAAATGCAGAATTGAAGAATAAAACAAATAAAAATAAAAAAGTTTGTTTTTTACATGCATCGATTTAGTTAGTAAAAAAATTTGCAACCGTGAAATGTAGCCCTGTATTATAAAAAAAATAAAAACCGACTTCAAAAAGCTAAAACGCTAAAAATAATCTTAACACTTACGTACCTAATCAGTTACTTTTGGAGTCGGTGCAAACAAAAACATAGAATCTCTCATCGACTGGCACCGACTCCAGAAGTAACTGATTAGGTACGTAAGTGTTAAGATTATTTTTAGCGTTTTAGCTTTTTGAAGTCGTTTTTTTTTTATATAAAATTAACTTATTTCATCTATTTTAGTGATAAATCCTAATCAAAACAAATCTTACGAGTGCAAACATAATTTAACTGCTGAACACCGATTTCATTTCCTATTTTTCCACCCTTAGGGGTGAATTTTTTTCCATAAATGTTTGATTATAGTATCTCTGAAGTGTAAGCTATTCATTAAAAAAAGAATCATCAAAATCGGTTCACATTTGGCAAAGATATTAGGTAAGATAGATACTAAAATCAGTTGAGTGGTACGGAGTTCATGCCATGTTTGATGATTTTTTTATAGATCCCATCATCAGAATTCAATCAAATTTATATGGGACCATTCTGAAAGTATTACCTTTCAAACAAAAAAATAATTATAGAAATCGTTCAACGCAGTAACGAATGATCGCTGAACATACATAAAAAATAAATAAAAAAAAATACCGACGAATTGAGAACCTCCTCCTTTTTTGAAGTCGGTTAATAAAAAATAGCTCTGGCTAATGGAATAATATATTTTATAGTTTTTTAATAAAATATTTTTTTTTGTTTCCAGAGCTGCACGAAGCCCAAAGATGGCATGCTGAACGTCCACATCGTCCCGCACACCCACGATGACGTCGGCTGGCTCAAAACCGTCGACCAATATTACTATGGCAGTAAGTTCCCTCTTCGATTCCTCTTAGACGTTAAGACCCTTTACCTCTGAGAGGTCCCCAAACTAATTGCTGGTTAAAAACAACCACATTCAAACATTCCACGGCTGGCACCGACTCCAATAATAACTGTTTGGTATGATTGTTTAAAAAATGGGACCAATCTGGTACCCTTTTAATTGAAAAAAGAATTTTTCAAATCGGTTCATTAATGACGGAGTTCTGAGGTAACAAACATTGAGAACCTCCTCCTTTTTTTTGAAGTGGGTTAAAAATAGTTTTTAGCTATTAAATACTATATATCTATGTTAATAACTAGCTTACGCCAGCGGCTGCGCTCGCGTGGAGTTTGACCTGTCACTTAAAGTCTTTATCAAAGACCCATGTCACTTGTCTCAGGTCAACTTGCTTAAGACCCGATAGCGTCTTGAAACCTGCTTCTACGGGAATAGTAGCCTTCACTGAATCGAAGAAAAGCAGTAAAAACTAAACACCCGTTATTTATTGTGAACACTTTATCAAGAAACTCACGATATTGGCAGAATCACTGCTCTGATTATAGAGCGGGATTGAAATCCTAAAAAAACCCATGTCACTTCTCAGCTCAAAATCTATATTATACTAGCTGTTCCCCGCAACTACGTTCACGTGGTCATTCATAAAAAAAAACTGCAACTTTCTTAATTTTTTTGTTTTAAAATAACCTTTTCCTGACAGTAAATAACACAACAAAAAAGAATTAGCGAAATTGTCCCATGCGTGATGCTATGACCAAGGGAAATAGGGATTCATTTTTATATGTATAAGATTAAAGCTCAAGAGTTTTTCTGGGTCATCATCATCATTATTTCAGCCATAATACGTCCACTGCTGAACAAAGGCCTCCCCCAATGACTTATCATCGGGGGGATTGCCAATACTCGCCACGCTTGGCAGGCGGGTTGGCGAGCGCAGTTTTTTTATAACATTTCGCACGCAGACGCTGCTGCCCGTCTCATGCTACAGAAATTAGTCGCCTCTTACGACACGCCTCCTGTTGGCGGTGAGGAATTGTATTCTTTACGGCCGTTGACGGTTGACTCACTATAACCTTTTGTTTATGGTAATCAAATGTCTTTAAAATAATGAATCGTTTGGTCGTTGATAGACTTTGGTTGACAGACCGAACTACACGCGGGCGAAGCCTGGTCGGAAGCTACTTTAAAATAATATAACACTTGAAAAAAACCGGCCAAGTGCGAGTCGGACTCGCACACCGAGGGTTCCGTACAAACCTGTAGGTACCTATATAAGTAAAAGTTCACCCATCACGACAATCGAGTAATAGTTATGGTATTTTTATTGCAAAATGAAATCCATAACATTACGAAAGGTAAATTGCGGTTTACGATCTAGGACGTATTAAAAAAAAACTTTTTACTAGATCTCGTTCAAATCAATTTTTGGTGGAAGTTTGCATGGTAATGTACATCATATATTTTTTTAGTTTTATCATTCTCTTATTTTAGAAGTTACATTGGGGGGGGGGGGGGGGAGGGGCCACATTTTACCACTTTGGAAGTGTCTCTCGCGCAAACTATTCAGTTTAAAAAAAATGATATTAGAAACCTCAATATTATTGGGTTTGATGATAAAAAAAAATTTGAGTTCCAGTTTTTTTTTTCTATTTTTGTATGAAAATCCTAATGCGGTTCACAGAATACATCTACTTACCAAGTTTCAACAGTATAGTTCTTACAGTTTCGAAAAAAAATGGCTGTGACATACGGACGGACAGACAGACAGACATGACGAATCCATAAGGGTTCCATTTTTTGCCATTTGGCTACGGAACCCTAAAAATCGACCGCCTCAGCTGGGAATCGAACTCACATCTCATCGCATGCTGGGCGAGTGCTTTTCCAACTAAGCTACCGAGGACGTTAGTTTTTATTTGTTTGTTGATAGTGCATGTTATAATAAAAAAACTCTTTATTGCAGGTAACAATAGTATTCAAAAAGCAGGTGTTCAGTACATTATTGATTCGGTTGTGAAAGAGTTATGGGAAAATCCGGAAAGAAGGTAAGAATTGGGTTTTTTGAACAATTAAATACTACTTTACTCAAGGGCGGATTTAAAGGGAGGGGGGGGGGAGCACAGGGACATGTGCCCCAGACGGTTGTGGAGTTTCCAATCATCATCATGTAGACCATAAGACGTCTACTTCTGAACAAAGACCTCCCCAATGACTTATCATCGGGGGGATAGCCAATACTCGCCACGCTTGCCAGGCGGGTTAGCAAGCGCAGTTTTTTTATAAGATTTCGCACGCAGACGCTGCTGCCCGTCTCGTGCTACAGGAATTAGTCGCTTCTTACGTCTCCTGTTGACGTATTCTTTACGGCCGTCTCAACACGACACTTATATAGGTACTTAGGTTTTTGCTAAATTAATTATCACATACACCAACTACCGACTTAAAAGCTATGAAAAATTAAGTTTGATGGTCAAATCTTTACAACTACTATCAAATATTAGAAACGGGTCTTATACATTCTGAAATAAATATTAACCGGTTTCGATCCTTGGTTAAAATACATGAAAATAAAACTGTCTTTAATTTGTAATTTATATATATATATATAGATTATTTTTCCCGTACGCCCCTTGTGCCCTTTCTAGTACAAATCCTGGATCCGCCCTTGACTTTAACATACAACTATAGCAAACTAAGTGTAACGTTAAGTATTTTTAGAGATTTTGTTAAAAAATGGTAATTATACTATTAATGATTGTAGCGTTAGTTTTTTTACCTTTTACCTTTATCTAGTTAACATAGTAGTAGTATGCCTATATATTTCCCACTGCAGGGCACAGGCCTCACTTCAACTATGAGGCGGTGTGTCCCATACTCCACCACGCGCGGGCCCAGTGCGGTGGAGGGGTGTTGTAAGGCCGGTGACGTAACCTTACTGTCAAATCAGTCATTAAGCCGCCCTAAGGCCTCTGACTAGGCTTCACGACTAGTATCAAGCGATATCACACACACACACAAACACACACACTCACGCACACACGCACGCACGCACGCACGCACGCACGCGCACACACACACACACACACACACACACACACACACACACACACACACACACACACACACACACACACACACACACACACACCTTCATATTTTTATTTTGTTATTATATAATTTTGTTCTCTGTTTAAATTTTCAAATTAATAAAATCAAAACTCAAAATTAATTTAGTGATTAAGCACCTCGACCAGTGTCGCCATACTGTAACTTTTAATTATGTAAACCTAGCCTGACTACTGCGATTCAAGCAATATAGTGCAGCCGTCGCCGTATATCGTAAGACTTTTGTATAATTTTACTGGAAATAAAGATTTTATTATTTATTTATCAGCCGGGACCAATTTTTAACGTGCCTTCGATAGCACGGAGATGCTTGTGATAAATGTCACTGAATATATTTGGAATGGTCATCCATTCGCCGCATCCACCACACTGGGCCCGCGAGGTGGACTATGGCCCAAACCACCTCATAGGTTTGAGGTGAGGCGTGTGCCCTGGTGTGAGACGTATAGGCATACTTGACTTTTTTGCTTTTTAAGGTTAAAGAACGTCTTAAAAGACTAAGAAAGTTTCTTGTAGGAAAAATTACGTGATATTTAGAGATAGAAATAGAATTATTTATTTTCTCAAATTAACAATTAAATAATACAGATTAACAGTGATTCCTACACTTAGACTATCCTGGTCTCGCCTCGATTTGCCGAGACCGCTTCTGCAAATATCCAGTGGAGGGGGAAGGGGGAGCTGTTCGAAATCTCGAACCTCCTCCCCTCTACGGTCTTGCCTTCTTTCAGCCGTAATTCCAATGGCTGATAATGATTGTTAAATAAAATGCAGATTGAAAGATTAATTATTTTCAATTTATTCAGCAAAGCACGACATGACACTTCATAATTACAAAAAATGCAGAGGGAGCTAAAAAGTCGCTGTGTTGCTACACATAAAAACTCAATAAATATAAATAAATAAATAAATTCTTTATTTGCAGAAACATAGTATAAATTTGATGGAATTAAAAAACTACAACAGTGCTAACATGTTTCACCAATCTATGGCATGCAAATTTATAAGATTATGTTTTTAAAGTTAAATTCAAAATTATGTTTTCAAAAGTCATAACAGTCGTAGAAACAAAAAATACTACATTAATGTTTAATGCCATTAATGAACAATGATTATTCTAGGTTCGTCTACGTAGAAACAGCGTTCTTCTGGAAATGGTGGACGGTGCAGCCTTCGTCTATACAAACCAAAGTGTCCACTCTGGTGGGAGAGGGGCGGCTGAAGTTCGCGGGGGGCGCGTGGAGTATGAACGACGAGGCCTCCACGTACTACCAGAGCACCATCGACCAGTTCACTTGGGGTCTCAGGTGAGGATATGAAAGATGATAAAAATATTTGCCGTCGGCTTATATAAATGTTTATATTTTATGATCTGTCTAAGGCCTAAGTTATACAATAAACCTTAAGAATATTACAATCTAGCTTAACTAGACTAATGGGTAATTAGCTAAGAACGTGTCCATTAACACTTTTCTTATTGTCACTAATAATATTAAGGGGAAGACACATTGTTCACAAGTCTTTAAAAATAGCAGAGAGACACTATCACTGCACTAACTCAAAAAGTTTTGTTCTTTTAAGTCTCTATACTGTATAATTCGTTTTGCGTGACGAATAGGCTAGTTTCCTGGATCAAAAAATATTATTTTCTATTTAGTCCGTCAGTTAGATTATCAAAAAATATTGGACCCATATTTTGTCTTTTGTCAATCAAACAAAAAATGACGAACATAAAGCGCATCAAAGTTTCGGAATGGGAGCACGTGACGTCACGCCTTTCGCCTTTACTTTAACGGGCTATATCTTCATAATTTTTTGTTTGATTGAGAAAAGAACAAGAATAAGAAAAAGAATGATTTTATTTGGTACACAAAAATTACAGGTTACAAGAAATGAAAGAAAAAAAAAATTGTTCCAAAAAGGTCCCCCGCTCAGTATTTGTCGTGGCAACTTGGGGCTGCCACGACACTGATGTTCTGCGGGATCCTTGACACTAACATAAAAAAGAAAAAAAAAAAAAAAGAAACTAACAAAACAAGTAACATTAAACATACAATCAAATTAATTAATCAATAAAAATAAATAAAAAATAATTATAACAAAAAACGATATACCAGAGACAACACAACTCAGCACTGACCACTTGTGAGCGCCGGCCAGTAATTGCATCCTCTCTGGTAGTGCTGTGTCTGTGGTGTCTGGTGTGGCACAAGCACAACGTAGGTAGTTTTACATGATCTGTGTATCAGTATATCAGACAGTATCAGTGGCTGGTCTGTCTCTTCAATTATACAAATGTACTCTATGGGTGGGTGTACTATATGGTAAAAGAAAAAATACTTGTCCAATATTTTCTGATCCTTCTAGCTGCAAAAGGGTTAAAACAGCTTGCCGGGGACCGTAATTACGGTCTCAGAATGCTAGCGAGGTCCAACGGACGGACTGATTAGATTTTTTAGGAAAGAAGCCCGATGCAGTGGTAGGGTGAAAATATGTTAACAAGCTCTTTTGGACCTCAGTTTAAGTCTTTTTGCAGATATAAAATACATTTTTACTCCATTCGTTCACTCATTCACAGCAAGCTAAGAGATACATTCGGTGATTGCGGTCGCCCGCGCGTTGCGTGGCAGATTGATCCGTTCGGTCACTCCCGAGAGTTCGCATCCCTACTCGCCGCTATGGGGTACGACGGTCTCTTCCTGGGCAGGATAGATTACCAGGACAAGAGGAATAGGGAAGAGAAGAAGAATATGGAGATGATTTGGAGGGGGGATGACAGCTTGGGTAAGTTTATGAACTGACTAGCTTTTGCCCGCGACTTCGTCTGCGTTGACCTTACCCGGATAAAAAGTATCCTATGTGTTAAACCAGGCCATGGTCTATCAGTATGCCAAATTTCATCAAAATCCATTCAGTAGTTTTTGCGTGAAAGAGTAACAAGCATCTATACGTCCATACTCACAAACTTACGCATTTATAATATTTACCGGACTTGCTGTCGCTATCTCTGATTTCCCAGGTTCGATTCCCGGTCGGTCAATTTAAAAAAAAACTTTTCTATATTGTCTCGGGTCTGGGTGTTGTGGTACCGTCGTTCTTTCTGATTTCTGTAACACAAGTGGTTTAGCTACTTACCATAGGATCAGAGCAATGTATGTGATGTTGTCTAACATTTATATTTATTTATATAATATTAGTAGAATATACAACTGACTTTAAAAAGGAGTTAAGTATATTATATGTTGCTTTAGTGTACCTTACTTCACAAGGATAATGCCATATGCCGCATATTTTGACAGGTGACACCTGTAAATTAATCAAAACTATGGAGGGTAGTGGTAAGGAGTACTATCTCTTACGGGTTAAAAGTTCAAAAAGTGTCCAGCTAAAGCAGTAAATAACAGAACAGTTTTAAAACCCTCCAAAATGGCGCTAGTGTCGGCAAAGAGTATGGTATGAATGAAGCAGTTGTTGACGGATTGAAGTATGCCGAGTATGGAGTGCCAAGTTAAAAAAAATTTAAACATTCAAGTGACTTTTAAATATGGAGGATAAAGCCATCCTTTGAAAAAACATTTTACCCTGTGGCTACTATGGCGCCATCTAATTTAACGCATTCAAAAGGAAGATAGTACTCCTCACCTCTACCCTCCATAATAAAACATATCGGATATTTTCTGTTACCTTAGAATCATGAAAATTGGCAAATCCAAAAAGCGTTAATGCGTGGTTGTTACATGATAAATCTTTTTTTTAACTTACTCGGAAAAAGTAAGAATAATATTCTAGATTCGAATCCCGTAAGAGACAAACGATTTACATAATAATAATAATAATAACCCCGCAGGGGCAGCTTGTGGCAAGCTGTAGGTGAGTGGCGACACCTCGGACAATCCTCCGGAGGGTCCGTATTTATTTGGCCCTTGCCTCTTGTGCTTGCCTTAACTGGCCGGCCAAGAGTGGAGTTGCAAGAGCAGAACCTGTGCTCCAGGCTGGAAGTGTAAAATGTCATAACGCCGGGGGCCCGTTGACTGGTGCGTTTAGCACTGGGATCTTGCACCCCGCAGACTCACCTCTCTACAACCTTAGTCGTTCACACCAATGTTGCTACCCTTGCTACTTTCTGGTGGCTTTAATAGGGCGGCCCATTTAGTGAGCGGCGAGTCACCGTCTGCCCTGATTATCGAGATGAGACATTTGATATGGCAGGCGTCCCGTTGTCTCATCAATATCCCGGCAACCAGTCCATCAAGTTCCTTTCCATAGACCCGGTATAGTTTCCATCTTTTCTGCAATAGTCCTTGCACCTAGCGGGTGCTCTTTGGCTGTATCTTCTCAATAGTACAGGCAGAGATAGTATCCGCTAAGTGTACATATCCCAACTCATTATCGTATCTCAAAAGGGCCTCTTCGTGTTGGATCTGTATCCCCACGAACGCCTTCCAAAAGGATCGGCCTTTGTGCCGTGATTTCCCGTAGGAGAGATACAATAATTATAATTCATTTATTCACTTTCATACAGTAACAGTAGTCCACACAATAAAGGTATATAAGATGTTCGTTTTGTTACAGTATGACCTACTAAGGCATTCGTGATTTTTAGAAATAATAAAATCTTAAATTAATACATTTTAAACATTATAAAGGTATTCGAATTCTATTAAAAAGGAAAAACACAAAATAATAATCATAACAAAAATAACTAAAAATTGTCACAAACAATTATGTCAAACTGAATAACACAAATGCTGGAATTGATAAATTGCAAAGATATAAAAAAAAAATTACGGAACCCACGGTGCGGAAGTCCTACGTACACTTGACCGGTTTTTTGTTCATATTCATGGAGTACATACCCTATAGAGTAGAAATGTCATATGATTTGTTCGACAAAATTTTACTCCAAATTTTTAATCTGTATCTGTACTGTTTTGTATGGGCGAGAGTTGACATGAACTGTCATTTCATACTTAATGTAAGTGAAAAATCACTTACTAGTTTCGGAGAAAGATGTTCGCATAGCTGCTCAATAGGGTATGTGCTCGATGTTCATATCACTCGAAATCTTCGGCAAATATGACCCGATTTTGATTTATGGTTCAGTAATCTACACGGAACCCTTATAGTTTCTTCATGTCCGTCTGTCTGTCTGTCTGCGGCTTAGCTCAGAGACTTTTAGTGCTAGATAGGCGTATATTTCGCAGGGGTATCAAAGTCAAAGTCAAAAATCATTTATTTAATTTAGGACAGAAAACTGCCACTTATGAACGTCAATAATAACATTATTGGCCTATATGGGGCAGAACATGTCTCCTTATATTTTGGGCCCTACTAGCGCTTCGAGACAAGACACATATATATTATTAATCACGCCAAAAAATGGTAAAATACAATCTTGAAAAACATGTAGCTGTGTGTTTGTGTGTGTGTGTCTCTATCTCTTCTCTCTCTTTGTGTATCTGGCTCTCTCTTTCACACACTCTCACTTTCTCCCTCTCTCTCTCTGTGTGTGTGTATGTTAATATTATTAATTTTATTTTACAGGTAAATCCTCAGACATCTTCACGGGGGTGCTATTCAACAATTACTCCCCCCCAAAAGGATTTTGCTTCGATGTACTCTGCAATGACGAGCCAATCATCGATGACCCCAACTCCCCTGACTATAATGTCGATAGGCGGGTAAGTTAAGTTTATTTATACAATGTGACTTAGAACCGGGAATAATATTGAAAATCGAGACTCTAGAGAATTAGTATTTATTCTGAATAGAGTTGTAAATTGACGGTCATATGCTATAAGCGTCCGTCATTTATGATAAATGCTCGGTCAAATTGGACATTTATTGTCACGATGGTCACATATTTTTATTTGGTATAAATTTAAAAAAGAAGAATTCCACTAAAGTAAGTCTTATATGTTAAGTATAATAGTTATGACAATAAAACAGAAAGATTTTATAAATTTCGTTTCTTTAAAGATCACCACTTCTAAAGCCTGTCTCTCTTATAATAATGCACATATTTGTGCCCAAATGATTTTTTTCATAGTTTGTCAATAGAATTGAATATGACGTTACTGACAATAAATGTCCAAAATGTCCGGACACATTGAGAAAATGTCCAATTTGCTCGGTCATATTGGTCAGACATTTATAAGGCGACGGACATTTTACAACTCTAATTCTGAAGAGATACCAGTTAACCTAAACGCATGCATTACACACAATAAGAATTTAAACTTACGATTCATAATCAGTGTATTATTGCAAAACTATCGCTAACGTTGTCAATGTCGAGTCATAGAGACGTTCCGAGTAGCTCCGAATAAGTACGATGGAGATTGAACTCTATCGATCGAGTTGAGCGGAACTATTGCATTGTTTGCATTACATTGAATTTACGATTAAGTTTGTTAGAAAAAAATCAAAAAGTAAAGTTGTGATTTCAATTAGTTGGGACCATAATGGGTCAATTACCAGTGACCTATAGAGTCTCTGTTTTCAATATTATGCCCGGTTCTAGGCCACACACTGTATACGTACTAAAAGTGGACTTAAAGCCATCTTGTATTCTCTGCTAGGCGACTGTTAGGGCTAATCAGAAGAAGTCATGTGTTATAAATTTGTTTAAATTGATTTAATTATTTATGAACCAGTCAGTATCTGCCTCTTTAGGGATTCGAGCCCGAGACTTTTGGTTTCTTGCACGGGAACTAGAGATGTTAGAAATGCTAAGTATCGAAATATATCGTATCGATATTATTTTGAAATATCAATTTTGATATTAATACAATCATAAAAAATAAAAAAATATCGGTAAGAATATCCGCGCTCTCAAAATTAGTATATTTATTCTAACATACCTTAATCATCTTACGCTTCGAGGTAGGTAACTTAAGTTGATAATAAATTAAGCTTTATAGAATACTGATTATTTATCTATATACAACGTGTTCCTTTTGATTTCCCATAAATTAAGGATGAAGGTTAGACCGCCATAAGGAACGACATGTTAAAAGATTTTTTCGAAATAATCATTTTTTTTCTTTTTAATTGATTTCTTAAAACTAATTCTATGCACTTGATGTCTTATGACAACTGGCAACTTCTAAGGTTTTTACCATTTATATTGACCGAGGCGACTATTTGCGTAATATTTAAGGCGCAATCTGTCATGCTAGCAAAAACTCAATGGAATTGTATAACTTGTATAACTCTAACACAGTGCGACTGAGACATTATTTTCTTTCGACAAACACTTTTTTTTACGTTATAGCATCGTTGGTTAAAGTTATGGGAAATCAAAAAGAACACGTTGTATATACAACAAAGTCGGGTTAGTTACACCATTTATAAGTCGAGAACGGCTGGACCGATTTTTATGATCTTTGATTTGTTGAATTTGTCTCCGCCCCGAATAGCAGAATAACTATAAAAAAACAAGGACAAATTCACGAAAAAAAAAGTATGTGGGGGCGGTACGAAGTTCGCCGGGACAGCTAGTTATTTATAAATAAAGAAAAGTAAAGACATGTCATTTATTAGTCTGTTAAAAATAAAACGATTTTGTATACCTTTTGAATAGTTGGAATTTTATATCGATACATCAATTTATCGAAAAATTTAAAATCGCACAAAAATATTTATATATCGATGTTTTTTCGACAAACCTACCGTTAACCACAAAAAGACGACGATGTTCTTGACAGATATACCGTTCTGGACACACAGACAGACAGACAACAAAGTGATCGTGTAAGGGTTCCGTTTTTTTCTTTCTTGTAATATACAGACGAACCCTTTTTTGTACTTTTACAAAAATAATAATTAATTAATTTAAAAATAGCGTGATTGAGCAACAGATATGTAGGAATACAATATAAAGATGCATCAGATCACACACCAACTGTAATGGTCTCGAAGTAAAAACAAAAAAATATACAAGGTGTCCCAAGTACGGTGTATCCGTCGTGTGATAGAAGACACTAATACCTATCGATTGGGCCCCCATGTATGTTCAGCGAAAATGAACGATTATCGAGATATTTAGTTTAGAATTTTGACCTGATTGCGAATTGATCCAGGAAAACACGTTTGACGACTAAACGGTTCGTGCTAGTCCCAATTTTTTATACTGAAATAGTCCAATAATGTACCTTTCTAAGGCCCGATCCGACCAAACACAAAATTAAACCAGTTTAACTATAACAGGAATAACTTTACCTCTGGAGTTTACTTTTTGATAACTTCGTTTGCGTTTTTCCAACTTACTTCAGGAATACACTATACACAGTTTCATTTTATTGTGAATGATGAACGAATGGATAAACCTACTAAAATCCATTTAATCTATTTCTTATCGGTTGTCATTAATTGCCACAAATATTAAATTTTGTAGGATAACAGAATGCTAATGGTAGATTATACAACCTGACAGTTTCTAGGCGACAAGAGTGGATTTGACAAGTGACAACTTTGACATTTACTTATTCTCAGTATAATTTATACACTGTCAAAATCGCCCGTTTAAATATTTTTCATAGATTAGTGGTTGCTAGAATGAAAAATCAGCTTACTCTAGATTAAGCAGTGGTATACTCTCAAGTCAAAACTTACACCAGCTTGGTCGAATCCGGTCTGAGTAGTATATCATTTAAACGTTAGTTAAAAACATTTTGCGAAAAAATGCGTCTGTGGCCACTTCCGCTTTATCTTGCTACATTTTAGAACTATATCAATTACTTTTGTCTTTGGTAAAAATATGTACCAAACCTTAAAAATACCATAACAATGCATCCATTTCAAGGTGTTCGATTTTCTGAACATCACCAAACGTATGTCACAAGTGTACGCCACAAATAACTTACTCGTCACCATGGGCGAAGACTTTCACTATCAAGATGCGGCTATGTGGTACAAAAACTTGGACAAACTTATTAAGTAAGTCCGCATGGAACTGTGCACAGTTTAAACTGTGTGTGCGTAAACTGGGATTTAATCTGTGCAAGGGTTAAAATAGTGTAGTTAAGTTGGGTCGAGATGGATGAAGAATGTATTTAAACAAATTGCTGTCATTAAACATTCTTTGAATAATATCTTTATCCGTTTTGATCCAAGTATAAAACTGTGGTGGGGGTAAAACTGTGTACATGGCAACACAGTGCATGGTAAATAAGGTTTTGAGACTAATATTTAGTATAAAGGCTGAACTAAATGTGCATGTCAAGACGACCTCCGTAGCCGAGAAGCGAGCATACCGGACTTGGTGTCGCTATCTCTGAGGTCCCGGGTTTGATTCTCGGTCGGTCGATGTAGAAAAAATATTTTTCTATATTGTCTCGGGTCTGGGTGTTGTGGTATCATCGTTGTTTTTGTAACACAAGTGCTTAAGCTACTTATCATAGGATGAGAGCAATGTATGTGATGTTATGAAATATGTATTTTATATTATTAATAGTTTTGTTACATCCCCGCCTCTTATCTAGAAGTATAATAATAAAAAAGTTGGGTTAGTTACACCATTTTAAGTCAAGAACGGCTGGACCGATTCTTATGATCTTTGATTTGTTAGATTTGTCTTCGTCCCCAATAGCACAATAACTATTTTGTTAAATTTTTTTTATGGACTCAATCCCGCTCTATAAGCAGAGCGGTGATTCTGCCAATTTCGAGTGATTCTTGATATAGAGTTCACAATAAATAACGGGTGTTTAGTTTTTATTGCTTATCTTGGATTCAGTGAAGGCTACTCTTTCCGTAGAAGCAGGTTTCAAGACGCTATCGGGTCTAAAGCAAGTTGTCTTGAGACAAGTCACTTGACACTCGATGTGGCGTTGAATACATGGGGCATACTAAAAGTTTTGCACTTCTAGCTAATCGGAACTATTTGAATTTCTAATGTAAATTTTTTTAAACTTTGCAACCTTCTTAGTAATAAAAAAAAACAATTGGCGGGAAATGATTTGTCAATTGTTTTTTATCACACATCAAAGTTCTACGTACGCAACGGAAATGGAACTAAGTCGAAAAGATTTTAGAGCGATGATTTTTTATAATTTTAAAAGTTCTCTCTTCGCAAGACTGTGCCGCTCTTCTTCAAAATGCTTTTGAGAGAGAAGCACCTTGTTTGAGCACCGTGAGGCGATGGTTTGCTGAATTTGAGAGAGGTCGAGTTTCTTTACATGACGAATTTCGTGAAGGGCGGCCTTCACCTGCCGTCAACGAAAATAATGTGGCTACTGTTAAGCGGCTAATTGAAGAAAACCCGCGGATTACCTATGAGACAATTCGAGGACTATTGGGGATTGGTATGAGCCAAATTCAGAAAATTTTACACGAAGAATTGAAAGTTCGGAAACTTTGCTGTCGTTTGATCCCTCATGAACTGACAGCGGAGCAGAAGCGGGCTTGCGTGGAATGGTGCTCACAGATGCTACTGAAGTACGACCACGAACATTCTAATGCTGTTTATGACATTGTCACAAGATACGAAACGTGGATTTATTGTTTTGAACCCGAAAAAAAAACAGCAATCTTGTGAATGGGTGTTTGAAAATGAGAACAGGCCAACAAAAGTGAGGCAGGCGAGAAACGTTGGTAAAAAAATGATTGCGTTTTTTTTCTCAGCTACGGGTACATCCCGTCTGTACAATTCCACTTGAAGATCAAAAGAGTGTTAATGCCGTATTCTACCGTTTGTTTACCCAGGTTGTTAGAAAATGTTCGCGAAAGACGACCCAAAAGCCGCGTTCTCCTACATCATGACAACGCTTCTTCACACACGGCCAACAAAACAAAGTCATTTTTAGCTTCCGAAAAAGTACAACTCGTCACTTACCTGCGCATAGCCCGACCTAGCACCCTGTGATTTCTGTATTTTCCCCAAAATCAAAGATTTGATGAGAGGTTTTACTTTTACCAACTCTGAAGAGGCAGTGATAGCGTTCAATCAGCTCGTAGAAAACATGCCTTCAGATCTGTGGTCCTTCTGTTTTAAAAAATGGTTCGATGGCATGAAAAGATGTTTAAAATGTAAAGGAGAGTATTTTGAAAAGCAATAAACATAATATTTTGGTTATAACATGTTGTTTTTTTAAGTTACGCAAAACTTATAATGTGACCTACGTATTCCGAACTCTCATGCGGAAAGCGCAAAACAAGGAGGTCAATATCTACGCTACAAAGACGTGCTTAAACGTAACCTGACGGTCTGCAACATTTCGACGAGTGAATGGGAGGAGTTTGCCCGTCTTAGACCGGAATGGTGTCACATCGTCCGCACTGGTCTGGAAAATTACGAAGAAAAGCGCCTTGAGGACCTAGATGCGAGACGCCAAGTACGGAAGACTCGACCCGAGCCCTCTTGCAGGTACACATACGACTTATCTGGCCAGCTATATGTACGCCTTGTGATCCTGTCTTCAAGTCGAAGTTCGGCTTTGCAAGTCATGTCAGGGCCTATCATATTGACCAGCTGAACATATTAGGAGTCATCGTCACCGAAAACGGTGTGGAGGGCATGATGATGATGATGATGATTTGGTGCTATTTCCTATGCGCCAGTCAACATACTGCTTGTTATAGTTTAAGAAATACTCTTATAATATACTAGCTGTCCCGGCGAACTTCGTACCGTCACTTCAGATATATTTTTTTGTAAATTTTCTGATGTTTCCATAGTTATTGTATAATCGATCTATTTTAATGGTTTTTATTCATCATTTAAAGAGCTTTACAGTGCAAGTTTAGTGTAGTTTGTGTTCTTATGTTTGGTGAAGTGATAAAGACCTGAAACTATTGAAATATCATTGTATTCAACGCCGCATCGAGTGTCAAGTGACTTGTCTCAAGACAACTTGCTTTAGACCCGATAGCGTCTTGAAACCTGCTTCTACGGGAAGAGTAGCCTGCACTGAATCCAAGAGAAGCAATAAAAACTAAACACCCGTTATTTATTGTTAACTATATCAAGAATACACTCCACATTGGTAGAATTACTGCTCTGCTTAAAGAGCGGGATGAGTCCTTAAAAAAAATGAAGACCGAACACGCTGGCGCCATCTGAGAATAGCCCGTGCTTTCCCATTAATAAATAAATAAAATTTATTCTTATTCTTTATTCTTAATAGGCCTTGTAGGTGACCTACAATATTTATTAATTATTTATTTCATACATCACAATAAACATTGACACTTATATATCATAAGTATATTATACGTAACACATAACAATCACAAACACTGTATTTATACATCACGCTAGCATACAATTAATGTATGTAATTACACAAACACAAAAACTATTATTAAAATTAAATGCACAAGCATAGCCGCGCGATACCCGTAGTATGCGGCGGGCAGTATACATCAGTGCGCTGTAGGCTATAGCTATGCGCGCGAACATCGAGGCGGCGCATTCACCGAACGCTCGCCAGTCTACACCTTACTAACTAACGCGGAGCCCATGTCGCCTGCGCGCGCGCCGCTCGTAGATAATAGTTACGTGTGCGGAGTACATTCAGTTCGTTCCTACATTTTGCGTTTCATTTCGCTGCCGTAACGACCAAACCCTTCGGATACGAACATTACTAAAGGCCTTGTACCAAAATTGAATTATCTAATAATTTAGTTTGCACCATACGGAACCGAAACATATCAAGTGTTATTAAAAATAATACATGATTACTGTAAAAATACATTTTCGAATGTTATATTTATGTAGATATTATACATTGAGTTATTGAGTAACTTTGTACTAGAACTGACATCCCAAAGCAAGATTTTGCGCTACGCTCGCACAAAGTATGAGTAGTGTGACCGTCGACAGAGGTTTTTAATATGCCTGTTCTAGTACTTTATAACTCAATGGGTATTTAAGGCTTCGTGACGTCACGAACACGTACATCATGGCCGACGGCGTTTTCGCGGGCTTTTAAAAACGTAAAGAATAAAATTCTATTTGATACTATTTTCAAGGGTTTAATTATTTAAAAAAATAAAACCGACTTCAAAACACTAAAAAGCTAAAAATAATCCTAACACTTAAGTACCTAATCAGTTACTTTTGGAGTCGGTGCAAACAAAAACATTGAATCTCTCATCGGCTGGCACCGACTCCAAAAGTAACTGATTAGGTACTTAAGTGTTAGGATTATTTTTAGCTTTTTAGTGTTTTGAAGTCGGTTTTTTTTTTAAAATAAAATTTACTTATTTCATCTATTTCTAGTGATAAGTCCTAATCTAACTGCTGAACAACGATTTCATCCTCCTTTTTTTCACCCTTAGGGGTACAATTTTTTCCGAAATTTTTTACTATAGTATCTTTGAAGTATTAGCTATTCAATAAAAAAAAAAACATCAAAATCGCTTTACATTTGTCGAAGATATTGGTTAACATAGATCCATGAATCACGAAGCAAAACATTATCTGGGTATAAATTTTGTTATTTTCTCAAAAAAAAGAATCATCAAAATCAATTCATAATTGGCGGAGTAATCGCGTATACATACAAAAAAAATACAAAAACAAACAGTCGAATTGAGAACCTCCTCCTTTTTTGAAGTCGGTTGATAAAACGTGTTATTTTTAATTTTAACACACATAAATTAACTAACTATGTAATTACATCTTGGGAGTAGTTTTCAACCTAGTACTTCTAACTGACGTATCGATTTAAAACTTTGTAAGTATCTGACATTCGGATGACAATACAATAATTTGACACCATCGCGCTGGTCTGATGATGGAGCCAGGAGGTGGGTAGTGGAACTATTTCAATGGCTACTAATAAAGGCTCATATAGGGTGGTAGGTAGGTGGTAGTGGTCATATAGTGGTGTAAAAGTGTTTTAATGACATATTTGCAAAAATAAATGATTTTGTTTTTTTATATTTTAAAATATTCGTGATTCGCCATTTGACTATCAGAAGTCAAATTATTACGTACATACAAGGTGTCCCGTAAAGAGTGTGCCAAACGAAAACTGTAGACAGAGCATTTTTTGAAGTAGGTTAAAACAGTCAAATAGCCTATTAAAAATATAATGTATTTTATTAGCTCCTCACATTCTTCGGCCTCGCCCACAATATGTCGAAGGCGTATAAAACGGATAACATTCTAGTGACGATGGGGGACGACTTTAACTACCAAGACGCTGGGATGTGGTACAAGAACTTGGACAAACTGATACTGTGAGTGGGAGTTTGCTTGAAAGCGTAGCCATACAGGGTTACATTGCAAAGGGGTGCCAAATTTACTTTAACTTTAGGAGTGGCTCAGAATCAGTAACTTGATCGAACTAGGCAGATAATTTTTTTTCTTACATTTAATTATTCTTATCTCAAAGTCAAAGTCAAAAATCATTTATTCAATTTAGGACAGAAAATTGCCACTTATGAACGTCGATAATAACATTATAGGCCCATATGGGGCCAGAACATGTCTCCTTATTTTTTGGGCCCTACTAGCGCTTCGAGACAAGACACAGACAATCTGGCAAGTGCTGAGAAGAAACGCCGGAACAAACTCAGTCACCACTAGCTGCCACAAAAAAAAAAAACGGGTAGGTACATCAGTTTAGTGCAGGCTGGACTGACCATACTTACATACGTCTGCTGTTAAAAATCGTACGCGTGGATAATTTAACTCATTCATGAAAAAATGGCACCGTATGTGCACTGCGTGAGGTCCTTGTTGGCGCCGTACCTACGCCTCTGATGAATGACCGCGCGGCTTTCGTAGTCTCTTTATTGACTTTATTTTCGGATATTTTAAAGTATTTTTGTAACATACGATTATTAAAAATAATAACGATTAAGACGCTTCTTTATATTGTTTCCTAGATCTTATTTTTAAATTTGGCGCCCCTTTGCAATGTAACCCTGTATACAGAGTTTGCTTGAATGCGTGGCTACATATTAACATATTTATTAATAATGATATGCGGGGTGAATTTTTATTAGTGTACAATACTTAATGGTTTGTATACAGGGTTATTTGTAAAACATCAACAACCTCCTAGGGACTGATTCTGGTGCTCATATACAACAACTTTCTCTTTCATACTATACCAATATCGTAATCTAAAAAAAAATTACCCTGCTTCATACAAGCTGACGTCAGCTGGTCTGCGGCTTCATAGTGGAAATGTTTTTGTCCGATTTCGATATTGGTCCCATAGAGAAAGTTGTTGTATTTGAGCACCAGAATCAGCCCCTAAGAGATTGTTGATGTTTTACAAATCACCCTGTATATATTTTTAAATTTCTAAATTGAGGTTTTTATACCACTGCCGTTGACTAGAGAAAAGGAATAAAGATATACTTGTCGCTCCAAATTTCGGATTGCATAAGTTCATTCATGGGGAAATTCTTTCGTACACGAACAAAAGTCGCTGACATAGCCCAACGGATTAGCAAGCTGAAGTGGCAGTGGGCGGGGCACATAGCACGTAGAACTGACGGCCGGTGGGGCAGAAAGGTTCTGGAATGGAGGCCACGTACCGGCAAGCGTCCACACCTACAAGGTGGACAGATGACCTGGTAAAGGTTGCAGGAAGCAGGATGCAGGCCGCTTCCAACCGGCCAATCTGGAAGTCACTGGGGGAGGCCTATGTTCAGCAGTGGACGTTCTATGGCTGAAATGATGATGATGATGATGATTCATGAGGAAATATAATCGCATTTGTAACAAATTACCACAACCTATTACTGAACTACCTTAAAGAGTTTTAACTATACTAATACATACTTATGTTACTCAATCACACGTAAAACCACACGTACGCATGAAAAAAAAACATTAATAAAAAAAAAATATATTTAACTAGCCATTGCCCGCGACTTCGTTCGTATGGTTTTTAGTTTATTCATTAAGGATTTTCTGCGCAATTTTCTTATTTTTTTCTTTCGAAAGAACCTTCTCCTGACAATAATTAACACAACAAAAAAATAATTAGCGAAATTGTTCTATCCGTTCACGCGTGATACGATGACCAAGGGAAATAGGGATTCATTTTTATAATATAGATAACACAAGGTTATTTTATTATTTATTTTTGTTTAAAATAACGTTATTTTAATAAAATCTCTAATAGCTTTCAATTATACAAAAATAATACGAAAATTGTACCGAAATCATAATATTTTATAAATTTTTTACTAAATATTTTTGTTTAAAACGATTATAGAGCCCTACTGACTTTCGAACTGCTCCCAATCTGCCCCTAAATCAATAACAATATAATGATCATAAAATATTTTCACAATCACACCAATCATCTAGCCCCAAACTAAGCAAAGCTTGTACTATGGCGACTAAATAACGGATAAACATACTTAAATACATTAATAAACATCCATGTCTTAGGTACAAATGCTCGTACTCATCACACAAACATTTACCTTTTGCAAGATTCAGACCCGCTTTCTATAAAAACCATCGGTTCTCAAACTGTATTCCGCCCCTCCCTCAGATCTCAGACTTCTTAGCGTTCGTGCGAAATCAACGGACGAGCTTTCGGGCAGATAACGTTACCGTTACAATTAGGGGAGGTTCAATTTGCCACTAAATCAATAACAATGTAATAATAATTTATTATTTCTACAATCACACTAATTATCTAACCCCAAACTAAGCAAAGCTTGTATTATGGCGACTAGACAACGGACAAACATAAAAATTATAATAATAATAAATGGTTTTTCACAATTACACCAATCATCTAGCCCCACACTAAGCAAAGCTTGTACTATGGCGACTAGATAACGGATAAGCATACTTAAATACATTGATAAACATCCATGACTTAGGTACAAATACTTGTGCTCATCACACAAACATTTACCTTCAGACCCGCTTTCTATAAAAACCACCGGTTCTCAAACTGTATTCCGCCCCTCCCTCAGATCTCAGACTTCTTAGCGTTCGTGCGAAATCAACGGAAGAGCTATCGGACAGACAACGTTATCGTTACTATGGGGGGAGATTTCACTTACCAACAAGCCGGCATGTGGTATGAAAACCTTGACAAGCTAATACAGTGAGTTTGTACACTTTACTAATACTTATCATAAGATTAGAGCATTAAATAAATAAATGTTGGACAACATCACATACATTTCTCTGATCCTATGATAAGTAGCTTAAGCACTTGTGTTACAGAAATCAGAAACAACGACGGTACCACAACACCGACCCGAGACAATATAGAAAATATATTTTGTTAAGATTCCCGATCGACAATTAATCTTCTATATCTGGGTCGGGTCTGGATGTTGTGGTACTGTCGTTTCTGATTTCTGTAACACTAAGTGCTTTGGCTACTTAGCATAGGATCGGAGTAATGTATGTGTTGTTGTCCAATGTTTATTTATTTATGATACTGTTCTAAAAATCCTGTCAATTATTTACACAAGCCTAACTTACTTATGCATGGATATTAGAATCGGTTCGTTTGTTTCTAATAATTTTTTACTTGAGAGCAGGGCTTGTTAACGTTACCAAATTCACACTATAAAGTATCGTTATGTATCGATATTTTCATAATGGTAAAATTTTAACGATAATACAGGTAACGGTAATTTAGTATCGATATCAATATGATAATGTTAAAAATTAACGTTATGGTTAAGGATTGATACTTTTTCCGTTATCTAATGCGTCGTTGCGAACCCATGCGGTTAGTTGTACAACAAATTAGAGTAGGGCTTCTTTTGTAGTCTTGAATACCTTGGCTGTGTTTTCTTTACATAATGTATAAACATTGAAAGAAAAAGATGAAACCAATGACGTTAATTAACGGTACTTATAGTATTCATTTGGAAACGTTACCATTTACCGCTAAAAACATAAATAACGTTAAGTCAGTTTACCGGTAAAAGGCCGGCCAAGTATCGTTACCAAGCATAACGTTACCTTTGGTATTAACGTTATCTTGGTATGATGAAGGTAACGATACCTGATTTTTAACGTTATTCAAAGCCCTGCTTGAGAGTTGGTATGCAGAGCCGTGCTCGACTTGTTTTTCATGATGCATGAGGATTTTTTGTCCTAACCTTATGGTAAATAACCTAGTAAGATTTTAACTGTTAGTTTACTTAAATGTTTTGCAAAAAGAAAAAGACATACAGGGTGATTGGGAATTCGGTCTATATAGAGGGGACTATATAATTCTAACTAATTTGATCTTATAAACTCTATTACAAAATTAACTGTTATGGAGATAATTTAATTACAAACTGTTAGATTCAACAAATTTGATTCCATAATCCAAAATTGGCCGTTATGGAGATTTCTCTTTCTCAAAATATTAAGTAGCATTAATTAATTAATATTTTAAGAAAAAAATCTTCATAAAGTAAATTATAGGAT
This sequence comes from Anania hortulata, assembly GCA_963576865.1. Taxonomy (NCBI): domain Eukaryota; kingdom Metazoa; phylum Arthropoda; class Insecta; order Lepidoptera; family Crambidae; genus Anania; species Anania hortulata. The sequence goes on along the minus strand of OY756417.1, from coordinate 1,621,913 downwards.
AGGGAATAAAATTAGTTACGAAATAGTTCTCTATATCCCCTTAACAGGAATAGGTCGAATTACCAGACACCTTGTAATTTGTCTCTACCCCCATCCTGTATTATGTATTGGAAGTGTTTAATTTTTTTTTGTTTCACAGATACGGCAATTTGAAAGCAGCTAAAGACGGGCTTAATATCACTCTGCTATATTCCACTCCCGACTGCTATTTGAAGGCTGTCAAAGATGCACAGTAAGTTGTTTAATAAATATTATTTATTTATTGAAAACTTGCCAACCCGCCTACCAAGCGTGGCGAGTATTGGCAATCCCCCCTGATAAAAGTCATTAGGGGAGGCCTGTGTTTAGCAGTGGACGTCCATGGCTGAAATGATGGTGATGATGCATTGAAAAAGATTACATTGATCTATTTTGTTAAACTATGTTACTAAAATCTATTTATAGCAAAGTCATCGATAGCAAAGGATTACCTAGCTGAAGAAACAGTGGGCATATTTGAACCGATAACCGATGGGGTAGACGTGTTCTTAGCACGAAGAACTGACGGCCGATGGGGCAGAAAGGTTCTCGAATGGAGGGCATTTACCCACGCAAGGTGGACAGACGACCTGGTAAAGGTTGCAGGAAGCCGCTGGATGCAGGCCGCTTCCAACCGGACAATCTGGAAGTTGTTGAGGCCTATGTTCAGCAGTGGACGTCCTATGGCTGAAATGATGATGAGACGTTCTTGACCAGAGACTTTGACGAGGCAAGCGCAGCGTAGGGCGCCCTCCGACAAGGTAGTCATGATATACGCTACTGCTGGCAGTAGATGGAAAACAATAGCCGAGGGAGAGGACTGTGTCCAGCAGTGAACTGATGTGGGCTGATTACGATGAAGTTATTTTTAATTTTATGTAGGTACTTCTGTCTAAAAGTTGATCTGGGACTCCAGGATATTAATAATCAGTTCATACTATTCTTAGAGCCTAGTCAGAGACCTTAAGGAAGCTTAATAACATCTGACAGTAAGGCTTAGGCTGGTTTTACATTCACGCTGACCATCGGCGCCGACCGCTGTCAGCGCTCAAGTTCATACATTTTGGCGGTCAGCGCCGATGATCAGTGTGATTGTAAAACCAGCCTTAGACAACTGCCTTACAACGCGCCTCCACCACCACACTGGGCTTACAAATGTCAAGTGATGACCAAGTTCGTTTTATGTTAGTGCTCGCTTAGTGTGACGCAAGTTTGAGACACGTTTGGCAATTTATCATAACACTTAATGATTATTTAATCAGCAGCAGAATCACTGAATCAGTGATCAAATAATCACACGGGCATGACCAAACAGTGCAGTGTGATTCCTTATTAGATTGCAACTATAATTTAGTGACATTTATCACAAGCATCCTCGTGCTTCGGAAGGCACGTTTAATGTTGGTCCCGGCTAATATCGCTTGATACTAGTCGTGAAGCCAAGTCAGAGGCCTTAGAGCGGCTTAATAACATTTGACGGTAAGGTTTAGTCACGCCTTACAACCCCCCTCCACCGCACTGCGCCCGCGCGTGGCGGAGTATGGGACACACCGCCTCACAGTTGAGGTGAGGCCTGTGCCCTGCAGTGGGACGTATGAAGGCATACTTTTATTCGTTTCCAGTCCGGCACTGCCCATAAAGCAGGACGATTTCTTCCCGTACGCGAGCGACCCGCACGCTTACTGGACTGGGTACTTCACCTCGCGGCCTACGGTCAAGTATTTGGAGGCACAGACTAATATGTACCTGCAGGTAAGAGTTATATATGATAGCGCGACTTAAATTATTGTTAATTTATTAATACTTATTTGTTATTACAAGTAATTTATTGTTAATATCTTAATTAAATCGAAAAAGTAACAAATTCTTGTAAACGAAAACAACACGTGCGGCTTGCTGCAAAATTAACAGGTGCATTTGTTTGCGCTTGCAAAGTGGGGATAGTGGGGAGAATCGTTATATAAGACAGCAAGCCGGACGAGTTAGATTCATTCTTGTGTCGGACTCCGAACTGTGAACATCAAATAAAAGTGATTGATAAAAATGAGTCATCGTTTAACTGGTGCCCTGCGTCGGGTGCGACGATCTCTGTCACCTTCGGATAGACTTCCACGCACGGAATCACTATCTTCACTGGATGCAATACCTCCACCTAGTTCGAGTACCTATCGAACTCTTACATATATGACGACCTCCGTAGCCGAGAGGCGAGCATACCGGACTTGGTGTCGCTATCTCTGAGGTCCCTATTCCTGGCCGGTCGATGTAGAAAAAATAACTTTTCTATATTGTCTCGGGTCTGGGTGTTGTGGTACCGTTGATTCCGTTTTCTGTAACACAAGTGCTTTGGCTACTTACCATAGAATCAGAGCAATGTATGTGATGTTGTCCAATAACATTCGAGAGGGCGCTTGCTTTCGCTGAGCATACGTCTCCGACAAGATTAATAAAATAATTACTTAATTAGCTGTTCCCCGAGTCACCAAGAGATGGCGCTGCTGCCGGTATATATAGGGTGATTTTTGAATAGTATTCAAATTCGTTCTATACTTATTTGTTATTATTACATAATGCAACAGTTAATAGACCTAATACATAAAATATAAAAAAACATCAATCTTTCAATAAGTAAGATTTTTTTTATTGTTGCTTGTGTCTTAAACTGACGACATTTAGTTTCCAGTTTTTCCAACCGAACACTTTTTTATCGTCATGAGTATGTGTTAAGTGGAAGCAACTGGACACAAAAGATGTTTACGTATGCGCAGGGAGTGAATGATATCATACTGGTTCTATAGAAATCAAATATTCATCGGTAGCTTGTATCTGACACAAGACACAAAAGTGTCCACGTTTGCGCCCTCGCTTAAGCTAGTCTAAATTTTAGAACAGTATTTATATATATAAAAATGAATTGCTGTTCGTTTGTCTCGCTAAAACTCGAGAATAGCTGGACCGATTTGGCTAATTTTGATCTTGAAATATTTGTGGAGGTTCAGGAAGGGTTTAAAAGATAAGAAAATATAAAAAAAATGCAAGGAAAGTAGTAAAACAACTATTTTATTTTCCAAACGAACAAAGTTCGCTAAGTCAGCTAGTCATAAATAAATATAAATATTGGAAAACATTTTTTATTTTTTTTTATTTTCCTTTATTGAGAAAACCAACAGCGTATTTATACATTGTTAACATACATTATTTAACACACAATATGGCCAATAACAGGTTTCCCTTATCTTATCAATAGTACATCAAAAGGTTGGAAATGCCACCAACGTTTACGCAACACTAATCACTATACAACACACAGTACAATATACAACAAAACAAAACAAATCAACTCGACATACATATGATGCTTTGATAATATGAAAAATATCTTAAGCACTTGTGTTACAGAAATGTCGTTGTGTTTTATTTGCAAATGCAACATTAACGTCTAAACAAAAGATTGAGCTTATTTTTGAATGTTTGTGACAGTCTTAAAATCCATCCTTAAGTTGCAAATTGGTTGCAGGAAATATTAGATTTTGCGTTGAAAATATAAAAAGGCTCATGATACATATTCGAAGAAGTATTTATGTATAATTGTTTTGCAGGTAGCTAAACAATTGCAAGTTTTGGGCGCTCTCCCGAACTCCAATATGCCATTACTGGACGAACTTAAAAGTGCTATGGGTGAGTTAAGAATAGGCTGTGGTAATTATTGTGTGTATTAATTAAACTAAGCAGTAAGTGCCGTGTGGGGACGGCAGTAAAGAATACTCTTCCCCACCGCTAACAGGAAGCGTGTCGTAAGAGCGACTAATTCCTGTAGCACGAGACGGGCAGCAGCGTCTGCGTGCGAAATCTTATAAAAACTGCGCTCGCCAACCCGCCTGCCAAGCGTGGCGTGTATTGGCAATCCCCCCCTGGTGATAGGTCATTGGGGAGGCCTTTGTTCAGCATCCTATGGCTGAAATGATGAAGTAGTAAGTCTGGTATCTGGTAAAGATTACACGAAGCGGCCCGCGCTTCAAACCGGCCAATCTGAAAGTCACTGGTGGAGGCCTATATTCAGTAGTGGACGTGCTATGGCTGAAATGATGATGATGAAGCTGTAACCACCCGGTGGACTGACAACCTAGTCAAAGTTGTGATCGTCCTCGTTAAGCGGCATCGTTAACACATCATACGTTAATTATATTTTTCGTCGTAAGGAAAAATACACGAGATTATCACATAATTTCCCCCACCTTAGGGGAAAATCATGATTAATCGTAATGTTTTTTATCTCCCCTCCAGTTTGAATAAAAATTAGAAGTCATTTCCCAGCATGTTTTTTTCTTTCAACTTGGTTTGATGTACAGAATGCGTGGTTTAAGGCTTTGTTAAGCTTTTTTAATATACTAAATAAATGACTATTATGACTATTCTATTAGGTCCTTGTGGCTCAGTGGCGGCATCGCTTTGGTAATGATTATCAAAGTTAAGCCACCTACGCCGCGGTTGTTACTGGATGGGTGACCATTCCAACCATATTTAGTGACATTTATCACAAGCATCTTCGGGAGGCGCGTTAATATCGCTTCAGACTAGTCGTTAAGCCTATTTAGAGACCTTAGGGCGGAATAATAACATCTGACAGTAAGGTTTAGTCTCTGGCCTAACATCACCTCTCCACCGCACTGGGCCCGCTCGTGGTGGAATATGGGACACACACCTCATAGTTGAGGTGAGGCCTGTGCCCTGCAGTGGGACGTATATAGGCGTACTTATATGACTTCTACTGTCCGTTTGGTCGCCAGGCGTGATGCAGCACCACGACGCAGTGACGGGGACGGAGAAGCAGCACGTGACGCGCGACTACGTGCGGCTGGTCAGCCAGGCCGTCGACGACGCTCACGTCATCACGTCGCAGGCTTTAAAGTGAGGCGTTTGGACGGCTTTATAGCTTGGACATTTTATACATTGGACATTTATGTGTTGGACGTGTTTAGACTGGACATTTTATACATTGGACATTTATGTGTTGGACGTTTTTAGACTTTGGACATTTTTATGTCAGCCTATTGCAGTCCACAGCTGGACGTAAGAGTGCCAAAAAGCACGATCTCCCGCTTTTTCAACGAGCCAAATTATAATCTAGTCATGAATCTACAAATATAATCTACTCATATTTTAATACATTAAACAATGTTAACTAAATAAATAAATATACAGGGTAACATTGCAAAGAGGTGCCAAATTTAAAATATAAGATCTTGGATACATTATAAAGAAGCGTTTTAATCGTTATTATTTTTAATAATCGTATTTTACGAAAAAATACTTCAAAATATCCGAAAATAAAGTCAATAACGAAAGCCGCGCGGTCATTCATCAGAGGCGTAGGTACGGCGCCAACAAGGACCTCACGCAGTGCACATACGGTGCATTTTTTTCACGAATGAGTTAAATTATCCACGCGTACGATTTTTAACAGCAAATAGGAATAGTTAAATGTGAAACAAAAATTGTTTTGTTCTTTGCATAGTTCGATTAAGTTACTGATTCTCAGCGACTCCTGACGATTTGGCACCGGTTTGCAATTTAACCCTGTATGCAGGCTTTAAAATAAGTAATTTGAACATTTTTATACTCTGGGCATTATTGCTTGCCTTTAATTACTTTATAATTAGGCGATGCGATTAGCGATGGCTGTAATAATGATGATGATGATGATGATGATGTAATGTTTTCAGTCGCAATATCTTCGGCGATGACGCAACTATTCAGTTCACCTTCGACCGATGCCATTTCAACGAGTCGCGGTGCAAGACCTCGGAAGAAGCTGGCGGGGATATGATTGTAAGCGACTTTATTGATTATCGACCCATTTGACGACCTCCGTAGCCGAGAGGCGAGCATACCGGACTTGGTGTCGCTATCACTGAGGTCCCGGGTTCGATTCCCGGTCGGGTCAATATAGAAAAATAACTTTTCTATATTGTCTCGGGTCTGGGTGTTGTGGTACCGTCGTTGTTTCTGATTTCTGTAACACAAGTGCTTAAGCTACTTATCATAGGATCAGAGCAATGTATGTGATGTTGTCCAATATTTATATTTATTTATATTTTGTCTTTTGTCAATCAAACAAAAAATGACAAAGATAAAGCGCATCAAAGTGAGCACGTGACGTCACGCCTTGCTAAAAAGTGTTGCAAGGCGTGACGTTACGCGGAACTTTAACGGGCTATTATTATTATTATTTATTTATTTATTCAAGTAACATGACTCATTATTTGTTAGTTATAAAGGGCTTAACCTATGTTAGTACTTAATTGAAAATTTTATTTATAATTTTATTTACTCGTTTGCACAACTCCTCCGGAGGTTGTGCAACAGTAATTGCTATATCTTCATCATTTTGTGTTTGATTCAGAAAAGAAAAAATACGTGTCCAATATTTTCTGTTAATCCAACTGACGGACTAATTAGATTTTTTTAGGAAACTAGCCCATTATAGAAATTAACAAAATAATAGCTGAATAAGATTTTTTCCGCAAAATGTTTGATACTAACGTTTAAATTATATTTTATTTAGAAAGGTACATTATTTGCCTATTTTAGAAAAAAAAATTGGACTCTAGCACCAATCTTTAGTCGTCACGTGTTTTTCTGAATCAATTCAAAATCGAGTCAAAATCAATTCTAAACAAAATATCTCGAGAATGGTTCATTTTCGCTGAACATACATGGGGGTCCAATCGATAAGTATTAGTGTCCTGTATTACCTGGCGCCCGCTGGTACACCCTTCTTGGGACACCTTAAGCATAAAATATGATGTCAATGATGAATTACATTAATTTAATTTGGGTAGATGTCATGAGATGTAAATAAGAAAGGTCTTGACAGACAAATGGACAACAAATTGATCTTAGAAGGGTTCCTTTTTACCTTTTTAGACAGGGCCGGATATTAATGTGTGGAGGCCCCGAATTTCACACAAAGGATAGATTTTTTCTTAGCTAAAAAAAAACGAATTGTTGATTTGTGGAGGCTTCTTTGTAGGGGCCCACGAATGTATACACATTCGGCCCCTACAAAGAAGGGGCCTCCACAAATACTTGTGGAGGCCCCATCTTTGTAGGGGCCCCGGGGCTAGAGCCCCTGTTGCCCTGCCCTAAATGCGGCCCTGTTTTTTTATGTTTGTAACGTTAGAAATTTCGAATTTCACATGAACGATCCCCCTTAAATCGGTTCATTTCTTTACAGATAACCGTCTACAACCCACTGGCGTGGTCAGTGGTCAGTCCAGTCAATATACCGATTGTGGATGGAGAATATGAAATCAGGGACGGCAAAGGTAAACTAACCTTAATACAGGGTGAATTAAGTTTTTTAAAACAACGTGTTCGTGAAATAACGCAAAACCTCTTAAGGGGCTGATTCTGGTGTTCAAATACATCACTAAATTGTGCTATTCACTAACTACTTTCCTGTGATTTGTTTGTTTTGTGTGGTGTACAATAAAGAGTATCTATCTATCTATCTATCTATCTATCTATCTAACTTCTTCTATGGGACGAACATCGAATTCTCAAAAAAAAATAATCGCCATTCCATATTTTTCATACAAACATTTTTTTTTTGCGATTTCGATGTTATTAAGTAATATTTAAGTAATATTTTATTCATATTAATATTTATTTAATATTTGATGTTAGCCTATAATGTTGTGCTTTATCACCCCCTTAAAGGTTTTGCTTTATTTCATTGTAAAAAAAATCACTTCCCCATACTAAACCGCCACCAGCTGACATCAGTTTGTATGGGGAAGTGTTTTTTTTTTAGATTTCAATGTTGGTCCCATAGAAAAAGTTTATGTAATTTAGCCGTAGAATAACCCCTTAAAGTTTTATTTCACCTTTTCGTTACACCCTGTATATATACACACCAACATTACATACTTAATAAATAGGTATAAATATATATGATTATCAATTATATACATATACATACACATACATAATATAGTACACAGAGCAAATGAAAAATAAATTATTAGATCAGCGATTTTTGATGTAAATGCGTAGGAGAGCTTTCTTAAAACTAAATTTGGACTTGGATTTCCTAATATTGGTGGGACGTCGATTCCAGAGTCGTATAGCTGTGAGGGTGATTGTTGATGTTTTACAAATAACAATATTTTGTTAGCTATGTCTGTCCCACTGCTGGGCAATGGCATATATTAGTAAAAATATGAATAACATTTTTTCCACAGGCAACACTCAAACGGTTCAAATAACAGACATATCAGACACAGTCATAAACATGCCCTCAAGACTGTCAAAGGCCAAGAAAGAAGTCACATTCATCGCCACACTCCCACCACTAGGCTATAAATCATACTATATGTCTAAAACAAAGCCGAAAAGAAACGTCCGAAATGTGAAATACGAAGAAATAAATGACATAGATGATTATTTCGAGAAAATACGGATGAAGACTTACTCAGATATTGCAGAAGAGTTTGAAGAGAGTAATGTTTTGTTTCTGACGAATATACCTGATGAACCAAAGAAGATTTTCAATTATAATTATATTAATTCGGACAAGCGAGCGAAAGGTAAGAAATTCTTCTTAATGTTTAAACTTCATCTATTATTTAAAACGTTATTGCACCAAACTTATAAAAGTGTACAATAGGTGGACTTAATGCTAAAAGCATTCTCTGCCAGCCAACCTTAGGGTCTTGCAGAAAAACAGGTTATGGGTTTATTTATTTATTTAAAACTTTATTGCACCAAACTTAAAGTGTACAATAGATGGACTTAATGCTTAAAGCATTCTCTGCCAGCCAACCTTACGGTCATACAGAAAAACAGGTAAAAACAGGGTCCAATATTTTAGTTATGTTTTTGCATCCACAATAATAGTTTATCAGTATCAAGGGATTTTTTAAAAATTTTTTTAACTGGTGGCATTCGTAGCCGAAAGGCGAGATACCGAACTTGATGTCGCTATCTCTGAGGTCCCTGGTTCGATTCCCGGTCGGTCAATGTAGGAAAATAACTTTTCTCTATTGTCTCGGGTCTGGGTGTTGTGGTACCGTCGTTGTTTCTGATTTCTGTAACACAAGTGCTTTGACTACTTACCATAGGATCAGAGCAATGTATGTGATGTTAAAAAAAAATGTTTGTAATTTATTTACATGTAATTTATTAAGATTGTTTCAATTTTTTAGCGCTACTAAAAACGAAAGGTCCAAAAGACAAAAACGTAGAAGAATTCGAGAAACTGTTCGTCGAAAAGACTGAAAAGCCCAAAAGACTGAGACCAGAAGAGAATCCTTACCCCAGCATGAGTGATGAAGAGATGCGGATGTTGTCTGACGATCCTATGGTGGTCGAGCGGTTCTCGTATGATGAATTGGCTGATGAGGTAAGTAAATTTAATTAACTTAAATTAAATTTTTAATTAACCCTTTTACAGCGACCGATCGTTATAAAGATTTTAAAAAAAGTTTTATTTTATTTTTTCATGTTCAGTACATCCATCAAGGTAACAATATAAAAAAAACGGTAGTACGTGAAAAAATAAAGATTCAGTAACATCTGGGTTAACCCCTAAACAGGCAGTAATAATGAACAAAGATACACACAATAATTGTAGATGCCTAAGCTACGTTATGATTGGATGGGTGACCAATCCAACCGTATTTAGTGACATTTATCAGAAGCATCTCCGTGCTTCGGAAGGCACGTTAAAAGTTGGTCCCGGCTAATATCGCTTGATACTAGTCGTGAAGCCTAGGCAGAGGCCTTAGGGCGGCTTGATTACATCTGTCAGTATGGTTGAGTCACGCCTTACAACACCCCTCCACCGCACTGCGCCCGCGCGTGGTGGAGTATGGGACACACCGCCTCATAGTTGAGGTGAGGCCTGTGCCCTGCAGTGGGACGTACATAGGCTTACTTTACTGTGGTCATAAATTACTGATTGATTGAAACATGATATTTAAACTTAATATGACTCAATGAATTAAATTGATTATTCACGTGATCGTTTTTCAATAAAACTATGATAATGATTTTTCAACTCGACTTTTATCATTATTGCATCCGCAAATCATATTTCAATTCAATTTAATATATTTATTGCATTCTATAATATTTTTTAATAAACCTATCGCTATTCGAAAAATAAAATAAACAATTTAAATTTCCCACGGTGCACTGAACGATCTGCCTTCACTTCGCAAACTGGCATACCGCCAACTTTCTCGACTCTACCAAGTGTGTTATTGTTCTCAGGCCCCCCAACGATCAAGTGCACACCAAATCAAAACACTCCATTCAGGTAGAACCCACACTTTAAAAGCGAGTCACTGGTACTACCCATCCGCTGTTGGGAATAACGCAGTTTTCGAAAACAGATCTTCGGGAGCTTATATATTTAGACCTAGCACCGTCCTACCTAAAGAACTCACATTCAAAGACAATATAGAAGTCGATGGCCCCGTATTCTTAGAGAATAGAATTACCACTCACAACAACGCAGCTTTTACATACAGATTATATAAGGATAAAAAGATAAGTTACTATGAATTAGATTTTGTTGTAGGCCCGATCGATATAAACGATGATCTTGGTAAAGAATTCATAGTTAAATACGAAACAGATATTATAACTAATGGTGAATTCTATACGGATTCTAATGGTAGACAAATGTTGAAGAGAAAGCTGAATAAGAGACCGCAATGGAATGTGACCGTCGAAGAACCAGTGGCTGGGAATTATTATCCTGTAGTTGGTAATGTTGGTTTGAAAGATGATGGTGGAAATGTACATTTGAATATACTGCCTGATAGGGCGGTAGGTGCAGCGTCTTTGCAAGAAGGTTGCATTGAAATTATGATTCACAGGAGATTGCTACATGATGATGCTTTTGGAGTAGGGGAAGCGCTAAACGAAACCGAATTCGGGAAAGGTTTAGTCGTGAGAGGCACTCATAGACTTTTCTTTGGTCTTAATCCTATAACCTTCAAAGAGGTTTTAGAAATGAGATTGAAACCTCAAGTGTTTGTGTCTGATGCAAGCGGGTTAAGTTACGATGATTGGAAGAAATTGACCAATGAAGTTAGCTGGTTGAAATCACCTCTGCCCGACGGAGTACACTTCCTGACTCTCGAGCCATTTGGTAACCGAAAACTGTTGATACGCCTAGAAAATTATTTAGACGAATCCGATTCGTCTTCCAGAGTAGTTGATTTGAGCCGACTTCTAACATTTACAAGTTTCAATTCGGTTGGAGAAATGTTATTGGGTGCTAATGCTGGGATTAATGAGAAGCGGTCTTGGGATATAGAGGAAGAATTTTCGGAAAGTTTCAACGATGAATACGGCAGTTCTATGCCGAGAATTAAAGCTCACGATCGGCTTAAAAAGTCAGATGATAGTTACAAGATCAATCTAGATGCAAAACAAATCAGAACTTTCATTGTTACAATGTAAATCGAGTTTAAGTTACCAAAGACTCTGTGCCGATTCGACCAAACACGAATAACTATTACGGGTATAATTTTACTTCTTGAATTTACCCTTGGATAACTTCGATTACGTTTTTCGAGCAATACACTATACTCGGTATTGTTATTCTACAGGGTGTAACGAAAAGGTGAAATAAAACTTTAAGGGGCTAAATTACATCAACTTTTTCTATGGGACCAACATCGAAATCGCAAAAAAAAACACTTTCCCATACTAAAACGCGACCAGCTGGCATCAGTTTGTATGGAAACGTCAATTTTTTTTTGAGATTTCGATGTTAGTCCCATAGAAAAAGTTGATGTAATTTAGCCGTACAATAACCCCTTAAAGTTTTATTTCACCTTTTCGTTACACCCTGTATAGTTCAAGAGTGATTTGAACGAATTGATAAACCTACTAAAATCATTTAATCCATTTCTTCTAGGTTGACTTGAAATGCCACAACATTTTAATTTTGTAGGGTAATAGTGTCAATGCTAGATGTTGACATCTTGTCAGTTACGAGGTGACAAGAACGAATTTGACGAGTGACAACTTTGGCATTAACATCTCATTACAATCTGTCAAAATTATCCGTTTAATCGTATAAAATTATCATAATTTTAGATTAGTTGTTGGTAAAATGCAAAATCAGCTTACTCTAGATTAAGCAGTGGTTTACTCTCGAGTCAAAACGTACTCCAGCTTGGTCGAATCGGGTCTTAGCCCCAGAAAAATTAGTGGGTTTAAAACAGCAACAAAGGATAGCCATAACTTGAAATAAATGATACACTAGATTCGGCCCCAGACTTCTCTCGCGTAGACTTGCAGGATACGGAATATTGTATGACAACTGCTTTGGAAAAAAAATACAACTACCGACATATAATGTGCTACTGCAAACTAAACTATTGACAGTTATTATACAGGGTTTTTTGTAAAACATCAACAACTTCCTAGGGGCTGATTCTGGTGGTCAAATACAACAACTTTTTCTATGGGACCAACATCTAAATCTCGAAAAAAAAATCACTTCCCCATACAAAGCCGCCGAAAGAGTGAATTTCTTTTTGCGATTTTGGTCTCATACAAGAAGTTTTTGTATTTAGGCACCAGAATCAGCGCCTAGGAGGTTGTTGATGTTTTACAAATAACCCTGTATAAGGTGAAATGTTAGTGTAAAAACTTAAAAACAACTTTTCCTATGAAACTAGTAACGTATCTCAACTTAATAATAAAAATAAAAACATTTATTTCAGACCATCACGATCCATACAGTGCTGTGTTAGTTACAATATACTTAAAATCTATGTTAGTATCAGTCAAAAAACCGGTTCCTGGATCCATGGCGATGAGTATGAATCCAGTGTTTAAAGATCGAACACGATGACCTATCTTTGATAACCAACAGGATGCCGTTGGCGCTCTCCCGTGTCCTAGCAAGCATCGAAGCCGTTCGTTTACGGATGATAGCGTAAAAATCATCCACACGCGCTTCCGCAAACATAGGTGAGGCACTGCAGAACCTTGGTAGCCCCATCAGCATCCTGAAGGCATTGTTATACTGAACCCTGAGAGCGTTATAGGTCTTTTGCGTGTAGTCACACCACAGGCTGCAGGTGTAAAACGTTTGACAGAATGCCTTAAAGAGGGTAATTTTGACATCTCTTGTGCACCTAGCAAACCTGCGAGCGATCATGTTGCATCGGACCGCTAACGCTCTTCTCTCTCGTTCGATGTCACAGTCACAATGTTAGTGTATGGAAAATATTGCTTCACAGGAACGCAGGCGGCAAAAGTGAAAAGCAAAAATAAGTTGAGATAGGTAACTAGCTTCTTGTTTGTTATCATGAGTGTATAAGCCTTTTATAAACGGGTGAAATTTAAAGAACAATTACAAAAACATAAAAAAAATATTTGGATAGTATAGTTTTTCTACCGAAAAACTGTAGTTGTGTGTCGAGAACGGGAAGTTTTCATTAAACATTCATGCCACCTTGTGAATCTTGTCATCATTATACATAATGTGTACAGTGAAAACAATAAGTGAGATTATCTCCACAAGTTGATTAAAATTGACCAACATTTAGCATTAGGAGACCGACTGCCTAGATTGCGTGATTTTTATGAATATTTTTTGTTAAAAAAAACAAAAATTTTATACGCGTTTTAAAATTATACACCCTTGTGCCCCGTGCGTGCACCCCGAGGGAAGAGTGGGGCACGATTGAAATGAGAGAGACAGAGGCGATGACGTAGGGACGTTTCAGACTAGACAGATGCTCTAAATTTTTTTTTGTTAGTAATAATAAAAATGAAAAGAACGTTTTTAAGAACGAAAATAATAGGGCCCGGTTTCGCTAATATAATTAGAAGTTCTGTTAAAGTTTCACCCGTTTATAAAAGGCGACCTTGTATACAAATTTCCAAATATTTTACATTAATAAAATTCAATTCATGATATTTTAATCTATTTTGTTTAATGTGTATATTACTTTAAGGGTTTAGTGAATAAACATATCATTTTATACTAACTTCTTTTATTTCAAACTTATTTACAAACAATAAACAATATTTACTAATATAGTAAACTCAACAATACGCTTATATTTATACAGGGTTTGCAAAATAATAGGTAATTCTATAAACCCACGTAATCAGCTGCTCATATACATTATATAACATTATTTTTATTTAGCTTAAATGTAACAACGATAGTTAAAATAAAATAAAAAACTTAACCTATAAAAACTTATAAAAGTAAAAATCAAAGTAAATCATTTAATTTGCAGGTTACAGTAATACAGGTGTCAGTTTTACAATTACGTAGTTTTAAGGAGTTTCCAATTCTTTTAGACATCTTGTATAGGTATATTTTACTACCGATCGTCAGCTGGCTAGTAGAGGTAAGGAGTACTATCTCTTACGGGCGAAAAGTTGAAAAACTGTCCAGAAAGCAATAAAATAACAGTTCCAAAACCCTCCAAAATGGCGCTAGCGTAGGCAAAGGGCGTGGTATGAATGTAGCAGTTGTTGACGGATTGATGGATGCCGAGTTAAAGCATTATTTAACATTTTTATTGACTTTTAAATATGGAGGATAAAGCCACTTTTACAATTAACCCTATTTGCTACTTTGGCGTCACCCAATTTAACGTACTTTGACGGACACTTTTTCAAAACGAAGATAGTACTCCTTACTTACCCTACATGTCAACAATTGAAGGTCAAATATTGACAGATGGAAACGCATTTTTTTTGTACAACTTAAGGAATTAATCAAAGACATTCGTAAATATACAACCAAAAACAAGTTTTACAATAAATAATCTGCTAAAATTATAGAAGGTTAATTAAAATAACGCAAACCCTCCTAGTAATTGATTCTGTTTCCATGGCTCTTACATTGAAATTTAAACGAAAAAGCATTTCCCAAACAAGCCATAAATAAGTATCTGAAATCGTCAAATTTTTACATATCTATGAATTTGTTGTCTTAATTATTTGTAACTTATAGGATGCATTTCTTCAGGTTCTTTTAAAAAAGTATTATTATTTTTAGTTTGTAAAAATAAATAAAAATGTTTTTACAATCACACTAATCATCTAGCCCCAAACTAAGCAAAGCTTGTATTATGGCGACTAGATAACGGATAAACATACTTAAATACTTTCATAAACATCCATGACTTAGGTACAAATGCTCGTTCTCATTACACAAACATTTGCCCCTTGCGGGATTCGAACCCGCAACCGCTGGCTTTCGTCGTCTAAAGGTCGGGTCAAAGTTGTATTTGAACACATTCAATCAGTCTTTAAGAGTTTTGCATTATTTTACTTAACTACACCTCGTTTGGTGTCTAATGGGTCTGACAAATGGAAGCTGGCCTTCTCTTGACGTTGCTTGACTGTCGACTCTTCCCTTCTTGTCAGGATTGAGCACACATCGATTTTAGCTTACTGAAACTCGAGTGTTATAAGCGAATATAAACTCGGACAGGTTTGAAAACACTAATAACGATTATGGGCAGTTTCGGACAGGAAGGGGGCGGGGACTGGCTGACGGGAGTGGACGGAAGGATCGTCCAATGGAAGCGTTTGTCCCACAATGTCAAGAAGAGTCCTCCGTTTAACAGGTACTTAACTTCCATAGAAATCCAATATGGAAGACATCTAAGACTCAAATCTTCTTTGCATAATATTCATTTAATTGACGAATTCGTACCATACAACAAAAGTTCTTATTTGTTGCGGTATGAGCACTATTCCTTTATCCAAATCGACCTCATCCAACCCTCTCAACTTATTATCAGTATATTCATATGAACCGCTTCCATATGCTTCGTTAAAGTTCTTCAAGAACTTGTCTTTATTCCAACCGAGCGGTGCAAAGTCTTTCAACCACAAATTACCCCCTAGCGTTGTTTCTCTCACTATTTTAATATCAAAATGTCGAAACAACCCTTTCAATTGCACTGTTTTGACTCCAGTCATCACAGCGTCGCTTTTCTCTAAGTAATTCTCCAATCTTAGCAAAAGTGTGTTCGCGTTCCACGTTTCTAAGGTCAGTATGTGTATACCCAAAGGTAGTTTTTTCTTTAGAGCACTAAATTCATTATTATGTTCCGACCAAATACTTTTTGTTCTCCGTCCGTACCCGTTCAAATCTGATAAAAAGACTTGCGGTTTTAATTCGATTTCTTTTGCTAATTTCTTTTCGAATATTCTAGTTGGCTTATTGTCGGCTTTTGATATATAAATATAATGTGTTCCTCTGACTGTAATGCCTTTATCAAACTCGGTTTCGTTTAGAAACGCTAATACTCCAGTATCGTCGGTCAATATCCTTCTATGTACCATGAGGTCTATTTCCCCATCTTGCAATGATGACCCTCCTTGAGCTCTGTCGTTTAAGACAGAGAATCGTATATTCTTTTTTGTGTCTTCGATGTAGATTTTAGATGTCACAGGATAGAAGTTACCTTGAACAAAACCGAAGATAAATTTGAAAACATCGACTGGCGTAACTGGGAATCGAATCCACGTCTCTTTGCTGTCCGGGCTCCTTCAAGCAATAATCAAACAGTATATACTTTGTTCAGGATTTCAGTTTGAATAATGTAATATTTGAATCATTAATCTAAGGGTACCGAGAATAATGACATACATTTTACATTATTCAAACTGAAATCCTGAACAAAGTATATCATTTACGACATTTTTTCAAAGAGTATTTGTTGTTTGTGATTGTTTTCTCTGTCGATTGGCGTAAGTTTCATAGGTGTACACCAAAATAACGTAAATTAGGTACTTGTAACTTGAGGTATGCCAATAGGAAATATGCATGAAAAAAATATATTGTTTTTACTACATTTATGAGAAAATATATGAAATTATAGTGTTAATAGTGAAAACAAAATTGATTTTAGGTAAAAATAACCGTAATATAGTAATTAGAAATTAAAGTATACTTATCTCTTTCTAAAACAACTTTTACTATGAAAAATGTATGGCGGACGTGTACTGTGACGTCACGGTTCATATCGGATCTCCTTGTCTAACACGCAACTGTAATGGCTGTAAGTCAGGTATTTATCAATATTAAGTTTTACTAATTATAATTAATTTCTATTTAATTTAGGATCAAATAAAAAAGCATGCATATTCCCCATTAGGTTCGATGCCTTTGCTGTGTAGCATTAAGTCCGCCAATTGGACTTACCTGAAAATCGAAATATCAGCGTCGTGATAAATCCGTGGCTGACACGACAAATGCTGAGAAAAGTTGCCCCTTTTCGACACATCTGATTTATATTGTTTTGTGTATTTATTTATTTAGAAAAGAAAAAAGAAAAGATGAAAGGATACCGTTTGTCTTGGTATGGACATGTGATGAGAAGGGAAGAGGAGCACGTAACGAGAAGAGTGATGGATATTAGTATTGATGGGTGGAGAAGTAGGGGACGACCTAAGAAGATGGATGGATTGTGCGAGGAGAGATATGACTGAGAAGGGAGTGAATGACTCAATGACGAGTGACCGGATTGCATGGAAGAGAAAGACATACTGCGCCGACCCCAGATGACCTGGGAACAGGGCAGGCAAATGATGATGATGATGATTTTTTTCTCTTGTGTGTCAAATAAACGTTTCTTTCTTTCTTTCTTTAAATAAATAAATACGGACAGACAGACAGACGGACAACAAAGTAATCGTTTAAGGGTTCCGTTTTTTCATTTTGAGGTTCAGAACCGTAACAATCGTTCTGTCCTTTAAAGGTATTATCATTTTTGGTAAGTCAATCAACTTTAGGGCCTTTTAATCAAGGATCGAAACCGATTAATATATATTTCAGAATATACAGGGTGAAAAAAAATTTGACACCACTTAAAACCACATGATCAGCTGCTCATATACAACAAATCGAAAAAAAAAATTATATGGTCCATTCAAACTAACGCGCTATTTCGATAATAATGTATGAATAACCTGAAAAAAAAAACACGATTTCGAGGTTGGTCCCAAATCAAATCAAATCATTTATTTGCTAAAACATGGTAATTACAAGCTGTAAGGGGTGTCCTATTCTTTCGTACACCCTGTATAAGACCCATTTCTAATATTTGATAGTAGTTGTAAAGATGTGATCATAAAACAAAATTTTTGCATAGCTTCTAAGTCGGCAATGGGCTAGTTTCCTAAAAAAATCAAATTAGTCCGTCAGTTGGATTACTTAACAGAAAATATTGGACACGTATTTTTTCTTTTCTCAATTAAACAAAAAAATATGAAGATATAGCCCGTTAAAGTTCCGAGTGACACCTTGCCTTGAAAGTGCCTTGCGACACTTTAGCAAGGCGTGACGTCACGCGTAAACTTTGATGCGCTCTATTTGTTTGTTTTTTGTTTAATAATAATAAATAAATATTGGACAACATCACGTCAATTGCTCTGATTCTGTGATAAGTAGCTTAAGCACCTGTGTTACAGAAATCAGAAACAACGACGGTACTACAACACCCAGACCCGAGACAATATAGAAAAGTTATTTTTCTACATTGACCGACCGGGAATCGAACCTGGAACCTCAGAGATAGCGACACCAAGTCCGGTATACTCGCCTTTCGGCTATGGAGGTCGTCAAAACTTTCGTTTGATTGACAAAACACAAAATATGGGTCCAATATGTTTTGATAATCTAACTGACGGACTAAATAAAATAATCTTTTTTTGACCCGGGAAACTAGCCTATTGGAGTAACAAAATTTAGGAGATGACAAAATTTAGCGAAAACCTAAACCTAAGGTTAGTAGTAAGTAGACTCACCTGCTATCTGATCAGGGTTCAAAGTCTGGAAGGTGGGCCTCATGTTCCGGATCCGCTTCATGGTCTGCCGGCCGTTGGCGTCTGTGTAGAAGACGCCATGGTTTTCCAAGTCGGTGGTGTATTTTATGAAGACTTCTTTGCCTGTGTGTCAAAATGTAAGTTATTTTTGTTTATGTTATACCAGGGCTGCCAACTATCGAAAGCACCAACCCGGGAAAATTTAAACAAATCTTTATAGGGGGGGGGGGGGCGTCCAATATTTGACGGTTACTTTACATAAAAAGTCAAAGTTAGTTAGTACTTGTAACAGGGTAGTTGACACTACCAATCAAACGACATACTTATTGCTGCTGTATTTATGAGCTGTCAAAACGTACCGCTTCCTTAGAATTTGTCTGGCAATAGCGGACAGTGACGTCACTGTTTACAAAACTCAACTAACTATCTATTTATTAGTTTTAAAGCAATAAAATCCATTTCCAGAAACAATTAAAAATTAAGACTGAACAAATTAATTGAATAAGGTGTTATTTAAAAAAAGAACTGTCTCGGAATTATTTATGAATGGTGTCAACATCCCAACTGCTTTGACGGAAAGAAATATTCATTTGTTTTTTTTTCTTGCTAGATACTTGTTCTGTGATGCTAAATACGCGTTCGCAAGAAACGTTATTATAGACCAGAAAGTTGAATTTTACCAAAAAAACCGGAGAAATTATTGAGCTCCGGGAGCTCGAGAGGTGAACCATTATTACCGGAGTCTCCCGGGCAATCTGGGAGGCTTGGGAACCCTTGAACCCTAGAAGTCCAGACCTGAACACAGGCCTATCCTATAGAACGCCAACTAGGTACTACTAGGTCGTCTGTCCATCGGGTTGGAGGCCTGTCTAAGCAATACATCTTTGGGGTAAATTCTAGTGTTTCATCATCATCCTCATCATTTCAGGCATAGGACGTCCACTGCTTAACAAATGCCTCCTCCTGTCACTTTCAGATTGGCCGGTAACATACAACAAACTGTTACTTTCTTGTACTAAGAGCCCCAAAGAGAACGATCTCCCGCTTTTTTGATCCAGCCATCTTCCTAAGGTCGTCGGTCCATCGATTAAGCTTTTGTATATGAGCAGAAAATTATTCTGTCAGTATATCTTTGACTGCCACGAAACTAGACACAATAGAACATTTATTGTTTGGTCACGGGTGACCACCATGGCGCTTAATGTGTTAAGTGACGTAATTTTCTTACGAAACTTGTGAACAAAAGTCGCTGATATAGTCATTGATTAGCAAGCTGAAGTGGCAGTAGGCGGGGCACATAGCACGTAGAACTGACGGCCGATGGGGCAGGTTCTAGAATGGAGGCCGCGTACCGGCAAGCGCAGCGTAGAACGTCCAAGAAGGTGGGCAGACCTGGTAAAGGTTGCAGGAAGCCGCTTTCAACTGGCCAATCTGGAAGTCACTGGGGGAGGCCTATGTTCAGCAGTGGACGTCCTATGGCTGGAATGATGATGAGTGATGATGTGTTCTTACCTAATCCGTCTTCGACTGGTATCGGCCCAACAGTCCAGTCCACTTCCAACACTGAACTGTTCGCGTACAACCTCACTGCATACGATGCATAATCGGCCAACACACAGTGGTATTCCTGATGCAACCTATAAATTAATTAATCGTTAAGGTCTTTGTAGCTCTAATCAATTAATCATTAGGGACCTTGATCCGCGGCGTGGGTTATTAAGTTAAGCAACCCTCACCGCAATTGCAAGTGGATGGATAACCGTGTAGCGACATCTATCTCGCTACATATAAAACTGACGTATCCTACATCGCGATATTAAAGTTATCGGAGCGATTGAACCATATATACAAGAACCCGACAAACAACCGTCGGGCAGTTGCCCACCAGACACAACACCTGTCTGGTCGGAGGATCCTCCCTTTTCAATGGGGGATGAGGAACTTTACACCCTATACCTCTCATCACCCCCCAAACTGGTGACCCCGAGCATGAACGTCAGCGCAGCCTTCCCAAAGCTACGTTATCGTGACGTCATCATCACTTCCTCAAGCTTTCGAGCAGCGAGTCCTACAGCCAGCCAGCATCCACGGCTACTTCGGGTATCCTGACCACCAGCATGCAGCGGACGCGCATTCCTGGTCATCACCCACAGCCTTCTCAGCGACCTTGGCACAGCACACTGCACTTCGGCCGGTCAGCAAGCAGAGATGCACTTCTCTCCTGGTCGACGCAGCAGCCAGCCACTACGCAGCACTGCACCACTCCGACTCACTGGAGCACTTGCAGCATCACCCCGACTCACTGGGGCATCACCGCAGACAGTTCCGACTCACCGTGAACTATGCGGCATCTGGTTCCGACTCACTGGAACATTCCACTGGCCCGGCAAGAATGGACGACTCAACCTGCTATCGACCTCCGGTCTCGGAGGGGAGTGATGTAGCGACATCTATCTCGCCTCATACGAACTAAAACTGACGTATCCTGCATAGCTATATTAAAGTTATCCAAGCGATTGAACAGATATATAAGAACCCGACAACAACCGTCGGGCAGTAGCCCACCAGACACAACACCTGTCTGGTCGGAGGATCCTCCCTTTTCAATGGTGGATGAGGAACTCAACACCCTGTTCCTCTCACCCCCAAAACCGTATTTAGTGACATTTATCACAAGCAACTCCATGCTTCGGAAAGCCCGTTGGTCCCGGTTTATATCGCTTGATACTAGTCGTCAAGCCTAGTCAGAGGCCTTAATGAGGCTTGATAACATCTGACAGTAAGGATAAGTTACCGGCCTTGCAACACCCCTCCACCGCACCGGGCCCGCGCGTGGTGGAGTATGGGACACACACCTCATAGTTGAGGTGAGGCCTGTGCCCTGCAGTGGGACGTATACAGGGTTACTTTACTTTACACTAACTCGTCAGGCCACGGAAACGAGACAATATTAATTTTATTGTTACCATCCGTTAGTTGTTGTATTCGAGCCGTAAAATTAACCCTGATTTGCGTACTCAGGGGTTGACAGTTTCCCAACCATACTACGTAAAAAAGCAGGCTCACTTTTACGGCGAGTTCGTGGCAGCCGCAACAAAGTTCTGCAAGCCATTGCCGACAGTGGGGACTGTCCGCTTGTCGAGCACATGTGCCAGTTAACTCGCACTAAATTAGGTATTAAATACTAACATAGGTATTAATCTTTTTGTGCTACTAACTTTTTATGGATCCCAGTTGTCTGATAAATAAACATTGTTATTTTTTATTTTTGACTGATTTTACAACTTTTATGGTTACTATGTGATTATACAGCCGATCAACTACTGTATCCTTTTTTTTTGCGAAAAAATTTAAGGAAAGTAACCTTAGGACGCAACCGATTTCTTTAAGATTGGGTTAACCTGTTGTTAAGGATTAAGCGTAGTATAAAACTAGCTGTCCCGGCGAACTTCGTACCGTCTCTTCATTTTTTTATTAAATTTTCTGATGTTTGATAGTTTTTTTGCTTTTCGGGGCGGAGACAAATCTAACAAATCAAAGATCATAAAAATCGGTTCATCCGTTCTTGACTTATAAATGGTGTAACTAGCCCGATGTTGTTTTTATATACAAGGTCGCTTTTTATAAACGGGTGAAACTTTAACAGAACTTCTAATTATATAAGAGAATCCGGGCCCTATTATTCTCGTTCTTAAAAACGGGATAGTTTTCATTTTTATTATTCCTAACAAAAAAAAAATTAAGAGCATCCTGTCTATTCTGAAACGTCCCTACGTCATCGCCTCTGTCTCTCTCATTTCAATCGTGCCCCACTCTTCCCTCGCGGTGCACGCACGGGGTGTTTTATTTCACGTTGAAATCAAAATAGTTTTTGGCGTTTTTCTCGAAAACTAGCGTATACAAATTTTCTTTTTTTTATCAAAAATGATTCATTTATGTTTTGTAATTGCTCTTGAAATTTCACCCGTTTATAAAAGGCGACCTTATACAAGGTGTTAATAAAATAACGCAAAACCTTTTATGGGGTGATTCTACTGCTAAAATGCAGTAACTTTTTATATAGCGAACCTTTTTGCAAGTCATTTTTCTTCCGTGTATTCCAAATACAGCATTGCCAACATCTCTCATAGTGATGATATTCCGAATACGAGTAATTCCATTGCTTCGCTTGAATTGAGCGAGTCACACACAAGTGTACACAAAAATACAACGTTTTAATGCAAAAAGGGACCTGGCCCTGACAACATACCTCCCCTATTTGTGAAACGCTGTGGATCCGCTCTTGCCTTTCCATTAACTTTAATATTTAATCGCTCTTTAAGCGAAGGTAAATTCCCTGATGAATGGAAAAAAGCCAGAATTATCCCCATTTATAAGAAAGGTGACAAGATTGATGTCACGAACTATCGACCTATTTCCATATTATCTTGTTTTTCTAAACTATTTGAATGTCTCGTTTACCCCATACTCTACAACCATACTGAGAATGTTATATCCGATTTTCAACATGGCTTCAGGCGTGGTCGTTCGGTAGAATCTAATTTGTCTTCCTTCGTTTTCGCGGTAGCACAGAACGTGGACAGGGGGCTGCAGGTAGACGCAATCTATACAGACTTTTCAAGTGCCTTCGGCAAGGTTGGTCACCAAGCTCTGCTGTCTAAACTGGGGGGAATGGGTGTAGGGGGATCGCTGTTGCAGTGGTTTGAATCTTACCTGATATAGATGGTTTTGAGTCTGAATTGTTTTTGGCGGAGTCTGGTGTCTCCCAGGGCTCCCATTTGGGTCCTTTTCTCTTCTTAATATTTATTAATGACAGAGCTACAGTTATTGAGAATTGTAGTGTATCTATGTTTGCCGACGATCTCAAGTTAAGTAGAACGATCAAAAGTGTCAGTGATGTTGACCTCCTGCAATGTGACTTAAACAAGCTCATGGACTGGTGTGCAATTAATGGAATGATTTTAAATCCAAATAAATGCTACCACATAAGCTACACCAAAAAAAGATGCCCTATCACTGCTACCTACTCATTGGGTGATGCGACTCTGGCGGAGGTGAGGGAGATAAGGGACTTGGGTGTCTTGTTGGATTGTAAGCTGAAACCGACCGCTCACGCGGATATTATCGTTAAAAGGCGGCTCGTATGTTGGGATTCCTAAAAAGAAACGCGAAGGGTTTCCGATGTGTCCATACCAAGAAGGTTCTATTTAATGCACTAGTACGTAGCCATCTCGAATTTGCAAGTGTCGCCTGGAACCCAGTCTATGTTGCGCCTTCTCAGCGAATCGAAACAATTCAAAGAGCCTTTACGCGCTACCTTGCTTTTTCAACTCCAGGCATATCGCATAGACACCCCTATAGTCAGAGGTTAGCATTTTACGGAATGACGACCTTGCGTAACAGGCGTCTCATTGCAGACTTAATGTTTCTCCACAAGTTACTTAACAACAAAATCAAATGTACGCACCTCCTCGATCACATCAAATTAAATGTCCCATACAGGTATCCCCGTCACCCAATTCGCAAACTATTTAGCTTACCTAGCCACAAAACAAATTTAGGCGCGCATTATCCCCTAGCCAGAATGTGTAACACCTACAATGAAATTATGACCAAGGTACCGGAGATTGACATTTTCAGCGAGTCTGCCCGAAGCTTCAAAAAAAACTTTTCACCCTCTCGGCACGCACTCATTCCTTAGTTAGTTTTTGTCTTTTGTGTTTTCCTTTTTAATTTAGTTTTAGTTATTTTGTACCTAGTATTGTAAACTTAAGCTACACATTGTGGTAAATGCTGTGTATACCTGTCATTGGCAAACATATTTGAACATATTGTAATCGTGTTGTTGTTAATGTTTTATGTGTTTTACTGTTGGTGTACCTTATGAATAAATAAATAAATAAATATGAGGCCAACATCGAAATCTCAAAAAAACTATCGACGTTTCCATACAAACTAATGTCAGCTGGTCGCGGTTTAGTATGGAAAATGTAGGTATATTTTTGCAATTTCGATGTTGGACTCATAGAAAAAGTTACTGCATTTTAGCAGTAGAATCATCCCCTAAAAGGTATTGCGTTATTTTATTAACACCTTGTATATAGATAAAAAAATAATGACCTAGACTTCCAGACCGTAGCATTAAATTTATCTTTGATTTCTTCCTGTTGTTCGTCCATCGGGCGGAAGATATAGGTGCCGGGAGAGGGCCTCTTCTTGTTCAACTTGGCCGGGTCGTCGGACACGTAGTAGAAGAACTTAATGTCAAGTGACAGTTTAACCCCATTGGCTAGTAGCACGCTGCGTATGCGCTTCTGTTTGTCTAAGTTGACTCTGATGTACTGGAATGTCAGAAAATCGATTGTTCAGTGATTCACTATACAGGGTTATTTGTAAAACTTCCACAACCGTCTAGGGGCTGATTCTGATGCCCAAAGACAACTTTTCTATGGGACCAACATTGAAATCGCAAAAAAACACTTCCCCATACTAAGCTGCCACTAACTGACATTAGTTTGTATAAGAATAAGTTTTTTTTTATTTGGTACACAAAAAAATAGCAGGTCACAAACTTAAAAGTAATCAACCACGGTACCAAGGGTCCCCCGCTCAGTATTTGTCATGGCAACTTAGGGCTGCCACGACACTGGTATTCTGCGGGGGTTTGTATGGAGCAGTGAAATTTATTTTTAGATTTCAATGTTGGTCTCATTGAAAAAATTGTTGTATATGAGCACCAGAATCAGCCCCTAGGAGATTGTTGATGTTTTACAAATAACTCTGTATAATCACACCAATTATCTAGCCCCAAAGAAAGCAAAGCTTGGACTATTATACTGGATATACGTTTATAAATATGCATGACTTAGGTACGAATGCTCGCGCTCATCACACAAATATTTGCCCCTTGCGGGATTCGAACCCGCAACCGCTGGCTTAGTAGTCCAGAGCGCGGACCACCACACCAGACGGTCGTCTGATCAAACTGAGAATAAGTTTATGTCAAAGTTACTCGTCAAATCCACACTTACTTGTCACCTAGAAAATGAAGTTATCCAGCCTGCCTAGCATGAACACCAAAACACGATATAATATGATATAATATAGCGATGTATCGACACCAACTGTAAAAATATTATAGATATAGCCGCCATTTTTTTTTATCGAAACAGCGATCATAATGTGTGATGTCACCGGCACGGCGATTCAACATGGCGCCTATGTCTATCATATTTTTACAGTTGGTGTCGATATATCGCTATATCTATCATATCATACCGTGTTTTGGTGCTCCATGCTAGGGATAAATTTAAGGAGTAAAATTATTGAAGGAACCAAGAAAACGTATTTTAGAACGAAACGGTACGAAATTTAAAGAATTGTATAATAATGGGCTAGTTTCCTAAAAAAAACTAATTAGTCCGTCAGTTAGATTAACAGAAAATATTAGACACATGTTTTTTCTTTTCTCAATCAAACAAAAAAAGAAGAAGATATATCCCGTTAAAGTTCCCCGTAACGTCACGCCTTGCGACACTTTTTAGCAAGGCGTGACGTCACGTGCTCACTTTGATGCGCTTTATCTTCGTCATTTTTGTTTGATTGACAAAAGACAAAATATGGGTCCAATATTGTTTGATTATCCCTGACGGACTAAATAGAATATACTTTTTTTGACCCAGGAAACTAGCCCATTCCTTGGAAACAGTGTACGATAACCGTTTTTCGGGTTGCTTACTACGAAACGCTTCGGATTTTATAAAATAATACGGTAAATAACACCCTTAATCATTCATTTACAAAGTCGTTCCGAAAACATGTCTATGCATCCGATTAAAGCATCGACGTCCAAAATAGTTACGAAGTAAGCCTATCGTTTGTCTTTCGTTTCGTCCGAAACATCGTATTTCGTTTTTCGTAGTAGACTTCCTGCCTGCCTAGCATGACTACTAAAACACGATATGATATGATATAATATAGCGATATATCGACACCAACTGTAAAAATATGATGAATATAGCCGCCATTTAGATTTTTTATCAAAACAGCGATCATAATATGTACCGTAACCAGCACGGTGATTCTACACGGCGGCTTTAACTATCAGACTTTTACAGTTGGTGTCAATATATCGCTATATCATATCATATCATATCATATCGTGATTTAGTAGTCATGCTAGGCAGGCTGATTCTAAAACTTAAAAAATACGCTCCCTGCATTATTTACCTTATTCGTGATATACGGCATACTGCTATTTATCGCATTATATCGTTTTGGAAGTGCGTATCTATTCGAAGCTCTGTTCAGTATTTCAAACTCCTCTGAATCTTGGACCCGTGTTATTTTAGGGGTCCTAGTGAC
The DNA here is from genome assembly GCA_963576865.1 of Anania hortulata. Taxonomy (NCBI): domain Eukaryota; kingdom Metazoa; phylum Arthropoda; class Insecta; order Lepidoptera; family Crambidae; genus Anania; species Anania hortulata. The sequence continues at coordinate 1,594,694 of OY756417.1, read as the reverse complement.
TCTAATTGTAGTAGTTTCTGTCGTCGTGGCTTCTGTAGTGACTGTCACTGGTTCAGTAGTTTTAGTAGTTGTTGCCGATTCGGTAGTGGTGATGTCGTCAATGGTTCTGCTTTTTGGGGTTAGCACACCGTCGAAGCTATGTTCGTAGTCGTTTCTACTGACATTACCTGTTTGGGAGTTATATAAGTTACAGTGCCCGGCGGTAGATATTGCACATCGACCTTTGGAAAGAGACAATCGGCTAATTTCGGCTTCGTATAGCGTTATCTGTGTCGCACACTACCGTGACGTTTGTTGACACTGCATAGAGTTGTTAAAACCCTAAAATATTTTATTTATTTTGTTGATATTTTAAATAATTTAAGTTGTTAACGAGGGAATCAAAACAAAACACCAATGAAGTACTTAGTTCTGAATTCAAATTCTGATAAACGATAAATCTAATAATTAATGGACATGGAAATCAGCGTTCGTACAAACGAACGCTGATATCTTCGGAAATGCGATGATTGCCGATGTGCAATATTCACCGCCGGATACTGTAAATAGTTATAAGTACAGTAAGCTGCAGGTCAACCTACCGAAAAAGTTAAAGGTCAAACCGATTTTCAACTTTAAGTCCGACACGTAAAGATCAATATCAATTGAGAAATTTGACGTTTTGTGGCAGGTTGACGTGCTGTTGTCTGTACTTCTAATAGTTCATCATTTCAGCCTACGTCCACTACTGAACAGAGGCTTCCCCTAATGACTTATCATAGCGGGGATTGCCAATACTCGCCACGCTTGGCGGGCGTGTTGACGAGCGCGGTTTTTTATAAGATTTCGCACGAAGACGCTGCTGCCCGTCCGTGCTACAGGAATTAGTCGCCTCTTAAATAATACAAAAAGTTGTTGTATTTGAGCATCAGAATCGAGAGTTACGCGGTGTATCTATACAGGGTTACATTGCAGAGGCCAAACTTAAAAAATAAGATCTAGGGAATAGTAGAAAGAAGCATCATAATCGTTATGAGAGGTAAATTATCCACGCGTACGATTTTTAACAGAGGACAGGAATAATTTAATAGTTAGTTAGTAGTTTAGCATAGTTCGATTAAGTTACTGATTCTGCTAAAGATTTGGCAACCCTTTGCAATGTAAACCTGTATAACTAAATTACTTACCAAATACTATTTTCGGTTCATATCTAGGAGTAGTGGTTACATCTTCGAACTCGACGTATTCGGGTTCACTCTCTTCGAATAAAAGATCGTCATTTCCCGAATTCGTTTGGCGGACCAGATATTTCTTAGGTTTCTTCTGATTAATTTTCTTGATTAGGGACCGTTTTGGACGCTCCCAGCCCAAAAATGTTTTTTGTATACAATAAGATCTGCAATTTAAGGTGAAGTTATAGAATGTTTATTGCTAAAGGACATCACAACGACGTAAAACAGCACACAAATAATAATTACTTAAAAACATTATTAAATTGATAACATTTTGATTCCAGACATTTTTCATTATTGCAATTTTTAATTTATGTAGGTAATAACTAATAATATACAATTTGCATGCAATTTTTTATTAGCGAAACATGAGCTCTTTTTATTGTTTAATGTTACTATTTATACCGTGTTTTGTGCAAATAAACGATTTATTTATTTAAAACATAAATTAAGAACAAAAAATACTGAAAATGAAATAAAAAAATGCCGAACAGTGCCGCTATGCAGCATAAGTCTTTGCCCACTACATAAGCCACTTTCACTTCCCCACATCAGTTTTATGAAATATGTAGTGATATTTTTTGCGATTTCGATGTTGATCCCATAGAAAAAGTTGTATTTGAGCACTAGAATCGGCCCCTAGGGGGTAGTTGATGTTTTACAAATAACCCTGTATTATTGTAACGCCAGTCAGTACTGATTGTATAGAGTAGAAATGCTAAATGATTTGTTCTTCTTCTTATTTTGATTATGGCAAAAACCCGCGTTTTGACATTTGTTACACGATTCCGCCATGTCACGTCACGAATAAAGCTACACGGATAATAAACGTTGTTTTTGTATGGGCGAGAGTTGACAGGAGATGTCATTTCATACTAAATGTAAGTGTCAAAAAATCTCTTACTAGTTTCGGAGAAAGATTGTTCGTATTGCTGCTCTATGGGTATGTACAGACAATGGCACGTCAACCTACCAGAAAGTGTCAAATTTTCTCAATTAATATAGATCTCTAAGTGTTGGACATACAGTTGAAAATCAATTCAATTTTTTACCGGTACATCGTCTACCAACAAATGTTCTACATCTACCCCCGGAATTTGGGGCTATATTGCTGTATTAAAACCGATTGTTGGTCTTATTATTATAATGTATCTACATTTAATTTAATTAATATTTGCATGCTAATAATCCTGGCAAGACATGTGAACCTTTTTTAATGTAACATCTTTATACCATGTTCTTACGCAAATAAAATATTATGATTATGATTATGATTATTGTATTGTTAGTTTTACTTGAACTAACTGTAACTAGTAGTTTTTTAGATTTAAAGAGATAGATTTTATACATTTTGTGTAAAACGTAACTTTTAGCTAAGAAGAGCCATACTTCCTGGCACAGGTATATTTTTACCTAAAAGGAGGTATTGGTCAATGTGTTTATAACAGTAACATTACATGAAATAAAAAAATGATTTGAAATCAATTCTATGACCTTTCACTTTTTGGGCAGGTTTACCTGCCGTTGTTTGTACTTGATGACTAAACTACTAAACTACTTCCCACCAACCTGAACCCCATGGCGGGTATATCTTCCGCGTAGAAAATGAGCTCGTAAAAAGCCCTCGACCTGCGGCTGGGGTGGCGCAAGATGTGCTCGGGCACCGGGCTTATGGCTGCCTTGATCGTCTTGCCTGAAAATATATCGTCATCATCATCATTTTAGCCATAGGACATCCACTGCTTACAATCACATAATTATAGTGATACGTATACACACACGCACATACCACACACACACACACACACACACACACACACACACACACACGCACACACAAAGTTAAAAAATGTCGAGGAATCACTGACACTGGAAATTCAGTTTATTTTTTCGATTTCAGGGGTCCACCCTTTTGATTCAACCAAGTATTGATAAACCCTGGATTAAATATGTAATAACATATTCTGTAAACTCGTTACTGGGTTATAAATAAATGAAATTAAATAAAAAAAAACTGCTTAAAAGCGATGCTATAATATTTCTTAAAACTGTTTTTTTTTCATTTTTGTCTGTTTGTATCTTAGCCGCTCATCACTCCGAAACTACTGAATGGTTTCATGAAACTTGATGATTTGATTAATTCATACTACGAGGTAGGACATAGGATACTTTTTATCCCGAAATTCTGATCCGCCAGGATACGAATACTTTTTTCTAATTTAGATCGATTGCTACTGATTTTGTGTTGCTCCTAAAAAATTGGCAACACTGCAATGTACCTAACTCTATTTTAATGCGAGGATACAAACCTTGTGGATTAAACACTGTGTATCTAATTGGCTGAATTGGCAGCCTTATAGGCATGCTGACATTCCAAGCCAAAGGATTATATACCACGATCTGCGAAATAAAAAAATATAATTAAAACACATGACTGTCGTTTTTGAAATTTATTTTAATTGTCAAAGGTGCTTGTAGCGCAGTGGCGACAGCGTTTCGTAGTGATTACTAAAGTTAAGCAACCTACACCGAGGTTGTGTTTGGATGGGTGACCATTCTAACCATATTTAGTGACATTTAACGATAATTTTATATTTTGTGACGACCGTCTGGTGTAGTGGTTCGCGCTCCGGACTCCAAAGTCAGCGGTTGCGGGTTCGAATCCCGCAAGGGGCAAATGTTTGTGTGAAGAACACGAGCATTTGTACCTAAGTCAAGGATTTTTATTATTGTATTTAAGTATGTTTATCCGTAATCTAATGGCCATAGTACAAGCTTTGCTTAGTTTGGGGCTAGCTAATTGGTGTGATTGTGAAAACAATTTATTAATTTATTATTATTATTTATTATTATTAACACTAGCATCTTCGTTCTTCAGAAGGTTAAAAGTTGGTCCCGGCTAATATCGCTTGGTACTAGTCGTGAAGCCTAGTCAAATGCCTTAGGGCGGCTTAATAACATCTAACAGTAAGGTTTACTGGCCTTACAACACCCCTCCACCGCACTGCGCCCGCGCGTGGTGGAGTATGGGACACACCACCTCAGATACTAACAGAGTATTACGGTATCATCATTTCAGCCATAGAAAGTCCACTGCTGAACACAGGCCTCCCCCAATGACCCAATATCGGGGGGGATTGCCAATACTCGCCACGCTCGGCAGGCGGGTTGGCGAGCGCAGTTTTTATAAGATTTCGCACGCAGACGCTGCTGCCCGTCTCGTGCTACAGAAATTAGTCGCCTTCTACGACACACCTCCTATTGGCGGTGGGGAAGTGTATTCTTTACGGCCGTCCCCACACGGCACTATCAAGGGAATCAAAATTTATGGTATACTTACACAGTATTACAGGATACATAAGAAGTTAGTTAAATTGCATACAAGACTTACGAAGTGATGCGCTCCCCCGCTTTGGATGCAATCGGAAACGTTGAATTTGCATTTATGGTAATTCGTTAAGTCAGGACTTCTGCGCAGTTTGCTGAAAGATGTTTATTTATTAGCCTTAGGATATCTGTAAAACACTAAGACACCGACATAGCTATTCGCATTGAAAAGCTAAAGTAGAAACGAGTAGGCCACATCGCTTTTAACCAACGACTGAGGAAGAAAAGTTCTTGAGTGGCGACCATGAATTGGAATACGCAGCGTGGGCAGGCCTCCTGCCAGACAGACGACCTATTCAAGGTTGCGGGCAGCCGCTGAATGCAAACAGTCAAGATGCTCGCTGTGGCGTTCTTTAAGGGAGGTCTATGACCAGCAGTGAACTTACAAATAAATAAAATGTATTCTTATTCTTATTCTTCTTATACAAAGGATATGATGAATTTTACTGACTGTAAAATACTGGGTTTGTGTTCTATAATGTAGCATGCTAAGGTGGCAGTGGCCGGCCACATCTGTCGCAAAACCTATGAAAGGTAGAGTAAAGATTTTTTGCTTAAAATATGGTTTACAAGATGCTAATATTAATTACATTTCCTAATGTTTTACCAATGTGATGGCATGCAAATTATTATAATTATGTAGCGACATCTATTTCGCCACATATGAACTAAAACTGACGTATCCTACATCGCGATATTAGTTACCCGAGCGATTGAACATATATACAAGAACCCGACAACTTATTATATTAATAATTAATAAAACTAGCATTATTGTGAATGCAACAATAACAACTTTACAAGTATCTTACTCAAAACACCGGCTTATATCGCTTGATACTAGTCGTGTAGTCCGAGCCCTTAGAGCGGCTTAATAACATCTGACAGTAAGGTTTAGTCACGTCTTACAACAACTAGTAGTGGGGTAAAAAAAAGAAAATTGGGACGTGTAAAAGTTCTTAATTTATGCCTATTTACATAATTAAATTGATTTTATTGATTTTACCCCTCCACCGCACTGCGCCCGCGCGTGGTGGAGTATGGGACACACACCTCATAGTTGAGGTGAGGCCTGTGCCCTGCAGTGGGACGTATACAGGGTTACTTTACTTACTTAAAACTGTCCTGTATGATCCCGCTCGTTGCCAAGTTAAACATATTGTTCATTTTCGTAACATAGTAGTCCATCACATGATCCCTGAGCGCTCCCGATATTATGTTATGATCTTGGAACACACCTAGAACAATATTATACAGGGTGTTAGGTAATTGGCAAGCCGAAACTAGCCCATGTTAACATATGCATATAAATACTATGGTGAAGTTAGAAATTTGATATTATCATTTTTATACAAAACTTAATAACTTATAATTCGATTTGTATGAGTAGGATTATTTGTAAAACATCAACAACCTCCTAGGGGCTGATTCTGGTGCTCAAATACAACAACTTTTTCTATGGGACCAACATTGAAATAAAAAAAAAAAACACTTCTCCATACAACAAACTGATGTCAGCTGGTGACGGCATAGGCTGGGGAAGTGTTTTTTTTTGCGATTTCGAAAAAATTGTTAATTTGAGCACCAGAATCAGCCCCTAGGAGGTTGTTGATGTTTTACAAATAACCCTGTATATATTTTTTAATTCCCGACGAAAAAGAGGTGTTATAAGTTTAACGTGTAATCCTGTGTATCTGTCTATGGCATCATAGCTCCCAAACGAATGAACCGATTTTGATGTATTTTTTTTGTTGTAATTAAATGATGATATATATCACATTTTTGACTTCACTATAGTATTAATATGCATAACTATATTAGAACTTTAATAACTTTAGTAACTTTTTAGGCTTGATAGGGTCATAACCTGTATTTTTATTAAAACAAAATAACCCTGTATTTATGTTCAAACAACCTGTATTTTTATTAAAACAAAATAACCCTGTATTTATGTTCAAACAGAATAGGAAAAAATATATATATAAATAGAATTAATACAATAGACATACATTTTTCTAGTCTCAAAATAAGCAAAACTATGGCGACTAGATAACTGATAGACTTAAATACATTAAACATACTTGAATACATTCAACGTGTACACTTAAATACATTCAACATACTTTTAAATACATTTAACATAATTGAATACATTTAATATACTCAATTAAATACCTTTAAAAACATTCAGGACTCAAAAAAATGCTCGTTTTGATTACACAAACTAACCCTCAAAAGCTTGAATGCTATGGCAATTAGAATTTATTTTAGTAGTAGCTTGCCCGCGACTCCGTTCGCGTGGTCTTTTGTTTATTCATAAAGGATTTTTTGCTCAACTTTCTTAATTTTTTCTTAGGTACATAAAAACCTTATCCTGTCAATAAATTAACACAACAAAAAAAGAATTTTTAAACTTTCTTGTTGCATTTTTTAACTAACACTATGCACTAAACGGGTATTATGCAACACATATATACCTTATTTTGCGTTACATTATAAGTACAATAATTTCAATCGGGAAGACGGATTTAAGTTATCATCAGCATGGAATACAGTGATTACGAAGTGTAAGTCGCGTGTTACGTCGTCCAAAACAAACCCGGATACTGTTAGTGTAGTTTGTCGGACCGACTGTACTAGTACTACGGACACAAATATTGAAGAAGTGCGGGTGGGTGAATATTTGTCATCGCGCTCGGGCAGACGACGCCGCACATCGCCAGTCATCCCGTGACCACGGCCTATGCAACTAGGTCGAAACGTCGGGAAAACCAATAACGCAAAATAAGGTATGTGTTGCATAATACCCGTTTGGTGCACAGTGTTAGTTAAAAAAAGAATTAGCGTAATTGTTCCATCCGTACACGCGTGATGCGATGGCCAAGGGAAATAGAGATTCATTTTTAGGGTTCCGTAACCAAACGCCAAAAAACGGAACCCTTATGGATTCGTCATGTCTGTCTGTCTGTCTGTCCGTCCGTATGACACAGCCACTTTTTATGTATATAGATTATTAAGTAATTGAGTTTTCTTACATAAATGTTAAAACAGCGTTAATTCTATTGATTTTATTTTATTTTATTTGGGATAAAAAACAATTGTACAATTCTTAGGCTAAACAATGTTTTGTAAAATAGTTTGCGTAATTGTACAACCAACATCATTATCCACGTTTTATAAATATGATTTAATTTAATTTATAACGTGCGACTCTGCAGCACAACCGCGGAACCCGAATGCTCAGCGGCACGTCGAGACGCGCGGGCTGGCTTATTTTATTAAAATAAAACTTATAAGTCTGACGGACCGCTAGGCATTCCGCCTCCGCAACCGCACAGCAAAAGAAACAATATTTATGTCATTGCAACAACAAAAAATACAAAACAGTACCTATTCATTTTCCAATTGATAAAGTTAAGTTTATAGACAGAGCAGAAATAACGGAGTGTATATAAGTCTATAGTGCAGAATAACTTACCATTTATCCACGACATGTCTTCGAAGAATTTATTGTAATTCCCCATTCTGGCGATTACATGCAACTGTTTTGTGATCTGAAAATAATATTAATGTAATATTCCACTAAAAAATTCGACCATCTCCAATGGTAATCGAAACCACGTCCCTTCGGTGACGACGAGTTTTAAGTGTTTAGCTGTTAAAGTCAGGGTTATCTCATTAATGTTTCGGTTATACGTAATAATTCATTATCATCATCATTTCAGCCATAGGACGTCCACTGCTGAACACAAAACAGTGGCAATTGGAGGAGCCTCCTCCAATGACTTTCATCGGGGGGGATTGCCCCCACTCTGCTTTCCTTAACGTCAAACGCCAGCTGCTATAATAAAATCCTTCCGTCCACTTCCGTCACCCCGCCAGCCAGACCCCATCCTCTTCTTGTATGGAAACCATTTCGAAATTGGCCATAATCGATAATATTTTTTTTAAACTTGGCCGAGTTTATATCTGTCTACACCACTCGAGTTTCCGTAAGCTAAAATCGATGTATACTCAATCCAGAACAAGAAGCGAAGAGCCGCCGAATGCGGTACCGGAAGCAAGGTCAAGGTCAAGCAATATCAAGAGGAGGTTGACATCCATGTGTCATACCCATGTAGCGACATCTATCTCGCCACATAGGAACTAAAACTGACGTATTCTACACCGCGATATTAAAGTTATCCGAGCGATTGAACATATATATACAAGAACTCGGCAACAACCGTCGGGCAGTAGCCCACCGGACACCCGTCTTGTCGGAGGATCCTCCCTTTTCAATGGTGGATGAGGAACTTTACACCCTGTTTCTCACTTCCCCAAATAAGATGCGGAGTGCGCCAGACCTGTCTTAGATAAACCTAGCATATAATTGCTAAAGCAAAAACTTAAAACAACTTTCTTAAGCATGATTACCTGCAAAAACTTATGTCCCTCTCGAGCCATGTACTTTAGAGAGGGACGGGAGCTATACAGCCCAGTGGCGTAGGACGATTTGTCGTACGCGACTGGGAAGAAGTCATCCTGCTTCGTTTGTAGTTTTGGACTGAAATTCAGATTAAATCCAACAATCAAACAACAGATTCAACATCGGCTCACCCAGACTCAAACCAATTAAAGAAAGAATTATCAAATCAAAAAAATCTAGCTGTTTGTTTTCCAATAAAATAAAAAAAACACAACACAAATGCCGAAGATATTGGGCAACATACAAAATCAGTGGGCGCGGTATGGAGTTCATGCAATGTTTGATGATGTTCTTATAGAGCCCATCATCAGAACTTGATCAAATTTATATGGGACCATTCCGAAACTATTCCCTTTCGAACAAAAAAAGAACGAATGATCGCTGAACATCCCGAAAAAGATCCCGACGAATTGAGAACCTCCTCCTTTTTTGAAGTCGGTTAAAGAGTAAGTTTTCGAAAAGGCCGTCAAATGTGACACTTAAGGCGAGTAGCGCCCCTAAAGGCCCTGAATTAGTGACTCGACGCGTGGTAGTTCGAATATCTTACGAATACTCATTAAAATACGGAAAATCGTTACATCTTTAGAGATAGTTGCCTTGATAAACACTAGCATTATCGAGAATTTAAAAAAGTTAAAATTAGTTTTTAACAACTTACTCGTAGTTTTTAAGGTTAAATAAAAAAAGTTTATTATTTTTTGCTTTTCAGTTTTTTCGTCAGTTAATTTTTTTTGTTAAAAAGTTTTTATTCAACTCACTTCTCTTCATAAACAGCCTTTAAATAGCAGGCTGGAGTGGAGTAGAAAGCGTTTACCCCCCACCTCTGCTCCATATTCAGAGTGTTCACTGATCTGCAATCAAAGATACTAGTCAGCACTTCCGTCTTTACCATAAGTGCACACGGGGCCTGTGCCCAGGGCCCCCGGCCTCACGGGGGCCCCAAAGCACTGAAACATGTTTGTAAACTAAGAAACTGTTAACTTAAAAGAAAGAAAACTGGGTCAAAGCCTAGAAAAAAGAAAAGAATATTAAAACTATTTTTTTTTATCGGAAATGAAATTATTTTTGGTAGTCATGAATTTATACCAACAGTTTTTTTTAACTTTGTAATAGGGCCCCCTGAATCCTTGTGTGCCTATACAATCAACGGCGGGTCAACAAAATTTTGGGACAAAGTTATACTAAAGGAGGGGATACATTAGCCCACAACATTTATCTATTATCATTTATCATTTATCACATTTACATGTGCCGGCCTTAAAGAATACACTTCTCCACCGCCAACAGGAGGCGCTTCGTAAGAGGCGACTCATTCCTGTAGCACTAGACGGGCAGCAGCGACTTCGTGCGAAATCTTATAAAAAACTGCGCTCGCCAACCCGCCTGCCAAGCGTGGCGAGTATCGGCAATCCCCCCCGATGATAAGTCATTGGGGAAGGCCTTTGTTCAGCATCTTACGGCTATAACGATACGAAATGAACGACACGATTTATCTGCTTTTAAATGTTACTTCTTTGTTGTATTGGGCCCATGTAATTAGATTAAAAAATCTATATAAAACAATCTATTTAATAGTCAGTTTACTTTCCTTAAACAGGGTGGTTCAGCAGGCCAGATGGATATACAATTTTTTTTTAGGTAGTCGGCCTATTTGAAGCCGCCAGGAAAAAAATCGCTCGTCAGTCGCTTAAAAGAAATTATTTATATTATATTTTAGAAATATCTCCACTTTTAATGGTTTAATATTTTTTTATTTTTACTTTTAAAATGAAAAATTATATTTTTTTTTTTAGGTGCTTACTTAGACATTGCACTCTCTCAGAAAAAAAATTCAGACTGATCTGCAAATTTGAAGTGCGTTTAATTTCATATCAATGCAAGAATCAGTACTTTCCTTGAAATCGACAGATTTTCCGTAAACTCCAATTAAAAATTAAAAAAGCGGTTTAAAGCACTCGTGATTTTTTAAAACTGTAGCAACTTATGTTCTTTCAATTGCCAAAAAAAGTCTCATGTTAACGAACCAGAAAAAAAGTTACGATTTTTTCAATAATCTATCTAGGAAGAAAAATAAATAACATTAATTTCCAAAAAAAAAAATTATTAATTCTTTCACTAAAATACTATAGCAAATGTTCAAAATGCCCACTGTTGGCTTGGAACTGAGAGATCGGCTACGCCAAGTCCAAGTACAAATGGAAAATAATCCTGAACCATTTAGAAAATTAAGAAATATTTTTTTAAAACGATGCAGAGCTTATATTCAAGCCAACGGTAGGCATTTTGAATATTTGCTATAGTCTTTAAGTGATAGAATTAATACATTTTTTTTTGGAAATTAATGGTATTTATTTTTCTTCCTACTTAGTTAGTGCGAAGTGGAGGAGTAAATCAAGGAAAGCGGACCCTGGGCTCCAAAGCAATGGCTTTGGACGCTGGATTGACCGTATAGATGAAGAAGAAGAAGAAACATTTAGCTAGCATATAATAAATCTTAAGTTAGGATGTTGTAGTATAATTAATTATGTCACAAAATATTCAAGAATTACTTAGACAACAACACTGACTTACACGATAAGTTTGTCGATGTTAGCGAACCACACGCTCGCGTCGTAGTAGCCCCAGCGCTGACCCATTACCACCATGATGTTCTTCGTGGTGTAGTACGGTGACTGGCGGTGTTTCACACTTTGGATAAATAGGTCCACCTGGAAACAAACATCATTATTTAACAGGTTCACTCGTAAACCAATATTTTCATGTAACAGGTCCACTTGGATCCAAATATAATTAGTAACAGGTACACCTGGATCCAAATATATTTAGTAACAGGTACACGTAGATCCAAATATCTACAAGTAACAGGTTAATCTGGAACCAAATATCTTTAGTAACAGGTCCTCATGCATCCAAATATATTTAGTAAATTTACAGGTCCATCGTTCAGGGAACTACACGATGTCTTCTCGTCCAAAATACTTCAGCGCCTAAAGGTAAAAAGTCTACAACTAATATGTGTTACCAGAGATGACACATGGAACTGAAACGTGGCCTCTCACTATAGGCCTCATAAGAAAGCTCAATGTCGCACAGCGTGTTTTGGAAAGGGCTTAAGTCGGTGTTTCTTTGCGAGATCGAATCAGAAGTGAAGATTTCCGTAAACGAAAAAAAGTCGCTGACATACCCAAACGGATTAGCAAGCTGAAGTGGTAGTAGGCGGGGCACATAGCACGCAGAACTGACAGCCGATGGGGCAGAACAAACCGAACCGCCTGGTAAAGGGTGCAGGAAGCCGCTGAATGCAGGCCGTTTCCAACCGGCCAAACTGGATGTCACTAGGGGAGGCCTATGTTCAGAAGTGGACGTCCTATGGCTGGAATGATGACGACATTGAACAGGTTCATTTGGAGATAAATATCATTATGTAACAGGTCCACCTAGAACGAAATATCCTTATGTAACAGGTCGTCCTGTAACCGAACGTCTATGTTCTTAAGATCCTTGCTTAGGTATAATTACTATCCTTTTATTTTATTTCTTATATACAGGTTGGACAGAAAAGTGACGTCCAAATTCTTTTTTTGGTGCCTCGTGTTGAGACATATCTGCATCAACCATAAGTATGTTCTACATCTATCATGAATTTTTGCAACCGATTCATTTTTTAAATTTAAAAAAATATAGTAGAAGGTTTCTTCGATTTTTTTTCTTGCAGCTAAATCTCTATGAACTGTGCATTTATGCATATATAAACAGCCTCATAACTTTAATGGAAGTTACTACAAAATTGAGCTAAAGTTGAGAATTTATGTTAAGTGAGCTATCATCAACTTAAAATTAAAAATCAAAACTTATAATTTCTTAGTTTCTAAGTAGCTTTAGAGAATACGTTAGACTCTAATCTTTCATAATAATAATAAAAAAGTAGTAGTCATAGGCTTCATAGGCTATTTAAAAAAAACGTGACTCGAAAACTACGAAAAATCGTATACCATACATAGGGGTGATTCAGATTTTTGGACGTCACTTTTCTGGCCAATCTGTATATCTTTTTAGCGCATAACAGACAGACAGACTTTTATGATACTGACCCTCTCTTTGACGTTGTTGAAGTCATCTGTCGAGGAGATGATGAGCGGGTCGCTGCACTGCCCGCCGAAGCAAAACCCGGGCGGTGTCCAGTATCCGTCAAATAATTTGTGTGTAAACAAGTCCGACTCAGCGCCTGTGGACGTTTGTTTTGATAATTATTCAGACTTTCTCAAACTGGGCTAAATTACCCTTGTGGGCGCTGAAGGCGTAGAGGGGCCGGTAAAAGGCCCAGAAAATATGGGGGGTGTTGTAGTGTTTGGGGGCGAATTTGTAATTTAAAATAAAGGATTATTGATTGTATATTTCTATCCAGTTTGACTGTATCAAAATTAAAAATATTTAACATAAGTTTCGTAGGCCGTCGATTTGTGAAATCGTCTTCGCCTTTTTGCCTTTTTTGTCTGAAATAATTTCGGAATGAAGTGATAAAGCCTTCGAGACTTCAAAAAAAATAGAGAAAATAACCTCAGAGTTTGAGAAGCTCATATTAAGATGCCCGACTGATGTAACTATCAGATGGGCTTTTAAGGTAAGTACCTTTCAATGCGTATACATTTTGTGCATTAAGCAATGCAGATTCTAACTATATAACTTTAAAATTATGCAATTACTAGCTTTCGCCTGAGGCTTCGCCCGCGTGGAGTTCGGAGTCTTTATCAACGACCAATGCATTACCTATTTTAGAACTTTGATTAGGAGTACCCTCTGGGTAGCACCATAAAAAAGATTAAGGTAAGCCAAGCTTAGAAGATAGATATGCTGTCACAGACTTCAGTTTATTTTTTAAAGGAGAACAACTCCGCCACATTACGTTATTTATACTTCACTTTATCCGTGTACGCAGCTCACGGGCTCCGAATGATTTACAGAATTACCCTTAAACGATATAATAGTACATAGAAATCACTGTTCATCGTTCATTGATACAAATATATTTTTTTACCGACAGCTCGGTTCGCCGAAAGAAATATTTATCATTCTTTCGGCGATGAACGATGAACAGTGATTTCTATGTACAATTATATCGTTCAAGGGTAATTCTGTAAATCATTGAGGGCTCGCAGCTCACGCAACGGAAGCTCTCAAAAGGAATATTTTTTCTCGTTTTTGCAACATTTTTCATTGATGCTATTGGTTGTAGCGTGATGTTAATAATGTAGTCTATAATAACCTTCCTCAAATAATGGTCTATCTAACACAAAATTCATTTTTCAATTCGAACTAGTAGTCCCTGAGATTAGAGCATTATAATATTAGTATAAGTAGGTACCTAGATATATTATTATTGACGAAATTTGTCAAGACGCACTTTTACGTTTCCACCGTGTATCTTACTTGGTCCACAATAGAGACATGTACTCGTACCTAAATCATCGCTCCCCCGCCACATAAACTCCAAGCCCTTTCTCTGCATCCGCTCCAGCTCGTCGTCGAAGCTGATGGGGTTGATGAAGAGACCGTCAAACCCCATTTGTCTGAGCAGGGAAGCGAACTCGCGACTGTGCCCGAAGCAGTCTACCTGCCATGCTACTAGCGGGCGCCCGCAATCCAGGAACGTGGCGTTGATTTTTCTGGAAAAATTTATTTTGATATTAACACGTTAAACTCAAATTAAAATGTACCTACTAAGACAATATTTGCGCACAATGCATTGCGCAAAACTTACTTGCGCGTGCATGTCTTAAACGAAAGGACAGTATTATTTTGCACAAACGTTCTGCCACTAAGTATCTTTTCGCGCGATTTCTAATTGCAATTTTTACGTGAATACGATTGTAGACAAGTAATGTTACTTTGAGCGGATTGACCCTGCCAGCCTAGCATGAGCACTAAAACACGATATGATATGATATGATATGATATAGCGATATATCGACTCCAACTGTAAAAATATGATAGATTGAGTTGAATCGCCGTGCCGGTTACGTTACATATTATGATCGCTGTTTCGATAGAAATTCAAAATGACGGCTATATCCATCATATTTTTACAATTGGTGTCGATATATCGCTATATCATATCATATCATATCATGTTTTAGTAGTCATGCTACCCATGTGATTACTAAAACATAGACAACAAATGTCGCAATCGCAATCCAGCCGGGGGGCTAAATTAAGAGAATTGGACCGCAACGCACGCAAACGCACCGAAAATTATTTCTGTGATTGTAAAAAAACCGGTCAAGTGCGAGTCGGACTCGCCCACCGAGGGTTTCGTAATAATGTGTAGGTACATTTATAAATAGTTCAGGTAGCGAGTCTCGCAGTTTATTGACAAAATTTAATCACGAATGTAAGGTATTTCCCAATAAGATAGTATTTAAGACGATATTATTTTCAGAGTTCTATGTCAACAGAAAACTTAAGTTTGATTTTTTCTTAAGATAAGATAAGATAATTTTTATTTACGTAAACATGTGTGAGATATACAAAGCATTGGCCGACATATCTAATTGGTGTTAGTGTCATTAGTATCAACATGTCTTAGCTTTTAGGGACTGTAGACTAGAGTAAGGTTTTAATTTTAACTCTATACCTCCCCGCGCTCCCGAGATACAAGGTCTTGGCTTGACAGACATGCGGACAGACAGACAGACAAAATTGATCCATTCAAACTTTGGGGGTGGAAGCACAGGGTGTAAAGTTCCTCATCCATCATTGTAAAGGGAGGATCCTCCGACCAGACGGGTGTTGTGTCTGGTGGGCTACTCCCCGACGGTTGTTGTCGGGTTCTTGTATATATGTTCAATCGCTCGGATAACTTTAATATCGCGATGTAGGATACGTCAGTTTTAGTTTGTATGTGGCGAGATAGATGTCGCTACACAACAAACAAGGGATTCGTTTTTTCCTTTTGTGGTACGGTACCTCCAAAACGAATAAAATATTTTTGTTTGTTTATTTTATTTTGTAGCGACATCTATCTCGCTACGTACGAACTAAAACTGACGTATCCTACATCGCGATATTAGTTATCCGAGCGATTGGACATATATAGAAGAACCCGACAACAACCGTCGCGCAGTTGCCCACCAGACACAACACTGGTCTGGTCGGAGGTTCTTTCCTTTTCAATGGTGGACGAGGAACATAACACCCTGTTCCTCACATTCCCAAACTGGTGACCCCGACATGATTTGAACACGCAACCTTCTGATAATTTGATAATTGATAATTTGATCTTAATAATTTTTGATACCGCTATCAACTAAGGTACCTAACCTATATTTGCGCAAAAAGACATAATTGCCAAAAAGTTTTACTAACATACAGTTTCGAGACAAAAAGTAGTTAATGGTACCTCAATGAGTATGTGAAGTGGTCTATAATAGCGTGGTAGCTGGTCGTAGCCTCGTCACTCATGCTCCACCCTCCCCCCACCAGGTACAAACGACCTTGACGAAGCAACTGGTACACCATTCTGCGAACTATGATTTTTTGGAGGCATCAGATACCCTACAGAGCAGCAATACCAACTATCTTCTCCGAAACTGGTTAGTGATTTTTCACTTACATTTAGTTTGGAATGGGGCAGAAAGTTTTCTCAAGCGAGCCATGATTTCACAACAAGAGACGCTCAAGACCGCGCGAAGTGGAGGAGTAAATCAAGGAAACGGACCCTGGACTCCAAAGCGATGGCTTTGGACGCAACTGGGATTGACCGTATAGATGAAGAAGAAGAAGAAGCATAAAGTTTTTAGAATGGAGGCCACGTACCGGCAAGCGCAGCGTAGGACGTCCACCCACAATTAAGGTGGACAGACGACCTGGTAAAGGTTGCAGGAAGTTGTGGTAGAAAGATCCTTGAGTAGTGATCACGGATTGGAAGACAGCCAGGGTTGCGGGAAGCCGCTGGGTGCAAACGGTTTAAAGTCGCTTGCTGTGGCGTTCTATAGGAAGTCCTATAGCTTTGGACTTCCATGATGATGATGATGATCTTAATTATAAAAAGACAGCGTGGGAGCCCTCGACTAGGTCGTCAATCCATCGGGTTGCGGGAAGCCGCTGGGTGCAAACTATTTATTGGGTATTTAAAATACAGTATCCTTTAGAATGTACAGTATTATTCCAATATAAATAATTTAAAAGTTATATATATATAACATATTATTATATATTTGATGCAATAGAATGAAACAATGGACGCAATACCCATAAAGGTAAAATAGTTCAACATTGACAATTATTGACTAAACATATATGTTACTAACCTGTTTCATCCCGATTTGCCCACCAATGGAATAAGTACGGCATATCTGAGAATGTGAATCTGAAAAAATACACAGGACATTTTATTTATTTATTTATTTAATAGGAGCAACCAACAAATCTTACACCAATGATACAATTAACAAGTAACAAGTCCCAATAAATAGAAAAATATGCCAGCCCCCCAGCCCCCCATTTTTACAGTTGGTGTCGATATATCTTTGTGATTTGGTGGTCACGTTACGGGGGGTGGATTGCGCCTCTAGTTCGGGTCAATTCAGAAAACGATTTCTAAATTAGCTCAAGTCTGCGTGGGCTGGGAGACGTTCCTTAACAAAAAAAAAGTAAACCGACTTCAAAAAACAGAAAAGCTAAAAATAATATCAACACGTACCTAATCAGTTACTTTTGGAGTCGGTGCCATCCGATGAGAGTTTGAATGTTTTCGTTTGCACCGACTCCAAAAGTAACTGATTACGTACTTATGTGTTGATTTTATTTTTAGCTTTTCAGTTTTTTGAAGTCGGTTAGTGTTTTTTTACATAAAATTTACTTATTTTATCTATTTGTAGTGATAGATACAGTGATAATCCTCAACAAAACGAATCATCTGAGTGCAAACATAAGTTAACGGCTGAACACCGATTTCATCGCTTATTTTTCCTACCTTAGAGGTGAAATTAAAAAAAAAAAAAAACAATATACCATCTTTAAAGTATAAGCTATTCGATAAAGAAAGAATCATCAAAATCGGTTCACAAATACCGAAGATATTGGGCAACATAGGTATAAAATCAGTCGGCCCGGTATGGAGTTCATGCAATGTTTGATGATTTTCTTATAGATCCCATCATCAGAACTTAATCAAATTTATATGGGACCAATCCGAAAGTATTCCCTTTCGAACAAAAAAAGAAGTATCGAAATCGGTTAACCTGGTAACGAATGATCGCTGAACATACATAAAAAAACAAAGATACTGACGAATTGAGAACCTCCTCCTTTTTTGAAGTCGGTTAAAAATACCGCGTACCACAAGGACTTTAATTGCTTACTTCGAAACCATGACAATTAATGCTAGGGAAAGCATGACCACCAAAACGCGATATCATATAGCGATTTATCGAAACAAACCGTAAGTATTTTTAAAAAATGACAGATCTATATAGCCGCCATGTTGAATCCCCGTGCCGGTGACATCATATAATATGATCGCTGTTTCAATAAAAATTCAACATAGCGGCTCTATAACTATCATATTTAAAAAAAATACAGTTGGGGTCGATAAATCGACGCAAACCAACTTTTTATTCTTCAAAAAAGATGCATTCGGATACTAGTCAATATAACAGACATTGAAAGTTGCCGACCCCACTTCATAAAACTAAAAATACTCACACTTACGTCGTTATACATATTTGAATTATGCAAGTTGGTTTGAAAAAACAAAGATATGTACCCTCAAGCAAAAGATTTTTATTCTCATCCACGTAATTTAAGACATAGAAATAGACTTGCACAACCCTTCACTAAACTACATATGGTCAGCTCAGGAATCTACCATATGTCGATAAAAATATATATTAGAATACCTACTGAAATCCAAAGTGTATCGAAAGAAACAGAGTTTTATAGGAAATTAAAGGACTACTTGCTAGAAAAATGTTTCTACTTACTTAAAGAATTTTTTGATTGTTAGTAACTCATAAATCTGATCTCACCTAGTAATTAATGTATAGTATATAATGTTAACAATTGTCAATATGTACCTTGGCTTAGAATATTTATTCATAAGAATGTTTACTCCTACCTACAAAATGTTGCAATGCCCTTACAGGGCCATGTTACGGGACTACTTATTAATATAAGATCTTTGTACCAAAATAATGCAATAAATATATATGACTATGACTATGACTATGACTATATGACTATAATTGTGACAATCGGATAGCATTTTAGATGTTTTATATAATTCAGCTGATCTGATGATGAAGCCAGGAGTAAAACTCTTCAATGGCGTCTAGTCAAACCTTCGTGTTTGATCCAAGGAGAAGAAAGTTTTATTTCTTTGAGATTTAGATGTTGCCTCCATAGTTGCGGTTTCAACACTAACGAGAATTTACCGTTCGTCGTACGTCCCTCTGCAAGGTGGTTTTGGCCCATCGAGTACATACCCCATAGAGCAGCAATACAAACCATCTTTCTCCGAAACTAGTAAGTGATTTTTTAGTATGAAATGACAGCTGTCAACGCTCGCCCATACAAAAACAGCATGATACAGATTTTAAAATGGCGGAAAATTTTGTCGAACAAATCAGGGGGCGTTCAAGTATTACGTAACGCAATTTAAGGGGGAGGGGGGGTCCTGTCAATCGTTACGATGCGTTACATACAAGGGCGGGAGGGGGGTTCAAACAACATGTTACGTAACTCGTGTTTTTACAGAAAAACGTTACCGCGCGTTACATATAGGGGAGGGAGGGTCAAAAATCGCGTTGTGTGCGCTATCCCCCTCATATGACATTTATACTCTATGGTATGTGCTCCATGTTTTGGCCACACTCCGCCAGTGCGGTGGAGAAGTGTTGTAAGGCCAGTGACTTAACCTTACCGTCAGATGAAACCAACCCGCCCTAGGGCCTCTGACAGGCTTCACGACTAGTATCAAGCGATATTAGCCGGGACCAACTTTTGACGTGCCAAGCACGGGGATGCATGTAATGAATGTCACTAAATATGGTCGGTTACTCGGTGACAACTCAACCCCTTACAACCGTGTCGTGGGTTGCTTAGGCTACCAAAGCGCTGCCTCCACTGAGCTACAAGCACATATACTAAGTATTTTAAAGTAATTTCAAACTTACTTTCTTTCAGAATTAGCCCATAATTCAGATATTGTGAAATCCAGTATACGTTTCATGTTTATCTGACTTTTCATGTATATATTATCGTCTGAAACCAAAATTATTATTTCATCATCATCATCATTTCAGCCATAGGACGTCCACTGCTGAACAAAGGCCTCCCCCAATGACTTTATATCGGGGGGATTGCCAATACTCGCCACGCTTGGCAGGCGGGTTGGCGAGCGCAGTTTTTTAAAACATTTCGCAAGCAGACGCTGCTGCCCGTCTCATGCTGCAGGGGCCATCACCCCCATCAAAACCGTGCGATAGTAGCGCCGGATGTTGAAGGGAGGAAGTTGCTAGGACCAAAAACCACAAAAAAAGACAGGCTTGATGAAATCACTTACGTCCAGTGTAATGTTCAAAGAATGTCCTGGCGTCGCCAAGTTCCCCGTGAGTGTGGGGGACGATGTGGACGTTTAGAATGTCTTTCTGTAGGAGCGGACAACTCTGAAAGGAAGAAATAAATATACAGGTTTTTTTTCTCTCTTGTGTGTCGAATAAACGTTTCTTTCTTTCTTTCTTTTTAAAACATCAACAACCTCTTAGGGGCTGATTCTGGTGCTCAAATACGACAACTTTTTCTATCGGATGGATTGATGTTTGTTACTCAATCACGCCAGACTGGCTGAACGAATCTGAATGAAATTTAGCACAGACATAGATTATAGTCGGTAATGGTGAGGGTTAGCCTTAGTCAGAGACTCCTCGTCAGTTGTCACAAAGAACTCCATGTGGCTGGACGATTGTTTATTTCTGTTAGCGGTTTGTGTTAAAAGGTTCCATTTTAAACCAAAATATTATATTTTATAAATATAAATATTCAGAAAGCATTTGTTCCGGTGGCTCAATGACCATAATTTCTATAGTACCTATACAGGATTTTTTTGACTGGAAAAAGTAGCTTTACTTATCTAATTTATTTGGTATAAAATGGACATAATGTAATGTACCTAATAATGTATTATTAACCTGTTCGCAATTTTGGGCATTTAAATTATGTATATTTTTATTATTGATTGTAAAATTATTTTCTTGATTGTTTTTTTATAATAGCATTTATATGCTTCTCGTAACCTAACATGTGACTCAAAAATGTAACGAAGAACTGTTTAATACCATGTTTGATGCAAATAAACTATTATGATTATGATTTTATGATTATGCATCTGCGGTGAGGGCGGTGCGGTGGCGTGAGTGCGCGCCCCTTCTACTCCTCCTTCTCCGATCCTTTTTACGCGCTACAAACGAGTTGTAAACGCGCGTTTGTATCGCATTTTACGCGCGTTTGAATCTATAAAAACGCAAAAATCGGCATCTACGGCGCAGAAAACGCGCGTCGTCTGCGCGTTTAAAATACGCCGTGTGTGGCCCAGACTTGCCGCATCTAGTGGCATGGACAAGCGTGACGTGACGGATAACAAAGCTCTCGTACGTAGCTATATGAAAAAAGGTGTAGGTACTCACTGCGTAACCACAAGTCTCTCCCATCTGCCGAAGTGGAGTCAGCAATTCTTGTATGACTTTGTCCATACAGCAAACTGAACTTAGTTTTACAAATACTAGCAATAGCTGGCAATTTATCTTGTGTATTTTCATTTTTGTTTACGCTAAAATCACAACACAAACTAGTAGGTAAGAGAAAGAATTTAGATTACTATTCAAGACTATCTTGATGACAAGAATGTATGGTCAGTCCAGCCTGCACTAAACTGATGTACCTACCTGTTTATTTTGATTTATATTTTTTGTGTGGCAGCTAGTGGTGACTGAGTTTGTTCCGGCGTTTCTTCTCAGCACTTGCCAGATTGTCTGTGTCTTGTCTCGAAGCGCTAGTGGGGCCCAAAAAATAAGGAGACATGTTCTGGCCCCATATGGGCCTATAATGTTATTATTGACGTTCATAAGTGGCAATTTTGTCCTGAATTGAAATGATTTTTGACTTTGACTAACAGCATATTTTAAAGGTTGCTTCCACGATAGATATCATTGACGCAGCCAGGGTTTTCACCTAAGTAAAGTCAGCCCCCCTAGCTTAACCACTAAAACACGATATGATATAGCGATTTATCAACACCAACTGTAAAAATATGATAGATTTAACCGTCATGCCCGCCATATCGCGTACCGGTGACGTCACATGGTATGTTCGCCGTTAAATAAACATTCTAAATGGCGGCTATATCTATTATATTTAAATAAAAATAAAAAAAACCGACTTCAAAACACTAAAATGCTAAAAATAATCTTAACACTTAAGTACCTAATCAGTTAATTTTGGAGTCGGTGCAAACAAAAATGATAATTCAAAAATTTAAAAAACCTCGACTCATAGGATGTAATTATTCAAGGGGAATCCATTCTCTGCTCGGAATTAAGAATAGGAGAATATCAATACTACAATAATAATTATTAATCGTACCTATGTAACCCACTGTAATTAGAATCAGTGGGTTAATTGCAATTTTTGCGAAATTAATATTGCACTTATTGGGTTTACGAGAATAACGTTTAAGATAGTAGGTTAATATTACTAAGAGTGGATCGACACTGGATTGTGACTCTCCCTCCCCTCCTAGACCCAATAAGTTAGTAAACTTCCGTCTTAGGGCAGTGATTCTTTCTTTCTTTCTTATTAAAGTAATATCTATGATGTACTTAAAGGTAAAATTCATAATTTTATTGTTCTAGGGGCTGGTTCTACTGTTCCAATATCTTCTTCTTTTTAAATAAAATAAAATGGGACCAACATTAAAATCGCTAAAAAGCACTTCCTCATTACTAAACCGCCGACCAGCCTGATAGCATGACCACCAAAACATAATAAGATATAACTATTTCTCGACACTAACATATTTTTTTTAAATACATATGTAAATATAGCCGCCATGATGAGTTTTTATCGAAACAGCGACCTTAACATGTCACGTCAGCGGCACGCCGATTTAACATGGCGGTTATATCTATCATATTTTTACAGTTGGTGTCGATATATCGCTATAATATCATATCGTGTTTTGATGGCCATGTTAGGGGGGCAGGTGACATTAGCATGGAAAAGTGTCATTTTTGTTGCGATTACGATGATGGCCCCGTAGAAAAAGTTGTGTTTAAGCCTACTATCACTCTCTAGAAGGAGGTTAAACTACCAAATAAGAATGATTAATATTAAAATTAGGTAGGTAAATTGTTTGTCACTCACTGTTTGTTTTTCTTGATTTGTGTTAGTCTTTCGTTCAATAGGTAAATTTCCCAAGCACAGCGTTCCGTACACTCAGATTGACTTCACTGATAAATACAAACCACTGCAGTGAATGAAATAGATCGTAGGTCGATGAAAGGTTTGTTTAAATATGATACCGTATAATAACATCATGTTATTGTTTGCTGAATGTTTTTGATTTGTTTACAAACATGTTTATTATTTTGATATCGCAAACTATTTTGTTGTATCAGTCCGTTGATTTATTTGAAGCGAGTGTGTACACTACACTAGGTGCTCTGTAGATACACAGTCAAAAGGTCAGGGCGTATTTTGAAATTTGGCGCCCCGGGCCAAAAAGTTTTGCCGCCCCAGGAAAAAAAACGATTCGTTTTGTTAAATCGGCTTAAATATTGAAAATTGCTAAACTATTTAAAAGTTTTTTACAAAACCGTAAGCGAACATAATTATTAACTCTTTTCAGAACTAAAAACGATTTTTCTGCTACGAAACTAACTAACTACGAAAAATCGTAGAACATACATAGGGGTGATTCAGATACCTCTCAATACGAGGCACCTAAAAAAAGTTTTTGGACGTCACTGTTCTGGCCACCCTGTATATTTAAGATGGCGTATCATCATTTCAGCCATAGCGTCCCTCGCATGACTAAGTGTCGTAACTAGTATCGGTCAAATTTAACTGTTCCGTTTAGAACTTGATATCTGGAGCTTAGAATATGCTAGGCGCGACTTACATACAAAGTTTATTGTATACACACAGAGAGAAGAGCATCAGTGTGCATACAGTATTTGGTCCATTTATATATTATATGTATTTTTTTTATTTACTTTTAAAACCGTTACGTCACTCTGTCATAACTTTGGTTTTTATTTAGTTACGTCAGTTAGTCATGCAAGGGACGATAGGACGTCCACTGCTGAACATAGGCCTCTCCCAGTGACTTACATATTGGCCGGTTCGAAGCGGCCTGCATCCAGCGACTTCCTGTAAGGTCCACCTTGTGGGTGGACGTCCTACGCTGCGCTTGGCGGTACGTGGCCTCCATTCCAGAACCTTTCTGCCTCATCGGCTTAGTTCCACTGCCACTTTAGCTTGCCAATCTAGCATATAGCCTACGTCGGGTTATGTTAGACTACATACCAAATGTGTGTTAGGGGAATAAAATAAACATAAATTTTTTTCAAAATATGTATTTTGTTATAATGTTTCTCTAGGTGTAAGTTGTGATTTGTATTCTGTTGCTGTACCATGAATAAATAAAAATAAAATAAAATAAAATTTTATTTGTTGAGAAACTCGAACAGCTTTTACTGGGTGTACACACACACACATGTGGCCGGGGCGTCGGGCAGTACAGGCAGATATTTAAATTAGTAAATTAGTTTTTAGATATTTTTTCACATAATGATACTAACATAATTATAAGTTTTTTCCTTTCTGTTACTAACAAATATATGGACACATCGTCTGAAATAAATCAATTTTATTTTATTTATTTATTACAATGTACATATTAGCCTAGTTTAACAAAAGTGACACTTAACCAATAACAGAGTTTCCATGCTTAATTTGTATTCGTACAAAGTTTCTTATTATAAGTAACAACAAAGCAACAAAGTTAAACATTCATCCAGATGTGGTACAAGATGCTAGTTCTAACCAAGTAAGAGTACTGAAGTTTTTATTTCTTATTTTTATTAATGTAAGTAAATGTATTTGATGTATTTGAGATAGTGCCGGTTGTCGCAAGCACCCGTCAAAATAGAAAAAGAAAAGTCGCCTATTGGCTCATGGCACCTTAAGCCAATAATAGGCGACAAGTGTTTATTGATCTCTAAGTATGCGCTCTCTTTCACTCTAAGTATAATGTAGGACACCCCCCAGCTCGATGAACCGACGACCTTAGGAAGATGGCTGGCAGTGGCTGGATGATAAAAGCGGGAGATCTGCAATAGGCTGACACGATGATAATACAGGGTGGCCGGTAACTACTTTCTGATTGATTCAAGTGCGTTGACCGTTTTAGGTCGTTTAGTAAATAAGGAGTCCAGACTTGGCAGTCAAAACTATTTATTACCTATTTATTTTTAACACGGACACATTGTTTTAGCTCACAGCGTTCGGGGAAGAGAGCTAATGAACGATACAGAGACAAAAAAGAGCTGTTCAATACAGACTAGACAGAAATACTTTTTTACCACCATCTAAATTTTTTCTAGGCATTAGGAATCCTTCATAGAACCCATTTATAAATAAAAATTGCTATGTCAAGTTTTCACCATAAAATATTTTTCCCAATATAATTTTTAATTTAATGTGGTTACTGCTTAACGTAAGCATTACGCTAGATACATGAATGAGAGGGCGGCGCGCGGGCAGCGGCACGGGGTTGCCATGACGACGGCCTCGTGTCGGCATCGGTGGCGCGCCGGCCGGTGGCAACCAACACACAACTCAGTCGCCCGCGCAACCCCGTGACGTATGCGTGCCTTATTACCACGTTTCCGCCGTCCCGCGCGCTGCGTACTATCGCGACAATATGAAGGGAAAGTCAACAACTTAAGGATCGTAAAAACATCAACGAAAAGCGGGTGCGGGGAGAGGCGTCGATGCTAGCGCGTAGAGTAGTTTGCGTGCCGTGTCCATACTCTTAGCATTTGTTTAGACATGTATGATGTATCGCTATATCATATCATATCATGTCTTGTTTTGGTGCTTGTGCTATTTAGGTATAATTCACGCATAATTGCTTGAATAGTTTCTTATATTATCTACATAATATAAAGATTTCATTTACATAAACTGTCTCTCGGCGTTCAGACATTATCACCATCTAAACAAAAGCTCCAAAATATTTATCATTGCTAATAACTTACTCAAATATTATTACTTCGAATGTAACATAAAGAGGGCACTTCTGAGGGAGCCTCACTCACCCCAGCCTTAGCCCTCTAGGACTACAGCGGGGATTACCGCTTGAATCGTTGCCGTCGCATGCTAAAATCCGATAACGCTGCCTGATCCAAAGGCCCAACCTTAATTTCATTCCTATACCACTAAGGGGTATTTTATTTCCGTAGATAGATAGATACTCTTTATTGCACACCATACAAGTAAAATACACATGATTTTTACAGAAAGATGTACAATTTAGGCGGTCTTATCGCTAATAGCGATCTCTTCCAGACAACCTTTAGGTAGAGGACAACCATTAAAGAAAGGGGAAGGTGTTGCAGAGTTCTTAAAATTCTTACCTGATACAAATAGGATCGCATAAATTTATGGCATAGACGTATACATACATACAGTAATAAATAAATAAAAATAAAATAAAATAAATACATAACAATAATTATACATACATACTACTTGATATATGCGAGGAGATGTCGAAACTAACAGTGACCAGTAATATTCTAAGATATAAAGGCAGTTTGTGTCAAGAAGAAAGAAAGTGTGATTTAAGCCGATTTTTAAAAATAGCAATCGATTCAGATTTTCTGATTGTTAATGGTAAGGAATTCCAGAGATATTGGATACTGTATCATTGTAACTTTAAATAAATAAAAAAGCAATTTAGTATATGATTTTTGTAACTTTCTCTAGTTAACTCAGTAAAATTAAATCTTTACATTTCCTTAGACAATCTCCAGGTGCTTTATCTCAACACTTTCGTACTGGGCGATACCAAAAGAAAAAACACGTGTATTGTTTTTCCCCATAGATTATTAAATTTAAATTTGGATGGTTCATTATATAGAAAAGAATTTTTTCATGAAAGATACATTTTATGAAATTGAATTAATAACAAAAACTAACCCTAAAAATAAAAAAATATAAATATGTACAAAAATATTTACAAGTAATAAATGTGTCCCAAATCGCTGTCCAATGATCGGGGCATGGTGCCAAGAAGGCTGGCCGCATTTCCATTTTCCATTTTCCAATTTGGATGCTAATAAAAAAGTCTTCCTGTATATTATTATCAGTGATCGGAATAGGTAGATCGATTTGGGGTCAATGATCTCAAACATTGATGTTAATATGGACATGCCTCCCGGATTTCGGAATTTCTTTGTATCAGTTTTAAAAAAAAGACATCCATATTATGCTAGCACTACCAAAGTACATCAAATCAATCATCATCACTGATCACTGATTATTATAGATAACTCGTGTCGCTGGCGACACTTTATTAGACTTATTTTTTTTACTAAGGGAACGATTTAAGTCGGTGAAGAAAAAAAACAACAACAGTTTGATATCACAAGTGTTTATTGGTCTCCGAGTATACGCGCTCTCGCCACTGCTTCGCTCGTCTCGGGCGGCAGCAGCGGCAGCTTGGCGGCCGTGAAGAAGCGCAGCGTGTCGCGCAGCGCGGGGGGGAAGTACGCCTGTTCGATTACCGACCCCAGGCAGGTGAAGCAGGGGGGGAGAAGCCAGCGGATCTTGTAGTTTTTATTCTCGGACTGTGGAAGATTGATTATTTGTTAACCGTTTCACAAAATCGCACCGTTAACCTCATTGACATACCTAAAGTTGTAAGTACCTAAAATTATTACTTTGAATATTATGAATTTTTTTTACACATTCAAATTGAAGTTCTAAACAAAGTATATCATTTACGACATTTTGCCAAAGAGTATTTGTTGTTTGTAATTATTTTCTCTTTCGATTGACGTATGTTTCATAGGTGTACACCGAAATAACGTTATCTTAGATTACTTGCAACGTTAGGTATGCTAGGTTCCATATAAAAAAGTTTGAAGTCTTTTAGGACCTTGTCACACTTCGTCTACCCCCCCCCCCCCCGTAATTTATAGGATAAAAACAAAACATTATGAAGTCAAGATTTTTTGTACATAATCTATATATCATTGATGAATAAACCAAAGACCAAACGAACGAAGCCGCGGCCAACAGGTAGTAATTATATAATTTCCCACAGTACCTTGATCAATCCGAGCCCCCTCAGCATAGTGTCGGCTAGTATCCATGCCGCGGCGTGCCTCTGTCCCGCCCGCTTGACCAGCAGCGGGTACAGCTGTCCCGCCACGTCGGCCGCCGCCCGGCTCTGGTGGGACAGCCCCGACACGCACAGGGTCGCCTCTACGTACGCTTGGATTAAGTCTGACGTGTCTTTGATTGACTGGAACAAGGACATTTGGTTACCCAAATGACAGAGACAACAGAGAGACCTGTGCTTGATTCTTAAGTTGTTTTCGTATTTTGATAGATGTGAGTGACTGTGTGTACCGGTATGTGTGTGTGTGTGTGTGTGTGTGTCTGTTGATGGATGTAGGTAAGTGTGTATTGATGGGTGTGAGTGATAGTCTGTGTTGATGGGTGTAGGTAAATGTGTATTGATGGGTGTGTGTGTCTATTGATGGATGTAGGTATGTGTGTATTGATGGGTGTGAGTATAGTCTGTATTGATGGGTGTGTGTGTCTGTTGACACACACACCCATCAATGTGTGAGTGTACTGATGTGGGAATATGTGTGTTGATGGAAGTAGGTGAGTGTGTGTACTAATAGGTGTGTGTGTGTGTCTGCTGATGGATGAATGTAGATGAGTGTGTGCACTAATGTGTGTGTGTGTGTATCTGTAAATTCTGTTGATGGATGTAAGTGAGTGTGTGTGTTGATGGGTGTGGGTGAGTGTATGTCGATAGATGTAGGCTCGAGTGTGTGTGTGTATCTAATGATGGATGTAGGTATTTATGTCTGTTGATGGGTATGTGTGTGTGTGTGTTGATTATTGATGGGTGTAGGTTATGGCATGTGTTGATAGATGTGCTTTTTAAACGCGCAAAAGACGATACAATTGTATTTTTTTAAACTTCATCATTATCTTAATCCATAGCCATTTCAGCCATAGGAAGTCCGCTGCTGAACGTAGACCTTCCCCAGTGACTTCCAAATTGGCCAGTTGGAAGCGGCCTGCATCCAGCGGCTTCCTGAAACCCTTACCTTTTTAATAGATAAGCTGATGTTAGTAGCAATGTGTCCTCCCTCTCATGGTGTATGGAGCAGACACATGGTCTCATGGTCAAAACATCTCTGTTTAGCCTAATAGTCGACTGGTAGAGAATGCCACATGGCATTAAGTCCACCTTTTGTACGATTTTGTGCAATAAAGTTTAAATAAATAAATAAATGGTCGCTTACCAAGCAGACGATAACCAAACTAAAAGTCACTCAAAGAACTTTGGAGAGGGTTATGTTGGGGATGTGCCGTGTGGGGACGGCCGTAAAGAATACACTTCCCCACCGCCAACAGGAGGCGTGTCGTAAGAGGCGACTAATTCCTGTAGAACGAGACGGGCAGCAGCGTCTGAATGCGAAATCTTATAAAAAAAACTGCGCTCGCCAACCCGCCTGCCGAGCGTGGTGAGTATTGGCAATCCCCCCAAATGAAAGTCATTGGGGGAGGCCTATGTTCAGCAGTGGACGTTCTGTGGCTGTAATGATGATGATGATGATGATGTTTGGGATATATCTTCGTGATAATATAAAAAACAGAGATAAGAAAAACCAAGCTTACCGACCTAAAAATAGCGCGTAAAAAGTGGAAGTGGGCAGGCCATATTGTCGAAGAACGGACAGTAGATGGGGCAGGAGGGTGTTGGAGTGGAGGCCTGGACTGGACATAGGAGCGTGGGCAGGCCGCGAGCTGGGTGGACTGATGACCTGGTGAGGGTTGCGGGGAGGGGGTGGATGTAGAAGGCTCAAGATCGTTTGAAATGGCGTGCTGTGGATGATACTTACACTCAGAATTGGGTGGAGACAGGTTGAAGATGTTAGTTATATGATATCATTGTTACCTGAAGATGTGTGTCTATGACCTCAGCCGCGTTTGATCCTAATCGGTTCAGGTTTTCTATCGTCGGCTCCCGAAGGAATTTGCCAACATCCGTTTCGATTTCTTCGACTCCTGGTAAAAAACAGTAAAAAAATTAAAATATAATCTTATTAATATTATAAATGCTAAGTATGGTCCGATGTATGCTTTTTACTCAATCAAGTCAGAACGGCTGAACGGATTTAGACGAAATTTGGCAGAGAAATAGATTATAGCAAGGAATAGCAAATAGGATACTTTTTATCTCGGAAAAATTACGGTTTCCGAGGGATACAAGATAATTGTAATGGGCTAGTTTCCTAAAAAAATCTAATTAGTCCGCCAGTTTGATTAACAGAATATATTAGAAACGTATTTTTTCTTTTCTTAATCAAACAAAAAATAACGAAAATATAGCCCATTTAAGTTCCGCGTAACGTCACACCTTGCGACACTTTTTAGCAAGGCGTGACGTCACGTGCTCACTTTGATGCACTTTATCTTCGTAATTTTTTGTTTAATTAACAAAAGACAAAATATGGGTCCAATATTTTTTGATAATCTAACTGACGGACTAAATAGAATAGTCTTTTTTGACCCAGGAAACTGGCCCATTAATACAAACTATAACAAACCTGACGAATCTAACGTGACGTCATTGACGATGTCAGCGGACTCGTTTATTTGCGATTCCTCGTTCTCGCTGTCCTCATTGTGTGATTCCTCTTCCTCTGAGCCTTCCGCCTCAGAGTCTGATACATCTGTGTGAGAGATCATTCATTTAATAAATACTACTACTGTACTTGTTGGCCCACTGAATTGTTGGCCTACTGTACTCGCTGGCCCAGTGTATTAGCCCAATGTACTAGTTAGCCCAGTGATTGGCTTTTTGTACTCTTTGGTCCAGTGTATTAGCCTACTGTACTCATTGGCCCACTGATTGGCTCACTGTACTCATTGGCTTAATGTCTTGGCGCACTGTACTCGTTGACCCAGTGTATTGGCCCACTGATTCGTTGGCCCAATGTATTGGCCTACTGTATTAGTTGGCCCAGTGACCCCAGTACTCATTTGCCCAGTGTATTGGCCTACTGTCTTCATTGGCCCAATGTATTGGCCCACTATCCCCGTTGGCCCAGTGTATTGGCCTACTATACTCGTTGGCCCAGTGTATGGCCTACTGTCTTATTTGGCCCAATGTATTGGCCCACTATCCCCGTTGGCCCAGTGTATTGGCCTACTATACTCGTTGGCCCAGTGTATGGCCTACTGTCTTATTTGGCCCAATGTATTGGCCCACTATCCCCGTTGGCCCAGTGTATTGGCCTACTATACTTGTTGGCCCAGTGTATGGCCTACTGTCTTCATTGGCCCAATGTATTGGCCCACTATCCCCGTTGGCCCAGTGTATCGGCCCACTCTACTCGTTAGGCCCCTGTATAAGTACTCACACTCATCGTCGCTCCCCCCCTCTCCGTCGCTCAGTTCTGCGCATGCGCCTAGTTTGTCGCGGATCGTCTTTTTGTTTGACGCACCACCTAAGCTGTTACCTAGGGAAAAACCGGAAAATTCTGAATGTAGTGAATGAAGATTGGCTCTAATTAAAAATTATGCTCTAATCAGGTTTTAGGGTTACGTACGTCGAAATAACAAAAACCGACCAAGTGCGAGTCGGACTCGCGCACGAAGGGTTCCGTATCATTGTCTATACAACATTAGACACTATAATAAAAATGTTAAGTGAATATACAACTAAATATTCTGTGAATATTTCAAGCGTCTACCTGTTGCCGTTATTAATATCGAGCAAATAACGGCAAAAAAACACGTTTGTCGTATGGGAGCAACAGTAAAATATTTATTTAATTGTTTTTAGTATTTGTTGTTATAGCGGCACAGAAATACGTCATCTGTGAAAATTTCAACTGTCTAGCTATCGCGGTTCATGAGATACAGCCCGGTGACAGACAGACGGACGGACAGTGGTTCGGTGGTTGTAACAACTCTATGTTATGTCTCGCCACAAAGTTTAGCTAAATACAGTATGTAACTAACGTAAGGCGTTCCCGGTAACCTGTAAGACTATAGCTTCCATACATACTAAAAAATATTCCAATTTAAATAAAATGTTTTCAATTTTAAATTTCATAAATAATAAAGAACGTCCGACCCGTTTTTTCACCGTGCGAGCGAGATAGAAAAGCGACGTTGCCAGTTCGAGCATTGTAATTACAATTTTAGTTTTAAACAGGCGTTTCGTTTTGCTATATTTATTTTATTGTTACAAAAATAAGTTAGTGAATTCATATTTTTATTTTAATCTACAGGGTGGCCAGAAATGTGACGTCCAAAAATTTTTTTTAAGTGTCTCGTGTAGAGGTATCTGAATCACCACTATGTATGTTCTACGATTTTTCGTAGTTTTCGAGTTACGACTTTTTTTAATGAATTTTTGCAACCGGATCAGAACTGTGCATTTATGCATAAAACAAACAGCCTCATCACCAGTGATCGGAGTAGGTAGATTGATTTGGGGTCAATGATCTCAAACATTGATGTTAATATGGACATGCCTCTGGGATTTCGGAATTTCTTGGTATCAGTTTTTGAAAAAAAGGCATATCCATGTTATGCTAGCACTACCGAAGTACATCAAATCAATCTACCTATTCCGACCACTGCTCATAACTTTATTGGAAGTTACTACAAAATTGAAAGTTGAGAATTTATGTTAAGTGAGTTACCATTTAAATTTTTAACTTAAAATTAAAAATCTAAACTGATACCTAATTTCAGAGTTTCTAAGTAGCTTCAGAGAATGCGCTAGACTCTAAGCTTTCACAATAATAAAAAATAAAACCGACTTCAAAACACTAAAATGCTAAAAATAATCCTAACACTTAAGTACCTAATCAGTTACTTTTGGAGTCGGTGCCAGCCTATGAGAGATTCAATGTTTTTGTTTGTTTGGTGATTCAGATACCTCTCAACACAAGGCACTTTAAAATCATTTTTGGACGTCACTTTTCT
Organism: Anania hortulata; assembly: GCA_963576865.1. Classification (NCBI taxonomy): domain Eukaryota; kingdom Metazoa; phylum Arthropoda; class Insecta; order Lepidoptera; family Crambidae; genus Anania; species Anania hortulata. Next base: position 1,561,316 of record OY756417.1, on the reverse strand, counting down.
AGCCACCCTGAATATCGCTTAATAACGGATCCATGCGGGCGACGTCACAAGATATCTATTTGTTGTATACCAAAACCCTCTCCAGAATATAACAAATACTTTAATCGCGGACAAACATACATACAAACGTTCGGGTCAAACTGAGAACCTCAATTTTTAAGTCAGTTACAAATACGTCTCCGTGCTTTTCGAAAATAGGTGAAAACTATGACAATACAAATAAAATAGTTTTAATACAAGAACTTACCAGCTAATACCAACTTGTTAAGTTTCTCGGCTGCGATAGAGTCCACAACATCCATACACGCTTCCCTCCCAATCTCATTATGACTGAGGTCTAGGGACTCCAGCATGTGCGAGTTGTCTTTGATAGCTTTCGCTAAAGCTTTAGCGCCTTTGCTTTTGAGTAGGCAATCTCCGAAGTTGATTGATTTTAGATTTTTTAAACTGCAACAAAACAGAGATGATGTTTTTGTATTTGAAAGAAAGAAAGAAAGAAAGAAAGAAACGTTTATTCGACACACAAGAGAGAAAAAATAAATACACAAAACAATATCAGACAATCAGATGTGTCGAAAAGGTGCTCAGCATTTGTCGAAAGTTGGTAATTCATTCTTGGGGAAATGTATTAAATTTTTTAATAAAGTTTCACAGACTCTTGTTGAACTACCTGTACATGAGTTCAAAATTCACATTAAAAAAAACCTTATGAAAAAAGGGTATTATAAGGTAGACGATTATCTGAACGACAAGAGTGCATAGACTTAACCTGCTTAGCTCATGTCTTGTAACTGTATTTCCTGTAAAAAAGGCTGACAAAGGTGACTGAGTTTGTTGCGCCGTTTCTTCTCATCACCAGCCGATATGTAGTCCCGAAGCGGTGGTAGGGTAAAGCTATATTTTGGGACGTGTATAAGTGCCCGGAAGAGGGCCTATATACTGAATAAATGAGTATTAGTATTAACGAGCCACAGCATTTGACGACATCTGTAGCCTTCGCGTCGACATCTCTGAGGTCTTTGGTTCGATTCTCGGTCGGGTCAATGTAGAAAACTAACTTCTATATTGTCGCGGATCGGGTGCGGTCGTTGTTTCTGATTTCTGTAACACAAGTGCTTTAGCTACTTATCAGAGCAATGTATGTGATGTTGTCAATATTTATTGTAGACTAGCTGTTGCCCGCGACTTCGTTCGCGAGGTGTTTAATAAAAAGAAATCCCAACTTTCTTAATTTTTTCATTTAAAAGAACCTTCTCCTGACTATAATTAATACAACAAAAAAAGAATTAGCGAAATCGTTGCATCTGTTCACGCGTGATGCGATGACCAAGGGAAATAGAGATTCATTTTCATATATTAGATTTATCGACGACCGTCTGGTGTAGTGGTTCGCGCTCGGGACTACAAAGCCAGCGGTTGCGGGTTTGAATCCCGCAAGGAGAAAATGTTTGTGTGATGAGCACGAGCATTTGTACCTAAGTCATGGCTGTTTATAAAAGTATTTAAGTATGTTTATCCGTAATCTAGTCGCCATAGTACACGCTTTGCTTATACTATAATTGATATGTGATCAAGTGAAAACAATTTATAATTTATTCATTAAATTATATTACCAGTGGCGCGCTCATGTGCCTCGAACGGAATGGGTATCGGGTTCGATTGGCGGTTTGAGTTAATTTATAACAAATCAAACTTAGTTGTTCATGTCCATTTACCTGGGTAGTGCGCGTCCTTTTACCTGGGTATTTCAAGTCAATTTACCTGGGTAGTGCGTGTCTTTTTACCTGGGTATTTCAAGTCAATTTACTTGGGGAGTGCGTCCTTTTACCTGGGTATTTCAAGTCAATTTACCTGGGGAGTGCGTCCTTTTACCTGGATATTTCAAGTCAATTTACCTGGGTAGTGCGTGTGCAATAGCAGCCGCCCCTTTAGCGCCTATAGTGTTGTCGTTAAGATTAAGCGTTCCAAGTTGCGGGTTCCGTTTGAACGCCTCCGACAGTGCAGTGATTCCGACGTGGTAGATACCGTTTTGTGGCATCGCTACTTCTTCTAATGTACCCATATTCTGAAATTAAGATTAGCACTTAAGGTCTAGGCACACTGCAGGCGGGCGGGACGGCGACGGGACGGAAGCGCGACGCCAGTGTTTGTAATATACCGAACTTTATAGCGAGACAGCACACAGCATATGCCGTGTGGGGACGGCCGTAAAAATACACTTCCCCACCGCCAACGGGATGCGTGTCGTAAGAGGCGACTAATTCCTGTAGTACGAGACGGGCAGCAGCGTCTTTGCGCGAAATCATTAAAAAGACTGCGCTTGCCAACCCGCCTGCCAAGCGTGGCGAGTATTGGCAATTCCCACAGATAATAAGTCATTAGGGGAGGCTTTTGTTCAGCAGTGGACAGCTAGTATTAAGATAAAATTGATGTGGTTCCTGAATAAACTATTTTATTTTTATTATTTACTGAAAATCTAACGTCTTACACTGTGTGTTAAGTCACTTGTTTCTTTATGATGTAATTCATAAGCAATTATAAAATATTAAATCAGATGGACAGTCGGCGCGACGTCAACGAAGCCGTCACGCTTGCAAAGACATGCACGCTCCACTGCCGCCCCGCCCCGCCGTCTGTATGCCCAGACCTTTACATTTTATGACACAATCTTAAACGAAGTGTTTTTTTAACGCGTATTTGGTTAGTATGTGCAGTATTTTTTATAACCTTGAAGCATTAAAACGGCTGCATGGATTATATCGATTCGTCTTATTATGATTAAAAACTCTATAAGCCCGACTGCGTAAAAAGCAAATGACTTGATGAAACTCAGACAAATGTGAAAACACCAGGGAAACCGTTTTGGTTTTATATCACATTACATTTTTGCCACTAATAATTTATTGTAAGTAATTAAGTACTTAATTGTGATAATATGAACCAAATAAATAATTTTCTTTCTTGTTTTCTTTCAGAACTTAATTATACAAGGTATATGCCATAGGCCATATTATATGCCACTATGATCTTTGACCAGGAATTATTCCAGTACTCTCAAAATACACACTTAAGGTGACACCATCTTAAGTTATCAAAGATCCTTTTATTTAAAAACCCCCACAAGCACCTCTTTAACAACAGAGTGATTCCGAGACGTCCCACTGCAGGGTATAGTAGACCTCACCTCAACTCAGAGGTGGTTTTGGCCATACCTTACCACGCGGGCCCAGTGCGGTGCGGTGGAGGAGTGTGACAAAACCTTGCTGTCAGATGGTTGCCGCCCTAAGGCCTCTGACTAGGCTTGACGACTAGTATCAAGCGATATTAGCCGGGACCAACTTTTAACGTGCCTTCCGAAGCACGGAGATGCTTGTGATGAATGTCACTAAATATGGTCGGAATGGTCACCCATCCAATCATCCGCGGCGTAGGTGGCTTAACTATGGTAATCACTTGTAACGTGATTGTGGATTTAACTATTCGAATCTTGCGCATTTGTCTTTTGAATTTTCGCGCGGATTTCATAGGTCTATCCAGTCTTTCGTCCTTATCACTCTCGGAATGTCCTTGTCTTTCTCAGCAGAATCACATTGAAATAAAGTCATAGATTATCGTTTATTTTACCCTAATGATGGATGCTACCCTAATAAAGCACTGCCGCCACTGAGCTACACGCACCTCGGGATGGATTTTATGGTGATTTTTATGGATGGATGTTTAAATATGTTTATGCGTTATCACTAGATAACGCATAAACATATTAAAACATACTAATATTGATGATGATGAAACTAAGCAAAGCTTGTACTATGGTGACTACACCATAGTACAAGCTTTGCTTAGTTTCATCATCATCATCATCATTTCAGCCAAAGGACGCCCACTGCTGAACATAGGCCTCCCCCATTGACTTCCAGATTGGCCGGTAGGAAGCGGCCGCATCCAGCGTCTTCCTGCGACCCTTACCAGGTCGTCTGACCACCTTGTGAGTGGACGTCCTACGCTGCGCTTGCCGGTACGCGGCCTCCATTCTAGAACCTTTCTGCCCCATCGGCCGTCAGTTCTACGTGCTATGTGCCCCGCCCACTGCCACTTCAGCTTGCTAATCCGTTGGGCTATGTCAGCGACATTTGTTCGTTTACGGATCTCCTCAGTTCTGATTCGATCTCGCAAGGAAACACCGAGCATAGCCCTTTCCATAGCACGCTGTGCGACCTTGAGCTTGCTTATAAGGCCCATAGTGAGAGGCCACGTTTTGCTTAGTTTGAGGTTAGATAATTAATGTAACTGTTGTTGTTGTTGTAATTAATGTATATTTATTTATATTTACCTTAAAGACAGCTGCCAACGCCTTCGCTCCATCGTTTTCTAATCTGTTTCGACCCGCCACGAATACTTTTAGCCGTCGCGGACTGGATGATAGCGCTTTAGCGAGGAGTCTGCCTCCTGTGATGCCTAGGCCATTGTTGTTTAGTCTTAGCTCCTGCAAACAGTAGAAATTGAAGATCATATTTTATTATAGTTTGACTACAAGCGCGCCTTAGGACTTTATATCGCATATGACGTACACCACAGTCCGGTGCATGCATCGATCACATAACATAAAAACCAAAGAAACACCTAATAGAATGGAGATACAATGAAGGATGCAAGCAAACGAAAAATGCATTTCCAGTGGCATCAAATAAGCTTGCCCGCAACCTCATCGGACTAGCAAGGGACAAAATTCGCAAGGGCATAGGTGTTATAACCGGCCACTGTCCTCTCAACAAACACCTGTTTAACATAGGTGTGACAGACAGCCACACATGCAGAGGATGCATGGAGGCAGAAGAAACGCCACAGCATGTGCTATTGGAATGCAGAAGCGTGGCAGATCAATGGGCACGGATTCTCCAGTCACCAGGATCGCTCCGGGAAGCCTGCAGCAGTCTGAAAACGCTGCTGACCTACTGGGATGACCTAGGACCTAGGATGGTTGGAGTAAGACTAGCACGCACAATGGCCCAATCATGAGGCTAAGTGCGGAGAAAGCCCAGCTAAACTAACTAACTAAATTTATTTGACATTGACATCTAATTATATTTTTTTTATTAACCTTGACATAACTATTTTATTGTAACTTTATTTAACACCTGATTGTATTATATATTGCATTTAATTGTTACTAATTGATTATTATTTTTTGAAAGTTAATTTGATTAGGATTTGTAATTGATTTAAATTAATGATGTAATTTACTATTTCTTGACATGTAATGAATATTATGAATAAAATCTTATCTTATCTTGTCTTATCTTAAAACTGGACAAGTGCGAGTCGGACTCGCCCATGAAGGGTTCCGTACAGATTTGTAGGTACATATTATATATCGAGTCTCGCTAACTGTATAGTTTTTAGATTTTTACTTGTATTTGTAGTTTAAGATGATATTAAAATAAATTAATAAAATGTTTATTGGCTTTAACATGTTTATATCTTAACCTAAGAGTGACCAGTCTCTTTTTAAGCTAAAATAAAGCCTGTGCCAGGAGACACCGCTCTTCCTTAAATAGATAGTACGGGTAGGTTATTTATACTAAATATTTATATTCAAAATTAAATCTATATAATACGTGTGTGGTGTGTGTGATCTGTGAGTGGGATGCGTGTGTGGCGTGTGTGTGGCATATGTGTGTGTGTATGTGTGTTTGTATGTGTGTGTGTGTGTGTGTGTGTGTGTGTGTGTGTGTGTGTGTGTGTGTGTGTTACTTGCCAAATTTCAAATGTAGGACTACGGAAAGTACCTTACTGTACGTTTAGATCTATTAAACTAACGCAACGGATTTTGATGCGGTTTTCATTAATACACGTAATGATTCAAGAGCAAGGTTTATATGTGTAATACATGCTTATTGTATTATAAACTAGATGTCCCGGCGAACTTCGTACCACCTCATAATTTTTTTTCCCTGACTTTTCCGAAGTTTTTATTGTTATTCTGCTATTCGGAGCGAAGACAAATCAAAGATTTCAAAAATCGGTCCAGCTGTTCTTGACTTATAAATAGTGTAACTAACCTGACTTTGATTTATATATATATAGACAAACTAAAGACACGCGAATGAAGTAAGTATTCTATAAATTATTGAGACTTAATAAAATTGTGTCAATCTATAGTTTGGACACTATGTTAAACAGTGGACTGACTTGAACAGTTTAATACATCGCTTCCCTTAAAATGAAAAAAAGTGGCCAACTGCGAGTTGGACTCGCCCATGAAGGGTTCTGTAGCAGCAAGTAACATAATATAAAAGTTCTTGTAGTTCGCTGTAACTTTGATCGATGTTTACATAGTGTAAATTGCGGTTTACGATTCATGACGCATTAAAAAAAACTACTTACTAGATCTCGTTCAAACCAATTTTCGGTAGAAGTTTGCAAGGTAATGTACATAATATTTTTTTTTTAGTATTATCATTCTCTTATTTTAGAAGTCACAGGGGGGGGGGGGGGGGTTACACATTTTAAGTTAACTTAAGTTCAAGTTACACATTTTACCACTTCGGAAGTGTCTCTCGCGGAAACTATTGTTTAGAAAAAATATATATTAGAAACCTCAATATCATTTTTGAAGACCTATCCATAGATACCACACATATATGGGTTTGATGAAAAAAAAAAATTTGAGTTTCAGTTCTAAGTACCTTTGGGGAATCCCCAAATTTTTTTGTATTTTTTTTCTATTTTTGTGTGAAAATTTTCTTGCGGTTTACATCTACTACCAAGTTTCAACAGTATAGTTCTTATAGTTTTGGAAAAAAGTGGATGGACGGTACCCTAAAAAGGAAGCTGGAAAATGACGGCTGAATGAATGATGATAAAAATTACATGAAAATGGAATTAATGAGTTCTCAAACTCCAACTCAAACTGTTCATTGCAATCATGTGGTGCTAAATGATGATCAAAGAAAAAAAATCACAGCAATCTTTCATCTTATGGATTGCGGTTCTGAAATGGTTAAAAATAGCTTTCCTCACACAGACAACTGACCTGCAGTTGACTGCAGACCTCACTCTCCAGCAGTTTAGCCAGCCCCTCCACTCCGATGGGACCGAACGCGTTGTCGCTCAGGTCTAAGGACTGAAGCCGCGCGCCTGCCGCTATCATACCGTCGCCTAGGGCGCTCTGTTGAGTATAATTATGAAGACATTATGACATTAAAATTTACAACAGCAAGCAGAAACTACTTTTCTCATTTATCCCGATAATAAATAAATAAATAATAATAAATATTAGATCCTATGCTAAGTAACAAAAGCACTTGCTACAAAAATAAAAAATAACGACACCGTGGTGACACCACAATAAATAAAGCCTTTAGATGATGATGAGATGGTATCACAACACCACATTAACTGACCGGGAATCGAACCAGGGACCTCAGAGATCACATTAGAGACACTAATTCAGGTATGCTCGCCTCTCGGCAACAGAGGTCGTCAACACTCAACAAATAAAAACTTTCTTTATAATAATACAAAAAAAACTTACCAGCGCAGGAGGTATCTCTGTCTTCATCCTCCCAGTGAACATATCGGAGAACTTAGCAACCTTTAGTTCAGGGTGGTGTTCCAACGCTTTAGCGATGGCCTGCGCTGCAGCAACACCAAGCGTGTTGCCTGTGAGTGTGAGGTATTCGAGGTCTGGGCATTTGTTGATTGCTTCCACAATCGGTTGCGCTGGGGAAGACAGCCTTTTATTAGTAGTGTTAAAAAGTTGTTGGATGCTCTATAAATAAATAAATATTGGCCAACATCACATATATAGCTCTAATTCTAAGGTAAGTAACAAATGCACTTGTGTTATAAAAATCAGAAACAACGACAAAACCACAACACCCATACCCGAGACGATATAGAGTTTGTTTTCTACATTCCCGGCCTCAGAGATGGTGACGCCAAGGCTCACCTCTGGGCTAGGGAGATTGTCTCATTAGTTTTCCACAGAGCAAGTTTTTTATAATTTAGTATCAAACAGGATTCATACTTTCGTTAAATGGATAGTACGCTTGAAAATAATATAAGCTTAGCGTTGTATGGTAATAAAAATATAAAATAGCGTAATGGAGGGAAAAAGGGCATTTAAACATTGTTAGGTTATGTCGATTGTACTATAAATAACAAAGAATTGAATCACAGTTTCATTGTATCGAACTAGGATTAGCTTATTTAAAGGCTTTGATGGCATAACAAATGCAAGAAATTAAGAATAAACGCTAAAAAACTTACCATCTTTTTCTGTGTCGAGTTTCAATGATTTTCCAGAAAAATCCACACCACTAGACGTCCTGTTATTATCACTTAACGCTTGCGTAATAGAATTAAAATCGAAGGTAGCCATAATTACGTTTTACTGATTAATTAAATACAAATAAATTACAAAATACATGAAAACAATCGCTGGGTTATGATCAACAACGGCTATTTTTTAATTTTTTTGACAACTTTACTGACGCAAATCACAGTGGATTATAGACATAAAAATAAATACAGACTGGCTGCTATCAAATAACATTCGTACTTACTTGATTCTCGCCAATTTGGCGCTGTAGGCTGTGGTCACAGTATATTTGTCGTAGCCAGATCGTAAAATTGACCACTTCATGATGTGACCAAACATTTCATAAAATGGTGGTATTTCATGATATAGAACCGAACCCGCTGCCTACATCATGATGTGGTCTGACCAGATCAATGAATACTCAGCGTTTGACGATATAAAAGCTAAACGCACGACTACTCCATGAAATGGTTAAACATTAGTGATCATATCGTAAAATCGTTACATTACCCACCGCTAGAGGCGCTAATATTGCTTTGATTTTGTGATGAATAATAAAGTTCCGATGAACTTGGAACTAAATTAGTGATGTCCCAATGACTGTTGTTGGCGGATCCATTTTGTCACAGGCACGTAGTTTTACTAATACTTGAACAGTGTCACAGGCTATAACAAAGACTGTGCGCGCACTGGAGACTTTTGTCGCTTCGAAGTTTTTGTCACTCATATGAAATCTTTGGATATCTCGAGATATCCAAGGATTTCATCTAGGTGACAAAAAAGTCGCAGCGAGTCACCCGTGCGTGCAGGCTTAAAGATCACTTACATATTTTAAATCGATACTAGTTAATCAATACTGGTTAATCGATGCTTCATGTTCAATAGAGGGTAGAGGTAATAGCGATGATGAAAAAGGAAAGTATTCAAGGTTAACTAGGATTTTCCCTCCGTGTAAATATTCAGAATTCAAAGGTTCTTAAACTTGTATAGTGCCCTGTAAATACCTTGTCACTACGCATTATTCGAATTTATTCAACTTTCCATACAAAATTACCTAACAGCTTATCGAAATTGTGTAAGAAGTAGACAAAATTTATAAAAATTAAAAAAAAAATAACAAAAGTTGCTTTAGTGAAACGACAGTGTTCTCTTTAAAGCCGGTGACAGATGGAGGCGGACGCGGCTGCGGACTCGTCTTGACATTGTGAGGTCAAGCGCTGCCATTGGTCTATCCTTCAGTCAACTTCCACCAGCAAAGGGATCGACCAATGGCAGCGTTTGACCTTACAATGTCAAGACGAGTCTGGAGCCGCGTCCGCCGCTATCTGTCACCGGTATAAGGGACACAGTTTGTATTTTTTTTTAAATTATAGAACTATTTGATGGTCCAGCCATATAGTTTTACCAAATATTATTGCAAACTGATATCGAAGTTCTAAAACTTTAAATGCCAGTTTCACCACTTGCTTATAAATTCCGGATAACCGATCTGGCACTTGTTTTGACAGATAACCCATACAATTAGCTGTCAAAAAAGTGCCAGATAGGTTAACCGGAACTTATCTTATACTCTTAATACACACAAGGTAAACACACAATCAGGAGAAGAGTTGGTAGATCTAAGTTCGCTCTTAAACCCTGGATTACTCCAGGCCTCATGAAATGCATGACGCACAGAGATAGGCTTCACTTAGACCTTCGCCAAAATCCCTCAAATCCTACCAAAAAACTTATATACAACAGGTATAGAAACTTCCTTACAGACTTATTACATAAACTTAAACATGATTATGAACGCAAAGATCTGGAAACGAACAAAAACAACCCTAGAAAATTATGGAAGTCAATAAAAACTATTATAGAAACCCCAAAGGTAAACCAGCATTCCTCTGATTTACTAAAAACAAAAAACTCAATTCAAGAGTCATTAAACTTCTGCAATCAGTATTTTGCTGGCATCGGATTGAATCTGTCACGCAATCTTTTGCAATCACTTGACACATCTGAACAATCTTTGGCTTCTGAAACTAAATTGCACGTCTCCACCGATCAAAACTTTTTCTTGTATCCAACAGACTCGTTCGAAGTGGATTCCCTCTTGTGTCAACTAAAGTCTGAGAGTGCTCCAGGATTAGATGGTATTAAGCCTACTCTGATTAAAGCGTTGCGGCCTGTGATCGTCTCCCCCCTAACCCACATATTTAATCTGAGTCTCTCAACGGGTACTTTTCCTGACGCTTGGAAGGAGGCAGCAGTAATCCCCATTTACAAATCCGGCTGTAAATCATCTCCGGATAACTATAGGCCCATATCGTTGCTGTCAGTTTTCTCCAAAGTTTTGGAGAAACTGGTAAACTCTCGTCTTATGAGTTATCTGGAGAAACTCAATCTTTTATCTGATCGCCAGTTCGGATTTAGACCAAAACGTTCAACCGAAAATGCTGTATACCTCCTCACTAAGGCCGTATCTGAGCAGCTCGACGGGGGAATGTGCTGCGTGGGGGTTTTCCTTGATCTTGCTAAAGCATTTGATACCATATCAGTGCCAATTCTTCTAAAAAAGTTGGAAAGCTATGGCATCAGAGGATTGGCACTGGAATGGTTTCGTAGCTACCTTACGTCCAGATCCCAGAGGGTTAAGGTTGGTGACGGTCTTAGCTCAAGCCTCCCGGTCAGCTTCGGTGTACCTCAGGGCAGTGTTCTTGGTCCCTCGTTGTTCATAATTTACCTTAATGACATTCACGAGGCCACCAGAGATGCGGACCTGATCTGTTATGCAGACGATACTGTGGCTTTATTTCAGGGAAGAACCTGGGAGAATGCATTGCAGGCGGCAGAGCTTGGCATGGCTGCTATAAAGGGATGGCTTGATAGAAACCTCCTTACCTTGAATCTTAGTAAAACCAAATATCTGTGCTTCCATAGGACGCAATCCTCATGTCCAGCTGTTCCCACTATCCTGAAAGTACATTCATGTAATTCTTCCTCGTGCTCTTGTGTCCCCGTGGCTCGATCCAACTTTGTAAGATACCTTGGAGTAGAAATTGATGAAAACCTGTCCTTTAAGCATCACATCGCGACGCTTACCTCGAAAGTACGTAAACTAACCCACGTCATGCGTCTGCTACGTAACTCCGCTGACAAGCCCCTTCTTTACACAGTCTACACTGCGCTTTGTCAAAGTCTACTAAGTTACTGCATTGTGGCTTGGGGAGGAATTTGCATTACAACTATGATCGATATTAAACGGGCACAGAGATCTGTGCTTAAGGTGATGCTAAAAAAACCATACCGATACCCAACTCGAGACCTGTATCTAGAAGCAGGAGTCCTGAATGTTAGACAATTATACATGCTAAAAGTTTTTACCATAGCCCACCGCTCTACTTTAAATTCCCCAAGCTACCAAAAATTAGTAAATAAAAGGGTTTTTCACATTCCATCACATGCAGTAAAGACAGCTTTTGCAAAAAATCATCTCGACTTCAAACTGCCCTTCATCTACAATAAAATTGCACGTTTCTGCGACATAAGACATAGTTCGGTTAGACTAGCCGTTAAAGAGGTGATGAACTGGCTTCTTACTCTGTCATATTACGACACAGAAAGTCTACTGAAAATCCCTCAGTAAACCTGACATAAACAACCACACACTCATCACAACACGCACACACACGCACATACACGCGCGCACACACACAATCAAACACACACATCCGCGCATATAGCATATAACATCTCACTAATTTTCACATTTTAAATTAAAATTGCACTGATTTACTAAATTCAAGCCTATCTCACTCGACCACCTCGCACACGCAAAACTTTTTGATAATACAGTCGTTAAACATGGTTCTCGCGATACAGGTATAACCTAGTGCGAGACCGCCATTAATCGTGCCTACAACTTAAATGTATTTTATTCAATTTTGTCAACCTATCTTTGTAAACCAATTTTATGCGTAATAAACATTATCTTATCTTATCTAATATCCCGTCCGCTTTTCTACTGCAGCTTTCCAGTGAATTGACGAAATAAAACCATAATTCCAATTTAATTATTTACTGTACACATTTTATTTTATTTAAAGTTAGTATCAATACAATAGTGTAGTTTTAATAGTGATGCATAATCTAGGCACTTCCAATAATTTTTATTATCTGTGGTTTATCGGTGGAGTCTCTTTATTCCGCTTAGGCCTCGGACAACATGCATTCAGAATTTTGACACACTAAAAAGTCCTCCGTCTATTGCCGTGAAAACCAGAAAATAATGGCGTCTGAAGCGGGCCTGAAAAATGTTTACTGGTGACACACGGAGGACAGAAGCGTTTTGACATTGTGGGGTCAAACACTGCCATTGGTCGATCCTTCCGTCAACTTCCGCCAGCCCGCCAGCCCGACGCGCCTTTCTGTTCCGAAACTGGCCAGAATCGATATTAGTGTTTTCGAACTTGGTCAGATTCTATATTCACCTACACCACTTGTTTCAGTAAGCTAAAATCGATGTTTGCTCAATCCGGAACAAGAAGCGAAGTCGACGGTCAAAGCAATGTCAAGACCCGTCCGTCCCCCGTTTATGATCAGCAGCTTAAAACTGATGCTCCGGATTGAGAATACATCGATTTTAGCTGACTGAAACTCGAGTGGTGTAGGTGAATATACCAATGCTGGATGATAAGCTACAGAGTGTGACATCTAGATCAGATATTAGAGTGAATGGCTCGGGTGTCCCACAGGGTAGTATATTGGGACCATTACTCTTCATTATACAAGGTCTAACAAAATCAACTGCGTTCCTTTAAAGGGGGGTATCTATACATCATACTGAATGCGATGACAAAAAATAAGGTATTGTTTTATAGTCATTTTTAAAAGTTATGTTTTCTAACAAAATAAATAAATTAAAACGCAGTCAAAAATGAAACACTCTGTATCTTTTCTTACTCATGCAAACTGTAGTTCACAGATGGTGTGTACGTACACAGCGCACACCAGCATTTTATTACCAAAGATCGTTGTGTGCATCACCCTTGTCAAACCAGCTGATCTGCGATTGGTCGAGTGGCACAGCTAGGCTTTTTCGACCAATCACAGATCAATTGCAACGAAGAATAGCTTCATACACACATGTTAGTACACTAGTGTGTGTAGAATGCACTTTCACGATAATAATGTTTTCGATAACAAACAAAACAAACAAGTAGTAGTTGACACTAAATTAATAACCAACATCGTTTTTTTGTTACTTCAAGGCTCTAAGGAAAGATAATTTCTATGTTTTATGAGTTAGATTAAATCTTAGTTGTAGGAACTAGGTAGGTATTTACTTACTTTCTTGTAATTGATGTTGTACGTAATTCGTTATTTACCTCTCGAAGCTCTTTAGAATCACTCCTAGCAGAATGGCAAGGTGGATAGAAATAAAGGAAAATAAAGCGGTTTTAAAACATTTATTAATTTAATTCTGACTCTGACTGACTCTATCACACTTTCACAGGCTTTGGACTAACAAGTAGGTTAGCGTAGTAAATAATTTATCTGCCGGGTAAATAATTTATCTGACTAACAAAAAAATTAAACAAACAAATCAATCAAGTAGGTACCACTTACTCTCAATCTACGCTTACTTGGCGTGTTTAAGTTCATTAAGAGGTTTACAATCTTTACAACAAATTACATTGATCATAATCACATTACAAAAAAACATTGCACAGCAATGCGACGTGCACTTTTACGCGAAATAACAGTCTCTGTCACTTTTTATGTTTTAAAGCGTTCACACGGTTTGCAATAAAATTCGCTGTCGTAGTTGTGTCGCACTTTCAATGTTATAATCACCTTCACAATACACTAAGTCCTACACTCAGCCCCACACATGGAAGCCCAAATGTTCAGGCTACTGCTACATCTAGTCTGAAAATGATCGGGCCGAACTAGGTGGGGGTTCTGTTCAGCCCAATAGTAGGCGCCGCGGCGTAGAGGTTAAACATCCAACCACTGGTGAAGCTTCTCTCGTCCGTCCAGAGAATGTTGCAGCTTCTGCGACTTCTGCAAAACTGGACTCGTAGTGTGAAGTCATGCGGCTTCAGCTCTTGAACTAGTGTAAAATGATACAGGCGCCTGCCCCTCGTCTTGCGTCTCGCCGCAGAATTCGCAATAATGACGCCTGCGCCCATGAGCGTTTGGCGAAGACGGACGCTGCATCAGTCGCGCTTGCGATTGGGTTGCCGATCAAAAATCTGCATCACACTGTCTTCTTATTGAACAGGCTGGCGTGGCCTTCCCTGGTCCCCGACGGGCATAAACAATCTCACTCCATTCCCTGAACCGCTCACGAAAACGCCCTTAATATCAGCGTAAAGGCGCGCTGCTTTAGCACAAATTAAAGTTGCGATCCTGGTAGCACATAACCCTGGACTGACACCGTTGCGGCGTCGCACACGCACGCCGCACGGAAGCGAATTAGAGACTGCGCGGCGCGGGCGCCCGGGCGGTCGTCCTGCAAAAGCCGAAAAGGCTCAAGCTAGGGATGCGCCTAAGATGGGATCATAATATAAAGGATACTAAAAACTAAAACATACCGGATAACTGATCGTGAATTAGGAACTGACACCTCGCATTTAATTAAGTATTAAGGCGAGGTAACCTACTACTTAAACGAAATCGTGAGTGCGACACAAGTTTTTTTTGTACCTTAGCTTTCAACTCGCCAATCTAGTTAAGTGTAACTCTTGTTTTTAGAGTAAAATTATTTTGTCCAAACCGGTAATAAATGTTCTAAAGTGTCAGTTTAAGACAGACAAAGACTGATAAAACATACAACGACTGAATTCAAAAAGTCACTAAGAATTATTTTTAACGAACTAACTAGGCCATAGCATTTAAACTCGGACATATCGTACTTTATCTAGCAGTTATTTCTTAACTGACAGTCGCAAAATTACCAAAATGTATTTTTAAAATGCTTATTCACATAACTACTTACTTGAGTTACTGTAAGTGGCAAAAAGGAAACAACTTCGAGAGAAATCAAAACACTAATAACATGTTTTACTTACTTAATATGAAATATGCGCTGATAAGACTATTTTTCGAAACTCATAAAACATTGTTATCGTCTCAATAACTTAGTTAAAATCAAATAAAATCAAATTTTAGTTTAAACAAAAATAAAATCTTAATTAGTAATGTAATGATTGAATGATCTGATCTTGTAAAAAACTATGAGCCTAGAAATCAGAACAAATGTGGCACATCCCTATCAATCCGCATGCACACTTTGATTTACCCCGACACGTGCCCGACACCGGCCTTTCGGCTCGAGCGGCATAGTCTGCAGTTTGCGAGTACGGTAGGGCTTCCACGTTAAATAAATATCTAGGACTAGGATTACGATTTTACACGAATGTTTGAGTAGGTTTATTAAAACAATCCATATCATTTTTTATTTAATTATTTTTAGCAAAACAATTATAATCGTGTTTAATTGAACCAAATATCACATTTTAATACTTTTCTTATTGTAATATTGCGACCGGTTAAGAGTTAAATTCTAGGTAACTTTTAAAGCATTTTTTGAAATGAGTTTGTCCCGTGGTTTGTCAAGTTAATATCAACTTTTACGGTGTCGATTTCATTATCTAGACGACTAGTCAAGAATTAATTACAAAATAGCAAAACCTTTTTATTCCAACAATTTTCCTTATAAACAATAGTAATATCTCAAATGTTGAAACTTTAATAATATGTAAAATGTATTTCAGTTCCTAAAATAGCAAAATGTTTTATTTCCTTACGAATACCTACGATCTTATCTTAGCTAAACAAAATGCTTGTCACCCTATCCAAGATACCGACAAACACGGCGGGGTACTTTTGTCGGGGCCACCTTTGAAACTTGGTCTTGCTAACTCCAAAATAATTTTACCCCAAAATTAATTAAAAAATAAAGTAGAATTAAAGAAGGCGAGAAATTAGACTTTAATGACCTTGTTATTTTCAGTTTAAACAACTCGATTGTAGTTTTATTTGTAAAATTTAATTTAATAGCACATTACACGACGAGTTTACAGCCGTGGTGGGAAGTTGGGAACGGTCAGACGTAACGTCGTACAGCCATTTTTATTGAAGCTGAATAGACGAGAGCATTGATCGAAATTGTCGTTGTCTCCGCGGTATCTTCGTTCTTTCAAAATGATATGTGAATACGGCCTTGGTTACTACGAAAACTAGTGAGTCGTTGAAGTTTTGTTACGTAAATTAGGTCACAACAACACAGTCACACTCTCCGGTCAGTTCGCGAACAACGCACTCTGCGGTCAGCTGTTCGTAGTATCTTGATCGATTATGAAGTACCGCCAACTTTTGATTCTCTCGATGTCGGTTCGGTTACGTGACCGCAAAAATCAACAACCAATTAAAACCCCTAATTCCTCATTCTCTAATTGCGAAACACATAATTCTACTCCAATCCGTAGTGAAAAAAGTCCTTATAAAAGAAAACCCACAAACTTTATTTTACCCTAAAATCAGGGTAATTCTTTCATGTTGGTATTTCTGAGTCACCGTCGCCGCACCGCCGGTAGTACTATTAGGTATTCTGTGGCACCGCGCTGTTATCTTGAGTGTGTGCATGTGTGGGTCACGTTTGCTTGTGTGCGTGCGTAGTGTGTCAATGTAGTAGTAAACAGCTGTAAAGGGTGTAGATTTTCGTAGTTACGGAATGAGATTGTTAAGATCAATATCTCCGTAACTAGC
The DNA here is from genome assembly GCA_963576865.1 of Anania hortulata. Lineage (NCBI taxonomy): Eukaryota > Metazoa > Arthropoda > Insecta > Lepidoptera > Crambidae > Anania > Anania hortulata. Next base: position 1,544,233 of record OY756417.1, on the reverse strand, counting down.
CTGAATTTTTGGCTCAAATTTGGTGAGCCTGCTCAGCTCGATGTACAGATACCCCCATTAAAAGGAATGTAGTTGATTTTGTTAGACCTTATATATATCAATGACCTTCACAAATGTACGCAGTATCCAGTAACACTATTTGCTGATGATACACATACACAGAATACACAAAAAACCTGACATTAACTATAATGATGAAATAAATAATGTAATTAAAAATATAACAAATTGGCTAGAACATAATGATTTGAAAATTAATACAAATAAAACAAAGTATATACAATTTCACAACAAAAATGGAAAAACTCAACAATTATCAGTACACAACAACAGCGATCCCATTGCCATGACTGCGTCAGCGACTTTCCTCGGTATTGTGATCGATTCCGAACTCACATGGCAAAGTCATGTTGAAATTGTATGCCAGAGAATAAACAGGTCGTACCATGGTTACGTTGGTTCTATACTGAGGTATGGGCTGATTCTGTGGGGTAACTCGACGCACATTAGCCGTGTTTTTATCCTGCAGAAGAAATGTATAAGATCCATTTGCGATGTGGGACAGATGGAATCATGTAGACCTCTCTTTAAACAGTTGAAAATTCTCACATTACCATCTCTTTACATATTTGAAATTCTAACATTTACAAAGAAACATGCCAACCTCTTCACAAAACAAAAGGATGACGGTAATCGTGGTAGTACAAGGAGGTACCCATGGAAGTTATCCGTGCCCCAATCAGGCACAGCTTGTATTTCGAGAAATTGTCACAGCATGTGCGTTACATTATTTAATTTACTTCCAAACCACATTCAACATTTGCAACTTAATGTTTTTAAAAGAATTATTCTCTGTGTTCTAATTGATAACTGTTTTTATGACATAAATGAATTTATAAAATTTTGCCGTGATGGTCACTTTAAGCAAATTGCAATCAATTTCTGAGTTCTTCTGACATATTAAATTGTCAATTTGCTTATTTACAAATCATTATTAATTTTTGGGTTGACATGATTATTATTACTATTCTGACAGTCTGCATTATTATGACACCTGTAAAGTTTTATATAATCCATTGAATTCGCACTGTTTTATTTAATGATTGAAATGCTTGTAATTATAAGGTTGATGAGATTATTTTGTTACTCATTTGACATTTTGCATTTTGACTTTGCCTGTATAATTTGTATAAGTACCTCTCATTGACGTTGAAATCTTACTGTTTGATACTAAAATGCTATAATTGTAATTTTGTAGACCTAAATTGATATGATATTTTGTTTATAAGTAAGATTCAATTGCACGACGACGAAATGTTTGCATATCGATAAATCGGTAAAACATGTTTGTTCATATTATACCTATTATAAGACCTAAGATTGTACCATGTTTTTCGCAAATAAATATATTATCTTATCTTATCTTATAAAATCGGACCAAGTGTGAAAGCACTAACATCAATTACAGCCAGTGTCGGAACAGGAAGGGGCGGAGTCTTGCTGGCGGAAGTTGATGGAAGGATCGACTAATGGCAGCGTTTGACCTCACAATGTTAAGACGCGTACAGCGACGCGTCCGCCCCCGTTTGTCACCAGCTTTAGACTGCATGAAGTCCAAACCTAAACCACAGATACTGGTACAGAACGGATAGCGGTTAAGATGGATTCAAACGCCGACGGACGCGGCTCCGGACGCGTCTTGACATTGTAAGGTCAAACGTTGCCATTGGTCGATCCTTAGGCTGGCGGAAGTTAACTGAAAGATCGACCAATGGCAGCGTTTGACCTTACAATGTCAAGACGAGTCCTTAGCCGCATCCGTCGCTATCTGTCACCGGCTTTAGCTTCGACCTCAAGGTTAAACAAGGTGGAGACTGAAGATATCCTTAGCAAGTCGTCGGCGCCGTGTGTCAACCTTTTGAATTGCCACGGCGCTCTGGACTCTCTAATCAGCTCCATATTAGCTTGAACTTGAGCTGGTGCACTAAAAATAAAATATTTTTATTACCACTGTTGCAACCGCGGGTTGTATTACTTTTCAATACAAATTTTAACGTGACACTGTCCCCCTGGCATGATCACCAACACGATATGTTATAGCGATTAATCGACACAAACGGTTATTTTTTAAAATATGAAAGATAGACGCCATGTTGAGTTATATGATCGCTCTTTCGATAAAAAATCAACATGCCGGCTATATCTAATAAATCTAAAAAAACAAGTAATGTCGATATATCGCTTATATCATATCGTGTTATGGTGGTCATGCCAGGGGGGCTGGGGCGGTAATATTATTCTTGCATATCTCTGGCAAGTGGCGGATCCGATTCTCATCAAGAGAGTTTATATTGCCATGTGTCAGTATTTCTTGACCTATTTTCGTGGGGAGGTGTCTGTAAAACCGTATCAATCAAACTTGAAAGAGCTTAGAGGGCGATCATTCGCACCTCTGAGCTCTTTAAATATTGTCAGATCTTTGGCCAGCTATTTATCTTGCAATCGATCTTAAAACAACACTATCTTACCGTGTTCGACCCCAAAGTAGCACAAAATCTTAGGAACCACCTATTCGCTAACTCATTGTCAGTTTAGACTCGGTTCTCACATCGCTTCTTCTGTTATTTGGGCTCTTTCCTGTTCCTTTAGTGGCAACAAAGCATCTACACCCTACCTCATTCGTAATCACTAGACATCGGATTATATATATGCACTAACAAAATGACATCATATGCATGCAAATATGCACTAAAAAAGGCCGAAATATGCTCTCAAAACGATTGATATGCCTAAAATATGCACAATACTCGTACAAAATCAAAAAACCTTCATCATTTTTATATTTTAATTAAAGAGCAAATCAAAGCATTGTTATGCTTATAAATACGAAAGTTTGTGAGTATGGATGGATATTTGTCACACTTTCACGCAAAAACTACTTAATGGATTTTAATTAAACTTGGCATACAGATATACCATGACCTGGATTAACAGATAGGATACTTTTTATCCGGGTAAGGTCAACGCAGACGAAGTCGCGGGCTAAAAGCTGTCCCACTTCCTACTAATATTATAAATGCGAAAATAAGAAAGTTGCGCAGAAAATCCTTTATGAATAAACTATAGACCACGCGAACGAAGTCGCGGGTGTAACGAAAAGGTGAAATAAAACTTTAAGGGGTTATTCTACGGCTAAATTACATCAACTTTTTCTATGGGACCAACATAGAATTCGCAAAAAAAAAAAAAAACACTTTCCCATACTAAAACGCGACCAGCTGGCATCAGTTTGTATGGAAACGTCAATTTTTTTTTTGAGATTTCGATAATGGTCCCATAGAAAAAGTTGATGTAATTTAGCCGTAGAATAACCCCTTAAAGTTTTATTTCACCTTTTCGTTACACACTGTATATATTCTTACCCGTCTTCTCCGCAGCTTTGGGGCATCCTTCGGCCGCTTCTTCGGCCACGGTACACCCATATGCACGTGCCGAATGTGCATTTGTTTTTCGGACTGCGTAGAGAACCGCTTGTTGCATGTCTCGCACGAATATGGTTTGTGTGTGTGTAACTGCCAATCAATTTATTTTTGCATTCATTTCAGCCATAGGACGTCCATTGTTGAACATATGCCCCCCCCCAATGTCTTCTTACTTACATCGAGAGGGGGGATTGCTAATACTCGCCACGCTTCACGCTGTGTGGAGACGGCCGTAAAAAGTACACTTCCCCGGCGCCAACAAGAGGCGTGTCATAACAGGCGACTAATTTCTGTAGCACAAGACCGGCAGCAGCGTTTGCTTGCGAAATGTTATAAAAAAAACTGCGCTCGCCAACCCGCCTGCCAAGGGTGGTGAGTATTGGCAAGGCAATCCCCCCCGATGATAGGTCATTGGGGGAGGCCTTTGTTCAGCAGTGGACTTCATATGGCTGAAATGCTGATGACGATGATGATGCATATTCCCCATTATACATGATGTTTTAGCAACTTTTAAACCCCCACAGGTGAGGTTTTAGACTAAAGGTATTAATTAATTAGGGTTCCGTACCTCGAAATGAAATTAAAAAAACCGGCCAAGTGCGAGTCGGACTCGCGCACCGAGGGTTCCGTACAAACCTGTAGGTACCTATATAAGTTAAAGTTCACCCATCACGGCAATCGAGTATAGTTCTTATAGTTTCGGAAAAAAGGGACTGTGACATACCGCGTTCCGTCTTTTTGCCATTTGGCTACGGAACCCTAAAAACGAACCCCTAAAGGATCATTTTGTTGTCCGTCTGTCTGTCAAGAACCTTTATCTCGGGAACGCGTGGAGGTATCGAGTTGAAATTATAACCATTTATAATGTCTAAATTTGTAGATATTCCTCTCTGATAACGAGGATATAGAACGGGAGCGACGGGCGTTGGCAGTCAGATGCAATATGCTGGCTCGCTGGTTTGCACGCTGTACTGAACCCGTCAAGGTGATACTTTTCAAAGCTTTTTGCCAGTCTTTCTACACGTGTAGCCTGTGGATTAGCTGTACGCTGAAGACAATCGACGCCCTGCGAGTGCAGTATAACAACGCGTTCAGGGTATTGTTGGGGCTGCCGCGGTACTGCAGCGCGGCAGGCATGTTCGCGGACGCTCATACCGATGGCTTTCATGCCATTCTACGCAAAAGAGCCGTCTCGATGCTAAGCCGTGTCCGCGGGGCTCCAGCAGTATCCTGCGCGTTGTAGCAGGGCGAGTGGACTGCCCGTTTATGCAGCATTGGGTTCGACTGCACATAAGAAACCCTTAAATGCCTCAAATGTTACCTATTCATTTTTATCTTTTTGTAATTTTTATATTTGTGTAGTGTTATGGTGTTACTGACTCGACTGCATTGTTTGTGGTATGGACTTTGTCTGAAATAAATCTTTTGAATTTGAATGAAATAAAATTGACAAACTTGGAAAATCGGTTGATTTGAGATTTAACTTCCGTTAATGACGCATTATTTACATAGCATAGGTTGGTACGGAACCCTCGGTGCGCGAGTTCGACTCTCACGTGGCCGGTTAATTTTCTAAAATGTAAGTAAAAGTAGGTAAATGGAGTTTTTATTGGGTTTTTTAACATTTTAGCATAATAATTATTTATTAATCCGTTACTAAGGTTGCACGAAGATGCTGGATGCAGGCCGCTTCCAAAAGTCAATGGGGGAGGCCTATGTTCAGCAGTGGACGTCCTATGGCTGAAATGATGATGGTGATGATGAACTCTACTCACCCTCATATGTCTGTTCAGGTTAGTCACACAACCAAACTTCTTCCCACACACATCGCACTTCTGGGAATGGGCATGGTTCAATTTGTGCACACTCAGTTTAACTTTTGTCGAAAACTTTTTATCGCACTTATCACAGGGATGCATTGCCCCATCGTGGGACTCACGGTGGTCTCTCAGAGAATACACACTCTGAAAAACAAATACAAAACAATATAAAAGCCAGCCGATGAGAGTTTGAATGTGTAGCGACATCTATCTCGCCACATACAAACTAAACTGACGTATCCTACATCGCGATATCGCGATATTAAAGTTATCGAAGCGATTGAAGCATATATACAAGAACCCGACAAACAACGGTCGCGCAGTAGCCCACCAGACACAACACCCGTCTGGTCGGAGGATCCTCCCTTTTCAATGGGGGATGAGGAACTCAACACCCTGTTCCTTCCACCCCTAAACTGCTGACCCCGACGTGATCGTCAGCGCAGCCTTCGCAAAACAAAAAAGTAACTGATCAGGTACCATACGTGTTAAGATTATTTTTAGTTTTTTGAAGTCGGTTTGCTTAAAAATAATATTATGTTATATCGGATTGTTTTTTGCAAACGAAAACATTGAATCTCTCATCGGCTGGCTGGTTGACTTTTTAGCTTTTTAGTTTTCTGAAGTCGGTTTTATTTTTTTAAATAAAATTTACTTATTTCATCTATTTTTAGTGATAGATCCTAATCAAAACAGATTTACGAGTGTTATTTTATTATAGTATCTTTAAAGTATAAGCTATTCAATAAAAAAATAATCATCAAAATCGGTTCTCGTTTGTCGAAGATATTGGGTAACATATACAAAAGTCAGTTGGCGTGGTACGGAGTTCATGCAATGTTAAATGATTTTCTTGTAGATCCCATCATCAGAATTTGACCAAATTTATATAGGACCATTCTGAAAGTATTATCTTTCGAATAAAAAAAGAATTATCAAAATCGGTCAAAGTAGTAATGAATGATCGCTGAACATACATAAAAAAAAAGAATCCGACGAATTGAGAACCTCCTTTTTTGAAGTTGGTTAAAAATAACCTTTTATAGACATCCATACAGGGTTACATTAACAAACAAGCATCAGTTAACGTAAGTAACATTACTTACTTGATAGATCCTTCCGCAAACATCACACATGTGCTTCCTGTGTTCCCTGCGGCGACTGTCGGGATACTGCGTGCGGGACTCGTACGGGTGTTGAAGCGCAAAGTGACACCCATATGAGTGAAAGTTGATAAAATCTTCACCGCACTGAGAATAGTAGACAAGATAAGATAAGATAAGATAATTTTTATTTACGTAAACATGTGTAAGATATACAAAGCATTGGCCGACATATATAATTGGTGTTAGTGTCATTAGTATCAATATTATGTCTTATCGATATACGGTGTGTAAAATTTATAGTGTTAGTTCGTTAGTTCTCAGTTAACATTAGCAATGTCCATCAATATGCAAAGTCTATAAAATTATTACTCAAACAATCAACAATTGAAATATATTATATAAGGAAATTATTATTAATTATTACATTATTTTCATGTCAAAATTTGTCATTCAGAAAGTCAGTTACAGTGTAGTAGCATTTTTCAATTAAAAGGATTTTTAAATTATTTTTAAAAAGATAGATTATTAAATACTCTTTATTATACACCACACAAAATAAACAAATCACAGGAAAGTAAATACTTAGTGAATAGCACAATTTAGGTGGTCTTGGAAGCGATCTCTTCCAGACAACCTTCAGGTAGAGGAAAGTTGAATTAATATTGAGAGAAGGGAGAAAATATTGTTGTTTAAAGATTTATATACCTAAGGAATTTTATTATAAATTTTAGAAAGAAAGAAAGAAACGTTTATTCGACACATAAGAGAAAAAAATAAATACACAGCATCTGTCGTGTCAGCCACAGACTTATCACGACGCTGATTTTCGGCGGGAACCTCCGACGCTGGAACGTGCAGCGAGTGACGCAGCGGCACATCGGACCACCAGAGAATCCCAAATCCCGCCAACGGCCTCCGGGCCCATGGGGAGCACAAGATCGGTCGGAGAAAACCCGGGACCCGATAGGACAAGCACGGCGCCCGACGGGACAACATATTAACACGAAATTATAGGTACACGCCACACGGTGTCACTCGGACAGCGCGGAGTATCAATCCGGACGAGTAAGGTGCGCCAAAAATTTATTTATTTTATTTTCTTTATTAAGGAAACAAACAGCTATCAATATTACATTTGGCTTGCCAAGAGACAAAAAAAAAAGGGATACAAGAATATTAGTTAGATAGAAATAGAAATAGATGCAGACCTGGTCTTTGACCGAGAGTCAAAAGTCCAAACTCAAAGTTTGCCAAAGGGCTATGGAGCGGAGCATACTAGGTGTAAAAAGGATTGATAGAATCCGCAACACCGCCATCCGCTCCAAAACCGGTGTCGCAGATGTAGGCGAGAAAACTGCAAAGCTAAAGTGGGAGTGGGCAGGACACGTGTGCAGAATGCATCCGGACAGGTGGGCCCAAATCGTCACCCGATGGGTACCTATAGACGGCGGTCGCCGAAGAGGTAGACCCAAAAAAAGATGGTGTGGACGACTTGGTTAACTTAACGAGGGATTGGGAGTCATTGGCGATAGATAGAGATCGATGGAAGAGTCTGGGGGAGACCTTTGCCCAGCAGTGGGATTGAAAAGGTTGATATAAAAAAATAAAAAAAAAGAAATAGATGTATTATTCACTAGCTAAGCTAAGCCAAGGCGGCCTTCTTTAACAAGCATCGAAAGTGTGCCATTCTTTCATGGAATATGTCGATGTGATTATACGTGCTGTTATACTTTTTGCAAGTTCTAATAATAAAACCATGGGAGCCATGCATACTACATTCTGTCTTTCTTAGCAGAGCCGTTTTTGATGGTTGCAAGCACAGTTTGCTTCTATCTCTACGGTTGCGACAGTCGACAAGTCAAAATAGAAAAGAAAAAAAAAACTATAAAACCACTCATCATCATCATCATAATCATTTCAACCATAGGACGTCCACTGCTGAACATAGGCCTTAGGATCTATCATCGGGGGGCATTGCCAATACTCGCCACGCTTGGCAGGCGGGTTGGCGAGCGCAGTTTTTATAAGATTTCGCACGAAGACGCTGCTGCCCGTCTCGTGCCACAGGAATTAGTCGCTTCTTAAGACCCGTCTTCTCCTGACGGTAGGGAAGTGTATTCTTTACGGCCGACCCAACACGGCACAGTAATAGTTATTCTGGTATAACTTTGAGTTTGGTCGAATCGGCTTTTATTGCAATCAAGTTTTATTCTTTATATTCTAAGACATCTTATTCTATTCTATTATATTCTAAGACAACTTATTCTATTCTAAGACATCTTATTCTATTCTATTATATTATATTCTAAGACATCTTATTCTATTCTTTTATATTCTAAGACATCTTATTCTATTCTATTATATTCTAAGACAACTTATTCTATTCTATTGTATTCTAAGACATCTTACTGACCTGTTCACAAATCACAGGTTCCTGTGCTTCTTTCTTGACTCTAGTTTGCCTCGCTTTACGTTTGGATCGACATCGATTTTGTTTTTTGTCTTGGCCCACAGAGTTGTTCCCATGACTTAGGGAGTGGGACAAGTGGGCGCGTAGGGCTTCATCGTCCAAGAAGCGGATGTCGCATGTGGGACAGTGGGGGGCATCTTCGGGTAGCTAGAATATAAATAATGAATGTCTATACGTGTTCCTTTTGAATTCCCATAAATTGAGGATATAAGTAGAAAAATAAATAATAAATAAATAAATATTGGACAACACATACATTAAATTAAATTAAAAAAATTAAAAATTGTTTATTTCGTTAACACACAAAAACGTAAACAATATTGAGGCTGGGGGGAGACCCCGCTCTTCTTTTACAATATAGAGGTACATAGTTTGAGCAGACTTATATATCATAACGTACAAAAATGGTGTGTTTGTGTGTGTGTGTGTGTGTGTGTGTGTGTGTGTGTGTGTGTGTGGGTGTGTGTGTGTGTGTGTGTGTGGGTGTGGGTGTGTGGGTATGTGTGTGAGTGTGGTGTGTGTGTTTGTATGTGAGTGTGTTATGTCTAAATTACAGTTATAGATAACAGTAAAACAGTGTAACAGTGTGGCCCTACGATTTGAATTGCTCCGATCGATAAGTAGCTTAAGCACTTGTGTTACAGAAATCAGAAACAACGACGGTACCACAACACCCAGACCCGAGACAATATAGAAAAGTTACTTTTTTACATTGAGCGACCGGGAATCGAACCCGGGACCTGAGATAGAACACCAAGTAAGATCGCAATTCGCAAAAAGACACAACATGTCAAAAGATTTTTCAAAATTATCACTTTTTTATTTATTATTATTTTATAAAACTATTTCTATGCACGTGATAAGTTATGACATGTGACCACGTCTAAGGTTTTTACCACTTATATTGACCGAGGCGACTATGTGCGTAACATTTAAGGCGCTATCTGTCATGCTTAGAGTTGTAAATCGACGGTCATATGCTATAAGCGTCCGTCATTTATGATAAATGCTCGGTCACATTGCACATTTATTGTCACGATGGTCACATATATTTTTTTAGTATGAATAAAAAAAAAATTTTAAAAAAAAGGAAGTCAAATATTAAGTATTTGACAATAAAAACATACAATAAAACATGTAATTGGATCTGGATTGAACTAAAAAAAAAAAAACTCGCGCGTAACGATACGACGCTTTTTAGCTTGTTCGTTCGTTGTTCGTTCGTTGCAGAAAGATAAATTAATTTTAGAAATTTCATTTCGTTATAGATCATCACTACTAAAGCCTGTCTTTCTTATAATAATGCACTTATTTGTAACCAATTTTTTTGTTCATAAATTGTCAATAGAATTGATTGTGACGTTAGTGACAATAAATGTCCAAAATGTCCGGTCACATTGAGAAAATGTCCAATTTGCTCGGTCATATTGGTCAGACATTTATAACGTGACGGACACTTTACAACTCTAGTCATGCTAGCAAAAACTTCACAATAAAAAAACTCTTTTAAAAAACTCTTTTTTTTTTTTGTTATAGCATTGTTAGTAAAGTTATGGGAAATCAAGAAAAACACGGTGTATATAAAAATGAATTAACGTTTGTCAGTCTCACAAAAACTCAAGAACGGCTGGACCGATATGGCTAATCATGGTTTTGAAATATTTTTAGAAGTCCAGGAAAGGTTTAAGAGGTTTAAGGGTGGATCGTAACCATCGAGTAATGGAACGCAAATATTTCGGCACCTTAATTTCTTTGTTAATTGCATAAAACTTATTTTCGTATGGTATGCACCTTCGGCTGAGATTGATTACCAATAGCAGAGCATTATGTCTATGCTTACACGAACGGACCAATCACAAGCCGTAAAAGGCATCCCTCCTTGGTTAGCTGTCAAAAGGTTGTCAGTGATACTTGTTACAACTGAACCGCCAAAACCGTTGGTGTTGTTATTCGTTTTCCTCTCGCGAGTGAATCTCGGAATCGTGTCAAAACCTACTCAACTAAAACATTTAACTCCAAAAAACTGAACTTTATTGTGTATCAGCAAGAGACAGAGAGAGTGCGTGCGGGGTGGCCACCCAAATACTGCAGAACGGACGTCGGGGTTGAAAGGTTCCAACCGTGAGTAAGCTATTTGGTATAGATCCAGGTCGTGGTGCATTATCGTTTGCAGCCTAATTAAACGTTTTCTTTTACGAGGTTGCTCCCTTAAAAAGTGTGCTGAATATTTTATTAAAAACTGCAGAAAGGGGCCAGATAATTGGTGTGATTGCGAAAACAATATATTTATTACTAGCTGTCCCGGCGAATTTCGTACCACCCTATACATTTTTTTTGCGGTATTTTTTCTGTTTTAATAGTTATTCTGCTATTTGGGGCAGAGACATATGCATTAAACCAAAGATCATAAAAATCGGTCCACCCGTTCTTGACTTATAAATGGTGTAACTAACCCGACTTTGTTTTATACAAGGTGTAACGAAAAGGTGAAATAAAACTTTAAGGGGTTATTCTACGGCTAAATTACATCAACTTTTTCTATGGGACCAACATCGAAATCGCAAAAAAAAATCACTTTCCCATACTAAAACGCGACCAGCTGGCATCAGTTTGTATGGAAACGTCAATTTTTTTTGAGATTTCGATGTTAGTCCCCTAGAAAAAGTTGATGTAATTTAGCCGTAGAATAACCCCTTAAAGTTTTATTTCACCTTTTCGTTACACTCTGTATACAGAGTGGCCAGAAAAGTGACAACCAAAAATTTTTTTTGGTGCCTCGTGTTGAGAGGTATCTGAATCACCCCTATTATGTTCTACGATTTTTCGTAGTTTTCGAGTCACGTTTTTTTTAAAATAGCCTATGACGCCTATGAAGTACTACTTTTTTATTATTATTATGAAAGCTTAGAGTAGCGAATTCTCTGAAGCTACTTAGAAACTAAGAAATTATCATTTTAGATTTTTAATTTTAAGTTGAAAAAAATGATCTCACAACATAAATTCTCAACTTTAGGTCAATTTTGTATCAACTTCAATTAAAGTTATGAGGCTGTTTATTTTATGAATAAATGCACAGTTCATAAAGATTTAGCTGCAAGAAAAAGAAATTGAAGAAACCTTCAATTTTTTTTGAAATTTTTCTAAACTAATCCGTTTGCAAAAATTCGTAAAAAATATCGTAACTCGAAAAATCGTAGAACATACATAGGGGTGATTCAGATATCTCTCAACACTAGGAATCTAAAAAATAATTTTTGGGCGTCACTGTTCTGGCCACCCTGTATATAGATTTTAGTTACCGTTGTAACGTATCTAACTGCAACGTAGTTGGTCGTCTCCGTCCTCCGCACTTGTCCATACGGCGACGACTCGGTCGCAGGTAGAAGCTGCATTGAAAATTAATAATGCCATAAAACATAACTTGTAGAAAACCAAGTCTCGCAACTCAGTAAAAAGTTGTGACATCCATGTAATACCAAGTCGGTTAATTTATTCAGTCCCTACTTAAGGGGCCTTCTGTCTTATGTTATTACGTGATTAGCTAACCGAACAACATTTTATAGCGACCATATTAATATTAAAAATATTTTATGTTTTAAATAAATAGATTGACTTGGTCATCGCATGAAAACACAATGTATCTCACTAGTAATACATATTCTATTAAATTAGATTGTAATATTGATAAATATCGGGCAACATCACATACATCGCTCAGCCCCCCTAGTGTGAACACGATATGATATGATATAGCGATATATCGACAACAACTGACGTTTTTTTTTAAATATGATAGAAAAAGCCGCCATTTTTTAATTTTTTCGAAAGAGTATCATAAAAATTCAACATCCAATTCAATTTATCTTTCATATTTAAATAAAATTGATCGTTTGTGTCGATAAACCGCTATATTATATCATATCATATCGTGTTTCGGTGGTCATGGGGCTGATCATGGTAAGTAGCCTTTGGCGATCAGAGATCAGAATCAACAACGGTATCACAATATCCGGGTCAGACAATTTAGTAAAGTTATTTTCTACTTGGTGTCGCTATCTCTGAGGTTCCGGGTTCGATTCCCGTCGGTCAATGTAGCAAAATAAATTTCTATATTGTCTCGGGTCTGGGTGTAGTGGTACCGTCGTTATTTCTGATTTCTGTAACACAAGTGCTTAAGCTACCATAGGATCAGAGCAATGTATGTGATGTCCAATATTTATAATGTTTATAATTAATTTGTATACATTAACAGACTGACAGACCGGGAATCTTAACTTAGAAGTTTGATTTTTCACAACTTTAAGGGACTTTTGACCTGATTATATCGTTTTAATTTCAACTATAGTCTTTTCAAGATATGAAGAAACTTGTGACACATCACGTGACTTCAATGTGGACACAAATAGTGATGTGCCCTAATGAAATCCAACCCATTCTTTTTGAAAATCGAGAAAGTTTATAAAAGAAAGTTTGATCGATTTTTATTTAAAATAAGAGGTATACTGCAATGTTCTGCCACCAGAGTGCCGTATACAGCTTTTTGACAAGTAATTTTTCCTTTTTTTGGCATTTTGCCAAATAAAAGCGAAACAATAACGAAAACTTATATAAAAACAGTAACAAAAGTCAAAATAGGAACTATAAAACTAAAAATATTTTATTTTATTTTAATGGAAAACAAACAGCTTGTAGAATTAATAATAAAAAATTACGACTACAGATATTCAATAAGTCTATAGTTTTCACTTCTAAGTAGGCAAATATTATTACTAAATTACATACCATGATATAAGAAACAATAAAACATAAACACAGAAAAAAAAGTTAGTTAGGGTCAACGAGTTGGACGCATGAAACTATTTGCAAGCAATGTTCTCACCTCGGCAGGGCGGGTACAAAATAGGTCTAAATGCGGGTAGGCACTGACAGTCTCGTTAAACTTTTTAGTAACTCTACTAAAGAATGAGTTCTGACGGTAGTTTGTGCGAGACGGTGACGCGTACAAGCACGGGAGCTGTCTATTTGGTTTAATGGGTACGCGTAATTGTATGTTATTTAGAAACTATGCAAAAAATGACGATAACACAAATCGCATACAAGGCAGACGCTCTCGTACTACTGACGTCAACGCCCTATGCGTTTTCACAAGACGACCGAACCGATTCATCGGTTTAGTTCCGATTATGTATTGTCAATCCCTATAGGAAAACGTTCCGTTTTACGCATCAAGTATTTAAAGGAAATCCTATTAATTTATTTGTTAAATCATTAAGATATATTATTGGTTTCCAATTTTCGCTTGGATTTTTAGAGGCAAAGATTATTGTGTTTTTGCAATTATATAAATTAAAGATTTACAGTATATTTCATGAAATATTTTCGTAAATAGTATGGGTGAAACGGAAAATGCCAAGTGTCATAAGTATCTTCTTATCTTGAAAAGACTATAGATACCTACATGCGTTCCATAGATAAAAGGTCTTGACAGACGGACGGACAACACAGTGATCCTCTAAGGGTTCTGTTTTTTCTTTTCGAGATACGAAACCCTAAAAGCATTAGAAGGTTAATAAATCCTTTCTATGCAACAAAATTAAATCATCATTTCAGCCATAGGACGTCCACTGCTGAATACAGGCCTCCCTCAATGACTTATCATCGGGGGGATTGCCAATACTCGCCACGTTTGGCAGGCGGGTTGGCGGGCGCAGTTTTTTATAAAATTCGCACGCAGACGCTGCTGCCTGTCTCGTGCTACAGGTATTAGTCGCCTCTTACGACACGCCTACTGTTGGCGGTGGGGAAGTGTATTCTTTAAGGCCACACGGCATACATATTTCTACACAGCACGACATCAACATTTTTATCTATCTATCTATGCAAAAGAATACTGTTAACGGGGAACCGATTGCAGGGAACATCCCTATGAGCGGTTCTCGGCACTAGCTGTCAGCTGTCATTGGAGCGGACTTCATCCATGCGTATTAATATGTTTTAATAAGTTAATACACCGTTTTATTTAGGGGATCCTCTCTAATAATCAGTGATCGGAGTAGGTAGATTGATTTGATGTACTTTGGTAGTGCTAGCATAATATGGATATGCCTTTTTTTCAAAAACTGATACCAAGAAATTCCAGAATCCCGGAGGCATGTCCATATTAACATCAATGTTTGAGATCATTGACCCCAAATTAATCTACTAACTCCAATCACTGCTAATAATACATACATGCAGATTCTCTTTCTTATGTGTGAGACATAAATGTCTGTCAAGGTCACGGACTAGTGCGAAGGACAAGCCGCAGAGGTGGCAGACGACATCTTCGGGGTGAAAGCGGCGAGTGTGCTCCAAATATGAGGCGAGTTTCCTGTAAATAACATTATTTTTATATAACTAAATATAACTAACTCTTTGTATTGAACCATATTCTGGCGAATAAATGATTTATTTATTTATTTAACTAAATTAGTAATGGCTTGAATATAGTCATATGCAGTATATATAAGGTGCTTCATAAATATCTGCAACGGCTGGAATGGGTAGAAGTATTGCTTAAATAGATTACGATAGTGAAGGAATTACGTGCCCCGGATCGGTAATTAATTATTTGCGAAAAGACATTAAATAAATGGTTACTTGCTTCAATTTGCATAACACACTTCGTCATCCGCCCTTGATACTGCGCGGGAGCGGTATAATGTAAAACGTTAGCATTTTTGGACAGATGTCGACGGTTTGAGACAGAATAAAGCCTAATCTTTATTTAATATAATTTTTTTAATGAAAAAATTAATGATGTTCTGGACATAAAATTTCTTTACTATCGTAATCTATATAAGCAATACTTTTACCCATTTTAGCCGTTGCAGATATTTATGAAGCACCTTATATAACTGACTCTTTGTATTGAAACATATTCTGGCAAATAAATGATTTATTTATTTATTTAACTTAATTAGTAATGGCTTCAAGATAGTCATATGCAGTATATATATATATACATATTTACTAGCAGTGCCGGCGAACTTCATACCGCCATAAAAAAAATTTGATTTTTTTAGTTATTCTGCTATTCGGGGCGAAGACAAATTTAACAAAACAAAAATCATAAGTCATCTGTCCAGCCGTTCTCGACTTATAAATGGTGTAACTAACCCGACTTTGTTTTATATATTACCTACTTTTAATATATTATACTAGCTGTCCCGACGAACTTCGTACCGTCATACATTTTTTTTTTTGTAAATTTTTTCGTTTTTTTTAGTTATTCTGCTATCTCCGCTCCGGAGACCAATAATAATTCAACAAATTAAAGATCATAAAAATCGGTCCAGCCGTTCTTGACTTATAAATGGTGTAACTAACCCGACTTTCTTTTATATATA
The DNA here is from genome assembly GCA_963576865.1 of Anania hortulata. NCBI lineage: Eukaryota > Metazoa > Arthropoda > Insecta > Lepidoptera > Crambidae > Anania > Anania hortulata. The sequence continues at coordinate 1,527,967 of OY756417.1, read as the reverse complement.
AGGTGCTTGCTACGGTATCATCATTTCAGCCATAGAAAGTCCACAGCTGAACACAGGCCTCCCCCAATGACCCAATATCGGGGGGGATTGCCAATACTCGCCACGCTTGGCAGGCGGGTTGGCGAGCTCAGTTTTTACAAGATTTCGCACGCAGACGCTGCTGCCCGTCTCGTGCTACAGGAATTAGTCGCCTCTTACGACACGCCTCCTGTTAGCGGTGGGGAAGTGTATTCTTTACGGCCGTCCCCACACGGCACACGGAGAGATAGCGTAGTACTTTTTTTTTGCAAAATAATGTTTCAAACTGACCATATTTTTGTAAACCATTACTCAATTAAAATTAATTAATTTTACTAAATTAACAATGTTTATTACGTTGGTTTGTGGTTGCGATTAATAGAACCGTTATTAAAGATTACGTCATAAAAAAAACTTCTGCAAAATTGAGTAATTTGTGATCACAGTACTTAAAATTGCGAACAGGAATGACGATTTTTAAATTTTTTGAAAAAGAAAAAAAATTGCAAACAGAATTTTATTGTTATGTATTTATTTTATTTTATTTTTATTTATTTATTACTGTATGTATACGTCTATGCCATAAATTTATGCGATCCTATTTGTATCAGGTAAGAATTTTAAGAACTCTGCAACACCTTCCCCGTTCTTTAATGGTTGTCCTCTACCTAAAGGTTGTCTGGAAGAGATGGCTATTAGTGATAAGACCGCCTAAATTGTACATCTTTCTGTAAAAATCATGTGTATTTTACTTGTATGGTGTGCAATAAAGAGTATCTATCTATCTATCTTATTTTTTCCAGAACTGGTATAACTTGGCCTCTCGCCGGGTACCAGGTTATCGTTGAGTTTTGGGACACCCTATATATACTTACGCATAATTTTTGGGGCACATCTTGCAATGGAATCGGAAACCCTCGTGGATATTCTTGTGCGTGACAGCTGCGCTGACAAAAGTGGTGACGAATGAACACCTCCGGCAAGAATAGGACACCCAGTGGCTGTTCCTGTAGACACCACAGGGTAAGATAGAAAAAAAAAGCGGCCAAGTGCGAGTCGGACTCGCCCATGGAGGGTTCCGTAGCAGCAAGTAACATAATATAAAAGTTCTTGTAGTTCGTTGTAACTTTGATCGATGTTTAAATAGTGTAAATTGCGGTTTACGATTTATGTCGTATTAAAAAAAAACGACACTAGATCTCGTACGTACATCATATATATTTTTTTGTTTTATCATTCTCTTATTTTACAAGTTACAGATACTAACGGTCTCTTAGCAAAACCTCGGACCGACAGACAGACAGACAGACGGACATGACGAAACTATAAGGGTTCCTTGTCAGGAGTCGAACTCGCGCACCGAGGGTTCCGTACCAACTTATAGCTGAAACTATTTTCTGAAGACCTCCGTAGCCGAGAAGCGAGCATACCGGACTTGGTGTCGCTATCTCTGAGGCCCCGGGTTCGATTCAAGGTCGGTCAATGTAGGAAATAACTTATCTATATTGTCTCGGGTCTGGGTGTTGTGGTACCGTCGTTGTTTCTGATTTCTGTAACACAAGTGCTTTGGCTACTTACCATAGGATCAGTGCAATGTATGTGATGTAGAGACAATTATATTGCAGTTTTAATCTTGTATTGTGGGGGGAGTGGGGCAACTTCAAGGTCAAACAAAGTGAACATGTCGGCGGCACTGTGAAGCAATTTACCTGATATGGTTAACCAAAATCCCACGCGTCCGGAAATGAACTTGACAGATGTCACAGACAAACTCGCCGGATGCCTGTTGAATAAAACATGAATATATGTCTCGGCGTTCTGAAAAATTCCGGATGCTTGTAGTCCGAGCCTTATTTATCTTTCTGATACATTTGGATGTTGACAGCGATTATAGAAACCACTGTCCTGAAATAAATATGGACTGGCTGTCTGACAGCTAATTGGGCACACAAGCCCATTTGAAGCACCACAAGAGTACCAGAAATCAGAAATATTTATTGTGGATTATTGGTAATTGCAGGTATAAATTGGTAATAGTATCACTATGTTTCGCCTGTTAGATATATATATTACTTAATAACTATAAAAAAAGAAAATTGACAGTCTAACATGCTTGACTAAAAAACCCGATACGAATTTTGACGTATACTGCATATGACTCATCCTCTCTGCCCACAATACCTATCTTATTGTTGTGCCCTACAGTGTCTATAATGATCTGTTTTATGTACCTATTTATAACACCTGTGCAACATTATAGAATGCAATAAATATATTGAATTGAATTGAATTGACTGCCTACATTGCGGCTTTTATTAATTTAGTTTTCTGTTCTCCCGCATCTTCTTATACATTGGTATACGCTCCAAACGCGCCAAATCAAATAGGCATGAACTTACTTTGACAGCAGCCAGTCTATATTTATTTAGGTCAGTATTTCAATCAAACACAGTGTGTGGCCTAGAACCGGGGACAATATTGAAAACAGACTCTAACACTGGTGACAAACTGCGACGGACGCGGCTGCGGACTCATCTTGACATTGTGAGGTCAAGCGCTGCCATTGGTCTATTCTCAGACAACTTCCGCCAGCCCAAGGATCGACCAATGGCAGCGTTTGACCTTACAATGGCAAGACGAGTCCGGAGCCGCGTCTGTCGCCATCTATCACCGGCTTAAGTCACTAGTAATTGAATAATTATGGTCCCAACTTATTAAAATTAAAACTTTACATTTAGATTTTTTCTAACAAACTTAATCGTAAATTCAATGTAATGCAATCAATGCAATAGTTCCGCTCAACTCGATCGATAGAGTTCATTCTGCATCGCACTTAAACAGACCTACTCGGAACGTCTCTTTGACACGACATTGACAACGTTAGCGATAGTATCGTTTCGCAATAATACACTGATTATGATTCGTAACTTTAAATTCTTATTGTGTGTAATGCATGGGTTTTGGTTAACAAATTTTTTTTAGAAAAAATACTAATATTCTAGAGAGTCTCGGTTTTCATACGCAAGGCTGCTGGCAGTGGATGGAAAAGAAAAGCCCAGGACCGGGCTCAGTGGCTGCATTGGGAGAGGCCTATGCCCAGCGTGACGTGGGCCGATTATGATGACAAATTATTACTAAAAATATATTAGATAAGGTGTTATTTTTAAGTAATAGTCTAGTTTCCTGGGTCAAAAAAAGATTATTCTATTTAGTCCGTCAGCTATATTATCAAAAAATATTTAACCCATATTTTGTCTTTTGTCAATCACACAAGAAATAACGAAGATAAAGCCCATCAAAGTGAGCACGTGACGTCACGCCTTGCTAAAAAGTGTTGCAAGGCGTGACGTTACGCGAAACTTTAACGGGCTATATCTTCATTATTTTTTGTTTGATTGAAAAAAGAAAAAATACGTGTCCAATAATTCTGTTAATCCTACTGACGGACTAATTAGATTTTTTTTTAGGAAACTGGCCTATTGTGTCTTGTAAAAGTGATCGAACCTTACTAACATACCCAAAGTTGCAAGTACCTAAAATTACGTTATTTTGGTGTACACCTATGAAACATAAGCCAATCGACAGAGAAAATTATTGCAAACAACAAATACTCTTTAATGGAAAAAGTGCTACGAAAATTGGTTCCAACATATGCAAAAGTGCATCAATCATTATGGCGAATATTTGGAAAGCAAATAAACTATATTAAGAAGGGTATGTTTGTTTCACTTTGTTTAAATATTTTTGTTTAATAATTTTTAATCCAAGGTTTTTTTTCGTGTTATTTTTAATTAAAAGTGTGACCAAACAGTTGTTCATTCCTGTTGACCTTGCTCGACCTTGTCATATATATACGGTAAATGGAGATAAATAAATATTTAAATGCCTAAAAATACTATTTATTTGATTATGTTATTCAATAAATTGTTCAATAATTATCATATGATTTCTTAATTATTTTAATTCTTTACAACTTCTTAAAATAAACAAATTGATCTAATTATGCAAGGCGTCATCCTCTCTGCCCACAATACCTATCTTATTGTTGTGCCCTACAGGGTCTATAATGATCAATTTATGTATCTAATTATAACACCTGTGTAACATTATAGAAGGCAATAAATATATTAAATTGAAAAAAAATATATCTTGTTTTAGGCTCTGCCTATTAATCAAACACAACCGTCGACACCAGAGATAAAAATTAGAACCATAGACAATTTAAAAACTTTTAACTGTATTTTGTCTATGTATTTATTTGTGGAGGCAGCTTACGTGTGGATACAACAAGATGCGATGCCAACTCTGTGTCTTTTGTGTCACTGAGTGTAACGCCATTTCCTGTTTAATCGCACGACTGTGTTTAACAGGGTACTTTGGTAAATGTTTTTGAACCCTATCCACTTTAAAATAAGGTTGATTTTATTGATTATTTGATTAAAAGGACTGAGGCAACGTACATTAAATTAATTTAAGAGAAACAACCTTATGACAAGGTCATACGAATTACGAGTCAAGGTCAAACAAAGGTAACTGGAATGGTCAGCCGTCTGTTAACTTAATTACTTACATTATTATGTTTCTTCATATGATCAATAAACGACTTCTCTGTTTGAAAGCCTCGATAGCACTTGTCACACTTAAACTTCGCTTTTATATACTCGCGACCGTTTTTTCTATTATTAATCTCTCCTCTTTGCTCTAGTGGTGTTAGAGCTTTTTCAATAAACATTTTGTTAAATTCTTTCTTCATTATTTTCTTTGTTATACCTCTTTTGCCCCGAAAACAGTACTCATTCCCGTTAGGAACTTGTCCACCTTGTTGGGGTCCACCGGTGTCTCTGCTAACTTGTTCAGTCTCTTGTTCTATTACAGGTAAGTTATCATCTTCTTCTTCCCACCTATCGCTTTCTTCGTCTAGTTCCCTTCTATTATCTTCTGCACCTAAATCATCACAGTAATAATTATTATTACTAATATTATAAGGCGGCTTGGTAACATCTGACAGTGAGGTTTTGTCACTGGCCTTACGAACGACACCCTCCACCGCACTGAGCCCGCACGTGGTGGAGTATGGGACACACCACCTCATCATAGTGACCTAAATCAGTCACAGTGCTTATTATTATTATTATCTTACTAATATTATTAGGCGGCTTGGTTATATCTGACTGCGAGGTTTAGTCACTGGTTTCACTTCACCACCGCACCAGGCCACAGTGGAGTATGGGACACACACCTCACAGTTGAGGTGAGGCCTGTGCCCTGCAGTAGGACGTATAAAGGCTTACTTTACTTTTATTATAAATAAGATAGTTAGTACGTTCGTCATTAAATCACGATTAATATAATTAAAGGACATAAAAAAAATCTAGCTTGACTAAGAGGATAAGTTTTTTTCCCGTGAGATGATTATTAATTCCTTTCTTTTATTCTTAAGTCTACGTAAACCATTGAACACATACCCACAACCAAACATCCACCCTAAAGAGTAAAAATAAAATTTATTTTGTTCCACAAACATTTACAGGCCTTGACGGTTCATGGTAAATGTAGCGAAAGATGGTCTGTATTGCTGATCTATAGGGTATGTACTCGATGACGTAGACGAAGTTGCGAGCCTAGATATATATAATTAATAGCCATTAGAGATGGGCTGACTTGTTTGTCTTGGTATGGACATGTGATGAGAAGGGAAGCGGAGCACGTAACGAGAAGAGTGATGGATATGAGTATTGATGGGTGGAGAAGTAGGGGACGACCTAAGAAGAGATGGATGGATTGTGTGAGGAGAGATATGACTGAGAAGGCAGTGAATGACTCAATGACGAGTGACCGGATTGCATGGAAGAGAAAAACATACTGCGCCGACCCCAGATAACCTGGGAACAGGGCAGGCAAATGATGATGAGAGATGGGCTGACTGAGGTATTTCTAGAGTCTAACAGACTGATCGGATTCCAAATTGGCCTATTAAGCCGACTTATCGGCAATGCCGAACTTGTAATACTCGTCTTTCGGCACTCAGACAAAGGCAAGGTACGAACGATTCGATCATTTACGTTATCATTTACGTCTTTACAATCAGATACCTAAATGTACGGAAATACGACGATTTCTAGGACGGCCTCTTAACGAATAGTATCAGTAGCAGATATTGAATCTATTTTTGTACTACAATAGAAAGCTGTAAATTGCCTATTTACGACCTCAGACCCTGAGAATCGTTGAAAGAACTGTTCAAGGAAATTAATATACTAACAGTAGCCTTTCAATTAATTTGTGAAAATATTATGTATATTCGCAAAAACTTGCATCTATTTCCTAAAAAAGTGACATGCTAATATTAATACCCGGAATAAAGATAAACTTGCTGTTCCAAATTTCGGACTGCATAAAGTATATATGCATTACATATGCATATATATGCATTTACATATGCATATATATGCATATATATATAGACTCGCGCGCCTTGTTGAGAGTGGACGTGTATCTCGTTTTATACCGAGTTGTGTTAAATATTTGTGAACTACCGTGCAAGATCTGTGTGCGATATTATGGCCAAGCAACACACGCCACCAAAGTTTTCTTCAAATCCGGATTTAACAACAGTCGCGGGGAATGATGCATTTAATTATATGCGTAAACGCAAGGTACCCGACGTGGATGATATATATCACAGTATTAATCTTATGGAGAAGAAGTTGGATAGTAAAATGACGTCATTCAGTGCTGAAATAAATAAAACAATTTCAGAAACTATCGCATCAGCCATAAAATCAACAATATCGAGCGAACTTTCGAAAATGTCTACCTCATTGGACGTTTTAGGCGACAGTGTTAAGGCCCTGCGCTCCGATCACGCAATATTCAAGGAAACCCTTGAGAATGTTAACAGTCGGCTGATAGAAATGGAAAAATCCCTCAATTTTTCTGATGAGCGTCAAGAAACATTTGACAAGCAATTGCAAAATTTAAAAAGCCAAATGCAACAATCCTGTATTCTTCCAAGCCACGTACAAAAACTCGAAAGTAAAATTTCAGCCATGGAACAGCAAGCAAGAGACTGTAATATAGAAATCGTTAACTTTCCCGATAGGCGTAATGAGAACCTTGTCAACATGGTTATGAACATAGGAACGGCCATCAAACAGCAAATACTCGCATCTGATATTGTAGCAGTACACCGCGTTCCTCACGCTGACCAAAAAGACACTCGCCCCAAAAACATTATTGTTAAATTCACCACAAGAATGCTTCGTGATAACGTAATAGCCTCAAGCCGTTCTACAAAGGACCTCAATACTCAGCAGCTGGGCGTATCTGGATTATCACAAAAAATATATATTAACGAGCACCTCACTATCCAGAACAAGCACTTATTTCGAGAATGTCGCAATAAAGCCAAAATACACGAATACAAGTATGTTTGGGTCAAGCACGGGGTCATACTCATACGCAAATCAGATGCATCGCCGGTCCTTGCTATACGTTCGGAACAGGATTTTCCAAAAATTAAGTAATCTCACTCAAAACAGGTATCTACAACTATTACTGTACGGCTTAACCGAATACCTAGCACTCCTAATATTGTCTCGATTTAAGACTTTGTTTTTTTACACTTTTCAATATCTAATGTATTATGTTCAAATGTTCGATGGAACTTTTCTAGGCAATTTAAACTTACTTGACTGCATAAAATTAATCAACAACTTTTGTGTTATATCTACATCTCAAAATATTTATTCTAATAATATTTTATTGTTATTAATTATCATGTTTACACCTCAAACCAAAGTTCTTTATTTTTTGCTTATGGGATTGATATTGAAATCTTTGGGCTGGCATTTTTATATTTTCATCTACCTCTTAACGGCGATATATGTGGCTGGCGTTTGCACTAGCAGAATATCATGGCAAAAGTACTACAGTAATATAATTAATACGATGTTAGGGATATTATTGACACACCGTGAGATATGTTGCCTTTTCTTTTTTCATTTTATTGCTGTAACAATATCTTTTAAAGTTATTTATAGAATTCGATAAACGCAATCACAACGATCTATCCATTTATTACCAGAACTGTCGCGGGCTGAGAACCAAACTGAATACAATTTATATGAATATCCTTACTCATGATTACGATATTATCATCCTAACAGAAACTTGGTTGCATCCTGATATAGTAAATAATGAATTTATCGACTCCCGTTATGTCGTGTACCGCAGCGATCGCAACCGTGTTGCGACCGGACTCCGTGATGGCGGCGGGGTACTGGTGGCCGTCCTGCGCTCGCTCCGATCCACGCTATGGGCACCCGCGCCCCCCGCCGCTCCTCTCGATCTTCCTCCCGTTATTGATCATGTATTAGTACGGTTATATGAAGATAATTCAACTTACTTAATTAGTGCATTATATATACCTCCTCGATCTAACTGTAACGCTTATATCTCTTATTTTGACACCTTGCGAGACTTCATACAGGTTATGAATGTTGAACGCTTTTGCATTATCGGAGATTTCAATTTACCCCATCTGGAATGGTATATCGATAACTGCCAAGCCAGACCGTTGCAGTGCAATGATCAAAGACCGCCAAACTCACACATGTTGGATTTTATGTCCCTATTCAATTGTTACCAAATAAATGTATTTAAAAATAGCCAAAATCGCCTATTGGATTTATGTATTACTAATATCTCGGACTGTAAAGCTTTTGGCGCGCCTGTTACGCTGGTTCCAGTTGATGTGTATCACCCCCCTTACTATATACTAATGCCAACTGACCAATTAAGGCACATACGTAGTACGCCACAGACTAGATTTTGCTTTAGGGGTGCTGATTATGAAGAGATCAATAAGGATATCATGAAGATTGACTGGGATAATTTGTTTTATGATAAAGACTCAGAGGTATGTTCGGATGTTTTCTACGAACAAGTTTATAACATTGTGCGAAAACATGTCCCATCTAAGACAACTTCTGGCTCTCATTTTCCGCCCTGGTTTACATCATCTCTAATACACATATTTAAAAGTAAGAACGCGGCTTGGATTAAATGGAAAAAATACAAAAACCAATCAGATTATTTAACTTTTTCATTGTTCCGAAACCGATTTAAAAAGGAATCAGTTAAGTGTTATGACAAATATATTAGTCAGGTTGAAGACAGTATTAAGGAAAATGTAAAATATTTTTGGACTTACATTAAAAACCGTAAATATCAATCTGATATTCCTAGCAACGTTTATTATAAGGACGAAATTGCAACAAATCCAAGCGAAATATGTAATCTTTTCTCAAGTTTTTTCCAGACAGTTTATCAGACTACAGAGGTGCCTGACACCTATAGCACTAATGATATAAATGATTTAAATAACAAAACTCAAACGGATTCTCTCATTTGTGACATATTTCTATCAAAAGATCACATAATAAATGAATTAAAATCACTGGATGCTACAAAAGGACCGGGTACCGATGGTTTACCACCGATATTTCTTAAAAGAACGGCACTTACAATTTATAGGCCTTTATATTTTTTGTTTAATAAATGTTTAAAGGAAGGTGTTTGTCCCGCAATATGGAAATCGGCTAGAATTGTCCCGGTTCACAAAGGGGGCTCTAAAAGAGATGTTACTAATTACCGACCAATCTCTATTCTGTCGACCGTCGCTAAATTACTTGAAAGACTAGTACACACCAATTTATACCCTCTTATACACAGGCATATATTGCCACAACAACATGGGTTTGTTTCTGAACGGTCAACTATCACTAATCTCGTAGTTTATACGACTGACCTTTTTGAAAACTTAGATGCAAATAAACAGACTGACAGTGTGTATACTGACTTCAAAAAGGCCTTTGACCGCGTTGACCATAAAATTTTGTTGCAGAAGATAGCCTTCAATGGTATCCGAGGAAATCTCTGGAGATGGTTGAAGTCTTACATCACGAAACGAACGCAAAAAGTTGTAATCAATGGTTGTGAATCTGATACAGTTACTATGACCTCAGGCGTGCCACAAGGTTCAATTATCGGCCCATTGCTATTTATTATCTATATAAATGATATTGGTAAATGTTTTAAAAATTGCAATTTCTCATTATATGCTGATGACCTAAAAATATACCGTGTTATTGAAAATATTGAGGACCATAATAAACTCCAGGAAGACCTTAACCGATTGACAACGTATTGTTGCAACAATAAACTTAAACTAAGCCTGGATAAATGTAAGTGTATTACATTCACTAGAAAGAAATTACCAAGTAAATATAATTATTCATTATGTCACACAAATCTTGAAAGAGTGCATAACATCAGGGACCTCGGAGTCATGTTGGACTCTAAACTAACATTGGATAAACACATAGAACATATTTGTAATCGGGCTTTTAAAATGTATGGTTTTGTTTTCCGTGCTAGTAACGATTTTAAACGCCCAGCCACATATATACATCTTTATAGGTCTTTAATTCGCTCACAATTGGAATATGCCACTGCCATTTGGGACCCTTATTATAATGTATATACAGATAAACTAGAGATAGTGCAAAGGAAATTTATGTATTGCATGCACTATAAATGTTACCGAAGTCGATTATCCTATCCAGCATTATTACAAAAATATAATATGCCCCTTCTTAAATTTAGAAGACTACAGCTACAAGCAATGTTATTGTATGATTTTTGCCACAATAAGTATGATTGTATGGACATTACTAATAAGATTGGTTACAACGTCCCGGTCAGACCGAGAGTAAGAACCTGCCGACCACACAAACTATTTAACACTGCAAAATCCCGTACTATTGCTGGCAAACGCTCTCCAATTGCTCGTCTGACCACTATTTGTAATAAAGAATTTAATGATATAGACATATTTACAAAAAATAAAGAATCCTACAAAAAACATGTAATGAATAAATTATCGTCACGGTAATTTAACATAATTTTAAGACTATTTGTATCGTATAGTCTCCACTCTCACCCTTATGTTTAATTGTTAATCTGTGGATGACGATGTGGGTTTTGCAATTAACTAAATTTAAGCAATTACTGTTTTTCTAAAATGTATTGTGAAACTGTTTGTCTTCCCCAATAAATGAAAAAAAAAAAAAAAAAAAAAAATATATATATATGCATAAGTATATAAGTATTCACTTTTTTAACAAATTACCAGAGTCCAGCTGAACTGCCTATATATAAATTTAAATCGCATGTCAAGATAATTTTAATGAAAAAAGGTTATTACACTGTAAATGACTATTTAAATGATAAAAATGTATGGAATTAAATACTGTCATGCTCGCACAGGTGGGTCTTTTATCTTGTAATTTAACACACTATCTAAAAAAGGGGCAGACAATAGTGACCGAGTTTCTTGCGCTGCTTCTTCTCGGCACTAGCCCTCAATTTTGTCCCGAAGCAGTGGTAGGGTAAAACATTAATTAGGACGTGTAAAAGAGCAAAAAAAAAAACACTTTCCCATACTAAAACGCGACCAGCTGGCATCAGTTTGTATGGAAACGTCAATTTTTTTTTTGAGATTTCGATGTTGGTCCCATAGAAAAAGTTGATGTAATTTAGCCGTAGAATAACCCCTTAAAGTTTTATAATAATAATAAATAATAAATAATAAATCGTTTATTTGCACATTTTCATTGCATTTATTTATTTCACCTTTTCGTTTCACACTGTATATAGATAAGTTGGGACTAAGAAACTTAAGTCTTTTACAACACTAAATAATCTTGATTAGTCGGCCCATCTCTGATAGCAATAAGATTGCCTAAATTGTGCGGCTGTATACTTGGTGTTAGGTCAATGGTATATCAAGCCGAAACTAGCCCATGTTAACATATGCATATAAATGCTATGGTGAAGACATTTTTATTTTTTTTATTTTTATACAAAACTTAATTCTCAGAATCCGATTTGTATGAAATTTTTTTTTTAAAGATGTTGATATCAATTTCTGACTACACCATAGCATTTATATGCATATGTTAACATGAGCTAGTTTCGGCTTGATATACCATTTACCTAACACCCTATAATTTTCTGTACTTAGCGTTTTGTGGTAGTGTGCAGTAAAAAATACTATTAACTTAATAATTTCAAACCTTGATCCAAATCTGTTTCGACTTCTATTTTACTGTGGTCATCAAGATCTACTTCCATTGGCTCATCTGTAGCATTATTATCTTGATTATCAGGATTATCAGAAGCTTCAGTATCTCCGATTCCATGTTTAATATCTTCTTCTAGAATATTAGCATCCATATCACTTAATGCTTCATTAATACAATTGTTTTCATATTCATGTTCCTCCAGCCGAATGTTGAAGTGATTCGATTTGAAGCGTGTGGTAACTAGTTTTGATGTAAGCAAGATTTTTTTACGGTCAATGCTTTTTATGTTTGCCATTGTTAGCTGAAAATATAAATATTCTGTAGGACTATGGAATATGTAGGTACAGTAAGCCAAGAAAGTGTAGAAAGAATAGATTGAAAATCATTTGCGCATCATAGAACAACAGGGTTGATTTTGGCATGCAAAATTATTCTGACAGCTACATACTTTTGCTCTCTTTATAATGATAGATAATAATCTATGACGTCAAAAACAAATAAATAATATTTGAAAATTGTGTATCTCTTTCATAGTTAAAAAGGTAATAAGTCCATGAGTTCAATCTTTTCGCTATTTTACTTACACATACAATTTTGACAAATCTGGTAGACCACATTCTTGTACCGACCGTACTTACCAAAGCTGTCTTAAGCCGGTGACAGATGGCGACGGACACGGCTCCGGACTCGTCTTGACATTGTGAGGTCAAGCGCTGCCATTGGTCTATCCGTGGGCTGGCGGAAGTTAACTTAAGGATCGACCAATGGCAGCGTTTGACCTCATAATGTCAAGACGTGTCTGGATCCGCGTCTGTCGCCATCTGTCACCGGCTTTAAGCTCTATAGGGGCCTTTAGGAACATACATTTGGGGTTCTTTAAAAAGAATAATAAAAATTGAATGGTAAAAAAAGCAATCATCATCATCATTATCATTTCAGCCATAGGACGTCCACTGCTAAACATAGGCCTCCCCCATTGACTTCCAGATTGGCTGGTTGGAAGCGGTCCGCATCCAACGTCTTCCTGCGACCCCTACCAGGTCGTCTGACCATCTTGTGAGTGGACGTCCTACGCGCAAAAAAGCAATGCATCATTAAAATAAGCTTATCAAACTTTTATAATAGACATCACCGAATATGTAGGCATTTTGGGGCCCCTATAAGACCAAGTGCCCCATTTGCCCTTATGGTGAAAACGAAACTGGTAATAACGTATTCCCGGTTTGGATCCGGTACACAGCGGAACAGCCCCCCTAGCATGACCACCAAAACAAGCGGGGGCAAGAGACGTATTTTCGATGCATCATAAATGAATCTTGAATTCACGCAATAAAACGCGTGATAATGTAACTGTCCCAATTTTACGTATTTCTAAATAACTTAAAACCAGTGTTCCTATTCAATTAAATCTTTAAACTTTTTTCGTTTCACGCAGAAATATTTTAAAGTAGAATAACTAGTAAGGCATAAACGCCGGTTATGAAACACTGGAAAACTCATACCTTATGGCTCATTAAAATGAATAAAATTTAACGAAAATCAACCTTATGACAAGGAAATAAGTGACAAAATATAAACAAGATGAAATAGACAGATCAACGTTAGTTTAAGGGCCAGCGCAAACCTGGCGAGGCGTGGCGAAGAGACTGAGATGATAACGATTTAATATAAACTCTAGTTCTTATAACATACGGTTCATAATGGCATGCCGTAGCTAAAATATAGCGAATGGCGACACAAGCTGACACGGGCTGCCATTTTGAACCGAATGCTATGCATGTTACGGTTTAGTTTAAAATGTTATCGTCATAGTCTATTTGCCGCGCCTCACCAGCCCCTTTAGCATAACCACCAAAACATAATATGATATGATATAGCGATTCATCGAAACAAACGGTATTTTTTTTGTAAAATATGAAAGATATAGACGCCATTTTAAAATTTTATGATCGCTCTATCTTTCATATTTTGTTAAAAATTTACTGTGTCGATAAACCGCTATATCATATCATATCATATCGAGTTTTGGTGGTCATGCTACCCATAGCTGGTTTACTTTGGCCATAAGACATACCTTATCTTCTCTAATGAGTCCCATTAACAAATGCGCCGCCTTGATACTTGTAGCACTAAACTCTATGAAGTTTCTAAATCTCTGAACGCATTCAAAACACAGCATTTGAGGCATTTTTGATGTTTCAAACATGTCCAACTGAAAAGATAAAAAATAATTTAAATAATGATAATCAAATAGGTAATATGCAAGAAAATAATATATTGATTTTACTATATTTATAAGAAATTAAATGAAATTAGTGCTAATAGTAAAAACAAAATTGATTTTAGGTAAAAAATAACCGTAATACAGTAATTAGAAATTGAGGTATACCTGTCTCTTTCTAAAATAACTTATACTATGAAAAATGTATGGCGGACGTGTACTGTGACGTCACGGTACATGCCGCATCTCCTTGTTTAGCACGCGACTTTAATTGCTTGTAAGTCAGGTATAAATTATAAAATAAATAGTTTTTCACAATCACACCAATCATCTAGCCCCAAACTAAGCAAAGCTTGTACTATGACGACTAGATAACGGATAAACAAACTTCAATACTTTTTTAAAGTACAAATACTCGTGCTCATCACAAAAACACTTTGCCCCTTGCGGGATTCGAACCCGCAACCGCTGGCTTTGTAGTCCGGAGCGCGAACCGCTACACCAGACGGTCGTCGAAATATTAGTTTTCGAAAATTCTTTAAATTTTGTTAAATTTAATAAGTGCTATTTATTTTAAGACCAAATAAAAATAATATGCATATTCCTCATTGGGGTTGATTTTGACGATGAATTTAGGAAAATTAAGCCCTTATATTATTGCTTGCTTTGGCTCAGTGGCGGCTGCGGTTTGGTAATGATTACCAAAGTTAGGCTACCTACGCCGCGGTTGTGAGTCGTTGGGTGACCATTCTAACCATATTTAGTGACATTCATTTATCGCTTGATACTAGTCGTAAAGCCTAGTCAGGCCTTAGGGCGGCTTAATAACATCTGTCAGTAAGGTTTAGTCAAGCCTTACAACCCCCCTCCACCGCACTGCGCCCGCGCGTGGTGGAGTATGGGACACACCACCTCATAGTTGAGGTGAGGCCTGTGGCCTGCAGTGGGACGTATACAGAGTGTAACGAAAAGGTGAAATAAAACTTTAAGGGGTTATTCTACGGCTAAATTACATCAACTTTTTCTATGGGACCAACATCAAAATCTCAAAAAAAAATTGACGTTTCCATACGAACTGATGCCAGCTGGTCGCGTTTTAGTATGGGAGTGTTTTTTTTTGCGATTTCGATGTTGGTCCCATAGAAAAAGTTGATGTAATTTAGCCGTAGAATAACCCCTTAAAGTTTTATTTCACCTTTTCGTTACACCCTGTATAGGCATACTTTACTATGTTATTGCTACCTCGTGATCAAATGACCATAGAATCAAGCACATACCCTATGGAACAGGTAAACAAACCATCTATACCCGAAGCTTGTTAGTGATTTTTTAGTTGCCTATCGATAATGGGCTAGTTTCTTAAAAAAATCGAATTAGTCCGTCAGATGGATTAACAGAAAATATTGGACACGTATTATTATTTTTTATAATAGTATGTTACAAAAAAAAAATCTTTAAAATATCCGAAAATAAAGTCAATAGAGAGAACGAAAGCCGCGCGGTCATTCACCAGAGGTGTAGGTACGGCGAGCCAACAAGATCCTTACGCAGTGCATATGAGGTGCAATTTTTTCATGAATTAGTTAAATTATCCATTTTTAACAGCGGATAGGAATAATTTGTAAAAATACGTGTCCAATATTTTTTGATAATCTAACTGACGGACTAAATAGAATAATCTTTTTTTGACCCATTACCTTACCACTATACTCGTAGTTGGCCAACTCTAATTTTTACATACATTTAGTATGAAATGACAAGTCCTGTCAACTCACGCTCATACCAAAACAGTCACAGATTAAATAATGCCGAATATGTTGTCAAACTAAACAAATGACATTTTAGCATACAGGGTAACGTTGCAAAGGGGTGCCAAATCTTTAGGAGTGGCTCAGAATCAGTAACTTAATCGAATTATGGAGAACAAAAAATTTTTTTTTACATTAAATTATTCCTATCCGCTGTTAAAAATGGATAATTTAACTCATTCATGAAAAAATTGCACCGTATGTACACCGCGTAAGGTCCTTGTTGGCTCGCCGTACCTACGCCTCTGGTGAATGACCGCGCGGCTTTTGTAGTCTCTCTATTGACTTTATTTTCGGATATTTTAAAGTATTTTTTTTGTAACATACTATTATAAAAAATAACGATTAAGACGCTTCTTTATATTGTTCCCTAGGTCTTATTTTTTAAATTTGGCACCCCTTTACAATGTAACCTTGTGTAGGGTATAGGTCCATGGATCAATCACACTGTAGACTTAATAATAACATTAAAACTGAGAGCAAATTCAAAATAAGAGGAGTAAAACTCACACGAATCCCCGTAAGTATTAGATACGCTCGCTCGAAGTCACATTGCTTTATAGAATACAATTTACACTCAGTAGCCAAACATGTTCTGCACACCTGCAATAATTTAAGTCTTTAACTGCCAAGAAACTGAACAAAACAGAAAATCTGTTTGCATTCAAGGTGTTAAACACAGCCATGCAGTAGAATTTACAGCGGTCAATATATAATTTTATAAAAACAAAACTCCAAAAGCTGATAATAATATTAACACATAAATACCTAATCAGTTACTTTTGGAGTCGGTGCAACGGAAATATTCAAACTCTGATCAGCTGGCACCGACTTTAAAAGTAACTGTTTAGGTATATACTTATGTATTAATATTATTCTCAGCTTTTGAGTGTTTTAAATTCGGTTTTTTTAAATAAAAAATACTTTATACCATCTATTTTTAGTGATAAATCCTAATCAAAACAAATCGTAAGAATGCAAACAAAAGTTTACAGCTGAACACTGATTTTTACACCCTTAGAGGTGATTTTTTTCCCGTAAATATTTAATATAGTATCTTTGAAGTATAAGCTGGCCAATAAAAATAGAATCATCAACATCGGTTCACATTTGTGGAAGATATTGGGTAGCAAAGATACAAGAACCACGAACCAAAACATTATATGGGTATATATTTGTTGATTTTCTCAAAAAGCGCTAAATCAATTTCGATATAATTTATATGGGACCACCTCTGAAGTATGATCTACCAAATAATATAATCATATCATAAAAAAACACAGTTAATTTGAGAACCTCCTCCTTTTTTGAAGTCGTTTAAAAAAATCCATCTAGATAACGATGCATTAAATAATTATCGATACTTTTACCTTAGACATATCGATATGGATAAAAAACAGGTATAAAAAAAACCCTGTCCGATCCGAAAGGGGATGATCTTCGTGCTCAAATAAAACTACTTTTACTATAGAACCAACATCAAAATCGCAAACAAAATGCACTGGGGACGGCCGCAAAGAATACACTTCCCCACCTCCAACAGTAGGCGTGTCGTAAGAGGCGACTGATTCTTGTAGCACGAGACGGGCAGCAGCGTCTTCGTCTGTAATCTTATAAAAAACTGCGCTCGCCAACCCGCCTGCCAAGCGTAGCGAGTATTGGCAATCTTCCCCCCCCCCCCCCCCCCATGAAAGTCTTTGGGGGAGGCCTATGTTCAGCAGTGGACTTCCTATGGCTGAAATGATGATGATGATGACATCCGCATATTAAGTTTCAATCCCCCCCCCTATATTCCTATCTATTTAACACGCACTGTTACGTCTGGGATGACCCCCCTTTTCTCCATGACCGTGACGTAGTAATGTAGACGACCCATACAAACTGATATTAGCTGGCGGTTGTTCAGTATGAAGATATTTTTTTGAGATTACCATGTTGGTCTCATAGTAAAAGTTGTTGTATTTAGGCACCAGACTCACTCCCTTTTGGAACGAACAGGGTTTTTTACACCTTGTAAAGTTTTCTATCGATATTGCCTACCGCCACCGTCAGGTCCTGGCAAAAGGGGTAGACCCAAGAAATGCTGGCTTGACGTCGTGAGGGCTGACATGCGTGCCAATGATCTCACAACTAGAGACGCTCAAGACCGCGCGAAGTGGAGGAGTAAATCAAGGAAGGCGGACCCTGGGCTCCAGAGCAATAGGTTTGGACGCAACCGGGATTGACCGTATAGATGAAGAAGGAGATTGCCTAATCGAGCGGCATCAATGCTCTACAAATTAGTTTAATAAGGAATTTACTTACTTGTCTTAACATATTTTCTTTATCATCTGGTTCAACAGTCCCAGGTTTTGTTTCCTGAAAAAATGCGGATGGAAAACTACAAAGATTTAGGTGGAAGTATGATAAAATGATAATCCAAAAGATACCAACGTTTGAACAATAAATAATAATAAATTGTTTTCACAATCACACCAATCATCTAGCCCCAAACTAAGCAAAGCTTGTACTATGGCGACTAGATAACGGATAAACACACTTAAATACTTTTATAACATCCATGATGTAGCGACATCTATCTCGCCACATACAAACTAAACTGACGTATCCTACATCGCGATATTAAAGTTATCGGAGCGATTGAACCATATATACAAGAACCCGACAAACAACCGTCGGGCAGTAGCCCACCAGACACAACACCCGTCTGGTCGGAGGATCCTCCCTGTTCAATGAGGGATGAGGAACACAACACCCTGTTCCTCGCACCACCAAAATGACTTAGGTACAAACGCTCGTGCTCATCACACAAACATTTGTCCATTGCGGGATTCGAACCTGCAACCGCTTGTTTTGTCCGGAGCGCAAATCACTACATCAGACAGTCGTTTTAGTGACTTGATTCCCGTGGTCTCGCGTGCTATCGATTAGACAAATTATTTTTTCGATAATGGAAAATCTAGCCGCATTATATGCTCAACAACAGATTAGGAGTTCACTTACTTGTTTTTCTTTTTCAACTTCTTCAACGTCATCTTGCTCAACAGACGCAGATTCCTTTAAAAAAAATGGTTTTAGTTGTATTATCAATTAATATAAAAGGTATATGTTTTTGTATATTTTTTAAATTTTTATTTAATAGGAGCAACCAACAAATCTTACACCAATGATACAATTAACAAGTAACAAGTTTAAAATATGAGCTAAGTGTAGATTCAGTTACAGGCTGCCACGACTTGCAAATGTGAGTTATAGTTTACTTTAAAAACAAGAGCTTACTTATAAAATAAAAATGGAATAATATTTTTTTTCAGGACTTAATTTTAGTTAAACTATAGCCAAGATTTACAGATAAGAGTTATATGCTTAGTACTTCTGTAGCCATTTTTTTAAATTTGGGGATTGTGTTGGAAAATATATCTACACTTGATTTCTTCTGTAACTCATTATATTGTCGTTGAAGCCTGTTCATGAAAGAGTAATGGCCGAGACTGCTTTTGGATCCCCTGGTAATGAAAGGAGCATATCTACGTTGTCTCGGGATTTGTAGGGTATATCAAAATCAAGCTGTTCCAAGAGCCATGGGTAGTCCAGACCACCCCTCACAATCTCAAACAAAAACATTTGATCCAACAACAATCTTCTGTTTTTTAGACTGAGCATCTTAAACCTTGAAAACTTGTCAGTGTACGAATATGTTGTATTGATTTGAAATTAATCTATATACAGGGTGTAACGAAAAGGTGAAATAAAACTTTATGGGGTTTTTCTACGGCTAAATTACATCAACTTTATCTATGGGACCAACATCAAAATCTCAAAAAAAAAATTGAAGTTTCCATACAAACTGATGCCAGCTGGTCGCGTTTTAGTATGGCAAAATGTTTTTTGTTGCGATTTCGATGTTGGTCCCATAGAAAAAGTTGATGTAATTTAGCCGTAGAATAACCCCTTAAAGTTTTATTTCACCTTTTCGTTACACCCTGTATATAAAACAAAGTCGGATTAGTTATATATATAACTCGAGAACGGCTGGGCCGATTTTAATGATTTTTGATTAAAATTTGTTGAATTTGTCTCCGTCCCGAATAGCAGAATAACAATAAAAAAAAAGGAAAAATTCACAAAAAAAATATGATGGGGCGGTACGAAGTTCGCCCGGACAGCTAGTTTATTATAAAATTGAAGATACAAACCTCCACAAAGTCGCGTTGCTTTTCCTCAGGGCATATTATCGTAACCCGCTAAATGAACACAAAAATTTTAACTTAGTATATTTGGTACCATACAAGATACAACGTGTGCTCAAAATTCACTATATACAAATACAAAATACAAAAATCTTTATTGCTTCATTGAAGTTTTTACAAGGTGTTAGGTTGGTTCCCCCTTTTGAGTATAACAACTCGTAACAGGGAGTGCCGCTCTTTCTTAACAACAAGTAAATATAATATAATTCACATAGCAGAAACATGAAGCATTATAATTATAGTTGCGTAAATAACTAGATGTACTAGGTCATTTTCAGCATGTACGAACATTGTTGTTTTAGGATCAGCAATTGAGTTGATTTCAGTCTTTTAACTAAACAAATTAAACAACATTTAAAACACCATAATTAACGCACTCCATACTAAAAAGACATAACATTGAATTTGTAACTTCGTGAGTTTTAAACTGAATATGAAAATATGTGACCGATGTTTCAGCCCTCGTACATTCAACAATAAAAATAAGTTTGTAGGTATAATGTATGTGATAATAATATGATATAGGTACTAAAACATATTAACTTTAGTTACAGGAAATAAAAATAATAATAAATACCTATATGCTTTCATTGTCATGTATTAAAAAGCCACAAGTAATGGGTTAAATGCTTTTAACACACGATGAAGTCGAATATCTATTTACTAGTTTAAATTGATCATAAACACACACACTTTCACAAACTCACACAAACACATATACACTCAAGATTAAATCTTTTAATAACCTAATACATGTAATTGATTTTTTAGGGTTCCGTAGCCCAATGGCAAAAAACGGAACCCTTATGGATTCGTCTTGTCTGTCTGTCTGTCCGTCCGTATATCACAGCCACTATTTCCCGAAACTATAAGAACTATATTGTTGAAACTTGGTAAGTAGATGTATTCTGTGAACCGCATTAAGATTTTAACAGAAAAATAGAAACAAAACAATAAATTTTGAGGTTCCCCATACTTAGAACTGAAACCCAAAACCATACGTGTGGGGTATCTATGGATAGGTCTTTAAAAATGATATTAAGGTTTCTAATATCATTTTTTTCTAAACTAGTTTGTGCGAGAGACACTTCCAAAGTGGTAAAATAAGTGAGACATAGTGACGAAACATGGATTTATAGCTACGATCCCAAAACAAAGCAATCGTGCGTATGAGTCTTTCGAGATGAGCCGAAACCAACCACAGTGGCGCGCGTGAAAAGTGCCTCGAAGCGGATGATTGCTTCTTTTTTTAATAAAACTGGACACGTGGCTACTGTTGCTTTACAAAATCGTACCGTCAATAGTGACTGGTACAAGACCATTTGTTCAGCGGAAATTATTGACAAACTCCGTGAAAATAACGATGAACGCCGTATTATCTTGCACCACGACAATGAAAGTTCCCACACGGTCAGACAGACAAATGAGTTTTTGAAGGCGAAAAACGTCCACCTTATGAGTCATCCTCCACACAGTTCCGACCTGACACCGTATGACTTTTTTCTGTTCTCAAATATCAAGAACGAATTACACGATCAACGGATTTCATCACCAGATGAGGCTGTCGAAGAGTATGAAAAACATGTATCTAACATCACCACGGAGGAGTGGCACAAATGTTTTCAAAACTGGTTCAATCTTACGAAAGAGCGCATTGACGCAAAGGTAGAATATTTTGAGAAACAATAAATTTTTTTTTTAACAATTAACAGTATTTTTTTATTATTGATTCCGGAAACTTTTAGTGCGCCCCACGTTTAATTTCCAGCCTGCCTAGCATGAGCACCAAAACACGATATGATTTGATATGATATAGCGATATATGAACACCAACTGTAAAAATATTATAGATATAGCCGCCATATTGAATTGCCGTGCCGGTGACATCACATATTATGATCACTGCATCGATAAAAATTTAAAATGGCGGCTATATCTATCATATTTTTACAGTTGGTGTCGATATATCGCTATATCATATCATACCATATCGTGTTTTGGTGCTCATGCTAGGCAGGCTGGAGGTTCCCAGGTATAGTCTTAAGCATTTCGAAGGCAATACATTCATTCTATTTGGACCGTATGATAAGTGCATAAGGTTCAAATTATGGTGGCAAAAAATCGTAATTTACAAATGTAAATTAATTTATTTAAATCTGGAGAGCACTAGGGGAGGCCTATGTTCAGCAGTGGACGTTCTGTAGCTGAAATGATAATGAAGATGAAATTTAAACAGCAGTGTTTTACCAAATTATTATTATTACCTGTTTATTTATAAGATCATAAGATACCACTTTCTGAGAAATAAATACTTTTCATTTCATTTCATTCCATTCCATTTCATTTCATTACATTTCATTCCATTTCATTTCATTCCATTTCATTTCATTTCATTCCATTTCATTTCATTCCATTTCATTTCATTTCAAAAAACCGGCCAAGTGCGAGTCGGACTCGCGCACGAAGGGTTCCGTACTATCATCTATAGATTAACATTAGACACTATTATAATGGAGGAGGCAACAGAAATACGCTATATTAAAAAAAAAACAAAAAAAAACTGTTGTATGGGAGCACCCTTTTTTATTTTAATTAAATTATTTATTTTTAAGTCAATACTCATTTAAATCTTCTATGAATATTTCAAGCGTCTACTTGTTGTCGTTATTAATATCGAACAAAAAAACGACAAAAAAAACACGTTTGTTGTTGTTTGATGTGTGCCAAGAAGCTTGATGAGACGCGTGGGCGCCCCGGATGTTTGATGTGTGCTAAGAGGGTTGATGAGACGCGTGGACGCCCCGGAGTCGAGCTGATAGCCAAGTGCGTGTTCCGAGTCATCTTGCGGGCGGGCGACTGCCGGGCGCCGGCGTGCAGCGGCTGCGCGCGCATCGGGGCTGTGGGGCCGCGAGGGGCGAGGGACGCGCGGGCGGGGCGACGGCGCGGGGGCACACCGCCGCGCGTTTTGTTCGTTCATGAACAGTTGTATTGTCTTAAATATTTATTTTATTATGATTTTAGTGTTCGCTGTCATAGCGGCAACAGAAATAAATCGTGAGTGAAAATTTCAACTGTCTAGCTAGCACGGTTGGTGATAGACAGACAGACGGACGGACAATGGAGTCTTAGTAATGGTATCCCGATTTTACCCTTTGGGTACGGAGCAGTAAAAAGAACTATTTTCTCTCACCTTGCCAACGTTGGTTTTTTTCTTTACGACTTTAGGCTTAGATGTTACTTTTTTTGGTTTCGTTCTTCGTTCTACTTTTTTCTTGATCGCCTCATCATCTGAAGAGGTCATGTTTAACCACAATTCTTCAACGGAGACTTCACTCATTAAATCACTTCTAGTATCTATATTTGTTCGAGAAGATGATCTACTTAAGTTTTCCAAAACTTGATCTATGTCAATACTGAAACACAAATATAATACACATGACATACATGATAACCCGAGTGGCTTGTTAGCGTGGTGTATCGCCTTAAAGGCAAAGGGTCTAGGGTTTTGTTGCCGTTGCGAATCGATTCTAAAAACGAAGTTTTCTATAATATTAATCACTGCAGCAGTGTCAGTTCTAAAAACTGAATTTACTATAATATTAGTGATGATGACTGCATCAAAATTGATACAGTAGTTCCTGATTTTAACTTACCCCTAGGGGCCTATAATGTTGTTATTGACGTTCATAAGTGGCAATTTTGTCCTGAATTGAATAAATGATTTTTGACTTTGACTTTGACTTTTGACTTTGACTTTGACATAGCTAGGCAGACACTGCGGGGGAATATAAAAGTCTAGTCAAAAGTAGGGCTATTAGCACCGAAACGTCTGGGTTGTGATGTGGAGGGGACGGTGGCGCGACTACTGTGGCAGCCGCCCACGCGCACCAGATAAACCGCGCACGCGCGCACCACTCGTGCTTTACGGCTTATCGGAGATATGCTTGCTCACGACTATGGCATTGACCTATTTGCAGATAGTTTTGGGCAACTATGTTGCAAAGCCCTTATATTTTTGACATTTTATTTTTGACATTGTATTTTATCTCTGACATCTTGTTAAGTTATTGAGAAGGAGTGTGACAAAGTTTTATATTTTGATTTTATGTTACATTAATTTGACATCTGGCAATTTGTATTCTTTGGATTTTCAATAGTTTTTTGACATTTTTCTGTTAACTTTTAATTGATTCCTACTTTTGTATTATTATCTTTTGACGTATTTCTTACTGTGTAATAATACTTATAAACTAGCATGCTGGCGTTTTGGTTACTAACTGTAAGTCAGCATGTTATTTGTTGTAATAATAAAATAAAAATAAAAGCAGTGTGAGTGGATGGGTGACCATTCCAACTATATTTAGTGATATTCTTGGCCCGCTTGGTGGAGTATGGCTCAAACAGGGGCGTGCATTGGTTTCAGATGGAGGTAGGCTGTGAGTGAAAATTGAGTAAGTTTGCGTGAAACAGTAGGCGATCTCGCGGCAGCCTAGCATTGGTTAAATTGCACAGGAACGATCTAAGTTGCGCGCTTTAGTAAGGAATAAGTACAGGTAGACGACAAAATGGTTACAGAATATTTATTGTTTATTGTTGAATACGTAATTAATAAATAAGATATTAATATAAGATATTAAGATATTAGATAATAAGAGATCGCTATTAGCGATAAGACCGCCTAAATTGTACATCTTTCTGTAAAAATCATGTGTATTTTACTTGTATGGTGTGCAATAAAGAGTATCTATCTATCTATCTATCTATGGTTAGCTGTTTTGTCGGTTTTTTATAAAGGTAGGCTCTGCATAATAGCCTATATGGGATGCACGCCCCTGGGCTCAAACTACCTCATAGTTGAGGCGAGGCCTGTGCATTGCCGTGGAACGTACATAGGCATAATTTATTATAAGTGGTGAAATAAAAATTGTAGCCCATCCTTCCCTAGGGAAGATTTTTTCCTACAAAATTTTATCAAAATCGGTTCAGTTTCCGCGACAAATAGAGCCCTTGTCTTTCTCCAAGGTCCAATCTAAGTTTATGCTAAAATTCATGAATATGACGATATTAAATAACGATATTTAATATCGTTATATTAAATATCGTTATTCAATATCGTTGGGTTTAGGCTGTGATAGTACTAACGGGTCATATCTGCCGGCATCCAGGCAAATGGACCCAGATCGTCACTCAGTGGATTCCTGAAGATGGGTATCGCCGTAGAGGACGTCCAAAGAAGCGATGGCGTGACGATTTGGAGAGCCATGCTATGGATTGGACTCTGGCCCTCAACAGGGAAACATGGGAGGACTTGGGAGAGACCTTTGCTTAGCAGTGGGACACAATAGGTTAAAAAAAAGTACAGTGCTCGATGGACCGATGACCTTAGGAAGATGGCTGGCAGTGGCTGGATGAAAAAAGCGGGAGATCGTGCTCTTTGGCACTCTTTAGGGGAGGCTTACGTCCAGCAGTGAACTGCAATACGCTGACATGAAGTATGGATTAATAGGCTAGTTTCCTAAAAAAAATCTAATTAGTTGGATTAACAGAAAATATTGGACACCTATTTCTTCTTTTCTCAATTAAACAAAAACTGATGAAGATATAGCCCGTTAAAGTTCCGCGTAACGTCACGCCTTGCGACACTTTTTAGCGAGGCGTGACGTCACGTGCTCACTTTGATGCGCTTTATCTTCATTTTTTGTTTGATTGACAAAAGACAAAATATGGGTCCTATATTTTTTGATAATCTAACTGACGGGCTAAATAGAATAATATTTTTTTGAACCAGGAAACTAGCCTATTGAAATAAACAAATCGCGAGTTGAATTAAAAGAAATCTTTCATTTTCACGGACCTTTCATTTGAATTTCTATCGCCTATATCGCACCGCCCACAAAACGTCTCCGTTTAGCCTAATGGTCGACTGGTAGAGAATGCCTCATGGCATTAAGTCCACCTTTTGTGTGATTTTTTTATCTGTGCAATAAAGTCTAAATAAATAAATCTAAACTTTTTTTTTTAAGTCACTTGAGAAGTACTTTATCTTACCTTTCAGCGTTAGAATAGTGATCCGAATGACGTCGGCCCTCGTTCACCGATGGTAACGCATTCCTCTTTAGTGTGTTTGTCTCAGGGTCATTTTTTGTGTAGTCGGTGAAAGAAAAGTGCAAGTGGCAAACTCTTGCTCCGTCATAGAAATCCTTTTCTGTTATCTTCAGGCATTTTAACCACCTCGCTTTTTTCTTTTCGTTCCTAGGTAATCTGTAAAAGATTGTTAACAAATGGATGTACAGAATAGTTGAGCTGTCCCGCGAACTTTTTTTATCATATGTTCCTTACTAGTTCCGCGCATGTGTAGGTCCGCAGGGTGAGTGCCTGGTAATCGGTCAGACAGGGTGCTCCGTACCCTAGTACAGATACCAGTCTCTCACAAAGGAAATAAGTATCTGTATTTGTATATGTATGTAAAGTATCAATACTCATTAATAATTATTTATTCAGTATATAGGCCCTATTCCGGGCACTTATTTATACACGTCCCAAAATATAGCTTTACCCTACCACCGCTTCGGGACTACATATCGGCTGGTGATGAGAAGAAACGGCGCAACAAAAACAGTCACCTTTGTAGTTCGTACCGCCTCAGAATTCATAAAAAAGGGTCCATACAATAAATATTACTACCAACAGGAAGCGTGTCATAAGAGGCGAATAATTCCTAAGGCACGAGACGGACAGTAGTGTCTGCGTGCGAAATATTTAAAAAAATGCGTTTGCCAACCGTCTGACGACCTCCGTAGCCGAGAGGTGAGTATACCGGACTTGTGTCGCTATCTCTGAGGTCCCGGGTTCGATTCCCGGTCGGTCAATGTAGAAAAATAACTTTTCTATATTGTCTCGGGTCTGGGTGTTGTGGTACCGTCGTTGTTTCTGATTTCTGTAACACAAGTGCTTAAGCTACTTATCACAGGATCAGAGCAATGTATGTGATGTTGTCCAATTTGTTCAGCAGGGGACGTCCTTTGACTGAGGTAATAATAAATACGTATTTTTTTTTCAAAATTTTGCTATATTTTATTAGTTATTCTGCTATTCGGGGCGGAGACAGATCCAACAAATCAAAGATCATAAAAATCGGGAAAGCCACTTTTGACTTAAAAATGGTGTAACTAACCCGGTAACTACTAACTAACCTGGTGGTAACTAACCCGACTTTGTTTTATATAAAATTCACGGTGTATAGATATATTAAATGGGTATTTTTTAGTTGGTTGGTACAGTTGGTACTATAAATAAATATATAGTCGTCTCTTCCATGAAGAACATGTTAAAAACGGAAAATACAAATCAATTTTAACAATTGATTGTTTACACCATTGCTTTGGAGCCCAGGGTCCGCTGCAATTTTTCTTTTTCGCACCATTGTTGTGCGGCATGGTTGGCTTTTACAGGAGCGCCTGCCGTCCGACCCCCCAACCCCGAAGGGAAAGCCTGCGCCAGAGCCTCGTCCGTTGTTTGGCAGGTGCACCGACTGGCAGGTGAGGTTGGCTTGGGCCCAAAAGGTTTTGGTTGGGCCCCTTACACCTTAAGAGTAGTGAAATTTATTTTAGATTTGTTTTTAGTAACATCAACATCAAACACGGTACTTGTCTACTTATAACATGACGTCTAAGTGACAAAAAGTCTGTAATGCTACCGAAAAATTAAAAGAACCTTAATAATGTTTATTCTATTTTTGTTCGCAGTATGAACTATATTACGAAGTTGCTTTAGAAGACTAGTTGGTAAATATTGGGGTCTAAATCCAAAAATTACACTTTGGCTATTTACATTAGTTATCAGACCGTCTCTAGCTTACAGATCAGTTGTATGGTGGACCAGAACACAACTGACCACGGTGAAAGCAAAACTCCAGAGTCTACATCGCTTAGCGTGTGTAGAACAAGAACTGGACGTATGAGAACCACCCCATAAGCAGCGCTCGAGCTCCCCTTAAACCTAAGACTCTTAGATCTTGTCATACAAGAGAAAGCACAAGCGCCTTAAGACTAAAAGCAAACGGACCATGGAAACGAAACACATAAACAACACACTCCAAAGTTCTGAAGGAAATTCCACTTCTTGAGGCGCCAATAGATAAAACACCGAGTCATCCCATCTTCGATCGAAGATACAATATCCGACTCACGAAAGAAGCAAAAGATAGCACTGGCATCGACGAAGTTGAGAGCCGTCTTTGTATAGGATAGGCTCCAAAACTGCACATGGTACTGGAGCTGGTGTCTACTCGAATCGCTTAAACATTAAAATATCAACATCAGTTGCAGCCAG
Source organism: Anania hortulata (assembly GCA_963576865.1). Classification (NCBI taxonomy): domain Eukaryota; kingdom Metazoa; phylum Arthropoda; class Insecta; order Lepidoptera; family Crambidae; genus Anania; species Anania hortulata. The sequence goes on along the minus strand of OY756417.1, from coordinate 1,499,190 downwards.
AGACGTCCGAGAGCATAACATAAAAATTATCTCTGACAGTGCATCCGTGCTTCAAACCCTACAAAACATTAACATAACTTCTGTTCTTATACTGGAATGCCACAACGCACTCTAATCTATTGCAAATACAAACAGAGTAACTCTGCAATCGATTGAAGGACAGCAACTCCCTGGGCAATGACACAGCAGACGAACTGGCTAAAACAGGATCGAAGGCAGTAGCGTACGAACCGGAACCACTGCTGCCAATACCTCAGGGTCAAATAAAATCATGCTTGCGCGAAAGAACCAAAGAAACACATCTAACAGAATGGAGAAACAGTGTAGGATGCAGGCAAACTAAAAATGCAGTTCCAGTGGCATCAAATAAGCTTGCCCGCAACCTAATCAGACTAGCAAGGGACAAAACTCTATTCAAGGTTATAAGGTGTCATAACCGGCCACCGTCCTCTTAACAAGCACCTGTTTAATATAGATGTGTCAGACAGCCCCACACGCAGAGGATGCACAGAGGCAGAAGAAACGCCACAGCAAGTGCTATTGGCATGAAGAAGCGTGGCAGATCAACGGGCATGGATTCTCCATTCGCCAGGTTTGCTCCTAGAAGCCTGCAGCAGTCTGAAAAGGCTGCTGACCTTTTCAGACTGCTGCAGGCTTGACCCACAGATGACCTTGATGGTTGGAATAAGAAAGACTAAGTAGCACGCACAAGGCCTAATCATGAGGAGAAAACCCAGCTAAAGTAACTAACTATGTAGTTGCTTTTGTTGTTCTCTTTGTTTTCCATTTATAATAATAAAGCCTTTATTTCCGAAAATTTGTGTTCTTTTTTAACATTAAGGGTAAATAATTTATTAAGGTAAGTTATAAGATGTTTGCCTTTTGGCATAGGCGTCCTCCAGCTCTCTCCATTGTTTTCTGTCTGCCGCAACTCTGCTCCAGTATGGCCCCAACGTTAGGCAGATGTCGTCTTTCCATCTAGTTTTTGGCCGTCCTTGGATTCTAGTCCCATCTCTTGGGTGCCATAGGGCGACTTGTTTGCATGTCTGTAACTTTGATCTTTTTTCTTATATCTAGATTGCTGATTCTATCATTTAGTCTAATTCCTAGCATGCTTCTTTCCATTGCGCTTTGACAATTTGCAAGTCTTTCCCTATATTTAGAGATGATAGATGATGATAGTTAGAGACCATGTTTCGCTCCCATATGTTATGCAAGGGAGAATGCAAGAGTTGAAAGTCTTACTCTTTATAATACGCATGCCTACGTCTTTGTTATTCATTATTTCTTTAAGGGACCAGTACGAGTACTTTTTCAAACCACAAGCTATTCTTTTATTTACTTCCTTGGACATGGAGTTCCCAGGGGAGATAATTTGTCCTAGGTAGACATAGTCGCTCACATACTTAAAGTTATTTCCATAGACTTCTATGTTGACCTCTGTGGAGTTAGTCATCAGCATTGTTTTAATTGCATTTATTTCCAAGCCTACTTCTTTGCTTTTGTCTGCTAGGGTTATCATCATAAGTTCTAGCTTTTTGGGATCTTCCTCTAACAGGATTATATCGTCTGCGAATCTTAAATGGTTTAGGCGGCGACCGTTGATGTTGAGCCCGTACTCGTCCCAATCTAGTTTCCGAAAGACATGTTCTAGTACAGCATTAAACAGTTTGGGAGACAACGGATCTCCTTGTCTAACGCCTCTGTTTATGGGGAACGGGTCACCTGTCGATTCCAATTTTATGCGACTTTTGCTTTTACTGTAGATAGATTTTATTAAATGTATGTAGGTAATTTCCATTCCTTGTTCTCTTAGGCTTAACCAGATATATTTATGATTCAGACTGTCAAATGCTTTGGAATAGTCAATAAATGAGATGTATACAGACTTCTGGTACTCGTTGTATTTTTCTAGGATTTGCTTGATTGTATGGATATGGTCTATCGTGTTGTAATTATTTCTAAATCCTGCCTGTTCGATTGGTTGGTTTTCATCAAAGACTTGTGATATTCTTTCTAAAATGAACTTTGCAAAGACTTTGTAGACGTTTGATATAAGACTTATTGGTCGGTAGTTACCAATGTTATCTTTATCCCCTTTCTTGTGCAGGAGAATTATATATGATTCTCCCTACTATTTCGGGATGGTGCCTGTGATAAAGATTTCATTGAATATCTTACTCAAAATCAGGCTTAATTCTTGCACTGTGCCTCTCAACAATTCATTTGGTATGTTGTCAGGTCCTGGAGCTTTTTCTAATTTTTGTGACATTATGGCTTCTACTTTCTGTTCTACTTCCTGTATAAGTATTGGAGGGACATTACCAGATTCAGTGTGTTGTGTTTTGCCTGTGTTGTTTTCCTGTTTTGTATCTTTATCAGAGTAGGTTCTGTAATAATTAGTAAGTAGCAAGTTTTTAAATCTCTTTGCGATTTGTCGGTTGGTTCCATTGTTTTTTAGTTTAGATACCTATTCCATGCCATGTTCCCTCAGTTCTTTGAAGGCTTTTTTTGTTCCCCCTGTGCTTTGAATTTCATGTTCTAGTTTATTGATTCGTTTTGTTTTCCTATCCCTTCTTATATCTTTGCTTAGGCTAGAAATTCTGCTGAGATAATCGTTACTGCTTTTTCCGTTCTTGATTAGTGCTTTCCTTACTGCTAAGAGCTCTGTTGTCTTCGCACTAAACTTTGTGTCTTTGGTAAAATTTAGTTTCCTCATTTGTGATAGGTGTTTTTCTATATGGTTGTACTTTTCTATTGCACTTATGTCCAATCTGGCTATTTCTGACAGGGGCTTGTTGGAGGTGGAGTCTATGTTTTTTGTGTTCTGGTTGCAGCAGTTTGTTTATTATTTTGCTTCTGGCTTTTTTTATTGGGTATTTTTTTAAGGCAACTACATACGATACGTAATGGTTTAGTCTGTAAACACATCATCATTATCATTTTAGCCATAGGAAGTCCATGGCTGAACATAGGCCTTACCCAGTGATTTCCAGACGACCTGGAAAAGGTTGCAGGAAGCCGCTGGATGCAGGTAGCTTCCACATACCTACCTACAAATAATCATTATTTCTCAAGATTCAAGACACTTATTCTCACAAAATGGATACAGGTATCAAGTTTCCATTATTAAAAAGCTTCTGTTAGAATTATTACAAAATTTATATATTTTTGGCATTGTGTGGGATCAAGGATGGCATTGAAGAAATATGACTTATCATTTAAAGAGCTTTAGAGTGCTAGTTTAGTGTAGTTTATATTCTACTAATGTTTGGTGAAGTGATAAAGATCTGAAATTATTGAAATATTATTGTATTCAATGCCGCATCAAGTGTCAAATGACTTTTCTCAAGACAACTTGCTTTAGACCCGATAGCGTCTTGAAACCTGCTTCTACGGGAAGAGTAGCCTCCACTGAATATAAGAAAAGCAATAAAAACTAAACACCCGTTATTTATTGTGAACTATATTAAGAATACACTCGACATTGGCAGAAACACTGCTCTTCTTAAAGAGCGGAATTGAGTCCAGATTAAAAAAATATATGACAAATTCTTTATTAGTGACAATGAACATGTTTTTCCATCAATGACCCCATTGGCACAGTGGTGTGGTGATACGCCTGATAAGGGTCCTGAGCTTGATTCCCGGATTGGGAATTCTAAATTGGGTCGGATCTGGGTGTGCTTGGAGACATCCTGGCAAAATTGATTGTCTTGTACCTCTTAGGGATGTAGACAAGGTTAAATAATTCAGATTAGCACTAGTAGATAGATAGATACTCTTTATTGCACACCATACAAGTAAAATACACATGATTTTTACAGAAAGATGTACAATTTAGGCGGTCTTATCGCTAATAGCGATCTCTTCCAGACAACCTTTAGGTAGAGGACAACCATTAAAGAAAGTAATACTACTACTAGTAATGTGTATAACAGATTGTTATTTTAAAAAACTTATTTGAGGAATCTTATTTTTCCGATTATCACAGGTACAAAAAATTAAAACACGATAAGCAGTGTTTTGATCCTAAAAACAGTATTCCGATTATCAATATTCTGAAAATCTGATATTTTTCTCAGTCAGATATTTTATTTATAGGATCTTTTCTTGAATAAAATATCTGACTTTGTATAAAGAGTTTAGTCATAGAATATGTACATATAATTAGGTATTTTATTTTTATTGGATTATTTATACCATGTTTATTAGGTACCTAACCTGTATTTATTTACTTTAGGAATAAAGTGACAGACCTTCCGAAAATGGGATGAAAAACCAATTTTGTTTAATAATCGTGTGTCAAAAACTACTATCGATATCATCCGATTGCTGAACTATATCGATAGTAGAACATCACTAATAGAATTGAAAATGTAACCTATTTAATTTTACTTACCGATGCAATCGAGTGCTGCCAGGGTAGTACATATTCAAACAATCCGGAACAATACAAAATCCTATGTGTTTCCCCATTTTATGTATGTATTAACCATTGATTTAAAACTAATATATATCAATGGTACATTTGAATGAAATACCTAAAGCATTCGGCAGTCACGTCAAAAGCCCTAATGGCTTTCGCCACAGTTATCAAATCACTGTGTTAACGTTTTTTACGTCGGTTTTTATCTAGCAATAATTTAATTATTAAATTAAATCTGCGATTCACAACAAACAAAATCGCATATGTTTTTGACAGTTTTTTTTTTGTTGTTTGCTTGGTAGCGTAGACATAGAAATAAACATAAACTGGCTGTTGTCAAATTAAATTCGTGGCTATTTACTTTTCGCCATTTTGGCGCTGTAGGCCATAGTATCGGAACTTGGAACTAAATTAGTGATCTTCATTAAGAGAGTGCGCGCACGGGAGACTTTTGTCGCTGGGACAAAAAAGTTTTTGTCTCTGTCGCGTCGCGTCTCCAAAGAGGGGTGCGCGCACGAAGGAGACAGAGACGAAACTTTTTTAAAAAAATTCGAAGCGTCATTCGCTTGTATGTAGAATTTTTTTTTTTAAATTTTATAATTGTGTTTTACGGCTCTGGGTTCCAGCCCTTTTAAACCATATGTAGAATACATGGAGAGCAGAGCACTGCAGCTGGCAGCAGCCAGACGTGGGATAAATAAGCTAGAATCACGATATTTTGGAATGTAATGCAATAGAAAAAATAATAATGTATCGCACGGTAAATCTACGAAAATCCGTGACATTTTGCTCAGTTAAGTAAAAGAAAATTTAATGAAATTTCAATCTGTGTATTTGAATACATTTTACCTTTATTTGGACAACTTTGACTCTGACAGCAGGATAGTAAATATAATTTCTTTGCACTACGAAAGAGATAGACTTTTAGCGTAAAAATATCTGCCATTTTTTTATCTGTATCTGCACTTTTTTATTTAGGCGATAGTTAATAGGAGTTGTCATTTCATACCAAATGTAAGTGAAAAATCACTTACTAGTTTCGGAGAAAGATGATTCGTATTTGCTCCTCTTTAGGGTATGTGCTCGATGCTTGTGCAGTAAGTACTGCAGTAATTTAGTTAACAAAAACTTGTAATTTTAAAAAGTAATCAAGTAACATGATTTAAACTTTTGAACCGTATATTCTGTTCTTTTACTAGTAAAATCTAGATTCGGTAGTTACAAATACAGTAATTTTGTTAACTGGGGATGCGATAACACGATAATTTTTCAGTAAAACTAGGACATTTCTTAACCTATGAATCTGGTAACACTGGCGGAGAGACACAATTTTGTCCAATGTTTTTCATTTAACTAAAAAACATTGGTTTTTATTTCGAAATTTCGATGGTCTTAGAAAAAGTTGTGTTTGAGCACGCACCTCCATACATAACAGAGGACTTGATATGAGAGACAAAAACGTCGCAGGGACAAAAGTTTCCCGTGCGCGCACTCTCTAAACGATTTCTGGGTGTAACTGACCCACAGACTGCTCGAGTAGAATGATGTGCAATATGCTTTATTAAAAAGCGCGATTTTGACCGGTACTGAACATCGAGCAAATCTGCGAGCTATCATGTTAGCCCTCGAACACAACGCCCTGCGTTCTCTTTCTAAATCACTGTCACCTTTTAGGTCTTCTGTTACAATGTGACCAAGATATTTAAAGTGTTTCACTCTAGAGAGAGGTGACCCATACAGATTAATCTGTGGTACATGATCTGGAAGTCTGTTACCAGCTTTAATACCGGTGACAGATGGCGGCGGACGCGGCTCCGGACTCGTCTTGACATTGTAAGGTCAAACGCTGCCATTGGTCGATCCTTGGGCTGGCGGAAGTTGACCGAAGGATAGACCAATGGCAGCGCTTGACCTCACAATGTCAAGACAAGTCCGGAGCTGCGTCCGCCGCAGTTTGTCACCAGCTTAAAAACCATGTAAGGTCAACTTGGGTAAGACCGGCATATTTTATTAAAAGTTACATTTGAGTTGTCACAGTATAAGTATTAATTATCTTAAATAGACTGTATGTGTAAGAAAAGTGACAAACATAATTGTAATACCCGGAATAAAGATAAACTTGCTGTTTCAAATTTCAGACTGCATAAAGTGAGTAATTCGTTCATGGGGAAATGTATTCGCTTTTTTAACAAATTACCACAGTCTATTGTTGAACTACCCATGTTTGAGTTTAAATCGCATGTTAAGATTATTTTGATGAAAAAGGGTTATTATACTGTTAATGACTATTTAAATGACAAAAATGTCTGGAATTAAATACTGCCCTGCTCGCACAGGTATACATTATTTTCTTTTCCTTTTTTTCGTGGCAGCTAGAGGTAACTGAGTTTGTTCCGGCCAATAATGTTCGTGACAGTTTTCTGTCTTAAATTGAATAAATGATTTTTGACTTCGACTTTGACTTTGAAGAGGGTGTGTTTTTTAATGCCTATAATTTGGAAAACATGCAACTAAGATTTTTTTTTACATTTTTCTGTCAGCCAGCATGACTTGCCTTTTCACCTGTATATAGATTAAAAACTAAAAGTAAAGCTATTTTTTACGAATTATTTATTTTGCTTAATAAACCATAATATTTAATGAGGTAGTAGATAAGGCTTTAATCACTCAAGCATGTGTGAACGAGACACAATAGAAATTACATTGTTATGCGACCGCCGGCGGTCTAATCCTCAACGGGTTAAAGCTATACAGATTATTATGTACCCGCGGGGCACTGCAATTGTTTTCGAATTATTCATACAAAGTGGAATTATTTTCAAATAGCTTCAGTATTCCACACATAACGTTATGCCGTTTCATCGCCGGCAAGTTTTCCATTTCGTGTGCGACGAACATTCCAAAAGCTTGGTTGGCAGCCTTGAATTTTTCTGGGTCAAGTATAGAACGACCAGTTTTAGAGCCATCTCTTGTTGATGTACTTTTTATTTTGTCCTCCAACTTTTGTGTGTTTTCTGTAAAAGTTTGGATGATATAAGAACACAGAAGACCTAGTGTTAAGTTTAGTAAAGTGGTCGCTTCGCATAAATCGATCGAAACGGATTTTTCAGAACTCCATACAAAATCTCTCCGGACAAGCCCGGATTAAATCCGATTTGTATGGGGTTCTGAAAAATTCCGGATGCTTGAAGTCCGAGCCTAAACGGTAATTTGTATTAGTTTTCAACCGGATTGTGCGAAGCGAATGATATGAAGAAGCAATAGGCCAGAGCCAAGTCCGAAGAATCCGAAGTTGTGTTATTGTCATGGAGCATTATGCCCCATAGAGTAGAAAGTCATAATATGATTTGTTCGACAAAATTTTCCACCATTTTCTAATCTGTATCTGTACTGTTTTTGTATGGGCGAGGACTGACAGGAGTTGTCATTTCATACTATAGTCATATAGTCCTTTCAAGATAAGAAGATACTTATGACACTAAGCATTTTTCGATTCACCCATACTATTTCATCATCATCATCATCATTTCAGCCATAGGAAGTCCACTGCTGTACACAGGCCTCCCCAAATGACCTATCATGGGAGGGATTGCCTTTACTCGCCACGCTTGGTAGCGGTAGGTACTATTTACGATAGTATTTTATACAATATATTTTTAATATATTTCATTGCAAAAACACAATAATCTTTACCTCCAAAAATCTAAGCAAAAATTGCAAACCAATAATATATATTAATAATTTAACAACTAAATTAATAGGATTTTCTTCAAATACTTGATGCGTAAAACGGATCGTTTACTCATAGGGATTGACAATTCATAATCGGAACTAAATCGATGAATCGGTTCGGTCGTTGTGAAAACCTATGCGTTGACGTCAGTAGTACGAGAGCGCCTGCCTTGTATGCGGTTTGTGTTATCGTTATTTTTCGCATAGCTCCTATTTTAACTTTTGTTACTGTTTTTGTTAAGTTTTCGATATTGTTTTGCTTTTATTTGGTAAAATGCCAAAAAAAAGGAAAAAAGACTTGTCAAAAAGCTGTATACGGCACTCTGGCGGTAGAACATTGCAGTATATCTCTTATTTTAAATAAGTTCAGTTGAATAAAAATCGATTAAACTATCTTTAATAACTTTCTCGATTTCCAAAAAGAATCGGTTGGATTTCGTCAGGGCACATCACTATTTGTGTCAACAGTGAAGTCACGTGATGCGTCACAAGTTCCTTAACTTGAAAAGAGTATAAATGTAAGTGAAAAATCACTAACGAGTTTCAGAGAAAGATGGCTCGTATTGCTGCTCTATAAGGCATGTGCTCGATAATTATTGTTGTGATTTGATTTGAACACGGCGTTTGCTTTGGCAGTCTCTGAGAGAAGTTAATTTTGATATCGAAAATACTATGGCATTTTGGATTTTACCCACATCCGTAAGTCGGCTGTCTAATAACAAGCCCATAAGTAGATGCGAATAGGAGGTGATTACTTCGACTTCCCGCACTTCGACTATCGTCGACTACACGATTATAAAATTGATACAAACCTGCGGAATCCAACGTGACGCCTTTGGCGATGTCGGTAGATTCGTTAAGTTGCGGGTCCTCATTCTTGGACTTCTTTTCGTCTAAGCTTCTTTTATCCGTGTCCGTTGCGTCTGTGAAAAGGCTAATGATTAATGCGCCACGCAGCCATGGGGGAGGGGCCTTCATAGTTATTTATATTTTCAAATAATTCTGTGACATTTAGATTTTTCGTTTAAACAATATAAAGAAGCGTCTTAATGTTATTTTTCTAATAATCGTATGTAACGAAAAAAAATTACTTTAAAATATCCATAAGTAAAGTCAATAGAGTGATTATAAAAGCCGCGCGGTCATTTCTACCTTGTGCAATCTGAAATTTGAAACGACAAGTTTATCTTTATGCCGCGTATTATACTTATGTATGTCATTTTTCTTGGAAAATAAGTGCACATTTTTGCGAACATTATGTATGCATTATGTAAATTTTCATAAATATATTGAGAAGCAACTGTAAGTATGTTAATTTCTTTAAATAGTTCACTTAAAGAGTCTCGTGGCTTAAGGTTATAAATAGCCAGAACAGCTCTCTTTTGCAGTACAAAGATGGTTTCAATATCTGCAGCTGAGCCCCATAACAGTATTCCACGTGACATTATACTGTGAAAATAGCTAAAATATACTAATCTTGCCGTTTCCACATCAGTCAATTGTCTTATCTTTCTCACAGCATAAGCGGCTGAACTTAGTCTCCCTGACAAAGCCTCAATATGAGCACCCCATTGCAAACGGGAATCTAAAGTTATTCATAAGAACGTAGTGGAATTTGTCGTATCTAGTTGTTCATCTTTTACAATAATATGCGTTGAGTTAAGTCCCCTTACATTAGGCATTATACATTTTATGTATTTTGTTTTGTTTGCATTGAGCAAAAGATTGTTAGTACTAAACCAAGGCAATACAAGCGAGAGAGCATTATTGACATCGTCAAAGGATTCTTGACCCCTTTTAATTTTGAAAATTTACGATGTATTATCCGCAAATAACACCATCTCACATAGGTCTTTTGTAAAGTAAGGAAGGTCATTTATGTATATAAGAAACAGTAGTGGTCCTAATATTGATCCCTGCGGTACACCCATAGTTAGAGGTGATCCTGAAGACTTGGCTCCATTAATAAATACTTTTTGCGTTCTACCTGTGAGATAAGAGTTTATTAAATTTAAAGACTCGTTCGATACACCATAATGTCTCAGTTTTTTTTAGTAAAATTTGATATCTACATAATCGAAAGCTTTAGAGAGATTACAAAAAACACCTTAAGCATCTTGCTTACTCTCCCAAGCATCAAACACGTGTTTTAAGAGTGCAACTCCAGCATCAGTAGTACTTCTACCTTTCGTGAAACCATATTGATTATTGTGTAGTAATTTATTCAGAACAAAATGGGATAAAAGTTGATAAAACATATATTTTTAAAATATTTTACTGAAAACCGGTACAACAGATATTGTTCAAAAATTGGAGGACCCTTTTCTCATCTGATTTAAAAAGAGGAATGATTTTACTAAATTTCATTGAAGTTGGGAATTCTCTATCATCAATACATTTGTTGAAAATAATTGTAAGGTATGGGGGCTATAGTATTTGTAATTGTATTAATGATATTGACAGAGATTCCCCATAGGTCTTTTCAAATTCAAATTCAAATTTCTTTATTCGCAGTAAATAGGGTAGGTAGTAAAGATGGTACAGGAGAAAAGTTAAATGTTCGAAGACCTATTTAGCCATAAAATATAGCATGCAAACTTAGGTACATAATTCATCTCAAATTAGTTAGTGTACATATCAAATTAATTATTAATTCAGACTAAATATAATTATGTCAGTATATTAATAAAATAAAAATGTCATTGTTAAGATAAAATTAAATTAAATACAAAAACAAATTCGAAATTTGAAGTTAAAACAGACAATCTTAGATACCTCCGTCATAAGTCAACAACATGCATATTATTATCATGCTGGAATTCTGTACAACTATAGTAACATTTTTTTATTAGCCGTTTTTTTATTTTTTATTATTTTATTTTCTTCAATTTTAATTCTCTACAAAATTGATACAAACCTGCTGGATCCAACGTGACGCCTTTGACGATCTCGGCAGACTCGTTTAGTGGCGGGTCCTCAGTCTTGGTCTCCTCTTCATCTAAGCCTCTTTTATCCGTGTCCGTTGCGTCTGTGAAAGGGCTGACGATTAATGCGCCACGCAGCCATGGAGGGGGGGGGGGGGGGGTCATACTATTCTACTAAGTATTCTACTATACAAAGTTCCGTAGTATTCCGTACCATTATCTATATAACATTGGACACTTTTACCTTCTTTTAGTTTTCTGTTTCCGTTATTAATATCAAGCTAAATACGGTAAAAAAAAACACGTTTTACATAAAATGAAAAGTAAGTAAAACTAAGGACAACAACTCGATAATTTGAATCTAGTTCGGTTGTTGTATGAAATATTTTACTGATTGGGTCAGATTCGCCCAGTGATCTTTGTAGTTGTAGTTTTTAGGGATCCGTAGCCAAATGGGAAAAAACGGAACCCTTATGGATTCATCATCTTCATTTCAGCCATAGGACGTCCACTGCTGAACATAGGCCTCCCCCAGTGACTTCCAGATTGGCCGGTTGAAAGCGGCTCGCATCCAGCGGCTTCCTGCAACCTTTACCAGGTCGTCTGTCCACCTTGTAGGTGGACGTCCTACGCTGCGTTTGCCGGTACGTGGCCTCCATTCCAGAACCTTTCTGCCCCATCGGCCGTCAGTTCTACGTGCTATGTGCCCCGCCCACTGCCACTTCAGCTTGCTTATCCGTTGGGCTATGTCAGCAACTTTTGATCGTTTACGAATCTCCTCATTCCTGATTCGATCTCGCAAAGAAACGCCGAGCATAGCCCTTTCCATAGCACGCTGTGCAACCTTGAGCTTTCTTATGAGGCCCATAGTGAGAGGCCACGTTTCAGTTCCATATGTCATCACTGGTAACACACACTGGTTGTAGACTTTCGTCTTTAGGCACTTAGGTATTTTGGACGAGAAGACGTTACGTAGTTTTCCGAACGCTGCCCAGCCGAGTTGGATTCGACGATTGACCTCCTTCTCAAAATTTGACCTACACAACTGGATCACTTGTCCCAGGTAGACATATTTGTTAACAATTTCGAGAGTAGAGCTCCCAACTGATACTGGGTAGGGCGCAACATGGGCATTGGACATCATCTTTGTTTTGTCCATGTTCATCCGAAGGCCTACTTGTTGGGAAACTCGACTAAGGCCATCGAGCATTGTGCCGAGGCCTTCAAGCGATTCTGCCATGACCACGTATCGTCGGCAAACCGAAGGTGAGTGATGTACTCGCCGTTAATGTTGATGCCGAATCTTTTCCATTCCAGGAGCTTGAAAGCGTCTTCCAATGCAGCGGTGAACAGTTTCGGAGATATAACATCTCCCTGCCTTACGCCGCGCTGCAGAGGAATCGCCTTTGTGCTCTGCTCCTGTACTCGGACCGACAGCGTGGCGTTTTTGTATAAACACTTCAGCACCTCGATGTACCGATAGTCGATATGGCACCGCTGGAGAGACTGTAGCACTGCCCAGGTCTCGATAGAATCAAAGGCCTTCTCATACTCCACAAACGCCAAGCATAGTGGCAAGTTATACTCCTCGGCCTTCTGTATAATTTGCCGCAGCGTATGGATGTGGTCTATGGTACTATAGCCTTTTCGGAAGCCGGCTTGTTCGGGAGGCTGGAAGTCATCGAACCTACGCGCGAGACGATTCGTGATGACCCTCGAAAACAACTTGTAGACATGGCTGAAAAGCGAGATGGGCCTGTAATTCTTCAGTAAGGCGTTATCCCCTTTCTTGAATAAGAGCACCACCACACTTCTGTTCCATGCATCAAATATATAAAAAAAAATACGTTTTGTGGTAGGTTGACGAGCTGTCGTCTGTAACTACAAATTTGTACGGAACCGCCGGTGGGCGAGTCCGACTCACACTTGTCCGGTTTTTTATTTGTAACAAACTCGGAAAATCGATAAATATTTTCGAGTCTCGAATTCCGTTATAGACGTATTATTTACATAGCTATAAGTTGGTACGAAATTCTAATAAAATCCTATCTTCGAACCCCTTCGTGCCCTTCCGCCCGCACTTCGACTATCGTCGACTACACGACTATAAAATTGATACAAACCTGCTGGATCCAACGTGACGCCTCTGACGACGTCGGCAGACTCGTTTAGTGGCGGGTCCTCAGTCTTGGTCTCCTCTTCATCTAAGCCTCTTTTATGCGTGTCCGTTGCGTCTGTGAAAGGGCTGACGATTAATGCGCCACGCAGCTATGGGGAGGGGAGGGGGGGTTCATACTATTCTACTAAGTATTCTACTATACAAAGTTCCGTAGTATTCCGTACCATTCATTATCTATATAACATTAGACACTTTTACCTTTTTTTTTAGTTTCCTGTTTTCGTTATTAATATCGAGCTAAATACGGTAAAAAAACGTTTCAGCCCCCCTTAAAATATCTATTTTATTTTAATTTAATTATTTATTTTAAAATAAATATCCAACTAAATATTCTGTGAATATTCAAGCGTCTACAACAACAATTATCAACAATATTCCCGCAGTTTTTTTTTTACATAAAATGAAAAGTAAGTAAACGTAAGGACTACAACTTGATAATTTGAATCTAGTTTGGTTGTTGTATGAAATATTTTACTGATTGGGTCAGATTCGCCCAGTGATCTTTGTTGTTGTAGTTTTTAGGGTTCCGTAGCCAAATGGGAAAAAACGGAACCCTTATGGATTATTTTTTACCTATGATAATGAATAAATATTTCATTCATTCATTCATTCGACATGTATGTCTGTCTGTCTGGCCGTCCGTATGTTACAGCAACTTTTTTTCCGAAACTATAAGAAGTATACTGTTGAAACTTGGTAAGTAAATGTATTCTGGGAACTGCATTAAGATTTTTACACAAAAAAAGACAAAAAAAACAAAAAAATTGGGGGTTCCCCGTGCATAGAGCTGAAACTCAATATATGATGTACATTACCAAGCAAACTTCTACCGAAAATTGGTTTGAACGAGAGCTAGTTAGTAGTGTTTTTTAATACGTCATAAATCGTAAAGCGCAATTTAACTTTCATTTAATCAACTTAAATATATTTAAAAAATTACGTTTTGTGGTAGGTTGACGAGCTGTCGTCTGTAACTACAAATTTGTACGGAACCCCCGGTGGGCGAGTCCGACTCACACTTGTCCGGTTTTTTATTTTTAACAAACTCGGAAAATCGATAAATATTTTCGAGACTCGAATTCCGTTATAGACGTATTATTTACACAGCTATAAGTTGGTACGAAATTCTAACAAAATCCTATCTTTGAACCCCTTCGTGCGCCGACTATAAAATTGATACAAACCTGCTGGATCCAACGTGACGCCTCTGACGATGTCGGTGGACTCGTTTACTTGCGTGTCCTCCTCATTCTCTGAATCCTCTTCCTCTGAGCTCTCTTCACCCAAGCAGTCTGCGAAAGGGCTAATATCATCACTCAGCAATGGGGAAGATTGCTCCATACTTTTAAATTTTTAGCGTTTCGTTCCTCAAATGGAAAAAACGGAATCCTTATAAGATCACTTTGTTAACCGTCTGTCTGTCAAGACCCTTTATTTCGGGATCGCATGGAGGTATCGAGTTGAAATTATGGCGCCCACAGACAGCGGGCATAAGCAGGGAACGGCTTGCCATGCACGCGTACAACGTATGGTATTATACCCGCCGTACTTCCAACCCGAACCGTCGCCGTCCCGCTCACGCCTTGTGTGCGTGTTACGCTAAAAGCCTTGGGGCACACAGCCGACAGGGCGCGACGGATTCGGAACGCTAGCGCGACGCTTTAATGTTTAAATCTAAAACTTTAATGAAATACACAATACCTTTAAGTTTACAATAACAGAAACAGTTTCACCGTAACAATAATGAGTTTTTTAAATTTTGCCAGTAAACTATCACTTAAAAGTCGCGTATTGCAGAGAACGACATGATGTGACCAGTTTGAAATCTTTTTTTTTTCTGTCTAGTGCAATTCCGGCTAGTATTGCAAAATTATTTTTGAAATTAATTGAAATAAGTTAATTTTTAAAATAAAGTCAGCTAGATTCCGGAATTCACACACTGTACAGCGGGCAGCGCGGCGTGCACATTCACTGTGGGCGAGACGGTTTCCTTGACGTTCGGTTTTGCCACTATCTGTATAAAAATATACAATAAAAGACAGGGCCGTCTTTCCCACTGGGCACTCTGCCTTTGCCCAGGGCCCCGCGATCGATGGGCCCGCTAGTTCTATTTATATAGTTCAATAGTATCTAAGTCATAGGGGCCACATTATCCTATGTGCCCCCAATAGGTTAAAGATGGTCCTGAATACAGAACGCCACGTGAGTACGAAGCACGTTCACCATGCAATACAACATCTAAGTCCCGCTCACGCCCGACAGGCAGGGCGTCGGGTCGTGCTGTGTGTCGTCTTCTATAGACTTTGGTACATTACAACATTGGCCTCCCGCTAGCGTCCCGTCGCCATCGCGCCCCGTCGGCTGTGTGATGAGCAGCAGAATGACTGTACAAAGTGACGAATCCACTGTACTTATTGCTAGCCCCCTGTACTTGTTTGTAGGACTTCCGTACTTGTTTGCTAATCCACTGTACTTATTGCTGGCCCACTGTACTTGCTTGTAGGACCTCTGTACTTGTTTGCTAATCCAGTGTACTAATTGCTGGCCCACTGTACTTGCTTGTAGAACCTCTGTACTTATTTGCTAATCCACTGTACAATTCAATTCAATATATTTATTGCATTCTATAATGTTACACAGGTGTTATAATTAGATACATAAAATAGATCATTATAGACCCTGTAGGGCACAACAATAAGATAGGTATTGTGGGCAGAAAGGAAGACGCCATGCATAATTAGATCAATTTGTTTATTTTACTTATTGCTGGCCCACTGTACTTGCTTGTAGAACCTCTGTACTTATTTGCTAATCCAGTGTACTTATTGCTAGCCCACTGTACTTGCTTGTAGAACCTCTGTACTTATTTGCTAATCCAGTGTACTTATTGCTGGCTCACTGTACTTGCTTTAAGGACCTCTGTACTTGTTTGCTGATGCACTGTACCTATTGCTGGCCCACTGTACTTGCTTGTAGGCCCTCTGTACTTATTTGCTCATCCAGTGTACTTCTTGCTGGCTCACTGTACTTGCTTGAAGGACCTCTGTACTTGTTTGCTAATGCACTGTACTTATTGCTGGCCCACTGTACTTGCTTGTAGGCCCTCTGTACTTATTTGCTCATCCAGTGTACTTCTTGCTGGCTCACTGTACTTGCTTGAAGGACCTCTGTACTTGTTTGCTAATGCACTGTACTTGTTGCTGGCCTACTGTACTTGCTTGTAGGCCCACTGTACTTGTTTGCTAATCCAGTGTACTTCTTGCTGGCTCACTGTACTTGCTTGAAGGACCTCTGTACTTGTTTGCTAATGCACTGTACTTATTGCTGGCCCACTGTACTTGCTTGTAGGCCCTCTGTACTTATTTGCTAATCCAGTGTACTTCTTGCTGGCTCACTGTACTTGCTTGAAGGACCTCTGTACTTGTTTGATAATGCACTGTACTTATTGCTGGCTCACTGTACTTGCTTGAAGGACCTCTGTACTTGTTCGCTAATGCACTGTTCTTATTGCTGGCCCACTGTACTTGCTTGTAAAACCTCTGTACTTATTTGCTAATCCAGTGTACTTCTTGCTGGGTCACTGTACTTGCTTGAAGGACCTCTGTACTTGTTTGCTAATGCACTGTACTTATTGCTGGCCAACTGTACTTGTTGTTAGCCCACTGTACTTGTATGTTGTCAGCACGCTTTACTTGTAGGGTGTGGGTACTTACTGTCAATTTCCACGCAGGCGCCCAGTTTGTCGCGAATCTTCTGTATCGTTGAAGCGCAGCCTATAGGGTTACCTAGAAACAAACCATCGCATGAACGAAGGAAGTTCTGAATGTAGTCAGTGAATGAAGATGAACCCAAATTTTGCAATAAAAACATTACTTACCTAGTCAGGTCATAAGTTCTGTCACATGTGTAATATAAAATAATTTAGAGATGTTTATTATTTATGTAACCATTTATATAGCAAAATGAACTTAATATAAATTTTATTTAAAAAAATAAAACCGACTTCAAAACACTAAAATGCTAAAAATAATCCTAACACTTAAGTACCTAATCAGTTACTTTTGGAGTCGGTGCCAGCCGATGAGAGATTCAATGTTTTTGTTTGCACCGACTCCAAAAGTAACTGATTAGGTACTTAAGTGTTAGAATTATTTTTAGCATTTTAGTGTTTTGAAGTCGGTTTTATTTTTTTAAATAAAATTTACTTATTTCATCAATTTTTAGTGATAAATCCTAATCTAACTGCTGAACACCGATTTCATCCCCTATTTTCCTACCCTTAGGGGTGATTTTTATTATGCAAACATTTATTATATTATCTTTGAAGTATAAGCTATTCAATAAAACAAAAATAATCAAAATCGGCTCATATTTGTCGAAGATAGGTAACAAGAACCACAACCGAAATATTATCTGGGTATATATTTGTTGATTTTCTCAAAAAGTTCTAAATCAATTTCGATAAAATTTATATGGGACCACCTCTGAAGTATGATCTACCAAACAAAAAAAGAATCATTAAAATCGATTCATAATTGGCGGAGGAATCGCGTAACATACATACATACAAAACAAAAAAACATACAGTCGAATTGAGAACCTCCTCCTTTTTTGAAGTCGGTTGAAAACATAGATTCATATGGCAATAAAGTTTATTCAAAATGATCCCCGCGATTTTGAATACAGGCCTTCAATCTGCACGGCCAGTCGTCTATCGCAGCACGAACGAGGTCCATGTCAATATCGGCGGCTGCCTTAATCAAGGATGCCTTGAGTGACTCCAAATCAGGATGAGGCTTTGAGCAGGCCTTTTCCTCCAAGTGTTGCCATATCTTGTAATCTAACGGACTCAAATTTGGACTGGAGGAGGGCCAGTCTTCGTGCCGGATGAAGTCGATTTCACGCGCCGCCGGCCAGTCTTGTGTGCTTTTCGCTCTATGAGCTGGCGCAGAATCTTGTTGGAATACCCAGTGTCTGTTATTAAACATGGTATGAGAAACAGGTTCCACAAGGTTCTTGAGGACTGTATTTTGATACACAACTGCATTCGTTTTTACGCCTTTCTCACAAAAATAAACCTCAGTTAAGCCCCAATAAGACTCCCAACCAAACCATGAGCGAGGATGGAAAATGACCTCGTTGGACACGCGGAACACGGTTGCTAGCTTCTTCACTGCTGTGTGCGTACACCTTATCATTTTGTTTGTTGTAGCTCTCTTCCACGGTGAAAATTTTTTCATCCGAAAAAAGAATTTCCCGATGCTTTTTTCCCGCGTACCGCTTCAACAAAGCGCGGCATCTCTTAAACGAGTGTCCAAACGATGTCCTGTTTTTCTTCGATATGCCCTAAGCCCTAAGTCTTCATTTAACACCCTTTTCACCGTGGTCCTGCTTAACCCCATCTGAAGGGCCAACAGTTTCTGCTTACGTATGGGATTTCTTTGAATTCGCGCCTTCACAGCTTTTATCACTGCTGGAGTCCTAACTGAGCGAGGGCGACCACTTCTTGACCTGTCATCTACACTAGAGTCTTCATTGTATCGTTTTATGGTACGATAAACTAATCTTTTGGTTATATTCAAATTTTTCAGTAAGTCGAAAATCTGAATTGGCGCGTAACCGCAACGATGCAACGCAATAACCGCGACACGGTCTTCTTTAAGTGTCCACTCCATATTTAAAAATGAGGAAAATTCTAAAAAGCACACATTTTTATTTTCATGAAAAATTCGAAATTCGAAATTCAATAAACTTTTTTGTGGCCAGCATTCTAAATTCAAAAGTTTTTATTGTGTGACAGAACTTATGACCTGACTATGTATTTACATGGGTAACAGTAGACACATTTGAAAAGGAGATTTTTAGACAAAGAAAATATGTTACTTTCCCATACTAATCGTAATCGGTCGTTTAGTGTAAATACGAAAAAGGAATACGGTTTTAATGGGGAAGAAAACTCAAAACTTTTACGCAGAGGGCGCTGTGTGTTTGTTACATGTCAAAAATTCCGTACGTAAGTCGTTCTTGTTTTTCTTGCGTTTTTTTGGCCCTGTTTCTTATAAATAGTGCAAACGAAGTTTTACAACATGTATTCTACCTGGCGAATCGCAGAACTAAAGGAAGAATAAAAAAAAAGGGGTGCCTCTCGTCAAGGAAAGAAAGCGGAGCTGGTAGAAAGGTAAGTTTTGCTATTCATTTTGCAAGCCATTTCACGATTCCTAAGGACTTAATGTATTTATTGTGGTAAATAAAATACTTTAGCACTGAAAACTAGTGTAATATTTAGTGTTTTTTGGACCATAGAGACGAACTAACAAGTTATCATAAAACGAACATAACCTCACAGTAATTTGATTTTAAAGTTTTATTTCTATTTTAGATTGGAGGCATATGACAGAAACTTCAATTTTTACGCTGATTTACGCTGAAGTGGAAAACCTGGAAGAACAAGTATAACATGTGTTAAGTGCTTAAAAACTTTAATAATGTTACAATTAAGTATTGGATATTATGCTTCTTAACACAAGTATATTATTAAACTTAAGTACTTGTTTCCTTAGAAAAAGTTTCGAAATCAGTTTCTTTAAAATGTTCTGCTTTAAAATTTACTCTTCGCAAAGCTCTTTCCCATTTCTTTCTTAGCTTGGGATTAGGAGGAAATTTATGTGAACCTACTTCTTCACATCCAAAAGCCACACATCGACCCATTTTACAATAAAATTAAATAATCGTAATAATTTGCACAATTTGTATGGAAATTGACAGCTACTCTGTAACAAACATTTGGCGCCCTCTACAATGAACTATTTGACAGTTTGCTTCCCCATTGGCACAAAATACAGGGCTTCCTGCAACCTTTACCAGAGGGCCAATTACGTGTCAATCCGCTCCCAGTAACATTCCGATCAAAAACGGTATTCTCGTAAACCCAAAAAATGCGATTATAGTTCGTAATGCGACTAAAAATAGAAGAAAATGATTTTTTTTGTCATTTTCAATTGCATTACAAACGTTTTGATAATTTTACGTCTAATTAATAGTTTATTGAGAATACCGTTTTTGATTAATGTTACTGGGACCGAAATGACATTAAATTGAGACTATTGTTAAATTAAGGGAGTTGGGCTTCAGGTCGTCTGTCCACCTTGTGGTGGACGGCCTAAGCTGCACTTGCAGGTACGTGGTGACCATTCTAGAACTTTTCTGCCTTATCGGCTGTCAGTTCTACGGATTCTATGGTTTTAGTTGGGTTTGGAAATTACACTTCTCGTCCAAATTACTCCAGTGCCTAAAGACTATATCCAGTGTTGTCAGTGATGACCTGTGGAACTGAAACGTGGCCTCGCACTATGAGCCTCATAAGGAAGCTTAAGGTTGCACAGCGTGCTATGGAATATCCTCGGGTGTTTCATGGCAAGATCGAATCAGAAACGAACAAAACTCGCCGACATAGCCCAACGGATTAGCAAGCTGAAGTGGCAGTGGGCGGGGCTTATAGCACGTAGAACTGAAGGCCGATGGGGCAGAAAGGTTCTAGAATGGAGGCTACGTACAAGTAAGTGCAGCGTAGGACGTCCACCTACAAGATGGACAGACGACCTGGTAAAGGTTGCAGGAAGCCGCTGGATGC
Source organism: Anania hortulata (assembly GCA_963576865.1). Classification (NCBI taxonomy): domain Eukaryota; kingdom Metazoa; phylum Arthropoda; class Insecta; order Lepidoptera; family Crambidae; genus Anania; species Anania hortulata. The sequence continues at coordinate 1,478,296 of OY756417.1, read as the reverse complement.
GGGCCGCTTCCAACCGGACAATCTGGATGTCACTGAGGGAGGCCTCTGTTCAGCAGTGGACGTCCTATGGCTGAAATGATGATAACCTTGGATAAAAATTAATGGCCGTGCGTTAGTTACGCAAAACCCTTGAGGATGGCTCAACCGATTTGGCTGATTTCTAAAAAAAATGTTTTTCAACTGCCACCAGATACATTTTGAAAGGGTTTTCAAGTGAAAATTTATCCTTGAACAAGAAAACGTCTCCAGGTCAAGCGGATAATAGCAGACCTTCGAAAACCAATAAAACCAGGCCTAAATTAAGCTACACGTCCCAATATATTTTTTACCCTACCACTGCTTCGGGACAATATTGTGGGCTAGTGCCGAGAAGAAGCAGCGCAAGAAACTCGGTCACTATTGTCAGCCTCTTTTTAAATACATAGTGTGTTTACATTACAAGATAAAATGAAGCTGTGCGAGCATGGCAGTATTTAATTCCATACATTTTGAAGTAAATGGTCCCACTTTGATTGGGTCGGCTCGTAACCGTGTCATTGATGCGTATCAGCACTGAAATCAGCGGCCACGCTTGTAGCTCGCTACGCCGTACATATTTTGCTCTTTATTTCTTATTTCAAGGAAAATTATTTAACTTGAAATGCCTCTGGTGGGATTCGAACTCATTATTTATTTATGTTTTACCGTTTCCTAGAGAGTTTGGCATATATCGTGAAAATAGGCTAGTTTCTTGGGTTAAAAAAAGATTATTCTATTTATTCCGTCAGTTAGATTATCAAAAAATATTGGCCCCATATTATGTCTTTTGTCAATCAAACAAAAAATTACAAGAATAAAGCGCATTAAAGTAAGCTCGTGACGTCACGCCTTGCTAAAAAGTGTCGCAAGGCGTGACGTAATAAAGAACGTAAAGACGTAAAGAAAAAATACGTGTCCAATATTTTCTGTTAATCCAACTGACGGACTAATTAGATTATTTTAGGAAACTAGCCCATTACAAAAACAACAATAACTTACCTGTGAGAACCAGTTTCTTAAGCTTGTCGGTGGCTGTGATAGAGTCTACAACATCCAGACACGCTTCTCTTCCAATCCTATTATAGCAGAGGCTTAGGGTCTCTAGCAAATGCGAGTTCACTTTAAAAGCTTTCGCTAAAACTTTAGCGCTTTTACTATTGAGATCGCAATAGAAGAAGTCGATTGATTTTAGATTTTTCAAACTGTAACAAAACATATACAATTAGTAGTATATATAGTTATATATAGTTTGTCTAGAATGCAAAGGGTCCCGGGTTCGATTCCTGGTTCGAATCAATTCGAAAATGGCTAGAATCTGGGTGCCCAAGACGGCAAAATTCACTGTCTGGTAACAAGGGCTTGTAATATTCGTCTATTTTACAATTTTTTTTATTTTTATTTTATTTTATTGAGAAAACCAACAGCGTTACAATAGTAAATACATAATACATTCTACATAAATATTTTTGGTAAGGCCAATTACAGGTTTTCCTGTGTGTGTGTGTGTGTGTGTGTGTGTGTGTGTGTGTGTGTGTGTGTGTGTGTGTGTGTGTGTGTGTGTGTGTGTGTGTGTGTGTGTGTTTGTGTGTGTGTGAGAGAGAGAGAGAGAGAGAGAGTTTTTTTTACATGATGCAAAGGAATCATGTACCAATAATGCCGTTGATGACGTCACATAGAGGTCAAATTAAGGACAAACAAACTTTTACTGAAATATCATACAATACAAAGTATTTTCGAAATTCGTCTAGACAAACACAGTCATTAAGCCTATTCCTCGAAATGGTTTTTGAATTACAATATTTTTTGAAATATGAACAATGCCCATTATTGTGTTGGCACTTTCCCGTTTCTGCCGTGCACCGAAAAAATGTAGTGTCGTTGATGGGAAGGGTACGGTGAAGTGACAACAGTGCAGTGCAGCATCCTGAGAACGGTGGCAGAGAATCCGCATGCGTATGCGCCTATTGTGAGTCATTTCGTGCGAACGATGACTCACAAGACCAGGAGACGTATTTTTGAATCATGCGAACTCCAATCCGAACACGAAATCGCAAAATTCGCATGCGAATTCCTAAAATCACTATTTTTGAAAATTCTTTCCATGAATTCTGCAACGACCACTCCTTTTCTACTAGTAGAAATTACGGAAGAATGACATTATCAAGTAAACATATGTTTGACAGAAAGACATAATAACTTTTTATTTACGGTTTTTAAAATCAACGAGTTTTTACATTCCGTTTCATAATAATTTCTGCGTAAAACGAAAATAGTTATGAGTGATTAAAAAATGCGTAAAATCGTGAGCAATAGAAATGAATTTCATACACGAATTGTTTTCGTGTTCGAATTCGAAATTCATTTCTAATGCTTCAAAAATACGTCTCCTGACCATTGGTATGTTGTCTAAAAACTCTCTGCGTGGTGCGTGTCTATTTACCTCGATAGTAAGTCTCCATTTACCTTGGTAGTACATTCATAAAGTTAAACTGTTTTGATAATCATGCCCTTTTTTAATGAATAAAATTGACTCTAATTTAACTTTACCAACGACTTAAAACATAAGCTCATGCATGCCATAGATTGGTGAAACATGTTAGCACTGTTGTTGTATTTAATTCCATCTTTATACTATGTTTCTGCAAATAAAAAATTTATTTATTTATTTACCTGGGTAATGCGTGTTCATTTACGTGGGTAGTGAGTGTCTATTTACCTTGGTAGTGTGTGTCCATTTACATGGATGGTGCGTGACCATTTACCTGTATAGTGGGGGTCTATTTACATGGACGGTGCGTGACCATTTACCTGTATAGTGGGGGTCCATTTACATGGATGGTGCGTGACCATTTACCTGTATAGTGGGGGTCCATTTACATGGATGGTGCGTGACCATTTACCTGTATAGTGGGGGTCCATTTACATGGATGGTGCGTACCATTTACCTGTATAGTGGGGGTCCGTTTACATGGATGGTGCGTGACCATTTACCTGTATAGTGGGGGTCCATTTACATGGATGGTGCGTGACCATTTACCTGTATAGTGGGGGTCTATTTACATGGATGGTGCGTGACCATTTACCTGTATAGTGGGGGTCCATTTACATGGATGGTGCGTGACCATTTACCTGTATAGTGGGGGTCCATTTACTTGGTACTGTGTCCATTTACCTGGGTAGTGCGTGTGCGATGGCAACTGCCTCTTTAGGGCTTATAGAGTTATGACAAAAATTGAGCGTGCGCAGTTCCGGGTTCCGTTTAAACGCCTCAAATAGTGCTGTGATGCCTTTGTGATTAATTAAGATATGGTGCAAATCTACTTCTTCTAATGTACCCATGTTCTGAAAATGAATTCCTATAATAAGTACAACATAATGAGTCAGTTAATAGTCAAAAGGTGCAATCTTTTGTTTATTTTTGTGTCCATAAAATCTTTAAAGTAAAATAAATTTAAATTTAATTTTTAATTTAATTTTTTCTAAGTAGCTTATAATTAATTTTATCATAATATGCCCCGATTAGCGCACTGGTACAGTAATGCCTTTCTTAAGCTAAGAAACCCAGGTTCGATTTCCCGTTCGAGTCAATTTAGGAAACATTTTTTTTATAAACTGGCTTGGGTCTGGGTGTGTATACCTAGGCGGCTCTATGCTGATGCCGTTTGCATCCAGTGTCTGCCTGCAACCTTGATTCAGTCGTCAGTCCATCGGGTGGGACTATTGTGCTACCATCTGCAACCTTGATTCAGTCGTCAGTCCATCGGGTGGGATTATTGTACTACCATCTGCAACCTTGATTCAGTCGTCAGTCCATCGGGTGGGACTATTGTGCTACCATACAATTCTATACCTAAATATTATTAGCAACTATTTGATTTGGTTTTATGTACTGTATGTGCGATTACAAATAAATTAATATATTACCACCAAAACAGATAACGGCTCACCAAATCTAATATATAAAAATGAATCCCTATTTCCCTTGGTTATCGCATCACGCGTGAACTGATGAAACAATTTCGCTAATTCTTTTTTTGTTGTGTTAATTATTGTCAGGAGAAGGTTCTTTTGAAAGAAAAAAATTAAGAAAGTTGCAGTTTTTTTTAATGAAAAACCACGCGATCGAAGTCGCGGGCAACAGCTAGTTGTATTGATAAACTAATATAGAAGTTTACGTACTGTTTTTTAAATTTTTTAATAGTAAACGTTATTTGTATTGATAAACTCATTAGTATTCTTTTGGGCAACTATTTTAAAAATAAATAAACCAATAAAACCAATTTATTTCTGCAAATAGGCCTAAATTAAGCTCTTTTACACGTCCCAATTTTTTTTTTACCCTACCACTGCTTCGGGACAATTGTGGGCTAGCGCCGAGAAGAAGCAGCGCAAGAAACTCGGTCACTATTGTCAGCCTCTTTTTAAATAGTGTGTTTACATTACAAGATAATATGTAGCTGTGCGAGCACGGCAGTATTTAATTCCATACATTTTTATCAATTAAATAGTCATTTACAGTGTAATAACCTTTTTTCATTAAAACCATTTTGACATGCGATTTAAATTTATGTATAGGTAGTTCAGCAATAGACTGCGGCAATTTGTTAAAAAAGCGAATACATTTTCCAATGAACGAATTACCTACTTTATGCAGTCTGAAATTTGGAACGGCGAGTCTGTCTTAATTCCGGGTATTATGATTATGAATGTCAACTTTCTTAGAAAATAGATGCAGGTTTTTACGAATGTACATAAAATTTTCATAAATAACTGTATTTACCTCAAAAACAGTTGCTAACTCCTCCGCTGCGTCATCTGTTAGCCTGTTGTGACCCGCCGCGAATACTTTTAACCGACACGGGCTGGATGGAAGCATTGTAGCGACGTTTCTGCCACCGACGCTAATTTTGTTCAGTCTCAGCTCCTGCAATTAGAAGGCTGAATGTTGCCAAATTGTGCTAGCGAAAAAAGATTTTGTGTAAAATGTATAGCTCATATTATTTAAAAAAGTTAAGGCAGTTAAATTAATCGTATTTCTGACCTTATGCTCATTCCAAAAACACGATACAACAAACGTCACTCGATGGAAAATCGACTTTTGGCATAGGTACATAAGGCAGAACTATCATATCTCAGAAAGTTTACATTCAGAATCATCTTTTGGCATACATAATCTTATATCTTCTCTTATAATAGGTATAATAAAACTGTAAAAAGTCGATTCCTGTACAGCAGTACTGTACAATAAGTAAATTTTATTTAAAAAAATAAAACCGACTTCAAAACACTAAAATGATAAAAATAATCCTAACACTTAAGTACCTAATCAGTTAACTTTGGAGTCGGTGCAAACAAAATCACTACCAGCCGATGAGAGATTCAATGTTTTTGTTTGCACCGATAACATACAGTCGAATTGAGAACCTCCTCCTTTTTTGAAGTCGGTTGAAAAGAAATTGTACCCAGGCTTTTTCGATTACCAGTAGAGCAAAAAAAAACATAACATATGTGGATTTTATTTCCGTGTAAGCAATACTAGCATAGCGTTTAGGTGCATAAGGTCAAAAGCGCAAAATGACAAAGGAATGTAAATTGTCAAAAGAGCAGAATGTCAAAAGCGCACACACCAATTAGCTAGCCCCAAACTAAGCAAAGCTTGTACTATGGCGCTAGTTTCCAATAACGAATAAACATACTTAAATATATTTATAAACACCCATGATTTAGGTACAAATGCTCGTGCTCATCACACATTCCACGCGAACCATTGCACTACACCAGACGACCAGACGGTTGTCAGATATAACTTAACTGTTATTAATTCTAACAATACAATGTGTATTCTCGATACTTGATCAAACGAAATGTGCGGATACTAGACCCAAAATTATCGACAAAAAAAATGGTCAGCCATCTTAATTCATGAATTAATTAATCAAGATTAAGGAAACATACAGAAAAGTACACCTCAAGGACCTAGTTTTAAAGTTACAGATACAAATTTTAGGTTTTTAATATTTTTTAAAAGTTTTTTGTTAGGTATGGCTGTTTTTTTTTATCTTATTAGCTAGATACACTGTTTAGCTTTCAAATGAAACTACTTTGAAAAAAATACACCGTTTCAATAAAAAGAAACGACGAAAAAATTAAAAGAATAAATTTAATCAAAAAAAAAATTAAAACTGCTCTTGTTTTAAAGATCTGACAAAAAAATTGTTTTATTGATTTTTTTTTGTCGATAATTTTGGGTCTAGTATCCGCACATTTCGTTTGATCAAGTATCGAAAATACACATTGTATAATAAAAACCAGCCTTAGCAGAGTAGACACGTGTTCTCATTTCACCTCACTCATTTCAACATTTAAAAGAAGGGGCTCTACCTCTGTTTTTATGTTTTACTGTTGATGAATAAAATATTTTTTATTTTCAACTGACTTCAAAAAGGAGGAGGTTCTCAATTCGTTTTTTTTTGTATGTATGTTACGCGATTACTCCGCTAATTATGAATCGATTTTGATGATTCTTTTTTTGTTTGGTAGATCATACTTCAGAGGTGGTGCCATATAAATTTTATCGAAATTGGTTAAGAAGTTTTTGAGAAAATAACAAAAATTAGACAATGTTTTGGTTCGTGATTCTTGTATCTATGTTACCCAATATCTTCGACAAATGTAAACCGTCTTGATGATTTTTTTTATTGAATAGCTAATGCTTCAAAGATACTATAATACAAATTTTTGAAAAAAAAAAAACCCTTTTTGGAAAAAAAAGGAATGAAATTTGTTTTCAGCAGTTAGATTAGGATTTATCACTAAAAATAGATGAAATTAAAAAAAACCGACTTCAAAACACTAAAAATAATATTAACACGTAAGTACCTGATCAGTTACTTTTGGAGTCGGTGCAACGAAAACATTCAAACTCTGATCAGCTTGCATTTTTTTAAATTTTCATAATAGCGGTACTTTTACACTTGACGGTAGCGTGTCTGCCGCGCGACACTCGCGCGTTATTCACGCCACTAATCTGAATGCACCTTCAAAGTCGCAGTGAGCTAAAGAAGAGAACTGCAGAGAAACTCACCTGTAGCTGACTGCAGACCTCGCTCTTTAGCAATTTAGTACACTCCAACACTCCGGAGACACCGAGCGCGTTGTCGCTCAGGTCTAAGGACTGCAGACGAGCGCCTGCTGCTATCATACCATCGGTGAGGGCGCTCTATTGCAAAAAAAAATTTTTATTCAGGGCTTTGAATAACGTCAAAAATCAGGTATCATCATACCATGATAACGTAAAAAGCATTGGCAACGTTATGCTTGGCCGGCCTTTTACCGGTGAACTGACTTAATGTTATTAATGATTTTATCGAAATGGTAACGATACCAAATGAATATTATAAGTACTGTTAATTAACATCTTTCTTTTTCGAGAACTAAAAATATAAATATATATATGCATTATGTAAAGAATGTTTTCTTCAGCCTACCTTGGCTGTTTTCATCAACTTCATCAAGACTACGAAAGAAGCCTGCTATTCTATTTTGTTGTAAAACTCTAATCGCATGGGTTGGCAACGACTAGAGTTGTAAATTGACGGTCATATGCTATAAACGTCCGTCATTTATGATAAATGCTCGGTCACATTGGACATTTATTGTCACGATGGTCACATATATTTTTTTAGGATACATTTAAAAAAAGAAGAATTTCTCTAAAGTAAGTCTTTAAATGTTAAGTATTCGACAGTAAAAACATACAATAAAACATGTAATTTGATCTGGATTAACCTCAAAAAAAAAACGCGCGTAACGATACGACGCTTCTAAGCTTGTTCGTGCAGAAAGATATATTCATTTTAGAAATTTAATTTCGTTATAGATTATCACTACTAAAGCCTGTCTTTCTTATAATAATGCACTTATTTGTGACCAAATTTTTTTTCATTGTTTGTCAATAGAATTGATTGTGACGTTAGTGACAATAAATGTCCAAAATGTCTGGTCACATTGAGAAAATGTCCAATTTGCTCGGTCATATTGGTCAGACATTTATAACGTGATGGGCACTTTAAAACTCTAGCAACGACGCATTAGGCAACGGAAAAAGTATCGATACTGAATTATAACGTTAATTATTAACATTACCAAATTGGAATCGATGCTAAACTATCGTTACCTGTATTATCGTTATTAACAGTATGAAAATATTGTTACATAACGATACTTGTAGTGTGAATTTGGTAACGTTAACAAGCACTGGTTTATATCATTCTACTGTCCTGTTCAATGAATGTGTTACGTTGTGACCAAGACACGATGCCCAATGAGGTCCGAGAAAATCAAATTAGTTTCGAAGCCATATTTAAAAAAAGAGAGGCGTATATTATAAGTAAGTCATGTGTACTCGTACATGTATCTCATACTTATATCACCGCTTAAAGTTCCACACTTTTGTAGTTTAAGGTGTGGCCATGCTGGGACGGACACGTTGCAACTGGTACACTAAAAACAAGTCATAAGTTTTGACCTATTGAGGTACAATTTTTTTCCGTAACGGTACCAAAAGGTACATATCTGTACAGCGTATTTCCTTTTTTTGGACCTTATATGGCACCGTGGCCTGGTCACAACGTAATACACGTTCAATGACAAGGCTGTCAAAAGAAAAAAAAAATTGCGCCTTTAGTAGCAAAATTCTCATTGAAAAAAGAACATTCAGATTTTCTTTTATTTAAACATTTTTAGGGTAGCTTTAGCAAATCTTTCATTCTCTATAAAAAGCGTTATCGCATATCAATCGATTTTTAGGGTTCCGTAGTCAACACGGAACTTGTAATTTCGCCATGTCCGTCCGTCTGTCTGTCTGTCTGCAGCTAGCTCAGACTTAGTACTAGTTTATGGTACCTACTAGAAAGCTCTAATTTGGCATAATTAAACATAATAGGGAGATGAAGTTGTTAATTATGTAAAACATGTAGCAAATACCAGTCATATCGCATATACTGACAGGGTCCGTAGTTGCCCTACATCACAGTGGCCCACCATGCACTGGCCTGTTTTGGATTTATTTATAATTCACCAGCGCAACAGATAACTCGTTGTCCTTCCTTCCGCGGAAAATTTTGGAGAATGTTGCTATCTTCAGCTCAGGGTGGTGTTCCAACGCTTTAGCAATCTCCTGCGCCGCCGCCACACCGAGTTTGTTGCCTGTGAGATTGAGGTATTGGAGGTCCGGGCATTCGTTGATTGCGTCCACAATTGGTTGCGCTGGAAAGACAGTTTTACATTAATATCTATCTATAATTATATACAAAATAAAGTCGGTTTGGTTACACCATTTAAAAGTCAAGAACAGCAGGACCAATTTTTATGATCTTTTGATTTGTTAATTTTGTCTACGTCCCGAATTTGTAAATCATATACTTTGATTAGAATTCTAGTTTGATATGGAATATTTATTTTTATTTACATATTAAATTGAAATTCTGAATGAATATCAATAATACGACATTTTGTCAGAGTATTTGTAGTTTGTAAGTAATTATTTTCTTTCGATTAACGTATGTTTCATAGGTGTACATCAAAATAGCGTAATTATTTGTATTTGTAACTGTAAGTCACTGTCAGTATGCCAGACTTACAAAAAAGTTTGAAGTTTAATAACAAATTATTTAAAAACTGTCAGTACCTATATCGAAGTTCATTTAGATAATTTACAGGCTTTATTAATAATAAACACATTATATACCTAAAGATGAAAACTAAAAACTTACCATCTTCTTTTGTGTCGAGTGTCAATTTTTTTTCGGAAAAATCAACACCACTAGTCCTGCTAATATCACTTAACGATTTCGTAGAATTAGAGACAAAAGAAAACATAATTACGTTAACCAATTAAATACCTAAATAGAATTAATTATAAAATACATGTAAAACAACCGCTGAGATTAACAATTGGCTGAATTGTATTATAAACTATTTGTTATATTTTTGGCAACCGAGTTTAACTTAAAAAAAAAGAAAAGAAAGAAAAAGAAAATTAATTAAATGCCTCCTTATGACGTCACAAACCTCAATCGAAAACACAGATTAGACAGAGTATGATCGAAAATTTAGGCAACTGACAAACAGTGTTGCCAGATGAAATCCGAAAGAAGCAGTAGAAATTGAGAAAAAAAATCAGTAGATACAGGAAAAAATCAGTAGACAGTAAAAGTTGATATTATAGTCATAAATATCGTCAGTAATTTCATGTAATAGTCTTAGTAACATACACATAAGCTTGCTGTCACACCTTAAGAAAATGTTTTTCACTTACCACTGTCGCATTTAGATTATACCTTATATAAATGGAGCACATACCCTAGGCCAGCCATACTCTAAGTGTGTTCCGCGGAACCCTAGGGTTCCGCGATACCCCTGTCGGGGTTCCGCAAGAAGTTAGAAAAAAAAATCAAAACACCTCTCTCTGGTCGACCGTTCTGTCGCGGCGTATCACGATTCACGAACAATTTTACTATGCCGCCACCGCCGATACCTACTTGTGACCGCGCAATCCCTTTGATAAAAGCCGCCTTTGAAATTAGACGCTATAATTGTGAACAAGCGACTTTCGGCTCTAACTTCAAAACGTAAAGTCGAGATTGCTTACACCACATTTTTTGAATTTCTATTTTTATATCGGCTTTTTATTTATCAAAGACGCCGACTCGAGTATTTTTGAGAATGTTCGAGATTGAGGCTAGGACTATAAAAGCGATGATCAAGCCTTGACACTAGTCAGTCGACGATTAGCGTTCGGAGCGATAAGTACCTACCTGCTAGAAAAAAATTGTGTATTGTTCTACTGCTGTTTTCTGATTGTATCAGTTTTGTACATTTCTTCTTTGGACTAAAGTGCTAAACTCTTCTACGCAGTAACGACCGTGCATTATTTTAACCTCACCATCCTGAAAGAATGGAACGTTGGCTTAAAGGCGTTAAACGTGTCGCAACAACATCTTCCAACGAAGCCGAATGTTCAAAAGCAGTCCGCGTGGAGTATACAGCAATTACCGATCCAGACGATGATGCAACGACGTCAAGTTCCACGGTTTCAAAGGCGAAAAAAAGGAAGTATGATGAATCATATATCAGTTTTGGATTTGTTGATTCCAACGGCTCACCTCTCTGCATGTTATGTAGTAAACTGCTTCCTAATAGTTCCATGGCACCTGCCAAGTTGCGCCGACATTTAGAAACTGTACACCCCGAGTCTAAAGACAAGAATAAAGAATTTTTTGTACGTAAAAAAGAACAGTTATTGGAAAGTCAAAAAACAATGATGCATGTAACCCAAACTATCAATGAAAAGGCCACGGAGGCATCATATTTAGTTAGCTATCGCATTGCACAAGCAGGAGAAGCGCACACTATCGCTGAGAATTTAATAAAACCATGTGTATTAGACATAACAAAATGCATGCTCGATGAAAAATCTGCAAAGCATCTTTCTACTGTGCCGCTATCTAACGATACTGTTTCACGGCGAATTCATGATCTAGCAAGCTACGTCAAACAAGAACTAGTTACACGTCTACAAAAAACACAATTCGTCTTGCAAATGGATGAGTCGACTGATGTCGCTGGTCTGGCTATCTTGCTGGTTATCGTGAGATATCCATGTGAAAGTTCTTTTGAAGAAGACATGCTTATGTGTTCACCTCTACCCACAAACACTACCGGAGAGGAAATTTTTAATAAAATAAATATATTTTTTGAGGAAAATAATCTCAGTTGGAACGATTGCATTGACATTTGTACAGATGGGGCCAAGGCGATGACGGGTAAAACAGCAGGAGTAGTGTCACGAATAAAAAATAAAGCGCCTAATTGTAGTTCCAGCCATTGTATCCTGCATAGACAAGCACTTGCGATGAAGCAAATGCCGTCCAATCTAAAATTAGTTATGGATGAAGCGGTAAAAATAATTAATTTTATCAAATCACGACCACTACAATCCCGATTGTTCTCATTATTGTGTGAAGATTATGGCAGCACACATAAAACACTGCTGCTCCATACAGAAGTGCGATGGCTGTCTCGGGGTAAAACTTTAACAAGGCTATTTGAACTTAGAGCCGAGTTACAAATGTTTCTTTCAGATACTTCTTTTAATTTGAAAGACCGTTTGTATGATAAAACTTGGTTGTTCCGACTGTCTTTTATGGCGGATATCTTTCAGAAACTGAACGAATTAAATTTATCATTGCAAGGTAAACAGACAACAGTGTTCCAGGCCTGTAACAAAATAACTGCCTTCAAAAGAAAATTAGATTTTTGGATTATTTGCGTTGGAAATAGAGAAATAGAAAGCTTTACGTCACTCAGTGAGTTTCTTGGCGATAACAACTCAGAAATATTTCAAGATGATGTATTTGAAGAATTGGTCCAATATCTCACTTCGATGCGCGCATCTTTTGAGCAGTATTTTCCTGAAGAACAGAATACAAAAATGAAACTGAATTCATGGATTCATAATCCTTTTTTACCCAACTTACAAAAGCCCGAAAGTATGTCAAACGAGATATATGAATCTCTTTTAGAAATGTCATCTGACACAAGTATGGAGTCACTGTTCAAAACGACGCCTCTCAACGATTTTTGGTGCAGAATCCGAAATGAATATCCAATGCTTGCCAAAATGGCTTTGAATATTCTTCTCCCGTTTCCAACAACATATTTGTGCGAAACAGGATTCTCAACCTATGCAGCCACGAAAACAAAATACCGCAATAGACTGGACGCCGAACCTGATATGAGACTTCAACTGTCCTCTATGAAACCTGATATCAACCAATTGATGAAAAATAAAAAACAGTTTCATACATCCCATTAGTTAGATTTTTTTTCTTTTTCAATGTTATATTTATTATTATACTTGTTATGTAAGTAAGTAATAAGTAACTGTTACATGGTACTCTAATTATGCTTATTAATAAAAAATACACTTAAAAACCATTGTTTTATTGTAGGGTTCCATCAAGTATTTTGCTATCCAAAAGGGTTCCGTCACCAAAAAAGATTGAGAACCGCTGCCCTAGGCTATAGAATGGAAATGTCTTATGATTTGTTCGACAAAATGTTCTAAAATTTTTAATCTGTATCTGTACTGTTTTTGTATAAGCGAGGGTTGGCAGAAGTTGTCATTTCATACTATTAAATATAAGTAGAAAAAGAATCATCCAAAACCGGTTCACATTTGTCGAAGATATTGGGTAACATAGATACAAGAACCACGAACTAAAACAATATCTGAGTATATATTTTGTTATTTTTCTCAAAAAGTGCTAAATCGATTTTGATAAAAAAATTATGGGACAACTTCCGAAGTATGATCTACCAATTTGACACACTTCTGACATTTGCCGTGCTAGGCGTGTCGTTCATTCGTCGTCAGTCTTGAACCTCGGGAATATACACGGTATAATATATATACGGCTGCTGCTTTACCAGAAGTATGTCAAACCTCTAAACATTCTGTTTCCTCGACTGATGTCAACCACGCTGCTACGGTCATTGCCTACTCTTTAAGTAGGCAATGACCACTAACAGACACGTTTTTGAATAGACGGAATTCGTTTTTGTATATTTATTAGCTTGGATTTATCCATGAAATTGAAAAAAGCAGGTAGATTTCTCGAATTTTTGGAAATAAGTCAGTAGATCAGTAGATATCTCTAAAATCAGGTAGATCTACTGCTTTATCAGTAGATCTGGCATCACTGCTGACAAAAGAAGTTTTATTTAAATAGTTTTAATAAATAAACAATGTAATCAGCAGCATGCAGCTGTGTGAGTTTAGATATTTTTTTTATCTATCAGTGTTGCCACTGGCCAATAGTCAAAAGTATCACAAGACAGCTTAAAAAGTAACATTTTTACGAGAAAAGTAGCATTATCCTATTTGTTTAGTGTAGTGGTTTCACGTGGGGGAGAATAAACTAGTCTTTGCCCGTGCATATATGAAACAGCCATCGAAATAGAAGGCCCAAAACGATAGTTTCCTACAAAGCGAACTGTCAAAAGTGGGGTAAGAATGACATCTTTGTATGCGTAAGTAAGTCGTGTTTACGCTCGACGAAACGCACACAAGTAAAAAATAATGTTGCCTTTATATTAAATTTTAACCAAAAGTAGGGGGTTGAAACCTAAAGGTAGGGGCGTGACTCACGACACAGAAAACATTTCACTGATTTTATATGGAAAATTGACATACCCGAATTTCTGAAGTATATTAGTATGCAGCTGGGACTTATAAAATAGACTAGTCAAAGGATCATCTGGGTTAGGTTAGGTTAAAATCAGTTACCTCATAAAGCGCGAATCCGAGCGAGCGGAGCAAGGGTGCCGCGGCAACGGCCGGCGAGTGTTAAGCTGGTGACAAACTGCGGCGGACGCAACTCCGGACTCGTCTTGACATTGTGAGGTCAAGCGCTGCCATTGGTCTATCCTTCAGACAACTTCCACCAGCCCAAGGATTGACCAATGGCAGCGTTTGACCTTACAATGTCAAGACGAGTCCGGAGCCGCGTCTGCCGCCATCTGTCACCGGTATTAGATTATAATTCTGGTTCTAAAATTTTGACAATATCCCCGTATAAAATCTGCAAAAACTCAGTAACGGTGCGTCGGATCCAAAAAATCATGAAATTTTGACCCCCTAAAAACTAGATTGCACCCGGGCCCATAATATTTTGACCTCTAAAAACGGTCAAGTGCGAGTTGGTAAAAATTTTCTCAGTAAAAATGTAGAAAAATTACAAGTCCCAGCTCCATACAAAAAACGATCAAAAATTCAGCTGACAATTATATTCCATATAAAATCTGTTATTTTTTGTTTGTGTCGCCATAGCACCCCGTTACCTATACCAGGCCTATGATACTCCGCGTTTCGGTTGAGATAAATACCTACGCGACGCGCACCCTCGAAGAGGCTAAAATCAGTCGAGTGTCACGCGCGCGCCCTGTTACACGTTCTAATTATTAAAATTAGTTTTTTGTACGCATTACACTTCCGACTTTATTCAGAGTTTATTCACTGTGAATAAGAAAATTAAAAGAAATCGAAAATATTGCGCAGCATTTGGGTTATATATTTTGCCACCGGGTCGCTCGGTCGGTAGCAATAGTAGCAGCGACGCGACCGCTCCGTTGTGATTGAAAATACTAACGTCTCGATTTCCAGCAGACTACCACAATATTATAATAGGTCCATAAACCACTTCTATAATATTTTAAGTCCTCATTAGGTAGGTAAGTACTTACTACGTTACGACATTTTTATACAGGGCTCTTTAATACTAATATTACGATCAGGGTGTTTTCATAAATTAATTGTGTCGATATACCGGAATGGAAAGTAATATTTTCATTGAAATGATTACTAATTATCTACACGCTATTTCATGCATAGGTAGGTATCGACCAAATTCACAAACACAAGTCGCAGCCCTTGCGAGAGAGCGGTAGCTGACAGGACAAAGTAAAAAGAGCTCTCACTTGTGGCGTTTTGGTGGATTATCGCTTGCAGTAACGCTTTGTAGGCTATTATAAAATGAGAGTACATTGCCCGGTCAAGCTAATTTGCTCTTTGATGCCGCACATTAAGAGTAGATAATCTATTTTAGCAAATGTCTTTAAGTGTCGCTTCTGCTATATTATTTATTCTATGCCTATACCACAGAATACCTAATAGTACTACCGTACAGAAGATTCACTCTCTAACAAAAGTCAGGTTTAGGTATAAAAATATACCTCGTCAGAGCTACCCGCCTGCAAGCAAAATTGAAACTTATAACCGCGCGCAAACCGTCAATTTTCTCTGCGCGCCCCAGTTTTATGACCGAGCTGCGAACGACGGCACGGGGTTGTTACTTGAGAAGTTTTTGTACCTTTATTAGTTTTAAGATAAATATTAAGTAGATTAAGCATTACAAACGTTGATTCTGTAAACATAAAATTTTCATCTGAATGTCGTGTTCGATTCCCACGGGTGTAACGGGATCAACTGATACCCAGTTCTAACAAAATAAAATAAAAATAAGTAAAGAAATAAAATGTGTTTATTAAAAAATCAGCATACAATTGCTTACCTTTTAAGTATTGTTTGATTGTTTTTTTTTCTGGTTTAAAATGTTACTTCTGATTCACTATTCGCTTTATTCTGACATCCGTAAACACAGCAATATCTTTTATACGGATTATATTGACGTTTAGGCTTAGAAGACATTGCTTCTGTCGAAAAGCAAAAAACATATTTTCAAGTATGCGCGAGCGCGACGTGACGTGCGAGCTGAGAGCGACAACCCTATGCCATACGCTGCTTATGACGGCGCGCTGGCCGAATATACCTAAACTGCAGAGTGACACCCCCCTGCCTATACTCTGACCAATCGGACCAAGAATCGAACCTGGGACCTAAATAATTCAAAGTCGTCTCTAAGTCATATTCTGGCAGCACTGCAAAAGACATATCGACGGTGGAAAGGCAAAAGGCATCAAGCGACACTTTGGGCGATATTGAGTTATATACATAGTTAGAATCAGCAAATTTTTCTGCGTCTTTTGAGCCGAGTTTGGTGTAAATCAGAGCACTTTTATGGCGCTTGACTCCGTCACAAAAAAGGCCATCATTTCTTAGTGCCCGGAGTTAACCGACTCAAAATTCATCTTTTTTTTAAAGCCTTGGATTTCAATTAATTCGCAGGTAGCTCTAATGAATTAGGCAGTCACTTAAGCTTTTCATCCTTCTTCAGTTTTAGGAACACATTACTTTTAAATCTTTTTACCTTGCTGTAAATCTAATAAACGCGGCATTTAAAGCGTTTTGCCTGGAATACAATAATACATGGCTGTCGTTTAAGTTTTTCTTCCTTAAACATCATCGGAAATGAATATCGCTTGAGCCCTTTATCCGTACTCTACGCACAACAAAGGTATTACATAAGTTGTTTTACCTTAACCTATTGTAAATTAAAATGTGATTTAAACCCCTTTTCTATGACGTAAAAATAATTGCCAAAGTCAGTACAGACTTTTTACCTGTTTCAGAAAATTGCAAATTTTCTGTTTTAATCATTTTTCCTCAATCATTTGTACTATTAATGTGGCCCTTAAATCTATTTATTTACGCAGTAAAAGTATCATGAGGTTTGTAAGTCATGTTCCGTTTATATAGACAAACTTTGGTACGTAGTTTGAATCTTCGCGACGCAACCATTACAACCGCTGGATTTGATTTGAACCTAGATCAACGCACCTTACGTAGGCGCGCAAGCCGCAAACGTTGTTGCATTTAGTCTTAATTGCGATTGCGACTACAACAACCGGTCAATGCGCGTTCTGTTTGTGTGCTGTGTTGACAAATGGTGAGTGTTTGTTTTGTTTTTGGATATTTTTATTTCAAAGAAGTGTAAATATTAAATCTACAATTCACTTTTCAGATTAAGTAGCTAAACAATGAAAAATGACAGACAAAAAACTTTCTTAGATGAAAATAAGTACATACACGGAAGAAGTTATTAAACACAAAGCTTAAAAGAAAAAAATACTTACTTGTAAACACGTTCTTTTTCAGACAAATTCATTATTAAAAAACCATGACAATCGGTAGGTTTGTCATCTGATCCATGGTATGTTTATTACCATGATTTTACGGATTACCTTTTATGAAATTACAAGAATTTTCATGAATATAGGGTTTAGAGGATTGATACTGCTGCTCAAATTGGTAAAAATAAAAATACAATATTTTATTGTCATTTTAGAAATCACCATCATTATCATCTTCACGGTGAATCCCGGTTGCGTCCAAAGCCATCGCTTCAGAACCTAAGATCCGCTTTCCTTGATTTATTCCTCCACTTCACAAGGTCTTGGGCGTCCGTTTGTGAGATCATTGGCATACATGTCAGCCCTCACGACGTCAAGCCAGCATTTCTTGGTCAAAGCTTTTTCCAGGAGCCAGCGGAGCCGGCGTGGCCAAACATTTGTTCCCTACGTAGCTTGCCGGTTTTCATGGCCGTACCAGCGTTTGCGACTCTCCTGCAGTTTGTCTGCAATATCACGGACACGAAGGCTACCGCGAATGCGCTAGTTCCTCACCCGGTCATTCCGCGTGACTCCGCATATTCATCTCCGAGACACGTAGCTCCTGCTTGTATCACTCAAGTAGCGGCCACACTTTGCTATCATATAAAAGGACAGGCCTAATGATGAACTTATAGATCTGTCCTTTCAGCTTAACTGGCATTCTGGGGTCACAAATAATACCAGTCACTTCTCGCCATTTGGCCCACGCAGCAGCAATGCGTCCTTAGACGTCGCAATCGATGTCTCCCGACGCGTGAAGTACAGATCCCAGGAATCTAAACTGGTCCGTGCGCTTGACCCTTCTCTCCACCTATGCGTCGTCGACATCAACAGCCAAAGTGGCTGATAATGTGTCTCTGATGCTGTCTGACACAACGTCAAAAATACATTAAACAGAAACGGACTGAGGACGGAACCCTGGTGTACTCCGACGGTGATAGGGAACGATTTGGAGTCGCTAACAGCGGTCAGAACCATAGAATCGGAGCTGCGGTACATGTCTCGGATCATGTCAACATAATGCCTTGGGGATCCCTTTGGATCTCACTGCCCACCAGATCACCACTTGAGGAACACAGTCCAAGGCCTTTTGCAGATCAAGAAATAGCAAGTGCAGAGGCGTGTTCGTCGACCTGTATCTC
Source organism: Anania hortulata (assembly GCA_963576865.1). Lineage (NCBI taxonomy): Eukaryota > Metazoa > Arthropoda > Insecta > Lepidoptera > Crambidae > Anania > Anania hortulata. The sequence goes on along the minus strand of OY756417.1, from coordinate 1,459,505 downwards.
TCCATGACGGCCCTTAGAGGGAAAACAGGGTCCATAGTCCTGTTGCCAGGACGAAACTCATATTGACACTTCGAGAAATCACACTCCTGTCGCATCCGGGAGTCCACAATCCGCTCAAAGAGCTTCATAGTGTGGGACATGACCTCTAAGCCGCGGTAGTTGCCGAACTCTTGCACCGATCCCTTGCCTTTGAAGACCGAAGTACGAGTAATAATACTCATTCTCCATCGACTCGGGATTAGCCCGGTCAAGAGTATGCGGTTGTAAAGGTAGGCAAATATGTCTACCCCACGAGGGCCCATCGCTTTCTATTGGGCTTCGATTGAGACTCCATCGGCACAGACATCTTTACGATTCTTCATGCGGCAAAAGCAATCTGGACTTCTTCAGGTGTTTCTGGTGCTACTAGTCCCTGATTCGTAGGAAGGTCTGGTGGTTGCACCTCTTTGTGCTGCTTATGGAAATAAGAGCGCCATCTCTCCTTCACCGCGAGGTCCTTGCCTAACAGGTTACCCCCAGGGTCTTAAACAAAGCGACACTGGAAAATGTCCTGTACCGCTTTGACCTTAGAGCGCGCCAACTTATCCTCTTTATATAACGGATAAACTTACTTAAATACACCATTGTCTTCCTCTTGAGTTACGTAGAGACGCAGCAGATATTACCTATTTATTGAACATCGCTAACAGCCATGTTGACAGCTTACAGCTTCTAAATAACATACAATTACGCGTACCCATTAAACCAAATAGACAGCGCCCGTGCTTGTACTCGTCACCGTCTCGCACAAATTACCGTCAGAACTCATTCTTTAGTAGAGTTACTAAAAAGTTTTACGAGACTGTCAGTGCCTACCCGCATTTAGACTTATTTTGTACCCGCTCCGCCGAGGTGAGAACATTGCTTGCAAATAATTTCATGCGTCCAATCGTTGACCCTAACTACCTTTTTTCTGTGTTTATGTTTTATTGGTTTTTATATCATGGTATGTAATTTAGTACTAATATTTGCCTACTTAGAGGTGAAAACTATAGGCTTATTGAATATCTGTAGTCGTTATTTTTTATTATTAAATTTACAAGCTGTTTGTTTTCCATTAAAATAAAATAAAATAAAATACATTAAAAACATTCATGACAGGTACAAATGCTCGTGCTTATCACACAAATGGTAGACCCTTGCGGGGTTTTAACCCGAAACAGCCTGGGCTTGTAGTCCGGAGCGTGAACCATTATACCAGACAGTCGTAAGACATGGACTAACTAAATAAAAAAATAAAAAGTCTTATTGTATGAAATAAAAACCAACTTTTTGTGGAATGTAGATTTTTTTACGTATGTCAATTTACGCTTTTATGGTACTTACTGGTACTTAGTTATGCGATTTTAAAAAGTAAATGTGGTGCCCCTTGACCAGTTTTAATTTTATTTTTTTGGTCTGGCGTAGTGTGTTTTGTAATTGATTGACTGAAAAATATTTATTAATGGTTTTTTGTACATAGCTTAAAAATCAAACATTCACGTTTCATGCAGGAAAATCATATTTCATGTTGCCAAAAAAACTACCTTAAGTATGATTAGCTATAGGTCCTATGAAGTTAATTCTTTAAAATATTTTTTTGTGGCTAGGACTAGGTCCTTCTACTTACTGTTATTTATCTTTGGTGTATGAATGTGAGTGAGTACCTCTATTTCTTGCAAAGATATTTTATCAATTATTAAAATAAATAAGCGGGTTTTAGAGAAACTTTTTTCTGTTATTAAATTTTGAAAAACCACATGCTTTTTATGTGCAATGTGCTGAAAAATGAATTGTTTGCAAAGAGTTTTTTTATTGTGTTTAATTATAATCCATACAATTGATTACAATACACAATAGCCTTAGTGGCAATAAACTATAAACTCGTTAAATATATTGTATTTCAGCTATATGCCATAAAACTTCTATTGGCTCATAAGATCTTCTTTCTTATTCACACAAAGATAACATTTGACTTTGAATTATTGTGCCTTGCACAACTTAAATAATATTGGCCCTTTCACTCTTTTAGCTTTAATCATTTTTTTTTAAATTTCACTCTTAAGGTGTTCTGCATGGAACCAATTATTATATAAATGGTTGTTAAATCGGTTTGCCTGGAATCGTTTTCAAGTACATCGGCGTTTGACCTCTTTTGCCTTAATCCAAAAATAGGGCATTTAGGGTTAACCGACATCTAACTTCGTAAATAATAACTCTATAGCTGAAACATTAATTGCATAATATAGATCTTTTCTTAAAACATATATTTCTGTAAGACTTTTCTCTGTTTATAGCGCCAAAAGATAACTACGATTTTTTTTCCAAAAATAAAAACTTTAAATCGCTCTCCTGTAAAGTTATCAAAATGTCGCTTGATGCCTTTTGCCTTTCAACCGTCGATATAAATGTTGTCACTGTCGCTGCCTGCCAGTCCACTATCATAATTAACGTCACTTCGTCTTCATACGTCATTCACTGACTGACTGTCACTGACTGACAGCGTTCGGTAGTGTCGCTGTCGTTTCGTTTCGATTGTAATTTGTTTTACATTCCGCAATTTTCCGGGATTTCTCGATCGTGTTCGAGAAATCGTATTCAGTGTCAACTAATCTGTCTACGTGACTTTTAGCAGCTTCGCGATTGACCATGGGTGCGTAAAAAAATTTTATTTTAAAATTCTAAATTCAAAAACAGGTATCTATAAGTATGAAAATTCTAATTAGAAACTAACTGTAATGACTCCGACAGTATATTACGGTAATTCAGGCCGATATCATTAACACATGGCCTAACCATCTCCATGTATGTTTGTCCAAAAATTTCTCATTAAATACACTTAACCTTTGGTCGTGTTGAATATTCGATGTTTACTTCTATGAACTATTGACACTAAACTACCTACAAGTTTGTTTTCGCTTGATAGTTTTTTACAATTGTATTTTTCCAGCCAGCATCTATTTGCTCATTTCTACTAATATAACCATAATTTTTTTTTATGATGTTGTCTATTGCATTTATTTTGTCTAATGTTTAATTTACTTTTAATCTCCTTCCCAATTCAGTTAAAAAAAATGATTTTTACTATTTCTAGTTTTATTCCTTATTTTTCACAACCCTATTTAAGTATTTTTTTTCCAAGAATAACATAAAATGTTACCCAAATATATATTTTTTTTGTCTATCATACATGTTTTTTCATTTTTTATAGAAACTTTCATCCCCAATGCTATTCCCAAGGGATGAATTTCCTACAATCCTATTAAATTAAGTTGAAGTATTATACAATTTCTGTCGCCTGTTAAGATTTCCTTAAGTATTTTATCATCAGTGTTAACCTTAAGTTTATCAACACCTGTTTTTATCAACCGCGTCACTCAAAAGATTTGTATGCTTTCTCTGGTAGATAAATATTATTACTCAATATGCCTCTGTTATCTTAGTCGGATGAAACCATTCTCTTATAATACACTCGTACCTCTGTAGCCAAGCCTATCTCTTGATTCGATTCCTGGTTCGATTACCGGTCGGTCAATGTAGAATATATTTTTTTCTATATTGTCTCGGGTCTAGGTGTTGTGGTACCGTCGTTGTTTCTGATTTCTGTAACGCAAGTGCTTAGGCTACTTATCTTAGGATCAAAGCAATGTATGTGATGTTGTCCAATATTTATTTATACTGTAGAATAATATTTGGATTATACCCCCTATTACTCACTGTTAAACACCCATTTTAGCAATTTAATGATCCTTTTACAGAAAAATTTATGTGACCCCTGCAAAACTTTCAATAGCAATTTTATACATTTAGAAAAATATTTCAGCAGTGTCCATTATGCAGTAATTATTTACTCAACATTACCAGTATTTTGAGGCACATTTCTTTTGCGCCAGGCCTGTGTTTAAATTTTATACTACGTGACCATTTTCCTTTAATTATAATTTCTGTCTTTCTCTCGCTTACACACACACTCACATGCACACCCATACGCACACACGCACACCCACACGCACACACGCACACCCACGCGCACACACAAATCGTTTACTGGCGCATTTTTATTTATCAGGCAGGTTGTATTGCAAGAAGCATTCAATTACCAACTTTTTCAAGTGTAACATTAACTTTGTTTTTTATCCTTTAATTATTTTGTTACAGCATCCAACAACCCCTATGGGAATCTATTGAAGACCATAGACATCAGTGGAAAGACATACAAGTACTTCGACCTTTCGTCATTGGGTGCCAAATATGGTAAGATAATTACATATTAAAGCAGTCTTTCTCAAAGTGGGCAATAACGCCCCTTTGTGGGCGCTAAAAAACAAAAGGGGTTAAGGGGGGCGTAAAATTCTTTTTCTCGGCGCTAGCCCACAATTGTCCCAAAGCAGTGGAAGGGTAAAAAAAATATTGGGACGTAAAAAAAGAGCTTAATTTAAGCCTATTTGCAGAAATAAATTAGTTTGGTTTTGGTTTTATTGGGGGGCGTAAATAGTTTTCACTTTTCAAAGTGGGCAGTAGACAAAATAAGTTTGACAGCCTCTGTATTAAAGTATGACAAAAAATATATTTGCCACAAAATATAATAAGGTGGTTGAACCATGGAAAAGAATTGCCGAGGATCGGGCGCAGTGTCGTGCATTGGAAGAGGCCAGGGCCGTCTTAACATATCCGGGGCCCTGGGGCACACAAGGATTTGGAGGCCCTATTGCAAAGTAAAAATAAAATACTGATGGTGTAAATTCATGAATTCATATAAAAATTTCATAAAATGCATGGTTTTAAATTTTTTATTTCTTTTCTGTTAACAGTGTTTCTTAGTTTACAAACATGTTTTAGTGCTTTGGGGCCGTGAGGCTGGGGGCTGGGGGCACAGGCCCCGTGTGCCCTTATGGTAAAGACGGAACTGGGAGAGGCCTATGTCCAGCAGTGGACTGTTTATGATGATGAACCAGGCAAGGCCATGCTCTATCGAAGACCAATTATTTAAAAAAAAAAGTATGATGTCAAATTCCTTTACTTACACTAACATCCATCAGTCTCAAGGCCACTAACTAAGATTTTTCTATCTAAGATCTAACGACTAAGATTTTTTTTTCGGGGACCATGGTGGACAATGGAATTTAAGGTTACAAAAAAAAAAAATGAACATTACTGCCGTGTTGGGACGTCCGTACAGAATACAATTCCCCACCACACAGCATGCGAAATCTTATAAAAAACTGCGCTCGCCGAACCGCCTGCCAAGCGTGGCGAGTATTTTCAAGTCATTGGGGGAGGCCTTTGTTTAGCAGTGATGATGAAGTCGTACAGCAAGTATTGTAAAGACAAAACTGCAATAAAAAAATTATTTCAAATATTTATGCACACATTTACTCCTCACATGATCTAATTTTAACGTTATCTTTTGATTTGATGAAACAATAAACTTTGAGTATGAGATAAGAGGACGGTGTATCAAAATACAGCTGTTTATTTAATTCCAAACATCAAACATTAACACAATGGTATGGGGGGTAGGGGCAAGGAGTACCATCTTCGTTTTGAAAAAGTGTTTGTCAAAATACGTTAAGGCGACGGGTAAGGAAAATACAATGTAAAAGAGGTGTTTTTGCGAAGGTTTTCTGCTAAAATTACTAGATAGGAAATGTGGAAATTAATATATCAGGTAACTTATATGTTGAAGTTTTGCTCGTAGTATCTAAATACAATTGATTAGTTCTTATAAACACTAAACAATATTTCAAAGTACCGCGAATATCGCGATCTTATATAATTTTATATCTTAAACGAGGTTTCTGTTTAGTTTCAAACTTGGCATAGTTATTTATAGCATTAGTGCCTTTTAGTTTTTAATTTTTCAATTAAACAACAAATTAAGCATCTATAATAGATTCCACTTTTGACGCCTACTTTTACATGAGCGGATACTTTAACAATCAGGCGTTTTTGTGCGTCACGAAAAGGTGACGTTGCATGCCCGTTTGACCGCCACTGGATGTTTAGTCTGCGAGAAGCATAGCACGGAATAAATGTCGCGCGAGTTGACGCTAAATGCTCAAGATCACTTGCCTTCCCACTCGCCTTAAATTAGGTGGCGCCACAGTAGCAACAGGGTAAATTAATAATCTGTAAGCCTACAAGCCTTTTATTTTAATAAAGAATTATTAAGAATTAAAGAAATTGTTTAAATTTGTCGGCATACATCCGTCAACAACTGCTACATTCATGCCATACACTTTGCCTACGCTAGCGCCAATTTGGAGGGGTTTGGAACTGTCATTTACTGCCTTAGCTGGACACAACATTTTCAGCTTTCCAACCGTAAGAGATAGTACTCTTTACCTCTACTCTCCATGCCCAATGGGAAAGCATAGGCTATCGAGCACATACCCTATAGAGCAGAGATACGAACCATCTTTCTCCAACTAGTTAGTGATTTTTCACTTTTTTAGTATAAAATGACAAGTCCTGTCAACTCTCTCCCATACAAAAACAGTGCAGATACAGATTAAAAAATGGCAGATATAATAGGGTATGTGTTCCATGGCACAGGCAAAGCTTTTCTCAGATGGCGCCACCGTGTTCGGTCTTATCAACCGTTGTCAACTAATGTCCTCCAAAATGTCATAGTTCGATATTTTTGGTGTCGCTAGTTCCATTCAAGTTTGACACAAGCTCGATAACTTATAATAACCCCATAACCGTGTAGGGATGGCCGTAAAAAATACACTTTTCCACCGCCAACAGGAGGCGTGTCGTAAGAGGCGACTAGTTCCTGAAGCACAAGACGGGCAGTAGCTTCTGCGTGTGAAATATTATTTAAAAAAAAACGCTTGCCAACCCGCCAGCCAAGTGTGACAAATATTGGCAATCCCACCTTTTCGGGAGGCCTATGTTCAGCAGTGGACGTGCTACAGCTGAAATGATGAATGATGATGATACAATGATGATCCTCTTCCAGACCGCCTACCCTTCAGCGTGCGAGTGCTGCTAGAGTCCTGCGTGAGGAACTGCGACAACTTCCAGGTCCTTCAGAAGGATGTACAGAATGTTCTGGACTGGGAACAGAACCAAACAGTGGAGGGGGGCGTGGAGATCGCTTTTAAACCCGCAAGAGTCATACTACAGGTTAGATATTACCTACACATAATTAAGATACCAATAAATTAAATACAGTAAACTATTGTGTACCTCCCACTGCAGGCACAGGCCTCACCTCAACTATGAGGTGGTGTGTCCCATACTCCACCACGCGCGGGCGCAGTGCGGTGGAGGGGTGTTATAAGGGCAGTGACTAAACCTTACTGACAGATGTAATCAAGCCGTTTTAAGGCTTCTGACTAGGCGTCACGACTTAGTACTCATGCGATATTAGCCAGGACCAACTTTTAACGTGCCTTCCGAAGCACCGAAACGCTTGCGATAAATGTCACTAAATATGGTCGAAATGGTCCATCAACCGCGGCGTGAGTTGCTTTTGGTAATCACTACTAAAGCGCTGCTACCACTGAACTATAAGCACCTACAAGTAAATCAAATTAACATCGCCTTTAGTATCATACAGTATGATTCATACTAGCTGTCCCGGCGAACTTCGTACCACCTGGTTTTTTTTTTCGTGAATTTTTCGATATTTTAATAGTTATTCTGCTATTCGGGACCTAGACAAATCCAAAAAATCTTGAATCATAAAAATCGGCCCAGCCGTCTTGACTTATAGATGGTGTAACTAACTCGACTTTGTTTTATATATACTCGTATAGATAGATACAAATATTGGACAACATCACATACATTGCTCTGATCCTACGGTAAATAGCCAAATAACTTGTGTTACCTAAATCAGAAACAACGATATCAACAAACAACCCAGACCCAAAACAATACAGAAAAAGTATTTTTCCACATTGACCGACCGGGAATCAAACCCGGGACCTCAGAGATAACCAAGTCCGACATTCTCGGCTACGGGGGTCGTCAAATATTATATTTTTGTATTATATATTTACTCAGCTAAAAAATTTGAGATTACGATAAGATGATAGTTATCGTACAATCGACCTAAAAGATAAATCGAACAAACTGAAAATCAGCATGAGCATAAAATATGTAATATCCCCGATATCAATCACCTAAATAGATTATCTACATACGTAATGCGTAACGTACCGGCAAGCGCAGCGTTAGACGTCCACAAGGTGGACAGACGACCTGGTAATGGTTGCAGGAAGCCGCTGGATGCAGGCCGCTTCCAACCGCCCGATCTGGGAGTCAATAGGCGAGGCCTATGTTCAGCAGTGGACGTCCTGTGGCTGAAATGATGATGATGCGTAATAAAAGACTAAATTGTAAGCTATCATTATCATCATAATTATCAGCCTATTGCAGTCCACTGCTGGATGTAAACCTCCCCCAAAGAGCGCAAAAGACCACAATCACCCGCTTAGTGTTTATGACAAAGTGCGCCATTGTGTGACAAGGGTTGGGAGCCTAAAATTTCGTGACGGCACATTTCAGAATCAATACAGTTGTAGTTTTGAACGATTGCGAAATTTAAGAAGGCTTATTCATCAATACCTACAACTTCTTCTATAGTGGCAACATCGAAATCGCTTTTTTTCCTACCACAAAACATCAAATTTTCTCAATTGATATTGATCTCTACGTGTCGGACTTGAAAGTTGAAAACTGTGCAATGATAATGCATGGAGCAGCAAAAAATTGCAAAATGCGTGACGTCACACTAAAGGGGTCATAATTGGAAATTCTCCCAATTATGACCAACTGTGACAAAGAAGGGAGGGGGTGGGGGGTTTAAAATGAACACTTAAAAACAGAAGAACTATTAAAATCATTAATAAATTAGTTAAATAAAGTTTAGAAGCGAAGCTATGCAGACTAGAAAACAGAAAACTAACGAGATATATTGTACACACAACAGCACGTCAACCTGCCACAAAACGTCAAATTTTCTCAATTGATATTGATCTCTACGTGTCGGAAATAAAGTTGAAAATCAATTCAATGACCTTTAACTTTTTGGGTAGCTTGACCGTTGTCTGTACGTTTGTTATATTATAAAGTGATCTTCCAAATTGTTTATGGTGCCGTTTTCATTTGTTTTCGGTTGTGATTTTGGAAAGGTTGTGCAATCTCTTATCAAGAATATACAAAATGGCAGAACATTATTAAGCCTTTTTTACGTTGTGCAATAGATAAGATGTAACTCCAGCAAAATATGCAGATACTAGCAGTTGCCAGCGACTTCGTTCGCGTGATCTTTTCAAACCATAGTTACTCAAAACTAAAGACCATTATTACAGAAAGTAGGTTAGGGATTGGTCGAATGAGTAGTCTGTAGTTCTGGTGACTCTTTATTCCGGCAGAGCTTCGCCTTACAATCAGTTCAGGGTGGAAGAATCAATCTGAATGAACTCACATCTCGCTTTTATGCAAAAATAACCGAATTACTATGGGAGTCAAAACAATTACATTCAAACTATAAGACAAAATATTCTAACTATGAAATTATCACAATTATCCAAATATAAATAATTGAACAGGTTTTCGAAATGATTTTATATCTAATTATATACGTTTTAAATATAAATGAAGTCGTTGTGATAATTTAATATGATGGCGCTAGTATTCGATGTCCGGTTGTCATATTCTCTGTAGTAGACGAGGCGTACACCGGCTGTGACGTCGAATGACGGTGGTAGATTGTAACACCATGCAAACGAAGTCGCGGGTAAAAGCTAGTGTTAAATATTTCTTTGCACATTTAAAAAAAATGCTAACTAACCAGCTACATCTAACGGTGAAAAGCGCCATCTAAAGTGCAAATTGTCTTGCATTCCTTCGGAAACCATAAATTTTTTCGCCATATAAGATATCCTATCATTTATACCAGGCTAATATCAATTTCTGTGCCTAATTTCATCTATAGTTATTTCAAGATAAGAACAGCTTTGTGACACTTCACTGTTGACACGTATTTATATGTGTGTGTGTGTGTGTATGTATTTTGTTTTTGAAAATCGAGAAAACTAATAAAGAAAGTTTAATTATTTTAAAATTAATAAGCTATATTATTGGTTTGCAATTATTGCTTAGATTTTTAGAGACAAAGATTATTGTGTCTTTGCAATGATGTAAAGTAAAAAAAAAAATGTTTTTTTTTTAAATATTATCTTGAAAGAACTGTAGATCTTTTTTGCCTTTCTGGAATGATTTGATTAACAAACATCCATGCATCTAAACATCTTATAATATTCAGTTAGATTAGATAAGAAGTAAATACTTATCTAGTGTTACGTATTGACACACCCACATATGTAGTTATGACGTAAGCATTTAATATTGTCGGGTCATGGTACAAGGCCATTTGTAGAGTATTTTTAATTAGTATTTTCTACTGTTTAGACGTAAAATACCTTATTCGTTTTGAAACTTAGGGTTTTACAGCCTTATTCAAGAAACGTTAGTTTAAGAAATAATTTCTTTTCACAATCACACCAATTTATCTAACCCCAAACTAAGCAAAGCTTGTACTATGGCGACAGATAACGGTTAAACATACTTAAATACATTTATAAACATTCATGACTTATGCACAAAATCACAAATGCTCGTGCTCATCACACAAGCATTTGCCCCTTGCGGGATTCGAACCCGCAACCGCTGGCTTTGTATTCCGGAGCGCGAAGTACATCAGACGGTCACGGTTAATTATTGCTTAAGGCTTTAGTTGTTAGCTAAGTAATGCTTAACAAATTGATTGCAGCTTTGTATAAATATATATTTATAAAAAAAAAAAATTATAAATATATATAATAAATATATATTTGTATATATAATATACATATTGTTTTTAACCCCCGACGACTCTCTTTTTCGTCGGGGGTTAATTTTCGTCGGGGGGGTGCTATAAGTTTAACCTGTGTATCTTTGTATCTGTCTGTGGCATCGTAGCTCCCAAACGAATGGACCTATTTTGATGTTTTTTTTTTCGTTTTAAAGCTGATGTTCCAGAGATGGATCTTAGCTATATTTAATGAAGACCTGTTTAACCGTTTGAAGGTTATCAGGTCATTTCCTACTTGACAAAAGGATTTTTGAGCTTATTGCAAACTTACACAGGTCCGACTGATTTGAAATGATGCACTGTTACCTTAGTAGTATTCCCAAGACATGACAACCTTGAACTCGTACCTCGATAAAGAAAATAAATAAATAAAATAAATAAAACTGAACTGAATAAAACTGCAGCATCAAGGAATGTGTGGGATTCCCAACTCCTAAGCAAATTACTGCAGATACAGCGTGTTTGTGCTCATAATAATGGTCTCAATGAGCATGTGTTAGATAAATAGTGACCGAGCTCTTGAGCTGAGCTTAATTTTTTTTTAATTTAAATAATATATATTACGTTAAAAACATTTATGCATATAATACTAGCTTTGCCCGCGGCTTCGCTCGGGTTTGTCACATCCTATTTTACTCGCTGAGAGGTTAGAATAAAGATAGTAGCCTATGTTCTAGTTCCCTAGCGTTTAAGCTTTTTCCGAACATAATTTCATCGGTTTAGTTTTCACACGGAGCACATACCCTATATATTATTATAGAGTAGAAATTTCATAAGATTTATTCGACAGAATTTTCCGCCATTATCTGTACTGTTTTTGTATGGGCGAGCGTTGACAGGAGTTCGTCATTTCATACTAAATGTAAGTGAAAAATCACTAACTAGTTTCGGAGAAAGATGGTTTGTATTGTTACTCTATAGACTATGGGGTATGTGCTCGATAAGCTTTCACCACAAAAAGTAGCCTATGTCCTTTTACAAGGTCCCACCTATCATTATACTAAAATTCATTAAAATTTGTTTTGCGGCTTAGGCGTGAAAACTTAACAGACAAACAGACAGGGTTACTTTAGCATTGATAATATTAGTATAGATAGTTTAATTCGTCTGCTACATAATTTTATTTAAATAATCGCATCACCCTCGAATCGCATAAGTCGTCTTCGTTGCGTACGAAATAAAAATTAGTTGTGAATAATTAATTTTATATAATAGGGAATATGCATAAAAAAATGTTTTTACTATATTTATAAGAAAATTTATGAAATTATTTAATTTTATAAGAAAATTTTGTGCTAATAGTAAAAACAAAATTGATTTTAGGTCAAAAATAACCGTTATATAGTAATTAGAAATTAAGATATACCTATCTCTTTCTAAAACAACATTTAGTATGAAAAATGTATGGCGGGCGTGTAATGTGACGTCAAGGTACATATCGGATCTCCTTGTCTAACACACGACTTTAATGGGCTGTAAGTCAAGTATTTATCAATATTTTTCGAAAATTTTGATTTACAGTTTCTAGTAATATCACTTACCGTACTGTATTTGTTACAACACATCTCAAAAAGTATGTTTTTTTAACAAATTTGCATACAATTACCATGTTTTGTTTAAACATGCTTCGAACGCACTCACGGCCGTATTTAGTTGCGCTTTAATGAGAGTTAAAGATATGCCATCAAAAACATAACTTGTAGAAAAAACTAGTCTCGCAACTCAGTTCTTCTACCGTTAAAAGTTGTGAGATCCATGTAATACCAAGTCGGTTAATTTATTCAGTCCCTACTTAAGGGGCTTTCTGTCTTAAGTTATTATGTAATGAGCTAACTAAACAACATCTTATAGTGACCATATTAAAAATCTTTTACGTTTAAATAAATAGGTTAACTTGGCCATCGCATGAAAACACAATGTATCTTACTAGTAATACATACTATATTAAATTAGATTGTTAAGTGCGATATATAAGATTATAAAGTTATTTATGCAGTTGGTAGGAAAACTGGACTAAAATTGCAAAATATTTTAGTTTTTTGTTGGTTTATACACTAAACACTAATTGCATTATTAATTTGAAACTTCTATGTATGCTAGAAGTGCCTCAGAGTTTTGATGATCGGTCAGTTAGTCAGTCAGTCAGTCAGTAAGTCACAAAATTAAGAAACTGACTAGTTATAATTCTTAAACTACTTGTTCAATTTAAATGAAATTTGAAATATACCGTGTTTATACTATGCCTGCTTGGTTACTGAAAATTCAGGCTTCTAGTTTAATCCACGAAGTTATAGGGGCGCGAAAACAGCCTGAACTGCTTCGAGAACAGGATGCCCCCAGATAAATACATATATATTATACATAATATTTGTTTACGCAATATCTACCTCTCAAGGGTTGATTTTGGTGTTCAAATACAACAACTTATATATTGGATCCAACTAACGGCCGATAAAAAGTTTGTAGAACCGCGGTTGTTAGTGGATGGATGACCATTCCGACCATATTTAGTGATATTTATTACAAGCTTCGGTGCTTCGGAAGGTACGTTAAAAGTTGGTCCTAATAACATCTGACAGTAGGGTTTCGTCACCGGCCTTACAACCCCCCTCCACCGCACTGCGCCCGCGCGTGGTGGAGTATGGGACACACCAACTCATAGTTGAAGTGAGGTCTGTGCCCTGCAGCGGGACGTTTGTAGGCTTACTTGACTTTTTTTAGTTCTTATGAAGTCTCATCATGTCAGTCTATCGCCTAACGTAAGCCTCCCCCAAAGAGCACGATCTCCGAAAGTAGTGAAGCAAGGGTTTCCGTATTTATTTCAAAATAACAGAGGTCCCTTCAGCCAGTTTATCTGTATCATTAATAGATTAAAATAAAAATAAAAATTTACAAAAATAAGTATAAAAAAATTTAATATAAAAAAAGGAAACCAAAACCAAAATCTCAACGCAAAATAGTAACTAGCGTTATTACAATGCGAAACCTGGCAACGTTGCTTTTCTATCTTGCTCGCACGGTGAGAAAAGGGTCGGACGTTAATTATTTTTTATGAAATTTTAAAATAAAAAAAAAACATTTTTATTTTAAATGTTTTTTTTTTGTATGAAATTGTATGAATGGATGCTTCAGTATTACGGGTTAACAGGAACGCCTTTCGTTAGTTAACATACTGTAATTTCTTCCCCCAAGGACCTGACAGGGGTACCCGCGGTGGTGGACTTCGCGGCCATGCGAGACGCCGTGAAGGACTTAGGCGGAGACCCTGAGAAGATCAACCCTATCTGTCCGGCGGACTTGGTCATCGATCATTCTGTGCAAGTGGACTTTGCGAGATCGTAAGTAACTAAGGCCCACTTTCACCACTTGCTGATAAGTTCCGGATAACCTATCTGGCACTTGTTTTGACTGATAACCTATACAATTAGCTGTCAAAAAAGTGCCAGATAGGTTATCTGGAGCTTATCAGCAAGTGGTAAAAGAGGCCCTAAGTCCTATAGAGGGTTGCTGGTTATGTTATCACGGCTCATTTTACAAGCTTTTATTTAACTTGTAATGTGTATGTATGTAATTTTTTATATTATCATTATCAAGCTTTTATATCATATTAATTGTGTAATGACGTTATAAGTTGATAGTAAAAGTTATAAAGGAAAAGTTTATTTTATTCTATTTAGCGCATCTAAAAAAAAAAATTTTTTTTACTGAGTTTTTTTTGTGCACTGCAATAATGAATGTCCAAAAATACCTTAATTCAAGTGAGTAACGTCATTCGGGCACTTGACATTATGCAGTTAGTAATCTTTTTTACAAATTTAGCAATGTTGTGAGTGGAAGGGTAACCATTCCGACTTTATTTAGTGACATGCACGTTAAAAGTTAGCCCCGAATAATATAGCTTATTTTTATTTTTATTTAAAAACTTTATTGCACAAAACTTTAAAAAGTGTACAATAGGTGGACTTAATGCTAAGAGCATTCTCTGCCAGCCAACCTTAGGGTCTTAGGGTACTAGCCGTGAACCCTAGTCAGAGGCCTTAATGCTTAATGCGACTTGATTACATCTGACAGTAAGGTTTAGTCACTGGCCTTACAACATCCCTCCACCGCACTGGGCCCGCGCGTGGTGGAGTATGGGACACACACCTCATAGTTGAGGTGAGGCCTGTGCGCTGCAGTGGGACGTAAATCTAGGCTTACTTTTATTTACATTACCCATATCTATTTTATATCAAGTGCTTGTACCTACGCTGTAGACATTAATTTTCTGGTCAAGGGTAACATAGTACCTAACTGTAATAGATTGTAAAATCGATTTTATCGTTATTAAGGTCATATTGAGCTTAAATACTCTAATTAAAGATTATAGTGCAAGGTAGATATTATAATACAGGGTGTATTCAATAATAAAATAGAATAGAACACTTCTTTAAACTACTTAATCATCTGTTCATATATAACGTAAAAAAAAATAGATTTAATAGCTTTTTCCCACGACTTCGTTCGCCTTCTCGAGCGTCCTCAGAAGACCCTACCAAAGTTACTAGTGATGTGCCGAGTCGCTGTTTTTATGAATCGAGTCAACTCGAGCCAGTTTATACGGTATTCGAATCATGACACTCGATTCCGCGATTCGAGGCAGTACTCGAGTTCTATGTATGGTATTCGAATGTTGACTCGAGTCTAGTACTCGAGTCTAGAAATTACAAAATGATTTTGATGAGCTTTTTTTCAAATTAGTTGTAATTTTGTAATAAAATAATTTCATAATAATTAAATTAACTCATTAATACTCATTAATACTCATTAACTACTGTTAGTAACTCACAGTAACAGCTAACTGACACGAAACAAGGAAATCAAATCAAAAAGTTGCAGGTTCAACCTTGAATTTATTAGGCATCACTTCATTGCCGAAGTAAACCGAGATCGAGTACGAGCGAGTCAGTAAGTACAAAATCGATTCTTCCTGACTCGAGTACCAGAATCGAGTCCGGCGTACTCGAATTAAAATAAACCGGTATTCGAGTAGCCGAGTCCAAAGCAGGAATCGAGTCTTGACTCGAGTCAAGCCGTACTCGGCACATCACTAAAAGTTACATTACGATCTCATTAATGGGTTAGGAACGCACAGAAGACAATTTGAGAAATAGACATGTACAGACAAAAGCAGGTCAACCTACCCAAGAAGTTAAAGGTCATTGAATTGATTTTCAACTTTAAGTCCGACGCGTAGGGATCAATATCAATTGAGAAAATTAGGTGGCAGGTTGACGTGCTTTTGTCTGTACAACCATAATTTCGTTAATATAGATGACTAGCTGTTGACCGCGACTTTGTTCGCGTGGTCTTTCCATAGCTGTCTAAACTAAAGACGCGAACGAAGTCGCGGGCAACAGCCAGTGTTTTTTTTCACATTCAAAAACTTTTGCCAACAGTGCCATCTCACGGTAAGTAGCGCCATCTATAATGATGACCGGAGTAGGTAGAATTGGTTTGATGAACTTTGGTAGTGCTAGCATAATATGGATATGCCTTTTTTTCAAAAACTGATACCAAGAAATGCCGGAATCCCGGAGGCATGTCCATATTAACATTAATGTTTGAGATCATTGACCCCAAATCAATCTACCTACTCCGATCACTGATAATTTTTATTGATAAAAAAATATCTTGCATCCCTCGTTAACTGTGCATTTTTCCGGGATATTCCAGGCTATAATCTATTTCAGTGCCAAATTTTATCTAGATCCGTTGAGTTGTTCTGGCGTGATCGAGTACCAGACATCCATCAATCCAAACATTCGCATTTATGTTATTATAAGTAAGAGTAACACAGTGTGTTACGCGCCAGGATCTCTCCCGGAAGCCTGCAAAAATCTGAAAAGATTGCTGACCTTCTGGGATGATCTAGGATGGTTGGAGTAAGAAGGAAAAGGTAGCACGCACAATGGCCCAATCAGGAGGCTAAGTGCGGAAACAGCCCAGACAAACTAACTAACTAACACAGTGTGTGGCCTGGAACCGGGGATAATTCTCAAAACGTAGACTATAGGTCATTAGTAATTAAAACGTTATGGTCCCAACTAATTAAAATTAAAACTTTTTGATTTTTTCTAACAAACTTAATCGTAAATTTAATGTAATGCAAACAATGCAATTGGCTAGTTTCCTAAAAAAATCTAATTAGTCCGTCAGTTGGATTAACAGAAAATATTGGACACGTATTTTTCTTTTCTCAATAGAACAAAAATTATGAAGATATATTCCGTTAAAGTTCCGCGTAACGTCACGCCTTGCGACACTTTTTAGCAAGGCGTGACGTCACTCCCAAACTTTGTTGCGCTTTATCTTCGTTATTTTTTGTTTGATTGACAAAAGACAAAATACGGGTCCAATATTTTTTGATAATCTAACTGACGGACTAAATAGAATAATCATTTTTTGACCCAGGAAACTAGCCTATAGTGTCGCTCAACTCGATCGATCGAGTTCATCTGCATCGTACTTATTTAGAGTTTCTCGGAACGTCTATAAGACACGACATTGACAACGTTGGCGATAATATCGTTTTGCAATAATCGTAAATTTAAATTCTTATTGCGTGTAATGCTTGGGTTTTGGTTGACTGGAATCTTTTCAGAAAAAAATACTAACACTCTAGTGTCTCGGTTTTAAATAGTATCCGCGGTTCTAGGCCACACACTGTATAATAGAAATTTATAGAGAGAGATATAATTGAGATAATAGAGATTGCTAAACTTACGTACCCTTTATTTTTCAGACCTGACGCTTTGAACAAGAACCAAGAGCTGGAATTCGAAAGGAACAAAGAAAGATTCCAGTTTTTGAAGGTACATATCCATAATACAGGGTTACTTTAGTCAGTGCATATATGTAATATTAATCTAACTAATCCTATTTTACTAGAAAGAATATAATGTAAGTCGAGTTGTAAATTGACGGTCATATGCTATATGTGTCCGTCATTTATGATAAATGCTTGGTCACATTGGACAGTTATTGTCACGATGGTCACATATATTTTTTAGTATAAATTAAAAAAATAAAAAGAATTCTTCTAAAGTAAGTCTTAAATGTTAAGTATTTGACAATAAAAATATACAATAAAGCATGTAATTGGATCTGGATGGAACTAAAAAAAAAAACTCGCGCGTAACGATACGACGCTTTTTAGCTTGTTCGTGCAGAAAGATAAATTAATTTTAGAAATATAATTTCGTTATAGATCATCACTACTAAAGCCCGTCTTTCTTTTAATAATGCACTTATTTGTGACAATTTTTTTTTTCACAATTTGTCAATAGAATTGATTGTGACGTTAGTGACAGTAAATGTCCAAAATGTCCGGTCCAATTTGCTCGGTCATATTGGTCAGACATTTATAACGTGACGGACACTTTACAACACCAAATGTAAGTCATTAACGTAATAAACCTTGACTGTTCGAAAATACTTATGTAATGTTTTTTATTGTCAAGTTAGACATGCCGTGTGGGGACGGCCGTAAAGAATACATTTCCCCACACCGCCAACAGGAGTTGTGTCGTAAGAGGCGACTGATTCATGTAGCACGAGACGGGCAGCAGCGTCTTTGTGCGTAATCTTATAAACTGCGCTCGCCAACCCGCCTGCGAGTATTGGCAATCCCCCCCGATGATAAGTCATTAGGGGAAGCCTTTGTTCAGCAGTGGACGTCCTATGGCTGAAATGATGATGATGATGATGAATATTTTTTTGGGGAAGTTCATGACACGGTCACGAAAGAATGTCACGATGAAATGTCATAGTGTGTAACCGTGTCTCTTGTTACAGTGGGGCGCGCAATCCTTTAACAACATGTTGATCGTGCCTCCCGGATCTGGTATTGTACATCAGGTAAGTTATTCATTATATAATTTTAAGGCTACACTAAACCGTTGGGTAGATTGACGTTGTAGCGACATCTATCTCGCCACATACAAACTAAACTGACGTATCCTACATCGCGATATTAAAGTTATCGGAGCGATTGAAACATATATACAAGAACCCGACAAACAACCGTCGGGCAGTAGCCCACCAGACACAACACCCGTCTGGTCGGAGGATCCTTCCTGTTCAATGGTGGATGAGGAACTTTACACCCTGTTCCTCACACCCCCAAAACGTCAAACGGTATCTTCCGAGATTTTTATTGAATGATCAAATCCCGGTTTGGGAAAGTTCAGTAAACGATCTTTTCTAAAATGGCTCGAGTCTGGGTGTGACAGACACCTCAGCAGACGCCTCATGGCAAAACAAATTGTCGTATACCTCGTAAAACTAAGATGGTTATATTTTACTCCGGGATAATGTCAATTGGTGTTGAGTAGCGCAAATTAATATTTTGGAACGGCTGTTTTTTCTAGACTTTATTTGTCTGCAATTAAAAGTGGTTTATATTTATGAATATAATTGTTTATTAAAATTACGGTACACATAACGAGTAATTGTAAAAAGTGAAGTATGCCTATGTACGTCCCACTGCACAGGCCTCACCTCAACTATGAGGTGGCGTGTCCCATACTCCACCACGCGCGGGCGCAGTGCGGTGGAGGGGTGTTGTAAGGCCGGTGACTTAACCTTACTGTCAGATGTAATCAAGCCGCCTTAAGGCCTCTAACTAGGCTTCACGATATCAGTGATTGCAAAAATTATTCATTTATTGATTTATTATTTTTAACCTTGATTTGCAGGTGAATCTAGAGTACCTAGCTCGCGTAGTATTCACAGGCGATCTGCTCCACCCGGATTCCGTTGTGGGGACTGACAGTCATACCACCATGATCAACGGGCTTGGGGTCGTGGGGTGGGGGGTTGGGGGTAAGTTGCTGCAATCTATATTAATTTATCAGTGTGGAGGTAACTCTGTGTGTTTGTTACGCTTTCACGGCAAAACCACTGAACCGATTTTGATGAAGTCTAAGAATGCGAAGATTTAATAAAAAATATTTTTTTATTTACTTAAATAACATGCACAGCTACTAAAATATTACAATAAAACCAATTATTTCTGCAAATAGGCCTTAATTGAGCTATTTTTACGTCCCAAATAAATCAGAAAAACGTCAATTCCAATAAAATTAACACAAAATTTGTAAATTTTAAAGTACTTGTCGGGCCGCTTGCACTTGTCGTGTGACTCGTGCCCTTGTCACTTGTACTTGTCGGGCCGCTCTTACTTGTCACTTGACTTGTGCACTTGTCATTTGTACTTGTCGGCCCGCTTGCACTTTTCGCCTGACTCATGCACTTGTCACTTGTACTTGTCGGGCCGCTTGCACTTGTCACGTGCACTTGTCGCTTGACTAGCGCAATTGTCACATGTACTTGTCGAGCCGCTTGCACTTGTCACGTTCACTTGTCGTTTGACTCGTGCACTTGTTTTTGTGAACTGGTCACTTGACTTGTGCTGTTGTTCATTTGCACTTGTCATTTGTCAAAATGTTACAAAAGTTATAGAGGAAAGGTGTTAACATCTTACTAAAAAGCACAAAAAGTAACAAGTTAATTTTAGACTCTCGTCAAAATTATAATATTACTAGCTTTTGCCCGCGACTTTGTCTGCGTTAACCTTACCCGGATAAAAAGTATCCTATGTGTTAATTCAGGCCATGGTCTATCTGTATGCAAAATTTCACCAAAATCCATTTAGTACTTTTTGCGTGAAATAGTAATAAACATCCATACATACAAACTGACAAACTTTCTCATTTATAATATTAAGGATTTTTGTATTGTTTAATAAGGCATCGAAGCCGAAGCAGTGATGCTGGGTCAAGCCATCAGCATGTTGCTACCCAAAGTGGTCGGGTACCGGCTCATCGGGGAACTGAACCCGCTGGCTACGTCCACTGATCTCGTGCTTACCATCACTAAGGTATAGTAGCATGCATAATATCTGGCACCTTAAACTTTATTGTGCAATTACGCCTCTATTGTTGCTCTAGGGGCGTATGTAAATAACTATTTATTGGGTATTTACGCCTCTATTAATTTAACTATATGGTCCTAATTTATTATGTAACTAATTAATTAATTAATTTATAATGTGTGTGCTTTGTGTTTTGCAAATAAACAATTTATCTATCTAACTTCTTTCTTGGGGCTGATTCTACTGCTTAAATATGTGTATTTTGGATGACCCATAAAGAGCATGCCAAACGAAAACTGTAGATACAGCATTAAAATCTCTCTCTTGTCCAAAAAAGTATTAAGGAAAGTCGGACCGTTTTTAGTAAAATTAAGATTTTATAAAAAAAAAACTTAGAAAAGCAATCAAAATTCGAGCAAAAATGGTGCGGCATTTACGAAGTCTTATTTCGGACAGGAGATAGAGCCCTTTGCTTGCTTCAACATCAACGGTTTTCGTTTGGCAAGCTCTGACAGCTGTTAATGTTGCAAATGTGTAAAAACGATTAGAATTTTAGGAACGTATTGACATATCAGTTAATTTACTATTCTATATCTATAGTCTATTTATGTATTTACGCCCCTATGAATAGTTTTACATGAGTGAATTTACATAGCAAGTAATGTTGCATATAATACGCCCTTATTATTTAAACTATAGGGGCGTATCTACAGCATCAATTCAGCCATAGGACGTCCACTGCTGAACATAAGCCTAAGGTGGACAAACAACCTGGTAAAGGTTGCAGCAAGCCGTTGGATGCAGGTCGCTTCCAACCGGACAATCTGGAAGCCAATATACTATGTTCAGCACTGGACGTATCTATGTCGTAGCCAGATCGTAAAATTGACCAATTCATGATGTGACCGATCATTTCATAAAATGGTGGTATTTCATGATATGACCAACTAAAACTGACCATATCGTTTAAACGTCAACATTCGATGAAATGACTATCCACGTTTGGCCATATCATTAAAATAAAAATATGTTTACAATTTACGTGAATTTGTTTAATATTTGTAATCTTGGTCGATAGATAAATTAAACTTTTTAAATAGTTATTATTTTTTAACAAAACTAATAAGTAAAAACACTTGAATTGCTAAATAACCTAACTAACCTCTCAAATTACGTTCCGATCTTCTTGATTTTTTTGATTTTGCGCTCGTTTTTTGAGCAAATTTCTTAAAAATCGCCTAGCTTGGTGTCATAACGATGTTTCACTACACTTTCACCTTCAATTTGCACATTATTATTCACTTTTGGAATAAAATATTTGTCCGCCGCCATTACTCATCACAAAAACAAAGCAACATTAGCGCCGCTGCCGGTGGGTAATGTAACGATTTTACGATATGATTACTAATGTTTGACCATTTTATGAAGTATTCGTGCGTTTAGCTGTTTATATCGTCAAACGCTGAGTATTCATCGATCTGGTCAGACCACATCATGATGTAGGCAGCGTGTTCTGTTCTATATCATGAAATACCACCATTTTTTGAAATGATCGGTCACATCATGAAATGATCAATTTTACGATTTGGCCACGACATCTACATAACTTTTGACTATGCATATACGCCCCTACGTATACACAGATGTTTTTTATCTTCTCAGCATCTCCGTTCTCTGGGTGTTGTGGGCAAGTTCGTGGAATTCTTCGGGCCGGGGGTCTCGGCCCTGAGCATTGCGGACCGGGCCACGGTGGCCAACATGTGCCCGGAGTTCGGCGCCACTGTCGCATACTTCCCGGTGGACGGACGGTCCCTACAATACCTGGCACAGACGAGTAAGTGATATAGATATACAGGGTGTAACGGAAAGGTGAAATAAAACTTTAAGGGGTTATTCTTCGATGTTGGTCCCATAGAAAAAGTTGATGTAAAAAGTTGATAGAATAACCCCTTAAAGTTTTATTTCACCTTTTCGTTACACCCTGTATAAGATTAAATGTTATCGTAAATAGTATGGGTGAAACGGAAAATGCCAAGTGTCATAAGTATCTTCTTATCTTGAAAGGACTATAGTATTACAGTAAAAAGTATAATGTCAAAAAGTAAAAGCCGGATTCCCGATTCTTGCCGATTAGTCGCCAACTGTTATGAATTTATTTTATTTCTTTTAGACCGGTCCAAAGACAAGATTGAGATCATAGAAGCATACCTGCGCGCCACAAAGCAGTTCAGAGATTACAACAATCCTGAACAGGATCCCATATTCTCTGAGGTAAGTTTTTATTTCATACTTGGCGGTGCCCAAGTCTGAAGTTACGAATTTTTTAAACGGGCAACACTAAGTTTGTATGATTTTTAGCAATAGTGACGTTCAACCAGTTGTTAGACATTTATTTTGTATGTTGGGCAGGGCCAAGTATGAGCGAATTTTTATAAGTGTTAACATTCATCCACTTATTTTAAAGGTGTGCAGGGCCAAGTATTAGAGAATTTCTATCAGTAGTAGCATCCATCCAAGTTTTAGTCACATTTTGTAGTTGGGTTGTGACAAGTATGAGAGACTTTCTATTCCCGGTTCGAAATCCGAGTTCAAAATATGATTTTTCTTAAATTAACTCGAGTTTGGGAGTGCTGGGAATAGCCTCTGGCAAGAATACACTGTCTGGTAGGTACCAGATAGTGTATTTTTGCCCAGCATTGATTATTTACTTCGAGATCATAAATAAATAAGTAATTTTTTGCACAGCCACACCAATACGGTATTTTACACCACAAATTAATTGACATACTTTTTAAAAACTGTCTTAACGCTGCTCTTCCATATAATTTGTATGGCGATCGCAAACTATGATGTCACTGTTTACCTGACTCAACGGACTAACTTTTTATTGATTTTGGAACAATTAAAAATCGAATTAATAGGCTAGTTTCCTGGGTCAAAAAAAGATTATTCTATTTAATCCGTCGGTTAGATTATCAAAAAATATTGGACCCATATTCTGTCTTTTGTCAATCAAACAAAAAATTCCGAAGATAAAGCGCATCAAAGTGAGCACGTAACGTCACGCCTTGCTAACAAGTGTCGCAAGGCGTGACGTTACGCGGAACTTTAACGGGCTATATCTTCATAATTTTTTGTTTGATTGAGAAAAGAAAAAATACGTGTCCAATATTTTTTGTTAATCCAACTGATGGACTTATTTGATTTTTTTAGGAAACTAGGTCATTGTGCATCTCTTTCATTGTTAAAAAGGTAATAAGTCCATGAGTTTAACCTTAGATAGATATATAGATATATATAGATCGATAGACCATTAGATTTTGCCAAAACTGGTAGACCGCTTTCTTGGCCGACTGTACTATGGCGACTAGATACCGGATAAACATACTTAAATACATTTATAAACATCCATGACTTGGGTACAAATGCTCGTGCGCATCACACAAACATTAGCCCCTTGCGGGAATCGAGCCCGCAACCGATTTGTAGTCCGGAGCGCGAACCACTACACCAGACGGTCGTCCATAACAATTAAGCATGTTTTCTGGTGCATAATTATAGTATAATTAATCTAATAATTGAATTTTTCAGATAGTAGAACTGAACCTGGAGACAGTGGTGACATCTGTGAGCGGCCCGAAGAGGCCGCAAGATAGAGTTTCCGTTTCCGTCATGAAGAAAGACTTCCAGGAATGCCTTACTAACAAGGTAGGTGTAGATTGAGTTACTTAGGTTCGACCAAACGCAAAGTTAAACCAGTTTAACTGTAGCAGGAGTAACTTTACTCCTTGAACTTACTCTTGGATAACTTCGTTTACGTTTTTCCAACTTACTTAAGAAGAAATACACTAATACTCAATAATATTGATTTATTCAGTATATAGACCCTCTTCCGGGCACTTATACACGTTCCATAGTCCCAACCCTACCACCGCTTCGGGACTACATATCGGCTGGTGATGAGAAGAAACGGCGCAACAAACTCAGTCACCTTTGTCAGCCTTTTTTACAGGAAATACAGTTACAAGACATGAGCTAAGCAGGTTAAGTCCATGCACTCTTGTCGTTTAAATAATATAATCGTCTATCTTATAATTTCCTTTTTTTATAAGGATTAAACGTGGATTTTGAACTCATGTACAGGTAGTTCAACAAGAGTCTGTGGTACTTTTATGGAAAATTTAATACATTTCCCCAAGAAGGAATTACCAACTTTGTATTGATATTCTATGGTTCAAGTGTGAATGATGAACGAATGGGTAAACCCACTAAAATCCATGTAATCTATTACTTCTAGGTTGAATTGAAATACCACAACAATTTAATTTTGTAGAATAATAGTGTCAATGCTAGATCATCATCTCAGACATCTCAGTTTCTAAATGACATGTGTGGATTTGACAAGTGACAACTTTGACATTAGCTTATTCTCAGTTTAATCTTTCCATGCCAAAATCACCTATTAAAAATATTTTCTCGTGCTTAATTACCTTATTCTCAGATTGATAGTTGGTAAAATGCAAAATCAGTTTACTCTAGATTAAGCAGTGGTTTACTCTCGAGTACAAAGTTACTCCAGATTGGTTGATTCGGGTATTAAAAGAAGGCAATAAAGCGCGCGGTTCCTCTATGCGATAAACGCTGCGTTTAACGTAAAAATAAGAAAGTCAAGCGCTTCAAATTCAAGTCATTTATTTACAAATACACGTTCATATTTACAAAGAAACCCTAGCTGGCGTGTAAAAGTAAATTTTAAATTAATAAATACATTTTATTTTAAAGTCTCAACATGTTGGTCATAATGCAATCGATTGTCACAAAATAAAAATAAACAATCTTCTTCTTCATATTTCTTCTATAAATTTCGATGAGATACAGTTCCAATAGTAAGCATCACTTACCCAAAGATATAAGCAAACAATATCTATAAGTAAGTGATTGCGACTTGTGAAAACTGTTATAAAAAATCTTCTTTATTTCATAAAATTTTCTTCTTGTCTTGAAGTGTGTTATAGTCCAAACTGGACTGGTTCCTGCTTCCCTAGCATGAGCACTACAACACGATATGATATAGCGACATATCGACACCAACTTTCAAAATGTGATATATATTCGCCATGTTGAATCTCCATGCTGGTGACATCACATATTATGACGCTGTTTCGATTAAAAATTTAAAATGGCGGCTATATCTATCATGTCATATCTATCAATTGATGTCGATATATCGTTATAACATATCATATTGCGTTTTGGTGGTCATGCTAGGGGGTCTCAGGGTAACAGAGGTCTGACGGCAATGTACAGTCCAAATGTAATTACCAGGCTTTCTGCATCCAGGGGCATGGCCAAGCGTGACCCGTCTAGGAACGTTTTTCAGATGATTCAACAACATCTCAATGACAAACATCACACTCCCAGTGACAGAATTAGAAGCATGTCTACTGAGTGAGTGAATGCTACCACTGAAAGATATTTTTCCTGAAATTTTCGGATATGTTCATATTCATTTCTTGCATCATACATAATGCACACTTTGTTTTTATATACATTGTGCTTATGTAGCCTGTAACGATATTAAAACTATTAAAAGAAAATATAATCGTTTGGCATAGATAATTAAATTATAAAAAGTAAAGCATGTCAATCAATAAAAGGATGTCACAATAATAATTTAAAAAAATACTATTAACAATCATTTTCATTTTAAATATACAATTTTAATATCTGTGAAGACGACGTCTAACAATGACTAGCATCACTGACCCAGTGACAGAATAGCACACAATGTCTACTATGTCAGTGAATGCTACCATTGACAGACATTATTTTCTCTTGAAGTCAGTCGGTGCTGCGAATAAAAAACATAGTGACTTTTATTATTAAAATAAGCCTATAAATGTATATTAATTACGTCCAACTGCAGGATACAGGCCTCACGTTAATTTTGTGTTTAAGCTCTCCTATATTTCAATCCGCAATGTTGTACGCCTATCTCAGTAACAGACTTCATTTATTCAGTCAGACAGAGCTATTAACATGTCTACTGAGTAAGTGAATACTGCCACTGGTAGATAGCATTCCTGGTAGTTTAATAAAGATATATCTCACTCAAAAATAACCTAGTTGATTTATCAACAGCAGACATCACTCACCCAGTGACAGAATTATAGACATGTCTACGGAGTCAGTGAATGCTACTATGAAAAAACATGGTTATTGCAGTCGATGTAAAATCTAAAGTTTTAATCAAAGTCTGCGAACAAGAAGCATATTAAACTTGTATTTTTTCTTATCTAGTAAATATTGTGAAAAAACCATTGATTTCAGCGTGACTGACAAACAGTATGTTATAGTATTTTCAAGAATGATCACATAGTTACGACTTGAGAAGCAGTACCTCGGTAGTAGGCATCACTCACCCAGACTGACAGATAGTATAAACGTGTCTTTCTGGGTGTGTGAATGCTGCCACCATAAGGCAATTAACTAAGGCTTGCTGTATTCTTCTTTACTAAAATAAGATAGTATGATGGCCCGATATGTTTTTACGTTGCTGTAAGTCCCAGCGACAGATTCCCGGCCAAAAATCAGCATCGTGATTCGTCGCTGGCGATCACGACAAATGCTAAGCGGGAGGTTATCTTTTTGACACATTTTTATCTATGTACTTTCTATTTGCTATGTATTTTTCTTGTGTCAAATAAATTTAGGAAGTAGGATCTCGTACCTTGACTAGGAACAAAAAAAATACCATAGAAAAAAAAAAATAATACTACTTAGCACTTATCTAGTGACAGGTGTAAACATAGCCACTGAATTCTACTACTGAACAACATTATTAGCATATCTATATATATATAACAAAGTCGGGTTAGTTACACCATTTATAAGTCAAGAACGGCTGGACCGATTTTTATGATCTTTGGTTTGTTGAATTTGTCTCCGCCCCGAATAGCAACCGAATAGCAAATAAAATAGTTAAATTCACGAAAAAAAAATTATGAACGGGCGGTATGAAGTTCGCCGGAACAGCTAGTCATCTGTAGAAAACTTTGATTGCCTCATATGGAAACTGAAGCTTTTTACAATATTATTTTTATGGCTGGAAAAAAATGATTCACTTTCAATCAGAATTTGTTGAAGCATAATCTATTGTAGCATCCATCGATAATCCCTGTGACAGAATTGTAAACATCTTTACTGAGTGTATGAATGCTACTAGAACGAGACAAAACAATCAGTTTTCACGATTTCCAATGTAAATTTGCTGTCATTTTTGACGTTTGCATCTCACAGTAGCAGACATCACGTATGTAGTGACAGATTTGTGAACATGACTACTGAATAAGTAAATGCTACTACTAACAGACCACATAATATATCATGTACCATAATTATATATCACAATTTGCTAAAGTATAGTCGTCTGTGGCAGGCACGTAATACACCCAGTGACAGAATTATAAACATGTAATTGAGTGTGTAAAATGCTGCCACAATGAGACTAAACTGTAAACCTCGTCTCTAGATCCAGTGACAGTTATGTAAACATGGTTGCTGTATAATGGAATGCTGCCATTTTAAGACAAAATTATTTCTGAAATCAATTTTATCACTATAAACTAAACCTAAATATTCAATGAAAAAGTCAAGATTTCAACATATAAACTTATATGCTATCATAACTTGTTGCAGTTAAGTTTTTCTGCCGTGCATAACACAAACAAACGATT
Organism: Anania hortulata; assembly: GCA_963576865.1. Taxonomy (NCBI): domain Eukaryota; kingdom Metazoa; phylum Arthropoda; class Insecta; order Lepidoptera; family Crambidae; genus Anania; species Anania hortulata. The sequence goes on along the minus strand of OY756417.1, from coordinate 1,430,965 downwards.
GAAGATACACAGACATTAAAAATAATACAAAAAGGTATTCCAATTCGAAATACGAAACGAAATAAATATTACAGCTTCTTTAAAAAACATCTTTTGCAACAGAAATCCATACTCCCAGTAACAGAATTGTAAACATGCTACTGAGTGTATGAATGCTGCTGGAATGAGACAAAACAACTATTGTTGACGTTTTCAAATGTAAACTTGCTGTCATTTTTGGCGTTTACATCTCTCAGTAGCAGACATCACGTATCCAGTGACAGATTTGTGAACATGACTACTGAATAAGTGAATGCTACTACTAACAGACAACATAAAGGTATTATAATTATGTATCACAATTAAAGGTAAGGGTCGCAGGAAGACGCTGGATTCAGGCCGCTTCCAACCGGCCAATCTGGAAGTCAATGGGGGAGGCCCATGTTCAGCAGTGGACGTCCTATGGCTGAAATGATGATATCACAATTTGATGATGCATAGTTGTCTGCGGCAGGCACGTATACACCCAGTGACAGAATTGTAAACATGTCAATTGAGTGTGTAAATGCTGCCACAATGAGACAAAAATATAAACTTAGTGAACGTCGATTGGATCTGACGGTACAGATCCAGTAACAGTTAGGTAAACATGGCTACTTAAATATGTAGCCAAGAACACGTGAAAATTAAAAATTGCTGTAATTAATAAAGATAATTGAAATATACATTATAAAAATATGCAGGTGACGATTATGTGTCTCTCTTCAGTAGTTATCCCACACCCATTGACAGAAATGTAAACATGTCAATTGGTCGTTTGATAACTACAGTATATTGACAATTTAGATTTACTTCTACATATAAAAATATTATTGATATCGTTGGAAATTACCTCATTGGGATAGCTGCAACATTTCCCAGTGGCAGAATTGTAAACATGTCTACTGAGTATGTTGAGCATTACCAAAGAGCCTATTAAGTATCAATTCGCCTAGTAAACATTCAAAAGCACACACGTTTGAATAGGAAAAAATGCAGTGTAAAATAAGAAATATATAAAACAATAACTGCAACAGTGCCTAGTGAAATAATTTGTAAACACTGAGTTTATACTCAATAACAAATATACTATTGTAATACTGAAGTATTAAACCACATGATGATGACATTTCTGAGAGTAGCATCTCTTAGCAGCTGACAACACATATCTAGTGATAAATATGACAACTAAATAAATGCTCGTACTGTGAGAAACATTTCTTGTCTGGTAAAAGCAATAAAAAAAACTGAAATAAGGAAATAAACAAAATAATGTTGATTTTTTTTATCTCATTACAACTGCTGTAACTGATCCCATTGACAAAATTGTAAACATGTCAGCTGAGTTTGTTACGCAATGGTAAAGAGAGTGTAATGAATATGTATTCGATGATATTTTCATTAGAATGCTGTCTTCTTGGTAGCAGACACGTATCCAGTGACAAATGTAAACTTGACGACTGAATAAGTGAATGCTACCTCTGATAGACAAGGTTATTTCTGACTTCCTTCAATATCTTCATGCGTTGAAATTTCTGGAACTAAATTGATTTTAGGGACCGTTAATTATTATGAATTGAAGTATTATATATATATGGCTACATTGTCTACTGGAAATGTTGAGCAGTCACAAACATAATGCCATGTGTAAAATGTCTTCATGTACATGTGATAAGATAAATGCAGGGGAAAACGCAGTACTAGTAGATTGGTGTTAACAATGGCAGACATCACACTACCAATGACAGAACGAAAACTTGTCTATTGTCTGTGTGAATGCTACCACTGAGTCAAGACCATATTCTGACAATAAGTGTCAGAATGGTGAACATGACAATAAAATGAATGCTCACACAGAGAAGTCTGTTCAGCTAAACATTCACATCAATCGTTGAGAAGATAACACTGGCTGTGTAGCCATGGTCGGTGGTTACGGAAGATTGGTAAATACCGCTTTAAATGTATCGGTATCTAGAATTATACTCAAGCGTACCCTTATTAGAAACGGGACATAGCCCTAAATAAATAGTTAAAAGAATAGTTGTGATGATTTCATTCTTTGCGTAGAAGACATTCGCTTTTCCAGTGACGGATATACATGTCAACTGAGAGAGTGAATGCTACTACTAAAAGAAAATATAATTCTGCTTAAGATGTGCTAGAATTTGTATTAAATCCCAAAATTTGTTCAGATTTAAATTAATTCTTCTGGACTGCACCCTTTTTATCTCACAGTAGAAGACATCACTGATCCAGTGACAGATATTTGACATACATGTCTCCTGGACAGTGAAGGCTCCTACTGATAGATAATTTTGGCTCCTTTTCCTCTTTTATGTTTACAAATAAGATACAGTTAATATTTACAGCACAATTTAGGCAAGGCAATTTGTATATTACTGTCTTTTGCAACGGCCATTAAAACATCCAGTGACAATAAAACTTTTCAACTGCGTCTTCGAATGCTTACGCAAAAGGGCGACGACATTTCTTCTTAAAACTCTAAAAGTTCACGTCCCCCCAGTAACAGACATCACACAACCAGTGACAGATATGCTAACATGTCTACTGAGTGTGTAAATGTTATCACTAAGAGATTGTTACTTGCGTAAAAGATGATTTAAATAAGTCTATTCCGGCAGTCATCTTACATCCAGCGACTGAATTAAAACACGTCCCATGGAAGTGAGATCGCTACCGCAATTCGACAGCTACATTTACTTGTTCCTAAAGAAAAAAATATAAAAAATTAATATTCATCAAACAAAAGGCTTATCGTCATGGTGAAAATGAACTTGCCATGGTGTCTCCGCGGATACTCAAACCCGAGTCTAAAAAAATATATTTTACAACATGAGACAAAAATGTAATAGATAATTATGCTTGAGGCAGGTTTCACGTTTCTCAGTTTGACGATTTTCTGATCTCCCAGTCTGCTACTGGGAGATCAGAAAATCGTCAAACTGAGACTTATTACGTACCCAGTGACAGAATAAACAACGTGTCTACTGAGCCAGTGAATGCTACCACTAAGAGACAGAACACTTGCTGTATCGCATATGGGAATCCCATGAGAATAAGTTGTCATTTGCAGCAGGCATCAAAGCACCCAGTGACACAAATGGCACCATGCCAACTAAGTGTTTTAATGCTACCGCAATATGACAAGATTTCACAATTTATTTTACCTTCAACTTTTGTCGCTATGAGACTTGATGATTTTCTGATCTCCCAGTAGCAGGCATCACGCACCCAGTGACAGAATAAACAACATGTCTACTGAGCCAGTGAATGCTACCACTAAGAGACAGAACACTTGCTGTATCGCATATGGGAGTCAAATTAGAATAATTTGTAATTTGCAGCAAGCATCAAATCACCCAGTGACACAAATGGAAACATGCCAACTAAATGTTTTAATGTTACCGCAAATGACAAGATGTCACAATTTATTTTACATTTAACAAGCAAAAAGATATCAGTCAGCTAAAAATCTCGATATGTCCTTGTAGGTATCATCTCTCAATAGCAGCATCACAAACCCAGTGACAGAATTGTAAACATGTCTACTGAGCAAGTGAATGCTACAACCGATAGACAAATAATGCTGGTTATGGTGTCGTAGATCGAGTGAGCATGAGTTGTCTTTTGCAGCATGCATCAAAGCACCCAGTGACACAACTGTAAAAATGTCTACTAAGTGTTTGAATGCTACCGCAGTATGACAAGATTTTAGTTTTTTTTAAACAAATTTGCTGTTATTCAAGTTGTCGCTTTTTTAATCTTCCAGTAGCAGGCATTACATACCCAGTGACAAAATAGTTAACATGTCTACTAAGTTTGTGAATGCTACTACTGAGAGATAAAATTCTTCTTTAGATTAATTTCATCACTAGTAAAAGGCAAAAAAAAACGATATATATTTTAATTTACCTTTGCAAAAACTGTTACAATATCCAGTGACAGAATTTGTGAACATGTCTACTAAATGTGTAAAGCTCTCGCAAGGTGATGTATTTTAAAAAAATAATTAAACTTACTAGTCTATCTTATCACCCAGTTGCGTTCGTTCATCACATAGCCAGTGACAGAATCGTTAACATGTCTCTTCACCTACTGAATGCGACTACTAAGAGATAATTTAAAATATAAAAACATTTACAAGACAAGACAGATTCAATTAGATTTATATTAGAACCATTTAGTAAATTTTAATCTTACTGCAACAGCTGTTACGATATCCAGTGACAGAATTTATTAACATGTCTACTGAGTATGTACAACCATCGCAAAGAGACATCTGTCAGCAGAAAATACGACATTACCTTGAGGATGGCATCACTCAATTGCAGCATCACAAACCCAGTGACAGAATTCATAAAACATGTCTACTAAGCCAGTGAATGCTACCACTGAGAGACAGTGCACTTGCTGGATTAAAGGATCGTTGATAGTCAAATGAGAATGGGTTTTCTTCTGCAGCAGGCATCAAAGCATCCAGTGACACACCCGTAAACATATCTACTAAGCGTTGCAATGCTACCGCAATATGACAAGATTGCATTATTTATTTAAAAAAAATATTCTTCACTTTTGCTGCTATTCTAGTTGACGATTTTCTAATCTTCCAGTAGTAAGCATCACAAACCCAGTGACAGAATTGTAAACATGTCTACAGAGCCAGTGAATGCTATTACTGAGAGACAGTATACTTGCTGGAACTTGTTTAATAATAACCTTGCCAGCCTATAAGGTCTAAATGTATTTTCTGCGAAGGACATTTGAAGAACATTCCAAAACTAATGTAGCCCCAACAGATTACAGCAAAGGGCATTTAAACACCCAGTGGACAGTTTTAAACATGTCAACTGAGTAAGTGAATGCTATTGCTGTAACCAAGGATGCCAGTCTTCTTGTGTTGGTTCTTGTTTTTGCGTTCTGATCGCTGCGACTGGACGATAAAATTCTTACTGAACCTAATTTGTTAAATGACAATTTGATAGGTCTAACGTTATTACGAAAATCATAACAAAATTGTAGTTTTGTATCTAATTGCAATAGCTGTTACAATATCCAGTGACAGAATTTGTTATCATGTCTACTGAATGTGTAAAGCTTTCGCAAGAAGATTTTATTTTGTAATAAAATGTAAATTGTAATTCAAGTTCGCAAGATATCTCCCAGTAGCATGCATTACACAGCTAGTGACAGAATAGGATACATGTCTCCTTAGCTGGTAAATGCTATCACTGAGGGATAAACAATGATATTCTTCGTGGGATTAGTTCCGCCACCAGTAAATGCTACTTGCAGTTAGCAGAAAATAACATGTTAAAAATCACAAACACGATAAACACCTAAAGAGGTTTAAAATATATTTTATAAAATTTAATCTCACTGCAACAGCTGTTACAATATCCAGTGACAGAATTCGTAAGCATGTCTACTGAGTATGTAATGCGATCGCAAAGAGATATCAGTCAGCAGAAAATTTCAATATTTCCTTGTAGATGCACCTTTCAACAGCAGCATTACGAACCCAGTGACAGAATGGTACACATGTCTACTGAGCCAGTGAATGCTACCACTAATAGATATTATACTCGCTGGAATTGATAGACTCAAATAAGAATGAGTTGTCTTTTGCAGAAGGCATCAAAGCACCCAGTGACACAACTGTAAAAATGTCTACTAAGTGTTTGAATGCTACCGCAGTATGACAAGATTCCATAATTTATTTTACACTTATGTTGCTATTCAAGTTGTCGTTGTTCTGATGTCCCAGTAGCAGACATCACTCACCCAGTGACAGAATTGTAAACATGTCTAGTGAGCACGAGACGGGCAGCAGCGTCTGCGTGCGATCAAAAGTTGCGGGAAGCCGCTGGATGCAGGCCGCTTCCAACCAATCTGGAAATCACTGGGGGGAAGCCCATGTTCAGCAGTGGACCTCTTGTGGCTGAAAAGATGAAGATGAATCACAAACAGGAAAAACACATAAAAAAGTTTAAAATATATTTTAATATATTTTAATCCTACTGCAACAGCTGTTGCAATATCCAGTGACAGAATTCGTAAGCATATCTACTGAGTATGTAAAGCGATCGCAAAGAGATCATAGCCAGCCGAAAATTCCAATAATTTCTTGAAGATGGCATCTCTCAATAGCAGCATCACTAACCCAGTGACAGAACTGTACACATGTCTACTGAGCCAGTGAATGCTACCACTGATAGAAAGTATACTTGCTGGAATTGATGTATCGGAGATGAAATCAAATTAGAATGAGTTGTCTTTTGTAGCAGGCATCAAAACACCCAGTAACATAACTGTAAACATGGCTACTAAATGTTTGATGTTACTGCAATTTGACAAGATTTCACGTTTTATTTTACACTTAAATTTTGCCGCTATTACTATTGACGATATACTGGTCTTTTAGTAGCAGACATCACGAATCCAATGACAGTTTTAGTCACCTGACACTAACTTGACAAAAGCTATTTGATGGGTGGAACATTGTACCGAAAATCACAGCAGAATTGTAGATTTGTGTCTATTTGCAGCAGCTATTACAATATCCAGTGACAGAATTCGTAAGCATATCTACTGAGTATGTAAAGCGATCGCAAAGAGATCATAGCCAGCCGAAAATCCAATAATTTCTTGAAGATGGCATCTCTCAATAGCAGCATCACTAACCCAGTGACAGAACTGTACACATGTCTACTGAGCCAGTGAATGCTACAACTGATAGAAAGTATACTTGCTGGAATTGATGTATTGTAGATGAAATTAAATTAGAATGAGTTGTCTTTTGTAGCAGGCATCAAAGCACCCAGTAACATGGCTACTAAATGTTTGATGTTACTGCAATTTGACAAGATTTCACGTTTTATTTTACACTTAAATTTTGCCGCTATTACTATTGACGATATACTGGTCTTTTAGTAGCAGACATCACGAATCCAATGACAGTTTTAGTCACCTGACACTAACTTGACAAAAGCTATTTGATGGGTGGAACATTGTACCGAAAATCACAGCAGAATTGTAGATTTGTGTCTATTTGCAGCAGCTGTTACAATATCCAGTGACAGAATTCGTAGGCATGTCTACTGAGTATGTAAAGCGGACGCAAAGAGATCAGTCAGCCGAAAATACCAAAATTTCCTTTAAGATGGCATCTATCAACAGCAGCATCACGAACCCAGTGACAGAACTGTACACATGTCTACTGAGCCAGTGAATGCTACCACTGATATTGTTGCTGTATTCTTGCTGGAATTGATGTATCGTAGATGAAATCAAATTAGAATTAGTTGTCTTTTGCAGAAGGCATCAAAGCACCCTGTGACACATCTGTAAATATGTCTACTAGGTGTTTAAATGCTACCGCAATATGACAAGATTTCACTATTTATTTTATACACTTTATTTTCGCTTCTATTCAAGTTGTCGATTTTCCAATGTCCCAGTAGCAGGCAACACGAACCCAGTGACAGATTTAGTGACATGTCTACTGAGCCAGTGAATGCTACCACTGATTGACATTCGGGAACTAATGTAGCCCATACAGATCACAGCAACGGACATCCAAACACCCAAGGGACAGACTAGACACATGTCACTGAGTATGTGAATGCTATTGCAGTAACCAAGGATAACAGTCTTCTTGCGTTGCAGTTTGATTCTTATTTTTGAATTGTAAATGCTGCGACTGGACGAAAATATTCGTAATGAACACACATACTAAAACGGGAACTAACGTGATCATTAATAGGTACTTACATATTTTACCTTTTTAGGCATGACGTAATAAACATAATTTGAAAATAGCAATTTGATGTGTATAACATTATCACGGAAGTCACAGCATTTATACCTAATTGCAATAGCTGTTACAATATTCAGTGAGAGAATTTATAAATATGTCTACTAAATATGTAAAGCTTTTCCAAGAAGATAGTTTTTTCACAACAAAATATATATATTGATATTAAAATTACAAGTCACAAGTTATTTCCCAGAAGCATACATCACACAGCCAGTGACAGAATAGGTTACATGTCTCCTCAGCTAGTGAATGCTACTACTGAGGGATAATATTATTTGTCGGATTAGTTCCACCTCTCGTAGATGTTACTTGACGGTGGCAAAAGATATGTAAAGACGAAGAAACAATTAGATGTATAAGACATTTTGTAATTTTTTATCTAACTGCTACAGTTCTTACAATATCCCTGACAGAATCTCTATGCATGTCTACTGAGTATGTATAGAGATCGCAAGAAGACATAAGTCAGCCGAAAATACCAATATTTTCGTCTAGGTGGTAACTCTAAATAGCAGCATCACGAACCCAGTGACAGAATTGTAAACATGTCTACTGAGCTAGTGAATGCTACCACTAAAATATACTTTCCAGAATTATTGTGACTACAACAGATTACAGCAAACGACATTCAAACACTCCGTGAACTGATTTAACACATGTTAACTGAGTATGTGAACGCTACTGCAGTAACCAAGGCTCACTGTCTGATATCTCCCAGTGGCATGCATATCACAGCCAGTGACAGAAATAGGTAACATGTCTTCTTAGCTAGTGAATGCTACCACTGAGTGATAATATTCTTCTTCGGATTAGTTCCACCTCTTGTAAATGTTACTTGTCGGTGGAAAACAATATGTAAATAGTCACAAACAAGACAAAACAATTAGATTTATCAGACATTTTGTAAATTTTATCTAACTGCGACTGCTGTTACAATATCCAGTGACAGAATGTTTAAACATGTCTACTGAATATGTAAAGCGATCGCAAAGAGACATCAGTCGGCTGTAAATATTTCTTTGAAGATTGCATCTCTTAATAGCAGCATCACAAACCCAGTGACAGAACATTAAACATGTCTACTGAGCCAGTGAATGCTACCACTAAAAGAAACTTTCTAGAATTATTGTGGCTACAACAGATTACAGCAAACGACATCCAAACACTCCGTGAACTGATTTGACACATGTTAACTGAGTATGTGAACGCTACTGCAGTAACCAAGGCTCACTGTCTGATATCTCCCAGTGGCATGCATATCACAGCCAGTGACAGAAATAGGTAACATGTCTTCTTAGCTAGTGAATGCTACCACTGAGTGATAATATTCTTCTTCGGATTAGTTCCACCTCTTGTAAATGTTACTTGTCGGTGGAAAACAATATGTAAATAGTCACAAACAAGATAAAACAATTAGATTTATAAGACATTTTGTACATTTTATCTAACTGCGACAGCTGTTACAATATCCAGTGACAGAATTTTTAAACATGACTACTGAATATGTAAAGCGATCGCAAAGAGACATCAGTCGGCTGTAAATATTTCCTTGAAGATTGCATCTCTCAATAGCAGCATCACAAACCCAGTGACAGAACATTAAACATGTCTACTGAGCCAGTGAATGCTACCACGGAGAGACAGTACACTTGCTGTAATATAATCATATATATGGGAGATAGGGACAAATCAGAATAAGTTGTCTTTGGCGGCAGGCATCAAAGCACCCAGTGACGTAACTGTAAACATGTCTACTAAGTGTTTTAATGCTACCGCCACATGACAAGATTTTATCATTTTATACTTCACTTTTGCTGCTGTTCTAGTTGACGATTTTTTGATCTTCCAGTAGCTGGCATCACGCACCCAGTGACAGAATTGTTAACATGTCTACTGAGCGAGTGAATGCTACCACTGAGAGACAGTGCACTTGCTTGAACTTGTTTGATTATAAACTTGCCTGTAACGTCCAAATCTATATTTCCTGAAAAATATCTTTATAATTTAGATATTTCTGATAAGACAAAGCGGTCGTAAAATGATAGCAGTGATACAAAATAAAAAGAGAAATACTAAAACGTCGCAATTTACATCATAAAATAGGTACTTAACACTTTTATCGACACGCCTGTTGACGTGATAACAACGAAACTTCTATTGTGTCTAGTATTCTATCCCGCAACGTGTTAAATGATTACACATAAAAATATAAATTGATACTGTGCTGAACACATCAATGTCATCTTCCAGTAGCAGGCATCACGCACCCAGTGACAGAATCATAAACATGTCTACTGAGCCAGTGAATGCTACCACTGACAGATAATCCGGAACGAATAAAGCCCCAACAGGTTACTGCAAAAGATATTCAAACAACAAGTGGACATATTCAACTCATGTGAACTAAGTATGTAAATGCTACTGCAGTATCCAAGGGTAAAAGTCTTCTGGCAGAATATAATATCACATATCCATTGAAATTTTGATAACACCTATTTGCACAAAAAAAATATGGTTGCCATTATCGGTAGCTTTCACTACACTTAGTGACAGAGTTGTAAACATTTCTACTGAACAGTGTCTTTGACAGCATCTATCACTATTACCAGTGACAGAATTTTAAACGTGTCTACTGAGTATGTGGGAGCTGTCGCAATAAACAAAAACTCCTTCATTTTAATGCTAAAGGTACATAAAGTGATCAATGAGTTGGAAGAAATATCTTTGACAGCAGCTATCACTATTACCAGTGACAGATTTTAAACATGTCTACTGAGTATGCAAGAGCAGCCGCAAAAAAAAACGATAACTTCATATTAATGCTAAAAGTACATCAATCAACGAGTTGGAAGAAATATTTTTGACAGCAGCTATCACTATTCTCAGTGACAGAATTTTAAACATGCCATACTGAGTATGTGAGAGCTGCCGCAAAAAAACGATAACTTGATTTTATTCTTTAAAATCACTCAAAGTGATAAATAGTAGCAGCTAAAATGTCTCGGACGGCAGCTCTCAACATTCCCAGTGACAGAAATTTAAACATGCCGTACTGAGTATTTGATAGCTGCCGCAAAGACAAAAATTTGTTCATTTACATTATAAAAGTACCTATAAATGTTATTATAACAGTAAATATATAATTTTCTACATTGACCGAGCCGGAATCAAATCGGACCTCAGAGATAGGAGGTCGGAGGACATCTAACACACTGTTTATTAAAAAAACTTATGCTTACCTCAAATAATCCTCTGATATAGTTTTGTGATATTCACTATGGAACTTATATTATTTCTGTTTAAAACTTTATCACTAGAAATAATGATTTTAAACTTATATCAACTTTTTCCGAATAAGAAAAATAATAAGCAACTCTATTCACTTTGATTTGATTGAACTAATATATTTCGAAACGATTTTGTTAATGCTATTTTCTAAGACTGCATTTAGTTGTTACACGATACACTTCAAAACTGATACTGATTTAAAATTGACCTTCTGAGGTTTAAATAGTGATTATAAAGACAGGGTTAAGCGTACCTGAGGTAATTAGTAATTACCTTCATTATTGGGACGCATTTGGGAAGCGTTGTTAGTAAGAAGAATCGATTGGCTAATGATACCGAGTCATAGATAGTTGTTATTGATGTCATTTGTACGGGTATTATACAGGGTGGTCCAAATGGTGACGTTCTAATTTTCTTTTTGGATTTCTTACATCCCTATATATGTTACCAGATTTCAAGAATCTTTATTTTCTCAAATTTTGAGCATTTTTGTTTAGTAAAGTTTCTCTACTTTTTATTGTTATGTCAGATTTTTGTTTGGAGTATGATCCATAAAAATTAAACTTAGATAAAATTATCAGCTAGCTAAGACTAACATAAGTTTTCAAAAAAATTGAACTTGTTTTTTTTTGTGTTATATTAAAAGCGAAGGATTTCTGAAAGTTTTTGAAATGATCTAGGAAACTATGGAACCACTTTTATTTATATTTTATTTAAAGTTCAAAATTAAGCTCTGACTAGCTTGTACGTAAATTATTGAATTTCGGTCAATTTTTCGAAAACTTTTGTTACACTTAGCTAGTTGATAATGTTGTCTTAGTAAGTTTAATTTTAATAAGGACCATACTCCAAAAACAATCCGACATAATATAATATAAAGTGGATAAACTATTTTTTAAAGCTAATTAGAATGAAAAAAATTAATATCTCGAAAACTACGAATAATCGGGCAACATATTATAGGGTATATTTGGAGATATAAAAAATATATCATCATCATCATCATCATTTCAGCCATAGGACGTCCACTGCTGAACATAGGCCTCCCCCATTGACTTCCAGATTGGCCGGTTGGAAGCGGCCTGCATCCAGCGTCTTCCTGCGACCTTTACCAGGTCGTCTGACCACCTTGAAAAATATATAATATAAGATATTTAAAAAAGATGGATGTCACATTTTGGACCACCTGTATAGTATTATACTTAATAGTTATTCAATTTTGTAGTGTTTTTGAAGTGTCTAAATATTGGAAGCATTTGGGAAGCGTTGTTAGTAAAAAGAAACGTTTGGCTAATGATACCGAGCCATAGTTGTTTTTTCGTCATGTCATGTCATTTCGTCGTGGTCTTTTGTGTTTGAAGCTGTTTATTTGTTATTTAGATGTTTTTTCTTACAGTGACATCAAATAAACTTACTATTACAAGTAAACAAAGTGAGAAGAGGTAGTTCTTAAGATCGTTGACACCGCAAATAATTAAATACAAACATTCAAACTTTGACTTCCAGATTGGCCGGTTGGAAGCGGCCTGCATCCAGCGTCTTCCTGCGACCCTTACCAGTCAATGGAAGTCAACGGGGGAGGCCTATGTTCAGCAGTGGACGTCCTATGGCTGAAATGATGATGATGATGATGATTCAAACTTTGAAGTTGTGAAGATGTAAATTTAAAAGCGATACCATTTGACGGAACCATAGTCCTTCTCGTATTTTTTGGAAATGTTATAGATATAATGAAAAACTAGGTCCGTTCGTTAAAACAAATCTATATATACAGTGTGTAACGAAAAGGTGAAATAAAACTTTGAGGGGTTATTCTACGGCTAAATTACATCAACTTTTTCTATGGGACCAACATTGAAATCGCAAAAAACAAACCACTTTCCCATACTAAAACGCGACCAGCTGGCATCAGTTTGTATGGAAACGTCAATTTTTTTTTTTGAGATATCGATGTTGGTCCCCTAGAAAAAGTTGATGTAATTTAGCCGTAGAATAACCCCTTAAAGTTTTATTTCACCTTTTCGTTACACTCTGTATATAAAACAAAGTCGGGTTAGTTACACCATTTATAAGTCGAGAACGGCTGAACCGATCTTTATGATTTTTGGTTTGTTCACTCAAACATCTGAAAATTCACAAAAAATGTATTTAAAAGCAGTACGAAGTTCGCCGGGACAGCTAGTATTAAATAAAAGTAATCACAATCACACCTATGGCCCCAAACTAAGCAAAGCTTGTACTATGGCGACTAGATAACGGATAAACATGCATAAATACTTTTATAAACACCCATGACGTAGGTACAAATGCTCGTGCTCATCACACTAACATATGCCCCTTGCGGGATTCGAACCCGCTGGCCTTGTAGTCCGGAGCGCGAACCACTACACCAGACGGTCGTCATATTGCTTACAATATGTGTTTTAAGCATCTTGATATCTGTCATCATCATCATCATCATTTCAGCCATAGGACGTCCACTGGTGAACATAGGCCTCCCCCAGTGACTTCCAGATTGGCCGGTTGGAAGCGGCTCGCATTCAGCGGCTTCCTGCAACCTTTACCAGGATATCTGTATTTTGACCTTAATCTATCTCGAGCGTTTATATTGTTTAAATTTTTTTTAATCTTACAGACTTAGATTAAGAGGCCGTGCTTTGCCGTTTTTCAGTGCAAAATTGACATACAGTTCTATGCTTGTGTGCGTCATTGATGCGGGATGAAGCGTCACCAATGTTGATCCTTTACAAGATAATATTGATAATTTATTAGATAGTGGACGTCCTACCTAGGTTTGAAAAACGATCGGTTTTGCGCGCATGATTTTATAGTTAATTTTGACTTAGGTTTACTACTTAATTTTTTGTTTTTTTCATAAAATAAAAATTATGTGATTGCAAAAGTATACCTTAAGATTATTGTGTAATGTTTAAATCTCATAATAATTGTTCATGACGACAGAAAAAAAAGATATTTGAATGGAAATTTCTATATATATATTTTTTTTTTTGCTATATTTTGTAAGAAAGTAAAAAAAAGAATTCAACCTGTGTGCAATTAAATGTTAAAATCGAATTGTCAGGATAACATGTAGTCTCTTGAAAACCGATGTTCAAAAGTAACGCTAACGTAATTTTTCTGAAATAAGGGTAGTCGCTATCTCTGAGGTCACGGGTTCGATTCCCGGTCAGTCAATGTAGAAAATTAACTTTTCTATATTGTCTCGGGTCTGCGTGTTGTGGTACCGTCGTTGTTTCTGATTTCTGTAACACAAGTGCTTAAGCTACGTATCATAGGATCAGAGCAATGTATGTGATGTTATCCAATATTTATAATTTATAATATTTTATTTAAGTAAGGAATCATCTACGTGAGTTCAACTCGCACTTGGCCGGTTTCTTCTTTGTTGATCGTTCCAATCAGAAACATTTAGTGAGTCAGCTTTATGATGGTGGAACAACTCATAAGCTAAGTCACCAAATATCTCTGCTCAGATATCTTGAACTGATGGGATACACTAAAAATCACTAGAAAGTTAAAAGCAAGGATCGAAACCGGTTAGTATTTATTTCAGAATTGATTAAAATTACAAAAATAAACTAAGCTAAAATCAAAAACTACCTACTCAAAAATAACAGCGTGTCCAAGAGGCAAAGAGGCGAGAATGCTAGCAGCTCCCACGCTGAATGGCTGAACTAAGCCCTTGAGCGATAAACGAGCCAGCATTTATATTTTCTGAAATCAAAATTAATTTTGGAGCTATTTTTCCGAAAAGTAATTTTGCCCTCGGTCCCCTTATGGACCGCGGGGAGTCCCCACGGTCCAAAAGTCTCAACGCCAAATGGCGCAAACACGTAATCACTTGCAAGGGACTTGTATTTGCGCCGCTTGGCATTATCTGCGGACTCCGCTGCAGCTCCAGCTTTTACAGCTGATTCCCTAAGATGAGAAGGGGCTGAAGTATTGACACAAGTCGCGTCCTATACTAAAGCCCGTCCCCGCTCCTAGGGAACGAGCGTAAGACCATCGGGTAGACCAGAATGTTTAAGACCCATTTCAAATAAAGATTTGACCATAAAATCATCAATTTGCCATAGCTTTTAATTCGGTAGTTGGAGTATGTGATAATACGGTATTTTACAACACTACCCAATTGACATACATTTTAAAAACTGTCTTAACGCTACTCTTCCATATAATTTGTATGGCGATAGAAAACTATGACGTCACTGTTTACCTAACTCAACAGACTTACTTTTCTCTTTCTTTATTGATTTCGGAACAATTAAAAATCGTTTTTTTAAATTAGTTATAATGTGCCGGGTTATGAGGCCTAAAATAAGGTGACAGTTTTAATAAATGGTGTAAACAACCCTATTAATGTTGCGCAAACCGTTATTATTCCGGTTAAGGTTCCATAGTAAAATAACCGGTTTCCGATCCCTGGTTAAGAACGTGAATAAAGAGGATATCAAAAAGAAAAAAAGAAAGAAATTGTTTTTACAATCACACCAATTATCTAGCCCCAAACTGATCAAAGCTTGTACTGTGGCGACTAGATAACGGATAAAAATCTATGACTTAAAAATTTTATTAAAAAAAAAAAACCGACTTCAAAACACTAAAATGCTAAAAATAATCCTAACACTTAAGTACCTAATCAGTTACTTTTGGAGTCGGTGCCAACCGATGAGAGATTCAATGTTTTTGTTTGTACAAAGTAGCTTCACGGTAGTGCCAATTTCTCAGGGACTACTTAGAATCAGTAACTAAATCGATCTATGTAAAAAACAACTTAAAAAAAAAATTCTTTCCTTCTGCATTTGAAAAATAGAATACGTAGAAAATGTACGATAACTCGATTAAATTGCACCGTATGTGCACTGCATGAGGTTCTTGTGGGAGCGGCGTTGGCGTGCGCCTGTGATCTCTGATGAATGACGACGCATCTCGTGTTTTCTTTTATTTTTTTAAATTTGAGTATATTTTACTCCGGAAATACGACGACTGAAATTAATTACGATAAATTAGTATTTTTATGTCGTTCTATAGACCTTATTTTTTAAATTTGGCACTACCTTAAAATGTGACCCTGTATAAGTGGTAAAACATTAGAAGTTACTACTTGTCATAAGCAGTGATCAGTAGGTAGATTGATTTCGGGTTAATGATCTCAAACATTGATGTTAATATGGACATGCCTCCCGGATTTCGGAATTGCTTTGTTCAGTTTTTAAAAAAAATGTCATATCCATATTATGCTAGCTCTACCAAAGTACATCAAATCAATCTACCTACTCCGATCACTGGTCATAAGGCATCAAGCGTACAGAAATAGTTTTATGAAATAAAATAAAAAGTTATCACTTCTAACATGTTATTTCTGGAGAAGGTCTAACTGTCTCCTCAATTTATGGGAAATCAAAAGGAACACGGTGTTTATATATATAAAATGTATATAATTTAACTATATGACTTACCAAGTTAACAAAACGTAAAGTATGCATATAGTTTGTGGTTTGACTCACATTTATAGTGTTTGCTATCTGCTATGCGGTTACATGTTATTGATTTTTAATTTGTATATCACTCACAATTTTTAATGCTGCTATAATTTGTCAATTTTGACTATTTATATAATAGGTTAACAACGTGTTCTTTTTTATTTCCCATAAATTGAGGATATAAGTTAGACCGCCTCAGGGACCAACATGTTAAAATAATTTTTCGTCATTTTTACTATTTTTTATTTTTTGCTAGCTGCCCTGGCAAACTTCGTACCGCTTCTTAATTTTTTTTTGTGAATTTTACGATATTTTATTAGTTATTCTGCTGTTCGGGACGGAACCAATCTAACAAATCAATAATTCATAATAATAATTCATTTATTCACTTTCATATAGTACCAGTAGTCCACACATAAGGTATAAAAGATGTTCGTTTTGTTACAGTATGACCTACTAAGGCATTCGTGATTTTTAGAAATAATAGAATCTTAAATTAATACATTTTAAACATTATAAAGGTATTCGAATTCTATTAAAAAGGGAAAACATAAAATAATAATCATAACAAAAAATTTAAATCGGTCACGCCGTTCTTCACTTATAAATGGTGTAACTAAACCGACTTTGTTTTATATATACAACGTGAAATTTTAGTGGTTCTTTTCCCGCGGGAAGGTGATTCCACTCTTAAAAACAAACAATTATGGAACTAACTCTGAAATCACGAAAAAAAAAAGTCTGTTTTATACATTATAGTCGAGTAATTATTGAACTTCTGTATGAAAAATTCTTTTTATTTTCGCGATTTCAGAGTTGGTTCCATAATAAAAGTTGTTTGTTTTTATGACTGGAATCACCTCCCCGCGGGAAAACAACCACTAAAATTTCATAGATTTCATAAAACTATTTTCATGCACACACACACACACACACACACACACACACACACACACACACACACACACACACACACGCACACATGCACGCACACAAATGCACGCTAAAAATGTAACTTTTCAAATCATGTACTTAACTTTAAACTAATAAACTGTACATTCTTCTAAAAACTACCTAAATTAATGGAAGAGCGCTGCTCCCTGATACAGGCTCAATAGCTTAAAAGGGGGCTACGGTCACTAATATAATATAATGTACCCATTATTATGAAATAAATATTATTTATTTATTATTTATTATTTATTATGCACTTGCTGTCTTATGAAAAGTGGTAACTTCTAAGGTTTCTACCTTTTATATTGACCGAGGCGATTATGGTCGTAACATTTAGGGCGCTGTCTGTCATACTAATAAAAAATCAATATAATTGTATAATTTGTATAACTCCAACGCAGTGCGACGGAGACATTTTTGTTTTTTAACAAACACATTCATTGACGTTAAATCATTGTTGACGTCTTATAATACTAAATGTACTGGGGAAAAATCTGAAAACTATACTTTAGTGATTTATTTTGTAATTAAACTGCGAGTTTCGATTCCTGAACTATATACAAATTTGTATGGAACCCTCGGTGGGCGAGTCCGATTCGCACTTGTTCTGTTTTTCAAAGAATTAAGGCATGTTTACAAGAAAATGTATTCAGTTTTTATTTCCACACATATCATTTAAATTGTCATCAACAGGGTAAATCTATTTTCCTTTAATTTATTTTGTCATGCCATTTAAATGTATACATAGGTAGTTCAGCAATAGACTGGTAATTTGTTACAAAATCGAATACATTTTCCCAGGAACGAATTACTTTCCAACATTATGTCATATTCGTAGATTAACAAACATAGTAAATGAACTACAATATCTAACAATCGATTAAGCTAATTACGTAATTTATACACTGTCATAATTAAACTTGACTTGCAAGTAAATGACTTATTCAGCTCGTCAACCTAATGAGATTCGGACTAGATCGAAAAATGCTGATTGCGCAATATAACTGCTACATACTCGTTATCGTATATATATATATATATATGTTATACATAGTTATCGCACGACTCTATCTACAAGTATACGTTAGCACTAGCTTCCGGCCGCGGCTCCGCCTGCCCCCCTAGCATGACCACAAAAAACACGATATGATATGATATGATATAGCGATATATTGACACCAACTGTAAAAATATAGATATAGCCGCCATTTAAAAAAAATCGAAACGCGATCATAATATGTGACGTCACCGGCACGGCGATTCAACATGGCAGTTATATCTATCACATTTTATTGATATTGATCTGTTCTTTACCAGCATTGCCTCGATAAAGCGACAAATGACAAGGACATATTTTGAGATTCTCGAACTTTGACAATAGCCTGTTACATTTATTATTATTTTCAAGTGAATATTGTTTATTTCTTAGTTGCCTTACTTAGACTTATCCTTACCTGTCTGGTTACTCATATGTGGAGATTTGTAATTAGTATTGAACCACAGTATATTGTACTAGTTTACTGTATTATTGAAACTGTAAATCTTCCTAAAATAATCGATTTATCGCTATATCATATCATATCATTTATAGATTATTATTTTTTAAAAATAATTTGATTAGGATTTGTAATTGATTTAAATTAATGATGTAATTTACTATTTTATGACATGTAATGAATATTATGAATAAAATCTTATCTTACCTTATCGTGTTTTGGTGGTCATGCTAGGGGGGCTGAGTGGAGTTCGTTCTGTCGCTTATTGACTGCACTTACTATCGGAACGGTACGGAAAGGGATTGATGACGAATAGTTAAGTTGACGACCTCCGTAGCCGAGAGGCGAGCATACCGGACTTGGTGTCGCTATCTCTGAGGTTCCGGGTTCGATTCCCGGTCGGTCAATGTAGGAAAATAACTTTTCTGTATTGTCTCGGGTATGGGTGTTGTGGAAACGTCGTTGTTTCTGATTTCTGTAACACAAGTGCTTGCTTGCTTGTTTGCACATTGCTCTGATCCTATGATAAGTAGCTTAAGCTCTTGTGTTACAGAAATCAGAAACAACGACGGTACCACAACACCCAGACCCGAGGCAATATAGAAAAGTTATTTTCCTACATTGACCTGACCGACCGGGAATATTAGTATAGATAACTAACTTTCCTATACTGTCTCGGGTCTGGGTGTTGTGGTAACGTCGTTGTTTCTGATTTCTGTAACACAAGGACTTTAGCTACTTACCTTAGGATCAGAGCAATGTATGTGATGTTGTCCAATATTTATTATTAATTATGTTCTGGATTTTATACCCACAAACATCCGAAAGAAACATGTAACAATCAGTTAAGATGAAACAGCTTAATCTATAAATAAAAAAATGAATCCCTATTTCGCTTGGTCATCACATCACGCGTGAACGGATGGAACAATTTCGCTAATTCTTATTTTGTTGTGTTAATTATTGTTAAGAGAAGGTTCTTTTAAAAGGAAAAAATGAGAAAGTTGCCCAGAAAATTAAAGACCATTCGAACAAAGTCGCGGGCAACAGCTAGTCTATTTATAAATAGCGATGTCCAATATATGAGGTCGGCTTTTATAAGCGGGTGAAATTTAAAGAGCAATTACAAAAACATAAATGAATCATTTTTGTTTAAAAAAAGTATATTTTTATACGCTAGTTTTCGAGAAAAACGCCAAAAACTATTTTGATTTCAACGTAAAATAAACATCCGTGCCCCGTGCGTGCACCCCGAGGGAAGAGTGGGGCACGATTGAAATGAGAGAGACAGAGGCGATGACGTAGGGACGTTTCAGACTAGACAGGATGCTCTTAATTTTTTTTTTGTGAGGAATAATAAAAATTAAAATAGCCCGATTTTAGGAACGAAAATGATAGGGCCTGGATTCTCTAATATAATTAGAAGTTCTGTTAAAGTTTCACCCGTTTATAAAAGGCGACCTTGTATATTGACAAAATAAAACAAAATTGAAGTTAAATTACTTACATGAATAATTCCAACTTTTACTCACACTAACACTCCCTTCAACACACAATACTAAGTACGTGAGAAAACTATAGCAATCGTCGTTATAAGAGATTTATAATACATACTCTCGTAGTCACAGTCAGCATTTTTAACTTCCTTATTTTGTATGTATATAAAATATATATACTTGTCTGTATGTATTTATTTAAACTGACACAGGTTTGAATCGTACAAAAGGTAGACTTAGTGCTATGTGGCATTACCTGCCAGTCGAACATCAGGTTAAAAAGAAATATGTTGTGGAGGTGCGACGTAACGTTTAAAAACCGGCCAAGTGCGGGTCGTATTTGCGCACCGAGGGTTCCGTACAAACTTGTAGATAATAGGGAATACGTAACTCCATAATGGACAAAACATTTTTAAAAAATCTTTATTCCTACAAAAACATACTGACGGAACTATGTACTACATATGACGGAATCGTATCGACGGAACATAAAGTGTTCCCCTTTAAAAGTTCTAAAAAGAAGTCCGTGTCAACATATGTCTATCCCTTAAGGTTGATTTACTCTAAGTACCTTTTGTATTCAATATATTAAATATTTGGTCGTTGATAAAAAATACTTTAAGTGACAGACAGAACACCACACAAGCGAAACCGCGGGCGTAAGCTATGATTACTAAAAATACAATGTTTTTCACAATCACACCAATCATCTAGCCCCAAACTTAGCAAAGTTTGTACTATGGCGACTGGATAACGGATAAACATACTTCAATACTTTTATAAACATCCACGACTTAGGTACTAATGCCCGTGCTCATCACACTAACATTTGCCCCTTGCGGGATTCGAATCCACAACCGTTGGCTTTGTAGTCCGCAGCGCGAACCACTGCACCAGACGGTCGTCAATAATAAACAAACACACCAATTATCTAGCTCCAAACTAGAGAATGAATAATATCTATGGGTTTCTGTAGTTAAGCATCATAAAATATTTTTTTTTTGCGTGTCCAATATTGTAAACTATCTTGACATTCATTCTTTTTCAAAGCTAACCAGCCCCCCCTAGCATGATCACTAAAACATGATATGATATTGCGATATATCGACACCAACTGTAAAAATATGATAGATATAGCCGCCATGTTGAATCGCCGTACCGGTGACGTCACATGTTATGATCGCTGTTTCAATAAAAATTCAACATGGCATAGACACCCTATCATATTTTACAGTTGGTGTCGATAAATCGATATATCATATCGTGTTTTGGTGATCATGCTAGAAGAGCAGACTATGTCCGGCGACAAGATAACGGATAGACATACATATAAACATTCATGACTCAGGAACAAATGTTCTAGCTCAACACAAACACTTGCTTTGCCGGACTCGAACCTGCGACCTCTAGCTTTTTAGTCCGGAGCCCGAACCACTACGCCAGAAGGCCGTCAAATCAATTACAATAACAGAAAATACGCGCAGCGTAGGACGTCCACCTGCAAGGTGGACAGACGACCTGGTAAAGGTTGCAAGAAGCCGCTGGATGCAGGCCGCTTCCAACCGGCCAATCTGGAAGTCACTGGGGGGGGGGAGGCCTCTGTTCAGCAGTGGACGTCCTATGGCTGAAATGATGATAATAAACAGAAAAAAGCAGGCAAATCGTTACATTTATATTTCAATTAATTACCAAGCAAATCCGTATGCGGATGTTAAGTGGACAAATTTCTCTGAACACGCAAGGTCTTTCAAATAATGTTGTTATAGCAGAAATCTTGAAAACAACATGCCAACTTGATCGTTAGTTCTTGCATTGTAAATGCTATGTGACATAGTTATTTTGTACTGAATGTATTGTTGACATATAATGTATGTCACGGTCGTATGAATAGTGTGATAGTAATTTAGCCTGGTTTGTATTAATATCTAACTATTGCTGGTCTTTGAATTAATTCAGAAACTTCCCTATTTTTCAACCGACTTCAAAAAAGGAGGAGGTTCTCAATTCGTCGGTATCTTTTTTTTTTTTTTTTTTTTTTTTTTTTTTTTTTTTTTTTTTATGTATGTTCAGCGATCATTCGTTACTGCGTTGACCGATTTCGATAATTATTTTTTTGTTTGAAAGGTAATACTTTCAGAATGGTCCCATATAAATTTGGTTAAATTCTGATGATGGGATCTATAAGAAAATCATCAAACATTGCATAAACTCCGTACCACGCCAACTGATTTTAGTATCTATCTTACCTATATCTCTGCCAAATGTGGACCGATTTTGATGATTATTTTTTTAATGAATAGCTTATACTTCAAAGATACTATAATAAAATTTTTTGGAAAAAATTTCACCCCTAAGGGTGGAAAAATAGGAAATGAAATCGGTGTTCAGCAGTTAAATTATGTTTGCACTCGTAAGATTTGTTTTGATTAAGATTTATCACTAAAATGGATGAAATAAGTTAATTTTATAAAAAAAATAAAAACCGACTTCAAAAAACTAAAACGCTAAAAATAATCTTAACACTTAAGTACCTAATCAGTTACTTTTGGAGTCGGTGCCAGTCATTGAGAGACCAATGTTTTCGTTTGCACCGACTCCAAAAGTAACTGATTAGGTACTTAAGTGTTAAGATTATTTTTAGCGTTTTAGTTTTCTGAAGTCGGTTTTTATTTTTTTAATAATTAAACATTTAGTTTACAATGTCATGGGTTTTATTTTTTTGCGTGGAACCCTAAATATTTTTCGAAAATATAGTTTTAGTTTAAGTCCTCACAACATCAGCTATTTGCCAGTGTAAGTCCTGTTAAAATCGGTTCAGCGCTTTCGGAGATTTGCCGAAATAAACAAATTGATTCGGGGTTTCTCCGACCGATTCTGTGCTTCCCAAGGGCTCGGAGTCCGTTGGAGGGATTTGGGGTTCTCTGGTGGTCCGATGTGCCGCTGCGTCACTCGCTGCACGTTCCAGCGTCGGAGGTTCCCGCCGAAAATCAGCGTCGTGATAACTCCGTGGCTGTCACGACAAATGCTGAGCGGGAACCATTATGACACATTTGATACCCTTTACAGTTTTTTTTATCATGTATTCTTCTTTTATGTGTGTCGAATAAACTTATTTCTATATCTATACAGGGTTATTTGTAAAACATCAACAACCTCCTAGGGTCTGATTCTGGTACTTAAATACAACAACTTTGTCATTTCATCACCAACATTGAAATCGCAAAAACACTTCCCCATACTCAGCCGCCACCAGCTGACATCAGTTTGTATGGAGCAGTGAATTTTTTTTTTAAATTTCAGTATTGGTCCCAAATAAATAGTTTTTCACCAGAATCAGCCCCTAGGAGGTTGTTGATGTTTTATAAAGACAACGATTTACGAGGGAGCCCCCCCCCCCCCCCCCCTAGGAGTAAACCTATATTTTTGGGACGTGTTTAAATGCCCGAAGCAGTGGTATTATTCCGAAGCAGTGGTAGGGTAAAAAAAAAAACAGGATGCGTACCTATAACAACTCAATTTAGTCCTATTTTCAGAAATCAATAATATTGGACAACAACAGATACATTGTTCTGCTCCTATGATAAGTACTTAGCTTAAGCACTTGTGTTACAGAAATCAGAAACAACGACGGTACCACAACACCTGGGTGTTGGGGTCTTACGTCTGGACCCTAGCCATTATAGAAAAGTTATTTTTCTACATTGACCGACCGAAATTCGAACCGGTGACCTCAGAGAAGCGACACTAAGTCCGGTATGCTCGCCTCTCGGCTATGGAGTTCGTCGAAAATAATTAGATTTATTGGTTTTATTGCCCGGATAAGGGCATTTATATTGAATAAATGACTATTATTGAGTATTATAAACAGAGCGACCCAAATGAAGAAAAATTAAAGGCATAAATACGAACCTAAACGACGACCTCCGTAGCCGAGAGGCAAGCATGGCGGACTTGGTACCGCTATCTTAAGAGGTCCCGGGTTCGATTTCTGGTCGGTCTATGTAAAAAAATAACTTTTCTATATTAAATAAATAAACAAATTGTTTTCACAATCACACCAATTATCTAGCCCCAAACTAAGCAAAGCTTGTACTATGGCGACTAGGTAACGGATAAACTTACTTAAATACTTTTATAAACATCCATGACTTAGGTACAAATACTCGTGCTCATCACACAAACATCCGCCCCTTGCGGGATTCGAACCCGCAACCGATATTGTCTCGGGTCTGGGTGTTGTGGTACCGTCGTTGTTACTGATTTCTGTAACACAAGTGCTTTGGCTACTTACCATAGGATAAGAGCAAAATATGCGATGTTGTCCTTTTTTTATTAGTTATAATGGTCCATCCAATCAAATCTGCATCGTGGGTTTCTTAGCTTTAGTGCGCTGTCGCCTGAACTACTAGTACCTCATTTTGATTGTTGAAAGGATTTGACGACCTCCGTAGCCGAGAGGCGAGCATACCGGACTTGGTGTCGCTATCTCTGAGGTTCCGGGTTCGATTCCCGGTCGGGTCAATGTAGAAAAATAACTTTTCTATATTGTCTCGGGTCTGGGTGTTGTGGTACCGTCGTTGTTTCTGATTTCTGTAACACAAGTGCTTATGCTACTTATCACAGGATCAGAGCAATGTATGTGATGTTGTCCAATATTTATTTATTTATATTTTTTTTGTTGCTCAGGTCGGCTTCAAAGGCTATGGGCTATCGCCGGCACAGCTCTCAGCATCAGGTAGCTTCACCTTCAGCGACGGCAAGACGTACTCCATCACCCATGGATCGGTCATCATCGCTGCCATCACCTCTTGCACTAACACGTCAAATCCTAGCGTCATGTTGGGAGCAGGTGAGTGTATTTGTGTTATGTTTTAGGATTTCGCATCTCAAAGAAAAAAGCGGGACCTTTGTAGGATCACTTCACCTCTCGGCCGCTCGGCCCGAGCATACGTATCAAATCAAATCAAATCATTTATTTCGTATTTAAATTTACTCCGCATATTAAATTTGTTTATAGTGGTTAAAAGTGCTTAATTTTGACAATTATAAAAAAAATAAAAACCGACTTCAAAAAACTAAAACGCTAAAAATAATCTTAACACTTAAGTACCTAATCAGTTACTTTTGGAGTCGGTGCAAACGAAAACATTGGTCTCTCATTGACTGGCACCGACTCCAAAAGTAACTGATTAGGTACTTAAGTGTTAAGATTATTTTTAGCGTTTTAGTTTTTTGAAGTCGGTTCTTATTTTTTTTATAAAATTAACTTATTTCATCCATTTTAGTGATAAATCCTAATCAAAACAAATCTTACGAGTGCAAACATAATTTAACTGCTGAACACCGATTTCATTTCCTGTTTTTCCACCCTTAGGGGTGAAATTTTTTCCAAAAATTTTTATTATAGTATCTTTGAAGTATGATCTATTCATTAAAAAAAGAATCATCAAAATCGGTCTACATTTGGCAGAGATATAGGTAAGATAGATACTAAAATCAGTTGGCGTGGTACGGAGTTTATGCAATGTTTGATGATTTTCTTATAGATCCCATCATCAGAATTTAACCAAATTTATATGGGACCATTCTGAAAGTATTACCTTTCAAACAAAAAAATAATTATCGAAATCGGTCAACGCAGTAACGAATGATCGCTGAACATACATAAAAAAAAAAAAAAAAAAAAGATACTGACGAATTGAGAACCTCCTCCTTTTTTGAAGTCGGTTGAAAATGGTTTAAATGTGTTCGGCCTGACCAACACAAACGACTATTTTTGTTGGTAACGTGTGTGAGACGGTCATCGGAACATTATTACCATATATGGTCATGAAACACTTTGCGTACTTTGTTGTCCGTCTGTCTGTCTGTTTGGATGTCTGTCAAGACTTTTTATCTCGGGAACGGGTGGAGGTATCAAGTTCAAATTAAAACCATATATTCAGGTCTACAGTCCCTTGGAGCTGTGAAAAAATATAAAAAACCGGCCAAGTGCGAGTCGGACTCTCGCACCGAGGATTCCGCACAAACCTGTAGGTACCTATATAAGTAAAAGTTCACCCATCACGACAATCGAGTCATAGTTATGGTATTTTTATTGCAAAATTAAATCCATAACATTATGAAAGGTAGATTGCGGTTAACGATTTATGACGTATTAAACCAATTTTCGGTGGAAGTTTGCATATTTTTTTTTTGTTTTATCATCTCTTATTTTAGAACAGGGGGGGGAAGTTTTTATGGTAATGTACATCATATATATTTTTTTTTGTTTTATCATTCTCTAATTTGACTGACTGGACTTTGATGGACGGACAGACAGGCAGACAGACAGACATGACGAATCCATAAGGGTTTCGTTTTTTGCCATTTGACTACGGAACCCTAAAAACATACGTCCGTTTATGCCGCAAAAAACGTATATTTCGACACTCTCTAGGGAATCAAAATTAATGGGGTACTTTCCGTTGAACTATGTTATTTGGCAAGTAATATCGTCTTATATATACTATAAGTAGAAAGCATTTAAATATTCATACAAATATAAATACTATAAATACAAAACTAAAGAAGCACATCATTTGGCAGCGCCCTGTATCTATGTGCTGGAAACTGGTCGGCGCGGGCTCGGCGACCGGCTCGGCGTGCGCATGGGAGGCGTGATCGTGCAAAATATTACATTGTTCTGTGTATTGTCATTTTTATTTTCAACCGACTTCAAAAAAGGAGGAGGTTCTCAATTCGTCGGTATCTTTTTTTATTTTTTTTTTATTTTTATGTATGTTCAGCGATCATTCGTTACTGCGTTGACCGATTTCGATAATTATTTTTTTGTTTGAAAGGTAATACTTTCAGAATGGTCCCATATAAATTTGGTTAAATTCTGATGATGGGATCTATAAGAAAATCATCAAACATTGCATAAACTCCGTACCACGCCAACTGATTTTAGTATCTATCTTACCTATATCTCTGCCAAATGTAGACCGATTTTGATGATTCTTTTTTTAATGAATAGTTTATACTTCAAAGATACTATAATAAAAAATTTTGGAAAAAATTTCACCCCTAAGGGTGGAAAAATAGAAAATGAAATCGGTGTTCAGCAGTTAAATTATGTTTGCACTCGTAAGATTTGTTTTGATTAGGTTTTATCACTAAAATGGATGAAATAAGTTAATTTTATAAAAAAAATAAAAACCGACTTCAAAAAACTAAAACGCTAAAAATAATCTTAACACTTAAGTACCTAATCAGTTACTTTTGGAGTCGGTGCAAACGAAAACATTGGTCTCTCATTGACTGGCACCGACTCCAAAAGTAACTGATTAGGTACTTAAGTGTTAAGATTATTTTTAGCGTTTTTTCAATGTTTTTATTATGTCATATGTTGTGTACATCTATCATTATTTTTTAATCTATCTGCAACGGCACCGGTATGCGGTAAAGCCCTAAAGCTTATGTCATATCGTGTAAATTGTATATACTTATTAATATTGTTTGTTTTTTAAATAAATAAATTTAAAAAAATTAAAAAAAAAATACCTTCAGAGAATAATCGGAAAACTATAAAAAAAAAAATGGACATTACATACATTGCTCTGATCCTGTAGTAAGTAGCCAAAGCACTTGTGTTACAGAAATCAGAAACAACGACGGTACCACAACACCCAGACCCGAGACAATGTAGTAAAGTTATTTTTCTACATTGCTCCGACCGGGAATCGAACCCGGAACCTCAGAGATTGCGACACCAAGTCCGGTATGCTCGCCTCTCGGCTACGGAGGTCGTCGAATCAAAATTAATAGGGTACTTTCTATAAAATTTGGCAAGTAATATTGTCTTATACTACAAGTACAGAGTAAAATCGGAAAACTATACATTTGTAATTTTTTGTAATTGAACTGTTAGATTTGATTCCTAAACTATTTATAATATGTACCTACAAAATTGTACGAAACCCTCGGTGGGCGAGTCCTACTCGCACTTGTCCGGTTTTTATTGTTTAATTATTCGCCAGTTTATACAATACAGGGTGTAATAAAAGTGTTCTTTCCCAGGTATTCTGGCGAAGAACGCCGTCAAGAACGGTCTGAGTGTGCTACCCTATATCAAGACATCTCTTTCGCCCGGCTCCGGAGTGGTTACTTACTATCTGAAGGTACGTAAGGATATTCAGGACGGGTCATTAATAGTGACCCAAAAATAGGCTAGTTTCCTGAGTCAACAATTTTTTATTCTATTTTGTCAGTCAGTTAGATTTTCATGGTAAAGATGGTTTTAGAAAGAGATTTTCTTTTCACTATTAGCACTATGCAGGCCGCTTCCAACCGGCCAATCTGGAAGTCAATGGGGGAGGCCTATGTTCAGCAGTGGACGTCCTATGGCTGAAATGATGATGATGATGATGATGATTAGCACTAATTTTATATAGTTCCTTATAAATATAGTAAAAACAATATATCATTTTCGTGCATATTCCCTATTAGATTTTAAGCTAGGTTTTAAAAGGCCGTCTTAGAAATCGTCTTATTTCCGTACATTTTATTATCTGATTGTTAAGACGTGAATGATAATTGAAACAAAAGAGCACGTGATTTTAAAAGATTAGTTCTTATTCTTGCATGTAGCGCGAATGGATTTTTCACATCATTTCAAAAATAAAGCTAAATCACCAAAAGATCTACCCTTATTTCAGAAAAATGACGTTCGAGTTACGTTCGAACATCGGTTTACAAGAGACTAGAAGTTATCCTGACAATTCTATTTCAACATTTAATTGAAGTAATGGTCTATTTGCACATGATTTCAACACTTTTTTTACTTTCTTAAAAAATATAGCAGAAAAAAAATGCTATTAGAAATTTCCATTCAAATATTATTTTTCTGTCGTTATGAACAACTATTATAAGATTTAAACGCTACACAATATTCTTCAGGTATACTTTTCAAATAATATAATTTTTATTTTATGAAAAAACAAAAAAATACGTAGTAAACCTAAGTCAAAATTAACTATAAAATCAAGCGCGCAAAACCGATCGTTTTTCAAACCTAGGTAGGACGTCCACTATCTAATAAATTATCAATATTATCTTGTAAAGGATTAACATTGTTGACACTTTATCCCGCATCATAGACGCACACAAGCATAGAACTATATTTCAATTTTGCACTGAAATTAGGTGCACGGCCTCTTAAGATAGACTTTATACTACTAAACAGTAAAAACAAAATTAAAATTGTCCCAGTAGTTTCCTAGCCTTAAGGTGACATATGCACATAGACAAAAATTTCACACACACACATTTTTTATGCTTTAATAACTATTTATTACTTAATTATTTATGTATTTATTTTTGCGTTTTATACAGGAATCAGGAGTTGTGCCATATCTGGATAAATTAGGCTTCGACATCGTCGGCTACGGCTGTATGACGTGCATCGGCAACTCGGGACCCATTGACGACAATATAGCCAACACAATTGAGAAGGTAAGATTATCAGTTAAGGCGCTGACTTGACCTTGAGTAATAGACAAAGGCGCTGACTAGAGCCAATGACCCGATCGTTGTAAAGTTATAAAGCAGGACCACGTATGTTGAACTCAGTAGAAGTGACAGAGAAGGTGCTGCTTGGAATGAAAGGGCCTAAGTGCCAAACCACATGATACACGATTTTGTTTATTTATTTAATAGGAGCAACCAACAAATCTTACACCAATGATACAATTAACAAGTAACAAGTTTAAAATATGAGCTAAGTGCAGATTCAGTAGCAGGCTGCCACGACTTGCAAATGTGAGTTATAGTTTACTTTAAAAACAAGAGCTTACTTATAAAAATAAAATGGAATAATATTTATTTAGGACTTAATTTTAGTTAAACAATCGCCAAGATTTACAGATAAGAGTTATTATGCTAAGTTCTTCTGTAGCCAATTTTTTAAATTTGTGGAGTGTGGGAAAATATATCTATACTTGATTTCTTCTGTAACTCATTATATTTTAATGAAATAACAAATTTATTGAAAATTAAAAATAGCCAATTGCTTTAGTATCATAAAAGCCATAATTTTGACTAAGATCATCAACATTACATCACATTACTCGTACAATACAATATATTAGGTATTTTCAGAGGCAAATTTATTTGTTTTCCATCGATTGAAGTTTGTGGAATCATGTTTTGGAAACGAGGAGTAGGTCAGAAATATAATCAGTTATAACTGCCTTGTCTTTTTAAAATGATATAATATGATAAAGTTGCAAGTGCAAGCCAGGCTCCATACAAAAAAAGTTCGAAGTTTTTTGTAAATAATAAATAAATAAATAATGGACAACATCACATTCATTACTCTGATCCTATGATAAGTAGCTTAAGCACTTGTGTTACAGAAATCAGAAACAACGACGTTACCGCTACACCCAGACCAGAGATAATATAGAAAAGTTATTTTTGCACATTGTCCGGCCGGGAATCGAACCCGGGACCTCAGAGATAGCGACACCAAGTCCGGTATGCTCGCCTCTCGGCTACGGAGGTCGTCAAATATGTATCAACATCGTTCGTTCGTTCGTAAATGTGTATCAACAGTCGTTTTGAATAAGTACTTGTATTTCATCGATTTGTTCAACTACCTCTAAACCCATGCAAAGTATAGGTTCAGAAATGTATTATATTTCATCCCTATTTCATCCCAGAACGAGCTAGTCTGCTGTGGGGTTCTGTCTGGCAACCGCAACTTCGAGGGTAGAATCCACCCCAACACCCGCGCTAACTACCTCGCTTCCCCACTGCTGGTCATCGCTTACGCGCTCGCTGGGACTGTGGACATCGACTTCGAAACTCAACCCCTAGGTAAGTAATTATCATCATTTCAGCCATAGGACGTCCACTGCTGAACATAGGCCTCCCCCATTGACTAAGGCGTAAAGAAATAATCATCAAAACTAAGACGTAAAGAAATAATCATCAAAATCGGTTTGCCGAAGATATTGGGTAACACAAATATAAAAAAAATAAAACCGACTTCAAAACACTAAAAAGCTAAAAATTATATTAACACTTACGTACCTAATCAGTTACTTTTGGAGTCGGTGCAAACGAAAACATTGAATCTCTCATCGACTGGCACCGACTCCAAAAGTAACTGATTAGGTACTTGTGTTAAGATTGTGTTGTTCCTAGGTATCTGAAGCAAAAATCACCTCGCCTATTTATCTCTTCATTCAATTATATATATATTTTATGTCTTTTGTAAAACCTATTTTATGCTGTGCTTAAATTAATGAACTTATAAGTATGTTGAATGGTATGGTAGAGATATAAAACAATTACTCATATAATACTTGCACTTGGACTTGAAACACCCCAAAACGTAAGTGTTTTGGGGCTTGAAACTGAATTGCTTTTCCATTGTTTGGTTGTTAGTTTTATTTCATTCTAAATTTCTAAATTGATGTACATTTGCTAAATATTTTTTTCTTCCAACAACACTTTTTACTTTTAAGTAATTAGGGAAACCTGTTATTGGCCATACTATTAGTCTAATCATTATTATTTATAAAGTACCTATTGTATACGCTGTTGGTTTTTCTAAATAAATAAAATAAAAATAAAATAAGATTATTTTAAGCTTTTTAGTTTTTTGAAGTCGTTTTTTTTTATAAAATTAACTTATTTATAGTTGTAGTAGTTCTACCTTTTATAGTGATAAATCCTAATCAAAACAAATCTTACGAGTGCAATCAAAATTTAACGGCTGAACTCCGATTTCATTTCCTACTTTTCCACCCTTAGGGGTATTTTTTTTCCGCAAATTTTTATTATAGTGTCTTTAAAATATAACCTATTCAATAAAATAATATTCATCAAAATCGGTTCATATTTGTCTAAGAAATTGGGTACCATAGATACTAAAATCAGTTGGCGCGGTATGGAGTTCAAGCAATGTTTGATGATTTTCTTATAGATCCCATCATCAGAACTTGACCAAATTTATATGGGACCATTCCGAAAATATTCCCTTTTGAACAAAAAAAGAAATATCGAAATCGGTTAACGTGGTAACGAATGATCGCTGAACATACATAAAATAATCCCTACGAATTGAAAACCTCCTCCTTTTCGAAGTCGGTTAAAAATACCACGACGAATGTTTCATACAATAATAATATCATTAGTGAATATATTATCTAACTGCCTCTAATTAGTGTTCAGGTGAAAAGTGTAATACAATGTAAAGAGTTATTAGAAATCATTAGATACGACTCTAATGACGTGTACATTAAGAGAATTGCTCATGGTGAGCTGTTTTTATGATATCAAATAATATTTTGCATGTCAATGTTTAAAAAAATGAGCACTGTAACCTTATTACCGTGTACCTTATTGTAAAATAGAATATCTTCCAAACTTATCAAGTAAAAAAAGGGTTTATAAATGTGATAAAATATACACACCTTATAGAAATAGAAATAGTATTTATTGCATAAAATATGGTAGTACAGGTGGTCACAATAATAATGTCCGCATATTTTACCGCGATTCGGCATGCAAAATTTTAACACATTTTAACTTTAACTTTAAAATTACAATAATAATCGATAGTTAACCTAACGATAACAAGTATAATTTAATTCTATCAATAAAATACAAAATCCTACGGTTAAATAAATATCAAATATTCATAAAAATTTCAAAATAAAATAATAAAAAGTAAAAAATTAAAATGTCCACAATATCAATAGCAAAATCATTAAAAAGTCAATAAATTAATAAATAACAAAATACTACACAAACAACAATTAAATTATAGTTAAGTTTTATACACTTGAATGTTATTTTTTATGACAAATTGTTTAAAAAGTATGTAAAAAGTTAATAAAAAAAGACCGCCGTTAGAAGTTAGTAAGTCCGCTTCTATTAGCGGCAATAATGTTTTTTTATTATATATGTATGTAGGATATGAGTGCTGACTGGAACGGAATGACAGGATGACGTATGACCGGGTAAAAGAGAACGAGTGATTGCCAGTATGAGCGAGAGTGAAAGAGGAAGAATGATTTTAAAAATATTGTAGTGTGTCTGGGGAATGAGTAGCAGATTTTTAAAAAGAGTTCGGTTGTCGTTCGTGGTGTGCAAAAAAGTTAAGACGTATTTTGTATCAAGTCATTTTCTTTTAAGAAATAAATACCCAATTTCAAAGTTTTACCGAGTTTCACTTGAAGACTGTCCTACATGTATTTAAATAGTATGTTTACAAGATAAAATGTACCTGTGCGAGCACGGCAGTATTTAATTCCATAAATTTTTATCATTCAAAATAGTCATTAACATTGTAATAACCTTTTTTCGTTAAAATCGTCTTGACGTGCAATTTATACATATTTTAAAATTCATACATAGGCAGTTCAGCAATGGACTGCGGTAATTTGTAAAAAAAGCGAATACATTTTCCCATGAACGAATAGGCTATTTGACTGTTTTCTGAAATAGAGTTAATATTGTTGGTGATATTCAAATAAAGCGCATACAATTTTATTTTATTTTTTAAACCTTTGAAAATAATAAAAAATAGTATTTCATTCTTTACGTTTTTAAAAATCGCAAAAACGCCGTCGGCCATGATGTACTTGTTCGTGACGTCACGAACCTTTAAATATCCATTGAATTATAAAATACTAGAACAGGCATGTTAAAAACCTTTGTCGACGGTCACACTACTCATACTTTGTGCGAGCGTAGCGCAAAATCTCGCTTTAGAATGTCAGTTCTAGTACAAAGTTACTCAATGGTGACGTGCCTGTCATTGTTGCCGTCGTTTTTGACAATGTAAATAATAATATAACATTCGAAAAGGTATTTTTACAGTCCTCATGTATTAATTTTAATAACTATTTATATGTTTCGGTTCCTTAAGGTGCAAACTATTATACTAAATTATTAATTAAGTCAATTTTAGTACAAGGCAAATAGCCTATTACCTACTTTATGCAGTCTGAAAATATGGAACGGCAAGTTTATCTTTTCTTTTGCGAAAGTATAGATAACAGCACGTTAACCTACCACAAAACGTCAAATTTTTTCAATCGATATTGATCTCTAAAAGTTGGACATAAAGTTGAAAATTCAAATCAATGACCTTTAACTTTGAAGGTTGACCTGCCGGTATCTATATATAATGATAGTAAAGGTAGCAGGAAGCCGCTGGATGCGGGTCGCTTCTAACCGGCCTATTTGAAAGTCACTGGGGGAGGCCTATGTTCAGCAGTGGACGTCCTGTGGCTGAAATGATGATGACATAATATTATCCTAAAAAATAAAAAGCAAAGTATGCCTATACAGGGTTATTTGTAAAACATCAACAACCCCGTAGTAGGGGGGGGGGGGGGCAGGGCAAAAACACTTCCCCATACAAAGCCACCGACCAGCTGACATCAACTTCTATGAAACAGTGTTTTTTTTTTTCGATTTAGATGTTGGTCCCGTACAAAAAGTTGTTGTATTTGAGCACCAGAATCAGCCCCTAGGAGGTTGTTGATGTATTAAAAATAACCCTGTATACGTCCCACTGCAGGCACAGGCCTCACCTCAACTATGAGGTATATGTCCCATACTCCACCACGCGCGGGCGCAGTGCGGTGGAGGGGGGTTGTAAGGCCGGTGACTAAACCTTACTGTCAGATGTTATTAAGCCGCCCTAAGGCCTCTGACTAGGCTTCACGACTAGTATCAAGCAATATTAGCCAGGACCAACTTTTAACGTGCCTTCCGAAGCACGGAGATGCTTGTGATATTTTTTTCATAAATGAATTGAGACTACAATAGCTTATTGTACTTTCTTCAGGCAAACGCTCCGACGGCAGCCCGGTCTTCCTACGGGACATCTGGCCTACGAGGAGCGACATCCAGGAAGTGGAGAACAAGTTCGTCATCCCTGGAATGTTTAAGGAGGTAAGGAAATACAGGGTGTCTGTGAAAATATTTAATTTCGTTACTTTGGGAGTAAATGAGAAGGGAGTCATGAAATTAAATTTTTTAGTGACGTATCGATATAAATAAAAAGGAATTTATACATTACAAACTTTAAATGACTGTCACTGTACATGCTTTTTATACATAGAATAATCTTATTTAATTCCTAAATGCATATTTTTTTTATTATATTACAAATCTATTCCATGATTACAAGAAAAAATAATGTTTATCCTTTTTTTTTCCTGAAAAACATTTTAAACAATGTCCTTTCTAACAATTTCATTATATAATAAATATAATAATTGTTACTTTTTTGTTGCTCATTAGAAATTCTATTTCATTTCTATTTCCAAATAGACTGGTACTACTAGAAACTCCAAAAACATTAATGTATAGAAAAAGTTGTCTAACTATGTGTGTAAAAATTTTCAACAATATTTCTAATGAATTAAAGACAATGAAAGTTAACCAATTTAAAACAAGTTTATTTAAATGGCTCGTCTCACGTACTTTTTATGACTTAAAGGATTTTCTAAATAATAAAAATTAATTATATTTTATGACATGATTATAGATTATGATGACTGATAATTTAAGAATTTCAGTACTTAATTTATGTTCTCATTCATTAAATTTGCATGCCTCTGTAATTGGCTAAACATGATTAGTACTTCATTTTCTTTGTAACACCTTTGTATACCATGTTTATGGCAAATAAAGTTTATTTTATTTTATTTCGTAATCGTTTTCAAAGTTAAAAATTGAAGAGAAGTTATTAAAATAATAATATTTACAATTACTTTTTCTCTAAGGTGTATGAGAAGATAGAGCTCGGTTCTCCGTCCTGGCAAGCGCTATCTGTACCCCAGGGGAAACTCTACGGGTGGGATCTTAACTCCACGTATATTAAGAGGCCTCCGTTCTTCGACGGCATGAGCAGGGTAAGTGTTTTCACTCTGTATAACAGTGTAAGGCCTGGGAGCCGGAGAGAAACTTGCGAATCAAAAACAGTGGTAGGGAATAATAGTAATTGGGACGTGTAAAAGAGCTCAATTTAGGCCTATTTGAAGAAATAAATTGGTTTTATTGGCTTATTGTTGGTTTTTTAAGCCACATGGGGGATACTTAATACACATAGGCACTTATGGGGACACTCAACGTCAAAAATCATTTATTAAATTTAGGACAGAAAATTGCCACTTATGAACGTCAATAATAACATTATTGGCCCATATGGGGTAGAACATGTCTCCTTATTTTTTGGGCCCTACTAGTGCTTCGAGACAAGACACAGACAATCTGGCAAGTGCTGAGAAGAAACGCCGGAACAAACTCAGTCACCACTAGCTGCCACACAAAAAATTTAAATCATTAATTTTATAAAAAAAATAAAAACCGACTTCAAAAAACTAAAACGCTAAAAATAATCTTAACACTTAAGTACCTAATCAGTTACTTTTGGAGTCGGTGCAAACGAAAACATTGGTCTCTCAATGACTGGCACCGACTACAAAAGTAACTGATTAGGTACTTAAGTGTTAAGATTATTTTTAGCGTTTTAGTTTTTTGAAGTCGGTTTTTATTTTTTTTATAAAATTAACTTATTTTATCCATTTTAGTGATAAATCCTAATCAAAACAAATCTTACGAGTGCAAACATAATTTAACTGCTGAACACCGATTTCATTTCCTATTTTTCCACCCTTAGGGGTGAAATTTTTTCCGAAAAATTTTATTATAGTATCTTTGAAGTATAAGCTATTCATTAAAAAAAGAATCATCAAAATCGGTCCACATTTGGCAGAGATATAGGTAAGATAGATACTAAAATCAGTTGGCGTGGTACGGAGTTTATGCAATGTTTGATGATTTTCTTATAGATCCCATCATCAGAATTTAACCAAATTTATATGGGACCATTCTGAAAGTATTACCTTTCAAACAAAAAAATAATTATCGAAATCGGTCAACGCAGTAACGAATGATCGCTGAACATACATAAAAAAATAATAAAAAAAAAAAAAAAAGATACCGACGAATTGAGAACCTCCTCCTTTTTTGAAGTCGGTTGAAAATAAACAGGTAGGTACATCAGTTTAGTGCAGGCTGGACCGACCATACATTCTTGTCATCAAGATTGAATTTCCCAAGAATGAATTACTTGTTTTGGCCAATCTGAAGTTTGGGACTACAAGTTTGTTTTTGTTTCTTGTGTTATATGAATGAATATCACTTTTTTAAATAAAAAGATCTAAATCTTTGCGAACGTACATGATATTATCAAATATGTATCACTCAAGGCACATGCGGCACTGATATAATTATGTGGAAACAGTACACATAGGGAGCACTTATGGGGACACTCAAGGCACATAGAGCATTTTGACACATGGGAGCACTTATGGCTCATGGGGATACTTATGACACATGGAGGCACTTATTACATATAAGGGGCACTTATTACATGGGGTACTTAAAACATATGGGGACACTCAGACACAGGAACACTCGGGAACACTTAAGATAAAGACATTCTTATGACTTTAAACGCGGGGGCACTTGTACTAAAGAAATACATTTTATTCAACCTTCCCCCAGGATCTTTCACCCATCCGTAGCATCAAAGATGCCCGCTGCCTCCTCCTCCTAGGCGACTCGGTGACCACAGACCACATCTCGCCCGCCGGGTCCATAGCTAGGAACTCGCCTGCTGCTAGATTCTTGGCTTCTAAGGGGTGAGTAATGGGACCTAGGATCTTTTTTTAGGATCAGAAATATATTTTTGATTTTTACGTGGTTTCACAATTGATATGTCCACATGTTTGATTTAAATAGTAATCTAAATTTAAAAAAAAATATAAATCTTTATTTAATGAGCTTGTTCACTGAGTGAAATGTCATTACATTTTACTAAAAATCTTAAGCAAGAGCAGCGTAGGACGTCCACCTACAAGGTGGACAGACGACCTGGTATAGGTTGCAGGAAGCTGGATGCAGGCCGCTTCCAACTGGCCAATCTGGAAGTCACTGGGGGAGGCCTAATATGTTAGCAGTGGACGTCCTATGACTGAAATGATGATGATTAATATCCAGATGATTTTTATTTACTGGGCTACCCGTAGTATCTTTTTTGAGCTCTACAATCACTAGTTTTTGTGTATTTAGCGTTACACGTTGTGTAATATTAGCAAGATTAATATTTTACCAAGATTATTTCATTTATTGTCTGCAGTCTCACACCCCGCGAGTTCAACTCGTACGGTTCCCGGCGAGGCAACGATGCGATAATGTCGCGCGGAACGTTCGCGAACATTCGCATCATCAACAAGATGTCCCCCACCGCCGGCCCGCGGACCACGCACCAGCCGAGCGGGGATGTTATGGACATCTTCGACGCCGCGGAGAGGTAGGATTAGACCACTTTAAGGGCACTAAGGATACTTTGGGCACTAGACAATGTGGGGCACTTTGGACAATTTGGAGCACTGGACAAATTTGATACGGGCACTATAGATACTTTAGGGTCTTAAGACACTTTGAAAGTACTTTAGACATTTTGGGGCACTTTAGACACTGGGGAAACTTGACACTTAGGGACACTTAACACTTTGGGTCTCAATAGACACTGAGGCACTTTAAACACTAAATAATTACTTATATACTTTGTGGGCGCTTTAGGCTTAAGATTACTTTAGATATTTAAGGGCCACTTGACAATTTGGGGCCCTTGCACTTTGTGGGCACTTAAGATACTTGGGGCATTAGAAACTTGGGGGCACTTTAGACATTTAGCAGAACTAGACACTATGGGTACCATACTAGGTACTTGGTAGCAATTTTAAATACATTCCTGTCTTTTTTTGGGACAATTATGATACTTGGGTATAGGTTCGATTTTCAGTTGACACTGAGGATACTAGAAATTTTACGGATACAGGACAAATTTTATAATAGACACTTGGGGGACTGCGATTTGACACTTAAGGGATATTGTTCGCGAACATTCGAAACATCAACACGATCGGACCGCCGGTCCGCGGACCACGCACCAGCCGAGCGGGGATGTTATGGACATCTTCGACACCGCGGAGAGGTAGATTTAGACACTTTGAGGGCACTTAAGATACTTTGGAGGCACTTTGGACAATTTGGGGCACTTTATACACTGGGGCACTTTGTGATACTACACTTTGGGGGCACTTGAGACACTGGGGGCACTTAAGACACTGGGGGCATTTAAGACACTGGGTGCACTTCAGATACTTTGGGGTACTTTTAGACACTTGAACGCACTTTAGACACTTTAGGGGCACTTTAGATACTTTTGGGTACTTTAGACACTTAGAGGCACTTCAGACATTCCCCACCGCCGGCCCGCGGACCACGCACCAGCCGAGCAGAGACGTCATGGACATCTTCGACGCCGCGGATACCTAGGTTCTACATTTTGTTGGTTCTATTGGGGGTCAAAGACACTTTGGTGAACTTTTGACACTTTGAGGCACTTTAGACTTTATGGGACACTAGACAACCGGGGTTTACCACCTGGTATGCCCTCAGACGCCTATCAAATTTTAATAATCGTGTAAAAATAATCTATTTTTGTTTGTTCTAGATACGCGTCTGAGAACGTTCCGCTAATAGCAGTGGTTGGGAAGGATTACGGTTCAGGATCGAGCAGGGATTGGGCAGCCAAGGGCCCGTATCTACTGGTGAGTTATGACTGAGTCGTTACTTTGTAATTCCAGGTTTCGGTGCATTCGCAATATATCTTCATCATTTCAGCAATAGGACGTCCACTGCTGAAAACAGGCCTCTCCCAATGACTTCATGGGGGGGGGGTGCTAATAGGGGCAGGCGGGTTGGCGAGCGCAGTTTTTTATAAGATTTTACTCGCAGACGCTGCTGCCCATCTCGTGCTACAGGAATTAGTCGCCTCTTATGACACGCTTCCTGTTTGCGGTAGTGAAGTGTATTCTTAACGGCTGTCCTCATACGGCACGGCCCTTTCTCTATGGTTGTCTTCTAAAACAGAAAACAGTAAATAGCCTATTATATCAGCCAACATACACGCTATCCAGCCCCACATAACAACAATATGACGTCTATAACCGTATGCTGTCCACAAGTGTATTAAGTATGGATTTCTCGTCCTCAGGGCATCCGCGCAGTGATAGCGGAGTCCTTCGAGCGGATCCACCGCTCCAACCTGGTCGGCATGGGCATCATGCCGCTGCAGTTCCTGGAGGGACAGAACGCGGACTCGCTCGGCCTCACCGGCACCGAGTCCTACTCTATAGAAGTCACTGACAAAGTCGCTCCGGGCGACAACCTTACTGTCAAGGTATGATGGAGATACACACACAGACGCACAAAGACACTCAGACGCACTAAGACACACACTCAGACGTACAAATACACACACTCAGACGCACAAAGACACACAAACAAACGCACAAAGACACACACACGGACGCACAAAAACACACACACAGACGCACAAAGACACACACACAGACGCACAAAGATACATACTCAGACGTACAAAGACACACACTCAGACACACAAAGACACACAAACAAACGCACAAAGACACTCACACGGACGCACTAAGACACACACACAGACGCACAAAGACACACACACAGACGCACAAAGATACATACTCAGACCTACAAAGACACACACTCAGACACACAAAGACACACAAACAAACGCACAAAGACACTCACACGGACGCACAAAAACACACACAGACGCACAAAGACACACAAAGACGCACAAAGACACATACTCAGACGTACAAAGACACACACTCAGACACACAAAGACACACAAACAAAGACACTCACACGGACGCACTAAGACACACACACAGACGCACAAAAACACACTCAGACGCACAAAGACACACACTCAGACCCACAAAGACACACACACAGACGCACAAAGACGCACGCACGCACGCACGCACTCGTATGAAATGACAAGTCCTGTCAAATCTAAAACAGCGCAAATACAGAATAAAAAACTCACCCGTTTGCTAATGTGGCGCCACCTAATTTAACGCACTTTGACGGACACTTTTTCAAAACGAAGATTGTACTCCTTACGTGTACCCTCCATATCACTAGGGTATGTGCTCCATGTGATGAACACATTTGCCACCTTTGGCAACTTTATAAAGTAACCCAGTATTGTACTATAACCCTGTATTGTTTCAGGTATCAACAGGCAAATCATTCCAAGTTAAGGTGCGCTTCGACACGGAGGTAGACTTAACATACTTTAAAAATGGCGGAATCTTGAACTACATGATCAGGAAGATGTTATAATAACGTCCAAATGATTTTAAATGTATGGAAATTTAGTTTGAATGATCTGTAGCTTGTGATAAAACATGAACATATTTGAGACCTTATAACGTATAAAAGAGCTTCTCCAAGAACACCCAGACACAAGCAAAATGAAAAAGTTTTATTAATTAACTCGAACCCGGGACTTGTGTTCAAATTACGCCAATAGTCGTACGTGTTTAAAGGCGTCGTCCAGCACACCCAATTTTAAGCCAATTTTAAAACATATGTTTTTTAAATTGACCCAATCCGGGAATCGTACCCGGGACCCTGTGTTCAAATTACTGTGGCACTACGCGAATAGGTCGTATGTGTGTATAGTTAAAAAATGGTCTAGTGAGACTATCTAAATGTTATTTAGCTTTGGGTGCTAGCCTCTGTATTGTTAGAAAGAGACTCGGCTAATGATCGGCTAGCTTCGGATTTGTATAACGTTGTCTCTGTCACATGTTTTAATTGCTCGTAATATAATTATTGTCAGATTTCTTGAAGTAAAGTAATTAATTGACGACCTTGTAGCTGAGAGGCGAGCACGCCGGACTTGCCGTCGCAATATCTGATCCCGGGTTTGATTCCCGGTCGGGTCGATGTAGAAAACAAACTTTTCTAAATTATCTCGGGTCTGGATGTTGTGGTAACGTCGTAGTCTCTGATTTCTGTAACACAAGTGCTTTAGCGTCTTAGGATCAGAGCAATGTATGGGATGTTGTCCAATATTAATTTATTTATTTTAAAAAAACGGTCGTATCCAAAACACGTAAGACAAGATCAAGACAATTTAAAAAATCGGTTTTTAAACAGGGTTAAAATCTGGTATTTACTTTATACCCGAGGAAAAATCGGGTATTTAGATTATTTTCAATTCGACGTGTATGATTTTGGGGGTGTCATGTCCCCTGTGGCCCCTGCACTATACCCCCTGCTACCCGGGTAAAAATCGGGTATTTACTTGGTCACCCATCAATAATCCTAGCCGAATGTCTACTTCTGCAAGACAGAGACGACGCTCTTCACAATAAAAAATGTTTTTTCTTGATGTGAAATAAGCGAAGATTATTTTAAAAGATAATTTTTGTATTTTTATCACAATTATAGGTTGTATCATGTTTATTTATAAGCGAAAACGGTTTAGGTGGTAATGATTTTGTATGGGACACTTTATTTAGTATATAGCAAAGATCACTGGGTGACCTTTTTTATTTATACAGGAAGTTTTCTATTTTTATTTAGATGTGCTCAACTTGCTCATTTAAACCATCCTGTATATAGGTACAATTATTATATTGTTATGTAACGTATGCTCGAAAATGCATTGTAAAAATAGTATATCAAATAAATATTTACATATATTTATATTTTCGCATTTCAATTAAAAACCTTTAATCATTTCGATTACTTTAAGGAAAGCGAACGTTTTAACATGGTAACAATCATGAAAATTGTAGTACATCTTCATGGTAGCAATCGCACTTGACCACTGACGTGAAATAAACATGGACTGGCTGTCCTATACAAATGACAACAAATATTGTGTGCCCATTTGAAGCGCCACTAGTGAGAGTATTGAGAACTAATTTTGACATATACTGCGTATTGAAACCTCTATCGGGGTAAATGTGCAGTGTTATTGAAAAAGTAAGTTGCAGTCAGTTGTTTCTGGCTAGGCCAAGATCTCA
This sequence comes from Anania hortulata, assembly GCA_963576865.1. Taxonomy (NCBI): domain Eukaryota; kingdom Metazoa; phylum Arthropoda; class Insecta; order Lepidoptera; family Crambidae; genus Anania; species Anania hortulata. The sequence goes on along the minus strand of OY756417.1, from coordinate 1,387,357 downwards.
GTAAGTACATAACCTAGCTAACATCTGATAACTGTTCATTTTGGTAGGCACAAAGCTGAGAAATAAATTAAAAAAATATAATTGAGGCACTGACCTGTAATAAACTGGACAGGCTGCTGTCAAATTTAATTTGTGCCTATTTGATTATCACTTCTGTGGCGATGTAGGCCACTCTGTATAGGCAGATGCGAAAGTAAATGGAACTAAATTAGTAATAGCCGCAAGATAGGCAGTTATATGCAGTATACGTCAGAATTAAACTGGCGACAAACTGCGACGGACGCGGCTGCGGACTCGTCTTGACATTGTGAGGTCAAACGCTGCGATTGGTCTGCCTTCAGTCAACTTCCGCCAGCCCAAGGATCGACCAATGGCAGCGTTTGACCTTACAATGTCATGACGAGTCCGCAGCCACGTCCGACGCCATCTGTCACCGGCTTTATTTCTTGGTACTCTCGCTTGTGGCGCTTCAAATGGGCACACGAAATTAGATGTCGTTTGTATGGGACTGACACATTAAGGAAAAACGGGTCAGTAAATCATGGTCACACCACTGAAATGAAATTCTGTAATAAAATTTGCACATTTTTTTAGTTTTTCTATTTAAACTCAATCGGCTGTTTGGTTATTTTGTATTGAAAGTCGATTTTTCATGCAAATTTGCAACAGCTGCAAACCATTTTTCATCCACATATAAACAGGGTTTCGGTGGAACGATGTACATACTTCTACAGGTTGTTCTTCTCATTAACAACTATTTTTAAGACAACAAACGTTGAAACCGAGAAAAAACACCCCTCCCATACTAAAGTACTACTCGAATAAAATTTATGGAGCAGCTGTATTTCCTCGATTCACCATTATTCCCTTAATAATCGTTGTTTACTTATATTGATGAGAAGAACAACCTGTAAAAGTATGAACATCGTTCTACCGAACACCCTGTATGTCATGTTTAGATGTAATGGCTAGAAATGGATGATCAAGCTAAGCTTAAATTATTAGTCAACGATTTGGCACTTGTGGCCTCATTCTGCAAAAGTTAAATAGGATTTGTTAGGTTAGGTAAATTATTTTTTACAAAGTGGTAATTAAAACCATGCTCTAAATTAACCGCTAAGGGCCAGTTTCACCACTTGGTGATAAGTTCCAGATAACCTAACTGACACTTTTTCACAGCTCTGTCAACAAGTGCCAGATAGGTTATCCGGAACTTATCAGCAAGTGGTGAAATTGGCCCTAAGAGTTTTAAAATGGTCTAGTGCTAACGTTAGAATGTCAGGTTAAATAAATTTGTTTTTAAATGCTCAAATATTATGACAATAGTATCAACGGCAGGTCAACCTACTAAAATGTTAAAGGTCATTGAATTGATTTTTAACTTTATGTCCAACGTTTAGAGATCAATATCAATTGAGAAAAATTGACATTTTGTGGTAGGTTGACGTGCTTGTCTGTACATAATATTGACTATGATGATTTATTTGACATGAAATACCTAGTCGAATTTGAATCGGCAAATTTTTCAAATGAATTTTATTGAATTAAATAATTTACATTGAGTTGTGTGCATAATAAAGATCTGTAGTAATTGGTTATTAAACTTGGTGCAAAATGAAAATGTGCATGCTGTATTTTATGGCTAAATAGGTATATAGGCTCAATGTTTAGAGGCTACATTAAAGGCCACTTTCACCACTTGCTGATAAGTTCCGGATTATCCTATCTGGCACTTGTTTTGACAGATTACCCATACAATTAGCTGTCAAAAAAGTGCCAGATAGGTTATCTGGAACTTATCAGCAAGTGGTGAAAGAGGCCCTAACTGTACTACAAAAAAATTAACATACCCTATTTCATCATCATCATCATTTCAGCCATAGGACGTCCACTGCTGAAAATAGGCCTCCCCCATTGACTTCCAGATTGGCCGGTTGGAAGCGGCCTGCATCCAGCGTCTTCCTGCGACCTTTACCAGGTCAACAACCAGTGTGTGTTACCAGTGATGACATATGGAACTGAAACGTGGCCTCTCATTATGGGCCTCATAAGAAAGCTCAAGGTCGCACAGCGTGCTATGGAAAGGGCTATGCTTGGTGTTTCCTTGCGAGATCGAATCAGAAATGAAGAGATCCGTAAACGAACAAAAGTCGCTGACATAGCCCAACGGATTAGCAAGCTGAAGTGGCAGTGGGCGGGGCACATAGCACGTAGAACTGATGGCCGATGGGGCAGAAAGGTTCTAGAATGGAGGCCGCGTACCGGCAAGCGCAGCGTAGGACGTCCACTCACAAGGTGGTCAGACGACCCTATTTATGGCAAATAAATAATTAGAATTTATAAATTAAATAAAACACAATGTTTGTATTAAAGTTACACGTTTATTATCTACTTACAGGATTCAGTTTTTTTCATCAAAAAAAGGCGTTTTTCTACAGCCCGGCCGATATATTACATTTTAAGGTAACTATAATATAATATCGTATAATATATTATATACTTTTCCTAGAAAAATTACGTCTAAGTCTTCAATAAAAAGTTATTACGGCCGATTATTTTTAATTCAATATTTAAATTACATTTTTTCAGAAAAATACATAAAAACACCGAGGACATTTTAAAATTATTTTATAGTTTGACTTTAGTTGTCGAGTCGGCAGTGACATTTAGTTAAATAAAGCTACGATCAAAAATAACGATTGATGTCTAAGTTTTAAAAATGTCCAAAATGTATTATAAAACTGTCCAACTTTTATAAATGTCCAAAATGTATAAGGTATTGTAAGAGGTAGAAATTTTAATTTATTTTTTATTAAGTACTTTGTTTTAAGGCAAATCGATTCGCTGGCCCGAGACTCACCAGTGTTGGACAGTTTTCGTACCGCTTTAATATACACGGCCTAATAACAAGAGTAAGGGTAGGTTTTCAACAAAGTGGAGAATATAGAGATTATTAAAGATGTATGGGTAGTCAGCTAGAAACAACAAATAAATAGCTTGATTAAAATAATGTAGATGCCAGCTACAAAAAAAGTTCCAGTGGATCCCACAAATACATAGGTTAAGTCCGTTAAATCGTTATTTTTGATCAAAGATTATAAAACGTTAATTCCACATTTTAATACTTAAAACTCTTTAACGTTAAACTAGTGATGTGTACAAATATTGCTTTTGAATTTCACTTAAATTAATATTGCACCTAATTTTTCCAAAATAAATAGTTTATAAACAAACTAAACAGGAAGTTTGAGGTAAAAATACGTTATTTTTAAATGTATATTTTTAAGTTCTAAATAGCGGTATCACTAACACGTGTTATTGCTTAAATCATATTTATTCTACGTATTATTAATAAATTCTTTATGGATGTGATAAAGATAAAAATGTTCCAGGCAAAACAAGTTTATCAAAAAAAAAAAACACAGTTCACAGGTTTTAAAAAAATATATGAAAAAGAAATGAAAAACTGGGCTTATAATGCTTTACAGTTCAGTGGACAGCTAACCGACATAAAACATGACATATTTTCTAGACCGATTTTCAACTTCAATTACATCACACAAGAAAAAATCGAGTTTGTGGTAGTTTGAGAGATGACTGTACATTACTTTTCAGTTTATGATTAGTTACGATAGTTATGAAACATTAACTTCATTACCAACATTTTATAGATATAGTTAAGTTTTTTATTCTTGAATAGAATTTACATATATATAATGTTGACAGTGAAGATAGGAGGTAGGTATTGGGTCATAAGTACTGACGACCCAGTTCTTCATTTCAGGACATTAATATAAAAATTGTTTAACTGCTTAAAAGCGAGCTAAGCGAGACGAGAAAGCGAATTATTTGGGTTGAGTTCGAGTTTATGCCAAACAATTCTATAAGTTGACTAAGAATATTATTCCTTGATAGAATATTATTTTTTTCATGTTAAGAATATTATTCTTTGTGAATATTCTTTCTTATTCGTTTCGCTCATCTTTACAATATACGCCTATTCAAAAGTGTCAAAAACTTTAATATTAACCCGACGTATAAATCATAGTTGTTTTTATGAAATAATGGATATTTCATCAAATTTAAATCAGTTGCTACATCTCACATTGGTAGGGTCGAGGTATGAAATCTGTGGCAACTACTTTAGGTTGTAACATTAATTATTCATTATTACCAATTGGGCTCAAGTCTCCGAAACTAAACCTAACCGTCATACAATATTTACACATTAAACTAGAAGCCGAGTATCCTATACGAAATACTGTCCATTTACAAAAAATGACCAAATGTCCAAAATTTTTACTGACATCTAACTGAATTTAAATTTTAAAACTTTTACATTCTATTTGATCATCGATTCTTGTTTTACCGTGTGCTCGTTTGATTTTGGACGCCTATTAGGACATTTTATGAAACACATTTTATTCGGAACATTTTTTCTATGGAACAGATCAGTAATGTCAGTCAGCCATAATAATTTTAAATTTGGACATTTTTGACAATTGGACCTTTATGTCTGTCACAACACTTATATCCTCAAAGTCTTTGGTGTCATAATCGTTTGACGATCTTAGCAAAATAATGGGAAAGCGAAAATACTAACTTCTGTTGCACTGGACTTTCAATGATTTTTCTCAGCACGTGCCCACAAAAATTTTGACATTAGTGCTTGAGTTTTTTGCGACGCTTTTTCTCCACTAGGCCTCAAAAAGAAGATGAAAAAAGTGACTGTGATTCTTGCAACGCTTTATTTCCCTAATAGGCCTTAAAAAGAATATCATATAAGTCACTAAGTTTCTTTTGACCCATTTTTTCTTCACAATGCCTCTATAAAAAGTTAAAAATAGTAACTGAGTTTATTACGACACGATTTACCTCCACACAAGGTTTAAAAAGATGTTGAAAATAGTCACTAGGTTTCTTGCGACGCTTTATTTTCTCATTAGGCCTCAAAAACAAGTGTCAACAGTGACTGAATTTCTTTTGTCCTTATAACCACAAGGCTTCAAAAACGACGTTTTTTCTCCCTATTATGACTAATCAAGAATAGTGACTGAGTTTCTTGATAAAAGTGTTATAGGGTGTTTTTACGCCCATATGTCGGTTGGTACATATTATTTATAATTCTAATTTGTCCGTTAGTTGGATTGACAGAAAATATTGGACACGTATTTTTTCTTTTCTCAATTAAACAAAAAATGATGAAGATATAGCCCGTTAAAGTTCCGCGTAACGTCACGCCTTGCGACACTTTTTAGCTAGGCGTGACGTCACGTGCTCACTTTGATGCGCTTTATCTTCGTTATTTTTTGTTTGATTGACAAAAGACATAATATGAGTCCAATATTTTATGATAATCTTAACTGACGGACTAAATAGAAATATCTTTTTTTGACCCAGGAAACTAGCCTATTACGGACTTTAAGGGCAATTTTGTGCTTTTTAACTTAATTGTTTTGTGCAATCTTATACTCGTTATTTTGTGTTGTATGGTAAATGTGCGTACCTATCTGCATAGGAGTCAGTCTCCTTTTTATTATTAGTTATTCTTATGTAGTTTAGCCCCATTTGCCCGTTTAAATTAAAATAACTTAACTATCGGAAACTGTTTTTCAGAATCAATTTAATGTTTGTGTTATAAATTCACTCCAACGGCAGCATACCTATCCTAAAGCGCAGACCACACGCGTTCGCTTCGCACATGTCGCTTCGCTCATGTCGCTTAACTAAGAGAGCTTAGTTTAGCTCTAGAAACCAAGCATAAAAAGACGCGGTAGTGTCATAAACAAAGCAAAACGAAGATATTTTATGGTTCGCTTCGCTCTCAGTGTGACCTGCTCTTCATACCTCTTTTGGCGACTCATTCGTACCAAAGGCCCTAGGCCTGCAAACAGTCCAGTAGTTAACAGAAGTCAGCGGTAAAGTAATCGTAGGCTCTCAATCAGGCGGCCAGCGCACACAAGAACAGTGCGGCGAGCGCGTTCAGCCGAGGGATGGGCGCACCCGCGAACATTGGGGTTAGTTCGTCTGCGTGCGCTGTATGCGCGCCCCCTAGCGTGTGGAACTGGAAGATGTCGCTAACCTGTAACAAATAATTACATTACTTCATCGTCTTCTGTAGTCTTTGGAAGTTCACTGCTGGAAATAGACCTCTAAAGAATGCCGAAGTAAACGGCTCTGGACTGTTTGCATCCAGCAGCTTCCCGCTACATTGACTAGGTCGTCAGTCCACTGGGTGACCAAACTACGTCTTTCGAATTGCAGTAACCACTCGAGAACCCTTCTTCCTCAATGATGACAACTTTGTTCTAACTTTTTACACTTCTAAAAGGGTCTCAAATAAAGAAAATTCTGATATCATTTCGAATACTGAATATACGAACGCAAGCAGGAAATCCTATGTCTAGGTCGTCAGGTCGTGAAGATGATAAGAAGTGGGATATAGTGAACTTTAGTGCGTCCCGACCTTTTTTCCACCATTTAATGTTGCTGGACGTAGCCTCAAGCCTCACATCGCCATCATAAATACTAATAATACAGACGCAGGCAGAGAATCCCACTTCTGGCTTTCTTACACGACCCAGAAGCGGGATCAAGTAGAGTGTAGTGTGTCTTAACCTTGTTCCACCCGTACCTGTTCTTGGGCTGCACAAAAGCCTCAAACTAAGCCCGTCATCATCTAAAATACTGAAAATACAGAAGCAGGTAGAAAATCACTCAGTGACAAAAACCAGATTTGGGATAAAGTTGTTAAGAGAGATAGCAACTGCAGCAGATGATATCGAGCAGATACAATAATGCGGCAGTGTAGTTGCGCCATCCCTATGCTCAAAAATCAGAAGTGGGATCAAGTGAAGTGTAGTATGTGTATGCCCTAACCTCGTTCCAGCCGTATCTGTTCTTGGCCTGCACTATCGCCTCGTACACGGCGCCGGGCTCGAGGCCGCGCAGCTCGTGCGCCACGCGGTGCGTCAGCGCGCCGGCGGGCTCGGGCGCCGGGATCACCACGTCGTGCCAGCGGCCCGGCTGCTGGAACGACTCGTTTATCTGCGGAATAAATCAATTAATAAATATGGGCCTGGATTTATTTACTTGCTTCTGTGCACGCTTTCGCCTGCGTGGAGTTCGGTCTGTTGCATAAAGCCATACATCATTTCAGCTTCAGGGCCGACCCAGGTTGAACATATACAAACATAAGCAAATTCGAATCAATAAAATGCTGCCCGGTTTCGACTCGGACCGTAAATTCTGGACTCGACTTAACCGATTTCGTGCCAACCACGGCAAAACTAACCACCACCTCCATAAATGGGGATTAAAGGAGTCACCGCAGTGCGACTGCGGCGCACCTGACCGGACCCTTTCCCATGTGGCAAACGAATGCCCACTTCGCTGTTTTCCTGGCGGAATGTCGGAAGTCCATGATTACACACCTGCCGCCGCAAGATGGCTTAAAAACCTGGATAACGACGTCTGATCCACGCAGGAAGAATGCCATACGCAATAATGATGACTGCTGAACATAGGCTTAGACTTCCAGATTGAACGGAAGGAAGCAGCCTGCATTCAGATCTTTACCAACGACCTAATAATGCATTATTAATAAGGCTATGGAAGAATAACAGAGTTTGCGGGTCTCCTGCAATCACTGAGTCATAGACAATTTTGTCTTTTAATATGAATAAGCTTCATACTATTCTGTTGTACCTATCTGTAATCTGCTTTAAGACAAATAAATACATTCTTATTATTATTATTTCAGAACAAATTTGATTACTTACCATAAAAAAGGTTATACTGAGCCAACCTTAAAAGATAGATAGATAGATAGATAGATACTCTTTATTGCACACCACACAAAAAAACAGTACAGAGAAACAATAAATTTAGAATGGTACAATTTAGGCGGTCTTATCGCTAAGAGCGATCTCTTCCAAACAACCTTCAGGTAGAGGAAAGTTGAAAAAAAAGCGTTATGTGGGGGAGGCGTTGAAGAGTTTAAAGTAATTTTATATTTAATATATTACATAATATATTATATATTTATTACATAGATACTAAAAAAATAAAATAATATACATACTTACACATTGTTATAAATAATGATCATACATACTATAAATACATATAAGTACTTACACTAATTAATAACCCTATTAATATGAATATGGATTTTGATACCAAAAGTGTTAGGAAAAGTAAAGAAAGAAGTAAATCAAAGAAAAACATAGGAGAAAACTAAAGTCCAAGGAGATATGTTTTAAGTCTAGTTTTGAAGATTTGTAGTGTTTCAGACTGCCGAATAGACATCGGTAAGGAGTTCCACAGGCGGATGGATTGCACAGTAAAGGACTGTGAATAGGTGTGTGAAGAATTTAGGGGAGAGGTAAGTCGGAGATTATTGGAAGACCGCATTTCGTGACCCAGGGCAGACTGCAAAAATTTAAAACGCTCCTTTAGATATGGCGGTGACTTTGGATAAAAGATAGACAAATGCTGTCAAAAACTTCCTTTTAAAGGGGTAAAATTACGTCATACATGATTACATGGGGCACACTAAAAGTTTTGCACTTCTAGCTAATCGGAACTATTTGAATTTCGAATGTTATATTTTTTTAAACGTTGCAACCTTTTTAATAATAAAAAAAAAACAATTGGCGGGAAATGATTTGTCAATTGTTTTATATCACACATCAAAGTTCTACGTACGGGCCCGACCTAGCACCCTGTTATTTCTGTATTTTCCCCAAAATCAAAGATTTGATGAGAGGTTTTACTTTTACCAACTCCGAAGAAGCAGTGATAGCGTTCAATCAGCACGTAGAAATAATGCCTTCAGATCTGTGGTCGTCCTGTTTTAAAAAATGGTTTGATCGCATGAAAAAATGTTTAAAATGTAAAGGAGAGTATTTTGAAAAGCAATAAACATAATATTTTGGTTATAACATGTTGTTTTTTTAAGTTACGCAAAACTTATAGTGTGAACTACGTATTCCTTAACTTTAACCGTTTACACAGCGCTCACAACGGAAGCTCTCAAACGTTTTTTTTTCCATTTTTGTAACATTTTTCATTGATGCTCGTCGAGGGGTGGGTGTAACAGGCTCGGTAACACTCACCGCCAGCTGCCGGTACAGCAGCCGCAGCTCGTCGAGGGGCGGGTGTAACAGGCCCGGTAACACTCACCGCCAGCTGCCGGTACAGCAGCCGCAGCTCGTCGAGGGGCGGGTGTAACAGGCCCGGTAACACTCACCGCCAGCTGCCGGTACAGCAGCCGCAGCTCGTCGAGGGGCGGGTAGCTGTCGACGGCGAAGGCGAGCGCGTAGGCGCGGGGGCGGCGCGCGAGGGGCGGCGACGTGAAGCGCGCGGGCCCCGGCCGCCCCGACACCTCCACGTGCTGCCGCGCGCGGCCCAGGCTGTTGTCCGCCACGCAGCTGCAGGGGGCATTAACACGAGTAAAGTCGCCGAATATAAACTAACTCGTAGATACATACTCTTTATTGCACAATTACACATGATTTTTACAGAAAGACGTACGATTAGGAGGTCTTATCGCTAATAGCGATCTCTCCCAGACAACCTTTAAGTAAAAGACAACCATAGAGAAAGGGGGAGGCGGTGCAGAATTCTTATAATTCTTAAACTTACCTGATACAAATAAGATTGCATAATAGCATAAGCAAACATACAAGGGCTGCTATTAATTTATGTACCCGGAATTTGCTGTTACGGAACAATATTTTAAAGTAATTATAACATTTATAAATGGAACTCTTTGAAAAATAAAATTTGTTTCATGTACCTGTCATTTGTTTATCCTTGTGGCATCATTTTAAAAATTGCGTGTCTTTACCACCATGGATAGGTAGCCATCATGCTAGCGCAAAAGGAGAACGTCGAAGAAGTCGTGGTGTTTGTAAACCTAGTCCTTTAATCGAGATTGGTTTTCAAAATCTTATTATTATTATTGTACCTCTCCTACGGGAAATCACGGCACAAAGGCCGGTCCTTTTGGAAGGCGTTCGTGGGGATACAGATCCAACACGAAGAGGCCCCTTTGAGATACGATAATGAGTTGGGATATGTACACTTAGCGGATACTATCTCTGCCTGTACTATTGAGAAGATACAGCCAAAGACAGCACCCGCTAGGTGCAAGGACTATTGCAGAAAAGATGGAGACTATACCGGGTCTATGGAAAGGAACTTGATGGACTGGTTGCCGGGATATTGATGAGACAACGGGACGCCTGCCATATCAAATGTCTCATCTCGATAATCAGGGCAGACGGTAACTCGCCGCTCACTAAATGGGCCGCCCTATTAAAGCCACCAGAAGGTAGCAAGGGTAGCAACATTGGTGTGAACGGCTAAGATTGTAGAGAGGTGAGTCTGCGGGGTGCAAGATCCCAGTGCTAAACGCACCAGTCAACGGGCCCCCGGCGTTATGACATTTTACACTTCCAACCTGGAGCACAGGTTCTGCTCTTGCAACTCCACTCTTGGCCGACCAGTTAAGGCAAGCACAAGAGGCAAGGGCCAAATAAATACGGGCCCTCTGGAGGATCGGGGTCCGAGGTGTCGCCACTCACCTACAGCTTGCCACAAGCTGCCCCTGCGGGGTTATTATTATTATTATTATTATTTTATTAACAGGCAGGCAGTTGAAACAACTAATGATTGCCCGTATCAGGTTGTTCTTCTTTTTTTTTCTTTTTTTATGTATGCAGTTCAAAATGCTTATCTAGCCTGTTCTTAAATTGGTTTACATTCTGTGCTGAGACTACCTTCTGGAAGCTTATTCCACGCTTTAACCACTCGTTAAATTCTTCGTTAATCTTGTCGCCATAGTGCAAGCTTTGCTCAGTTTGAAGCTAGATTGTGGAAACAATACCGTTTTATACTATCACCAAGCAATTTCCCCATACACTATTGGACACAGTGAAGTACAAACTGCACTTTGTCGAGTTGTCTCACTCACCTGTAGTTCCCAAAGTCCTCTGGCTGCACGTTGGCTATGTGCAGCGTGTGGTTGTTTCCTCTCGCAGACATCGTCACCCGCTCCGTCGCGCTCAGAGGGAACGAGTTCTGGTACCATGACACCTGCGGACAAAGTATAAAAAATCCATCACAGAGATTTCATGTTAGGGAAAATTACCGCTCAAAATATTCTGTGCATACCGCCCTGTCATACTTTTTTTTGTGAATTTTTCATGTTTTTATAGTTATTCTGTTATTCGGGGCAGAGACAAATTCAACAAACCAAAGATCATAAAAAGCTGTCCAGCCATTCTTGACTTATAAATGGTGTAACTAACTCGACTTTGTTTGATATTTAATAGATTTATTTTTTGCTTTCACAATAATGCTAGTTTTTTAAATTAAGGACTAGGATTTTATTTTACTTGAATAAAATTTGAACTGCCTCCCTAGCATGATCACCAAAACCCGATATGGTATGATATGATATAGCGATTTATCAAGACTAACGCAACGGTTTTTTTTAAATAATGTTAGATATCCCTTCGCGTTCCATTTACCCATGGTAGACAGGGAAACAAAAAGGAAAATTTTAAGTGGCACGCGAAGGCCTTTATAGGCGTTTATACGCCATATTGAATTTTTATCGAAACAGCAATCATACCATGTGACGTCACCGGCACGGTGATTCAACATGGTGGCTATATCTATCATAATTTTGCAGATCGTGTCGATAAATCGCTATATCATATCATGTTTTAGTGCTCATGCTAGGGGGGGCTGGTAGGATTCGAACCCACGACCTTAAAATTGCGTAATTATCATATTTTTCTTATTTAAATTATTATTTTAAGGTTTTTACAATATTTTTTATTCCACAGCTAAGATCTATTATAAGGAAGAATGCTAAAAAGCTTTAGATCGATAAGATGCTGTTGGCATAACTGCATCGACTACAGTTCAGTCAACATCCTAACTGGCAGGTGGCTGGCGTTTGGATGCCATTTAGCTAGCAAACTGTAGAAGTTCTGACAGAGAGAGAGAGAGTGGCGAGAAAACATTTCCATCATCATCATTTCAGCCATAAGACGTCCACTGCTGAACATAGGCCTCCAACTTCCAGATTGGAAGTCAATGGGGGCCGGTTGGAAGCGGCCTGCATCCAGCGTCTTTCGGCGACCTTTACCAGGTAATGTCATTTCATTTTCATGCAAGTCTGAAATAGTTCTAAGAACTTACCTCAGCCGGAGGGTCTGCTAGCACTGTGCACAGCAGTTCAGCTCTGAAACCCTCACCAGTGTGCACCCACGATCGCTCCACTGTGATCTCTGGGGGATCTGAAAGGGAAAATCATGTAAATACTTATTCGGAAAATCATGTAAATACTTATTTATCTTCAAGCTTTGTCTTTCATCAAGGACGGGCCGATGTTCGAATTAATAAAACAAGCTGTGTGTGAGATATTAACGTATTTTTTAGGAGTATTAATCGATAGACATCGTTTAAATGTCCGCCGCGGCTTCGAACAGTGGCACGGATCCAAAAGACAAATTTTGTATGACTCTGGTGCATAAATCCGGCTGAATCTGAGCGATGGCCTGCGTTATGTTGAATTTTACGGCATCAGTCGTTTGCGGTTTATTGGCATAGACTTTTGACGCAGTCAAATCGCACGATCTTGGTGGCCAATTCACGTCACCTCTGCGAGAGATAACCCTTCCCTCAAACCGTTTAAGCGGAGTGGCCATCGTGTATTTTGCTGTGTGGCACGTAGCGCCGTCTTAATAGAATCACATGTAGTCCACATCCCTATCCCTCAATTCTGGTTAAATCAATTGTTTATCAAATTCAAAATGGCGGCTATATCTATCATATTTTTACAGTTGGTGTCGATAAATTGCTATATCGTATTCTTAAGAGAATCATCAGGCGTTACTTTGCGGAAATCCATAACTGAGTAATTGTGAAAATGTAATTATTTTGCTTACAATTTACGCTCAGTTACGCCGGCATAGGCACCCCAATCACACCACCCGCACCCACACTCCGTGAACGAACACAGGCAAAATGCAAAGAGCTCCACCCGCCCTCCCTCAAATTGCATGCGAGACAGATGAATGCAAAAGTTAGTACCCAACACCGACATAAAAACCTCGACGCGTTTTGGCACTCCACGTGGCATCTTCAGGAGAGATGTCGTCGCCTCGGCTGTCGCAGCCGAGGAGTGCTGCTCCAGGAGCAGGAGTGAGGGAGGGGGGGTGGTGCTCTTTGCATTTTGCCTGTGTTGGTTCACGGAGTGTGGGTGCAGGTGGTGTGATTGGGGTTCATATGCCGGCGTAACTGAGGGGAAATTGTAAGCAAAATAATTACATTTTCAAAATTATATCGTATTCTGTTTTGGTGGTTATGCTAGGGGCGCTGGACTGAGTAGAACACTGACTGTGGTATTGTAGGGTTAACAAACAACTTACAAAGCACTTGCAGTTGGAATTCCGTGACGATAGGCGGGCCTACGCCATTGTCGACAGTACACGCGTAGCGACCACTATGTGTCCTCTCCAGGCGTGACAGCTGAAGCTGTGGCCCCTCCCCCAGCCGCGTGTTGGTGTCATTCTGGAACGACACCTGGAAGAGAAGAGAAGAGGATATTAGCTTCTTGACTGATCTGGCCCCTTACTATGAGGCAGGCATGAGTTCTGAAAGCAGGCCTGCGCAGAAATGAGTTCTAAAAGCAGGCCTACGCAGGCATGAGTTCTAAAAGCAGGCCTGCGCAGGCATGAGTTCTAAAAGCAGGCCTGCTTTTGAACTGCTCTGCTTTTTTTATTCAATCCCTAACTAATTCTTACTATGTATTATTGTATGTATGGATGTTTGTTACCCTTTCACGCAAAAACTACTGAATAGATTTTAATGAAATTTGGCACACAGATACCTAACCATGACCTGGATTAACAAATTTTAAACACTTTTTTCCGGGTAAGGTCAACGCAGACGAAGTCGTGGGCAAAAGTTAGGAATATTATAAATGCGAGAGTAACTGTTTGTCTATTTGTCTGTCACGCTTTTATGCCTAAACTATTGAACCGATTTTGATAGAATTTGGTACAGAGACAGATAACTAACTGACGTTTTCTTGAAATGAGACCGTGACTTGGAAAACGTAGTGTAGGACGCCCTCCAAGATGGAGCGATATTATTGGTACGCTTTTCTTGGTAATATCGTTTTTGTGTAAATATTTTAATCTTGATAAAGCACTAACCTTCTTTTATGAGTATTAATAGATACCTAAGATACAAGTTCATAAAACTATTGCTAAGTTTAGGTACCAACTTTTTAATTATTAGATTAAACTAAATTACTTAAGTTTCAATATTATGCTTAATTTTTACAGAGAAATACATTTATCATAACTTACTGTTACTACTGGTAGCGGAAAGAAAATAATAGCCAAGAAACGGGCTCCGTGGAGAGAGACTTATGTCCAGCTGGGGACCAATGAGGGCTGATTGTCATGACGTTGCAGTCCTACTCACAGAGTTAACATAACTTTGTCCGCCTCTTAATAACGTCAAGAGAAGGCTGACATTCACGTGTCATACCCATAACTCACCAGTTTGTTCCACGTCACAGTAGGCACGGGGTTCCCCGCCGCCCTACACTCCAGCACGGCAGCGCCGCCGCGCCGCGCGGCCGCGTGCCGGGACTCCGGTGACGCGCGCACAGAGGGCGGCACTAGTACTTCCACTGTGTGGACTTGATCGCGCGCCACCCTGTCCGAGATCTGGCAGACGTAGTCTCCTGCATCCTGGAAAGGGGTAACAAGCGGTAAGTATAGGGTTCCGCAAAGTAGAAGACATTATCTCGCGTAATAAGTGTTAACAATTTAACATCTTGTAACAGCGTGGTCGTACGCCCGGCTAAGAAAGTGGTCTACCAGTTTTGGCAAAATTTAATGTGTAAGTAAAATAGCGATAAGGTTGAACTCATGGACTTAACCTTTAAAAGAATGAAAGAGATGCACAATTTTGACGTATTATTTATTTGTTTTTGACGCCATAGAATGAGCATTAGTAGCCGTCAGAATAATTTTGCATGGGAAAATCAACACTGTTGTTCTATGACGCGCGAATGATTTTCAATCTTAGGGTGAAAGAGAACTTTCTGGGCCTATTGTATACTCATATACACAAACAAACTATCACATTATTTCACACACACACACACATACACTTTGAACTTGTATACAACTTTCGATATTGTAATTTTGTAACTGTTTGATCTAATACAATACAATGTTATGAGAGAGCGACCTCTCCTGGCACAAGTAACCAAACTCTTGATACATAATAAATATTTAATTTTTTTATTTAATTGCATCTTTCTTAATGGGCTCTTTGCGTATGCAGGACATCATACGGAAAATTGTTTGACAAAAATATGACAACTGTTAAAATGTAATAAAAAAAGTCCGGCTCAAATCTCATAATTGAAAGATGATTCTACTTTCGAGTGTCTTGCAATACTTCTTTACGCTGGCCTACCATATTGTCCCGATATAATGATATGGTAAAAAAAGGGACGTGTAAAAAAAAGAACTAAATTTAAGCCTATTTGCAACAACAACTGAATTCTGGGTCTTCCCCTGCCCACAAATCAAAGATAAAACCATTAGCTTTTTCTCAAGGTCGGACCACTTGCAATACGCAATATTAAAGAATTATAACGCCCATATAGTGTTATGATGAAAGCAAGCAAGAAAAGAAATATGTTAAGTCCAAGTTGTAGTCATAATCTAAATGATGTGCTTTATATTCATAACGCCACCACTTTCAAGAAAAATGGCTGATATACAACATGAAAGTATGCAAATTAAGCAACAAATCAAACCAGAAACTACACTTTAATTCAACCTAAGCCTGCATTTAATACGATTAGCGAAAATAATTGCATAGATCCTCTTTTGCTAAAAAAACATCCTTAAACGGTAATTGGTCCGAAAAAATATGATAATCACCGCATAAAACCTTTTTGGCGGTTCCTTCTCGTTATTTTTTATGTTGGCAGCAGTGGTGCTTTCGCGCGGCAATTCGGCCATCTTGCCATGTTGATTTTTTCGACAATAACAACGTATTTGGGTTGCAATTTGAGGTAATTCTGCGTATTCATATGAAAAGAAGTGCTCCAATTGGAATACAGGCAGTGGTCTTTTCGTACAATTTGCAATATTTTAGCATTTTCAGAGGGAAATTTTTATGGACGTAATTATTTCTTATTGTGACCGTAACAATTTTTGTGACAATTTTATTTAGCTTTATTTCGGAAAAAGAAATAGGTACAGTTAAACACAAAAATAACAGACAATTCAGTAAATTTTTTACAAGTCCTGGTAGAAATACAATTGTGTTACCATTTTACCGAAATAAACTTCTATTCTTTCGAGCTAGTTAGTTACGAAAAAGAGGCACCAAGTCATGCGTCAGCGCTCTATCTCTTACATCTTCCGCCTAGGCAATACTTCTTTGTTTAATTAATATTTTCTCCGAAGACTTAGGTATATATATTCCAACTGGCCAATCTGGAAGTCAATGGAGGCCTGTGTTCAGCAGTGGACGTCCTATGGCTGAAATTATGATGATAATGATGAAGACTTATTTTTGTTTAAATACCAACTATCTGCGGTTATCCAATCAATGCGTAATGAATTCAAATCCAATTCATATTTTAAATGTGAAAGTCTTTCGTGGGCTTCTTAACACGCGTCAAATAGCTGAACGATTTGGTTGAAATTCGGCACACTGTTAGACCTTGGTTAGCTTATTACATTGGCATTATTTGTAACCTAATTCTACGTGAGCAAAGCCATAGACGATCGCTAGTATTCTTAAAAAACGCAATTTTCCCTATAATTAAAATATCATGTCCCCAAAATTACCGTTTTTTAGCTAAGCGTCAATTGTAATGCAAATTTATGAGGTGTTAAAGGTGCTGTGACCTTTTTCCGTCAATTTAACGGCACACCTCACTGGGCCGTCATTCGGGCGAGTGCACGGGGTCTATATAACTTGATGAGGCGATCGAAGTGACTTAATAAAAACATTTGGGTAGGGGACGTTTTTAAACGGTGATAATCTTGTAATTTTTCATGAGGTTTCTAACGACCGTGTGGCAACAACTTAATTATTTTTGGTCGTTAGGTTGGCCACACATTCACAGGTATAGACAACGGCAGGTCAACCTACTCAAAGAGTTAAAGATCATTGAATAAATTATCAACTTTATGTCTGTTGATGCGATGTCGTTGTCGTTGTAGAGGATGTTAATGTTGGAATTAAATGCTCTTGCTCTTCGTAAATTGTGTAATTAGTTATAAAAGTTTAGTACAAGTAGTAACCGACATTTTTGCGTTTCGAATGGTTCGAGTCAGAGAGGGGGGATCAAATTATTGCACGTTCATAGGTGGCGCGGTGTTGCAATGCGAAAATATTGAACTACGAAGTTTAATGCGACGGCTAAACAATGTCCAACAATTAGAGATCAATATCAATTGAGAAAATTTGACATTTTGTGGTACTTAGGTTGACGTGCTGTTGTCTGTACAAATAGGGTACTAACTCCGATATATCGGTTTCAATCGTAACAGCAGTTTCGAAATCAACACACTTAGAACTATAATCTTTATAAATAATAAAATTGTAAATGAATTGTTTTATAACACGTCTTGGGAATATTGTCTTTGAGGAGGAGCCTGCCTCTTGTAACACAGGGTAACCTTATACGAGAGTAGTTCAAACTTTGTACTACATTAAGTGTTTTCATAATAAAGAATTTTATTTTAATTTTTTTTTAAAAAGGTTGAAAACCAATAAAAAGTTAACTTATTCCAGTTGACCTTGCTCGACTTTCACGCCATCTTGCTTTTAACTCAATAACTGATGACATCCACAGATAAAAACATTATTTATACTGTTTTAAAGATTGTCATTACTTGTCATTGATTTTGTGTATTATGGGTATTATGATACATGACACATAGATGTCAGCCTCCTCTTGACATTGCTTGACCTTGCCCTTACCCTTGCTTCGGGTATTTTGAGTATACATCGATTTTAGCTTACTGAAACTCGAGTGGTGTAGGCGAATATAAACTCGGGCCAAGTTTTAAAACACTGATATCGATTATGGCCAACTTCGAGTTAGTTTCCATACAAGAAGAGGATAGCGTCTGGCTGGCGGGCTGATGGAAGTGGACGGAAGGATCTTCCAATAGCAGCGGACGTTTGACGTCAAGAAAAGAGTGGGGTAAAGTCGAGCAATGTCAAGTCAAGAGGAGTTCTTTCTCCGTTTAGTAAGCTCTTTATTTGTATTTTGTATGCCAGCCTTGAAGGTCACAGAAGGTCAATTGTCAATTATCGATAGTTTGATACGATCGATAAGGCCTTAAACCTGCTCAGCGAGCCATGGAGAGCTAAGCTCAGGATTCCTTTGAAGGATGAAATCAGAAATGAGTTTTCCCAATCAGACTTCAAACACTTTCAGATAATAAATTAAAACGATTCCACAATCATTAAGTCGACATTCTCGTTACTTTAGATTGAAATGTTATCTGATTAATAAATCTTGATATTGAATTAAGATTTTAAGATATTGATTTGTTTGAAACTTCGTCAAGTCATTTCTGATGAAATCCCTGAAAGTCTAAAGACGAATATCTTAAACGAGTGCGTATTACTCGTTATCTGTTATGACTTAAGGTCTTGTTATTATTATTATTATTTATATTCATATTCATTTAATCACTTCATAATGTAACAGCATTAATAATGGACTCAATTCCAGTCCAGCAGAGCAGTGATTCTGCCAATGTCGAGATTTTTCTTGATATAGTCTTCACAATAAATAACGTGTGTTTAGTTTTTATTGCTTTTCTTGGATTTAGTGAAGGCTACTTTTCCCGTAAACCACACCAAACTTGCACTCTAAAACTCTTTAAGTGATAAATAAAAAGCATTGAAATAGATCGACTGTTAAGAACGCAACACCCTAAGCGCGGGAGACGAGTGCGGGCGGCGGGCACTGACGTCATCGCGACCAAAAGTCAAAAGTCAAAAATGATTTATTCAGTTTAGGACAGAAAACTGCCACTTATGAACGTCAATAATAACATTATTGGCCCATATGGGGCAGAACATGTCTCCTTATTTTTTGGGCCCTACTAGCGCTTCGAGACAAGACTCAGACAATCTGGCAAGTGCTGAGAAGAAACGCCGGAACAAACTCAGTCACCACTAGCTGCCACAAAAAAAAAGAAAAGAAAATAATGTATACCTGTGCGAGCAGGGCAGTATTTAATTCCAGACATTTTTGTCATTTAAATAGTCATTGACAGTATAATAACCCTTTTTCATTAAAATAATCTTAACATGCGATTTAAACTCAAACATGGATAGTTCAACAATAGACTGTGGTAATTTGTTAAAAAAGCGAATACATTTCCCCATGAACGAATTACTCACTTTATGCAGTCTGAAATTTGAAACAGCAAGTTTATCTTTATTCCGGGTATTAAAATTATGTTTGTCACTTTTCTTCCCCAACCGAGATTTGTTTAGTGTAAAATATAAAAGACAATTTTATTTAAAATACATCAAATCACGACAATAGGATAAAATAACAAAAAGGTCATCGTTAACTAAACAAACCGTGATAGCTGAAACTTTTCTATTTTGTCTCGGGTCTGGGTGTTGTGGTACCGTCTTTGTTTCTGATTTCTGTAACACAAGTGCTTTGGCTACTTACTATAGGGTCAGAGCAATGTATGTGAGGTTTTCCAATAACTGTATTATTTAATTAATTTTATATACGAGTAAACATTTGACTTTATTACGTTTTTTATTTTTGCAATTAAAAAATGGGGTCCAGATTATTTGACGCGACTAACTAAAGGTTAGATTATGCTAAGTTACCTGTGGCCCCACGTCAGTGATTTGCAAGTTGTACCCGTCCACCAGTCTGAAGCGCTCGTCTCTTGTCACCATGAGGCTGGCAGCTGTCAGGACTGCTGGCCCACGCCTCCAGAGGAGCACCAGAGAGCCTAGAACATAGCAAAGATACAGTATAAAGAGGAGCTGGCTATCAAAGGCAGACGTCTAATTAACCCTTTTGAGAGTAGATGAACTGTAAGTTTTATTTTGATCATCTCTTCGTCCAACAACAATTGTATTATCAAGTAGTTGAAAAACCTGTTATTGCCCATACTCTTAGGTCCACTTGCGCATCTCAGGATTAGCGAATTTAATTCCGAACTATCCACTAACACGGTATTCAATTCAATTTCAAAATGTCTTTATTTCATTATAATAAGTATACAGTTAAACAGTTCCAGTGTACATTTTTCTTCCTAGAATGTTATAAAAATTAACTTTAAATTCGTTTATTAAGCTGTTGCGCTTGTTAAAACTTTTGAAAAATATACATTGACACCTATCTACGAATCGTAATCTACGTCTATATAAATCTGTATGAAGCAGTTGACTATGCAAGCTTTAGTTTAGCATTACATTTGTTACCATAATAATCTGATTTTATAAGCAAAATGGAAAAAAGAATCCAGCAGATAGGATTATTGTGAAGGTAAAAGCATAAAGCAACCAATTAGTGGATACAAAATAGCAAACGAAACGGCAACAAAAGACCGGTCGTAGGCAAGTAGGCTCGTCAGAAAGAACAGTGGCCCGCGCACTAACACGGTACTAGACATCATTCTATAGCTGTCAGGTTCACGTTGTATACGCCATACGCGTTGACAGAGACAGATAGATAGATGTCTTAAGCCCGTACTGAACCAATTCGGTAGTGCGCAAGTGGAGCATAATATATTACGTACGTTTATAGATAGATAGATAGATACTCTTTATTGCACACCATACAAGTAAAATACACATGATTTTTACAGAAAGATATACAATTTAGGCGGTCTTATCGCTAATAGCGATCTCTCCCAGACAACCTTTAGGTAGAGGACAACCATTAAAGAAAGGGGAAGGTGTTGCAGAGTTCTTAAAATTCTTACCTGATACAAATAGGATTGCATAAATTTATGGCATAAACGTATACATACAGTAATAAATAAATAAAAATAAAATAAAATAAATACATAACAATAATTATACATACATACAATTAACATACATACTACTTGATATATGCGAGGAGATGTCGAGACCAACAGTGACCAGTAATATTCTAAGATATAAAGGCTGTTTGTGTCAAGAAGAAAGAAAGTGTGCTTTAAGCCGATTTTTAAAAATAGCAATCGATTCGGATTTTCTGATTGTTAATGGTAAGGAATTCCAGAGGCTTAATAATTTACAAACTACTTATTGTAACGCTGTTGGTTCGATGGCGGTAAATAAATAAATAATTCTTTATTTTCAATAAAACATGGTATTATTACACAGGTATTTGCAGGCTAATTCAGATCTGTTCGATATTTGTCGACCGAAAAACCAAGTGACACTTTACGATCTAGTATTCTCAAGTGTCACGTGACTTGGCATTAATGTCACGTGATTTATCGTTTGTCAATTCGTTATCTTCTTTTTCTTAATTATTAGACGTGTATTTTTAAACATAATCAATTTTAAGAACTAATTTGACTTATATTTATATAATTTGACAAGATATCGCAACACTGATTTCGACGTTTACGAAATTAGTGTTGCGATATCTTCTGTCTTCGTGTCACGCAGATAAAAAATAAAATCAATAGTATTATCGAATTTAAAAACAGATAATAACTTGCACACACAAAGTAAATTAAGAAATATTATGTCCGTGAATACCATACTCGATTCTCTGTCTAATCTGTGTAAACATATTTTTCTATTTCTACTCTAGTTAGTCTAAGCACTTACCCAAATTCTGCACTTGACATGGCAGCAATAGAGTGTCTCCAACGACCGTCCTGAAGGAATGGCCGCGCGACAGAAACCGGGGCCCATCGTCTGTAAGCAAGTGAGTAGTTTACAACAAACTTTTATTTAACTTGCAATGTATTTATGTATGTGTCGTAGCCAGATCGTAAAATTGACCACTTCATGATGTGACCGATCATTTCATAAAATGATGGTATTTCATGATATGGCCAACTAAAACTGACCATATCGTTTAAACGTCAACATTTGATGAAATGTCAATCGACGATTGGCAATATCATTAAAATTAAAATACGGGTACAAGTTACGTGAATTTATTTCATTTTTGTAATCTTGATCTATAGATAAATTAAACATTCCAAATATACGACATATGTATGTAACTATGTTTGTTCGGGTGAAATCTTGCAACTCAATTTTGAAGCAGATAACTTTAACCGATTGTGCTGAAATTTTGTATACACGTTTAGTTTGGATGACAATGCATGGTTAGCTGCGTGACGTCATTCTAAATCCAACATGGCGGAACACCCAAGATGGCGGACTAGTTATTTTTAATGCACTACTACAATATGGGTATCAAATGAAAGGGCTTGCTGAGAATAACTCGTAAAATAAAGTGACGTCACTCTAAATCCAATATGGCGGAATTCTAAAGATGGCGGACTTAGGTTTTTATACTTTCCTACAATATGGGTATTAACAGAAAAGACTTGCTAAGAATACGAATGCGAGTTAAACTTCGTTGCTTCAGTCCATCTGAAAGTGGTATGCTGGGGTTTTTGGAGTACACGATATTGAGGTCACATTATTCAAGTTTATAGCAACGGTTGGTTAATTATAAAATTAACTGGCAAACGACCTAGCAACAATGATGCGTTGAATGAGATGAACAGACTGAAAAACCAGTCCAGTTGTTTTTTTAATAAAAATATATATCGGGTGTACTTACTACTTTCATTTGTCATTTTTTTTTAATTGTCTCTAGCGGGATTCGAACCCACGACCTTTCGCTATCCGGGCGACTGCTCTTCCAACTGAGCTACGGAGGACATACTACTAATGTTTGCGAATTTCTTGAAGTGTTTATAGCTGTTAGTAAGTCAGCGTTGTTTCGTCAATGCTTGGATTTTATACCGACGTGAGTAGTGTTGTAAAATTTTGTCATTTTCTTCTTTAGAAAATTTTAAATCCAAAGAAAATAAGTCAAATTCTTCTTGGTTTAAGTACTACATTCCGTTACATACTTATATGCCATAAGCGCACAGGAAGTTACACTACACACACCACTAAGTTTGTAAATAACACGCTCTTTTCTGTAAAATAAAGTTGGTATCGATGTCCGCAGCAGAACCCCACAAGAGAAGGCCATAAGACATAATACTATGAAAGTAACTGAAATACACGAGCCTTGCCGATACAACGTCAGTTAAAGTTATACCTAGCGGATGCTATTACTATTGAGAAGATACAGCCAAAGACAGCACGCGCAATGTACAAGGACTATTGCAGATAAGATGAAAATTATACCGGATCTATGGAAAGGAACTTAATGGGCTGGTTGCCACTGGTCGCTGGATGAGACAACGGGACACCTGCCATATTAAATGTCTTATCTCGATAATCAGGGCAGAGCCAGAAGGTGACTCGTCGCTCACTAAATGGGCCGCCCTATTAAAGCGACCAGAAGGTAGCGAGGGTAGCAACATGTTGCTAATTGGTGTGAACGGCTAAGGTTGTAAAGAGGTGAGTCTGCGGGGTGCAAGACCCCAGTGCTAAACGCACTAGTAAACGGGCTCCCGTCGTTATGACATTTTACACTTCCAACCTGGAGCACAGGTTCTGCTCTTGCAGCTCCACTCTTGGCCGACCAGTTAAGGCAAGCAAAAGAGGCGAGGGCAAAATAAATACGGGCCCTACGGAGGATCGGTTAAATATTTAAAGATTCTTGCTTGGATGCGAACTCACTACATCGCTCAGTAAATTCTTTTAAACGCTGCAAGTAAAAGTTGTTCAAAATTATGCATCTACCCGCAATATCTTAACATCTAGAACTGTCAGATGCAGTACAATAAATCTTCACGGCCCATAAAAGTTGGACAATAAATTATTTGCAGAAACTTCCAGTAAAAACTTGAGATTTCGCAGTCCATATGTCTTTGTGTTGAATGAACCGGCTGAAAACAATTTAAATAAGTCGTTGTTCGAAGTTTTAGTTTAAAAAATGTCTGCTTCTTAAAAAAAGGCTGTGAACACGGCCTTTTTAAAGCCCTTCAAGTTCGTATTAAATCTATTTCTTTGTTAGATATCATTTTGAATGTGTTTTATAAACCCTATTTCTTTATTTACTTTCACAGTTTTTCGTAGTCAACATTCAAACTTTTTATTTCTACGAATAGAGTTGTTAACTAATTATTTTACACACCAATTTAATTATTACTATTACCATAAAAACAAAATTATTTCGAAACGAAATTCATACAACGGTAATAACGAGAAACGAACAAGATTAAACAATTAAATGCAACGGGGCGGAAGTGGCGTAACGACCGGAGCCGCCGGTCGGCCATATTTATTGTTAACGGAAGTTGGTTGTTTTGATCGGTAAGTTGGCAGCACTGAGTAATGAATCTTTGTGGTAATTTGAAAATGGAAGGTTGGAATTGTTTTTGATTGTTCGACGGTTTTGATAGCCTTGTTTAAATACTGCTAATATCTAGCCCCAAATAGGCTAGTTTCCTGGGTCAAAAAAAGATTATTCTATTTAGTCCGTCAGTTAGATTATCAATAAATATTGGACCCGTATTTTGTGTTTTATCAATCAAACAAAAAATTACGAAGATAAAGCGCATCAAAGTGAGCACGTGACGTCACGCCTTGCCAAAAAGTGTCGCAAGGCGTGACGTTACTCGGAACTTTAAAGGGCTATAACTTCATCATTTTTTGTTTGATTGAGAAAAGAAAAAATACGTGTCCAATATTTTCTGTTAATCCAACTGACGGACTAATTAGATTTTTTAAAGAAACTAGCCCATTAAGCATAGCTGGTAACTAATAGATAAATAGATAATTAAATTCTTATGTAATCTGACATCCATGACTTACTTAATTCAATAAAAATGCTCGAAGTATGCTTGTAGCGCAGTGTCGGCAGCGCGTTACCAAAGTTAAGCAACCCACGCCACGGTTGTAAGTGGATGGGTGACCATTCCAACCATATGTTGCTCGCAAATTAAGCGAGACCTTGACAACCTTGTAACAATGTTTATACATCATAGACATATGACTTTTGCAAATTTGCATGAAACAGCCGATTGACATTGTATATTTTTTAAAGTCTAAGTAAATATGTGGTTACAAGGTTGTCTGATTTACGAGACACCCTGTTTAAATATATTTTTTTTACCCTACCACTGCTTCGGGACAATTGTAGGCTAACGCCGAGACGAAGCGCAAGAAATTCGGTCACTATTGTCAGCATCTTTTTACGAGCTTTTTATTAGCTTGCAATGTTTGTATGTAACAATTTTAGAAATTAGCAACTTAAATGTATATTTTTCATTTTGAAAAGACGTATACATGGGGCACACTAAAAGTTTTGCACTTATAGCTAATCGGAACTATTTGAATTTCGAATGTTATATTTTTTTTAACGTTGCAACCTTCTTAGTAATAAAAGAAAACAATTGGCGGGAAATGATTTGTCAATTGTTTTTTATCTCACATCAAAGTTCTACGTACGCAACGAAAATGGAATTAGGTAGAAAAGATTTTAGAGCGATGATTTTTTATGATTTTTAAAGTTCTCTATCTCCGCAAGACTGTGCCGCTCGTCTTCAAAATGCTTTCGGGAGAGAAGCACCTTGTTTGAGCACCGTGAGGCGATGGTTTGCTGAATTTGAGAGAGGTCGAGTTTCTTTACATGACAATTTTCGTGAAGGGCGGCCTTCAACTGCCGTCAACGAAAATAATGTGGCTATTGTTAGCGGCTAACGGACTATTGGAGATTGGTATGAGGCAAATTCAGAAAATTTTACACGAAGAATTGAAAGTTCGGAAACTTTGCTGTCGTTGGAGCATGAACTGACAGCAGAGCAGAAGCGGGCTCGCGTGGAATGGTGCAAAGTCAAAGTCAAAAATCATTTATTCAATTCAGGACAAAATTGCCACTTATGAACGTCAATAATAACATTATAGGCCCTTAGGGGGCCAGAACATGTCTCCTTATTTTTTGGGCCCTACTAGCGCTTCGAGACAAGACACAGACAATCTGGCAAGTGCTGAGAAGAAACGCCGAAACAAACTCAGTCACCACTAGCTGCCACACAAAAAATATAAATCAAAATAAACAGTTAGCTACATCAGTTTAGTGCAGGCTGGACTGACCATACATTCTTGTCATCAAGATAGTCTTGAATTTTATAATACCGCTTAGACATCAGTGTAGTTTTGACATGTGACTTAAATTTATTAATAGGAAGTTTGGTAACATTGTGAGGTATATTATTGAAAAATTTAATACAATTTCCCAAGAATGAATTACTTGTTTTGGCCAATCTAAAGTTTGGGACCACAAGTTTGTTTTTGTTTCTGGTGTTATATGAATGAATATCACTTTTCTTTATAAAAAGATCTAAATTTTTGCGTACGTACATGATATTGTCAAATATGTATTGAGAGGCCACAGTGAGTATGTTAATTTCTTTAAAGAAATCTCTCAGGGATTCGCGCGGACTAAGTTTGTATATAGCACGAATGGCTCTTTTCTGTAAAATAAAGATGGTATCGATGTCCGCAGCAGAACCCCACAAGAGAAGACCATAAGACATAATACTATGAAAGTAACTGAAATACACCAGCCTTGCCGTTACAACGTCAGTTAGATGTCTAATTTTTCTAACCGCAAAGGCAGCTGAAGCAAGTCTCCCAGCCAGAGTGTCAACATGTGGTCCCCATTGCAACTTCGAATCCAATGTAATGCCCAGAAAAACAGTGGAGTTTGATAGATGAAGTTTTTCACCATTTAGTAAAATTACTGTGTTAGCTTGTTTCACGTTAGGCATAGTAAATTTAATACATTTGGTTTTCTTTGTATTAAGAAGTAAGTTGTTACTTGTGAACCAATTTAATACCTTAGAGAGAGCTCTGCTTACATCGTCAAATACCTCTTCGCCTCTTTTTAATTTGAAGATTAAAGAAGTATCATCAGCAAACAGAACTATCTCACAGGAGTCTTTAGAATAGAAAGGGAGATCGTTAATATAGATCAAAAATAGCAACGGTCCCAATATTGAGCCCTGGGGCACTCCCATTTGAAGCGGGGCGCCAGAAGAGTTAGTACCATTAACGTTTACTGTTTGTAATCTGCCTGAGAGGTAAGAATTTAACAATTTTGATGCGTTATTGCGATACACCGTAATGTTTTAGCTTCATAATAAGTGTTTGGTGATCGACATAATCAAACGCCTTCGATAAATCACAGAACACATCTATCGCATCATGTTTATCTTCATACGCATCCAAAATGTGTTTGACAAGTGCCACCCCAGCATCTGTTGTATCTACCTTTAGAAAAACCAAACTGTTTCTCGTGCAGTAAATTGTTAAGTTTAAAATGGGAGAGTAATTGACTAGATATAACTTTTTCAAAAATTTTACTAAAAGCAGGTAGAATGGAAATTGGCCTAAAATTGCTTGGGTCACTTTTTTCTCCTGATTTGAACAAAGGTATAATCTTACTATATTTCATTAAAGTAGGGAATTGACCTTGATCAATACATTCATTGAATAAATGTGCTAAGTGAGATGCTACGAGAGGTATAATGGGTTTTATTGTGTCAGTTGATATGCCCCACATATCCTCAGTTTTTTTCTGTTTCAATTCCATAAAAGTTTTGACTACCATTACAGGATTAATATGAGTGAAATCAAATGAGGAGTTGCACCCGTCAACACTGGACACAAGCAGTGATTTTGCATGCAGAGGAGATGAATTAAGTTGTTTTGTGGTTTCGACAGGTATATTAGAGAAGTAATTTTTGAAAGCGCCTGCCACCTCATCATCGGATTTAATATGCTTATTATCAATTTTTAGTGTAAATGTGTGATCGCGATGTTGTGTTTTACAAGTTTCTTTGTTTATAATATTCCAAGTCTCTTTAATTTTATTACTCGATTTATTAATTTTTTCACGTATATAATTAGATTTAGCTACCATACAGACCTTCTTAAATAACTTTGAGTATTTTTTAACATACTCTACAAATATTAGGTCATTATTCCTATACACTTTTTGATTATATAGTTCAAACATTTTCCTCCTACTGATATATACCTATAGCAGCAGTAGCCCAGTCACTGAATTTCGGTTTGAAATTGTTTATGACTAATTTTTTTTTAGGAAAGTTTTTGTCAAATTCGTTTTTGATTAGTTCAAACAATTCTTCATATAAGTTATTAACATTGTCATCAACAAAAGGTAATAACGGTATTTTATCACTTACGTGCACTCACGTGCTCACATGCTACTGAAGTACGACCACGTACATTCTAATGCTGTTTATGACATTGTCACAGGAGACGAAACGTGGATTTATTGTTTTGAACCCGAAAAAAAAACAGCAATCTTGTGAATGGGTGTTTGAAAATGAGAACAGGCCGACAAAAGTGAGGCAGGCGAGAAACGTTGGTAAAAAAATGATCGCGTTTTTTTTCTCAGCTACAGGTCCCATCTGTACAATTCCACTTGAAGATCAAAATAATGTTAATGCCGAGTGGTACTCTACCATTTGTTTACCCAGGGTGTTAGAAAAAGTTCGCGAAAGACGACCCAAAAGCCGCGTTCTCCTACATCATGACAACGCTTCTTCACACACGGCCAACAAAACAAAGTCATTTTTAGCTTCCGAAAAAGTACAACTCGTCACCCATCCTGCGCATAGCCCCGACCTAGCACCCTGTGATTTCTGTATTTTCCCCTTATCATCAATCAAAGATTTGATGAGAGGTTTTACTTTTACCAACTCCGAAGAGTTTAAAATGTAAAGGAGAGTATTTTGAAAAGCAATAAACCTAATATTTTGGTTATAACATGTTGTTTTTTTAAGTTACGCAAAACTTATAGTGTGACCTACGTAGAACTTACCTATCTACGTGTGTGATAAATGTCACTTAAATTTATTTTATTCCTTTTAGTTCACTTTATTCTCAATAAAAGCTTGTCTTTAATAAGTTTTTTTACTTGTAATTTATTAAATAGTATGTTTACATTAAAGAATGAATATAAGTCATCAAACCCATTGCATTGATCTCGAAGTAAGGAATTACATTATGTTTCGAGTTACCATTCAATGAATTTTGCCAGAGGCATCTCCCAGTACATCCAGATCCTAGCCAATTTAAAAAAGTTATTTTTCTGAATTGTTATTTTTGTTATTGTTATTTTTCCAAGATTGGCAGGCCCTAACCACCGACAGGGATAAGTAGAGAGGTTTGGGGGAGGTCTTTGCCCAGCAGTGGGACAGAAACGGCTAATAAAAGAAAAGAAAGAAAGAATTTTTCTGAATTAATCTCAACCGGAAATCGAATCCGGGACCGTGCCTTTAAAGCAAATTACCGCGCCACTACGCCAATTGAGTCGTTGAGAGTCGGAACTTTTAGAATAAGGTTCGTTTATTTTATTGTGAGTAGGTAGCTAAACCGAATTGGTAATGGCTCTAAAAATACACAGTTCCACTAAAACCTGACGCATAAAATAACAAACAGTTTAGAAATATAACCTCTCTACAATAAACACCCTCAAAATATCTTCAGGAAACAGTCAATACCTACCATCCCCGCACAATTTGCCGTGCGATCTCGAACAAATAAACAGTTCGCGCCAAAGGAACGGCCGGCGCCATCTTGCGATCGTGTCACATCCGGTCAATACGAGATA
The DNA here is from genome assembly GCA_963576865.1 of Anania hortulata. Lineage (NCBI taxonomy): Eukaryota > Metazoa > Arthropoda > Insecta > Lepidoptera > Crambidae > Anania > Anania hortulata. The sequence goes on along the minus strand of OY756417.1, from coordinate 1,357,506 downwards.
CAGGTTTAGGTACTTTTAAAGGTTGTTTATGGGGAAAGTTCTATGTGGTGAGTAGAATTTATCTTTAACTATACTAATATTACAAAGCTGTATTCTTCACGGCCGTCCCCACACGGCATAACGTAACACATTGTCTGGCATGCGACTTTAATGGGTTGTAATTCAGCCTGCCTAGCATGAGCACTAAAAACACGATATTACGATATGAAATGATATAGCGAAATATCAATCAAATCAAAATCAAAAATGTTTTATTCCGTAACAAAAGGTTTAAATCGATAACAATTTATAGAGATTTCCTATTAAGTAAGCAATATACTTGTATCAGGATATCTCGCTCTTCCTTAATTAACATACAATACGTCTAATTACAGGGATAGGTTTAACATTATGTACCGTTTTAGTAGAAAGTAGAAATATCGACACCAACTTTGAAAATATGATATATTTAGCCGCCATTTTAATTTTTTATCGAAACAGCGATCTTAATATGTGACGGCGATTCAACATGGCGGCTATATCTATCATATTTTTACAGTTGGTGTCGATATTTCGCTATATCATATCGTGTTTTTAGTGCCCATGCTAGGCAGGCTGGTACATGTTTATCGGCCTGTCTAAAATTCTTTAAGTTTTATTAATCATAATTAAGTTCTATATTTTTAAGACCAAAGAGAAATGGAGGAGGGGGTGAAGAAGGGAAAATGATGCATATTTCCCATTGCTAGCACCAATTATTTATTTTTTTCCTTTCTCTTTTTTTCAAATTCTGCTCTAAAGTGCTATCGTAATTATGATATCCTGTTGCATCGAGAGAAATTGGTTATAGGTACATTATCATATTTATTTATCGAAATAACTACTAAGTAGGTACTGGTTTAGTTGTGTAGCTTGCATCATTCTTTGGGATAACATGTTTTTAAGACACACTTTAATTTAATATTTGCATTATAACAAATTTTCAAAATGAGTCTGTATCACGACCAATTTTCACTTTAAGTTAATTTTAGGAAAACCTTTATTTAGCCTTACTAGTTTATAAGCACTTTATTTTAATGTTATGTATTACGCCGTTGGTTTTCTCAATAAATAAAATAACAGGAGGTGTGTTAAGAGGCGACTTATTCCTATAGCACGAGACGGGCAGCAGCGTCTTCGTGCGAAATCTTATAAAAAACTGCGCTCGCACACCCCGCCTGCCAAGCGTGGCAAGTATTGGCAATCCCCCCCGATGATAAGTCATTGGGGGAGGCCTTTGTTCAGCAGTGGACGTCCTATGGCTGAAATGATGATGATGATGATTACAAAGCTGAAGAGTTTGTCGAGCTGAACTGTTTGGTTGTACGCGCTAATCTCAGGAACTGCTGGTTCGAATTGAAAAATGATTTTTGTTTTGGATAGTCCATTTATTGAGAAAGGCTATAAAACATTTTTACGCTTCGACCAATAGGAGCGGGGTATCAATGAAAAATGTTGCCAAAACAAAAAAAATATCCTTTTCAGTCCGGTATGCTCGCCTCTCGGCTACGGAGGTCGTCAAAATCGCTCAGAAATGGTATTTAATCAGTTCGAATGCGGACTGACTGCATTGGCCCTTTAGTTTAGGGCATCCGCTGCGTGGAGCTGGCGCCTTCGCTGTTCGACTGTGATTGGTGCTCGATGTATAAACGATCTCCGTAACCGAGAGGCGAGTACGCCAGACTTTTTCATCTCAAAAGTCCCGGGTTCGATTCTCGGATGGGTCAATGTAGAAAAGCAACTTCTATGTTGGGCCTGCCTGCCTAGCATTAGCACTAAAAACACAATATGATATGATATGATATAGCGAAATATCGACACCAACTGTAAAAATATGATAGATAGAGCCGCCATGTTGAATCGACGTCAGACGTTATGATCACTGTTTCGATATAAATTTAACATGGCGGCTATAAAATATGATAGACAAAGCCGCCATGTTGAATCGCCGTCACGTATTAAGATCGCAAATTTAATATGGCGGCTAAATCTAATATATTTTTAAAGTTGGTGTCGATATTTCGCTATATCATATCATATCATAGGTATCGTGTTTTTAGTGCTCATGCTAGGCAGGCTGGTCTGGTGGAGTGGTACCGTCGTTATTTCTATGACACAAGTGCTTACCATAGGATCAGAGCAATGTATGTGATGTTGTCTCATATTTATTTATTTATACAACTACGGCGGTAGATAGCCCGCGCAACGTCAGCGTTCTGTGTTTATTATTTATTGGCGCACACAAGCAGTCAAACGCAAGCGCCTGCTTCACGCAGCAGAGGCCCTTAACCATCGAACACATACCCTATAGAGCAGCAATACGAACCATATTAAAATTTCTCCGAAACACGTTAGTGATTTTTCGATTACATTTAGTTAGTATGAAATGACAAGTCCTGTCAACACTCGCCCGCACAAAAACAGTACAGCCGTCCTAGCATAACCACCAAAACACGATATGATATAGCGATATATCGACACTAACTGCAAAAATATGATAGATATATTAGCCTCCATGTTACATTTTTATCGAAACAGCGATCACAACATGTGACGTCGATTCAACATGGCGGCTTTATCTATCATATTTTATAGCCGCCATGTTAAATTTGTATCGAAACAGTGATCATAACGTCTGACGTCGATTCAACATGGCGACTCTATTTATCATATTTTTACAGTTGGTGTCGATATATCGCTACATCATATCGTGTTTTGGTGGTCATGCTAGGGGGGCTGATACAGATTCAAAAATGGCGGAAAATTTTGTTGAACAAATTACATGACATTTCTACTCTTTATGGTTTGTGCTTTATGTGCTCTATGCCCAGTACTCACTCCTGTTGTTGGGTTGCGCGCGCGCCGCGACGAGGACGGCGGCGAGCAGGAGCCAGCCCGCCTCCATGGCGACGCGTCAGCCCCCCCGCCCCACCATCTGTGGACAAAGACAACAATCGTTAGTGCCATAGACAACGTTCATAAGATCATGTGTTTGATCCGTGACATGTAAGGAAGGATTCCATATTTTGAGAGAATGACAATTAGTTCGGTAATTAATTTCATTAATCATAAAGTTCTTAACAAATAATATTAAACATATATAACGACGTCATATATACATATATATGACGACCTCCGTAGCCGAGAGGCGAGCATACCGGACTTGGTGTCGCTATCACTGAGGTTTCGGGTTCGATTCCCGGTCGGTCAATGTAGAAAAATAACTTTTCTATATTGTCTCGGGTCTGGGTGTTGTGGTACCGTCGTTGTTTCTGATTTCTGTAACACAAGTGCTTAAGCTACTTATCATAGGATCGGAACAATGTATGTGATTATTATAATTATAGAAGTACATGCCGACAGACGTACAGAACAGATTTTTCCCTTACCGTCTAGCAAGTGGTATAAATCCGTACATGTAAGTAGATCCTGATTTAGGAGGTTGCTGTGTTTGCGCACAAAAATAAAAACTCATTTAATACATCTGGAAATACCCGTCTCAGATGCCCAGATAGATTAGTATTGGACAAAATACCACGCTCTGGTAAATATGGGAAAAGCTGCCTTTGCATGTGTGTTCGAATATACGACAAAGTGCCAGGTGAAATTAAAACGCTGTCTTAATTCATTTAAGTGTAGATTTTATAGATGGCTCACTGACAAAAGCTTTTATGATGTTAGGGATTATTTATGTTTTAAGTGACTTGTTATAATTATCTTTTCTTTTAACATGCTTTTTAATTTTGATATTTCAAATGATACTAATAATAATAATAATTCTGTTGCAATTTGAGATAATTTAATTTTATAAAATTGTTATGCTCGTTAGGGTTGTGCCTTGAGCCTGAGCGTGAGCTACAGACTGTGACATGCTGTGCCGTTTATCTAAATAAACGGCTAAATAAAGTATATCTAATTAGGCTAACCGAATTAGATATACTTGTAACGAGAAAGGGCTATAACGGGTTACATTTCAAAGGGGTGCCAAATTTTTAGGAGTGGCTCAGAATCAGTAGCTTAAGCGAAATATGCAAAGAACAATTTTTTTTTTACATTTAATGATTCTTATCCGATGTTAAAAATCGTACGCGTGGATAATTTAACTCATTCATGAAAAAAATGCACCGTATGTGCACTGCGTAAGGTCCTTGTAGGCTCGCCGTACCTACGCCTCTAATGAATGACCGCGCGGCTTTCGTAATCTCTCTATCGACTTTATTTTCGGATATTTTAAAGTATATATTTTTGTAACATACGAATATTAAAAATAATAACGAATAAGACGCTTCTTTATATTGTTTCCTAGATCTCATTTTTTAAATTTGGCACCCCTTTGTAATGTAACCCTGTATAAAGGCTCGGTGTTTCTTTGCGAGATCGAATCAGAATCAGTAAACCGGGTTTTCTCCGACCAATTTTGTGCTCCTCATGGGCCCGGAGGCCGTTGGAGGGATTTGGGATTCTCTGGTGGTCCGATGTGCCGCTGCGTCACTCGCTGCACGTTCCAGCGTCGGAGGTTCCCGTAGCCCAACGGATAAGCAAGCTGAAGTGGCAGTGGGCGGGGCACATAGTACGTAGAAGTGACGGCCGATGGGGCAGAAGGTTTTGGAATGGAGGCACGTACCAGCAAGCGCAGCGTAGGACATCCACCCATAAGGTGGACAGAACCTGGTAAAGGTTGCAGGAAGCAGGATGCAGGCCGCTTCCAACCGGCCAATCTGGAAGTCACTGGGGGAGGCCTATGTTCAGCAGTGGACGTCCTATGGCTGAAATGATGATGATACTTGTAACATTATACCTAAAGTGCGGAATGAAGTTAAAAATTAAACTACTTTTAAAGATTTAAATTAATATTTTTTACATTATTGACAACATATCCACGTCAAAATTCTCCTATAAGAAGGCTCCGCGCAATTTTTTTGGATTAACTCTTTTCTCTTTTCCATGATTCTCGCTGGCATGAGATCTGTGTATAATTATATTATGTATAAGTATGTATGTATATATTTTATGTATGTATATACCGTATATAGCTATCCATGTATGTATCTAGTATGTACAACTGTATATATTCATCTAGTTTGTTTTAGTTTTGTATGGTTTAATTTAACACAATTTGTTTTTTTGTTGCACCGCCTATACCATCTCTGTATGGCCCCATGGTTGACTGGTAGAGAATGCTTTTGGCATTAAGTCCGCCATTTGTACAACTTTTTTTTAAATGTCTGTGCAATAAAGTTTAAATAAATAAATAAAAATAAAATAAACATATTGTAATTTCAGTTATAATTTGACCTACATTGTGATTTTAACTTTTATTTTGACATTTGTAATTTGAATACTGACGTAATATTTTGACGTAGTAAGTAATTGACATGCTGTAATCCAATTAAGCAAGTGACATTTAACTTAAAATTATTGAATTTGAATATAATATTGTTAAATAAGTTGAATTGGAATGATGAAATGTAATATTACTTATTATAACTTTGATTTGATTAAAAATTTAAATTCACGAATACCTCGTGGAGGTTATAATGTAACTGTTTACCATCGTTAAAGCCAATGTATATTTTGATACTGCTGTTACGTTATGAAGTGATTAAATGAATATGAATATTTTTAAACTTTCACTCGGTTAAACTATAACTTGATAAATGTCCATCCTAAATAAATATTGGTAAGTGGTAACTTTTTCAATTTATACAAAGTAAAACTGAAAAAATAACGACATTATCCCTTACAAACTTTTCGTTGTACAATGATAGTGAAACTAGATTAAGGTATGAAAAAACCAAGGAAGAGACGGTACGAAGTTTGCCGGGACAGCTAGTGTAAGTAAGATATTATTATCATTTTAATCCCCCTTGGTACTCAATCAGCAAATAGTATTAATACCTATCAATAGTGCGCAAGTCCTTTACATCTGTCCAAATGGTTACTAATAGTGTTGTTGATTGAAATTCTAATATCGAAAGCAAGATAATCTATCGATATAGCTGACCGATAGTAGGACTATCGACAATATATTTTTTGTCATAATAATAATAATAATAGGATTGATTCATCATCATTTCAGCCATAGGACGTCCACTGCTGAACATAGGCCTCCCCCATTAACTTCCAGATTGGCCGGTTGGAAGCGGCCTGCATCCAGCGTCTTCCTGCGACCTTCCTGCAACGTCCTACGCTGCGCTTGCCGGTACTATTTAGATACTATTAATGATTTAAGTCAATATTGGTGTCAAATATTATCGGTAAATAGGTACTATTGGTGAAAAAGTTTGTGATGTGTCGATGTGTCGTATATATCTTGGATCGCTAATAACTTGTGATGGTAGCTGCACCGGTGAAATTCGTCGAAGAGCCGATATGGCTTAAAGAGCTTTGACCAACCTAGACAAGATTTGGAAGAACAGAGGTATTCGACGTACAATTAAGATGCTCTTGGTACGGGCCTTGGTATTTTCAATGTTTATGTACGGTGTCGAAACTTGGAGCTTAAGAAGCCGAGATAGCAAAAAGAAGCGTTTGAGATGTGGTGTTGGCGATAATTACTTCGCATACCCTGGACTGCCATGCGAACGAGTTCATAGTATAAGAACTTAACATCACCACGCGGCTCTCCACTATATGCAGAAAACGTACCCTCAGTTTTTTTGGACACATTATGCTATCTTCAAGGCATAGCCTGGAGAAACAAAATCTTGGGCCTAATGGAAGGCAGACGTGCTCAAGGTAGGGCACTTAGGAAATGGTCAGACGCCTTGGGGAAGACGGTAGGCGAAAACATGCATCGTGCGGTTCACACAGCGTTTGATAGCAGTCTGTGAAAGAACATTTTGTGTGGTCGCGATCCTCATCAGTGAGGGACCGAGAAAGAAGAACTGTTGGTGTATATTAATAGTAATGACGTGAGCCACGCTATTTATAGTATCGACTATCGATGGTATTGTTATTATCGATAATATTTTCGATGGAGTAAATGATTTTCGTTTTAAACATCGATAGTAAAACAATCGATATTTCGGAAACACTAGTTACAAACTGACAGATGGTGAAGAACTCATGTTATTGAACGATTTGTAGTTCGTTTAAACTGTTAACAATGTTGATCTGATTTTCAATCGAATTTGGGGTTGAAAATTGGGTGACTTTATTGTATTACTAAAATAAACGCCACTTCTTACTGAATAAATATTTATAATATAAAAGAAAAAGCGGTATTGGCTGGGCATAGAATCTCGAAAGTTTGCAGTGAATAAGCAACAATTTTTGGAAATTCAACCTCTCATAATCATCATCGTTTTAGCCACAAGACGTCCATTGTTGAACATAACATTTAACCTGTAAGAGCATGAAATGGAAAGTGGAAGTTTGTATGGTGAATTAAATATAAATATTGGACAACATCATATACATTGTTTTGATCCTCACGTAAGTAGCTGAAGCACTATGATTCAAGAATTAGAACCAACGAAGGTCCCACAACACCTAGTTCCACAAATAGGGATGACGAATAACCTTTGTTTCTTTTCGCCTATCAGGTAGATTATTTTATAGTATTGAACACGTACTTTTTCTTTGTAAACATAATCAAAATATTACAGAGATATTTTGATTTGAAATGTCGCATGACGTCACGTCTTGGTACAATTTTTACTTAGAAGTGACGTCACGAGCCCCCACTACCGAACTTTGACGCGCTTTAGCTTTGTCATTTTTTGGTTGATTGACAAAAGAAAAAAAAGGAATCCATTGTTTTTTGATAATCTAACTGACGGACAAAACATAATTTTATTTTCTTTACTCAGTCGTCATTCCTATTGCTAGTATCTAGTGTATTTAAAATGATATGCTGTTATTGGTAGGCGCAAACCTTAAAAATTACTGGACCGATTTGGATTTTTTTTACAGTCTATGTAGCATCGGTTTTTATATAAATTTTATAAAAAAAAAGTAAACCGACTTCAAAAAACTGAAAAGATAAAAATAATATCAACACATAAGTACCTAATCAGTTACTTTTGGAGTCGGTGCAAACGAAAACATTCAAACTCTCATCGGATAGCACCGACTCCAAAAGTAACTGATTAGGTACTTATGTGTTGATATTATTTTTATCTTTTCAGTTTTTTGAAGTCGGTTTACTTTTTTTTAAATAAAATTTACTTATTTCATCTATTTTTAGTGATACATACAGTGATAATCCTCAACAATACGAATCTTTTCAGTGCAAACATAAGTTAATGGCTGAACACCGATTTCATCCCTTATTTTTCCCACTTTAGAGGTGAAATTATTCCAAAAAATTTTCAATATACCATCTTTAAAGTATAAGCTATTCGATAAAGAAAGAATCATCAAAATCGGTTTACAAATGCCGAAGATATTGGGCAACATAGGTACAAAAATCAGTTGGCTAGGATGGAGTTCATGCAAAGTTTGATGATTTTCTTATAGATCCCATCATCAGAACTTGATCAAATTTATATGGGACCATTCCGAAAGTATTCCCATTCGAACAAAAAAAGAAGTATCGAAATCGGTTAACCTGGTAACGAATGATCGCTGAACATACATAAAAAAAAAAACAAAGATACTGACGAATTGAGAACTTCCTCCTTTTTTGAAGTCGGTTAAAAAAGACGCTTGCCTCCCCAGCGTAACTAGAATCAAGCCAATTAAACAATTGTTTTCTAAATTCAACCGAACCGGAAATGGAACCCAAAACCCGTCACCCACAAGAAGGACAGACGACTGGTAAAGGTTGCAGGAAGCCGCTGGATGCGGGCTGCTTCCAACCGGACAATCTGAAAGTCAATGGGGAGGCCTATGTTCAGCAGTGGACGTCCTATGGCTGAAATTTTGATGATGCTTTCCCATCAGTAGTGGTAATTTTGCTTACATGATTTTTCTATTCTAATAAAAATATGCTTTGATGCAACCAGTCTAATACAAATTAATGGTTTACCTCCCCTAAACTACCCCATTGGTATCCTCAGCGTCCCGAATCAATCATGTAAGAATTTGGGGTGGCTTGTGCCTTATTATTTATTTATTTTTCCCCAATTCTTATAAGGGCATGTCAAGGAATCCGCTATGGTTGGTATATCGTTTGATAAAGCTTAGTTTTTAGGGTTCCGTGTCGACTAGGAACCACTACTCCAGACGTTCGGCAAATTTCGTAATTAATTTGTAATTAACTGCGATTCTAGATTCGGTTCCTGAACTTTTTATAAAATGTACTTACAAATTTGTACGGAACCCTTGGTGGGCGAGTCTGACTCACAGTTGTCCGGTTTTACCTTTTGTCTGTCTCAAGCAATAGGAAAAAATAAATTGCGTTTACTATATTTATAAGAAAATATATAAAATTATAGTGCTAACAGTATAAACAAAATTGATTTTAGGTAAAAAATAACCGTAATATAGTAATAAGAAATTGAGGTATACTTATCTCTTTCTAAAACAACTTTTACTATGAAAAATGTATGGCGGACGTGTAATGTGACGTCACGGTACATATCAGACCTCCTTGTCTAACACGCGACTTTAATGGGCTGTAAGGCAGGTATTTATCAATATTTTTCGAAAATTCTTAAAGTTTTATCAATTATAATTAAGTACTATTTATTTTAGGATCAAATAAAAAAACATGCACATTCCCCATTTGTTAAGGCTAGCTTATAATTACAAAATTATTTATACATTGTTTTAAAACACTTGTTACTTAATACTGTCTTTCAGAAGAAGCCTGCCTCATAAGAGGCAGGCTTAATGTTATAAAACATAGGATAAACTTATATGAGAGCAGTTCAAAATATGTATTTTAACAAGTGTTCTCGAAATAAATAATATTTTATTATTATTTGTACGCTCTAGGAGTTCACGGGCTTGCGTGGGGATACTGATCCAACACGTCGAGGCCGTTTTAAGCGCAAATAATGAAACCTGAAAGTGTTACACTGCTGGATCTAATATCTGACTATTCAATTCAATTCAATATGTTTATTGCATTCTATAATGTTACACAGGTGTTATAAATAGGTACATAAAACAGGTCATTATAGACCCTGTAGGGCACAACAATAAGATAGGTTTTGTGGGCAGAGAGGATGACGCCATGCATAATTAGAATTAAAATACATTAAGAAATGATTTGATAATTATTTAATAATATAATCAAATAAGTAGTTTTTTTAGGAATTTAAATATTTTTTTTATTTATCTTTGGATTTTATTTATTGTTTTACTACATATTATTATTAACCTTGTAAGGTACGGACCCTAAAATAATAAGTAGGTAAACAAGCCAAATCAAAGTCTATCTCACTCTATTTTGTATAAAAACTAAATAAAATCTTTTGACATTAACACTAATTATCTAGCCCCAAACAAAGCAGCCTGCCTAGCATGAGCACTAAAAACACGATATGATATGATATGATATAGCGAAATATTGACACCAACTGTAAAAATATGATAGATATAGCCGCCATGTGGAATCGCCGTCACATATTAAGATCGCTGTTTCGATAAAAAATTAAATATCATATTTTTAAAGTTGGTGTCGATATTTCGCTATATCATATCATATCATATCGTGTTTTAGGAATCATGCTAGGACTTCAACGATACATTTAAATATGAAATCCATGATTCATGAACAATTGCTCTTCCTCTTCACACTTGCGGGATTCGAACCCGCGACTGTGTATTCCTAATACTCCGATTAGCACGGCCCTCAGCCCCGTCGCCACCCAAACAAACCGTTTGCATACAAAAACATTATTATTTCGCCGTAAACGCATTCGCACATCCAATTTGGTGCACCAGTCAGACGACTAACAATAATGAGCTTAGGCGTAGGGCTGCCAACGACCACATTAGATATTCTATTCTAATATTATTTGACCTCCGTAGCCGAGAGGCGAGCATACCGGACTTGGTGTCGCTATCTCTGAGGTTCCGGGTTCGATTCCCGGTCGGTCAATATAGAAAAATAACTTTTCTATATTGTCTCGGGTCTGGGTGTTGTGGTACCGTCGTTGTTTCTGATTTCTGTAACACAAGTGCTTAAGCTACTTATCATAGGATCGGAGCAATGTATGTGATGTTGTCTAATATTTATTTTATTTTTATTATTATAAAGCTAGTTTGGTGGAACACGCTAATAAATAAAACAAATAAATAAATCGTTTTCACAATCACACCAATTATCTAGCCCCAAACTAAGCAAAGCTTGTACTATGGCGACTAGATAAAGATTAAACATACTTATATACTTTTATAAACGTCCATGACTTAGGTACAAAACTCGTGCACATCACACAAACATTTGCCCCTTCATCATCATCATTACAGCCATAGGACGTCTACTGCTGAACATAGGCCTCCCCCAGTGACTTCCAGATTGTCCGGTTGGAAGCGGCCTGCATCCAGCGGCTTCCTGCAACCTTTACCAGGTCGTCTATCTACCATGTAGGTGGACGTCCTACGCTGCGCTTGCCGATACGTGGCCTCCATTCTAGAACCTTTTGTTCATTTTCATTTGCCCCTTGCGGGATTCGGACCCGCAACCGCTAGCTTTGTAGTCCGGAGCGCGAACCACTAAGAATAAGAATAAGAATAAAATAATTTATTCCAAGACTACACATAGTTGTAAACATGAAAGAAAAGTAAAAAATACAATTTTATCTTAAAATTAGTGGTTCAGAAATGGTCTCCACTCAGCAATCTGTCAAGGAACCAAAAAGGTACCTTAACGCTGATCTTCCGTGGACACTACACCAGGCAGTCGTCGAATCTCAGGAACTGCTTCTTGTGTTGTTCTTTTTGTGTTGAATAGTCCATTTATTGAGAAAGGTTATGCGTTATATTGTAACATCACGCTACAACTAATAGGAGCGAAGCTTCAATAAAAAATGTTGCAAAAACAGGGAAAAAATATGCCTTTTCAACCGACTTCAAAATAGGAGAAGGTTCTCAATTCGACTGCACTGCATGTAAAAGTTTTCGGAACAAAAATTCCCCCTAAGAGTGGAAAAAAAGAGGATAAAATCGGTTTTCAACAGTTAGATTAGAATTTATCACTAAAAATAGATGAAATAAATTAATTTAATTTAAAAAAAACCGACTTCAAAACACTAAAAAGCTAAAAACAATATAAACACGTAAGCGCCTAATCAGTTACTTTTGGAGTCGGTGCAAGCTGATCAGAGTTTGAATTTTTTCGTTGCACCGACTGTTTTGAAGTCGGTTTTTTTAAGAATAATGAGTGCTTCCCTTGCGTGCGCTGCGTAAACAGTTAGGTAAAGTTAAGCAAAATACTTACATGCCATCAAAAACATAACTTTAAAAAAAAACAAGTCTCGCAACTCAGTTCTTATACCGTAAAGTTGTGAGATCCTTATTGTTGCAGGCCAAGACTCATTTTGGGTGACTACGCCATCTTAATAAGTTTTTTAGGTTTGTGCCAACCCTAACTCGCAATAATGCGCTTACAACCCTGACCATTGTGTGCTCAGCCGACTGTGTGAGGGGTGCACGGTATATTGATTCCTCAGTTGCGCGATCGAAATAGGGTAGTTGAATATTAATAGGGTAGCTGTAGTTTTTTACCCGATTATTTCGGAAAAATGTTTTGACTTTTAGTATTTTATAACGATTTTGAACCGACTTCAAAAAAGGAGGAGGATCTCAATTCGTATAAATCTTTTTTAAATTTTTTATGTATGTTCAGCGATCATTCGTTGCTACGTTGACCGATTTCGATAATATTTTTTTTGTTTGAAAGATAATACTTTCAGAATGGTCCCATATAAATTTTGTTATATTCTGATGATGGGATCTATAAGAAAATCATCAAACATTGCATGAACTCCGTATCACGCCAACTGATTTTAGTATCTATCTTACCTAATATCTTTGCCAAATGTGGACCGATTTTGATGATTCTTTTTTTAATGAATAGCTTATACTTCAAAGATACTATATTAAAAATTTGCCGAAAAAATGTCACCCCTAAGGGTGGAAAAATAGGAAATGAAATCGGTGCTCAGCAGTTAAATTATGTTTGCACTCGTAAGATTTGTTTTAATTAGGATTTATCACTAAAATAGATTAAGTAAGTTAATTTTATTTAAAAAAAAAACGACTTCAAAACACTAAAAAGCTAAAAAATAATCTTAACACTTAAGTACCTAATCAGTTACTTTTGGAGTCGGTGCAAACGAAAACATAGAATCTCAGAATCTCAAGTGTTAAGATTTTTAGCATTTTAGTTTTTTGAAGTCAGTTTTTATTTTATCATTTATGATAATGACGGGGTGAAAGTTTTTGTATCTGAGCTGATCTGTAGAATCGACGACCACCGTAGACCAGAGGCGAGCATACCGGACTTGGTGTCTTGGTGTGCACGAGGTTCCGGGTTCGATTCCTGGCAGGTCAATATAGAAAAAAATCTTTTCTATATTGTCTCGGGTCTAGGCTAGTTATCATAGGATCAGAGCAATATGTGATGTTGTCCAATATTCATTTATATTTATATGACTCCCGCTGTCAAAAAGTTATCAGATCTCATGCATAGCCAAGCGTCTAACTCTAAGCCCTAACTTCACAAACTACTCACAAACACCTTAGTCTAAATGTGTCGCTTAGCCGCTTCGTTACTACAGGAACTATTGTAAAACAGAAAAGTAATAAACTGTGAATATTTTTTTCACATAACACCTGTGTGAAGGTAGCGAAACGACCAAGCCACATATTTTGACTAAGGTATACAGTTTACATTGCAAAGGGCCTGCCAAATAAAATAAAAAAAGATCTAGAAAATAAAGAAGCTTCTAAATCTTTTTTCATTTCTAATTATCGTATGTTACGAAAAAAAATTACTTTAAAATATCCGAAAATAAAGTCAATAGAGAGACTATGAAAGCCGCTTATTAGGTAGGTACGGCGAGCCAACAAGGACCTCACGCAGTGCACATACGCTGCAATTTTTCCATAAATGAGTAAATTGTCCACGCGTACGATTTTTAACAGATGTTAGAAATAATTGAATGTGAAAAAAATGTTTTGCTCTTTGCATAGTTCGATTGAGGTACTGATTCTGAGCCACTCAAAGATTTGGCACCCCTTTGCAATGTATATGATAAGTAGGCACTTGTGTTACAGAAATCAGAATCACAACACCCGAGACAATATAGAAAAGTTACTTTTCTACATTGACCAACCGGCAATCGAACCCGGGACCTCGGAGATAGCGACACAAAGTCCGGTATGCTCGCCTCTTAGCTACGAAGGTCTCGTCTTGGCAACATTTTTAATGAAAATGTTTTTGTTGTTAACGATATTTAATACACTAACCGGGACCGCGCCTACCAATTGGATGGTCAAAATAAACGAGTTAATCCTTTAAAAAACTACGCCCCAGAAATGACCCCGAGCGCCAAAACCCCAAATATCCGGGTCACAGGATTTGTCAGCATTATCCCTGAACAATTAGAAGTAAGCTGGGAACGAGTGAATGCTGTGTTCCCTCGGGAGCGGGATGCCTCGCGTTTAATCGCTTGGTTAATAGAAACTGACCTTTGGCGTTATTTTTGATGACATTTAAGGTGGGGGAAACAATGTACATTGTGACCAGAAAATATTTGAATGGGGTGTCTCAAAAATAGTGTTAAAAACGACAAGAGAGAGATAAAAATAGTGTAAAGCAAGGCAGTGGCGTATAGGATTAAAAAGTTAGGTACTTACTTGAGGTCCAGTTTATTAATAAGATCAATAGACGTGTTGTATTGATCTTTAGGCTAATTGACACTTTTTTAAAATAGGTCTTAAATTATTAATAAGTGTTCCATTAGGCCGAAAAAAAATTGATTGTATTTTTTTTAAACTTAGAAAACTACAAAACTTTCATTTTATGAAATGAATGAAATGAAATGAATGAAATGAAATGAAATGAAATGAAATTGAAATGAAATGAAATTGTTTATTTCGGACACATATGATATCCATATAAGTTGTTAGTATGACTTAATAGCTATGTTAGTAATTATAATATACATATATTACATGTATATCCTATCCTATCCTTGCACATTGGGTTTAACGTGGATTGCCACCCAATATGCAAGGATACGGCCATCAGGTTTGCTAGCAATTACCTTCAGGACAGTGTTGGTGCTGCCCCGCACTCTGCCCCACAGAGAGGCCACACGTTTGCGTAGCACGGCGTGAAAGCCTTCGGTGCGGCAGTTGGCGAACATCCCCGAGGCACTACAGCGCCAGGGCAACCCCAACAGCCCCCTGAAGGCGTTGTTGTACTGGACACGCAGCGCACTGAAGGCTTTTTTGGTGTAGTTGCTCCATAGGTTACAAGTGTACAATGTCTGGCAATATGTTTTGAAATAATATTTTCAGAAACAGACGAAAACGCTGTCAGCCATTTTGGTCTATAGATTATCTGTGCCATGACGTAGTCTCTCTAGTAAACAAACAACTTAGACGTCTTTACGAATACAACCTCTCTGAATTAATCAAACATGATTGCTAATAGTTTACACAAAAAATATAGTAATCATCATTACTGTATCGTTCGAGAATGCAAAAATACATCAGACTCGAATGACATTTGATCGTTTACCATATGAGTGACGTCACTCACGTCGCGATCATGGCGGATAGCGTTTTCAGAGTTTCAAATTATAGATTAAAAAATTGTTTTTAAATTTGATTTTTACAGCCGTCTTCTACTTTTAAGTATTGAAATCGATGTATTTAGGTTCCTTAAGTCAAATACTATTTGAAATAATTCTTTGTTTAATTAATTTTGATATGAATCAACTAACCTATTATAAACTGTATCTAAAGTAAGTACTTACTTTTTAATTCTATAAGCCGCTGCCCTGTTCTTTTTAGTTCTTTCTTCTGTCGTTTTCGATTCGATTGTATAATATTGTATATTGGATTATGCTGCAACTAAAATGATGTTAACGGTCGTTGCCTAACACACACACAAACACACACCAACACAAATCCACCATCCCACATATATATAAGTATTAATTACACACAAGATCTCACTCGTTGTAAGGTAAAAACTACGAAAAATTTTAGAACATACATAGGGGTGATTCAGATACCTCTCAACACGAGGCACCAAAAAAAATATTTGGGCCATCACTTTTCTGGCCATCCTGTATGTTTAACAGTATCTGTCTGTTATGTACAGTCATCAGTAGGTCAACTTACCCAAAAAATTTTAGGTTATTTTCAACCGCCGATTTTCAACTTTTAAGTCCGACACGTAGAGATATTCAATTGAGAAAATTTGACGTTTTGTGGTAGGTTGACGACCTTTTGTCTGTACCTAGTAACTGTCATATTTTGTACCAAATAAAAACTATTCTATTTTATTCTAATTAATCATTACACACAATTATCGCCTACAACTAATATCAACCCTAAACTCCTTGTTTCTTGTATTTGTACTGAGCTAATAGAATACTAAATATGGGGATGGGGGTTGTTCCAGCGACAACCCTTGACTTCTCGCCCTAAACTAAACTGTTGACGTGGATCCCTCACTCAGCGTAGGGTTGGCACGGGCGAGATAATTTAAATGACGAACTTTAATTTATTTAAGCATTAGTATTGCTAGTTTTGGATTGTCCGACATTAATATTCGTTTTTTTTTAAGTGTCTACAAAATACATCCAGTATTCGAATATTGACTTCGTGATGACTAGAGAGATCAATAATTCATTGACTGTGTAATTATATTATTATGATTCAACATTATTTAAAAGAACAAAAAATAAATTGAACTATGGTTAATTGATGTGTTATTTATATTTCAACGCCAAAAGTTACTTAAGTAATTTAAATAATAATTTAAATACATGACAAACCGCTGCACTTCTCTTATGAGTTAATCAACAAAATGGCGTCCATCTAACGGTCACTATACTGTCAAAAGTGACAAAAGTTACATTCTAATTTGACGTTTCGCAAGATTAACGCGTAAA
The DNA here is from genome assembly GCA_963576865.1 of Anania hortulata. Taxonomy (NCBI): domain Eukaryota; kingdom Metazoa; phylum Arthropoda; class Insecta; order Lepidoptera; family Crambidae; genus Anania; species Anania hortulata. Next base: position 1,340,455 of record OY756417.1, on the reverse strand, counting down.
CAGCCAGATAACTATAATTCCCACAAAAAAAGGTGTACTCATAACCAACATTTAACTAGCGTTTTAAAACACAACAATTTGTATTACTGCTAAGGGTTTAGTTGTTACTTAAATAAGTTATGCTTAGCTAGTTAATTAGAAGCTTATGAATGACGCTGTAAATTTACATGATGAGCTGAAATTTTAGGGCAGTAAAATTTACGTGGCAACGTGGCCTCCATTCTAGAACCTTTCTGCAAAACTCAACGTCAGTTCTACGTGCTATGTGGCCCGCCCACTGTCATCTTAGCTTGCTTACATAGACAGTTAAGTGTCTATCGAAAATTATTATTTAATAAATGGAGTGCCGCAAAAATAATTTTTGGCTCAAGTGTGACAACCCTACGCACCCTTATTTGCTCCCCGCACTAGAGGGCGACTAACACGGGTTTGAAGTCAGAAAGCAATATATTCCTACGCCATAATGAGGCGCTATCAATTATTAAACATTCTTATACAAAAGCCATTATTGAGGAAAACATTTTTTTTGGGGCTCAACCCTATTTTTCGAAATTTTTGGTAGTGTCAATCTTGTTCGTTTTCTGTAAGTTCAACATTAATCCGTAGATGATTAAGATGTCGTATTGTGTTCGGTCTTGTCCCTGTGATTATTTGATCATTGATTTTATGAATACTCTTCGCATGGGCGGAATAGTTCGATTAAAAAATCCTTTGCTCAGCTTGTAGCTATCCAGTTGGCCTATCAATCGACGTAATAACCAATTAAATCTGTCCAGCGATTAAAAAGAAGTAGAATTAGCATATTTTTTGTTTGTTTTTTCAATGATTTCAATGTTTTTTTTCTTCTGGAGTAATAAGTACTAAACTGAAGTAAGTAATAAGGTTTTAAATAGAAGAAGTGGAATTAGCATCTTTTTCGTTTGTTTTTTCAATGATTTCAATTTTTTTTTCTTCTGGAGTACTTAAGTACTAACTGAAGTAAGTATAAGGTTTTGACTAATCTTAGCCTATTTTTCAAATATTTTTTTGACAATTAGGGCTTTCGAAGTAGGCTTAAGCCTACATTTGGGGACTATACTCGCGTTAAAACTTTGTAAGATGTGTAACATCCAGGTGACTACGAGTATCTGATATATAAAATTCTCGTGTCACAATGTTCGTTCCCGTACTCCTCCGAAACGGCTTGACCGATTCTCATGAAATTTTGTGAGCATATTGAGTAGGTCTGAGAATCGGCCAACATCTATTTTTCATACCCCTAAAGACCACGCAGACGAAGTCGCGGGCAACAGCTAGTAATACAATAATTTGATACCATCAAGCTGATGTGATGATGGGGTGGAGGAATGTCGAACTCTCCAATGGCTACTGACTTTGGGCTCATATTTTAAAACGCTGACTAGAGCCAATAACCTTAAGCAATTGACAGTCCGTCAAGCAACGCGTCTCAGCTATCACAATTCAGTAGGAGTGACAAAGAAGTGAAAGGGCCTAAGCCTCAAACCACAAAATACACGATTTTAATGAAAATAACCACTTAAACTTAACTACACCTTAGGAACCCCCTTCAGATATTGATCTCTAAGTCTCGGACCCAATGTTGAAAATCGAATCAATGACCTTTACGCCGGCTTTACACGTTGGCCCTAATGCTACTCGTCATGTTGGACGAGTAGCATTGGAGTAAATACAACAAATCAACAAATACAACAATATCATTCCAAAAAATCCACCCAACTTCGTACTTCTCAAATCTATTTCAAAATACCAAGACATCCCCCATTTGTTTTTCCCCCTCCCTAGAGACTGACCGCCATATTGGTTTAAATGTCAAATTAGAACCACGGAACCCTGGTTTGACGACCCTAAAATAAAAGCCAATGCAATTGAGTGACATTCAATGTTTAGTAATGCATTTTATATTGAAACTTTTTTGTTTTTACTTTGTTCTCTTTAAAGATTTGTAAGTAGCATAGCTATTGATATTAATGGAAGAAATACAATCTATTGATTAAAGAAGTGGCTGTGATATACGGACGGACAGACAGACAGACAGACATGACGAATCCATAAGGGATCCGTTTTTTGTCATTTGGCTAACCCTAATTTAAAAATATTGCATGTAATAGAGAGACAAATCATACTGCGCCGACCCCAAATGTCCTGGAGACAGGGCATGGATGATGGCAGGGATGATGATGATGATGATTAAAAACTCTTATTTGAAGGCACACTTTTTGGCTAATACATAGGCATCGAGTACAGAACATAGGGCATGAAAATGAAAATGAAAATGTTTTATTACATAAATAAACTTCGTTTACAACACATTTGGTAACCTTCCTTTTAAGTATAAAATACTTGTAGTAGGAGGTTACCGCTCTTCCAAAAGTATTAACATTACACTCTTAGTTAGTGTGTTTATGTGATGTATTGAGTGAGTTAGTGTGTTGTGTTGTGAGTGGTGTATTGAGTGAATTAGTGTTTTGTGTTGTGAGTGGTGTATTGATTGAATTAGTGTTTTGTGTTGTGAGTGGTGTATTGAGTGAATTAGTGTGTTGTGTTGTGAGTGGTGTATTGAGTGAATTAGTGTTTTGTGTTGTAAGTGGTGTATTGAGTGAATTAGTGTGTTGTGTTGTGAGTGGAGTGTTGTGTTTATTATGTGTGTAGAAATTTGGGCATAGACCAGTAATTACAGATAATCTATATCTGAAACATGTTGTATAATTTTCACCTTGCTGTCATGTCTTATTTTGTGCTGTCCATTGTTTTAGGTGGTTAGACTTGCTCAGTACAATTACAAACATAATTTATCCACCTACCGCACAAATGCTACACACATGATTCCGGCGGTTGCGGGTTCGAATCCCGCAAGGGGCACATGTTTGCGTGATGAGCGCGAGCATTTGTACCTATGTTTATAAAAGACCGTATTCAGGTATGTTTATCCGTTATCTAGTCGCCATAGCACAAGCTTTGCTTAGTTTGGGGCTAGATAATTGGTGTGATTCTGAAAAACAATGTATTATTATTATTTATTAATTCCCACAGCTTAATGATAATTAATTGAAGTCAAATCAAATGACATTAAGTCCACCACCCATTGCACTTTAAGTTAGTGCAATAAAGTTTTAAATAAATATGAAAACAGCGTCTCTCCTACCTAGCTACTAGCAACACCATTATTGAGTAAGTGTATAAATATTAATTAAACGCCAACTCCGATAGCAGGTGCGCGCGATAGGTTATGAATTATTACGTGAGTACACACGGGCGAGTTTTGTGAGCGTAAACGGCAAAATTATAAGCGTTTCTTTAAACGCGCAATTAAATTATAGCTGGGTCAAGATGGAATAAGATTTTTTGTAAACAAAGCACTCTCTTTCACTCATTTATCATTTTATTTACACACTTGAGTTCAAAATACATTGTAATTTTATAATAAAATAATTAATAGCCTAAGGTCGTTGGTCTATCGATCTGGGGGGGCGTCCTACTCTACATCTGCCGAAACGTCTATAATTTATTTTGAAATAGTTGCCCTTTTAAAATGGATAGTTAGACGATACAAAATTCGAACGACAAACGAAAAAAAATTGAAATCTTTGTTTTCTAAACCAAGAAACAAAGTCACAAGTCATCAGTTTAAGGTAAATCACCGAGCCACTCCAATCACCGGGGTTTACTAACTAACTTTAAGTTACGAAGAGAGTTTCTTTTCGTTTTAAAACCCGCAGCAGGCCCGCCTCAAATATTTGTCCGTATGTTTTCAAAATTGTCACTTGTGGAGCAGCGAGGGCGTTTCTGATTTACACCAAGTGTCCTAAGATATATGTATAGGTACGTAATTGGTCGTAGGAAGTATGCACAATAAGGGTTACTGTCTGTGGTAAGAAGAGAAAAGAAGATGCCAATGAATTAAATGGTATGGTATGTATTATATTTATCCAAATATATGTGTATTTTATTAAATTTAATTTGAAATATCATAGTTTGTTTTGAGAGTTAGTACCAATTACAATTTATTTTGGACCTTTACCGCACCCATTACCTGCATGACATGGTTGGCTGGTAGAGAATGCCCTTGGCATTAAGTCCACCTGTTGTACATTTTTAGGTTTGTGCAATAAAGTAATAAATAATAATAATAATATGGTCCGTCGAGTTCGTATGGTATGTAAAATTATTAATTGCAATGATATTAGCATTAGAACGTTTCTAATTAATAAATGACACTTAAAAAGAAATTGATTTAAAATGACGTTTGTTTTAGGAGGTAATCGCAAACAATACTTATTTAAGATAATATATTTACTTGCGAAAAAAAAATCTTCTTCCTCTGGTCGGATTCGAGTTTTCGCTATCCGGGTGACTGCTCTTGCAATTGAGCTGCGGAGGACATAGTAATGTTGGCGAATTTCTTATGTGTTTAATAGTACATTGTTAACCTAGGGGTGAAAGTAACTTATTTAGACCCGAGACGGGGTTTGGCGCCCGAGCGTAGCGAGGGAGCCAATAGCTCGAGGGACTAAATATATATTTTAGTTCAAGTAAGAAAATCACCTATTATAATATGCACAAACTTCTTAGATATTTTCATCATTCTAAAACCATCCAGTTGCCATAATTTGAGAGATCTTAGTCCACAATAATTGTGGTCACTAGGGGCGCTGTCATCGCGCACACAGAGATATAGTTGTGTTAGTTATTGTTAGAAGGTTTTTTTTAAAGAAAAAACTTAGAAAATTGCGCAGAAAATTCTTAATGAATAAACTAAAGACCGCGCGAACGAAGTCGCGGGCAACAGCTAGTTTAATTCTAAAAAATATTTCATTTTACTATTTCCTATTTCCAAGAGACATGGGCAAAGTGGGACAAGTTTTTATTTGAACAAAATTCACTGTTTCCACGACCCGAGTTTCACATGGAACCACGGTCACTACAAAGCTATAGTTACCAAAAATACAAAATAACTAAAATAGCGTGACCAGAGACAAACAAACAGATAATCAATTCGGAATGCATTAGCCCCCTCTCCCTAGGCACCCATAGACAACGATAAACGCGTAGGGCTGCTACTTCAAGGACTCTTATTATTATCAAAAGAAAATATATATTTCTATTGCTATTTTCTATTTTCTAAAGATATCCGTGAAAGCACGAGGAGAAAATATATAATAAATAAATGTGTACCTCATCTGAACATAGTAAGGCAGAGTTCCTTTTATCAGTCTGTTGCAATGTTTAACAAGTTACCAATCGGATTAAAAAATATAGTTTATCATAGTAGCTTCAAAAAAAAGTTGAATTTTTTTTTATTGGAAAAATGTTTCTATGATTTAGATGAATTTATAACTGTAAATTTGTAATTGAATTATGTTTGACAAACTGAATAATTCAATAATTCGACGTTGAAATGATAATTGACATTAGGTATATTCATGGTAATAATTTAAATTTAATATATTTTTTATTAGAAGGTATGCATGATTTTATTCTGAATTAGTTTTATTGTATTATTCTACACAATGTATATTGTTTTGAATAAAGAATTGAAATTGAAATATTCTACTTCGGGCCTATTTTTCAAGGCAGCCCCCTCAGCATGACCACCAAAACACGATGTGATATATATATATATATATATCTATATATACACTTCTTTAACGTGAAGAATAAGTTTGATATATTGACAGTTTTCGTATAGAAAAAGTGTCAAACAGTTAATTTAATTCGTTGAATGAAAGTTATCTGGCGATTGAAAATCGGCTTTTAAGCTTATTTAAAAAAAAGCTTAAAGCTTCGCTTTATATCTATCGATAAATTGCATTGGTTTTCATGTCGTTATAAATGGTAGTATGCCTGAGTCCTTTGGTGAGACGGTTACAATTTCTGCCTTAAATTTTTTTAATGAAATGACATGAAATGAAATTGTTTATTTCGGACACATATGATATCCATATAAGTTGTTAGTATGACTTAATAGCTATGTTAGTAATTATAATATACATATATTACATGTATATCCTATCCTATCCTTGCACATATAAGGTGTGTATTTTTAAATTATAGACAACATCTCAATCTACCACTAAACGTAAATTTTTCTCAATTGATATTATTCTCTAAGCGTCGGACTTAAAGCTGAAAATCGATTCAACCTCCTCTAACTTTTGTAACCTTTTGTGTATTTGTGCACCAAATATTTGGTTGTAATTGAGTTGTTTTTGAGCACCAGAATCAGTCCCTAGGGGGTTGCTGATGTTTTAAAAATAACACTGTATTACATAATTAAGTTAAAAAAAAATTACAAGATTAAAACGGACGAGGTATTTTTTGCAAGTGATTTCTAAATAGTATCAACCCTAAGCGCGCATAAGTCGCGCGACAGTGCACGCGCCAAGCTCTATCTATCGTGAAGGGCAGATGCTTTTTCACATGCGATTAAATCTCAAAATGTCATGTTAACTAAGTGTGACTGGTATGGTTGGAGACTTTTTAACATACATATTATTTTACAATATTTTATTTTTAGCTTCACTTTTAACTAACTATGTAATCGAAAGGCATCGAACCTAATTGGCATACCTCAAGTTGCAAGTTACCTTTAATAGCGTTATTTTGATGTAAACCTATCATAATAAAAATAATAAAAATGCTTTATTGAATTATACATGTTACAAATACATGGTAACGTTACTAACTACATTAGTCAGTGACTGTGTCGCAGTCAGTAACATATGAAACATACGTTAGGTAATCGACAGAGAAAATCATTACAAACAACAAATACTCATTGACAAAATGTATTAAATCATATACTTTGTTCAGAATTTCAGTTTGAATATGTAATATTTATTTAAACATAATCTAATTGAAATTCTGAACAATGTATATAATTTACGACATTTTGTCAAAGAGCACTTGTTGTTTGTAATTATCTTCTCTATCGATTAACGTGTGTTTCATACGTGTACACCAAAATAACGTTATTTAAGGTTACTAAACTTGAGGTATGACAGGCTCCATACAAAAAAGTTCGAAGTAGTTTTTAACCTACTTCTAACTGACGTATCGATTAAAAACTTTGTAAGTATCTGACGTGCGTGTGGGGACGGCCGTAAAGAATACACTTCCCCACCAACAGGAGGCGTGTCGTAAGCGGCGACTAATTCCTGTAGCACAAGAGGGCAGCAGCGTCTGAATGCGAAATCTTATAAAAAACTGCGCTCGCCAACCCGCCTGCCAAGCGTAGTGAGTATTGGCAATCCTCCTCAATGAAAGTCATTGGGGGAGGCCTATGTTCAGCAGTGGACGTTCTGTGGCTGTAATGATGATGATGAAGTATCTGACATTTGGATGTCAATACAATAATTTGACACCATCGTGTTGGTCTGATGATGGAGCCAGGAGGTGGGTAGTGGAACTCTTCAATGACTATTAGTAAAACCTTCGTGTTTGGGCCCATTAGACTCGCTTTAATGAGTTCAGTATATAGGGTGCTTTAAAAATATCTGCCACGGCTGAAATAGGTGAAAGTATTCCTTATATAGATTACGATAGTAAAGAAATTTTGAGTCTAGAACATCATTATTTTTTTTTATTAAAAATAGTATTAATTAATGACTAGGCTTTATTTAGTCTCAAACCGTCCACACTCATCCAACCAGCCCGCTTGTACTACGTCCCACGCGCTGCGGTTACGAATTCGTTCATGTTACCGCCAAAATGCTAACGTTGCTGTCTTTTACTGTCTTCTCTCAAACAATTATAACCGATCCGGGGCACGTAATTCCTTCACTATCGCAATCTACATAAGCAATACTTTCACCCATTTCAGCCGTGGCAGATATTTTTAAAGCACCTTATATATATAAGTATGTTTAGTTTTTTAAGCTATGATATCAATTTGTTAATATAAAAAAAGTCTTAAGTTTGCATACCACAAAATTAACTTTTATTCAGTTTGGGAATCTTAGTACAAGAAAGAAGAAGTCAGTCAGTTTTCCAGCATTTATTACAGTTACAAGACAAGTAGTATTATTCGTTTATAAGTGGCAATTTTGTCCTGAATTGAATAAATGATTTTTGACTTTGACTTTGACTTTGACTTTTGAGTAAGTGCGAACCAAGCAGGTTAATAAGGTCCTTGTGCTCTTGTCTATTTATTTATTTATTTAGACTTTATTGCACAGATTAAAAATCATACAAAAGGTGGATTTAATGCCATGAGGCATTCTCTACCAGTCGACCATTAGGCTCAACAGAGACGTTTTGTGGGCGGTGCGATATAGGCGATACAAATTCAAATGAAAGGTCCGTGTAAATTATTTTTAAAAGCATAAACTACATACAGTAAATAAAGATATACATAAACTAAATACTATCATACATAGATTACATAAGCAAAATACGTACGTAAATAAATATGACGACGATCATGAGACTACAATACCTAAGGGTTCAAGATGATGATTTCAATTTATAAAGAAAATGAGCACGGGCAAGTTTCTCGTAAAACAGTATTTACAAGGGGCTTGTTTGATATTTTCGGGGAGAGGAGAGTTCCAAAGCCGAATTGATTGAAGGAGAAAAGAGTTAGAAATAAAACCTATCTATTAAATAAAAAGTTCAAATCAAATCAATTTATTTGCATGAAAATTGTTCTAAAATTTGTTACAGATATGATATGTCAGCACAGTCCACCCAGACACTGGCATGCAAATATTATAAACACAAAAAAAAGATATAAAAAAACCTGGTGCAAATAAATTAAATAATACATTCGAGTGAATTTATATCAAAGTCAAAGTCAAAGTCAAAAATCATTTATTCAATTCAGGACAAAATTGCCACTTATGAACGTCAATAACAACATTATAGGCCCCTAGGGGGCCAGAACATGTCTCCTTATTTTTTGGGCCCTACTAGCGCTTCGAGACAAGACACAGACAATCTGGCAAGTGCTGAGAAGAAACGCCGGAACAAACTCAGTCACCACTAGCTTTAGCTAGCTTCCAGAAGTAGGTAATAATTAAATGTTACAATTAAATATTTACATAGACACAACCATTTTATTTATTTATTTTAGGATTCCAACCCACAACAACTTGATCAGACGTTTGTAAATATCATCCATAAAAAAAAACATTTTTTAACGCTTATCTTTTGCAAAAAAAACAGACTAAATTTAAAAATCTCCGAAATTTAAATTTTACTGTTTTTTTCAACCGACTTCAAAAAAGGAGGAGGTTCTCAATTCGAATGTGTTTTTTTTTTTGTATGTATGTTACGCGATTACTCCGCCAATTATGAATCGATTTTAATGATTCTTTTTTTGTTTGGTAGATCATACTTCAGAGGTGGTCCCATATAAATTTTATCGAAATTGATTTAGAACTTTTTGAGAAAATCAACAAATATATACCCAGATAATATTTTGGTTGTGGTTCTTGTTACCTATCTTCGACAAATATGAGCCGATTTTGATGATTTTTGTTTTATTGAATAGCTTATACTTCAAAGATGCTATGATTAAAGTTTGAAAAATAAAAATCACCCCTAAGGGTAGGAAAATAGGGGATGAAATCGGTGTTCAGCAGTTAGATTAGGATTTATCACTAAAAATAGATGAAATAAGTAAATTTTATTTTAAGAATAAAACCGACTTCAAAACACTAAAATACTAAAAATAATCCTAACACTTAAGTACCTAATCAGTTACTTTTGGAGTCGGTGCAAACAAAAACATTGAATCTCTCATCGGCTGGCACCGACACGACTATAAATAAAAACAGAATCAACTTAAAAACCTCCGAAAACGTTTGAAAATGGTGTTTAATTATAAAAGTATGTGACCCCAAAATACTGTCAATCATAAAGAGCTCAAATCGCTGCCTCCCCCAGTATTTTAACGATTGCAAATCTCCACAACAAATTAGCACAGATCTATTCTTTGCAAACTGTGTGAACTAGGGTGGTAAATACTTTCCAACCCTTTTTTTAAGTAGGGTAAACATGCTTTTGTGAGTGATCTCTGTTTGTGATTTTAAGTAAAGCTGACAGTTTTTAATGTGGAATAATGTACCTTAGAATCAATAGCTGTTGCCTGAGACCTTAAAATAAATAAATATTAGACAACATCACATACATTGCTCTGATCCTATGGTAGGTAGCCAAAGCACTTGTGTTACAGAAATCAGAAACAACGACGGTACCACAACACCCAGGCCCGAGAAAATATAGAAAAGTTTATCTTCAATATATTATTGACCCGACCGGGAATCGAACCCGGGACAGAGATGGTAACGCCATGTTCGGCGTGCTCATCTCTCGGCTACGGAGGTTGTCTTTGCGTGGTCTTTGTAAAAATGATAATGGTTTTGTTTTCATCATCATCATTTCAGCCATATGAAGTCCACTGCTGAACGTAGGCCTCCCCCAATGACCTATGATAGGGTCTGTCTCCTACTAACCATAGATTGTATATTATTTAAAAAAAATTGACAGCTGAACAGCGACATCTAACGGTACGAAGCGCCGATAGAACACACTTAACGTGTCCACTGTGTAGGGGGGGGGGTGTCTCTTAACTCCAGGATAACTTTGTAACCATATATTTTATACATCATAGAGAACAACTTTTGTTCTACGACTTTTGCAAAGGTCACTGGGCACCATAGTACGGAAACGCCGTACAAAAATAAAATAGGGTCAGATAAATAGATCTTAGGATAATATGGGTCGCATTATTGTAAGTACTGTCTGGCTTGTCGAAAAATCAAAAATATCAAACTAATTTGTATGAAAGGTTATACCGAACTCAATTTTAATTATATTGTATTTTTATTTAACTAGCTGTTCCGGCGACCTTCGTACCCCTTTTTTAGTAATTTTTTTAGATTTTTATTAGTTATTCTGCTATTGCTGAGGCGGAGACAAATCTATCAAACTAAAAATCATAAAAATCAGTGCAGCCGTTCTCGACTTATAAATGGTGTAACTAACCCGACTTTCTTTTATATGGATAGATAAACAAAATGTCAATAACACATAGATGGAAGCGCTTCCTCTCTCCTAGCCCCCAAGTTGCGTGCCCAACAGTCCATAACACTGGTTCTATAATTTGTAACATATACATGTAAATTATGATTTTGCAATAAATTATTGAGTATTGAAAAATGTCTTTGATGTCCCACCTATAAGCGCAAAGCAAGCACGTGTAGCTTAAAAAGTTTTACCAAACTGATTCTAACTAGCTTACTTCAAACCCAAACCATGCAAGTCGTTGTAGGTGCAAACGGATTGCCGTAATAATAATTACTTAATCACTAAAGTAATTATGGAATATTTTGGACAAAAATATTGATTATTCTTTAATCGGTTAAATTTTACTCCCGAGGTTTAAAAAAAATATATGTACAGAAAATCAAAAGTGAAAAAAAGACTACAACTTGATAATTTATAATACCTTGTATGGTTGTTGTACGAAATATTACACTGACCGGTTCGGATTCGCTCAGTGATCTTTACATGGAAATTTATCGACTTCCAATACAAAACTAAAAAACAGCTTATTCAATTTGCATATTATGAAAAAAAAACAACTACATATTTAATTGACATTTATGTATGTGGTTACAGGGTATTTTTGGGTTGACACCCTGTTTATTTCAACATATTTTGTCTCCAAACATGGCACCAGAATGTACTAACTACGTAATCCTAATCTAAGATCAGAAACTAACCCTCCAAACTCACTGGTCGTTTAGAAGCGCTTGCGCATAAATAATTGACACGCGGTGGTCACGTGACCTTGTCATTGATACATTTGTGGGGTAGTTGGTGGATTGGGGGAAAATGTGAGAATTTTGTCATTGTTAAAGAGCTTTATACGGTTTTAGTCAGTAGCCATATTATAACTTTTATTTTTACTAAGTAAATAAAATTGGCTTCCTGGAACCTTAACCAGGTTGTCTGTCCACCTTGTAGGTGGACGTCCTACGCTGCGCTTGGCGGTACGTGGCCTCCATTCCAGTACCTTTCCCATCGGCCGTCAGTTCTACATGCTATGTGCCCCGCCCACTGCCACTTCAGCTTATCCGTTGGGCTATGTCAGCAACTTTTGTTTGTTTACGAATCTCCTCATTCCTGATTCGATCTCGCAAAGAAACACCAAGAGAGTAGAGCTCCCAACTGATATGGGTAGGGCGCAACATGGGCATTGGACATGATCTTTGTTTTGTCCATGTTCATCCGAAGGCCTATTTGTTGGGAAACTCGACTAAGACCATCGATGCGGATCTGGATGCGGGCCGCTTCCAACCGGACAATCTGGAAGTCACTAGGGGAGGCCTATGTTCAGCAGTGGACGTCCTATGGCTGAAATGATGATGATGATGATGATGATGAAATAAAATTGATTGATTGATTTTTATTAGTGTAAAATACTTAAGAAATTATTTATACACAGTTACTTATGATAACAAAAAGATTGTTCAAGAACAACTTACATATTAAGTAAAGTATGCCTCTATACGTCCCACTGCAGGGCACAGGCCTCACCTCAACTGTGAGGGGGGTGTCCCATACTCCACCACGCGCGGGCGCAGTGCGGTGGAGAGGTGTTGTAAGGACAGTGACTAAATCTTACTGTCAGATTTTATTAAGCTACCCTAAAGCCTCTCCTCTAGGCTTCACGACTAGAGGAAGTGATATTACCCGGGACCAACTTTTAACGTGCCTTCCGAAACACGGAGATGCTTGTGATGAATGTCACTAAACATGGTTGGCATTCCAACCCATCCGCGGCGTAAGTGGCTTAACTTTGTTAATCACTACCAAAGCGCTGCTGCCACTGAGCTGCAAGTATATATCCATCTCAACATAATTTATATATAAAAAATATATAAAACACCCTCATACTATTCATTATCTTTGAGCTACAAGCTGTAGTTGGATGGAGAAAAAAAAATGTTTTTTCGTGATTTTGTTGTTAACCGTATTGATGAACTAATTGGCCTCCTTTTGTATGGCTACTGATCAAAACAACATCCTTTACGCATAAGAATTTAGGTCCGAAGAGGGGACACAAAGTTAATTTAAAGGTTTTGAATAATTTTTTTGTCATCATCATCATCATCATTTCAGCCATAGGACGTCCACTGCGGAACATAGGCATCCTCCAATGACTTTCATTGGAGAGGATTACCAATACTCGCCACGCTTGGCAGGCGGGTTGGCGAACGCAGTTTTTTTATAAGTTTACGCACGAAGACGCTGCTACCCGTCTCGTGCTACAGAAATTAGTCGCCTCTTACGACACGCCTCCTGCTGGCAGTGAAAAAGTGTATTCTTTACGGCCGTCCCCACACGGCAAGTTTTATGTACTAATTACAAACTATTTATTTCTATGATCTATCTTTTAGACCTTTGTTCTATTCCTGGCTGGTGCACGCTTGACTATGATTTTAGATGGCAAAATCTGATTATTACATTTGGAGTGAATGCACTCGGACCTTCGTAGCTTAGAGAGGAACCAGACCATTTTAGGCAATGGTCTACGCAGTCAATGTTATCTGAATGTCTCACGATATTCACTCTCACCTCCGTGCAACGTTTACTAAATACATTATTTCCCAAGGGACACGCGACGACGTCTTTTTATGACAAAATGGCGACGAAAACCGCTGGTAAACCCTATATTCTTACAACGGGTAGTTTAGTAATTAGTGCCACTGATTTTCCAACAACAGCAATAAAAAACCTGATCCATTTTCGCCTCTACGCCTATGAAAATAAAAGTCACAATACTTGACAAAAGATTTACAGATAACCAAGACAGTGATGTATGACCGTTGCTGGGGGTCGTTCTACATTAATTAATTTATTAGGTTAATTTCACGATAAGGTTTTGTGTCGTGGTTTTTAAGGTTCTTTCTCATAATAAAAAAGTCATCTAGATAAATAAAGATATTCTAGCTAAGCCTGTTTACGCCCAGTTGCAGGTCGTAGACCTAATTTTCTACTATGAGGGGGTTAGTAGGACCATACTACGTCAAAGGCCCACTACATGGCAGTGGGTAAATGCTGTAAGGCAAGTGATTAACCTTACTGTTAGGTGTAATCAAGCCCCTCTAAGGCATCTGATTAGTCTTAACGATTATTATCAAGTGTCTAACTATTACCTAAAATATTATAACTAATAAATTGCTGGATTAATAATCACGAATTTTGTCCAACAATAAAACAGAAAATTGATTGTACTATGCAAATAAAAATACTAATAGATTACTTAGAATTATGTCGTTAATTTATACGAATATTATTCAAGTTTATTTGTTGCTAATTTATATCGCCACAAACTACAACTATACTTATATCATCATTCCAGCCATAGTCCACGTCCACAGCTGAACATAGGTCTCTTAGTGATTTCCAGATTTCCGGTTGGAAGTGGCCTGCATTCAGCGGCTCCTTGCAACCTTTACGAGGTCGTCTGGTCACCTTGTGGGTGGACGTCCTACGCTGCGCTTGGCGGTACGTGGCTTCCAGTCCTAAACCTTTCTGCCCCATTGGCCGTCAGTTCTACGTACTATGTACACTGCCAACTGCCACTTCACTCTTCAACTTCTGTGAATCTATTACTTTTGATTTCAAATTTCAATTCACCGTCAGCATCAAATAGCAATTCCTGTAACACAGTGGCTCTCTCTGTCCTTGTTTGTGCCTTGCACTATTTTCAATTTGCTGTGGTCGAGACATTAATTGAAAGCGTGCGTCCAGTTACTGTGCAGATTGACTGGTTTTAGAGATCCATATTGGCACTGGAAAAACGAGGCATTTTGAGTACTTTAGACTCTTTGACTTTTATTAGTGTTTGCTTAATTGATTAATTTTTCGATTCAGTTAACTTGAGACTAGTGGACCCTTTAATGCGTATCTTCTAAAAGGCTTTGATCTGTTTTAAAGGGTTTTCAAAGTAATTGTGAGTGTTATATATTAAGGTTTACACAGGGTTATTTGTAAAACATCAACAACCTCCTAGGGGCTGATTCTGGTGCTTAAATAGAAGAACTTTTTCTATGTGACCTACAAATAACCCTGTAATGTGTGAGTTTCTTTTCCACGATAACTACTAAACGCTTAAACTGATTTCGATGTTTCATTTATCATTAGAATCCTGACGTTATCCTGGGTTACATAGGCTATGTGATGTCTTAATAAAAGCAATATGGAGAATTTTATATACCCAAAATTGAGCAGACTGAGAAAAAAAAATCTTGCAAACTTATCGAATGTCAAAATAAAGAGTTTTCAAATGTTATTACAAAAAAATATGTATACACCTTATATGCTTAAATTAATGTACTTTTTGATGAATAATTGTTAAAAAACACGACCGCTGTAAAAGTGAACTAAAAAATTAGAAACAAATTTGGATACGGTAGGAAATTGTTTGCAGTCGGGAGAGTTTTAATATGCCTGTAGATGTTGGTAATGCATTGGTTAAATATAATTTTAACTGTTTATATCAAGACAGCATTTTTATTTAGATATTTAAATAAATAATAACAAATAAATACGAGCCAGATTTAAAACCAATTATCATGGTCTGGAAGTAACTTAAAGTAAGGATTGCATCGCGAAATCATATCATACCATCGCATTGCGAAAGAGTATGTTGGAAAATGTATCATGATTTTACCTACCTATTGTAGCCCTATTCTGGCAATAAATAATTTATTTTAAGGAATCAACATCCTGTTATTAATATTATGTCAAAAGCGTCTCCTAGTACACCCAGACCCCGGGTCTGGTTTCGGGGTTCCGGGACTTAAATTAGGAAAAAAAAAATCTGAACTGATTCAAGCCGGGAATCAAACTTGGGACCCTTTGCATTCAAGGCGAATTTTCGTACTACATCAATAGGGTCGTAAATTTAAGGTCTCAGAAAGTCATCTTGGCTCGTAAGCGCTCGGAATGTCAATTTCCCCAAACTATGATGTCGTCAACATAGAATACCAATATTGAACGAGGGGCAAACTTAGCTGAAGTATTTGAAAACAATAAATTTCGTCGACTGAAATTTGAACCAAGCTGTAACGGAAGGAAATCGTTTAAAATTCTTTAACAAAACTTGTCATTGTGGTAGGGAATTATTAAATTTTCCGTCATTTTATTATTATTTATTCGGGGAAGATGATTATGTGCCTGTCTTGTTAGTATCGACGTAGAAGCAATCACTTTACAAATTTCTATATTTAGATTTTTCTCTTTTATGAAGCAAATATTTTTATTAAGTGTTTTTATGTCATTGGCGGCGCTTGGGTCCGTGGCTTACGCCCCCAGTGGTGGACGCACCCGTGGTCGACGCCCCCAGTCAGTTTAATTTACTTTGAATAAAATTTTAATCAAATGTACTGGTAGGCATAAAAGTCATAAGATTGTAATATATTATATCATAACGATTCTTATTAGAAATGCTTTTATTTGGATGTTTGTTTTTAAAAACCTTATTATTTCGAATCATATATTTATCAAAAACGATAAGTGATCTTGTAAAAATAAACAGTTTTAACCGCCTATATCAAGAAAATCATTTAGTTATTGGGGAAGTGACAGAGTGTGACTCCTGATGTACAGTAGCTACATACAGCAAATAATTGACTGGTCACTTTTTTACACGGCAAATATTTGTAACTAGTTTATAATAACCACGCATGATACATTTGATATTTTGTTTAGCTTGAGGTCAGTGTTGCCACTGGCCAATAATCAAAAGGAACACAAGACAGCTTAAAAAGTTTCATTTTTACGATAAAAGTAACATTATCTTATTTGCTTGGTGTAAGTGTAGCCTTTACGTGGGGGGGGAAGTAAAATAAACTAGTCTTTGCCCGTGACTTCAGCGCGAGCGAGGCATGGGTATTTTGTTTTTGGTAATCTATTTATTTTAAATTAATACGAAAAAAATGCAACAACAGCCAATTATTTATATGAAACAGCACACAAAATATATAAAAAGTCGTCTTGTCACCGCCACCGCTTAACGTTAATCTCAGAATTAGTAAAACAAAGTAGTTTTACTATTGCTAATGGCACACACAGGACCAAATAATAGTTCCTACTTAAGAAAACTATTAGTACCTAGTAGTAATTACTAGTAGTAATTAGCGCGAGCTAAGCGATCGCGAATTTTTTTGCGGATCTTCGTCATCAAAACACAATTGACAATTAATATTTTCTTTTCTAGATTTTTTAATATTTTTTATTTAGTTTTAAAAGTAACGTAAAGTAACATTTTATGTCATGTAACATAGAGATAACTTATGAGGGCCAAAGGTAACGTAAAATGTTACAAAATTAACATTCTGGCAACGCTAATTAAGGTACACTTTTGACATTAACTGTACTTAATACAAAAAAAGGATCCATAAAAATGTTAGAATCGGGGGATTCCACGGATCCCGGCGCTTTGGTAGTGATTATGGAATGTGGTTCTCATATTTGAGGTGAGACAGTGGGACGTATACAGGGTTATTTGTAAAACATCAACAACCTCCTAGGGGCTGATTCTGGTGCTAAAATACAACAACTTTTTCTATGGGACCAACATTGAAATCTAAAATTCACTTTTCCATACAAACTGATGTCAGCTGGTGGCGGCTTAGTATGGGGAAGTGAATTTTTCTTTTTTGCGATTTCAATGTTGGTCCCATAGAAAAAGTGGTTGTATTTGAGCACCAGAATCAGCCCCTAGGGGGTTGTTGATGTTTTACAAATAACCCTGTATAGGCATACTTCACTTTTTTTACTTTTTACGTATTCCGTAATTTCATTAACACCTTGTATACCGGCTTAGTGGAAGAGTATCTAAAAAAATATTTAAATGCCAGTTTTTCCTATTTTTTTTAATTAAGGAAAGATTCTTTGAGTATGTTTGAGTCTTTGTTTGGGGCTGTATTTCAGTTAAACACGGACTTCTTGAGAAAAACTGAGACATTTATTAATTAATATTATTTACGTTACATGCACACTTGCTGCTACCTAAAATTCAAGAGGGCGACCACCAAAGTTGCCAACATATAAAAAACATTTTGTTGGGTTGCCAACAGAGTACAATTTGCTATCCCAAGTATTTAGAGTGTTTTTCCTTCAGGTGGCATTAAAATTTCACCCTGTATATTTGCTGTAAATATGTATGTATAGTTTTCATAATGTCAGCAAGTTGTCTAGTCTTAAAACGTTTCATGAAGTCACATTTTATATGCATGGAATTTAAATCACATCTCATAATTTTATGATCTTTGAGAGATGCGTTATTCTTATAAGGGTGTTATACGGGTTGCCCCGTAACCCGTTACCTTGTTACCACATTACTCTATGTAACACAGTTATGGATCACATACCCTATGTATAGAGTAGAAATGTCATGTGATTTGTTCGACAAAATTTTCCGCCATTTTTAATTCGTATCTGTGCTTTTTTGTATGGGCGAGCGTTGACAGGAGTTGATAAGATAAGATAAGATAAGATTTTATTCATAATATTCATTACATGTCAATTGATAAGATAAGGTAAGATTTTATTCATAATATTCATTACATGTACAATAGTAAATTACATCATTAATTTAAATCAATTACAAATCCTAATCAAATTAACTTTAAAAAAATTATAATCAATTAGTAACAATTAAATGTCAATATATAATACAATCAGGTGTTAAATAAAGTTACAATAAAATAGTTATGTCATGGTTAATAAAAAAATATAATTAGATGTCAATGTCAAATTAATTAGTATTTACAAATGTCAACGTAATGTCAGTCTAGTCACTATGCTGCCCAAACATTTCGTGAACTTTATAAAACGCCTGCTCGATTGACCAGTTCTTTAATTTGTTTTTAAACAAGTTAAATGTAGCCGCGTCTTTAACTGGGTTCGGTAGGTGTACACTATAGGCCCCAACACATCCGTCAAGGAATTCGATTTTCGCAATCTACCAACGGTTGAGACTAGGGCTCCGGCGTTGTCATTTCATACTAAATGTAAGTAAAAAATCACTTACTAGTTTCGGAGAAAGATGGTTTGTATTGCTGCTCTATAGGGTATGTACTCGATGATCATAGTGAACAATGTTTGTTCTGTGACTTTTAAAAATATGTTTTTGTTTTGTTTTTCTACACTAATTCACAAATTCGTGCCGTGTGGGGACGGCCGTAAAGAATACACCCACCGCTAACAGGAGGCGTGTCGTAAAAGGCGACTAACCTCTGTAGCACGAGATGGGCAGCAACGTCTGTGTGTGAAATGTTATAAAAAACTGCGCTCGCCAACCCGCCTGCCAAGCGTGGCGAGTATTGGCAATCCCCCCCCCCCCCCCAATGAAAGTCATTGGGGGACGCCTATGTTCAGCAGTGGACGTCCTATGGCTGAAATGATGACACTAATTCAATCGGGTGTTTGGTAATTTTGTATGGGATGTCGATTTCACGCAAATTAAGAAGGTGTACATTTTTGTCATAAAACAAGTTGTTCACCTGATTAAAAGAATGTAGTTACAAGTTTATCCTTGGCACCCTGTATATACAGCGTTAGATTTCAAGGTAGTACCAAATTTATAAAATACGGTCTATAGAACAATAGAAAAATACTAATTTATCGTGATTAATATCAGTCGTCGTATTTCTGGAGTAAAATAAACTTAAAAATTTCCAAAAAAAGGCGTGATGCGCCGTCATTCATCAGAGATCACAGGCGTACGCCGACGCCGCTCCAACAAGAACCTCATGCAGTGCAAATACGGTGCAATTTAATCGTAGATTTCCTACGTATTATTTTTCCAAATACAAAATGGAAGAATTAAAAACGAAAATAAAAAGTGTTTTTACGTAGATCGATTCAGTTACTGATTCTGAGTCACTCCTAAAGATTTGGAACCCCTTTGCAATGTAACCCTGTATATATTACTTGCTAACTACCTTACTTGGAACATGCGGAAGTATTTGTTTGCAATTTAAACGTTGTATTTTATACTAAAAGTCGTTTAGTTAAGATACACTTAACCTTTATAAATAAAATAAAATAAAATACATAAATAAATATTGAACAACATCACATACATTGCTCTGATCCTATGTTATGTAGCTTAAGCACTTGTGTTACAGAAATCAGGAACAACGACGGTACATACCCGAGACAATATTATTAAAGAAAAGTATTTTTTTCTACATTGACCGACCGGGCCGTGTGCCGTGTGGGGACGGCCGTAAAGAATACACTTCATCTATTTATTTATTTAGACTTTATTGCACAGATTAAAAATCGTACAAAAGGTGGACTTAATGCCATGAGGCATTCTCTACCAGTCGACCATTAGGCTAAACAGAGATTTCCCGCCACTAACAGGAGGCGTGTCGTAAGAGGCGACTAATTCCTGTAGCACGAGACGGGCAGCTGCGTTTTAGTGCGAAATCTTATAAAAAACTGCGTTCGCCAACCCGCCTGCCAAGCGTGGCGAGTATTGGCAATCCCCCCGATGATAAGTCATTGGGGGAGGCCTTTGTTCAGCAGAGGACGTTCTATGGCTGAAATGATGATGATGACCGACCGAGAATCGAGCCCGGGACCCCAGAGATAGCGACAACAAATCCGGTATGCTCACATCTCGGTTAGGTTGTTGATTTTAGTTCTTTTTATAAAGAAAAAAGTCTTTTCAGTGCTATTGCCAAGTTTGTTTTCATGTTTTAAATAAATACGACGACCGTCTGGTGTATTGGTTCGCGTTCCGGACTACAAAACCAGCGGTTGCGGGTTCGAATCCCGCAAGGGGCAAATGTTTGTGTGATGAGCACGAGTATTTGTACGTAAATCATGGATGTTTATAAAAGTATTTAAGTATGTTTATCCGTTATCTAGTCGCCATAGTACAAGCTTTGCTTAGTTTGGGGCTAGATGATTGGTGTGATTGTGGGAACAATTTATTATTATTATTAATAGGTATTTATTTAAATGTATATCTTAAATATATAGCCTTTCCAGCTTAACGAGGCGATGCGCATTATCTCAGGACTCATAAAACCTACCCCACTCCCTTGGTTGCCAGTTCTGGCCCATAAACCTCCTCCTGCCCTGCGACGAACGAAGAAGCAACGCTGCTGCGTTTGAGTGGAAGAAGTGCTTACGCCAAGGTATGCCCATCCAGAGCACACTAAAGGCATTACCACCCCACCGACTTCCATCAAGGTCTCCAATCTGGACTGATAATAGCCTTAAAACCGACTTCAGTTTGAAAACAGCGTGGCGGTTATCCTGGGAAACCTTTGAAGACCCACAAAAGGATTTAGTTCTGGACCCGACATCAAAGCCCGCTGGTTTCAACACTACACGTCAAGTATGGGTAAGGCTAAACAGGTTCAGGACAGGATACGGCCGTTCCAATCACCACCTTTATAAGTGGGGCTAAGGGAGTCACCGGCCTGTGATTGTGGTGCCACAGAACAGGCCCTGGCGCATATTGCCAACGATTGCCCGCTGTACTGTTTTCCTGGTGGCCTGCGGGAACTTAATCTTTTTACCCCAGCCGCTGAGGACTGGTTACGCCAACTAGCACTCGACATCTAAATTAGGATTCAAGCAGCTATAAATGCCATACGATATGATGATGAGCCTTTTCAGCTGGTTTTCCGTTAGTTTCATTAGGGTATCAAGATTTGTGATTGTGAAGTGATGTTGTCATGTGCGATTGATCTTGTTGGTAAAAAACTGGGAAGACTGATTTGGGCTACTTCGTCTATTAATAAAAGTTGTTTATATGTAGATTAACTATGAAATGAAATAAAATGAAATGAAATAAAATGAAATGAAATTGTTTATTTCGGACACATATGATATCCATATAAGTTGTTAGTATGAATTAATAGCTATGTTAGTAATTATAATATACATATATTACGTGTATATCCTATCTTATCCTTGCACATTGGGTGTTACGTGGTTTGCACCCAATGTGCAAGGATAGGGCCATCAGGTTTGCTAGTACTATGATTAAATTATCATATTTAGATGTGAGAACTTACCAACAGAAAACGAATCCAATTTTAGCACGTCAAAATGTCACCATAAAAGTATCACAATTAACTATTTAATAATATTGGTCTGCAATCAGTCTTATATCTTGTATTGCAATTAAATTACTGTCACTTTCTCATACAAGACCAACTTATTTATGAAAAACTTTTTGTTTTAAAATAGCTCAAAATATAATCACATCTGTCCTTTGGTTTTAAAAATAAATAACATATTATCTCACTTCTTCTAATACTTAATATCTCACTTTTTACAGTCACACAGTCTTTTCTCCAATATTATTTTTCCAAAAAATAAAAAAAATTTCAAAATTTTTTTTTCCAAAAAAAATATAGGTAAAAAAAATTTTTTCAATTAAAATTTCCGAAGTTTTTTCGTAAAAAAATAGCGGTAGTGGCGTTCACTCCCTATCACATGTTAAAAGCTACTGAACTTTGTATAGGCAATTATTGGGGGCGCGGTTAGTAGGGGATGTTATATGGGGTGTGTGCAACGAGTGGGTGTAAAAATGTTTTTGTTTATTTCAATTAACCAACTCTTAACATTATTTAGTCGGATTTTAGTTAAAGAATAGTTAGTTCGTATTTTAAATTTTTATTCTAGCGATATTTTTGACATTATTCAAAGTCTTCGAAAAATGGTCTGTGGATGCATATTAGACAGCCATTTAGCCGACTCAAAATCCTATTTCCAATTTTGTAAAATGTATTATCGTAATCAGCCCAAGTCAGTCCACTGCTGAACATAGACCTCACAATGCCACTGAGCCTGTCCCCGTAGCATGACCACCAAACACGATATGATATGATATGATATAGCGATATAAATAGATAGATAGATAGATACTCTTTATTGCACACCATACAAGTAAAATACACATGATTTTTACAGAAAGATGTAAGTACAATTTAGGCGGTCTTATCGCTAATAGCGATCTCTTCCAGACAACCTTTAGGTAGAGGACAACCATTAGAGAAAGGGCAAGGTGTTGCAGAGTTCTTAAAATTCTTAACTGATACAAATAGGATTGCATAAATTTATGGCATAGACGTATACATCAACACAAACGGTAACTTTTTTTTACAAATATAATAGATATATAGTCGTCATGTTGATTTTTTATTAAGAGAGCGATCAAAAAATTCAACATGGCGTCTATATCTTTCTTATTTTGTAAAAAATTGACTGTTTGTGTCGATAAATCTCTATATCATATCATACATATTATATCATGTTTTGGTCGTCATGCTCCCCTAGCATGATGTGAGCTGGTGTGCAATTCTTTTCCATCCACTGCCAGCAGCCTTGCGTATAACATCGCTCCACCTTGTCGGAGGGCGCCCCACGCTGCGCTTGCCTACTCGTGGTCTCCACTCAAGAACACGTCTACCCTGGTTATCGGTTCTACGGCAAATGTGACCAGCCCACTGCCACTTCAGCTTGCTTATGCTCTCAGCTATATTGAATAATTTAGTTATCTGTGGAATGACTGACATTTCTGATTATATCCTTTAGCTCGCTGAGCAATATTAAAATTGGATTAGTCGTACCGCTAAGTGTCCACGTCTCGGCTCAGTAAGTCCTGACAGGTTAAATGTGTATTTATTTTTTACTTCGTATTTAAAAGGTACCAAATAATCTTTTTTTATTTCTTTTTTTTACGGATAAGTACGCACTGGCTGAAAACTTTCGCCTTCAGACTTTGAGGGATTGGCGATGGAAATACCCAAAATAGATAATACACATTAAAACGAGAACCTACATAATTTTAACGAACAAAAGTCGCTGACATAGCCCAATGGATTAGCAAGCTGAAGTGGCAGTGGGCGGGGCACATAGCACGTAGAACTGACGGCCAATGGGGCAGAAAGGTTCTAGAATAGAGGCCGCGTACCGGCAAGCGCAGCGTAGGACGTCCACCTACAAGGTGGACAGACGACCTGGTAAAGGCTGCAGGAAGCCGCTGGATGCAGGCGGCTTACAACCGGCCAATCTGGAAGTCACTGAGGGAGGCCTACGTTCAGCGGTGGACGTTCTATGGCTGAAATGATGATGATGATGATGATAAATTTACCTAAAGTAGTTTCCTAAATGCTGCCCAGCCCAGCTGTATTCCTTTGCAAGCGTTTCTTTCTCGAAGTAAGTAGTTATTAAGGTTCGTAGTCAAAACGAAACCCTTACAGTTTCGCTACATCCGTCTCTTAGTATTAGCAAAGTGGTATTAGAGAGACTCTCAGTACTAGAAAACCATAATTTTAAAAGCGTCAAAGTCGTAGAATAAAACCTTGAAAACATATTTTTTATATATTGATATAAAAATAAGGTATTTGAAAAAAAAAGTAAAAAAGAATTTTAAGTTAAAAGGTTTTGTTGCAGAGAAACATTAATAAGTACGAAAAGCTAAAAAATAATTAGTTAGCTATCAGATACCAATTATCACACCACTCTCGTCAGCAAGCATGAGCATTGATCGGACTAAAATAAAACCGTGGGGCGATACGAATTTATTTAATTTATGATTTGGATGCATCTCCTTAATTGGCAACTTATACAAAATTTGTGAAAAATAAAGCTCTCACTATTATCGTCCAAAATCACAGTCAAAATGGTGTATAGATTTGACAAAATTTAAAAATTTCTTTCAATTTGGGCATAATAAGTAACCTTTTCAAATCAGATGCTAGTTTACATTTGATGACTATACGCCTTAAGATTTTTTTGACTTTTTTGTTTAAACTATTTTCGAAACAACCTGTATTGTATCTATTCCCATAAGTCCCTTCTGCGGAGCGTGTCATCATTCCCTTGGGATTCCCTATTGGTTTTCTGACAAATTATTTTTTATTTCATCCTACCTTCCTACCGCTAATGCATCTTGCAGGGGCTCACTACAAAGACGTTTTAGCAATATATCTTGATTGTATGAATTTGGGGATGAATAATACGTATTTTTAATAAATCTGGTTAGAATCTCACCCTATTGGCGCTGTGGTGTGATTGTCTAAGGATGCAAAGGTCCCGGGTTAAGTGTTCGTACAAATTCAACATTTTATTTTTTATTTTCTATTAAATAAATAAAAATAAATAAATAAATATTGGACAACATCACATACACTGCTCTGATCCTGTGGTAAGTAGCCAAAGCACTTGTGTTACAGAAATCAGAAACAACGACGGTACCACAACACCCAGACCCGAGACAATATAGAAAAGTTATTTTTCTACGTTGACCCGACCGGGAATCGAACCCGGAACCTCAGCGATAGCGATACCAATTTCGGTATGCTCGACTCTCAGCTACGGAGGTCGTCGAATTTACATATTAAATAGTGCCGTGTAAAGACGACGTAAAGAATACATGTCGCCACCGCGAACAGGAGGTGTGTCTTAAGAGGCGACTAATTCCTGTAGCACGAGACGGGCAGCAGCGTCTGCGTGCGAAATGTTATAAAAAACTGCGTTCGCCAACCCGCCTGCCAAGCGTGGCGAGTATTGGCAATCCCCCCCGATGAAAGTCATTGGGGGAGGCCTGTGTTCAGCAGTGGACGTCTTATAGCTGAAATGATGATGATAATGATGATGGAAAACTAATTAATTACTATAAGTCATTAAGCATCCCTCTTGGATTCATAAATCCTGAAGTCTACACAGACGAAGCCGCGTGCAGGAGCTAGCATGTACCTAACTACTTCACTATCACTACATAGTATAAAACAAAGTCGCTTTTAGGGTTCCGTAGCCAAATGACAAAAAACGGAACCCTTATAGATTCGTCATGTCTGTCTGTCTGTCTGTCCGTCTGTCCGTCCGTCCGTATGTCACAGCCACTTTTTTCCGAAACTATAAAAACTATACTGTTGAAACTTGGTAAGTAGATCAATTCTGTAAACCGCATTAAAATTTTCACAAAAAAATAGAAAAATAATAATACATTTTGGGGGCTCCCCATACTTAGAACTAAAACTCGAAATTTTTTTTTTCGTCAAACCCATACGTGTGGGGTATCAATGGATAGGTCTTTAAAAATGATATTGAGGTTTTTAATATCATTTTTTTCTAAACTGAATAGTTTGCGTGTGAGCCGCTTCCAAAGTGGTAAATTGTGTGTCCCTCTTATTTTAGAAGTTACAGGGGGGGCTGTAACTTCTAAAATAAGAGAATGATAAATCTAAAAAAAATATAATGTACATGTTTGAACGAGATCAAGTAATTAGTTTTATTAATACGTCATAAATCGTAAACCGCAATTTAACTTTCGAAATGTTATGGATTTCATTTTGCAATAAAAATACCATAACTATGACTCGATTGTCGTGATGGGTGAACTTTTACTCATAACGGTACCTACAGGTTTGTACGGAACCCTCGGTGCGCGAGTCCGACTCGCACTTGGCCGGTTTTTTTAATAGATAGAGTAATTCAAGAGGAAGGTTTGTATGTATAGTACATGCATAATATAGTAGGGAAACACTGTTAATTTTAGAGGTTTTTAATGTAATGTAAATAAACTCATTTTTTGGGCTTACATTGCAAACGCTGGCTGAACCCTACGAGATAAATCAAAATAATGTACTACAGTATTGTACACCTTAAAAGGGTCTACAAAAATATCCGCGATGGTATGTCTATCTCTTAGGGATAACCCACAGTAAGCATTTCTATCCTCCACTTTTTACGAGAAATAATGGCTTATTTACGAAGCGATTTTAAGCAATACAGCATTAATCCTTATCCAATTAAGTACCTTAAATACATTGTGCATTTAATATAGATCAACATGGCCCTTAACAGCATGTAATTTTAATCAATATTTTCGAAGTTATTACAGATTTAATTTGCAGGGACATAGCGGTTGCGGCGGTAGCGGCCGGGGGGCCAGCGGCGCGTGCCTTTATGTATGTTTAGTAGTACCTAGTCAGCCAGAGGCGTCTTTACCTATGGAGAGTGGGATTAGAGTCCGTCTCACCCCCAGATCGGGCCCGCTAGAAAGGAGCCCGACAGCGGTCCGGCCTGTTTCGGCAGTTCCGGTCCCGTCGGCCACCACTAGCGGGTTCGCCGCTTGGTAGGGTGCCTTTTACACTCCGCATTGGCCCGATCACGCCTGCTAGTATGGGGCTCGACACGTACGAGTCGAGGCTCACACTCGGCCGGGTCGCGGCGACCGCTAACGGGGCGGACCTGGCTGTGGCCTTCCTCAAAGGCACTCAACGATAGGTCCGTCCATAAAAATAAAAATAAAAAAACCTATGGCGCAGGGTGTGCGTTGCACACGGGCGCAGCGGTCCTAGGGGGCGCCGAACGCCGCTCGCTACTTAGTACCCATTCCATTTAGACCACGCGCTTACTAGGGGGCGCGATGTTTGCACACGGGCGCTACATGGGCTAGAGACGCCTCCGAACTAAACACACGATATGATATGATATGATATAGCGATATATCGACACCAACTGTAAATATATAAATATAGCCGCAATTTTTATTTTTTATCGAAACAACATCATAATATGTGACGTCACCGGCACGGCGATTCAACATGGCGGCTATATCTATCATATTTTTACAGTTGGTGTCGATATATCGCTATATCATATCATATCGTGTTA
Source organism: Anania hortulata (assembly GCA_963576865.1). Taxonomy (NCBI): domain Eukaryota; kingdom Metazoa; phylum Arthropoda; class Insecta; order Lepidoptera; family Crambidae; genus Anania; species Anania hortulata. Next base: position 1,312,759 of record OY756417.1, on the reverse strand, counting down.
TAGTGCTCATGCTAGGCAGGCTGGTATCAGCATTGCACCCGTGCGAAGCCGGGGCGGGTCGCTAGTACTAGATAACTTACATTTACATAAGTACTTACTTCTATAGTTGATCCGGTATTTTGAAGTTCGTTATCTGAAACAATAATGAAATATTAATTGAAATTAATAGTTACATATAGATCATGAATAGAATTAATAGTGCTGTAAAGAATACACTTCCCCACCGCCAACAGGAGGCGTGTCGTAAGAGGCGACTAATTCCTGAAATGTTCAAGCCGTTCTCGAGTTTTAGCGAGACAAACGAACAGCGATTCATTTTTATATATATACAGGGTGTAACGAAAAGGTGAAATAAAACTTTAAGGGGTTATTCTACGGCTAAATTACATCAACTTTTTCTATGGGACCAACATCGAAATCGCAAAAAAAAAACACTTTCCCATACTAAAACGCGACCAGCTTGTATGGAAACGTCAATTTTTTTTTGAGATTTTGATGTTGGTCCCATAGAAAAAGTTGATGTAATTTAGCCGTAGAATAACCCCTTAAAGTTTTATTTCACCTTTTCGTTACACCCTGTATAGATGTACAGAAAACATCTCGTAAACCTCGTTGACCTGCCGTTGACTGTACCCATGCGAAATTACGGCTTTCTGTAATAATTTCTGAACTAATTTGCGGATGGACAGAGACAGACAAACGAACGGACGGATGGCGAAACTTTAAGAGTTCGGTTTTGACTACGGAACCCTAAAAACGGACAAAGTGCCATTCGGACTCGCGCACCGAGATTTCCGTACAAACCTGTAAGTATAAATAGATCTTTCATGAAGGGAGTTAAGTCTCGTTTTATGCTTTTTCCAAGTTTATTTTTAAAAAAAATGTTAATTAACAAAATGTAAATGGTAAATGTCGTTTGACGGCTGATAGTTTGACAGTAATGGCAAGACAAAGTCCGTCGTGTCTGCTGATACCTGGTACCACAAAACACCGAGTATGTACCAGAAGTTCAGCTTCATACAAAGCGCTTTAGAGCAACGCACACATAGACATCGCTCACGTACACAAAATCTCAAAAATCAAAATCTGTTAGATAAATAAAATAAAATAAAATCTCGAAACGTTTGCGTTAAAAAAAAGCCTAGATATGTAAAATATTTAGTGTAAAAGGCATCGAACCTAATTGGCATGCCTAAAGTTGCAAGTACCTAAAATTACGTTATTTTGGTGTACACCTATGAAAAATACGCCAATCGACAGAGAAAATAATTGCAAACAACAAATACTCTTTGACAAAATGTCTTAAATGATATACTTTGTTCAGAATTTCAATAAAACCAATAAAAACAAATAAAACCAATTTATTTCTGTAAATAGGCCTAAATTAAGCTCTTTTACACGTCCCAATATTTTTTTTTACCCTACCACTGCTTCGGGACAATATTGTGGGCTAGTGCCGAGAAGAAGCAGCGCAAGAAACTCGGTCACGAATGTCAGCCTCTTTTTAAATAGTGTGTTTACATCATAAGATAAAATGAACCTGTGCGAGCACGGCAGTATTTAATTCTATACATTTTTATCATTTAAATAGTCATTTACAGTGTAATAATCTTTTTTCATTAAAATCATCTTGACATGCGATTTAAATTCATACATGGCAGTTCAGCAATGGACTGTGGTAATTTGTTAAAAAGCCCACCCACTTTATGCAGTCTGAAATTTGGAACGGCAAGTTTATATTTATTCCGGGTATTAACATTATGCATTTCACTCTTTTTAGGAAATAGATGCAGGTTTTTGCGAATATACATGATATTTTCATAAATGAATTGAGAAGCCACTGTTAGTATATTAATTTCCTTGAACAGTTCCTTCAACGAGTCTTGGAGTCTGAGGTCGTAAATTGCCCGTACAGCTCTCTTTTGTAGTACAAAAATAGATTCAATATCTGCTGCTGAGCCCCATAATAATATTCCATATGACGTTATACTGTGAAAATAGCTAAAGTACACCAATCTTGCCGTTCCAACATCAGTCAATTGTCTTATCTTTCTCACGGCATAAGCAGCTGAACTGTCTTCCTGACAGAGTCAGTTTGAATATATGATAATAATTTTTATTCACTTATATAAATTAAAAATAAATTAAAAATCGAAGTCTTCCGTGTGGGAGGAAACTCAAAGAAAAATATTTATTATTTACTTTTAATCAATCAAACTGATAAATCATTAAATTTTAACAAAAAGATTTTAACACACTATCGATCAAGCGAAATTACGCGCGCGACCGTAATTTATTACATTTTTGGACGTTCCCGACATGTTGGATTTATCTGTAATGATGACGTATTATAGAATCAGTAATGAGCGGGTTCTGTAAATATTATTAAAATAATGTTTGTAGGTGATAAAATAAATTATAAAATGTTTCCACAATCACACCGATTTATCTAGCCCTAAGCTAAGCATTGCTTATAGGTACTACTCGTATCATTATCATTTCAACCGTCGGTCGTCCACAGCTGAAAATAGCCCCCCCCCCCCCAATGATTTCCATCTTTGGGGGGCATTGCCAATACTCGCCACGCTTGCCAGGCGGGTTGGCGAGCGCAGTTTTTTATAAAATTTCGCACGCAGATGATTCTACAGGAATTAATCGCCTCTTACGACACGCCTCCTGTTGGCGGTGGGGAAGTGTATTCTTTACGGCCGTCCCCACACGGCACAGGTAGGTACTGTGGCGATACACATTGTATACATAAACGCTGACGAGACAGAAAAGCGGCGACTGCGCCATATCGCAAGTCCGGGACGGCAGTCGCGCACCGCACCCTCACCTGTCAAGTCATACACATAAGTAATCGTTCCGTATTCCAAATTGCTAAAGTAAGATTAGTTAAGAGTCAGATATTGTATTGAACATTACCGACGTGAGAGACAATATACCACAGTGAAACCCATACACGTTTTGTTGATTTAACTTCCCGTATCCCTGTCCCAGACGAGCGTCATAGCAAGATCACCAAAGTACTATGGCGACTCGATAACGGATAAACATACTTAAATACTACCACTCTACCTGAGTCGTACTCGTAGTATAAGAATGAGTTTACGTTCAAATGCTCTTTTCATTACAAAAACACAAGTGATTATGCCTTTTGTGGAATGCGAACCCGAATCCACCTAATTTCGTAGTTCTTTTCTGAAAAAACATTAAATTCAGGAAAACCAAAAAGTCCTTTTTTGTAAAGGAATTTTGCTATTATTAAGTGCATAAGTGCCTAAAGACGAAAGTCTAACCAGTAAGTATGTCCCTATTACCAGTAATGGTTGACATATGGAACTGAAACGTGGCCTCGCTATGGGCCTCATAAGAAAGCTCAAGGTCGCACAGCGTGCTATGGAAAGGGCTATGCTCGGTGTTTCATTGCGAGACCGAAACAGATTTAAGTAGATACGCAAACAAACAAAAGTCGCTGACATAGCCCAATGGATTAGCAAGCTAAAATGGCAGTGGGCGGGGCACATAGCACGTAGAACTGACGGCTAATGGGGCAGAAAGGTTCTAGAATAGTGGCCGCGTACCGGCAAGCACAGCATACTACTACCCACCTACCCTACTACCCTCAACGTAGACAGACGACCTGGTAAAGGTTGCAGGAAGCCTCTGGATGCTGGCCGCTTCCAACCGGCCAATCTGGAAGTCACTGGGGAAGGATGGATAAAATGATTAATTATTAAGAACTGTAGCGACATCTATCTCGCCACATACGAACTAAACTGACGTATCCTACATCGCGATATTTAAGTTATCCGGGCGATTGAACATATATATACAAGAACCCGACAACAACCGTCGGGCAGTAGCCCACCAGACACAATACCCGTCTGGTCGGAGGATCTTCTCTTTTCATGGTGGATGAGGAACTTTACACCCTGTTCCCAACACCCCCAAACTGTAATAGTGAATTAATTTTGTAATAAGTTTACTTGAACTGAATAAATATTATCGCTTGATACTAGTCGTGAAGCCTATTCAGAGGCCATAATGCGGCTCAGTAACGTCTGACGGTAAGGTTTAGTCACGCCTTACAAAACCTCTCCACCGCACTGCGCCCGCGCGTGGTGGAGTGTGGGACACACACCTCATAGTTGAGGTGAGGCCTGTGCCCTGCGGTGGGACGTATAATATAATAGGCTACTTTAATAATCTATCTTTCTACATTGCAAGAGCGGTATGAAATAAAGCAAGTATTTCCATTTAAATATAATCGTTTCTGCAATGGTTAAGAAATAAAACACATTTTTAACCGCCTTCAAAAAACGAGGAGGCTCTCAATTCGTCGGTATCTTTTTTTTTTTTATGTATGTTCAGCGATCATTCGTTACCAGGTTAACCGATTTCGATAGATCTTTTTTTGTTCTGGAATACTTTCGGTATGGTCCCATATAAATTTAATCAAGTTCTGATGATGGGATCTATAAGAAAATCATCAAACATTGCATGAACTCCATACCGTGCCAACTGATTTTGTACCTATGTTACCCAATATCTTCGGCATTTGTGAACCGATTTTGATGATTCTTTCTTTATCGAATAGCTTATACTTTAAAGATGGTACGTTGAAAAATTTTTGGAAAAATTTCACCTTTAAGGTGGGAAAAATAAGGGATGAAATCGGTGTTCAGCCGTTTACTTATGTTTGCACTCAAATGATTCATTTTGTTGAGGATGTACCACTAAAAATAGATGAAATAAGTAAATTTTATTTAAAAAAAGGAAACCGACTTCAAAAAACTGAAAAGCTAAAAATAACATCAACACATAAGTACCTAATCAGTTACTTTTGGAGTCGGTGCAAACGAAAACATTCAAACTCTCATCGGATGGCACCGACTCCAACAGTGACTGATTAGGTACTTATGTGTTAATGTTATTTTTATCTTTTCAGTTTTTTGAAGTCGGTTTACTTTTTTTTTAATACCTCTATTCAATAACATTGCAAACTGTAAAAACATCTGTATGTAAATTTCAAAAGATCTCAAATGGCTTTTATAAATACACTTCTCAAAACATAAAGATAAAACGATGTTTGCATTCGTTAAAAAACTGAATAGTATTAAAAAGATCATTCACGATGTTAAATGTTTTATTAAAAATAGTGTTTTCATTCAATCTAACAGAAGCAAAAAGACTTTTGGTTCAAAAATGTCGTCTCTAATTTTAATTAAAATCTTTTTTGTCGTGCCAATGTCGGGGCTCGCTTTAATGAACCGGGAATGAGAGGCAAAGAAGTGCGTGGTGGATTAATAGAAGGGTTCCGTAGCTATTAATCTTAGCTAAGGTACCCTTCTTTTAATTACATATTCAATTCAATTCAATTCAATTCTTTATTGAAAACAATATACATAATATTACATTCGTTTGATGTTCTACAACAATTTTTTTTAATGTATATTTTTTTGTTTCCGTATCTCAAAAAAGCAAAAGCAAAAAAAAGGAACCCATAGGGGATCACTTCTTTGTGTCTGTCTCTCTGTTAAGTTAAAATTATACTTCTTTCTGAAATTCCTTGGAGCTGTGTAAAAATCAAACTTCTAATTCATCATCATCATCATCATTTCAGCCATAGGACGTCCATTGCTGAACATAGGCCTCCCCTAATGACTTATCATCAGGGGGGATTGCCAATACTCGCCACGCTTGACAGGCGGGTTGGCGAGCGCAGTTTTTTAAAAGATTTCGCACGAAGACGCTGCTGCCCGTCTCGTACTACAGGAATTAGTCGCCTCTTACGACACGCCTCCTGTTGGCGGTGGGGAAGTGTATTCTTTACGGCCGTCATCACACGGCACTTCTAATTCAATCAAATAGAAATCAACAGATAATGCTGTGCCGCATATTTTAAGAACTGCAAGGGAATTAAAGTCAAAGTCAAAAAAAAATTATTTATTTTAGGACAGAAAATTGCCACTTATGAACGTCAATAATAACATTATAGGCCCATATGGGGCTAGAACATGTCTCCTTATTTTTTGGGCCCTACTAGCGCTTCGAGACAAGACACAGACAAGGCAAGTGCTGAGAAGAAAACTTTTAAGGTAATTTTGTTGACCTAGAACTATGAAATTTGGCAAGAAGCAATGTCACAGCACAAGTGAAGGAAAAAGACGAAAAACCGTTGAATTTGTAGTTCCAGTACAGAAGAAAATTGTTTTGTTAAAAAACTCTAAAAAAAATCGAGACTAAGATTAAGCTATAGACGAACTATTTGCGCGAGGCCGATTCGAACTCGGCCGGTCTTTGGTGGTTGTAATGTGTTTTTATTATACAATGTGTTAATTTTACACTTGATCTAACTTTCAGGGAGTGCTCTACTCATGGTTGTGAACAACTTTTACTATGAGACTAACACTCTCAAAGAGAAAAAAAAGAACTGCTGTTCCATACAAAACTTGCTTTTGGTTCAACCATTTTGTATGGAACAAACAGCTGATTTTTTTTTTCTCTTTAAGGGTATTGGTCCCATAGTAAAAGTTGTTCACAGCCATGAGTAGAGCACTCCCTGAAAGTTTGATCAAGTGTAAAATTAACACATTGTATATAATGATGACCGAAGTAGCAACCAGCACCATTTCCGGGTCGCGTCCGCACGGAGTGCCACTTAGGTACATGGTACAATAACAAAATCTTAAATTATTGACACATTAAGTTGTATTTACTAACCCCTATTTTTTATGCTATTTGTACCTATGGACCCATGTAGTCTGTAATAAATAAATTTTGATTTGATTTGATAATATACTAGCTGTCCCAGCGAACTTCGTACCGCTCTTTAATACGTTTTTGATTCGTGAATTTTTCTGTATTTTTTATGGTCTGCTATTCGGGGCGGAGACAAATTCAACAAATCATAGGTCATAAAAATCTGTTAAATACACCATTTATAAGTCGAGAACGGCTGGACCGATTTTTGCTCTCCGATTTTGTTTTATTGTAGATTTAAAGTTCAAAGCTTCCACAGAATACCAGTGTTGTTGTAACCTTACTTAAACTGACCTTTTGGCAGAAAAGATCTGTTGCTGTTTTTTTTTTCAGACTGTAATCTATTCATTTCATTTGCCCGATAAAAACCTTCTTATTCCTATTTACCCGTTAACGCCGTAAACCAGTCGCCATTTAAAAAAAAAACAATTTTGAATTTCGCACGCGCTGCACTGAACGTAATAACAGGTTTTCGCGGTTCCGCCATTGCCTTTAGACCCCTAAAACTGAATGAGAAGAACTCTTTAATAACACACAAAACAAACGGACTGTTTCTCAGCTTGTGATTAGAGGCGTATTTTAATTAAATGCAGAGTTATGCTGAGTTAGTTGCGACAAGAATTTTTATATTTCTACCATTCGTACAATGATACATTTTTGACGACCTCCGTAGCTGAGAGGCGAGCATACCGGACTTGAAGTCAAATTCAAATTCAAATTCAATTCAATTCAATATATTTATTGCATTCTATAATGTTACACAGGTGTTATCAATAGGTACATAAAACAGATCATTATAGACCCTGTAGGGCACAAAAATAAGATAGGTATTCAAATACTTTATTCGCCCCAAACATGGTAGAAACATACATGTTAAAAATAAATATACATGATTGTGCAAACATGTTTCGGTAATTTGATTAACATGCAGATATTACATTTATGATATTTAATTTGAAATAATCCAATAAAATCATTTAAAAACAAAACAATAAATACTACAATTAAATTATTAGTAGGTAATAGGAAAAAAAAAACAAAAAATAATTATAAGTTACTGATAGGAGTTAAAAAAAGAAAATAAATGTAATTGTGTCTCTTGTTAGTAATACAAGTCAATAAGTTGCAATTTAAAACAAATTAAGCATCGACTACCTAAGTCAACTATACAAGTCGCTATCTCAATGGTTAGTGTAGAAAAATAACTTTTGTATATTGTCTTGGGTCTGGGTGTTGTGGTGTCGTCGTTGTTTCTCATTTCTGTAACAACTTGTGTTATAGACTTACGCTACTTACCATGGGATCAGAGCAATGTATGTTGTTCAATATTAATTAATTAATTAATTATATACAGGGTGGCCAGAACAGTGATGTCCAAAAATTTTTTTAGGTGCCTCGTGTTGCGAGGTATCTAAATCACCCCTATGTATGTTCTACGATTTTTCGTAGTTTTCGAGTTACGATTTTTTTAATGAATTTTTGCACCCGGATCAGTTTGAAAATTTCTAAAAAAAAGTAGTTTCTTCGATTTTTTTTTTGAAGCTAAATCTCTATGCACTGTGCATTTATGCATAAAATAAACAATCTCATAATTTTAATGGAAGTTACTACAAAATTGACCTAAAGTTGAGAATTTATGTTATGTGAGTTATCATTTAAATTTTCAACTTAAAATTAAAAATCCAAAATTATAAGTAGCTTCAGAGAATGCGCTAGACTCTTAAGCTTTCATAATAATAATAAAAAGTAGTACTTCATAGGCTTACTAAGCTATTTAAAAAAAATCGTAACTCGAAAACTACGAAAAATTGTAGAACATACATGGTGATTCAGATACCTCTCAACACGAGGCACCTAAATGAAGTTTTTGGACATCACTGTTCTGGCCATCCTGTATAAATAACTGATTTAAGTACTTTGTCAGCTAGCCTGTTAAGGTCTTCTTTGTAGGTTCTTACAGTGTTATTCATAAAAAGACGGTAATCAAGTTAAGCATTACTTAGCTAAGTAACACAAGCCTTGATCAGTAATTTGTTGTAGTCATAAACGCCGCTTAAGTGTTGTTTAGTTAAGTAGGTTCTATTTTTGGTTTGATTGTTTAGTAGTTAGTTGATCAGTGGTAGTAATGGCGTGTAATTCTTGGCGACGTCTAATTAAAAAAATATGTTTGACACTTTTCATATTAAGTCACCCTGTATTTATATCGGTTTCCATTCTGTCAGATGTGAATGTTGGGGATTCGGTGGGGGGTAGTCGAACCAAAAGCATGGTCAATCTATATTAATCGTTTTTATTTATCATTTAAAGAGCTTTAGAGTGCAAGTTTGGTGTAGTTTGTGTTCTAATGTTTGGTGAAGTGGTAAAGACCTGAAACTATTGAAATATCATTGTATTCAACGCCGCATCGAGTGTCAAGTGACTTGTCTCAAGACAACTTGCTTTAGACCCGATAGCGTCTTGAAACCTGCTTCTACGGGAAGAGTAGCCTCCACTGAATCCAAGAAAAGCAATAAAAACTAAACACCCGTTATTTATTGTGAACACTATATCAAGAAACTCTCGACATTGGCAGAATCACCGCTCTGCTTACAGAGCGGGATTGAGTCCATAAAAAAAAATGGATGTTGTGTTAAGGACGTAGAAGGGGGGCAATAAAAGAGACTGTGTTTCCTCATCCTGTTTACTCCTTAAACGTCATAGAAACTTACTTTAAAAGGTAAAACAAAAACGTATCAAAAATAAACAAAAAAAAGTATTAAAAACTGGCCAAGTGCGGGTCGGACTCGCGCACGAAGGGTTCCGTACCAAAAAAACGGCAAAAAAAACGCGTTTGTGGTATGGGAGCCCCACTTAAATATTTATGTTATCCTGTTATTAGTATTTGTTGTTATAGCGGCAACAGAAATACATCATTTGTGAAAATTTCACTGTCTAACAACTGTCTGAAAATTATCTGTGAACAACTGTCTAGCTATCACGGTTCATGAGATACAGTCTGGTGACAGACAGACAGACAGACGGACAGTGGAGTCTTAGTAATAGGGTCTAGTTTTTACCCTTTGGGTATGGAACCCTAAAAACATAAATAATATCAAAAGGATTAATATCATAATTTGAATAGGAATAATTTTACGTAAACAAATTGTAAGAACTAACACTCCTTTTGTACCCATACAAGTTATTTTTAAAACGGTTCAGAGTTATTTATACCACGCGGCGATTAGCTCACGTTTAGCTGAAGACAAATGAGCTCTCCAAAGACGTGCTAACGAGTTGCCCCTGGAGAGACATAGGACAAGCAAAACAGCCAGTTTGCTTGAGGCGAGTAATGACTAAATAAGCCTCGACGCGTGTTGCTACGAATAACTCACGAAAACGTATTAACCTCCTAAGAGCCAATGTGATAGTTATAGTACAAAATCTTATAGTACTGAACGCCCAACAAAATTCACGCCACTTATGGGGTAGACCCACCGTACTAATACTAGAACATAATATTTACGACCCTGTAAAAAGATTTTAAAGCATCCTGAGACATCCAAACTTACCCAATTCATTTTAACTACGCAGATATTGCAAGATTTTTATTTTTATTATTATGTTCTAATATTAGGACAGTGGGCCTTCCTTCTTAGTACCTTCTTTTAAATTGGGCCGAAGAAGGTTACAGAGATACATTCGATAACAGCGCGCCATGAAACGTGACTGTTACGACAATTGCATTTGCAATTGCATTTATGCATGGACACAATTGTTTGTAAAAACTCTATGTACAGCTTATAACTATCAAATCGGCCTATCAATCTACAAATAAACTAATTAAATCGTCTCAGCGGTTAAAAAGAAGAAACAGAATTGGCATATTTTTTGTTTGTTTTTTGAAAATGTATTCGCTTTTTTAACAAACTACGACAGTCAACTATCTATGTATTAATTTAAATCGCATTTCAAGATGATTTAATTTTAAAAAATGGTTATGGTTGCTGTAACACTGTTAATGATTATTTAAATGTAGAAAAATAAACTTTTCATCCCACCATCTCGGAAAGAGTATTTTTAATCTTCAATATCTGAGAGTCAATATCGGAAAAGCCGTTTTTATTCTCTAGAGTTTTTATTAAATTGAATTTAGAACATCGTGTGCACTAAGTTTGTGAATTAAAAAAACATTAAACCTATTTACTGCTACCTCTATGGTGCCGAATATATCATACAACTTTTTTTTAATTTGTTAAAAACTCAGACTCGGAACCTTCTTGGTGTTCTTTTTTCAAATCGCTTTGTACGCGGTTCTTTACGCGGCATTTTTTCACGTCATTGTTAAACCTTATATTAAAAACAAGAAACTTGAAAACAATTGAAAAAACTAAAATGAGTGATTCTAGCGACGAGGAAGATTGTTTGATGCCAACAGAATTGACTGAAACTGTTAATAATGCGCAAATGAGCTTTCTCCCTCAACAATCACGCGAGAAGTATTTAAAACAGTACGATATGTTCAACACGTGGCGACTAGCAAAAGGAGCCAAAACTTTCTCAGAAAACGTTTTGCTGGCATATTTTATAGAATTATCCGAGAACAAGAAAGCAAGCACTCTATGGAGTACGTATTCGATGCTAAAAGCAACAATAAAGATGAAAAAAGACATACATATCGATACCTATCCTAAATTAGTGGCATTTTTAAAAAGAGCCTCATCTGGTCATCAACCAAAAAAATCGAAGGTTTTCACAGTATCTGATATTGAAAAGTTTCTTAACGAAGCACCCGATTCCGTATATTTGGCGGCAAAAGTAAGTCAGTTGCACATTCAGTATCTACTTAAGTATATTAATCTCAATTAAATAGTATACTTAGTAGATGTTGATAGGCATAATTATGCGTTCATATCAATTTTATTCATTTATCTACTACAATACTCTTTACGTTACAGGTTGTTCTTATTATTGGAATAAACGGAGCATGTTGAACTAATGAACTAACACAACTTAATGTCAAAAACATTGAGAAACATTCAGATGACTTACTATTAATTAATTTACCTAATACAAAGACAAAAAGAGACCGCAACTTCGTCATTGGCAAAGAAAAAGGAACGATTGTTGAGAAATATCAAGCCTTACGCCCGCCTAACACTCCAATCAATCGATTTTTTCTACAGTATCGCAATGGAAAGTGTGTTAGACAGCCTATGGGTACTAATAAAATTGGCAGTATCCCACGAGAAATAGCAACATTTCTTGAACTTCCAGAACCCCTGTTGTACACGGGTCATTGTTTCCGACGAACTTCAGCCACACTTTTGGCTGATTCCGGAGCTGATCTCCTGTCCCTTAAGCGCCACGGAGGCTGGAAGTCCAATGCAGTTGTAGAGGGATACATAGAGGATTCCATCCAAAATAAGTCTAAAATATGTGAAGGCATCGTAGGAGCCATTACACTGAAAGAGCCTCAATCGGATCCTTGGACTGGCCCTTCTACACCAAAAATAAGCCGTTATGAAACACCTAACCATCTCCCTCTCTCTCCAACATTCACGCCAAGGGAATCCGATGAATCGGTACAACTATTAAGTATGACAGATAGTTTACCGAAAAACAGTACACAAGTGACTAACACCATGATGGCATATCATGGATATGTTGGTACTTTGTTAAGATATGGTCTGGTGCTTTGGGGAAATTCCACAAATATAAATCGTGCTTTTATCTTACAAAAAAAATGTGTCCGATCTATTTGTGGTGTCGGGCAGTTAGAGGCATGTAGGCCTCTTTTCAAAAGCTTGAATCTACTTGCATTGCCATCATTATATATTTTTGAAATTCTAATATTTACGAAGAAAAACTCACATCTTTTTACTAAAAAAAACGAGAATTGCCACTACTCTATGAGATATCCATACAAGTTAACTGTACCAGCATCAGCTACTACCTGTTTTCATAGAAATAGTTATAGCATGTGTATAACGTTATTCAATTTACTTCCAAATAATGTCCAAATCCTACCATTGCCTGTTTTCAGGAGGACCATATTTAAAGTTTTGGTTGAAAATTGCTTTTATGACACTAAAGAGTTTATAAGGTTTTGCCGAGACGGACATTTTAAGATAATAGCAAATGATTTAAATATCGTTTGACCTGGTTCTATCGCCTGACATTGTATTGTATTATTGCACAATTGACATTGACGACTAAGTATAATTTTTAATTGACATTTTTTTTTTTTTTTTACAATATACTGACTTTTTTTAGAAATGTAACACATCTTTTGACATAATAACTAATATTTTTGAAATCAATGTAATTATAATTTAATTGCTTATTATATAATTTTTGTCTGTATATTAATGTTAAATGCACGACGATAGCGAACATTTGCTTATCGATAGATCGATAAAACATGTATGTGTCATGCCTAAAGATAAAAACTAAATGTACCGTGTTTTATGCAAATAAATAATTACTTACTTACTTACTTACCAATATTACAGTACCAAACAAAAATATTACACTCAATTTAAATAACTGTAACGTTACTTTAAAATTTTCTTAATTATACCTTAGTATTGTTATAATTTAAAGATTATTCTGTAATACTTACCTGTCATAATGTAGTAATTAATACCTAAACTGAAATAAAAGTGTACCTATCTTGTGATTGTAAACGTTTTTTTTTTGCATTTAGTCATTTCCTCGCTGAGGTGGAATGAAAAGTTACGTGTTGCACTCGAGTGCAAAGATTTTTCACCTCGTGCTCTTTTGATTCCCTCGCTAACGCTCAGGATTCAATTTTAGAATCCTTCGCTTGCTCGGTCATCAAAATTGAACACGCGGTTAAAAAGCAACTTTGCACTCTTGTATAACAAATAACTATTTACTTTTCCATTCTGTGTATGTGTGGTTTCTGTAGAAAATATTTTATTCCTATTCTTAAATAATTAATTGTATGGAATTAAATACTGCCCTGCTGACACAAGTGCATATTATCATATAAAAGACTCGACGCGTGTTAGTACGAATATCGCACAAAAACTCATTAAAATACATCTCATAAAAGCGTGCAATGAAACGTGGCGTTTACGACAATCACTGCGTCTTTAGGTATTATCTTCTAAATAAGCATACTATATAAAAAGAGGAGAGAGAGAGAGAGTCACCGTGTTTTTAGCGCTACTCCACAGTATTGTCCCGAAGCAGTGACAAAAAATTAATAAAAGAACTCAGTTTAGGCCTTTTGCAAAAATATTTACCAGAGGTGTATACACCCATATGGCACAAAACCCGTGCCAATTATTACCGTGAAACAACTGTGCCAAACTACATAATCCACGATTTTAATGAAAATGAATGAATGACGTGAAAATGGACTGGCTGATAACCATGGGCTATGTTGAAGTAGAGTCCGTTATCTGTCAGTGTCAGACAAAAACGTAGTGTTGGGCTAGACAGAATCAATCGATTACAGCGCCTAACACACATCACTAGTATCTATGTAAAAAAATATAGCACCTATTATTTCTGTCATAAAAAACCCACACTTAAGAAAAAGCAAATAAGTTCTTCAAACGTCAATTTTTTAAAAATAAATTGTGATATTTTAAAATAATAAAATACTTACAAGTATGTAAATAAAGCTATAGAAAATAAGATAAGTAATAAAGTAATTAAAGTTAATAATGATGAAGATGAGGTATTTTGTTTACTTGACACACTTATTAGCTTATTTTAGCGGGTTCAGGGCGGGTTTGATTTGACGTAAAATTATGAAAACTATCCCAATACGACTGAAAATAAAGCAAAAGAAAATCTCATTTTGGTTTCTTCCATTCTCAGTCGCATTACGAACTATAATTGCATTTTTTGGGTTTACGAGAATAACGTTTGTGATCGTAATGTTACTACGAGCGGATCGACACCGGATTGCGACTATTGTCAAATTACGGGAATTGGGCCTCTTATTGGCCGGCGCGTTTGACGAGGGGGGGAACCGGACATTGTCTTTGTTTTTAAGGGAGGCAACACATCGCGCTACATTATTTAATAAATGTATTTGGAATACGCAGAAAAACCTTTTTACTCATACATCGATATTGTGCCTAATCTCTTAACAAGTTGTTTTTTTATGGAGTTGGAAGTGACGTAACATGATGATCGCTTCTTCCGTGATAAAAGGTCGTATGAATGGCAAATTACCTACTTTTTGTAGAAAACATAACTTTATCTTTTGGGTTTTGTTTGGATGTTTCAAGTAAGTTTTAGAATTCGCATAAACTTTTTTTTATTCTATTGAGTAACTACTCTAGAAATTACTGGCAGAAAAACAAGTTATCTTTTTTTAAATAGACTCATCTCGCTCTTTAAGCAGCAGTGATTCTGCCAATGGTGAGTGTATTCCTGATATAGGCAGTTCACAATAAATAACGGGTGTTTAGTTTTTATTGCTTTCCTTGAATTCAGTGGAGGCCACTCTTCCCGTAGAAGCAGGTTTCAAGACGCTATCGGGTCTAAAGCAAGTTGTCTTGAGACAAGTCACTTGACACTCGATGCGGCGTTGAACACAACGATATTTCTATAGTTTCAGATCTTTATCACTTCAAACATTAGAACACAAACTACACCAAACTTGCACTCTAAAGCTCGTTAAATAATCAATAAAAACCATTAAAATTGATCGACCATGCGTTTCGTTCGACTACCTCCCACCGAACCCAACACGTTATCATTATCATAGATTATTAAGCCATTAATAAAATTGACACTGACATAACAACATTTTTAAATTACGTTCCCCGCCATTATTGCCAGTTCAAAAATCAACTCTACAAACCGTGTGTTGATTTTTGAACTGGCAATAATGGCGAGGAACGTAATTTAAAAATGTTGTTATGTCAGTGTCAATTTCATTAATGGCTTTCGTACGCGTTAACTTTTAAAGCTTAATAATTTGAGGTTCACTTCTAATGCTTCGAAAATAACACTCCAGCGCTGTTTCTTGGTAGAAATGAGAAAGTCGGTGTTAGTAGGGGCCCCTTAAGTCTCATTTTTAAAACACACTTATAAATAATGCATTGGGCAAGTCATTTTATTTCGTTCGTCAACAAGAATCCAAGTGTTTAACATAAAGTAACTGTTTTTGATGAGTTTTGCATAATTTTGCAAATCTTTTATGTGAAAGCTTTATTTTAGGGGCTATTTTTTGTTTTTACTTTTAATCATGACTAGAGATCCACTCGGCTTTGCACGCGTTTTGCAATTTAATTATCACGTACTAAGTGACCACCTATAAATTATGTTACAAGGTAAGGGGTACATTATTGTAACAAAGGGTAAAAAATTACCGTAATACAATAATTAGAAATTGATATATACCTGTCTCTTTCTGAAACCACTTTTACTTTGAAAAATATATGGCGGACGTGTACTGTGACGTCACGGTATATGTCGGATTTCCTTGTCTAGACTGTCTGACTGTCTGTCTGACTTTAATTTAAAATCTAATGCCGTGTGGGAACGGCCGTAAAGAATACACTTCCTCACCGCCAACAGGAGGTGTGTCGTAAGAGGCGACTAATTCCTGTAGCACGAGACGGGCAGCAGCGTCTGCGTGCGAAATGTTATAAAAAAACTGCGCTCGTCAACCCGCCTGCCAAGCATGGCGAGTATTAGCGATTCCCCCCCAATGAACGTCATTGGGGGAGGCCTGTGTTCAGCAGCGGGCGTCCATGACTGAAATGATAAGACTTTAATGGGTTAAAAGTCAAGTATTTATCAATATTTTTCGAAAATTCTTTAAGTTTTATGAATTATAATTAGGTTCCATATAGGCTAGTTATATGTAGATGTTATTGTAGAATGAAAATTGTGAAAAATGTTTTTAAGTTTCCAAATAAATCAATAAATGACGAGGGAGTTGCTTTATCATGATATTCTGACCATTAAGGTTTACAGCTTTTCATTTCAGCCATAGGACGTCCACTGCTGAACAAAGGCCTCCCACAATGATGTATCATCGGGGGGATTGCCAACACTCGCCACGCTTGGCAGGCGGGTTGGCGAGCGCAGTTTTTTGTAACATTTCGCAAGCATACGCTGCTGCCCATCTTGTGCTACAGGAATTAGTCGCCTCTTACGATACGCCTCCTGTTGCCGGTGGGGAAGTGTATTCTTTACGGCCGTCCCCACACGGCACAGCTTTTACAATGGGGCAAAAGTCGGAACACGAACACGGTGTCAATATCATAAGCCTCGCAATCGCAATGTCACTTGACAAAATTAAAATTATATTTTCATTATCATCATCATTCCAGCCATAGGACGTCCACTGCTGAACATAGGCCTCCCCCAGTGACTTCCAAATTGTCCGGTTGGAAGCGGCCCGCATCAAGCGGCTTCCTGCAACCTTTACCAGTTCGTCTGTCCACCTTGTAGGTGGACGTCCTACGCTGCGCTTGCCGGTACGTGGCCTCCATTCCAGAACCTTTCTGCCCCATCGGCCGTCAGTTCTGCGTGCTATGTGCCCCGCCCACTGCCACTTCAGCTTGCTAATACGTTGGGCTATGTCAGCGAATTTTGTTCGTTTACGAATCTCCTCATATTAATTATCTTTTGGTTTGGCTTTATTTAGTTGTCAATTTATGAAAATGATTATTTCATCATCATCATGTCAGCCGTAGGACGTCCACTGCTGAACATAGGCCTCCCCCAGTGCCTTCCAGACTGGCTGGTTGGCAGCGGCCCGCATCCAGCGGCTTCCTGCAACCTTTACCAGTGATTCTTTAATTAATTGTTTTAACCAAATAAAATTAAAAACTACTTAGGTAGGTACAGGATTATTAAATCTTTATATTCCCTCTTCTGACGCTTTCTTTTGTCCATGATCTTGATCTTAGATTAATAAATAATCTTGATTTAAGAAATTTGACACGATAGTGGTTTATAAAGTGAAATGGACTTACTTAAAAATATCTATCAGTTTTTTTGTAGTTTTTTTCAAAGTCAAAGTCAAAGTCAAAGTCAAAAATCATTTATTCAATTCAGAACAAAATTGCCACTTATGAACGTCAATAACAACATTATAGGCCCCTAGGGGGCCAGAACATGTCTCCTTATTTTTTGAGATGTTTAATTATCGTCTGTGCATCCCCTAAACGAAATGCTAGTAATAAATTAGGGCGTTAACAGACGCTGCGTGCAGTCTCCTCGTTTATCTAGCAAACGGGCACTCGCCTTTAAAAACTTCAAGATGGCGGATTAGGGAAGGCCTGTTTCAAGAAGTTTTTTATGGTTTGAACGTGATATTTAGCGCTGGAAAATATATTAAAAACATTCCTATGCAACGAAACTATATTCCTATTTTGTTCGAAATATTTTTTTAAATTAAACTATTTTCTAGTAAAGCAATAGATATATAAATAAATTCATTATTGACTGTAAGTTCTAGAATTCAATTCAATTCAATTCAATTCAATATATTTATTGCATTCTATAATGTTACACAGGTGTTTTAATTAGATACATAAAATAGATCATTATAGACCCTGTAGGGCACAACAATAAGATAGGTATTGTGGGCAGAGAGGATGACGCCATGCATAATTACTAATTATTACTCTTAAAATAAACATGAAGAATGTAAGACTGTGTGGGTTCCGTAGCCATATGGCAAAAAACGGAACCCTTATGGATTCGTCATGTCTGTCTGTCTGTCTGTCCGTCCGTATGTCACAGCCACTTTTTTCCGAAACTATAAGAACTAGTTATACTGTTAAAACTTGGTAAGTAGATGTATTGTGTGAACCGCATTAAGATTTTTACACAAAAATAGAATAAAAACAAAAAAAAAATTGAGGGTTCCCCATACTTAGAATTGAAACTCAACATTTTTTTTCATCATACCCATACGTGTAGGGTATCTATGGATAGGTCTTCATAAATGATATATATTGAGGTTTCTAATAAAAAAAAAATCTAAACTGAATAGTTTGCGCGAGAGACACTTCCAAAGTGGTAAAATGTGTCCCGCCCCGTAATTTCTAAATTAAGAGAATAATAAAACTAAAAAAAATATGCAAACTTTCACCGAAATTGGTTTGAACAAGATCTAGTAAGTAGTTTTTTTATGTTACTTGCTGCTACGGAACCCTTCATGCGAGTCCGACTAGCACTTGGCTGCTTTTGCTTACATACAAAGCAAAAGCAGCCAAGTTTAAAATGGTGTAATTTTATGTTGACATTATAATAACGTTATGACTGTTTGATTACTTGTTTGGGCTCTACAGTGAAACACGGACTTCTTGACAAGGAAACTGAGTTGTTTTATTAAATTAATTAATTAGACACATCACGTTACAAAGCCATGGTTGCTACCACAAATCCAAGAGAGCGACAACCACAAAGTTGCGAACATAGTAATTAACAACTAATTTTTGTTTTGTTGCTAACAATGACATTATTATGTTAAAACACTTTACAACATTAAATAATATTAAATAGGTAGGGTTAACTGTCTCAATTTACATTAAATAATATAATAAAATAAATTTTATGTAATTTAATTTGATAAAACAATCGTAAAATCAAAGTGTTAACTAAAATCATCAGATAATAATTGATAAATTAATATTCTCTTAATTGATATTTTTGGCAATTGGGATGTTGGCACCATTCATAAATAATCCCGAGACACGTCTTTTTTTAAATAACGCCTTATTTAATTAATTTGTTCAGTCATAATTTTTAATTGTTTCTTGAAATAGATTTATAATTGCTACAAAACTAATAAATAGATAGTCAGTTGAGTTTGGTAAACAGTGACGTCACTGTCCGCTATTGCCATACAAATTCTAAGGAAGAGGTACGTTTTGACAGCTCATAAAAAGTATGTCAATTGATTGGTAGTGTCAACTACCCTCGTTGTTTGTTTCTGTTGCTGTAATTCTGGCTTCCCAGAGACATTCCCACTATACTGTTTTAAAAAAAGCGGACAAGTGCGAGTCATACTCGCCCATTAAGGGTTTCGTAGCAGCAAGTAACATAATATGAAAGTTCTAAAGAGTTATTAAAGCAATTTTTTCATTTGAGTTGATTAAATGAAAAAATAAATAAATAACTCTTATCGATATTTCAACAATCTATTTTTCCTTTAAACCTGTTGCAAAAAGCCTTAGGTTATACTTCAACTAAGTCTGGATAGGTAGGATTACTACGTTTAATACAAAATAATATCAATTCGCTAGCTCGAATCCATTTTAACCCCTTCTTTTATGGCCTCTCCAATAAAGCGGATTCAAAATGGCTGCCATAGCTGACGTCATCACAAAACGTCATAAAAAGGGATAAAACTGTATGGTTTTCTTTAGTTAAATATTATTTGAAGGGTTTGCTAAATTAAGAACATTGTTTTAAGGTATTATGGTTATCTTTATGTTTAAGAAAGTATTTTACTCACAAAACAAACAAAGGTTAAAAAAAAACATCTGTTGTCAGGTCATCTGGGGTCGGCGCAGTATATATTTTTTCTCTTCCATGCAATCCGGTCACTCGTCATCTAATCATTCACTCCCTTCTCAGTCATATCGCTCCTCACAGAATCCATCCATCTCTTCCTAGGTCGACCTCTATCTGTTCACCCATCAATACTCATACTCACTCTCCTAGTTACGTGCCCCTCTTCCCTTCTGATCACATGTCAAATTCAAATTCAAATCGTTTATTGCATGTCACATTAAGTAATAATTAGTTTAGGTGGTAGGTACAGACTAGGTATACATGTGACGCCCTGCAAGGGCATAGCAATTTGTGAGGGCTAACTAAGTACTTGCCAATTCAATAGACTATATTTAATAAAATAACAGATAATATTTAACAAATTAAAAAAATAAACCTGAGCTCAAAAAGTATCACAAAAACGTTTAAACTACTTTACGTCCTTAAAACAACTAAAACTTACTAACAACAATATTTCGAAAGACTTGCTCATGAGAGATATTGAAGTATCATGATAATTTTGTATTTACTTATTATTTTTGTCGCTAAAAAACTCATGCATATTGTAGTAGCATTTATTAATACCAAGACAATATGTCCATACCAAGACAAACGGTTTTCTTTCATCTTTTCTGCTACAGCCCCTTTTGTACTGTCTCTTACATATTCATTCCTTATCTTGTCCATTCTCGTCACCACATAGTCATAGTCATAGTCATATATATTTATTGCATCATGTTGGTACAAAGATCTTAAATTAATTTATGTAGTCCCGTAACATGGCCCTGTAAGGGCATTGCAACATTTTGTAGGTAGGAGTCAACATTCTTATGAATAAATATTCTAAGCCAAGGTACATATTGACAATTATTAACATTATATACTATACATTAATTACTAGGTGAGATCAGATTTATGAGTTACTAACAACTAACAATCAAAAAATTCTTTAAGTGAGTAGAAACATTTTTCTAGCAAGTAGTCCTTTAATTTCCTATAAAACTCTGTTTCTTTCGATACACTTTGGATTTCAGTAGGTATTCTATTATATATTTTTATCGACATATGGTAAGTTCCTGAGCTAACCATATGTAGTTTAGTGAAGGGTTGTGCAAGTCTATTTCTATGTCTTAAATTACGTGGCTGAGAATAAAAATCTTTTGCTTGAGGGTACATATCTTTGTTTTTCCAAACCAACTTGCATAATTCAAATATGTATAACGACGTAAGTGTGAGTATTTTTAGTTTTATGAAGTGGGGTCGGCAACTTTCAATGTCTGTTATGTTAACTAGTATCCGAATGCATCTTTTTTGAAGAATAAAAAGTTGGTTTGCGTCGGTGCTATTTCCCCAAAGAATAATTCCGTAGTTAAGCCATGCATTAGCGAAGGCATAATATGCTGTTGTAGCTGTTTTTAAGTCTGTACATCTTTTCAATTCATATAGGGCATAGGTAAATTTTGAGAGTTTAGCAGCAATTTTTTCAATGTGTGGTTTCCAATTAACGTTTGAGTCTATTTCAATTCCTAACAGGGTGCAAGGCATATCCACCTTAACATTCTCGTAACATAACAAAGGCTGGAAAAAATACAAGTATCTTAAACTCCTAAATAGCCAACTAAGTAAAACACTAAAAAACAAACAAATAAAACAATTTTTTATAAAAAAATAACCGACTTCAAAAACACTTAAAAAGCTAAAAATAACTTTTAAACAATCATACCAAAGTTATTTTTGGAGTCGGTGTTTGGTATGATTGTTTTAATGTTAAAAGTAATTTTTAGCTTTTTAGTGTTTTTGAAGTCGGTTATTTTTTTTATAAAAAATTGTTTTTGATTTAAATAATTTTTGAACCCATATAGGTACTTTAAATATATATTGCTACCATCCTGTCATAATTGTGTTTTTTGCAACACTTGAACTTGAACTTAAAATGTCATATTATGGCAAATTCTGCCAATTGACCATTAGGCTAAACAGAAATGTGTCTAGCGGGTCAAATTAATTCTAGGTAAAATTAAACTGTCATTTGTAACCATGCTTCTCTACATACCCAGTAATAACCGTCATATTTATTTATGTATGTATTTTACATATGTAATCTATGTATTATAGTTAGCTTATATAATATTGTGATAAGATACTGTGTGTAGTTTATGTTATGTTTTTTTTTTACTTCATGTCATGGCTTAGTCTGGATCTAGATCTGCGTCTGGATTCTAGAAAGTAAAAATGGCCGAAATGATCTGCATTTAATACTGTTGGGACCAACGACAGTTAATCCCGAACACGAAGTTAGTAATGCATTCGTACCAAACACAACCAGTTAAAAGCAGTTAGTTCCAGTTTCAACGAGTTTCAGTCGGATTGCGCCTAATAGTTCATTTATAACTTTTTGGTTTTGCAAATAAGCTAGGATTTAATAAAATATAGCTATAAATTCGGAATCTATTGTTAAAACATGGTGTGTAAACCTGTCTGGTTTCTGTTAATATGTTACGGAGGTATGATGATCATCACTTCAGCCAGCGTCCACTGCTGAAGTGGCCGGTTGGAAGCGGCCTGCATCCAGGCTTTCTGCAACCTTTCATAGGTCGTCTGTCCACCTTGAGGTGAACGTTCTACGCTGTGTTTGCCGGTAACTGTCTGTCTTAATGAAAATATCTTATCGCTACTCGTGGAAGTCTATTGTGGCTAACTATGGTCTCCTTCATCAGTTCCACCTCAGCAAATGATACTTTCTGAATGCAAATGCTTGACTTTTTGTTAAATATACTAAAGTCGCTATATGTATGCCTATAATATTTTAGGAGTTCCCTCAATTCCTTATGGATCCCATCATCAGAATTGTTTTTTTTTTAAATGGGACCAATCTGGACATACCCTTTCAATTAAGAAAAAATAAAATTCAAATCGGTTCGTTAATGGCGGAGTTCTGAGGTAACAAACATTTAATAAAAAAACATACAGCCGAATTGAGAACCTCCTCCTTTTTTAAAGTCGGTTAAAAATAACATTACGCTTAGTCAAGTAATAAAATGAATAAAACAGAATACAATTTCATAATTTTTTCCATCGGACGTCCACTGCTGAACATAGGCCTCTCCATTGACTTCCAGATTGGCCGGTTGGAAGCCGATGGGGCTAGCCAGTACGTGGCCTCCATTCTAGAAAGGTTCTAGAATGGAGGCCACGTACTGGCTAGCCTTGGAGCATATACCCTATAGAGTAGAAATGTCATTAATTAAGTAATTAAGTACTTAATTACGATTAAATACGAGACACAAATGACATAGCAATATTTAAATCTAAACTTAGAAAATATTTAATTGACAAATGCTATTATTCCATAAGTGAATTTATGACGGATAAAACTAAATACCAAGAATCTGTATTGTTTTGCATGTATTTAATATTGAATGTATAATGTTTATCGATAGTAATTCTGTAAATCCGACGATGGACGATCATTTTTATTTTAAATTTGTTTTTCATCCTGTTTTGCTTTTTTTTAAATTGTACGCCAAGAAGGCAGGACATGGTTAGTTCTAAGACAAACCCTTGTAAGACCAATGTACACCTCTGTGATCTACAATAAAGATTTATGATTATGATTATGAAAAAAAAAGTGATAATATGAACCAAATAAATAATTTACTTTCTTTCTTTCATTCTTTCATATGATTTGTTCGACAAAGTTTTCCACCATTTTTTAATCTGTATCTGTACAGTTCTTATATGGGCGAGGGTTGACAGGAGTTGTCATTTCATACTAAATGTAAGTGAAAAATCACTAACTAGTTTCGGAGAAAGATAGTTGGTATTGTTGTTCTATTGGGTATGTGCTCGATGTGGCAAGCGCAGCGTAGGGTGTCCACCCACAAGGTGGGCAGATAACGCAAAGATCCCAGGAAGAATACAATTGAGTTGAATTGAATTAGTCCTAGTAATAATTAATGTCGCCAATTAAAATGTTCCCTATGACTATAAAACACTAGCTGTTGCCTGCGACTTCGTTCGCGCGATCTTAAGTTTATTCATAAAGGATTTTCTGCGCGACTTTCTTATTAGGGTTCCGTAAAACGAAACCCTTATGGATTCGTCATGTCTGTCTGTCTGTCCGTCCGTATGTCACAGCCACTTTTTTCCGAAACTATAAGAACTATACTGTTGAAACTTGGTAAGTAGATGTATTCTGTGAACCGCATTAAGATTTTCACACAACAATAGAAAAAAAATATCAATACATTTTGGGGGTTCCCCATACTTAGAATACGTAATGTTATGGATTTCATTTTGCAATAAAAATACCATAAGTATGACTCGATTGTCGTAATGGGTGAACTTTTACTTAAATATGTAGGTAGGTTTGTAGAGGACCCTCGGTGCGCGTGTCCGACTCGCACTTGACTGGTTTTTTTTCTTTCAAAAGAACCTTCTCCTGACAGTAATTAACACAACAAAAAAATAATTAGCGAAATTGTTCCACCCGTACACGCGTGATGCAATGACCAAGGGAAATAAAGATTCATTTTTATATAAATAGATTTGTCTAAAACCCATTCCGTCAATTTCCTTTTAAATTAAGTCTATCTTTAGTACGATTTAAATCTGTGCAATACAATTTAAATAAATCATAACCAAAAATACAGGGCGCTTGCAAGTAAGAAGATTGAAGTAGGTACTGATTAAGTTGTGAAAGACCACAGATGATGAATTAATAAATTTTAACTAAAACCTCTTTGTGGTACGCCTTTTGATTCTTTAAACAGATCCTTTATGTCCTTTCACGGTTTTAAAATGAAGACTTAAATTTGATATGAATTGGCGACAACAATGGCCGCTGTTCGGGCTCTTTCAGCTGGTTCGAGCTAAAAGAATATTAATGGGTTTTCAAACTTGAGGAAATTAAAGGCACAAGTAAAAGACTTTCGGCTTTAGAACTGGAAAATTGTTATAAGCGGTAAAAAAGAGTATTAATCCATAAACATCGTATTTAGCTTCACTTCTAAAAAACTAACTGAAACTAAAAGGAAGTCGTTTTTAACTGTCATATCGATTGAAGCTTTGTAAATCGAGTCTTAAGTTTGTGTGTGTGTAAAATTTATCGAGGCAAATCAAAGACAACGTTTCTATTTGTAAATCCATAAAACCTTGGTGTTTGCTAAGGGCAATGCTCGGTGTTTCTTTCCGAGATTTTAGAATGGAGGCCACGAACTGGCAAGCGCAGCGTAGGAACTCCCACAATATGGACAGACGATCTGGTAAAGGTTGCAGGAAGCCGCTGGATGCAGGCCGCTTCCAACCGGACAATCTGGAAGTCACTGGGGCCTACGGTTGAAATGACGATGAACCTTGGTGTAAAGTTATTTCAAGAATAAGATGAGTTTATTAAGGCGACGGGTAAGGCAAGTGACCTTAAGCATTAAGCGTCGACTTGCGCGACATCTATGACGTGCTTAAGATTGTACAAATGCTTCTCGCCAACTAAACATCCATCCTTTGCGCTCCTGTGCAAATAAATTATCATTGCGAGCAAACTATCTGCTCATGGAAAAGCGCTAAGAGTCAAATCCATTAAAAATCATTCTCTTAATTTGTTGACTATTTAAAAATAAAAACTTCAACCTAAAGGCAAGAATGTTATAAATAACTAAACCAACTTTGAAACTAAACAAAAACGTCTTTAAAATATAAATATGTGTACAAGCTCGCGATATTCGCAGTACTTAAAAATATTTTTGTGTGTTTATAAAAAATAACCAATCTGCTGTAATTGTTTATTGTATTTTTTAATGTATGTGCTGTTGGTGTACCTTAATAAATAAAATAAAAATATATTAACTAGTATTTAGATACATCAGGAAAACCTTCAACATATAAGTTACATGATATATTAATTTCCACATTCTATATCCAGTATTTTCACCAGAAAACTTGTGCAAAAACACCTCTTTTACGTGCATTCTCCTCACCCTGCGCCTTAAGAGCGGCTACTGTATAATCTTTCGCTTATGCCTTGGACGGTTCTCACTTGAAAATTCCAACATAATTTGGTAAATGCTCATAAAAATTTTATACCCCATTGTGGGCACTGGACTTTTCCGGGAAAGTCCTGTTAAAACTCGAATTTTCCAGCTTCAGCTATCATGATAGCCTAATTTAGAGTTAAATTATAGTCTCTATTCGTTAAATTATGCTTTAAATGGTTTAAAATATCGTAATATTTTTGTGAAGATCTGAAATTGAATTCGTTTTGCTATTACGGCTAGGAGATTCAAAGGTTTGTAAGAATGGGAAAAGATTTTTGACATTATATTAATTTGGGATGTTGAACGTAATACGTAAATAAGTTTTCTTTTTTATAACTTAAAAACTAAAATACATTTACAGTGTACAAAATGGAAGTATATTTTTGAACTATGTATGTAAATTTGTTTTTTAAATACGCTTAATTCATACTTCCATACTAATATAATAAATGGTTTTACGTTGCCGTTGTCGTAAGCCACTGAACGAATTTTGATAATTCTGGTAATGTGATAGACTTGGACTACTTTTTGTCGCATAAACTCAACCGATTTTGTTGAAATTTCGTACAAAAAAAGGCCATAAAATTTAGTACGTAAAAATTGTAGCCTATGTGCTTCCCTAGGTAAACCCTAGGGAAGCACATAGGCTACAATGAATTAATTTACCATTAATTTACAATGAATGGGACATTTAATTTTAGTGAATGCGCTTTGATAATATGGATAATGATAATGACATTTTGTATTTCTAATATTAATTAATTTGGACCTATTATTCGATTTGACATTATTTCATTTTAATATTTAATTTTCTTTATATTGTGACATTTGCATGCTAATTATGTAGCCCAATATGTGCATCGATATTTTATAAATTAAGACCTTGTATACCATATTGAAGCAAATAAAGATTTATGATTTACAATTTTTAATCCGCCTCTTAGGGGAGTAAAGTATTATAAAATAGGGAGTTCATGCATGTATGTCTAAAGAATAAAAATGGCTGCGCCTTACCAACATGCTACCGTATGGCTGTAATCTATAGTAAGTCACGTTGCAAAACTATTTGTTCCGAAGCGCATCGGAACAGAAAGCTCTGCGCTTTGTCTCTAAACTTTTGAGTCCGTAAGTAAATAGGACACTATCTGTTCTGTGTTCAATGGCCGGTGTGCCTTACTCTGGATTCTATTTGCTAGTCTACTGATGCCCGTTGGCTAATATTCAGGTAAAATATTTGATACTAGCTGTTGCCCGCGAGCGAGTTGCGGATGTTAAGGGATATGATATTTCGGATCTGAATACGGATATAGAAGTAATATTATTAGAGTTTCGGATACGGTTACGAGTATAAAATTATTTAGGATTATCTGTCAGTTTCGGATAGTAGATAGGCTTCGTCAGGGAGACTTAGTTCAGCCGCTTAAGCTGTGAGAAAGAAAAGACAATTGACTGATGTTGAAACGGCAAGATTAGTGTATTTTAGCTATTTTCACAGTATAATGTCATATGGAATACTGTTATGGGGCTCAGCTGCAGATATTGAAACCATCTTTGTACTGCAAAAGAGAGCTGTTCGGGCTATTTATAACTTTAGACCACGAGACTCTCTAAGAGAACTATTTAAAGAAATTTTGTAATACAGTTGCTTCTCAATATATTTATGAAAATAATATGTATGTTCGCAAAAATGTGCACTTATTTTCTAAGAAAAATGACATACATAAGTATAATACGCGGCATAAAGATAAACTTGTCGTTCTAAATTTCAGATTGCACAAGGCTTCATACCTTTCATTCATGGGAAAATGTATTCGTATTTTTAATAAATTACCACAATCCCTTGCTGAACTGCCAGTATTTGAACTTAAATTACATGTTAAGATGATTTTAATGAAAAAGGGTTATTACACCGTTAGTGATTATATAAATGATAAAACTGCTTAGCTCGCACCAAAACTTGTAAAAATATTAATTTTAAAAGAGGCTGACAACAGTGACCAAGTTTCTTGCTCTGCTCCTTCTCGGCACTAGCCCACAAATTGTCACGAAGCAGCGGTAGGGCAAAAAAAAATTGGGACCTGTAAAAGTGCTTTTTATGGCCTATTTGCAAAAATTTTGATTTTTATTTTGAGTTACGGATAATAGATTTTTAAGAAATTGTACAAGTTAAATACAAAGTAATAATATAACTTTTTTTCTAGACTTAGGACGCACTTTGTCCAGGTTAATCAATTTAATATAACAACCCTTGTCTTTGATTTATCGAACTAAGTACTCGTTAATAATGTAAATTCAGTTAATTGTAATGTAATCCCGCAATGACTGACTAGTTATGACTAAACAATAGAAATAATAAACGAACATGCAAGTGACGCACGCTGCTAGTGTGTCAACTCGTCTATGCAGAAAAACCTGCCATAACGGTTCTCATTTGGACTCGATCTCTATCCGAAATTATCCGAAACTTTTATATCGAATTCGGGTACGGTCACGGATAGATTTTTATTTGAGATATCCGATAGTTTCGGTTACATAGCTCTTTAACATCCCTATAGTTTAATATTATCCCCGGTTCTAGGCAACACAGAGGTAGGCATACTTTCCTTTTTTTTACTGTTATCGACCCGATACTTACACCCTAAACATTTCCTAGTATTTTTTCAACACGGGTATTGGTACTGGTATTTATTGTAATCTATTTTTATTTATTTCAAAACTTGTACCTGCACCCTTTTGTCGGTTACACCCACCACAGGCCAGCCGTGTTCAGTCACGCGGGTGTGCGATCGTTTGTGCGGCCACAGCACAAAGCGTATTGGAAAAAGTATTGCTTAGTGATGTGACATGGAACTAGTATAAGTAACAGGTATTTTTTTCATTTCATTTAGCCCAACGGTTTAGCGAGCTGAAGTGGCAGTGGGTTGGGCACATAGCACGTAGAACTGAAGGCCGATAGAGCAGAAAGGTTCTAGAATAGAGGTCACGTACCTGCAAGCGCAGCGTAGGACGTCATCCTACAAGGTGAACAGATGACCTGGAGTATTTTTGAATCATGCGAATTCCAATCCGAATACGAAATCGCAAGATTCGCATGCGAATACCTAAATTCACTATTTTTGTAAATTCATTCCGTGAATTCTGCTACGAGTGGTCCTACCCACTCGTCTTTCGATTTCTACTAGTAGAAAGTACGGAAGAATGACATTGACAAGTATTCTTAAGGTTGACAAATATTTGACCTGTTGGCGGTGGGGAAGTGTATTCTTTATAGCCGTCCCCACACGGTATTTGTTATTTTACCAAGCTTAATTTATGCTTAATTATCAATCACCAACCAATCCCAACTTTGGAACCAATGTGATGACCGTGTGGTGTAGTGGTTCGTGCTCCGGACTTCGAAGCCAGTGGTTGCGGATTTGAAGCCATTTCAAGAGGCAAGTGTTTGAATAAGCTCAAACATTTGCACCTAAGTCATGGATGTCATATAATGTATTCAAATAGAGGCATATCCGTTATCTGGTCACCATAATACGAGCTATGTTATGTTTGGGACGAATAATTCGTGTGATTGTTGGATTTATTTTTTAATTGGTAATATCACCTGTCACTTAGCAATTTATATTTTAAACGTTTGCGGGAAAGTTTTTTATACAAGTGAGTTTGTACTTTTGTGTGATGCAGGGTATGCAGAAAACATAAAAAATTTAATGTGATTTTTAAAAAGTACTGTGAATTAAAACCTTAAAGTCTACCTACATAACATGATACCTAGCACTGTGACTTTGTTTCATCCCTAGTGAAATCCTGTAGGCTATTGATTCGGAAAACCCCGAAGCTTTCTGCACGTTTCGGAAAAGTAAAATGATGAAGGTACTTAAATAATATATTTTATAAGAAAATAATCAAAAACCAAGTTCCCCCTTGGCTTTATCATCAGATATCATTACGAAGGTATTAAATTATTGTTTTTTAATCCTTAAGTCACATAAAAATATAACTTTTTTTTTTAAAACTTTATAATTATAACACGAAATCATAAATCATAGTTTCAAATCGATACAACAGTTATAAGTAGATTAAAAACGTCTTCCAAGGTTCGATTTTGACGACCTCCGTAGCCGAGAGGCGAGCATACCGGACTTAGTGTCGCTATCTCTGAGGTCCCGGGTTCGATTCCCAGTCGGTCAATGTAGAAAATTAACTTTACTATATTGTCTCGGGTCTGGGTGTGTGGTACAGTCGTTGTTTCTGATTTCTGTAACACAAGTGCTTTAGCTACTTATCATAGGATCAGAGCAATGTATGTCATGTAGTCCAATATTTATTTTATTATAAATAGAAATAGAAATATTCTTTATTTGCAAAAACATGGTAGGTACATAGAGATGATACAATAAGTAAAGAATAGAACTCATGTTTCGCCATCGTGGTGGCATGCAAAAATGTTAACACATTATTATGAAACAAAATTAAATGTAATTAAACAAAGTCATAGTAAATATAGGTACCATCACAAAAATTCAATAAAATAATCAATGATGACTTAAATAGTTTACAAAATAAATGGTCTATCATTATCATTTCATTTCATAGATAGATAGATACTCTTGATTGCACACCACACGAAACAATTAGTACAGAGAAACAACAAATTTAGAATGGTACATTTTAGGCGGTCTTATCGCTAAGAGCGATCTCTTTCAGACAACCTTCAGGCAGAGGAAAGTTATGTTCATTTAATTTATTTATATTTATTTATTTTATTAATAATTACAGTTAGTCAACTGAAACAGCTAAACTGTTTGTCAATGACAAGGGAAACAAATAAAATGGTCATGTCAGAGTGACACACCGAGAAAAAACATTGTCATTTAAAGGTCTGTTCATTTTTGTATACGGAATCCTAAGAATATTGTTTTGAAACTGTAGCAATGTTTTACAAAACATTTGAAATCAATTTTCAACACTAGATTTTAAAATATAAAAAAATAAATTATTTCACTGTCGCACTTAATAACCGTTTTTATATAAATAAAAGTTATATAAACGAAGAATGATTTAATAATTCGCCATTTATATTTCTTGTTATCAAAATGAAGTTCGTTTTTAACTTAATTTTTGTTTTAGGTAAGATTTTTAGTAAGCAACATATTTTTATTAAGGATTATTCTTGAAGGTTATAAGAGCTCAAAGAATAAGCAAATTGAAGTGGCGGTGGGATGGTCACAATTGCCATGAACCGATAACCGATGGGGTAGACGTGTTCTTGAGTGGAGACCGCGACTGGGCAAGCGTAGCGTGGGGCGCCCACCGAGAAGGTGGAGCGACGATATACGCAAGGCTGCTGGCAGTGGATGGAAAAGAATAGCCGAGAATCGGGCTCAGTGGCGTGCATTGGGAGATGCCTATGTCCAGCAGTGGGCTGACGTGGGCTGATTATGATGAAGCCCTATAATTAACGACAGAAAACTAGTTCCGTTTTTTAAAAGTCCAATAATTGTAAAATTAAACTTAAGATAAATTGGTTAATGGCCAAAAATTTTAAATATGGGATGTTTGCGTGGTCTGAAGTATGGACATAACTGTACGGGTGCATTAAATCCACTTTTGCCAGTATTTATTCTCATATTCCTTCGCTGAATGTACAGCTTTTATCACCGATCAATTGTTATAATTCTGTACATAGATGCTTAAAATCCAGGTCTGTGTGCTGGGATGAGAACTCACAAATAGACTAGAGACCAGACTCCAACTACTCTGTTACCACTGATTTATTATAAATTTTGATATCATTTTTTTTCTCATACAAAACTTAATTTTCAGAATCCGATTTGTATGTTTTTTTTAATGATGATATCAAAATTCTGACTTCACCCTAGCATTTATATGTATAAGTTAACATAGACTAGTTTCGGCTTGATATACCATTTACCTTTCACCCTGTATAAACTAACTTGTTTCATTGCAGCAATAGCCTCAGTAGCCCTTGCGAGACCTCAAGGCCTGGACATGGAACTGCCTACATCCACGCTGCAGTCTCTCGCTTCATTACCGCTTCAGTTGCCTATGAGCTTGCTGAACTCGATAACTAAACTTTAGTAGATAGTAGGTACTATGATTGTTATTTTAGTAATATACTTGTTTAAAATGTTATTATAATCCTCAATAAACTATTGTCACTTTATAGGGGTCATTGAATTAGAATATTCTTTATCATAATCCTTATTGGAAAACAATGAATTTAATTAATAGTTCTGTGTAACGGCTACACTAGTAGTTTTCATGTATTTATTTAGTCCTTAATGCATAAAAAAACGGTAAATCCGTCAATAGTTTTTATGGCATTAAATATGCCTGAACGCATTTTATACTAATCGACCACTATGAATGTTTAATAAAATAATAAAAACCTTTTGAGTAAAGTTATTACAATTATTTCTACAACAATAAATCTAACCCAAACTTTCGCCTAACTAGTTTAGCTAGTGCTATTATCTAAATTTGAGACAGTGCCGCCGCACCGCCGTCCAGCACTTGCGGTGAGGTCAGAGTGATTTGAAACTATTTGAGTCAGATAGATTGATGATAGATCTGTATTTTGGTATCCTTCAACAATTATATCGTCAAGATAAATGACATCGGTGTCGGTGTCAAAATGACCCGTTAAACACGGATTGAACTATTCAAATATAGTTGCAGTGTGGTTGTATGACCATACGGTAATTGTAATGTCTTCATCAAACTGCGCAGTTTGGCAGCAGACAGTTTGAACGAACTATGATAAAGAAAAGATAAATGAGAATAAGCACCGCTTGTGACTTACAAGTAGGTTGACAACCAACTGTCAGAGACATCTCTGACCGTCGTTATTAGGGTAGATTGACACATACGAGTAACTCGATTGTTTCCGTTGTTATCAAAACACAAAGTTGAACTTTAAACTATCAAATTATTTGCATCAAGTCAGATCTTGCATCAGTGAGCTAGCAACTTAGTATCTAATTAAAAACCAAGTCAAATACATAATTTAATGAAAAAAAACAAGTACAAATGTCGAATTGTGCTTTACGAAAGAATGGCTTCTTATTTCCGCATTCTAACATAGAAAACTGACAATCTTCACACCAACTAGCAGATGTTTTGAACAGAAAAACTTAAAACTGATCTTGAATGTATCAGCAATACAGTTGAAAACTGCTCGATTTCGTTTCTGACGGTTTTCCGATACTAAATGCAAGAGGCATGCTTGCATGTCATGGGAGATGGTTGATCGTTCGTACCAGATAGCTATTCAGAAAGTATTATGAAGCTTGAAATGATGAGTCTTGATTCTAAACGAACGCGTTTTAAATGGAACTACAGGTGCATTGAAATAAAACATTATACCATCCAATTGAAAGTACAACTAAAAAAAATAATAGAAATCACAATTTTTTATTTTATTTTATGTTTATTCAGTATTTAGCTCTTAAATTTTTTACAAATCACATAATTATACAAAACTTACAGCCAATAATGAATTCTATATATATTAATTTAAAACTTTAGAAAAACGAGTCAATGGGAGAAAGAATTTTGAAAACAACGGTAAAGGAACTAATGGAAAAAAAATATAATTGTTGCACGAGGATGTATGTGTAGAGTGGTGGTGTCAGTGTAAATGTCCAATCACCAAGATAAAACTTATCTCATGTAGTCCAGATCACATGGTAATAAAAAACTATAATCATACCCAAACAATTTAAAAATATAATAAAATCTACCCTATTTAATAAGCACCTCAAAAATGTTCTAATAAATAAATATTATAATATTTTCGATTTTTGTAACGACAGACTACATATATATACATATATATTATAAAAAACATACACTTCGATATCTTTACTAGATATATTTCTTTATAAACTTATAACGATAATGATATATAATAAAAATATAATATTGTATAATAAAATAATAATAATGGAATGAAATAGGTAAATATGAATTAAACTCAATAATGTCTGCTAGGAAAAATAATGTAATATTGATTACTTATACTGTTTTAATTATAAGTAAAAGGCAATGGCTGCCTCATGTTTGCTGTGCCCTTGCGGGGCGTCACTTGTACCTTACCTAACCTGTATGTAACATCTTATTATTCATGTGACTTGCAATAAAAATCTGAATCTGATTTACATTGCGCATTTGACAACCAAACTGGCATGTTGACGCTGTCGATTGCCTTTAACCGAAAAGTTTATGCAAATCAATTCCCAGTTCGAATCAATTTATAAAACCAAAGTTTTCTTTCTAAGTCTGGGTGTGTTACGAGATGCTCTTGGTAATCTTTTGAATGTATTTTCTGTAGTCTCGTAAAACTAAAGGATGTTTATTTCTTCCTTAGTGTGTTGTCCTTTCAAGTGCATGTTAATTATATTTATCAACTTATTATTTTATTGTCAAGTTGGTGCCCAAATAGTTACACGTGTGGGCATATTTTCTTGTTCGTTGAATTATTTTAGAACTGACGTCTCGGCGTTGTCATGCAATGAATTTTTTTTTGTGCGATCATAACCAAAATACCTTGTAAAATGTTTCTGGAAAAGCTAATAAATGATTTTTTATTTATTTATTATTTATTTTAGAGTGCCTTCTAATTCAGGCCATCTGTGTTGCGAAAGAATCCTAAATGTTTCTATCGATAGTAATTTTTCATCATTCATTTCAGCCATAGGACGTTTATTTCTGAACATAGGCCTCTCCCAATGAACTATCATTTGGGAGGGGGGGGGGGGGATTGCCAACACTCGCCACGCTTGGCAGGTGTGTTGACGAGCGCAGTTTTTTATAAAGTTTCGCAAGCAGACGCTGACATTAAAATAAGAAAATTGTTGTAAAATAAAGTTATGAAAATATTAAATTGTATTTCTAACTTTCGCTATTAATTAAAACAAAATAACTATTTTAAGTAGTTTGAGTAATTATTTTATAAATTTGTGTTTTCGGCCTAATTGGTGTGATTCACTTTGAATGATAATGGTCCCGGGTTCGAGTCCTGGACAGGGTAGATTTTGAATGCGGCAATTCTAGGGTACAGTACTTTAAGATGAATCTCCTGTCTATGATTCTGCTGCTGATATCATTCTCCTGTATATGATGAACTCAGGGGCATTCTTTTCGTGTACCTACAAACTATTTATAAGAGGTGAAATAGATTGCCCCAGGCTGCTTGGATGATTCGGTTTTCGCGCGCCATCTAGGATTCTTGTAAGTGTATCGCACCTCTAAGTCCGTCTCTGAGAAGAACAGTTTTAGGGTCAAACTCTCGCGTGCCCCGGCTAAGTAAAACTCAACTAATGTAGTGATTTGGTTAATGTACAGTTTGACTCATATGGAAACTTCTATAGACTGCTTAAATTTTCTTAAGATTAAAATACTTTCGAAATTGAAGTTGCCCACTTGATTAGTTAATAGTAACACTTTATGTTAGAAAGTAAGAATGTAAGCTTAGTATGCATGTGGAGCTTACATTTAAGTATCTATTGCATTTAGTAAATAAGTTATCAAATGTATATGAGTATGTATTAGTGTAAACAGATGTTGGTTGGTCTAAATAAATAAATAAATTGACGGACCTGTTTTGCCTGTAAGAGTGTTAAGGCAGTAACTATAGGAACCAAAAAACAAAGCAATGAAATAAACGGAATTTTATTTTCTCAAAAATTTTTACCCTCTATTATAATATAAACCAAATACTC
Source organism: Anania hortulata (assembly GCA_963576865.1). Lineage (NCBI taxonomy): Eukaryota > Metazoa > Arthropoda > Insecta > Lepidoptera > Crambidae > Anania > Anania hortulata. The sequence continues at coordinate 1,276,734 of OY756417.1, read as the reverse complement.
CGAAAAATCTTCCAAAAATACAATTTAAATTCCAATCAGATTACCAATGAAAAACTACTATCTAATACCCCATTTTATATCGAAACTACCCTCTGATTTTTAATCTAGGAAAAAATTACACTGATGCAACGTCCAAAGGTCGTGGTGACTGCGTGAAACTTTACCGTTGGCTAAAGTATTGACAAATGAGTTTGAAAGTGCTGAAAGAAGTTAGTCAAATATTCTAACTGTCGTAAGAACTAAATTTGAAAATCTTAACCAATGGACAATGGTGAAATTATTTACATACAAACCTAAAGTTGCAAAAGCCACCGTTCGTACTAATAAAATGCTTAAACACGTTAAAATTCCATGTTAAAAATCAGACTTGCACCCATTTTTTAACCCAAATCGTGCCTAGTTTTAGCCATCATTTAGTATAGTGGTGGGTATGGACAAGGACAGGGTGAGGGGCACGGTTGTGGGCAAGAAGGGTATGGACAAGGGCACGGCGACGGGCAGGGGGGAGGGCAAGGTGGGTAGATTGGGCACGGGCAAGGCTGTGGGCACGGCTGCGGGCACGGCTGTGGGCAAGGTGGGTACGGGCATGGACACGGGCACGGCTCTGGGCACGGCTGTGGGCACGGGCAGCAGGGCGGTGTGTAGATCGTGGCCTGTCCGGAGCAGGGGGGCAGTAGTCTTCCGATGCAGATGGACGGTGGGTTGATACAAGGTTGGCTCTGTTCTCCGTAGCAGACAGTGGAGCCATCACAGCGGGTCTGGCAGCGCCATGGTGCGGCGGCTGCGCAGCTGATCAGAGCTGGAGAAATAAATAATTTGTTAATTGGACAACAATACTTTAAATAAACTAACTTAACTCATCAATCATGAGTAATCGAGACATCAGAAGTTCCATTGGCAGTCTCATGAGACCGCTTGGATGTTGACGAGTTAACACAAGACTAAACTTTCTCTTTATTCCTTCTCTCTATTCACATCTGATGTTCAGCTTCTTTATCTGCTGCATGAAGCTTATTTTTGGTCTTCCTCACTGCCATTTTTTCTTTATTCTTCCTTCTGAGGGTTCGAATCGCGTAAGGGGCAAATGTGTTAGTAATGAGCACAAACGTTGTTTTTGTATCCATTAACTTTCCTATAGTACAAACTATAGTTCGTTTGGGGCTACATAACAGTTGTGGTTTTTGGCAAAAAAATATTTAAATCAATATTTTTCATAAAAATCGTCGTGTCCAATCACATGTCTCAACAATCACGATTTCAATTTGCTTTAATAAAAGTTGTTCTATATGAGTTGATCACGTGGCTCAGACAACTATCTCAATTTCTAAGCTGAACTAAATTTTAACAACCAAATAGCAAATTTACTTTAGTTAAATAAATTCACATAAATTAGTATTTTAACTTACCCAAAACGACTAAAGCCTTGAAACCCGTCATCTTTTCTGTCATACACTCAAACCAACAACTAACCTTATATACTATATCTTATGTAAACATATCCGTATTTATATACGCTTCAAAAAATTCAAAATTAACTTTGGAAAACGTTTTAAAATCTAATGATAACAAATTATTCATTGCCGTCATAAGAACACATAAAAAACTCATAAAACTAATTTACCCGTAATTCATATTTGTCCTTTTTCTAAAACTTACAGACGTCACAAAATATAACATTGCGCTGAATGTCCGTTTTTCATTCCCAGTCCAATATTGTAAATAATAATAATACAAGAATACTTATTTACTATTTAATAATAATGTTGTATGGGAAAAGTCTTCCAGTCTAGAAATCCATTGTTTTAATGTTCAAAAACCATATTCTTTTCTAATGAAACTGGTTTGGGGCACATCGGTTAGATAGTTCCAAAGTCTCAGACATAGGTAGAACCATTTTTTATGTTTTATATTTAAAGACTAGCTGACCCAGCGAACTTCGTTCCGCATCCCGTTTGACAGGTACAAACAGTTTGTACGGGAAAATAAAATAGTTGTTTTACTACTTTCCTTGATTTTTTAAATATTTTCTCACCTTTTGAACCTTTCCTGAACTTCCACAAATATTTCAACATCAAAATTATCCAAATCGGTCTAGCCATTCTCGAGTTTTAGCGAGACAAACGAACAGCAATTCATTTTTATATATATACCTATATATATATATAGATAGAAGATAGATGATCAACTGTTGTTAGAATAAAAAGGATTTTATGTTAAATGATGAATTATAACAGGTTATTATTTTTGAGCCTATCTGATTTAAAAAAAAGATGTGTTATAAGTTTAACGTGTGTATCTGTCTATCTGTCTTTGGCATCGTAGCTCCCTAACGAATGGACCGATTTTGATGTAGTTTTTTTTATTCTAAAGCTGATATTACAGAGATAGATTTTAGCTGTATTTTATAAAGATCTGTTCAGACGTTTGAAGGTTATCTGCTTATTTCCTACTTGACGAAAGGATTTTCAGTTTATTGCAAACTTTCACAGGTCCGATTGATTTGAAATGATACACTGTTACCTTAGTAGCATTCGCAAGATATGAAAACCTTGACTGATGCTGCAGCATCAAGGAATCTGTGAGATTTTCAATTCTTAAACAAATTACTGCAGATACAGCGTGTTTGGGCTCATAATAATGGTCTCAATGAGCAGGTGTTAGATAATAATGATCAGGTGTTTGGGCTCACAAGCATATTTTAAATGAGTAGGTGTTAATATGTGACCGAGTCCTTGAGCTGATGATGCACATCGAAGAGACTGCTGGATTCTCAAGTCCTCAGTAACTCACAGCAGATACATCGTGTTTGGACTCATATGAATGGTTTCAATGAGTCGGTGTTAGATAAATGTTGATCGAGGCCTTAAGCTAATGCTGCACATGTGTGTCGGGGTTTTTTTAAATTTTTAACCTAATTTACTAATTCACAATTTCATTAAAAAAGAAATGTCAAGATTGTTTTCAATATATGTCAAGCAACCACACATTGATATTTTAATAGTAAGAAAGATCAAGTTAATTTTTTTATGAAATGATATCAATAAATATTGGACAACATTACATCATTGTTTCCATCCTATGATAAGTAGCACTTGTGTTACAGAAATCAGAAACAACGACGGTACCACAACATCCAGACCCGAGACAATAAAGGAAAGCCATTTTCCTACATTGACCGACCGGGAATCGAACCCAAGTCGTCGCCGTCGGTATGCTAGCTCTCGGCTAGGTTGTCGTATACATATTTTCATTTTATACAAATTTTGTAAGTTTAATGTATCGATGTAAATTACATATTATTTCCTTTAGACATATGTAGGATGAACTCTGTAGAAAATTTTTCTTAATATTTGGGCTTTCTGGTATGCTGGATAATGCTTTTTTTCAAAGGTTAAAATCGTTTTTAAGGGGAAATACTCGTATGTTACTATTAACAATACATTCACCTCTTAAAAGGATTGTTCTAAATTAAAAATATTGTCCAATATTTCTTTATCTAGAGTAGGAAAAGTAGGTAAAAAAAGTGGCCAAGTGCGAGTCGGACTCGCCCATGAAGGGTTCCGTAGCAGCAAGTAACATAATATAAAAGTCCTTTACGATTTATGACGTATTAAAAAAAACGACTTACTAGATCTCGTTCAAATCAATTTTCGGTGGAAGTTTGCATGGTTATGTACATCATATATTTTTTTTAGTTTTATCATTCTCTTATTTTAGAAGTTACAGGGGGGGGACACATTTTACCACTTTGGAAGTGTCTCTCGCGCAAACCATTTAAGTAGTTCAGAAAATAATGATATTAGAAACCTCAATATCATTCTTGAATACCTATCCATAGATACCACAAACGGTTTTATTTTTTAAAATAATTATTTTAAAAAAATGAAGATAATATGTAATTACATATTATGTAGTTCTTGAATCTTTGTATCGTAATTAATTAGACTTTAACATACTAGCTAATAATAATAATAAATTGTTTCCACAATCACACCAATTAGCTAGCCCCAAACTAAGCAAAGCTTGTACTATGGCGACTAGATAAAGGATAAACATACTTAAATACTTTTATAAACATCCATGACTTAGGTACAAATGCTCGTGCTCATCACACAAACATTTGCCCCTTGCGGGATTCGAACCCGCAACCGCTGGCTTTGTAGTCCGGAGCGCGGACCACTACACCAGACGATCGTCAAAGTTAAGCTTAAGTTTTTTCCAATTTATCTAAATGTGCAACGCATTACCTACATAATATTACATTACATATAATAGCAATCCATTCAATCAGTTCCTAAAGCCCTTAAACCTGTGATTGTGGAACGAATCCACAGTAAACATTTTATTCAATCCGTAGGAAATATTGGTGGATTCGTGTCTTTCCTATTTTTGTTGGTATTTGTTCCGAAGTAATACTAAAACATTGTAAGTATTTTAGTCGCAAAAGTACATTCAACATGAATAGTAAGTAGGTTAGTATTAGAATTTTCCATAAGAACTGTATTGCAAAAACATTATCACAGTAGTCTGAAAAAATCTATGCAAAATTGTAATAATAACGTCAGGTTATTGTGAAGTTTAGAAGAGTTAGTACTTTGGAAGTTAGTTTTTAATCAGCTAGGTAATTTTAACGCCGACTGTGCATGCAAGCTCTGCTCAATTGGGAGTTAGACTTGCTAACAAGTGTCGCAAGGCGTGACGTTACGCGGAACTTTAACGGGCCATATCTTCATCATTTTTTGTTTGACTGAGAAAAGAAAAACTACGTGTCCAATATTTTCTGTTAATCCAACTGATGGACTAATTAGATTTTTTTAGGAAACTAGCCCATTCGTGCGAAATTATTTCCTAACCATTCCAAAATATCAAAAATGCACAACGTTAATGTTCAAGTTTTCACTTTTGCCGGCACTCCCGGAGTGCAAAACGTTGTATTTTTTTTACTAGAGGCCATAAAAGCTGTTGGAAATAATTCTTATTGCAAAACTTTTATGAAGAATTATTTTGTATTTCAATACTAGCTGACCCAGCGAACTTCGTTCCGCCAATTCGTTTGACAGGTACTAACAGTTTGTATAGGAAAATAAAATAGTTGTTTTACTACTCTCCTTGCAATTTTTTTATATTTTCTGACCTTTTAAACCTTCCCTGAACTTCCACAAATATTTCAAGATCAAAATTAGCCAAATCGGTAAAGCTATTCTCGAGTTTTAGCGAGACAAACGAACAGCAATTCATTTTATATATAAAGATTATAGGGTTATGACTTAAACCGGTATCGTGATCATTAAGACCCACTATTGACAACAGTATCCTGCGCGCTTTAGCAGACCGGTGGGACTCGCCGATGCTAGCTCGATGGATACGACTGCACGCAGTTAAGTAGACATCTTGCTGGCATCGGAGGGTAATATTATTGTATTTGTATTGTATGTGTGTTTTTTCTGTCTGCTTATGTTTTTTTTTAATTTGTATTCTTTGTTTGTTCTGTGTCGTGTACTAACTTTAGTTTTTAAGGTCAATTGTAATTTTACTAACCTCTAAGGATCCAGATATCCGAAATAAACGATTTATTATTTATTATTATTATTATTGAACTACTTTTAGAAAAAAAACATGCAAGCAGGTCTAGTAGTTAAGCTACAGTGACGACTTTTAATTTGAATTCGGGTTTATACTCAAATTTAACAAAAATCTAAATAACTGGAAGCATTGAATATCGCGGAACATACATTTGGGTCATATCGATAGGCATTGAAGTCCCGAAGTCCCCGATCGTATGTTTTAAAAATATATACAGGGTTATTTGTAAAACATTAACAACCTCCTAGGGGCTGATTCTGGTGGTCAAATACAACATTTTTTCTATGGAACCAACATTGAAATGGCAAAAAAATGACTTCCCTAAACTAAGCCGCCACCAGCTGACATCAGTTTGTATGGAGAAGTGTTTTTTTTATTTCAATGTTGATATTATTTATTATTTTTTAATTCAATATAACGTTCGGAGGCTGTCGTGTGAGGACGTGTAGTGGGCTCTCAAAATTTACATTTGTCACTCAATTTAGAAATCACGCTAAAATAATCTTAGTATCTTAGTAGTAAGGATTAGTTTCAAACGCGGTGGATTACAGTGTGTCGCAAGGGACAACAGAGATCGCAGGTATTTACACATTTAAAAATCCAACATGTCCAACTGTAGCGCATGCAACAAAACTATTAAACCATCTGATAAAATTACTTGCTGTCGAAAAACATGCTCCAGCTCTTACCATTACACATGTGTAAACCTGGCTAGTGACACATTCAAAAAACAGAGTTCCTGGATTTGCCCGTTCTGTATAAGCCAGCGCCCAAAAGGGGATAATAGCAACACCCCAATTAAGGCTATCGAACCTAGTACAGTTGATGATATTACGGATCGATCAAATGTCACTATTAGAAAGCCCAGTACATCAACGGCATCATCCGAGGCACCCCGTATAGATGATGGAGGGATGCGACCTGCTGTTAGGAATGTGATTCACCAAGAGCTTTCTACTATCGTCCGTGACCTTTTCAGCAAAGAGTTTCAGACCTTTAAAGACCAACTGACCAGTTTGGAGACCTGCGTTAAGTTTATCAGTTCACAATACGAAGACCTTAAAAACTTATTGACTAGTAACTCTAAGGAACTCAAAAGTTTAAGGGATGAAAACAAGTCGCTGCGTGAGGATCATCACTCCCTCGAGGCCAGAGTAAAACAACTCGAAAATGAGAATATGCGTCAACAACAATGGACGCGCCTGCAAAACATTGAGTTGGTAGGAGTGCCGGAGTGCAAAGACGAAGACACGCCGAGCATCGTTCAAAAAGTCGCTACTCATGTCGGTGTCAATATGGACCTGAGTGAGGTTGAATTCGCCCACCGCGTACAGCCGCGCCGTGCTGGCAGCACGACTCATCCTCGAAGTATTATTGTGAGACTTAGGCAGCGATCAACGAAGGACGCCATAGTGGCTGGGGCCCGTAAACTACGCGGCATGACTGCGGGGGATGTTGGGCTACGAGGCGACCAAAATAAAAACAATAAAATTTACATTAATGAACACTTGACTAAAGAAAACAAACAACTTTTTAAAGAATGTAAACTAAGATGTAAAGAAGCTAATTACGATTTTGTCTGGACAAAAAACTGTCGCATATATGTTCGCCACAACCCAATGTCCCCAGCTTTTGTAATAAATTCGGTATCAGATGTCAAAAAAATTACCTAGCTATTCCTATTTTTCTTTTCCTTTTTCATTTTAATCTTTTTTCATACTTGCTATTGTCTGCAATGTGCATACCTAACAACGAAATAATTTCTCGTTACACACTCAAACAGTTCAAATTATTCACACCATCACATACAGTTTTCAAATCGTTCTTCATATCATTTGTTCCAACAATTAACAAATGCACTCACCCACTCTCACTCACCCTACCTACAATACAACCCGATATTAAAACTAATACATTGCGCGTGCGCATTATATCTGGCACAAATAATGTTAAAATTAAAGCCATAGGACCATTTATCCAATTACTCACATATAGCTACGACAGCTATTTCTATATAAAAAAAATAATTAATCGAATACAATTATTCCAGTCAACTACGCTCTCACTGAGTCATCTAATCCTAGAATACCTAACACATAAATTAATCTATAGTAAGGTACATTCAGTCACGCCACCAACTAACACTTTACTAGTACCACTCATAATTACTGTTTTACACTTTTCACTGTACAGAGCTAAGCCAGGATAAGTTACGTCTTTACTATCAAAATGTCCGCGGTCTTCGAACCAAAACAAATATATTCTATCAAAATATCCTTGCATCCGATTTTGACATAGGGTTGTTTACTGAGACTTGGCTCTGTGACGGCATACTAGATTCAGAACTATGCGATGGTAACTTAGACGTGTTCCGACGCGACCGCGGGTCGCTCGGCGGTGGAGTGATGGCGCATCGAGACTGCAAGCGCGGCCGCGCCCGGAGTGGGGACGCGTTGGCCTTGAATGCATATGGTTGACGATTCCTGCGCGTGCGCTCGGTTCCGTTCGCGAACAACGAGACTTACACCTTTGCCTAGCATACTTACCGCCAAATCAAACGATCCCATTTCGCTTAGAACAATTAATGGATTCGCTTACCGAAATCTTGGATGCACACCCGAATGACTACATCGTAATTAGCGGCGATTTTAACTTACCAAATATTGAATGGGTATCCGGCAGACCTGTGTTTCTTAAAAAGGGCGGTGTTGAAATTCAATCCGCTGCCATAAATTTTATTCAAATGACATCTTATCATAATTTAAAACAGTTTAATACACTAGTAAACTCACATAACAATACATTAGATTTGATATTCTCTAACTTCCCACTAGATATTCAGGTTTCCTATTGCCCAATTGTCAAAGAAGACAAGTTTCACCCCGCTATTGATATTAAGGCTTGCGATATTACTTTATCTCCATTAAAGGAATCGCCTACCGTAAAATACCTATTTGCCAAAGCTGATTACGTATCTATTAACGAGCAACTGTCTGAAATTAATTGGGATTCGGTATTGCAAAACGGTAACATGGAAGACTCGATTAACAATTTTTACTCTCTTCTTAGCAAGTTAATATCTGAGCACGTTCCTCGTGTCTCTATAGTTGGTTCAATGCGATATCCTGTGTGGTACAATAAAGCGTTAATCAAATTAATCAAAGAAAAGAATAAGACGCATAAACAATGGAAACGTCACAAAAACCCTATTGACTACTTATCCTTCTCAACTTTAAGACGAAGGCAAAAAGAACTACAGAACAGGTGTTATAAATGGTATTTAAATAATTCTCAAATAAACATAAAAAAGAACCCAAAATTATTTTGGAAATATATTAAATCAAAAAGAAAAGCTACATCAGACTATCCCAATGCCATGAATTATGAGGGCGCTGCACTAAATGGTGAGGAGGAAATCTGTGCGGCCTTCAGCAGCTTCTTTCACAAAAATTTCAGCCAGCCAATGAATGGTTATCCAGCTCCGATTCCAAACGGCACTAATCTCAGTACATTAAATAACATTGAGGTTAACAGATCTTACGTCCTAAGAATTTTAAAGCATCTGGATACCACAAAGGGGCCTGGTAGCGACAGTATCCCACCTTTATTCTTTAAATGCTGTGCGGAGTCTTTGGCTACCCCTCTAACCTATATCTTTAACCGCAGCCTACAAGAGGGTATTTGCCCAAACATATGGAAAATAGCACTCATAGTTCCTATACATAAAAAAGGATCAAAAATTTCAATCAATAATTATCGCCCTATATCAATATTAAATACTTTGAGTAAAATCTTAGAAAGAGTTGTTCATGATCACGTATATCCGGTAGTCTGTCGCTCTGTGCCGTCGCAACAGCATGGTTTCATTAGGGGTCGCTCCACCACCACAAACTTGGCAATTTTCACTAACGACGTACTGCGAGGTATGGACGGTGGTGGCCAAGTTGACTCTGTGTACACAGATTTCGAAAAGGCATTCGATCGCGTAGACCACATCATACTACTAAGAAAGCTTTATGATCTTGGTATTGGTGGTAGTTTGCTGAGATGGACAGAGTCTTATTTACGAAATCGAAGTCAGATGGTTGTCATTGGAGGGCATAGGTCTGTTTTTGTCACAATTCCCTCGGGTGTTCCTCAAGGGTCGATACTTGGCCCGCTGTTATATGTTGCATATCTATATGATATAGATCAATGTTTAAAACATGCAAAATTTCTTATGTACGCTGATGACACCAAAATTTACATGACTATAAAATCACCAGATGACTGTCTGAAACTACAAGAGGACTTAACCAGACTTGACTGTTATTATAAGCACAATAGAATTGACATTAATACAAATAAATGTGTAGTGGTAACTTTTACGAGAAAAAACAAACATGTAACATTTGAATATAGTTTAAACAATGACAAATTGAAGCGTGACGTTATGACAAAGGATCTCGGTATTTACCTAGATTCTAAACTAACATTCTCCAACCACATAACATATGTGATAAACAAGGCCTATAAGAACTTGGGTTTCGTTCTTCGCGCAAGCAAACCCTTCTCAGACACACACTGTTTACGGGTTCTATATTATGCTTACGTACGTAGTGTACTCGAATACTGTAGTGTCATCTGGAGTCCGCAATACGTAACGTACACGCAGGGCATAGAGTCTTTACAAGGTATATTTGTTAAACATTTAAACTACCGACAACATAAACAATTTAACGTATACGAGAACTCATGTACCTTTCACAAACTTCAAACTCTCGAAAACAGACGTAAACTTCTGGAAATGTCCTTTCTGTATGACATATGCTGTGGATCTATAGACTCTAGCGACCTGATAACTTTAGTCTTGAGCTTGAATGCCCCGTCTACCCGCACTAGACATACGGCGACTACCTTATTTCATGTCCCTAGCACCCGAACGAATTATGCCCAAAACTCTGTTGTATGTCGCATATCGCGATCATATAACAAACACTTTCATACCGTTGATCCTTTTTGTTCGAGTAAACAGTTATTTAAGAAAGGCATTTTGGGTGTGATAGGAAAAATAAATAAATAAATAAATAAATATTAATACTAGACATACACACACACACACACACACACACACACACACACACACACACACACACACACACACACACACACACACACACACACACACACACACACACACACACACACACCCACATATTATGCACATATTATGCACATTGTTGATTGTATGGTGTAAGTTCACGTTCCCCTTTTTAACACGTATTGTATAAAATGTAACAAAATGTAAATCCAATACTGGCTGTCTGCTTTGTCACCAAGAAAATGTATTCTGTACTTATGAGCTGTGGATTTTGTAAAAAATAAAATAAAAAATAAAAAATAAAAAAAAATATAGAAGAAATTGTTCTACTTGAGCACCAGAATCAGCCCCTAGGAGGTTGTGTTTTACAAATAACCCTGTATATTCTATTTATAGTTTATACTTATTCTATCAATTGGTTTTAATAAATAATTGCTGAAAACCCAACTTAAAAATTATACTTAAAATAAAATTAACACTCTTATACCCTTTTCGCTGCACTATTTGTATCATCATCATCATCATCATCATCATCATTTCAGTCATAGGACGTCCACTGCTGAACAAAGGCCTTTCCCGAAGACTTATCATCGGGGGGATTCCCAATACTCGCCACGCTTCGCAGGCGGGTTAGCGAGCGTAGTTTTTTTTCAATATTTCTCACGCAGACGCTGCTGCCCATCTCGTACTACATGAATTAGCGACTCTTACGACACATCGTAAATATAACCACCATGTTGTGAAACTCTGACGAATCTACATGACATTATACCTATTTATAAGACCCACTGTAACCGCTTTTATAGCAAATAAAGATTCTATTCTGTTCTGTTATTGGCTAAGAATCTTTTGTATATTCTTTATTTAGCATGATTGTTGAAAAAAAGCTGTTGTTTCCAAATAAAATAATTTAAAAAAAAAACTTGTAGAATCCACTAAACATATCAATGTCAACGAGTAATTCAGTTAGCGATGGCTATTAATATAAATCGGAAATGATTAATTTCTGCGTCCGAATGATGAATGACTATCAGCAGTTAACGTATTTACCATTGATTGAATCGTGGTATGGTCATTTTAATCATGTAGCGACATCTATCACGCTACATATGAAACTGACGTATCCTACATCGCGATATTAAAGTTATCGGAGCGGTTGAACCATATATACAAGAACCCGACAAACAACCGTTGGGCAGTAGCCCACCAGACACAACACATGTCTGATCGGAGGATCCTCCCTATTCAATGGTGGATGAGGAACTCAACACCCTGTTCCTTCCCACCTCCCAAAATCGCATTATTATTATAAATGCGAATGTTTGGAACCGCTTCCAACCGGTTAATCTGGAAATCAATATACGTTCTATGGCTGAAATGATGATGATGATGAATGTTTGGATAGATGGATGTTTGTTTCTCAATCACGCCAGACCGGCTGAACGGCTATTTGGATAAAATTTGGCACAGAAATAGATGATAGTTTAGAATAGCGAAAAGGGTACTTTCTATCCCGGAAAAATCTACTATTCCCGTGGGATAGTTTTGTTTTTGTTTTTCATAGAGCGACATAATTTTTTGCATAGTGGGTCTATGGATCAGATAATGATTAAAGCTACTATTTATTCCGGAACAATGAAAGGTTCCTGTAGGATAACATAATAATTGTGTGCAAGGGAAAGACAGACTACATTAATCTTCTAAGGGAGTAAAACAGAGGGTAACAATCACCAACAAGCAACATTGCACACGGGCGAAGCCGCAGGCGAGGCTAGTTAATAATATGCGCCAGAAAATACACCTATTGTCATGAGTGTAAGGAATAAACGACAAGAGTGCATGGACTTAACCTGCTTAGCTCGCACTTACTACATGTCTTGTAACTGTATTTCCTGTAAAAAGGCTGACAAAGGTGACTGAGTTTGTTATGCCGTTTCTTCTGATCTCCAGCCAATATGTAGTCCCGAAGCGGTGGTAGGGCAAAGCTATATTTTGGGACGTGTATAAGTGCCCGGAAGAGGGCCTATATACTGAATAAATGGCTTTTATGACTATTAATCGACAGTCGGTTGCGGGTTCGAATCTTGAAAGGGGAAATTATTTGTGTTTTGCACACGAGTATTTGTATTTGAGTCATGGATGTTTGATTAAATGTATTTAAGTATGTTTATCCGTTATTCTTCTTTTCAACAATCACACCGATTTTCTCTAACCCCAAACTAAGCAAAGCTTGTACTATGATTACCAGTCGGGTAAACATACTTAAATACATTTATAAACTTTCATGACTTAGGTACAAATTATCGTGCTTACACAAAAACACACGAACACGAACATTCAACCCAAAACAGTAAAAACAAAACAAGGTCATAATACTTAATACTGTTTTAAAAGCCTATAGTTTCGCCTCTGTAACCCTTAGGGCTAGTTTCACCACTTGCTGATAAGTTCCAGATAACCTATCTGACACTTTTTTGACAGCTAATTGTATGGGTTATCTGTCAAAACAAGTGTCACGGAGATGAATATGCTGCGGTGGATGTGCGGAGTCACGCGTAAGGACCGCGTGAGGAACTCGCGCATCCGCGGTAGCCTTCGTGTTCGTGATATTGCAGACAAACTGCAGGAGAGTCGCCTACGCTGGTACGGCCATGTTTTGCGGAAACTGGCAAGCTACGTAGGAAACAAATGTCTGGCCATGCCGCCACCGCCAGGTCCTGGCAAAAGGGGTAGACCCAAGAAATGCTGGCTTGACGTTGTGAGGGCTGACATGCGTGCCAATGATCTCACAACTAGAGACGCTCAAGACCGCGCGAAGTAGAGGAGCAAATCAAGGAAAGCGGACCCTGGGCTCCAGAGCAATGGCTTTGGACGCAACCGGGATTGACCGTATAGATGATGATGATAATCTGTCAAAACAAGTGCCAGATAGGTTATCCGGAACTTAACAGCAAGTGGTGAAAGTGGGCCTTAGACAGCAGAAAAGTTTAAGCTAGATTTATAAAACGAAATATATGTCAAAAACTTTATTATTTTTTAAATTTACATACCGTAACGAATTAACCAAGAATTATCTATGTATAGATTCGCAATATGGCTGCAAGTCAAACGGAAATTGTTTTGGCGAAACATTTTAAACAAATTTAGACGAGTTTTTTAATTATTTTAGTATAAATATTAGTTATTCTGAGTCTGGATCACACACGGTTGTCAACATGGGGCGACAGACGGCGTTGGGTGTATTAGGTAAATATAAATCATCATCATCATCATCATCATTTCAGTCATAGAATGTCCACTGTTGAACATAGGCCTCCCCCAATGACTTCCAGATTGGCCGGTAGGAAGCGGCCTGCATACACAAAAATATGGCGTTTTCAAATTATGCCCGAGCGTTGCGTTTGTTTATACAGGGTTATTTGTAAAACATTAACAACCTCCTAGGGGCTGATTCTGGTGGCAAACATTGAAATAAAAAATAAAAAACACTTCCCCATACTAAGCCGCCACCAGCTGACATCAGTTTGTATGGAGAAGCGAATTTTTTTTCTAGATTTCGATGTTGGTCCCATAGAAAAAGTTGTTGTATTTGAGCACCAGAATCAGCCCCTAGGGGGTTGTTGATGTTTTACAAATAATCCTGTAAAAAATCTGGAATACAAGTCCTCCTAAACAGGGTGTTGTTTGGAACACTAATCCAAATTTATTAATATATATCTATACGGGGTCAACGTCGAAATCGTGTTTTTTTTTTCTACGTGCAAACTAATGCTCTACTTCGATGAGAATGCATCATCGCATCATTTTTTTAATGATTCCGATGTTGCCGATGACGATGTGCATGTGACATAATTTGTAATTAATCAATAATACTTAATACTTAATATCTAATACTTCAATTGTTTTTTTTTGCAATTACCATTATTATCATAAATTGTGACATTTTCAATAAGTAATGATGTTTGATTTTGTTGAGAAAAATTTGAGATGTTATTTTTTGTGAGATGTTCAACGCAATACGTATTTTGCTGTGAATAAAGATTTGAATTTGAAATTTGACCACATAGAAAAGTTGTTCGTTTTGATGATCACATTTGCCTAATTATATTTGGCTACTGTTTAAGACAGTATCCTGCATATTAATTTTTTTTTGTATCACCTAAAGGTAAATTGTCTTATTTAATAAATTGTCTAACTTGGCGATATTGTCTAATTTGACTATAAATTTTCTTTTTAGACAATATTGTATAACCCCATATTAAATATCTTAAATAACATTTATGATTATAAAAATGAACAGACGCGAACAATATAAGCATATGAAAACTTAATAATTTCGCTCTAGTAGTCTCTAAGAGAGCCGCAGTCTTTGGCCGCCTTCTGTCAAATCTTACTTTACGAATTATTAAAAAAATATATCGTGAAAATGTACGTTTATTTTTGACTATTAAACATTTAAGCACGTGCGTGCATGCAAAGGCGAAATGCATTTCGCGCGCTTTTTACTTAATCATAAACTTTTTTTTGGCCGCGCGTGGTTTTCTTTATTAAAGCCTATTACTTGTTCATAAAATTTCGTGATCGATCTCTTTGGTGATTGGAACATTTACTCACAAATCTACATTCTAAATTGAAATCACTTTTAGTACCTAGGGATTAAAGAGCTACTTTCAAATCAAATCAAATCACTATGTCAGCCTATCGCAGTCCACGCTGGACGTAAGCCAAAGAGCGCCAAAGAGCCAATTTCCCGCTTTTTTTTATCTATCTACTGCCAGCCATCTTCTGAAGGTCCGTCCAGGTTGCGGTCTCTACTTAAGAACCCGTTTACTCCACCTTTCATCGGCTCTGCGACAGATGTGGCCGGCCCACTGCCACTATAGCTTGCTACATTTTAGGACTATGTCCATTAAAACCAATCCAAAGACCAAAGGGTCTGCTGCCGTTTAACTTCGTTACGGGTTTTATCTCTTAACGAAATCCAAAAATGTCAAAATAATTTGATTTGATTTGCAAGTAGCGCTTTTAGTACCTAGGGATTAAAGAGCTACTTTCAAATCAAATCAAATCAAATCATTTATTTGTTTTGATCCCTGTTTACGAAGAACAAATCAGAAGACGTATTTTTGAATAATGCGAATTCCTATCTGAATACGTAATCGCAAAATTCGCATGCGAATACTTAAAATCACTATTTTTGAAAATCATTAGTCAATTCTGATACAATTGGTCCTAACCACTCGTTTTTCGATTTCTACTAGTAGAAAGTACAAAAGAATGACATTGACAAGTAAACATACGGTTGACAGAGATTTGACATAATAACTTTTTATTTACGTTCCGTTTTAAGCAATTCATCACCGGTTTTTAAAATCAATGAGATTTTACTTCCCGGTTTGCTGCGTGAAACTAAAATAGTTACAAGATTTCAATATAATAGCAACACAGATTGCGGGTAATTCAAAAATGCGTAAAATCGTGAGCAATATAAACAATTTTATATACAAATTGTTTACGTGTTCGAATTCAAGATTAATTTTCAATGCTTTAAAAATACGTCTCCAGCTCTTTTTGAATAGAAGTGATAAAAAACTATATTATTTGTTTCAGCGCTTATAGCATCAACTTTGGGGGCTCCAGCTCCCCAATTCTGCCCGTGTGATCCTTGCCTACCGCCCCCACCTCCGGCGTGTCCATGCATGCCCAACCAATGTCCGTGCCCACTACCTTCGCCACCTTGCCCACCATGCCAACCGTGCCCCGGCCCATGCCCTTGCGATCAGTCGGTGGAGCCAAGTAAGTACAGAAAAATAATACGAGTATTATGAAAATGATCTAAATATCTAGCTTCAAGCTAAGCAAAGCTTGTACTATGGCGACTAGATAACGAATAAACATACTTAAATCTATATATATAAAAGAAGAAACTGACTGACTGACTGACGGACTGACATATCAACACACAGCCCAAACCGCTGGTGCTAGAGATTCCAAAATTTTTTGTAGGTAGGTCTTTTGTTGTTAGGTAAAGCAATAGAATAATATCATTCAAATGGCAACTAGCAGTTGTTTTAATATTATTTTTATTTTTAGCTCCCAGCGGTACCGGTCCTGTAAGGGTACTTCTGCAACGGTCCGACACAGCGGAGCGACTCATTTCGGCAGGGTTCCGTCAGTTCCCGGTTCCAGGGGGCAACGTTTACATCGCACCTTCCCCTGACGTCATCATCCAACCCCCTTCCATCTTGGTCAGACCCAGACCTTTGGCCCCGATCCCACAAGCTCCCATCGTGGTACAACCGCCTGGTGTTCCACCAGTGGTCCCAAGACCAATTGTGGTCCGACCAGCGCCGATACAGCCGGTCACGCCTCCACCAATCGTAGTCAGACCTCCACCATTACCCCCGATACAACCCCCATGCATCACTGTAAGACCACCAAAGCCAGCCCCGGTCCAACCCCCGGCTATATCAATTACACCACCACCGGCTCAACCAATCACACCCCCTCAAATCGTTGTGAGACCTCCAGCGCCTGCTACCATCCAACCTCCGACAATAACCGTCACTTCTGACCTATTCAACCGAGGGTCTTCTAACTGGGGTTCCGGCGGTCAAAACTGGAGTCCTTGTGACCCATGCAACCCGTGCAACCCATGCAACCCTTGCAACCCATGCAACCCATGCAATCCATGTGCACCACCTTGCCCAGAACCGTGTCCCTGCCCCGAACCCAGCCCATGCCCATGCCCTTGCCCTTGCCCTTGTTCAGGGTAAGAACGCTGGGTAACTTACACCATAATCATTAAAACCTTTTGTCAAGAGTTTAGTTTTTGAGTTGGCATTGACCACTAAGTTGTACATTCTGCATTTATTGTAACAAAGATGACAAACTTAAGACAGAACTAGTGATCAGCTTCGGGCAAGTGCCTACCACCATTACACACAATAGGTTACGTCATTGTAGTCGTCAATATAAAATCATGATATCATCCACGTATACACTATTGTGGTTATCTATATAAAATCATGATATCGTCCACATACACTACCTTAAAAACAGTGTGAAGCTTTTAATTAAGTTATTAGATCTTGATAATATACATAGATGAAGGCCTGGTACCGTAACTTAAGATTGTGACAAGGTAGAAAATGCATTTGTAAAGCTTAATCTGTCAGTGTCAACTGGTAACGGTAGCAAGCGACGGGAAGATGATCACTTACCATCTATCTGGTGGTCGTATGCTTGTTGGCTAGTAAGAACTCTTTGTATGATTTGATGTGCTGTAGCCCAAGATATGCCACTTGGAACGTTATAATCTAAGGCAATTTTCAGACACAAACAAGATCACTTAAGATTCGTGTGGGAAATCTTTAATTCCGGATTTTACAAGTTCTTCGAAATGTCTATGGCCTACCCAGTCATAATAGAGGAATGCTTTTGAACTAATTTTGTTAAACTTTTGATTGTATAAAAGGTTTTATTGTGTATTTTGGTATCTAATAGTGATAAAACGAAAGGATCTCTTTAAATAATAATGACGATTATGGCTTTCTTATGGACTGAGTAATGAGTATTGTAAATAAAAAACCCCGTAACTTATTTTTAACCTGTGTGAGTGGTTGCAAACGTAGCTTAGTATTTATGTATTTTGATAAATATATTGTTGTATCAATTATATGGAAGTCTTTACTTTATTTTCTCTTTTCCCTTAAGACAAAAAAAAACATACTACATTATTAAACAATCGTGTGGTGGACTGTTAAACATACAGCAACTGTAGCAGATATTTTGAACCCTAGTATTTTGTAATATGGTTTACTTTACTTTGACAAGAACTAAAAGGCAAAGCGTATTAATTTTAGTAAAAATCAATCACAAGACAAAAAGAGGCTTTAAAAGGAAGATATTAAGCAAGGTGACCTGACATAGCTCGTTGTGTGTTTACCCCATTATAAATAAAGATACTCGTAGATAGATACTCTTTATATGCACACCATACAAGTAATTGACACATGATATTTACAGAAAGACGTAAAATTTAGGCGGTAGCGATTTCTTCCAGACAACCATCAGGTATGATTTTGTTAAACAATGTGCTGCAGATATTGACGAGTTCTTGGCGCATGATGAATTATGAAAACAGTTTTTAAATACCTTTTTCGTTGGTGTACTTTTATATGTAATGAAGTCGTCAAAACCTATCAAAATTTAAATGAGCACAAGCATGAAGATTTTACCAGTATTAGTTGTTGAAGAGTTCCACTATCCGTCTCCTGCTGATGATGATGATAACATGATGATGTAGTCAGTATGAAGTATTGCGAGTGGTGACTGAGTTTGTTCCGGCGTTTCTTCTCAGTACTTGCCAGATTGTCCGTGTCTTGTCTCGAAGCGCTAGTAAGGCCCAAAAAATGAGGAGACACGTTCTGCCCCATATGGGCCAATAATAGTATTGACGTTCATAAGTGGCAATTTTCTGTCCTAAATTGAAAAAAAAATTTGACTTTTGACTTTTGATGGTGTCAAATTAGTGTATTGTCAAATAGTTTTAAATCTTCAGTTAGAAGTAGGTTAGAAACCACTTCCAAGTTTTGATTACATAGTTTGTTAGGTACAAGTGAAGTTAATTGATGTGTGTGTTATCCAGGTGGCCTAAATTAGTCTGTTGTAACCATGCTATGGAAGAGCGGTGTTACCTAACACAAGATTTTGCTTGAAAGGTAGCTCCATTCACTAATATTGTATTAGACACTAAGTTAATGAAATAAACATTTTGTATTTTGTATTTCTATTTGTGTTAAAAACAGCGTGGCTGTTAGTAAAAGCGTAAGAGAATTTAATTTTTGCGGAATGCCTTGTATGATTCCTGTTACTTATTCTACAGCTCCCAATAGATACTCCTTTAAGATACTTGCTCGCACTTATTTTCTTGGTAAAATAAAATCGTCGTCGTGAATCGTCGTCATCATTAACTCTTTATTAAAATAAAAGACTTATAGGCTTACAGATTGGATCCAACACGCATACAAGCTATTACATAGTTAGATTACAAAATCAGTCAGATTAATTATTATCAATTAAGGTCAATACACTTATAAAATAACCAATAAGTCAATATCTATTTTCAATGTCAAAATAAAGTAAAAATGTCAAAATATGTCATGATTTAAACATTTATGAAATTGATTAAATATATGTCCTATTTGGTCAGCGGAGATGTCAATATTACTGCCACACATGCCGAGCGAGCAAGTCCCCTATGCAACGCAATGCACGCAATCAATCAATGCAATCATATTTATGTATGTATGTATTTTATCTATGTAGTCTATGTATTATATGATTTAGTTTATAATATATTGTCATTGATACTGTGTGTAGTTTATGCTATGATTGTATACTTATGTTCATTTTTGTAACGTCATATCGCACCGCCCACAAAATATCACTGTTTAGCCTAATGGTCGACTGGTAGAGAATGCCACATGGCATTGGCATGGCAAGTCGCCTTTTATACGATTTTATTTTTGTGCAATAAAGTTTAAGTAATAAAGTACATGTAAAAAAACTATTTTTTTAGGTTCATGTGGCTAAACAAACTTCTACAAAGCTTCTTGCCAGGGAAAAACTTTTCCTCGTAATGATATAGTTTTCTTTGAATTTCCAGTTATTTTATTCAAGTCACGATTGCAAACAGTTCGTTAGGTGGTACGTGACTAAATGTTAGAGATATGTTACGAAACTTGAGTGAAGATTTCATGTAACTGTGAGTACGCAAAGGGTTTTATAACATATCGGAGGGAGTTGCATTAATGATATTAGTATAAGATGCCTTCACGGCTGGTTTTAATTTGAAAGGGTCATTTCTTTTTATCTGATTTCAAAAACGAAGGATGTACCTTATTTGTCGAAATCATTTTTTTGTATGTTCTTTGATCAAGAATAAGATCATTGGTTATCACGTTGACCGATTTCGATGATTCTTTTTTTATTCGAAAGAATACTTTCGGAGTGGTCCCATATTTTATTTAAGTTCTGATGATAGGATCTAAGAAAATAATCAAACATTGCATAAACTCCAAACCACGCTAACATTTTTGTACCTTCTACTTATTTTTTTTAAATTTTTACTTTTAAATGAAGTATAATTAAAATTTGCTGAAAGAATTGTTTTCAGTTTTCGACCAGCAAAGAAAAATAGACTTAACAAAAACATCAGTGCAAGAAATAAACAAACTATTAGAATGAATAGTTTTTGTGTTTTATTATTAATTATTATGTATGTTATTATTTCTGTGTCTATCTCGTTTTTAATGAATAATTTCGTTAAAAATAAATATCAATATTGTAATATTGTAGAATAGTAAATTTAATATTTTAGATTTATTTAATATAAAATTAAGTAAATTTAAAAGTGAAATTGTATAACTTCATAAGTATGAATATATGAATTATGGGATGATATCGAAGTCATCATAGGTCTTTGGGATTTTGCACAGGACATAGTGTGAGGTGTACAAGGTTCCATGGTGCTATTGACTTCAGTATCATCTTGTAAGTAGGTATACATTGTAAGTTTCCATTAACAATACTGTGGTTGGACATGATATGATAAGATGTAGCGATATATTGTAAAAATATGATAGATAATGTATACCTTTTCTATAGGTAGGTACTTTTATTGTATTTAAGTGCACACTGACTAACATACTATTCATTTATATAATATACGTGGATAACTGTTATTGGCTTTCCGTAGAGTTAAGATATTTTATGTAAAATAAAATCTGTAAGCTGTTGTTATCCCTAATAAATAAAAATAAAAAATAAATAAATATAAATAGATGTAGCTGCCATGTTAAATCGCCGTGCCGGTGACGTCACATATCATGATCGCTGTTTCGATAAAAATTCAAAATGGCGGCTATGTCTATCATATTTTTACAGTTGGTGTATCGACACCAACCCACAAAACACGATATGATATGATATATCGATATATCGATATCGCTATATCATATCATATCATATCGTGTTTTGGTGGTCATGCTAAGATATCTATGTTCTCAATAATAATTATCTACTTAAATAAAAATGAATATCTATTTCCCTTCGTCATCGCATCAAGCGTGAACGGATGGAACAATTTCACAAATTATTTTTTGTTGTGTTAATTATTGTCAGAAGAAGGTTCTTATGAAAGATAAAACTTAAAAAGTTGCGCAGAAAATCCATACGAAGTCGCGGGCAATAGCTAGTTATACTATAAAAATTATATAGACAATGTTGTAGGTCATTAATAACTGATATAGTGTAAATATATTTAGTACTTAAAACGATTGTGACTGTTTTTTGTCCCGAATAAATATAAAATGACATGCGTGCCAATGATCTCACAACTAGAGACGCTCAAGACCGCGCGAAGTGGAGGAGTAAATCAAGGAAAGCGTTCCCTAGGCTCCAAAGCGATGGCTTTGGACGCAACTGGGATTGACCGTGTAGATGAAGAAGAAGAAAAAATATAAAATAAAATCGCCTAGCATCCTTAAATGAAAATATAACTAGATAAGTGCCAAAAAAGTTATTACATTGCGTTTCATTCCACGCAAAATCACATTTAGAAAGTCGAACAATAGAAATCTCTTTATTACCCTGATGGCAATAAAACTTATACTAACACAGCCAAGAGGCCTATTGTCTTTTATGAATAGGTCTAGACTAGACGGATTTCTGGCTAGTTTTTATTGGTCAAAAGTATTTGTATATGATCTGAAAGATGTATTATTTAGGCATTCTTTCTATGGTTGTTACGAGTTTTTGTTAGTAAATTCACTGGGTGTTTTTTTAGTGTTCCGTAAGTTAAATAAATACCGTAAATATATATATTTTTATAATTTAATTATGTATTTATCATCATCATCATTTCAGTCATAGGACGTCCACTGCTGAACATAGGCCTCCCCCAGTGACTTCCAGATTGGCCGGTTGGAAGCTTAGCGGCCCGCATCCAGTTGGGTAGGTCAAATTTTGAGAAGGAGGTCAATTGTCGAATCCAAATCGGCTGGGCAGCGATCAGAAAACTACGTAACGTCTTCTCGTCGAAAATACCTCAGTGACTTAGAAGAAGAGAAAAAAGAACAAGAATACTCAAAGACGTTGAATCTCTATGAGGAGCTGATTGGTAGCCCTGGTAGCCATTCAGCAGATTCGAATTTACATTTAACTAGTAAAACATTACTGAAAACTAACAAACAAATTAGATTATTAAGTAATAATAAGGCTAAAAAATATATCAAAATTAGTAAATTTATTACAAAAACTAACAAATTAATTAAAAAACAGAAATGCTTTTACAAAAATATATTGTTAAGAAAACAACGCATAGAGTTAGTGGATAGTTTAGAAATCTATCATAATAAATTACATGAAAGTAGATGTAAATATGATGTGGACATTGAAAGGCTTCAGGCTGACATCTCGAAGTTGTATGAGTCATTACAATCTATGACGGCTAAATATAACTCGGCTCAGGAACAAATTAACGAACACATCCTGGCTGCTAATAAATTTTTAGAATTGGAAAATTCCATCCAAGATTTTAAATCGCTACCCAATATCAAAGTCACCCAAGTACTAGATAAGAATCAACAGATCGATGCCGGCCGGCAGTTGTCAATGTCTGCATCTCACTCTAAAGATGCCATATGTAAGCCTGTCAGTAATGTAATTGTTTTCTCAGATAGGTTAGGAGTTGGTTACGGCCCAATGTTGCATAAGTCAATTAAATATGACGTAATTAACAATTGTATGCCAGATGCGTCCTGGGATCAAATTATTAAACGCATACAAAACAGTAAATTTAATAGTGAAACAATACTTGTTATTTTATTAGGAAATAGCAAGAATATTACAAAAAAAAAAAATTATACAGAAATTTTCAATGTTGTCTAGCCTTATTGTAAAAAAAGTTGTTTTGTGTGCCCTACCATATTGTAGGTATCAAACAACTGAAGAAAATAACAAAATTCATTTATTAAATAGCTTATTTTTCAATTTAACTGAACGTCATAGTGACAAGTTTGTGTTTTTTGACACAAACAAATTTACTAATAATAAATTTATATTAACGGGCGGCTCTTTACACCTGCCATATAAATTAAAAAAACAAATAGCTACTTTGTTAGCACATAATATTAACAATAGTTTTATCGAAACTAAGACAAACTGTGACCATGTTAGTACTAGTACTAACTTAAATATTGTTCCCTTGACAACCTCTAACATTTTAAACTAAGAGAGAAGACAAAAGCCAAGTCTACCTTTAATATTATTCATCAAAATATGCAAGGCTTGGCTGGCAAAGAGTTAGAATTAGCCTTATTCTTACAAGATTTAAGTGTAAATGTTATATGTTTAACGGAGCATTGGATTAATCAATATGAATTAATGTTAAACATAGAAAATTTTAAAATCGGTAGTTCGTTCACAAGAAAGTCTGCTATAAGGGGGGGGTCACTTATACTATTAAATAGTGAATTAAAATGTAAAGAACGTAAAGATATTGTGTCACTTTCGATTGAACGAACTATTGAACTAGCGTGTGCTGAGCTAGAGCAGTATATTATAATAAGCGTTTACAGCCCTCCCTCTGCAAATTTCCAGCTTTTTGAATCCACTATGGAAGAGGCCTTAAAAAAAGTATGCAATTCTAATAAGAAAATTGTCGTATGTGGAGATTTTAACATAGATATATTAGTAAATTCACAAAATTCAATTCGTTTTCTGAATCTTTTTAAATCATTTAATTTAATTAACCTGTTTAATGTACCTACAAGAGTGACTCCCACATCAGCTACTTGTTTGGATAATATTTTTTGCAATAGCGAAGTAATAGACAAATCAATTATAAATTATTTAAGATCTGACCATAGTGGACAAAAGGCGTCTTTTGAGCACCATCATGCCCGAGAAATTGTAGATGCTGTATGCAGGCCAATAACCGTAAATAGAATAGACCGATTTAAGGAGAAAATTTGTGATGGTATAGACTCATTAAAACCTAGCAATAACCATAACGTCGATCTGTTATATGAGGATCTTTTTGGCATAATCAAAAATGAATTTGATCAAATTTTTACACAAAAAAAGATAAAAGCAAATAGACTTAAGTGTAAGTTCAATGAATGGGCTACACCAGGAATTTACAAAAGTAGAAAGACATTATATGACTTGTATAGTCTAAAAGCAAACTCTCAAAACCCACAGATCATAGAACATGTGAGGAATTACTCTAAAATATTTAAAAAAGTATGTGCCACTGCAAAATCAAACCATCTTCGTAATGTTATTTTGAATTCTGATAATAAAGCAAGGGCCACATGGAAAATCATAAATAAAGAAACATGTAGACATAAACCAAATGATAATGCTTACTCTCTTAAAATTGGGGATAAACTGGTTAGTTCAAATGCGGATGTCGCAAATACTTTTGAGGAATTCTTTTCAAACATAGCTCCCTCTACAACTAAGGAACTAGCTTCTTCTGCTGAACTAGCCGAGTCCCTACTCAAGTCGGGTGTTGACGAATGTAAAACTTCATTTAATTTTAGACATATAAACCCTGATATAGTAATAAAAACATTTAAAGAATTAAACATGAAAAAAACTGAGGACTTATGGGGTATTTCTGTCAACATTATCAATACAATTATAAATACGATAGCCCCTTATCTTGCAAATATTTTTAACAAATGTATTGATGATAGACAGTTTCCCACTTTGATGAAATTTAGTAAAATTATTCCTTTATTCAAGTCAGGCGAGAAAAATAATCCCTCTAATTTTCGACCAATTTCAATATTACCAGTACTTAGTAAAGTCTTTGAAAAAGTAATTTTTAGTCAACTGTTATCTCACTTTGCCCTGAATAAACTTTTACATGATAATCAATATGGCTTCACGAAAGGTAGAAATACTACTGATGCTGGAGTTGCACTCTTAAAACACGTGTTTGATGCTTGGGAGAGTAGGCAGGATGCTTTGGGAGTTTTTTGTGATCTTTCTAAAGCTTTTGATTGTGTGGACCACCAAACTTTACTAAAAAAACTTAGGCACTATGGTGTTTCAAATGATGCCTTAGATTTAGTAAACTCTTATCTCACAGGCAGAACACAAAAAGTATGTATAAATGGAACTGAGTCTTCTGGGTCGCCTCTTACTATGGGTGTGCCGCAGGGATCAATATTAGGGCCCCTACTGTTTCTAATTTACATTAACGACCTTCCGTCTTTTACAAAGGACCTCTGCGAGACAGTGTTATTTGCGGATGATACTTCATTAATTTTTAAAATTAAGAGAGGTAAAGATTTATTTGCCGATGTAAATACTGCTCTCTCGCAAGTATTGCACTGGTTCACTACCAATAATCTTATGCTTAATGCAAATAAAACAAAATGTATTAAATTCACCATGCCGAACGTAAAACTGGTCCCAACACATATAACTGTAAAAGATGAACTGCTAGATACATCTAGTTCCACTACCTTTTTAGGAATCACTTTAGATTCCCGTTTGCAATGGGGTGCTCATATTGAGACTCTATCGGGAAGACTTAGTTCAGCTGCTTATGCCGTGAGAAAGATAAGACAGTTGACTGATGTTGGAACGGCAAGATTGGTGTACTTTAGCTATTTTCACAGTATAATGTCATATGGAATATTATTATGGGGCTCAGCAGCAGATATTGAATCTATTTTTGTGCTACAAAAGAGAGCTGTACGGGCAATTTACGACCTCAGACCCCGAGACTCGTTGAAGGAACTGTTCAAGGAAATTAATATACTAACAGTGGCTTCTCAATTCATTTATGAAAATATCATGTATATTCGCAAAAACCTGCATCTATTTCCTAAAAAGAGTGACATGCATAATATTAATACCCGGAATAAAGATAAACTTGCCGTTCCAAATTTCAGACTGCATAAAGTGGGTAATTCGTTTATGGGAAAATGTATTCGCTTTTTTAACAAATTACCACAGTCCATTGCTGAACTGCCTATGTATGAATTTAAATCGCATGTCAAGATGATTTTAATGAAAAAAGGTTATTACACTGTAAATGACTATTTAAATGATAAAAATGTATGGAATTAAATACTGCCGTGCTCGCACAGGTTCATTTTATCTTGTAATGTAAACACACTATTTAAAAAGAGGCTGACAATAGTGACCGAGTTTCTTGCGCTGCTTCTTCTCGGCACTAGCCCACAATATTGTCCCGAAGCAGTGGTAGGGTAAAAAAATATACTGGGACGTGTAAAAGAGCTTAATTTAGGCCTATTTACAGAAATAAATTGGTTTTATTGGTTTTATTGGTTTTATTGACTAAAGACGAAAGTCTTCAACCAGTGTGTGTTACCAGTGATGACATATGGAACTGAAACGTGGCCTCTCACTATGGGCCTCATAAGAAAGCTCAAGGTTGCACAGCGTGCTATGGGAAGGGCTATGCTCAGAAGGTTGTACAGCGTGCTATGGAAAGGGCTATGCTCAGTGTTTCTTTGCGAGATCGAATCAAGAATGAGGAAATTCGTAAACAAACAAAAGTTGCTGACATAGCCCAACGGATCAGCAAGCTGAAGTGGCAGTGGGCGGGGCACATAGCACGTAAAACTAACGGCCGATGGGGCAGAAAGGTTCTGGAATGGAGGCCACGTACCGGCAAGCGCAGCATAGCACGTCCACCTACAAGGTGGACAGACGGCCTGGTAAAGGTCGCAAGAAGACGCTGGATGCAGGCCGCTTCCAACCGGCCAATCTGGAAGTCAATGGGGAAGGCCTATGTTCAGCAGTGGACGTGCTATGGCTGAAATGATGATGATGATAAAAGTGAATAACTAAATATTCTGTGAATATTTCAAGCGTCTACCTGTTGCCGTTATTAATATCAAGCAAAAAATGGCAAAAAAAACACTTTAGTTGTATGGGAGCCCGCCTTAAATATTTATTTTATTCCATTTTTAGTACTTGTTGTTAAAGCGGCAACAGAAATACATTATCTGTGAACAACTGTCTAGCTATCACGGTTCATGAGATACAGTCTGGTGACAGACAGACAGACAGACGGACAGCGGAGTCAGTAGTAATAGGGTCCCGTTTTTACCTTTTGGGTACGGAACTCTGACCTCCTGACAAAATATATTACTACCTACATTTTTGTTCTAAGTGAAACTATTAAAAGAGTGTTAAAAAGAGTTATTGCAGACATTTATTTTCTAAAATCTAGTAAGAGAATAAGAGATGTAATGTAAAAGATATTACCAAAATAAATTGCCTTCGTAGTAGTAGCTATCTAAATGATGTATGCGTAACCGATTACGTTTTCTAGTCACAAACGACCCAACATTAATAATGGGCCACGTGAAATGAATTCAAATAATGTTGATATTACCAATCCAGCTGTTTTTAAAGCAGAATAATAATTTCAGGCTAGAAATTTATGAATCTCTACTCACTGCGAATATATAAGAAAATTCGAGCTGTTTTTTAACTTGTTGCTCAGTGGCAGCAGTTTGGTATTGATTACCAAAGTTAAGCAATCCTCGCTGCGGTTGTAAGTGGATGGGTGTCCATTCCAACTTTAACTGATATTAAATTCATGACAAGTATCTTCGTTTAACGTTAGAGACGCTAATGTTGCTTGATATTCGTTGTTAAGCCAAGTCTTTCTCTCCAAGTCTTTCTGGGCGCTAACGCCCTCTTGTGGACGCTGAAGGCCTAGATAGATGGCGGCAAGGGATCCAGAAAAAAATTAGAGGTGTTTTGTAGTTAGTCGTTCGTTTAGGAGAGCGTAAAATTGGGGTGCGTTGAAAAATAAATGATTTTAAATGTGGGCGGTAGACAAAATAAGTTTGAAAACCTCTGTGTCTGTGTGTGTGTGTGTGTGTCTGTGTGTTTGAAAGCCTGTATTAAAACGGATTATAACTGACAGTAATAAAACCAATTTATTTCTGTAAATAGGCCTAAATTAAGCTCTTTTACACGTCCCAATATATTTTTTTACCCTACCACTGCTTCGGGACAATATTGTGGGCTAGTGCCGAGAAGAAGCAGCGCAAGAAACTCGGTCACTATTGTCAGCCTCTTTTTAAATATTGTGTTTACATTACAAGATAAAATGAACCTGTGCGAGCACGGCAGTATTTAATTCCATACATTTTAATAATTTACAGTGTAATAACCTTTTTTTATTAAAATCATCTTGACATGCGATTTAAATTCATACATAGGCAGTTCAGCAATGGACTGTGGTAATTTGTTAAAAAAGCGAATACATTTTCCCATAAACGAATTACCCGCTTTATGCAGTCTGAAATTCTGAATGAAATATCAGACAGACACATGCCTTACATACAGCACCTGTGTAGAACCGGGGATAACCGAATGAAATGGGTAGGTTGATGACTAAGGATCAAAAACTAAACTACATGGGTAGGTTGACTAAGTATCGAGAACTAGACTATAAGGGTAGGTTGACTAAGTATTAAATACTGCCCTGCTCGCACAGGTATACATTATTTTCTTTTCCTTTTTTTTTGTGGCAGCTAGTTGTGACTGAGTTTGTTCCGGCGTTTCTTCTCAGCACTTGCCAGATTGTCTGTGTCTTGTCTCGAAGCGCTAGTAGGGCCCAAAAAATAAGGAGACATGTTCTGCCCCATATGGGCCAATAATGTTATTATTGACGTTCATAAGTGGCAGTTTTCTATCCTAAACTGAATAAATGATTTTTGCCTTTGACTTGACTTTATCGAGAACTAGACTATAAGGGTAGGTTGACTAAGTATCGAGAACTGAACGAGTGAATGAGTGTTTAATTTCTATTATACCGTTAAAACTCCTTCATCAAATATGAAAGTGCTGGCTAAATCATCATCATCTTCAAATCGGCTGACCAGATCGTTATTATACAAAACTAAGAACCACCACAGATTAACTAGCTTTTTATTTACAAAAACTGCATCCAAATCGGTCCATCCGTTTCGAAACTACGATGCTACAGACACAGAAATATAGGCGACAAACTCAAACAGCTCTTATTATTGTCCTGCCCTCCTAAAATAACCACCAAAACACGATATGATATAGCGATGTATCGACACTAACTGTCTTTTTCAACCGACTTCAAAAAAGAAGGAGGTTCTCAATTCGACTGTATGTTTTTTTTTTTTTGTATGTTTGTTACGCGATTACTCCGCCAATTATGAATCGATTTTAATGATTCTTTTTTGTTTGGTAGATCATACTTCAGAGGTGGTCCCATATAAATTTTATCGAAATTGATTTAGAACTTTTTGAGAAAATCAACAAATATATACCCAGATAATATTTTGGTTGTGGTTCTTGTTACCTATCTTCGACAAATATGAGCCGATTTTATTTTATTTTATTTTATTTTATTTATTCAGTACACAAAACAGAAATACAGCAGTTACAAGACAATTAAAAAATATGTATATATATAACATGAAACAATGATAGGCTGTAGTTCCACAGACATGTGTACATAGCATGTTATAAGAAAAAGATCGAGATTTGTCAATATTCAACATGTTGAAAATAAAGAAACAATTATATTATGATTAATATAATAAATATATACAATATACAATCAAAATCGGTACGTATAATAACTAAATACATTTAATAAAATAGACCTACATTATATTCGTGTGTGTAAAATAATAAGAATACGAAAATTTTAATAAATACTTACGGATCATTCAATGATTTTGTAGAGGCCAGATTTCCATTTGTTTAGCGATGTGCCAAATATGTCAGGCACATCATCGAGCTGTCCGAGAAGATTGTTGTACTCACGACACATCCTGAAAATCGGGTTGTGATATGACACGTTATTATTACAAAGCGGGACTGAGAATGGATAATCGCGTCTCGATGATTTAATTGGGATTCGAAAGCAAACTTCAGAAAGGAGGGTCGTGTAAATTGAACCATTTAAAATTTTGAAAAAGCAAGTGAGATCTAGAATTCTGCGCCGAGACTCAAGGCTCTTCAATCCGAAGTAGTGAAGACGATCGTCGTATGTCGTAAGCTCACGCTTTAAACGACACCGGTATGTTAATATCCGTAGGATGCGTCTTTGGATCGATTCGAGCCTGTCTATGTGGACTTTATATTGTGGTGACCAGACGGAAGAGGCGTACTCGAGCTGGCTGAGAATCAGTGATTTATAAAGTAATAGTAAGCTTTTGGGAGACTTAAAGTCTTTAGTAGCCCGGCATATGAAGCCCATGAGTCTTCTGCATTTTTTAGAAACAGCTTCGCAATGTTGAATAAAGCTGAGCTTACTGTCAAAGATTACACCTAGGTCTCGCACCTCTGACCCCCTTTCAAGTAACGTACCGTCTATAGTGTAATCGAAGTGAACAGGAGCCTTAACACGAGTAAAAGTCACTACAGAGCATTTTTTGACGTTAAGGCTCATTTTGTTTGTATTACACCAGTCCATCACAACGTCAATGTCCCTTTGTAATTTTATGCAGTCACGCACTGAGTCTATCCGCCTAAAGATTTTAAGGTCATCTGCATATAGAAGCGAGACGCTGCGAAGCCTGGGGATGAGGTCGTTGATGTATGCAATAAACAGCAAGGGCCCCAAGTGCGATCCCTGGGGAACACCGGATACGATAGACACGGGTTGAGAGCGATAACCTTTTAGAGCTACAATTTGAGTCCGGTTTGAGATGTAAGATTTTAACCAACGCAGAAGACAACCATGTACACCCAGAGATTCCAATTTGCAGATCAGTATCCGGTGGTTGACTCTATCGAAAGCTTTTTGAAAATCGGTGTAGATGGAGTCAACCTGACCATGACTGTTAAAAGTTTGACAGATATAATTAGTGTATTCTGACAGGTTACTAACCGTAGATTTTCCCTTAACGAAACCGTGCTGCTGATAGTTAATAAAAGGCTGTAAGTGGTGGTTAAGCGTATCGTAGATCAAAGACTCCAGGATTTTAGCAAAACAGCTCAACATGCTTATAGGTCTGTAATTAGAGCAATCAATGGGGTCACCCGCCTTATGAATAGGTATTATATGCGCTTGTTTCCACGTATTAGGAAATACTCCTGACTGTAACGACTTATTGAAAATAATGGAGAGTGGTTCGGTCAGTGCTTTAGAGCAGAGTTTAATGAAGTAAGGAGGAATGCCATCGGGCCCAGCACCCTTGTTTGAATCAAGTGCAACAATTTTACGATTAATATCATCTATAGAGATTTGTGTTGAAAATAATGCATAGCTAATTTGTGAATCATCAGAGGCAAATGGAATGCTATTGGAATCGTTCTCAAAGACTGAAGAAAAATATTCTGAGAAAAGTTCTGCAACCGCTGCACCTCCAGAAGCCTTTTTGCTGCCGAATTTAACAATTTCAGGAATCAAAGGACCTGTTCTCTTACTTTTGACAAAAGAGAAAAAAAGCTTCGTTGTGTCAGAAAGGGAACTCTCTACATTGGCAACAAATAGGTCATAGCATGCTTTAATGAGCGCTTTAGATCGGGTACGCAACAATCGGAACTCGTCATAGTCTCTTGGGTTGCGGTATTTTTTGTATTTTTTATGTACACGCTTCTTCTCTCTAATGCAGGCTATTAAGGGTTCCGAGTACCATACTGGAAACATTGACTGCCCAACACGCTTATATGGAGTATTTTGATGTATTACATTATTTAATGCTTCATAGAAAGTGTCAACATCCAAGTCCACGTTGTCATGATTAAGGATATCATTCCACTTGATACTGTCAAGTTGTTCGATACATTTATCAGTGTCCGCTTTACGGAAGTTAAGAATTTTGGTTAGATTTGTTTTACTTTTTGAGTTACACACTGCAGTGCGTGCTTCGATTTTGACAGCTGGGTGATGGCGGTCAGGCGTAGATAGGGGAGTGCACTCCGACAGCGTAATATCCAAAAGGTTTGTCAAAAATAGGTCAAGTAGCTTACCGTTAGAATTAAGTACATGATTGTATTGAGATAGTCCACCGAGCTCTAAAAGATCTACCAGTAACGTCGACTTGACGTCTTGGGCTCGGCTTGGGATCATACGAGGAGGATTGTTAACGTCGACAGACCATGTTAAACTTGGAATGTTAAAGTCACCTAAAATTATTAGTTTTGAGTCGAGACTATCAACATTTAGCAAGTTGTTAGAACAGTGATCATAGAAATATTTCACTTGGGTAATGTTAAGATCCGGAGGCAGGTAGACCAAGTGAATGTTTAAGGTAGGGCCACGTGATCCCGGATTCTCACATACAGTAATCCACAGATCTTCTAAAGAGCCTTCCAACTCGCGACGTCTAACCGCACAAAATTCCTTTCTAATTGCAAGTAATACGCCCCCACCAGACAACTTAGATGAGCAGGTGGTTTCCCTGTCTCGACGAAACACAACATATCTACCATCCACGAACTCCCCGTCAGCTATAGACCCGTCCAGATTGGTTTCACATAAACAAATAATATCATAATCTTCGTTTAAAATATTAATGTATAGTTGGTTCAATTTGCTTCTCATTCGATTTTGATGATTTTGGTTTTATTGAATAGCTTATACTTCAAAGATGCTATGATAAAAGTTTGAAAAATAAAAATCACCCCTAAGGGTAGGAAAATAGGGGATGAAATCGGTGTTCAGCAGTTAGATTAGGATTTATCACTAAAAATAGATGAAATAAGTAAATTTTATTAAAAAAAATAAAACCGACTTCGAAACACTGAAATGCTAAAAATATTCCTAACACTTAAGTACCTAATCAGTTACTTTTGGAGTCGGTGCAAACAAAAACATTGAATCTCTCATCGGCTGGCACCGACACCAAAAGTATCTGATTAGGTACTTAAGTGTTAGGATTATTTTTAGCATTTCAGTGTTTTGAAGTCGGTTTTATTTTTTTTAATAATTATAGGATAGATATAGCCGCTATGTTGAATTTTTATCGAAACAGCAATTATAACATATGACGTCACCGGCACGGCGATTCAACATGGTGGCTTATAAAACATTTATCTTTGATCATTTTGGGTGAAACTTTGGTTTAAAATTTTTTATTGAATGCTTTGGTAAGAAAACTGCAATTAATGTTTTATTTTGAATGGAATTTTGCAATTCGAAATTATTTTCAGAATGAATTAGTTCGCTCCTATCATTTGACAAATCTACACGGTTTCTGAGGCAACCCCAATTGAAGCTTCTTTTGTGACTGTCAATTTTGTTTAGAATTGATATTGGATTATTCTGGGTTATGGTTTATATGAAAGGGACTCTTAGGAACAATCTATCATATTTAAAAATACAATAGGGAATATGCATGAAAAAAAATATTGTTTTTACTATATTTATTATTATTTTATTATTTAGCAAATAGATCGATGTGTCCAAACTGTTTATTATATGTGTTAGCAAGACGCGAAAGAACTGAGTTTTGGTGGTAATTTGTATGGTGCTGTGGAGTCTGTAATAAGGCTGTGTTGCGAGTACGGTATTTTGGAGTGCGAAAAGTGATTCTTTGGACAAGATTTGGACAGTCAATTCTACTGTTTATTATGTCATACAACAAAGACATGTCCAACATAATACGCCTGTGTTCTAGAGATAAGAGATCGTGCTCAGTGCAACTGTCTGTGAAGTATCGATGCTGTTACGACAGCGAAAGTATAGAATAAAGGTTTTTTGTATTCGCTCAAGACGGTTCATTTAAACATTGTACTGTGGAGATCATACAGAGCTAGCATACTCTAAAACACTTCTGACATACGCAAAGTACACCATTTTAATAGTATGCAATACCCGAGAATGGCTTACAAATGCGAAGAACAAAACCAAGATTTTTATAGGCTTTGTTGATAACAAAATCAATATTTTCTTCCAACAACACTTTTTACTTTTAAGTAATTAGGGAAACCTGTTATTGGCCATACTATTAGTCTAATAATTATTATTTATAAAGTACTTATTGTATACGCTGTTGGTTTTCTAAATAAATAAAATAAAAAATAAAATAATAAAATTAATTTATAAGAAAATATATGAAATTATAGTGCTAATAGTGAAAACAAAATTGATTTTAGGTAAAAAATAACCGTAATACAGTAATTAGAAATTAGGGTATACCTATCTCTTTCTAAAACAACTTTTACTATGAAAAATTTATGGCGGGCGTGTAATATGACGTCACGGTACATATCAGATCTCCTTGTCTAACACACGACTTTAATGGGCTGTAAGTCAGGTATTTATCAATATTTTTCGAAAATTCTTGAAGTTTTATTAATTATAATTAAGTACTATTTTAGGACCAAATAAAAAACATGTATATTCCCCATTGTTGTCAAAAAATAGCTATATCATAAAATATCGTGTTATGGTGGTCAGCTAGGGGGGCAGGGGCAGGGGGGGCAGGGGGGGGGGGCAGAAGCATTAAAAATATTTATTCGTGTTTGCTGATATCAGACAACACACACAATGGGCTAGTTTCCAAAAAAAATCTAATTAGTCAGTCAGTTGGATTAACAGAAGATATTGGACACGTATTTTTTCTTTTCTCAATCAAACAAAAAATGATGAAGATATAGCCCGTTAAAGTTCCGCGTGACGTCACGGCTTGCTAAAAAGTGCCGCAAGGCGTGACGTTACGCGGAACTTTAACGGGCTATATCTTCATTTTTTGTTTGATTGACAAAAGACAAAATATGGGTCCAATAGTTTTTGATAATCTAACTGACGGACTAAATAGAATAATTATTTTTTGACCCAGGAAACTAGGCTAGCCCATTGTCATGAATAAAATCTGTATCTGTATAAATAAAAAGTATGGAATTAAAATCCTTGTTTTACGAGATACCTGACAACGTATTATGCTAGGGGTGTTCTACGGCACACCCAGACTCGAGCCACCAAATTCATTTTCGGAATTGACTCAAACTAGGAATTGAACCCGGAACCTTTAACTTTTAAAGTAGATCAAACTAGGTCCATCAATCGGGCCGTCAAATAAATTTGATTATTTGATTTTGGAACCCTCTTTTTGGGTCAACAAAATGGCATTATTTCAAAAAAAAATTAACAAACAATACTTAAGTAAGTACTCATGTTTTAACTTAATAAAAAATTTAGTATCAAAGCTTTTTATCTTTATAGCGAAATTAAATTCGAAAACATTCCTTGCGCGAATTAAAACGAAATGAAACAAAAACTTTTTTACAACCATTTCAAATACGACAGTGTTTTCCTTCGCTGAAACATGAAATATTATTGAAAGTAACAAAAAAAAATCTATGTTTTAAATCTGAGACATAAAATGTTTGGAAACGCCCCTTTGCATATTAAATTCATCGAATCATAACTGTTTTACTTTGAAATACAACATTTTTGTAAAAAATATTCACAATTTTGTTACCACGGCTTAAGAATCAATTTCGTATGATGTGTCAGATAGGTTATAACGTTGTTTAAAATATTTTTTTATGTTATAAAAGTTGTTTTATGGATATATAAGTGAAATTATACGTCTAAAATTCATCAGAGGGTCGAAAGATGGCGAGGGGCAAGATTATCTGGTTGTCTGGTAAATATTTTTCAATTCAATAACGTTTTATTTGCTTCATAAAACACAGTAAGGACGTCACAAATCAGAATGTGTACTTGTTTGCTTCTTAATAAATAATATTGTAGTTTAAAAAGAGATAAAACACTTTTAAATGTACATATTTGATTCATCAAAACGTATCAAACGCTGAAACACAAAGGTTTTACTAATAACTACTGAAGAGTTCTATTACCCACCTCCTGGCTCCATCATCAGACCGCACAATGGTGTCAAATTGTTGTATTGTCATCCGAATTTCAAATACTTACAAAGATTTAAATCGCTACGTCAGTTAGAAGTAGGTGAAAAACTAATTCCAAGATTTGATTAAATACATAGTTAGATGTTAGTTACATACAAGTGAAGCGAATATAGTGTGTTATAAAGCATGTAAAGGGTAACAGTAAGATTTATAATCTATATAAAACAAAGGGTTAGTTACACTATTATAATTCGAGAAGAGCTGTACCGATTTTTATGATCTTTGATTTGTTGGATTTGTCTCCGCCCTGAATAGAAGAATACTATAAAAAATCTGAAAATTCACAAAAAAAGAAGTGTTACGAAGTTCGCCGGGACAGCTAGTATATATACAGTGTGTAACAAAAAGGTGAAATAAAACTTTAAGGGGTTATTCTACGGCTAAATTACATCAACTTTTTCTATGGGACCAACATCGAAATCGCAAAAAAAAAAAACACTTTCCCATACTAAAATGCGACCAGCTGGCATCAGTTTGTATGGAAACGTCAATTATTATTTTTGAGATTTTGATGTTGGTCCCATAGAAAAAGTTGATGTAATTTAGCTGTAGAATAACCCCTTAAAGTTTTATTTCACCTTTTCGTTACACACTGTATATAAAACAAAGTCGGGTTAGTTACAAAATTTATAATTAGAGAACGGCTGGACCGATTTTTATGATCTTTGATTTGTTGAATTTGTCTCCGCCCCAAATATCAGAATAACTACAAAAAACACAAAACAATTCACGAAAAAAAATATATTTAGGGGCGGTACGAAGTTCTCCGGGACAGCTAGCTTAATATAAATTAAAAATGGATTATAATGAAATATTTAAAATATTCAAACCGAATTATAATTTGTAAAGTTTGTCACTTCAATAAAAAAAACATCTTTGATGTCAAAGAAGCTGTTTCATTAAGACTTTCATGAGGTCTATTGTTTCAGGATTATTTCCAGTGCAAGTGGCATTTTTTTTTAACCTATTGTGTCCCACTGCTGGGCAAAGGTCTCACCCAAGTCCTCCCATGTTTCCCTGTTGAGGGCCAGAGTCTGCCAATCCCTAGCATGGCTCTCCAAATCGTCACGCCATCGCTTCTTTGGACGTCCTCTACGGCATTTTATTTTATTTTAGGGAAACAAATAGTTTACAATTAAATATACTAATGTTCACAAACGTCGCACTAAAACCAATGAAGTATTCGCTAATAGAAATAACAGAAATCGGCAGCTTAACTAACAAACATTAGAAGATAAATGATGATTTAAAAGATGACTTGAACCCAAACAATATTAAACCAAAACTGAAGACTTACTTCCTATCATAATATTAATATTTGTGACTTTCTTAATATGAAACAGTTAATAATAGTGAGCGCGATTACCTAGTTTCCGTTTAATTTAATTGGTACTAAAAATTATAGTAAACTTTTGTAAAGACAGTGATAATTGTTATACCTACGTTTTGCTTTCGTATTGTAACATGACTGCTTGTTATCTGGCTGACAGGTCTGCATTGTAGACAAACCTCAGTGGTTTATGGCAATGCACTGTAATAAATATTTATGTAGTTTGTGTAAAATAATAATAAATAAAAAAATAAAAAAAAGATAAAACAAAGTACAAATAACATACAAGTTAAGATGAAAATTCCAAAATAATCAATTAAACCAAATTGTAGCAGCAAAGTTTCAGCACCTCTGATATATTTTGCATGTAACTCATAGCCAATGCATAGCCATCTCTTGGTTCCTTGTAAAAACGGAAAAGTTCTATCTATGACGACCTCTGTAGCCGAGAGGCGAGTATACCGGACTTGGTGTCGCTATCACTGAGGTCCCGGGTTCGATTCCCGGTCGGTCAATGTAGAAAAATAACTCTTCTATATTGTCTCGGGTCTGGGTGTTGTGCTGCCGTCGTTGTTTCTGATTTCTGTAACACAAGTGCTTAAGCTACTTATCACAGGATCAGAGCAATGTATGTGATGTTGTCCAATATTTAATATTTTATTATATTTAATATATATCTTTTGTCTTTAGTCTTGAATACCATCTACAAGGTTATTTGAAAAACATCAACAACCCCCTAGGGGCTGATTCTGGTGCTCACATACGACAACTTTTTCTACGGGACCAACATTAAAATCTGAAAAAAAAAAAACTTCTCCATACAAACTAACGTCAGCTGGTGCGGCTTAGTATGGGAGTCTTTTTAACGATTTGAATGTTGGCCCCATAGAAAAAGTTGTTGTATTTGGGCACCAGAATCAGCCCCTAGGAGGTTGTTGATGTTTTACAAATAACCCTGTATTATCGTATCACTCGAGTTTAATTTTCGGATACAAAGTAGCTAATGTCCAACATTAATACTCATTAATACTCATTTATTCAGTATATAGGCCCTCTTCCGGGCACTTATACACGTCCCAAAATATAGCTTTACCCTACCACCGCTTCGGGACTACATATCGGCTAGTGATGAGAAGAAACGGCGCAACAAACTCAGTCACCTTTGTCAGAATTTTTTACAGGAAATACAGTTACAAGACATTAAGTAAGTGCGAGCTAAGCAGGTTAAGTCCATGCACTCTTTTCGTTCAAATAATCGTCTACCTTATAATACCCTTTTTTCATAAGGTTTTTTTTAATGTGAATTTTGAACTCATGTACAGGTAGTTCAACAAGAGTCTGTGGAACTTTATAAAAAAAATTAATACATCAACAGAAAGGTTCATTACAGATGTTAGATTAATCATTATTGTAATCCAATTTGTAGTTCCGAAGATTATGATTTACACCCAAACAAACTTTACCTCTCTGTAACATTAGTGAAGATTGACAGGTCACGTGACCTATTCCTGTTCGAACACGAACTTTCCCATTAAGTAATGCAAGATTATACGTCAAACTGGCACCTACATACGCTTGGAACAACAAACTTGAAACTACATAATATATGAAACTAGAGGACGCCGGTGATTATTATGTGCATAAACTTCGAATCTGTTTAATGTACCTATTTATAACACCTTATTCATATTCATTTATTGCATCATAAGTGTACAAATAGTTGTTTAGGATTAATTAGACCCAACTTATGGACCCTGATGGGGTATTGCAATTTTAGTAATGCTATACAACTTATTCGATTTTTTTTTACAATATAACAGATATTTTTATACAATTTCTCAATACAATTTATAAAATAATTTATCACGCCAAAAACAAAAACAAAGAAAATTTTTAAAAAAAGATAACAAATTATGATGATGATGATGAATTCTATGTCAAATTTAGATAAAAGAAATCGTCAAAATAGAATTTTAAGGTGTAATATGCTTTTTCAATAAGAAATTTCTTTATTTCATTCTCAAACTTTTTACCTTGGAGGGCTTTTAAAGATTTTGGCATATGATTGTGTACTTTAATGGCCATGAAATATGGGCCATTCCTGTAAAGAGCGAGCCGACACAACATTATAATACGCAATAAATATACTGAATTGAATTGAAATGAATTTCTTATACATAATTAATCCTTCTAATGCACCCCATTTGGGTGGTATTTGGGAAACAACTGTTAAACATAGAAGATTTTTTCTCGATTTTGAGAACAAATACTTATATGATTTGTATCCAAATGTTTTAAAATGAGTCCTGTTACTGCCTACTGATTAGTTTATTCTAATTTTTTTGTTATGTGTATTTATATTCAATACTATACAGTTAGGTAGATTAATTAATTGGCTTTTAATAATTGTAACATATTATTCACATAAATAATAATTTCAAAATCTGTTTAGCCTAGGCCAAACTGTTAAGCCTCAAGTTTTTAGGACAAACAATATAGACACGCCTAGGAAAACCAGTTTAGATAGGACAAACTAGTTTCCCTAAAGTGGGGTTGGGGCGGTTAAATAGATAGTACATAGCTGTTCATTACGTTAATGTTATTGTACATAATTGATTGAGTAATCACTTAATTGGTCATAAACGTAATTGCTTGTCGTGTGTCCAATTGTCGTTCATTTCAGCCTTGAATTTATCTATAATATTAATTATCTGACATTTTAATCTAACCCAGAAATGTTTTACCTGAAACACCTATTTAAAAAAGAGGTTCTTAACGCCTAAAATTCTTATAAAAAAGGACGTTACAAAGTCGGCGATTATTTAAACAACAACAGTGCAAACACGTTATAACCTGTCGCTCGTACTACATGTCATGTAACTGTATTTCTTGTAAAAATGGCTTACAACGGTGAATGAGTTTCTTGTATTGTTTCATCTCATCACTAGCCGATATTAATATGCAGGCCCGAAGCGGTGCTTAAGAAAGCTATATTTTTGAGTCAGTATAAATACTGGGGAGAAGACCTTTATTAATTATTATTATTTATTTATTTTTAATGTTCTGTACCTCAAAAGGAAAAACGGAACCCTTTTAGGATCACATTGTTGTCCGTTCGTCTGTCTGTCTGTCTGTCAAGACCCTACTTGGGAACGCGTGGAGATATAGATTCGAAGTTACCACCTTAGGTATTGTTAGTCCTTTGAAGCTGTAGAAAATCAAAAGTCTAAGTCAACGCAGTCAAAAGATAGGTCGTATTTAGACCGAGAACCTAATGTTTATTTATTTCTCCTGTCAATAAAATTTAAATCAAAGTAGTCTGACAGAGAACGCTTCTAGGTATTAGCCTGAATCGTTCTGCTCTATATGCATCGAGCACATATCCTATTGAGCACCAATACGACCCTTCCTTCTCTGAAACTAGTTAGTGATTTTTCACTTACATTTAGTATGAAATGACAATAGGCTAGTTTCCTGGGTCAAAAAAAGATTATTCTATTTAGTCCGTCAGTTAGATTATCAAAAAATATTGTACCCATATTTTGTCTTTTGTCAATCAAACAAAAAATGACGAAGATAAAGCGCATCAAAGTGAACACGTGACGTCACGCCTTGCTAAAAAGTGTCGCACGGCGTGACGTTACGCGGAACTGTAACGGGCTATATCTTCATCGTTTTTTGTTTGATTGAGAAAAGAAAAAATACGTGTCTAATGTTTTCTGTTAATCCAACTGACGGACTAATTAGATTTTTTTAGGAAACTAGCCCATTCCTGTCAACCTTACCCATGCAAAAATAGTACAAATACAAACTAAAAAATGGCAGAATTTTTTGTCGAACAACTCATATGACATTTCTACCCTATAGGGTATCTGCTCCATGTCTATAAGACTTTATTTCTTATCTTAAATCCCGATTTACTCTTCTTAGTTCGATACACTCCCGTTACTTGCGTTTTTCTAATAAACTGACTCTCTCCACTCCTTCTCACCGCACTGGTTTTATTTCCAACTCTTTTCTCCTTCAATCCTTTGGAAATCTCTCCCCGAAAAATCAAACAAGCCCAACTCTTTTAAGAAACTTTCCCGTGCTCATTTTCTTTATAAATTGAAATCATCATTTTGAACTCTTAGTTATTGTAGTCTCATGATCGTCTTCCTATTTATTTAAGTATGTATTTTGCCTATGTAATAATATATAATATATATAATAAAATATAATAATAATAAATACATAACAATAATTATACATATATACACTAAACATACGTAATACTACTTGAAATATGCGAGGAGATGTCGAGACCAACAGTGACCAGTAATATTCTAAGATATAAAGGCAGTTTGTGTCAAGAAGAAAGAAAGTGTGCTTTAAGCCGATTTTTAAAAAAACAATCGATTCGGATTTTCTGATTGTTAATGGTAAGGTGTTGCCCAATATTTATAAAATTTTAACCAACCAACAATTTCAGTCCTAGTCCTAGGCTCGGCCCTAGGCCAGCCGGTGCCCGACCCGCAGTGCCCCTGTCCCTGCCCCGAGCCGTGCGATCCCTGCCCCCCACCGTGCCCCTGCGACTGCCGGGGCGGGGAGCCTCTCGAGATCGCGCCCTGCAACCCCAACGCGCCGCTGATCAACTTTGCGTATGGACAGGCCCCGTCAGGTAATAATCTATCTATTGTACATACAGGATTACATTGCAAAGGGTACCAAATTTTTAGGATTGGCTCAGAATCAGTAACTTAATCGAATTATGCAAAGAACAAAAATTTTTTTTACATTTAGTTATTCCTATGCGCTGTTAAAAATCGTAGGCGTGGATAATTTAACTGATCATGAATAAATTGCACCGTATGTGCACTGCGTAAGGTCCTTGTTGACTCGCCGTACCTACGCATCTAATTAATGACCGCGCGGCTTTCGTAGTCTCCCTTTGACTTTATTTTCGGATATTTTAAAGTTTTTTTTTGTATCATACGATTATTAAAAATAATAACGATTAATACGCTACTTTATATTGTTCCATAGATCTTTTTTTTTCATTTTGCACCCCTTTGCAATGTAACTCTGTATATAAAAATGAATCTCTATTTCCCTTGGTCATCGCATCACGCTTGAACGGATAGAACAATTTCGCTGATTCTTTTTTTGTTGTGTTAATTATAGCCAGGAGATTCTTATAAAAGAAAAAAATAAGAAATTTGCGCTGGAAATCCTTCATGAATAAACTAAACACCATGCAAACGAAGTCGCAGGCAACAGCTAGTATTATAATAAAGATGATCTATCTATATATATAAAAATGAATTCATATTTCCCTTGGTCACGACGCCATAACTTGAGGATGGCTTTACCGATATCGTCCATCTTTTTTTCAAAGTTTTCTAATTTCTCATAGTTGAGGTGAGGCATGTGCCCTGCAGTGAGACGTACATAGACATACGTAACTCTGAACTGACACAGTCATTCATTCTCAGGACAACTGATCATAAAACCGGGGCAAGTCCGTTTCCCGACGCCTTCCCCCATCATCGTCCGCCCAGGGCGAATCAACCCAGCAACCCCAGCGCCCATATGGATCCGGCCCGCAAGAATCCAGCTTCCAGACCCAGCACCCATCTCGGTCCGGCCTCCGCTTGTTAGGCCACCGATACCACCCCCCATAACCGTCAGGTAAGAGAAATAGATCTTAACACAACAGAATTGCCATTATCAGCTAGAATCAGTCTTTTGCTGGAAATAAGTCTCTCTCAATACATGCCTCAGCTATTCCTTTTATCTACTGCACTGCAGGCAACATTGCATATGTTAACTCTTCACCTTGATGAAGAGCACCTTACGCTACATTAGCCATGTCGCGGTTTCCACTCAAGAACACGTCTATATGTATATAGCTTAAATAATAAGCAAGCTGAAGTAGCAATGTGCTGGTCACATTTGCCGAAGAACTGATAACAGATGAGGTAGACGTGTTCTTGAATGGAGACCGTGACTTGGCAAGCGCAGCGTAGGGCACCCTCCGACAAGGTGGAGCGATGAATACGCAAAGCTGGTGCCAACGGATGAAAAAGAAAAGCCGAGGATCGGGGTCTATGTCTAGTAGTGGACTGACGTGGGCTGATTATCATGAATTTGTAAGTATTTGAGTTTACAGTTTTTAAATGTTTGTTCTTTGTTTCAGACCACCTCCAGTGCCGGTGCCGCAGCCAGCACCAATTGTCGTGAGGCCCCCACCAGTGCCAGTGCCCCAACCACCACCAATGAGGGTGAATAATATTAAATAATGATGTTAATGATGTGCCGTGTGGGGACGGCCGTAAAGAATACACTTCCCCACAGCCAACAGGAGGCGTGTCGTAAGAGGCGACTAATTCCTGTAGCACGAGACGGGCAGCAGCGTCTGCGTGCAAAATCTTATAAAAACTGCGCTCGCCAACCTACCTGCCAAGCGCGGCTAGTATTGGCAATCCCCCCTGATGTTGGATCATTGGGGGAGGCCTGTGTTCAGCAGTGGACTTTCTATGGCTGAAATGATGATGATTAATGATGTTAAAATAACTACGAGCCGAGTGGCTCTAACGAGC
Source organism: Anania hortulata (assembly GCA_963576865.1). NCBI lineage: Eukaryota > Metazoa > Arthropoda > Insecta > Lepidoptera > Crambidae > Anania > Anania hortulata. The sequence goes on along the minus strand of OY756417.1, from coordinate 1,232,222 downwards.
TGTCTATTTTACAGAAAAAAAAATCTAACACTAGCTGTTGTCTGCGACTTTGTTCGCGTTGTCTTTACAAAACATAGTCAAAACTAAAGATCATTGCCAATACTCGCCATCCAAACTTACGCATCTATAATATTAATAAGAAGGAAGATAAAATTGTAGAGGGCGATGCATATAGCACGTAGAACTGACCGACCGATGGGGCAGAAAGGTTCTAGAATGGAGGCCGGAGTATGTATGTGGTGGTGGGTAATGTATGTGGTGATGATGATGAAATATAATAGTCATTTAGCTAACCTAACCTAATTGTGGTTAATCTGTGACTTTATATTTAATAATCTTGCAGATCCAACTTCGGCCAGTGATCCCGCCACTCCCAGACACTCTGATCGTGACGCCGCCCAAGATCGTGATTCCTTCCCCACCCGTCATAGTCTTCCAGCCGAACCAGATGCCAGGTCTCGGTGGCAACAGTTTCAGAACCATTGGAGGGGCTGTCGTCACTCCATACAGAGGGGGCAACGGGCCTGACCAGTACCCCTACAGAGGGGGTAACGGGCCTGAGCCGTACCCCTACCCGGAGCCTTACCCATACCCCTGCCCTTGCCCCGATGTATGCCCTGGACCCTGCCCGTGTGATCCATGCATCCCCCCTCCATGCATCCCCTCTCCGTGCATCCCACCGTGCCTTGATCCTTGCCCGCCACCCCCATGCATCCCTTGCGACCCCTACGCGTAAGATATAGTATTATATGTATATGTTTTAAAGCTACGTTTGTAACTACGGTATGTGTGTAAATAAAGTGCGGGAGTTTTAAGCATAATATTTTTTGGTTTTGATACTTAGATGTATGGTGTCTAAATTAAATGTAAAGGGTAACGACCTTTGTAGCCGAGAGGTGAGTACGCCGGACTTAAGGTTAGCCATCTCTTAGGTCGCGGGTTGGATTCTCGGTCGGGTCAATGGTAGAAAACGAACGTTTCTATGTTGTATCGGGTCTGGGTGTTGTGGTACCGTCGTTGATTCTGATTTCTATAACACAAGTGCTGCTACTTACTTTAGGAACAAACCAATGTATGCGATGTTGTCCTATATTTTAAAAAACGATTCTAGGTTCGCGTCAATTCCCTATCGATATCCCTATTTATATCCCTATTTACATACACAATCTTAATTTGGTCTTGAAATAAATTGGACTTGCTATATTATCTTTTATATATATCTATATAATATAAAACATAGTCTGGTTAGTTACACCATTTATAGGTCAAGAACGGCTGGACTGGTTTTTATGATTATTAATTTGTTGGTTTTCATTTCCGCCCCGAATAGCAGAATAAATAATAAATTATCTCAAAGTAATTAAAAAATTGAGGCGTTACGAAGTTCGCTGGGACAGCTAGTAATTAATAAAACTTAAAGAAATTGCGAAAAATATTGGTACTTAAATACCGACATACAACCCATTAAAGTCGCGTGCTAGACAAGGAGATCCGATATGTACCGTGACGTCACAGTCACGTCCGCCACACATTTTTAATTGTAAAAATTGTTGCAGAAACAGACAGATATCTGAATTTCTAATTAATGTATTATGGTTATTTTTGTCTAAAATCAATTTTGTTTTCACTATTAAGCACTGTAATGCACAGCTTTATGTTAAGTGTAACAAATAGCAATTGGTAACATTTTAAAAATATCCCTGAGAGTTTATAAACAAAGTAATATGTTAGTCAATAGCCATATCGACTAACAACAATTTTGAACTAAAATTGATTTTTTTAGTTATCTTTATATATATAAATGAATCTCTATAGATATAAATCCACATACATATAAATGAAACCCTATTTCGCTTGCTTACGCCATAACTTGAGAACGACGTTACCGATTTCATGTATATATTTTTTTTGTTTTCTAATACTGTGTAGAAAAGGTTGTTACAAAGAAAAATCAAGAAAGTTGCACAGAAAATCCTTTCCACGCGAACGAAATCGCGGGCAACAGCTAGTTTTGTAATAAAAAAGGGTAGCATGATACTTAAAAGAAGAGAAATGGTAAAAAAACAAATCACATTCAAATATATATATACAATTTATTGCCAATGAAATACATAATATACAATTTCGAATTTACATTAATAAATACATTAATTTTTTTTTGCAATCAAGATATACAACATTTTTGTTCGGAAATCCAAAAATATATGAAACTAACTATTCATTTTGTATTAATAGGATTAAGCAGGAGTTTTAATTTTTCGTTTGTAAAGCAGACAATCTGTCAGACGAGATAAATGGTGTCCGAGTGTAGGTTTTCTTAAGGTGACAGTTTAAAATCTACCATACATTGTCTGCCGTGGGATATAAGATTCACACATATTATATATCTCGATTATTTTTAGAATGCTTGAATATTAAAGAGACCATTTGGATCACAAGCCAAGAACAAAACGGTTGTCGTTATTATTGAATGTTTGATAGCTACTGTTCTGACTTTGAATAATCGGTACAGTACCTCGTCCTACGGCCATGTTGGAAATGTTAGACGAAACGGAGGAGGACTGGTTGTTTATAAAAAAGCCCGGCCGCCAAGGCCTCCATATCCACCAAGACCTCCATATCCTAAACCGAGGCCTAGGTTGGGACTTGTCTCGCAAACTGTCGATGCACCGAGCGGGTTCAGGCCTGCAACTCCTAGTGATCCAAGACCACCCAGTCCACCTAGACCGCCAAGGCCTCCTAATCCCAAGCCACCAAGTCCGCCAATTCCGCCAAGGCCTCCCAAGCCTAGCCCCGAGTATCCGAGCAGATTAGGGGAAGATTCACACACAGTTGTTGCTCCTAAACCGCCTAGACCACCATAGCCTCCTAATCCCAAGCCACTAAGTCCGGCAACGCCATAACCTCCTAATCCTCCCAATCCTCCCAGTCCCAAGCCTACATTAGGGAGAGTCTCGCAGACGGTCGAGGCTCCCAAGCCTCCCAAACCCCCCAAACCGCCAAGAGCACCGAGACCACCAAGACCGCCGAGACCAGAAAGCGGGTATGAGCCTAAAAGGCCTCCTAGGCCTAGTCCTCCCAGTAGATTAGGGGAGGATTCGCACACTGTGGTCTGGCCACCGAGGCCGCCGTAGCCGCCAAGGCCTCCGAGGCCGCCGAGGCCGCCGAGACCGCCGCCGAAGCCATAGCCGAAGCCCAGGTTAGGGGATGACTCGCAGACAGTAGTGGCACCTCCGGGCAGTCCTCCATATGCTAGGCCGTAGGGAAGGAAGTTAGGCGACGATTCGCACACGGTGGTAGCTCCATACGATGGAATTAGGTTCGGTGCTGTCTCGCATAATGTGGTCGCCCCGAGGGGATTGCAATACGCGGTGCTGAGAAGCGCTGGAATCACAGACAAAATATATATATATATAGACGACCGTCTGGTGTAGTGGTTCGCGCTCCGGACTACAAATCCAGAGGTTGCGGGTTCGAATACCGCAAGGGGCCAATGTTTGTGTGATGTGCACGAGCATTTGTGCCTAAGTCATAGATGTTCATAAAAGTATTTAAGTATGTTTATCCGTTATCTAGTCGCCATAGTACAAGCTTTGCTTAGTTTCGGTTTGGGACTAGACATTATTTGGTGTGATTTTGAAAACGTTTTTTAATATTATTAGCTGTTGCCCGCGACTTGGTTCGCATGGTCTTTATTTTATGTTTAAAGGAATAAGGAACTTTCTTATTTTTTTCATTTAAAACAACCTTCTCCTGACTTTATTTAATACAACAAAAAAAGAATCAGCGAAATTGTTCCACCCGTTCACGCGTGATGCGATGACCAAGGGAAACAGATTCATTTTTATATATAAGGTCGCCTTTTATAAATTGGGTGAAATTTAAAGAGCAATTACAAAAACATAAATAAATCATTTTTGCTAAAAAAAAAAGAAAACTTTGTATACTCTAGTTTTCGAGAAAAACGCCAAAAACTATTTTAATTTCAACGTAAAATAAAACACCCCATGCCCCGTGCGTGCACCCCGGGGGAAGAGTGGGGCACGATTAAAATGAGAGAGACAGAGGCGATGACGTAGGGACGTTACAGACTAGACAGGATGCTCCTAAATTTTTTTTTGTTCGGAATAATAAAAATGAAAACTAGCCCGTTTTTAAGAACGAAAATAATAGGGCCCGGATTCTCTAATATAATTAGAAGTTCTGGTAAAGTTTCACCCGTTTATAAAAGGCGACCTTGTATATAGATTTCATTATAGAATACTTTTAGCAAAACCAAAACATAAACTAAAGACTACGTGAGCAATGTCGCTGGCATTAGCTAGTATTTCTTTTTTTACATTCAAAACTGAACAGCGACATTTACCGGTAAGAAGCGCCATCTATAGACAGTTATCTTGCATCACTCGGGAACCGTAAATATTATCCGGGATAAAAAGAAACATGTCTGTTATGTATACTTATATCATATCATATCATCATAGTATGTAATATTGGCGTGGTTATTGAAACAATTTATTATTTAGTGACTAAAACTAATATTACTTGGTAGTAAAGTTAATTTAATAATGCTGCTAATAATAATTAGGACACTGATATACAGGGTTATTTTAAAAATAACAACAACTAGAATCTGAGTCTGGTGCTTAAACACAACAACTTTTTCTATGGGACCAAAATCGAAATCTAAAAAAAAACTGCTTCGTACAAACCTGATGTGAGCGGACGCTTAGTATGGGGAAATGTTTGTGTTTTTTTTGCGATTCCGATGTTGGTCCCATAGAAAAAGTTGCTGTATTTGAGCACCAAAATCAGCCCCAATGAAGTGGTTGTTGTCTTAAAAATAACCCTGTATATGCCCTTACCTATACACAGGGTTACATTTCAAGGAAGTGCCAATTTTTAAAGAATCACTCAGAATCAGTTACTAAATCGATCTACGTAAAAAACAAACTAATCTTTTTTTCATGTATACCTTACCCAAATGTATTGTAATCAACTCTGTCAACCTATCTTTGTAAGCAAATTTTATGCATCATAAACTTTATCTCATCTTATTATCTTATCTTATATTCAGCCCGAACCATGACATAAAATAATATATAAATCACTTTACTATTAAAAAGTCTGTCAGACAAATGTAAACCTGATCCTTTCATTATGATTTAGAAAATGGCATTAAAATATGTGAGTGCTTAATCATTTTGTTACACTTTTAGATGAGATTTATTATTTATTGAAAAAAGACTCTAAACTGATTGCTTTGTTTGTGAAACAAATAAAACATAAACGAGCATTTGAATTTGTGTATAAATTGGAAATTTATTTAAGGCGATGGGTAAGGCAAGTGTCCTTAAACATTTAGAGTCGACTTGCGCGACATCTATTACGTGCCTAAGATAGTACAAATGCTTCTCGCAGACTAAACATCCATCCTTTGCGCTCCTGTGCAAATAGATTATCATTGCGAGCAAAATATCCGCTCATGGAAAAGTAGGTGCTAAGAGTGAAATTCATTAAAAATCCTTATAATTCTTAATTTGTTGGCTATTTAAAAAAAACTTCAACCTAAAGGCACGAATGTTTTATATACCTAAACCAACTTTGAAACTAAACAAAAACGCCGTTTAAAATATAAATGTTTATAAGCTCGCGATATTTGCGGTACTTTGAAATAATGTTTAGTGTTTATATGAAATAATAACTAGTATTTAGATACAACAGGGAACATATAAGTTACCTACATGATATATTAATTTCCAAATCCTATATCCATTATTTTCGCCAAAAAACTTATGCAAAAACACCTCTTTTACGTGTATTCTCCTTACCCTGCACCTTAAGTATGATAATCCGTTATCTAGTCGCCATAGTATAAGATTTACTTAGTTTGGGCTAGATAAATAAATAAGTGCGATTGTTGAAAAAAAAATACAGGGTGATTTTTATGAGTACTTTTACTCATGATAACAATCAACTTTACTCAAGAAACTAGTTACTTTCAACTTAATTTTGCAAAACGACTTTTTATCAAAAACGCAGACGCTTAACTTAAATTAATTAAAGTATTTTACACTACAAAAAATTCAAATTCACATTATTAATTCATTCACTTTAGTATGGAACACCTGTTTTAGGGTTCTGTCGTCGATAAGGAGCCTTTATAGGTTCGATATGTCCGTCTGTCTGTTTGTCTGAATACCCGCGGCTTTCAGAGAATCAAGCTGTATTTTGGCATTGGTATACTTAGCTACTTAAATATTTAAGACGACACCGGATTACACCGACAAAATAAGGGTAAAAACTTAAAGGTATCTTCCCTACAGTAAAGATGGAATGATTTTGTTTCTCATCGAATCCATTAGTGGTGTGTCACTGGATAGGTCGTTAAAAAATAATGTAGGTGTGTAAAAAAAAGCATTTTTCGATTTAGTAATATAAAAAGTAAGTTTTGAAATTCAATTTTTGTTAGCGACTAGTGCCAGCAAAATCGTTGTTTTCAGAAATGTGAACCAATACATGATAATAGTGTTCTATTTGTTAGTAAATTTAAAATAAAAAAAATTTGGACATATTTAAAAGTCAACCTGAACAATTTAGTGTGTAGGTAACGTTGTTTAAATAAATATGTAAACATAAAACTAATTTCTAATCAAATCAAATCGTTAATTTGTTTTAAATTTTATTTTTAAAATGTCAAAGTTATCTAAGTTTTATATTTGTAATCTCATTGTATAGATGAAATAAAAAAATATGAATAAAATATTTGACTTACCAACAAAGGTGAGGGTAGTTTTGAACGCCATGTTTCTCTCTCTCCCTACGGTCTATGCACAAAGCAGCCATTCACCCAGTATTTATACGAAGATTTTTAATTATCCCAGCCCATACCCATCTTTACGCTTGAAATCCATGAAGGATGTCTTCATAAACATTTTGGATTAATTAAAAAATGTTTAGGAAATTACAATTTTGTTTTTGTCCGAGGAGATGAAATTGAAAATTCTTGGCATATATTGCGCGTAGGTGTTATTAGAGAGATATTTTCCCTCTTAGCGTAGGGACCAGTGATGATTCCACAACTTTACGAAACTGGAAGACGGAGACGAAACACTAAGGTTTGTGTTTGTTTTGACGATCTCCGTAGCCGAGAGGCGAGCATACCGGAATTGGCGTCGCTATCTCCAGAGATAGCCGAACCCAGGGTCGGTTCGAGTTCCGTGCGGTCAATGTAGAAAAATAACTTTTACTGTCTCGGGACAACACCCAAAGAGTTGTGGTACCGTCGTTATTTCTGATTTCAGTAACACAAGTGCTTTGGCTACTTACCATAGGATCAGAGCAATGTATGTGATGTTGTCCAATATCTTTTTATATTTACTTATAGGTACTTAACAGGTTTTTAGTTTTAACATAAAACAAATAACTAGTTGAGATGATTACGCTAGTAATTTCTCACGTATACAGGGTTACATTGCAAGGTAGTGCTAAATTCTAAAAATAAGATCTAGAGAATAATATAAAATGCGTCTCAGGTGGTTTTTTTAAAACTATGCTATACTTTTATAGCTAACTATCTGTCTCGGCGAACTTCGTACAGCCTCGTTTTTTTTCGTAAATTTTTCATGTTTTAATAGTTATTCTGCTATTCGGGACGGAGACGAATCCAAAAAATCATAAACATCGGCCCAGCCGTTCCAGTCTTATAAATGGTGTAACTAGCCTATGTTTTACATATTATTATATAGGTATGAAAAGAAAAGAGTTTGTTTTTTACGTAGATCGATTTAGTTACTGATTCTGAGTGGTCCCTGAAAAATTGACACTACCTTGAAATGTAACCCTGTATATTGTCAGAAGAACTTTATAATAAATATCTTATCTTATGTAGACTTATGACCATCAGTGAACTTTCAAAAACTGATGATGATGATACAACCTGTTCTATACAGAGTTAGAGAGAATCTCTTTAACAGGACATAATAGGAATACCTTCAGGGCACGAACAGCCTTGGCCAACCTAAAAAGCGCTAAATTAAATTAAATTAAAATTCATTTATTTCAGACAACATAGCATCCATAAATTACATTAAAACAAAAATTCACTTATAAAATAAAACGAAAATTAAATTAAATTAAAATCAGAACATTATAAAACATTTAAAATACAAATAATAATAATTTAAAAATGGTAATGTCAATTAATAAAAATAAATCAATAAATCAATAATCAATAAACCATCTTACAAACGTTGATGTATACAACACTTGTCAAAGTGGGGGATGGGGACGGTGCAGAGTGGATGTGACTGTGGTGTAAACCCATAGTTTATATGTCTAACTTACTCTCATGCCCTTTGTGTCCCACATACACCTGCAAGAGGGATGACCTGAGGGAATACCGTACAATTTTCCAAGGTTTGATCAAGTCCATCATTGACACGACAGAAGAAAAAGACACTCTTGTGTCTTGTCATCATCATCATCATCATTTCAGTCATAGGACGTCCACTGCTGAACACAGGCCTCTCCAATGATTTTCATTGGGGGGATTTCCAATACTCGCCACGCTTGGCAGGCGGGTTAGCGAGCGCCGTTTTTTATAAGATTTCGCAGACGCTGCTGCCCGTCTCGTGCTACAGGAATGAGTCGCCTCTTGCGACACGCCTCCTGTTGGCGGTGGGGAAGTGTATTCTTTACGGCCATCCCCTCATGACACCCTTGTGTTTTGTAATACGTGAAAATTTGTTGTAAATAGTGAAAATTTCACTATTCCACTATTCGAAACGAAAACAGAAAAAAAATTACGTTTCCTCATACAAAGGGTAAACGAACAAAAGTGCCTGACATAGTCCAACGGATTAGCAAGCAGAAGTGGCAGTGGGCGGGGCACATAGCACGTAGAACTGACGGCCGATGGGGCAGAAAGGTTCTAGAATGGAGGTTACGTACTGGCAAGTGGACAGACGACCTTGTAAAGGTTGCAGGAAGCCGCTGGATGCAGGCCGCGGCCAACCGTTTGATCAGGAAGTCACTGGTTCAGGCCGATGTTCAGCAGTGGACATCTTATGGCTGAAATAATGATGATGATGATATAAAATAATCATTTACCCTGACGATAATATAGGGAGTTAGTTATATTTTAATGATGAAACACTTGCCAGATAATAACAACTAATAGCTATTTACTGTAATAACCTATAACCCTTTATGATTAAAATCAGAACTCCACCAATACGAAGCGAATTGAAATTAAAAAAAAAATGTTTAAATCTTTTTTTTTAAATTTATTAGAAACACAACAGACATCAGTTATACAAGAAACGAAATAAATGTATATAGGTAGGTAAGGTTTACTTCTAGATTGGTCCCACTTTATTCCAAATCCAATTCTGACGATGGGATCTATGAGAAAATAAGGGAACTCCGCAAATATTATAGGCATACATATAGCGATTTTAGTATATTCAGCAACATATCAAGCATTTGCATCCAGAAAGTATCATTAGATGAAGTGGGACTGATAAAGAAGACCGCAGATGGCCACCAGAATTTTAAGTATTTTAGGAGTGGCGAAGCTTCTATCTTGATTAAGATAAGTAAGCTAATTGTCATAGTTGATTATCGATATTTTTCTTTTTCTTCTTCGATCGAATATGTGCTTCCTAAGGGCTCGGGGTCCGTTGGAGGGATTTGGGACTCTCTGGTGGTCCGTTAAACCGCTGCGTCACTCACTGCACGTCCCAGCGTCAGAGGTCCCCGCCGAAAATCAGCGTTGTGACAACGACAAATGCTGAGCGGGAAGCTTTTTGACACAACAGATATCCTTCATTGTTTTATTGTTATGTATTTTTATTTTTTATTCGTGTGTATCAAATAAATGTTTTCTATTCTATTTTATCCTTTGAAAAAAACGATATTTTATTAATTCTAAGGGATCAAAACTATCGATAGAATTCTGTCTTATCAATACTATTGCTGTGTGGGACTAGCGAAGCGCGTAGTTGAATAGAATAGAATAGAATAGAAAATTTTTATTGGTCCATAAACACATACATAATAATTTTATTACAAATAAACTAAACTAAAGGAGACAACAAGGAAAAGAGAATACATGACTTATTATAAATTTTGGAATTAGTGTTAAGGAACCAAATGGTATCCACTCAGCATGTGCGATGGCGTAGGTGAAGGGCCTAGCCACTGCGCTGGTTTTCAGTGGAAACCGTATATTTAGGAAGATGGCGTTACCGGCGACGAAAAACAAAAACTATAAAATAAACAAGGGATATTCAAAATACATTATGTACTACTACTCATAAAAACTTACTATGTACAATTACAATTTTGCGACAGCTGAACAATGGTATGTATGTTTGTGCGGGTATGTGTGCAGTGTGTATGCGAGTGTTTGTGTGGTGTGTGTGTGTTTGTGTGTATGTGTGGTGTGGGTGTTAAGGGTATGTATTAATAATATAATTTGTACAGTACGGTACGACTGCTTATTTGACGGAGACTTGCTCGTCGAACAGAAATTTCCTAAGATGACGTTTAAAGGAAGCAGCTGATTTGGAGTTTCTGATCGGCGGTGGCAAGTTGTTCCAACACTTCGTAGCAGCGTAGCGAAAGCTACCACGAAAGGCAGTCGTTCTGTATTGTGGACACATTAGACGTTTAGCAATCCTCATTTTACATTGGGCGAATTTCAATTTTTGGAATAGATATGTCAGTTTCTGACTGACGATGACATCAAAAAGCAATGATGCAAAGTGCAAGGTTTGTCTAGCGGCCATTTTTAATAGGTTGTTGCGATTTAAGAAAGGGGTTATATGTGAGCGTCTGGGGACAGGAAAGCAAAAACGAGCACATGCATTTTGAATACGCTGGAGCACTTTCTTCGTCCGTCCCAATAAACACCCTCCAAATACAGTATCGACGTAGTTGAGTTTAGAAAGTACAAGCGATTCGCATAACATAATTCTCGTCTCTACATCTATGTAATCGCGGATACGATAAAGAACTTTAATTCTGTAAAAACAGCTGCGCATTGTTTCTAATACATGTTCTTCAAATTGTAACCTTTCATCCATTAGAAGACCTAGATTACGAGCTTGTTTCACGTTATCTAATCGTTTACCCATCATAGACACATTTGGGTCCTTGGACGTAATTTTGTCAATGGCGATTTTTGAACCCATTATTATAAATTTAGATTTTTTGGGGTTTAAAACTAAGTTATGGCGATCGCTCCAGTGGCTAACACGATTCAAGTCCTCATTTAGTCTGTCCACTGCTGCAGTAGTAGCTTCGGGTTTGAATGAAATGTAAAATTGTAAATCATCGGCGTATAAGTGATACTTGCAATTTTCTATATTTTTGATGATATCAGCAGTGTATAACACAAAGAGTATTGGTCCTAGTATTGATCCTTGTGGGACACCTCTGACTACTTTAGATATGGTGGAATAAGAAACAGAACCATTGCTATTATGAACTTCGACGTATTGGGATCGTCCGGTAAGGTAGCTGGCAAACCATTTTAAAGACATTTGTTCAGACATTTGTTGACAGTTGTTCTAACTTATAGACTTATATCTTAAATAGATAGTGACACAAAATTTCCGGTCATTTATACCAAGTATAAATGACCGGACCGGACCTTCAGGAGTTTAATTACGTAATGATGAAAAGGAAAATGATGGTCATAGCGCCGACGTGTTGGATAAATTACAAGTGTCGAACGATTTGTTACACAAAAATTCTTGTATTTTCCGATAGTCGATGAAGAAGTAGGCGGTAGCGTAATGCCATACTTTTCCGGTATGAAACCATCTTCGGTCTATTACCTTCCCTCCCAAGAGTTTTCAAGCGCTTTGCGGCCAACACGCAACAGTTCGCCGCTAATTCAAAATTGAGCTAGCGACCGATACGTCGCTTAGAGCAAAAAAAAACTTGGATCTTTGCTCAGAGTCAGCCAGCAGACAGTCAGCCGCTCATTGGTCAGCGTCACGGATGTCTTAGGTCCACCGCAAATCTGGCGAGGCGCGGCAAAGATAATGAGATGTTAACAATTTAAACTAAGCTCTATTTTATATACTGTACAGTTAAAAATGGCATGACAAAGATAAACTATAGCGACCGGCGACACAAGCTGACATGGGCCGCCATTTACAATCGTACGTTATAAATGTTACGGTTAAGTTTAAATTAATGTTGTCCCAGTCTAAGTTAAAAGTTGATCCCGGCTAATATCGCTTGATACTAGTCGTAAAGCCTAGTCAGAGGCTTTAAGGCCACTTAATAACATCTGTCAGTATAGTTAAGTCACTGGCCTTACAACAGTCCTCCACCGCACTGGGCCCGCGCGTGGTGGAGTATGGGACACACCACCTCATAGTTGAGGTGAGGCCTGTGCCCTAGTGGGACAAATAGAAGGCCTTTTTTTAAAAACTGGTGAAATTTAAAGAGCAATTACAAAATCATGAACGAATGTTTTTTGTTAAAAAAAAATTATACGTTAGTTTTCGAGAAAAACGCCAAAAGCTATTTTTATTTCAACGTAAAATAAAACACCCCGTGCCCCGTCCGTGCACCCCGAGGGAAGAGTGGGGCACGATTGAAATGGGAGAGACAGAGGCGATGACGTAGGGACGTTTCAGAATAGAATGGATGCTCCAAAAAAAAATTTTTTTCGTTAGGAATTATAAAAATGAAAACTAGCCCGTTTTTAAGAACGAAAATCATAGGGCCCGGTTTCTCTAAAATAATTAGAAGTTCTGTTAAAGTGTCACTAGTTTATAAAAGGCAACCTTGTATAGGCATACTTTACTTTATACTTAGTCTCCTCGCCGCGCCAAGCTAGGTTTACGCCGGCCCTTGGCCCTTGGCCACTAGTCTGAAAAAGCATTAAAAACGATTGCTTACCCAATAAGGCCAGTTCTATTTGTTACCTGTAACAGATGAAATAAATATTTGTTAAGTTCGTATTCAATACTTAAGGGCACAAATCATATATGAAACATCTTTCTCCAAACTAGTAAGTGAATTTTTACTTATATTTAGTATGAAATGACAAGTCCTGTCAACTCTCACCCATACTAAAAAAGTACAGTAATAGATTAAATAATTGATTTCATATTTTAAAAACTATAAAACACAGTTTTTTTTATTAGCTAATTTTTTTCGTGAATTTTTTTTAGAGTTCATTATGTTATTTTCTGTATGAGTGTGTAAATATTTTGTGTTATTTTCAATTGCTTTATTTTGCTGAAGGGGAAATAAATAAATCTTGATGCAATAAAGAGTAATATTTATCTATCTACCTACATCTGGTTCTTCAGTCTAAGGATTGTATTTAAAGGTCTCATGGTAATTGCATTAAATATTATGTAATAATATGACGCATAGAATCATGGCAAAATTTACTCCGAATAGGAACTAGACAAAGCGATAAAAGGGGTCCCCTAATTTAGTCAAAAATTCATTAAAAAATACGGTTCTTAAGGCAAGTAGTGCCACTAAATGGCGACTTGACCAATGTACGTACGAATGTAATATAGCTCGAAAACTCATTAAAATACGTTTCATAACAGCGCGCAATGAAACGTGGCTGTAACATACTCAAAATGGTGTGGAAAGTCTATTTTTCTTTGTTTGTCGAATATTGTAAATAATCTTGGCATGCTTTTTAGCAAAATATTAGTATAAAATAAAATAAACTGTCATAATAAAAATGATTTTTTAATTTATTTATTTAATTTAAATGATTCATTACAATAGCAGGTTATTATTTTTGTGTCTATCTTATTTTTAAATAATTATTTTTGTTAACATTGTTTATAATATTCGCTAAGAACATTTTAAAAAAACGAACAATTTGGCCTTAAGTACCTAGTAAGCACTTGAAACCATATGCTAGTTTACATTAGGCTACCACACTCCCCTTAAATAAACAATGTATGTTTTAACTTGATCAGAAAGTACATGATTTTGTGAAATTCTAAAATCACTCATGAATCAAAATCAATATGAAATCGAGCATGAAGGTTTCACATATTCTAGTTTTAATTCATAATGTTTGGATTAAATAGTCCAGCTATAAATCGGCGCGGATTCAATATTAGATGTTTGGTAATTGAAACGTAAAAACTTATCGATGTCACAATGTTGAAAATTCTGTGTTTAGTGATTTTTACTGGTGATTTTTTCTGTTTACTATAATAGTATTTAGTTAAAATGTAGCATTTTTATTCAATTCAATTCAATTCAATATATTTATTGCATTTTATAATGTTACACAGGTGTTATAATTAGATACATAAAATATACATACATAATTATAAGTTGTAGCAGGAAAGGATTGTATTTTAAGTATATATATGGATATATAATATAATATCATAAAAATATATAAGTATAAATGTGCGGCAAATTTATTATTTGGCGGAGAAAATAAAACAATCAATTACCTACGGATCAGAGCAATAGATTATTATTGTTGGGTTCCCAATACTAAAATCTACTTATACTCATCTTATTTTGATGTGGTTCCCATAGAAAAAGTTAATGTAATTTAGCCGTAGAATAACCCCTTAAAGTTTTATTTCACCTTTTCGTTACACCCTGTATATTAATATAAGTACTAACATCAGGGTTTAAAACACCACAGATTCATCAAAGAGCAAAAAATTATTATCCATACAATACATCATACTATAGGAAAACCAAATACTACCGCGATATAAAGACGTACACCGCCATCTTTTGGTAGCAAAAAAGAACTAATTCAGAACAACGGTATAATTTGACGCTTCGAACATTAATGGACTGTACACTATCTATGTTTCAGGTCTTCTGCTATCGTCCTCAGCAAAGCCCAGCTTCGGTATCGGGTTTGACTCGGACTCAGGAAGGACCATACTAAAATATAACCTGAACCCTCGAATTCCGAAGCTGTCGTTCCGTCCAGGGACGTCAGGATATGGAGAATACTTCGGGGGAACTTTTTGTATACAGTTTTGAAATGTCTAAATATAAATAAATATTTTTATTCGCACTTTAACATTACAGTATTTCTTGGAGTTATTGAAGTCCCCTTTTAATCAAGAAAATATGCTTGTATTTCCTAAATATTCACTCTCCCCTACCAATGTACATATTTGTAAAAAATATGTTAACTTATGCTTTATAATTGTATGTATATGTAAATTTATATATGTATAATAATAACTTTGATCTATTAAAGCTTAGTCCTTAATTTTATGAGTAATCTATTTAAATTTTAAATATCTATTAATTCATTTAAATAAACAAATATTTTGACTCTTAAACAGTGTGTAACGAAAAGGTGAAATAAAACTTTAAGGGGTTATTCTACGGCTAAATTACATCAACTATTTCTATGGGACCAACATCAAAATCTCAAAAAAAATTGACGTTTCCATACAAACTGATGCCAGCTGGTCGCGTTTTAGTATGAGAGTGTTTTTTTTTTTTTGAGATTTCGATGTTGGTCCCATAGAAAAAGTTGATGTAATTTAGCCGTAGAATAACCCCTTAAAGTTTTATTTCACCTTTTCGTTACACTCTGTATATTCATGTTTTATCATTTTTATTTGTCTTAGTGTTTCGTATTCGGCTCTACCTTTGAAAACGTTTATGAATTTGTACAGAAGAAATAGGCGTTGGTTTAATGTTATGTAGCATCACCCTACAAATCAACCTCGAATTGAATAGAATATTTATTTATTTGCTTAAGACACAGAATAAAAGATATTACAGAGTTAGAGTGGATTGTGCACATGTCTTGCTTCATTAAGATAGCATGCAAATACAAATTAATTAAATTTAACACTGAGTTTAGAAAGTCATAATAAAAACTGAATACTAGTTAATTATAAATTAATGGAATTAAAGGCACAATAAAAACAATACAACATTCAAAACGATTAATTCATTCATTTCAATGTCAATAAATAAGCTAAAAATCGTGCATTTTATTGGCTATTCAATAAAAATAAACTGTGTATCTGGACGTTGTGACAATTATACCTAGTACCTAAATTATGGAGATAAGCTAAGATACATAGATAGATAGACCCTTTATTGCACAAACAACATTAGAATAGAATAGGAAAGAATAATATTTATTCAGAACCACATAAACAATACAGGGTTACATTACAAGGTAGTGCCAAATTTTAAAAATAAGATCTAATGTAAAAGTGGGTCTTCGTTTTTTTAACTATGCTATACTTTCATAACTAACTAGATGTTCCGGCGAATTTCTTACTACCTCGTTTGTTTTCGTATTTTTTTTATGTTTTAATAATTATTTCGCTATTCGGGACGGAGACAAATCCAAAAAATCAGAAATCATACAAATCTGCCCATCCGTTCTTGACTTATAAATGGTGTAACTAACCCGACTTTGTTTTATATGTATATGTCACCGGAAAATAACAAGAAGCGCTAATTTATAAATTTTCTAGAAAATTTATAAACTTTCGTAGGATTCTAAACGAGAGATAAATTGTATTATTATACGCACACATTTCCGAAAATTGATAAACTTACCAAACTCACGCGTAAAATAATAAGTAAGCAATAAAACGCCATGTGCGCTCTGATTGGTTGAAAGTGACGTGTTCCTTCTCCTTCCACTCCGCCGCCATTTTACGTCACGGAACATAAACAAACCAGTTTCTCGTGTGTTTTTGTAAAATTTTTAATGTTGTTACTGTGTTGGAACTGTGAAAATAGTTTTATTTTGCTAAGGTTATAAAACTAGACCCATAATGAGTGACCTAGAAAATGCGGAAAGCAAAAATGGTGAAGATAGTGCGGTAAATTCTAGAAAATTTGTTGACGAAGTGAAATTTACCACAGAGCTACGAAAGTTTTATAGTGGCCATGACCAAAATAGTAAGAAGTCGGAATGGACAGAGGAAAAAATTAAAAATGTCATTAAAATGATAGAAGATTTTAATAAAGCTAAAGTTTTGGGACGTAGGCCTACAGACAAAGAATACTATCACGCCAAAAAGTATGATATTATGACTTTTAGTGACGAAAAAGTCTTGATAGTGAAAAGGAAGTCTCAGCAAGATCCAGTGGTTCAAATAGTTCCAAGCAGTCAATACTATCAACGAATTCTCGATACCCATGTTGCTACAGGTCACGGACGGCGTGACAAAATTATTTACGCTTTAAAAGACAAGTACATGGTTCCAGTATTTGCCATAAATATTTTTCTCCAATTGTGCAAAACTTGTCTTTCCAAGAAAAGTTTCCCTAAAACTGGGATAGTCGTAAAACCACTCATTTCAGATGACTTTAATAGAAGAGGACAGGTAGATCTTGTTGATTTCCAATCATATCCAGATGGGGAGTACAAATGGATGCTTCAGTACCAAGATCATTTGACCAAATTTTGTTTTTTACGACCACTAAAGAGTAAAGAAGCAAAAGAAGTAGCTATAGAGATTTTAAAGATATTTTTAGAAGTTGGCTGTCCCAATATCCTTCAAAGCGACAATGGACGGGAGTTCACGGCATCAGTATTGAAAGAAATTGTAAGCTTATGGCCAGCTTGTAAAATTGTGAATGGAAGACCCAGATATCCCCAAAGCCAGGGAAGCGTAGAACGCTCAAACCAAGACGTGAAGAATATGATTCGGGCTTGGATGGTGGATAATAATTCCAATAATTGGTCAATAGGTTGTTACTTCGATCAATTCCAAAAAAATTCATCATACCATTCTACGATTGCAAGGACACCGTTTAAAGCTCTGTTTGGAGATGATCCAAGATGCGGTCTGACTTCTACGCATTTGTCTAAGAATATAATTTCTCAATTTGAAATGGAGGAGGATTTGGAGACGTTCTTAGAAACTACAAATGAGAATGAACATAAGACCGTAAATGACGATGAAAATAAAACTTCCGATCAAGAAAATCTTTGCAAAACTCGTGAAATTGCCACAGAGTCAATTATTATGACAGAAAGCATGACTGAGACTGAGCGAGTCAAAGTACTCGTAGTTGGCAGTGAAAGCACGGTCGCAAACATAAACCATATTTTGCAAGACTTTGACGTAATTGCACACGAAATCGAGAATCCTAAAAAAGTTGGTGAATCAGATACATTGTTTTGTCACATATGTAACCAGGAATCATCTGGGGCCCATACGTGTATTAAATGTAAACGTATCACACACGTAATAAACTTTTAAGTTTCAATTTCCTTATGTTTTTATTATGATTAATTTGTTACATGTTTTTTAAGCATATCATTTATAAATTTCTTACTTACCTAGCGTCTGTTTGGCAATTCGCCTGAGGTTCACGTTTTTTTTTTAAATTTAATTTTAAAATGTTTGTTTTGGCAGAAGGCCGGTTTTTATGTTTTATAATTGTTTTTTCTTTTTTAATAAACCTCTAATATCGTAGAACACGATTTCTGTTGTTTTATTTTGCTAGAGTGAAGTAGGGATCATTAGCATATTATGTAAAAAAAGTAACCCTGTATTATAGGTACCTACCTAGTTTTAAAGTAAAAATACTGTTAGGTAGGTAATCGAAACTGATAAATTTATAGTTTATAGTTTGGCAAGTCTGATTGTACCTATGTCTATGGACACAAGCATTGCCACTGTCAACATCGACCAATCAGAGAGCAGTGTGTTATTTGCCGTATTTTAAAGAAGCGTAAAATTAAAAGCTCTTCTGTGATTGGTCGAACCGTTTAGAATCTTACGAATGGATATCCGTTAGTTTATAAATTTACCACGAGACGTCGCAAATTGATAAATTTCCGAAAATGTAAGCGTAAAATAATACTATTTATCTCTCGTTTAGAATCCTACGAAAGTTTATAAATTTCCTAGGTAATTTATAATCTTGCGGATCTTATTATCTTCCGGTGACATATACATGAGTATGGTCTCACACAATGTAATAAAGCCTAAATGGTATTATGACGCAATAAATGAATATGAAAAAATAATATGAAAAATGAAAACGAGTTTGTCTTTTACGTAGATAGATGTAGTTACTGATTCTGAGTAGTCCATGACAAAATTGGCACTGCTTTAATATTTAACCCTGTATACATTAAAGGTAACAAACAAGACACATCTGTGTACAATTAAGACTTACCAGAGATTAACTAAAAAGTGGTTAAACTTAACTTAAAATGATGTTAAAACCTTAAGGGCTGATTCTGCAGCTTAAGTGGTTTTATAAGCTTACTACCTAAGGTCAAACTGTCAGAAAAATATGTTAAAAATATGATAAGAATTGTCAAAACTAACACAACATTTTGTGCATAGCATTTGTTTTTAGTGCCTACTTATGCATAAGAAAAAAAAACCGGCCAAGTGCGAGTCGAACTCGCGCACCGAGGGTTCCGTAAAACTTATAGCTATGTAAATAATTCGTCTATAATGGAAATCGAGTCTCGAAGATATTTACCGATTTTCCATTTTTTTTTATGTATAACAAAATATACGTACCTATTTTGCGGCATAAACTATGGTTAGATAGATAGATATGGTTAGAGATAGCGACACCAAGTCCGGTATGCTTATATGGTGCCATAGAAGCATACCGGACTTGGTGTCGCTATCTCTGAGGTTCGATTCTCGGTCGGTCAATGTAGGAAAATAACTTTTCTATATTGTCTCGGGTCAGGTGATGCGGTACCGTCGTTGTTTCTGATTTCTGTAACACAATTGCTTAAGCTACTTACCATAGGATCAGAGCAATGTATGTGATGTTGTCCAATATTTAATTTATTATTTATTTATATAAAAACGGCCGTATCATTTTTTTAACGTTAATTCAGAAGTTTGATTTTTTCACAGTTTCAAGAGATTGTAGACTTGAGTATGTTGTTTTAATTTTAACACGACATCTCCTTGCGTTGTGATGCATGCCGTGTAGGGACGGCCTTAAAGAATACACTTCTCCACCGCCAACAGGAGGCGCGTCGGAATAGGCGACTAATTCCTGTAGCACGATACGGGCAGCAGCGTCTACGTGCGAATTGTTATAAAAAAACTGCGCTCGCCAACCCGCCTGCCAAGCGTGGCGAGTACCGGCAATCCCCCCCGATGATAAGCCTTTGTTCAGCAGTGGACGCATCCTATGGCTGAAATGATGATGATCTCGCGTTCCGAGATAAAGGGTCTTGACAGACAGACAGACAGACGCACATACAACAAAGTGATCCTAAAAGGGTTCCGTTTTTTCGTTTAGAGGTACGGAACTCTAAAAATATAATTATTGAAAAAACTAACAAAAGGTTTTATAAAAAAACTAAACTAAATTTTAGGGGGTGATTCTACAGTCCAAATACAGTCACTTTTTCTATCAGGCCAACATCGAAATCGAAAAAAAAAAACACTTTTCCATACCAAACCGCGACCAGATGATATATATCACTTCGTATGGAAACATCATATAAGATATCATCGTAAAGGATTCGAAATGTTTACTTTTTGCTGACGATTTGAAAATTTTCTTATCGGTATCGGACACATCTGATTGTAAACGGCTCCAGCAGGACATTCATAGGGTTCAGCGGTGGAGTAAAGCAAATAAGCTGTATTTCAACGTCTCCAAATGCAGTGTGATGAGCTACACTCGCGTTCGGAGCCCTCATCTACATCACTACGGAGTTGAAGAGGAGTTGAGAATTCCTCATGTTTCTCGGGTGCGTGATTTGGGAGTAGAAATGGTATCTGAGTTGACGTTTCGTGGTCACATTACTGAAATATGTAAAAAATCATTCAGAAATCTAGGTTTCATCTTGAGGCAGTGTGCAAATTTTCGTAATGTCGCTACGATTAGGATTTTGTACAATGCACTAGTCCGGAGCCGCCTCGAAACCAGTGGCATAATCTGGAATCCGCACGAGGCTAAATATAAGCTAATGCTGGAAAAAATACAGAATAAGTTCACTCGGTTTCTATATTTGAAGGAGTACGGCGTCTACCCTTTATATCCGCTGATGTACCCGAGCCTGTTTGTGATAGGCATGGTCGGGTACAGCCGGCTGGAGACGAGGCGCGACGTCGCGCTCGCGGTGGACGTGTGGCGGGTGCTGCGCCACCTGTGGGGACCTGCATGCTGTACCACCCGGAGGTGCTCGCGAAGCTGCGGCTGTGCGCGCCCGCGGGGTGCGTCGGCGCGCGCCGGCCTCCTCCTACGCTCAGCGTACCGAAAGCCAGGACGAACATGCTTAAATTTGCACCCTTGTCACACGCTATAAGGCTACTCGATGCCATATCTAAAGAAATTGTCATTTTTCTCTGTAGCCGGGCGAAGTTCACAGAAGTGTCAATAAGCTTAGTTGAATGAATTCCTAGTTTGCAAGTTTATTTATAATGTTTAATTGTTTTCCTTGTAATGTTGTTTTGGAATTTACTGGCATGACGTTGTAAGTGTTTTAATAAATAAATAAATAAATCATTTTTTATAAGAATTTTATGTTGGTTCTATAATACAAAGTTGTTGTATTTGAGCACCAGAATTAGCCCTCGTTAACGCTCTTCCTTTTACACGTTGTATAATATAAAAGAAAATATTATTAACACGCTTATATTAACTAATTACGAAGCGACAGCCGGAGGATCCAAAAAATCAAAATTACTTAATATCTAATTTAATTAAAAATTTAAATTACAATAAAACTAGTTCCTATAACTAATTTACCCGATCGATGTTAGATACTAAGTGAGGATGATGGCGGTGGCGTGCTGTCCGGCGGCTCGGTCACATTAGCGGCGCACGAGCGCTGTGCCAGCGTTTCCGTGATCTTGCAATATCTTGTGTGCTCTAGTTAGGCGCCCGGGGTCAAATTCAAATTCAAATTCAAATGCAAATTCAAATTCAATTTCAAATTCAAATTCAAATTTATTTATTTGCTCGAAAAGTGGTACATGTTAGGATGGTACAAATGACAAAGATCGCACAATTAGCCACAAGCTGGCATGCAAATATTTAGAAATTGACTGAGGTTAACGAATGACTGAATAATATCCATTAAACAAAGACAAAGAATAAATTAAATAATATCAAGTATCAGGCAATGTCAAAAATTAAATAAAAACCATATAAAATTAAATTAACAATGTCAGCGGTATTTGTGCTGGTAGAGTACGTAACTAGCTTCACTTTTTATTTTTATTTTTTATATGGACTCATTAATCCCGCTCTAAAAGCAGAGCGGTGATTTTGCCAATGCCGAGTGTATTCTTGATTTACAGTCAAAGTTTGACAAATAAATCGGGTGATTAGTTTTTATTGCTTTTCTTGGATTCAGTGAAGGCTACTCTTCCCGTAGAAGCAGGTTTCAAGACGCTATCGGGTCTAAAGCAAGTTGTCTTGAGACAAGTCACTTGACACTCGATGCGGCGTTGAATATAATGATATTTCAATAATTTCAGATCTTTAACAATCAATTTAAAGCTCTTTAAATTATAAATAAAAACCATTAAAATAGATCGACCATGCTTTTTGTTCGACTAACCTGGGGGATAAGCCCCGGGGGTCTATTTTTTAATTTCATTTCGAGAATTTTTCATAAACATTTAGAATATTGGGGGCGGTCTCTTGCCCTCACATTAAATAATAAAATAAATTTATGGATTCCCTTCAATTTTAAAGTAGTTTACACACCCATACCAAAGAAAACTAATATAAAGATATCTTTGCCTATACATACAAATTAGTAAAAGCGAGTAAATACAGATGATCAGAACAAGATAGACAAACCCTGTCAAAGTAACTGAGTGACGGCATTCAAACTCATCTGAAATAACAAAGTCATCTGATTTGACTCGAAGTGTGACAGCGTGTGCGCTACACGGAACAGTAAATAATATTTTTAAATTATGTGCTTTTATAACATTACACTCAGCCGCCTTGTGATAAAATAATATGTTACTAAAAAGAGAAAACAGATATGATTGGTTTGTGTGTGTGTGTGTGTGTGTTTGTTTATATGTGTGTATGTAAAGTATATGACTTTTATTTATTTTTATTTACAGAGTAATATTATAAATATTATTATGTGTATGATAATTGATAACATTAAATTAATTGTTGTATATTTTAATAATGTGGGAGATATTTTATGTTCCGCCACCACTAACATGTAACAACCTGGACCGGCTGCTATCAAAATAAATTCATACCTATTTGATTATCGCCATTTTAGCGCTGTATACCATTTTATAGGCAAATGCGAGAGTCTTCTTCTTCTTCGTCGGTAACACTCTTGTCAGAGCGGTCGTGGTCATCACTTCAGGTGTAGGTGGCAAGCTTCACAACACGTCGCCACTCTCCTCTGATTGCCGCCTTCCTTGTGCATTCATGTAGTGATGATGAGCCATTTACTACCGCTTTTATCTGGTCAGTCCATCTCATAGGCGAGAGTACTAGGTACTAAATTAGTAATGGCCGCAAGATAGGCAGTCCTATGCAGTATATGTCAAAACTAATTCACGGTACTCTCACTTGTGGCACTTCAAACGCTCAAAGACCTAAAACGCTCATTAAGCGAAAAAATTGCTCACAACGCGTTGTGATACATTTTAAATTCCTTGAACGGCACTTGCACTTTTTATCTTTTGCAGTAACACATTATAAACCCTTGCTAACATTCAGATGATACATAGATGCTGTTAAACCAATTAATACTCAGAACATGTCATGGTTTTTCTTCATTGCCAAAACGCGTTGAGGTCGAATAGCATGTCAGCCACGACACGAATAACGCTATGTGTCTTTCTGTGATTACCACAACGCGACATGAGCGTTTTCATTAGATCCATAACACGAATTTTGCCATGTGGATGTTTTACTGTGACTACAACGCGTTTTGAGCAATTTTTTTGCTTAATGAGCGTTTTCGGTCTTTGAGCGTAACAGGCACACAAAACTAGTTGTCATTTTTTCTGAGGCCCATTTCCGTAAATTGACAATAGCCACAATCCGCTCCCAGTAACATTACGATCACAAACGGTATTCTCGTAAACCCAAAAATGTAATTATAGTTCACAAATTCACAATGCAACTGAAAATAAATAAACCGAAACTTTTTTTTGCTCCTATTTTTGGTCGTATTGGGATAGTTCTGATAATTTTACGTCAAATTAATAGTTTACGAGAATACTGTTTGTGATCGTAATGTTACTGGGAGCGGATCGACACTGGATTGCGGCTATTGTCAAATTACGGGAATTACAAAATACAGGTCAGAGTCCGCCACAGAATACATCTGCATCTCACACATACAACCTGAAGGTTAACTAGTAGATAATGTTGTATAGCAATAAGTCCGTTAATTGTATTTACTTGTGTAATAAAGCCTGAGACTGCACAAAAATAATATGTTAAGTAAGTATTATTCATTTCGCACCAAAAAAATTTACAAGTACAGATTTATAAGATTTGTTAGAGCCAAAAGGTCTACCGCTCAGCATTAGCAATTTCTTGTGTATCTCAGGTGATTTAAAAGATTCATGACACAATAAGAGTTAGAATAAATCATTTATTGCTCAAAACATGGTATAAAAGTTGATAGCGTTACATATTATAACATTATTTAAACATCAAAATACGCGATCAAAGGGAAACCTTCCTGCTTACAATAGGCTAGTTTCCTGGGTCAAATAAAGATTATTGTAATCGGTCAGTCAGTTAGATTATCAAAAAATATTGGACCCATATTTTGTCTTTTGTCAATCAAACAAAAAATGACAAGCGCATCAAAGTGAGCAGGTAACGTCACGCCTTGCTAAAAAGTGTCACAAGGCGTGACGTTACGCGGAACTTTAACGGGCTGTATCTTCATATTTTTTGTTTGATTGAAAAAAATACATGTATAATATTTTCTGTTAATCCAACTGACGGACTAATTAGATTTTTTTAAAAGAAAATAGCCCATTGTTGTTTCAAACAAGTTTATGTAAGATGAATAAATAGGTAATAAGTTACCTGGGCGTTAGCGGTATCATAAGGAAAAAAACACGTTTGTTCTATGGGAGCCCAATTTAAATATTAATTTTATTATGTTTTTAGTTATTTGTTGTTATACCGACAGCAAAAATACATCGTCTGTGAAAATTTCAACTGTCTAGCTATCACGGTTCATGAGATAGAGCCTGGTGACAGACAGACAGACAGTGGAGTCTCAGTAATGGGGTCCCGTTTTTACCCTTGGATACGGAACCCTAAAAACATAATTTGAAAGAAAATAATAGAAAAAAAGCATTAATATGCAACTGTTAATCATAAACATTTTTTATCGATCTCTGTTGATTCTTAATCGGTAATCGGACATGACGACTTTTTCGAGTGTAAACTATATCAAACATATACCTTTATCAAAGCGAAATAACCATTTTAATAATATAAATAAGACGTATTATCGTTTAAGTGGAATTTATATGTGAGTATATTTAATAATGAATTTCCATCTGAATTTTCATTTCGAATATAAGCGTCGGTTGTTCACTGAAGATGTTAAGTCTCGCTGTTTTGACATCGATTTGCCTTTTTTCAAGTAAGTTTCATTACTTTAATTTATAAATTAAGGAATTAAGTAATAATTACTTGTGATAAATGTCACTAAACATGGTTGGAATGGTCACCTATCCAATCAGAACCGCGGCGTAGGTGGCCACGGAGTTACTAACACCTCCAGTAGATTCGAAGTTTCAAAGCAAATTGACTGTGACAGACAGACAGGAGACGTATTTTTGAAGCATTAGAAATAAATATTGAATTCGAACACGAAAACAATTCGTGTATGAAAATAATTCCTATTCCTTCAGATTTTATGCATTTTTGAATCACTCGAAATAGGTGTTGCTATTAAATTGAAATTATTATAAACCATAAAGCAAAAACTCATTATCGAACGTAAATAAAAATCGCTACACAACACGATACACCGACACTCGCCACTGACACGCCGTTCTAGCCTATTATCTCTCAAATTATCAGTATTGTCGTTGTTTCTGATTTTTGTAACACAAGTGCTTTGGATACTTACCATAGGATCAGAGCAATATAAGATGTTGTCGAATATTTAAATTTATTTATATTAGAAAAAAATTGTGGCGGCCACATTCGTTTGCACTGTAATAAGCAGTGATCGGAGTAGGTAGATTGATTTGATGTACTTTGGTAGTGCTAGCATAATATGGATATGCGTGTTTTTCAAAAACTAATACCAAGAAATTCCGGAATCCCAAAGGCATGTCCATATTAACATCAATGTTTGAGATCATCGACCCCAAATCGATCTACCTACTTCGATCACTGGTAATAAGGTATTTGTGTACCGTCGTTGTTTCTGGTTTCTGTAACACAAGTGCTTTAGCTACTTAAGATCATCTCCAATATTTATTTAATTATGGAGATGTGACGCGTGAAAGCCATCGGTGGCTTATCCGCGCGGACCCTAAATAGTTTTATTTTTTCATTCTGTCATATCTTACCCTAAAAATGTGTGGTGTCAACTAATCTAATTTATTTCCTTTTTTTCAGACATCGTTTACTGCAGGCCTTATACTTCGTATTTTTCCTTACCATGCCCCTTTACACAGCCATGTACAGATCCATTCAATTACAGGGCATCTAACCAGGTCTGCCCCCCAACCTGCAACCCTTGCGTTCCCAACTCTTGCATTCCTAGCAATATTTACAACCCTTGCATTCCGGGAAACCCTTACAATCCTTGCATTCCCAGCAATCTGTATAACCCTTGCATTCCCGGAAATTCTGGCAACCCTTGCAACCCCTACATTCCCAGCAACCCCAACCCTTGCAATCCTGGCAACCCCTGCATTCCCTACAATCCCTACAACCCCTACAATCCCTGTAACCCTAGCAACTTCTGCAAACCATGCCCCAGCCCCTCCGAAGACGGTAAGTTTTTATACTATCATCATCATGAACCATGTCAAAACCCACCTCCAAGTCGGGCCTGCTAGAATGGAGCCCTATCGCGGACAGGCCTGTTTTAGCAGTCCCTATCCTGTTAACGCAACCACTAGCGGGTTACTCGACACTGCTGACCCGATCACGCCATCTGCCATCTAGTATAGAGATGGACACGTACCAGTTGACTCGCGGCAACCGCTAGTGGGGCAGACCAAAGCTGAACGCCTACAGCGATCGCCACAACTACCCCGTCTAGCTAGACAAGGTCATTCTTCAAAGTTTGTCAGACAGGTCTGTCTGTAGAAAAAAAACATATCAAATATGCCATTATGAACCACATCGATTGATTAGAATATTTATACTGATAGTAATTGAATGGAATTGTGTTTTTCTTTATCTATTATTAGCTGACATCAGTCACTAATAATATTGGGCACAATCGGTCAATCTATTTCTGGACTCTTCATTGCACGCCACTGCACTCATCATCATCATGCCCTACAGGGTCTATAATGATCTATTTTATGTATCTAATTATAACACCTGTGTAACATTATAGAATGCAATAAATATATTGAATTGAATTGAATTGAATCATAATAGGGCATAGGACATGCACGCCATTAAGATCCTCTGCTATTTTTTTCATCCGCTGCCAGGAGTTTCGCATATAACATTGATCAACATTGTCGACGCGTCCTACGCTTATATTGCAGAATTGTGCTCTTGACTTAAAAACACATATTGCATCGGATACGGCAAATGTCGCCGGCTCACTAATGGCCAATCCGAGGATTGGGAAAATATATATAAAAATAGCCAAGGCCGGTAAAAAAACCGTACTGTCAGATGTAATCAGGTCACACTAAGGCCTCAGACTAGGCAAGACTGGTATCAAGCGTTAAAAGCTGAGACCAACTTTAAACGTACCATCTGAAACACGGAGATGCTATGATAAAGATAAATGACACTAAATATAGTCGGAATCACTTTACTCACAACTTCAATGTGGGGCTTAACTTTGGTAATAGGCTAGTTTCCTAAATCTAATTAGTCCGTCAGTTGAATTAACAGAAAATATTGGATCCGTAATTTTTCTGTTCTGATTAAACAAAAAAATATTAAGATATAGCCCGTTAAAGTTCCACGTAACGTCACGCCGTGTGACACTTTTAGCTCGGCGTGACGTCACGTGCTCCCGTTCCCAAACTTTGCTGCGCTTTATCTTCGTCTTTTCTTGTTTGATTGGCAAAAGACAAAATATGTGTCCAATATTTTTTAATAATCTAACTGACGGACTAAATATAATAATAAGTATTTTTTGACCCAAGAAACTAGCCTTCAAGCACCTTTGCTAACATAAAGACAAGTGACGGTATGTCAGCGTTGCGACTTTGGTAGGCGACTGTCACCGATGGTCGCCGATTTGCAACTAACGGTAAGTGACAGTTTGCTTGAGAACGTCGGCGACGCATCGGGACTGTCGCCGAAATGCTATGACACGCAGTTAATTGTGTAGGTACAACAATCACGTTTTTTTATGGACTCAATCCCGCTCTATATGTATAGCAGTGATTCTGCCAATGTCAAGTATTATATTGTTAAAGTGGACACAATAAATAACAGGTGTTTAGTATTTATTGCTTTTCATGGATTCAGTGAAGGCTACATTTCCCGTAGAAGCAGGTTTCAAGATGCCATCGGGTCTTAAGCATGTTGAGAACGGGACAAGTCACTTGACACTCGATACTCGTTGAATACAATGATATTTCAATAGTTCCAGATCTTTATCACTTCATCAAACCTTAGAACACAAACTGCACCAAACTCTATGGCTCTTTAAATGATAAATAAAAACCAATAAAATAGATCAGCCATGCTTGTCATTCGACTACCTCCCACCGAATCTAGCAAGCACGTTGTTGCCTGCCCTCAGTTGCCGGTTGGTGACTGTCACCAACAGTCGCCTACGATTGTCGCAAGCAGTCACTAACATACTGTTACTCGTCTGAGAGTCGAAAAAAGTAAAGTATGCCTTTATACGTCCCACTGCAGGGCACAGGCCTCACCTCAGCTATGAGGTGGTGTGTCCCATACTCCACCACGCCCGGGCGCAGTGCGGTGAAGGGGTGTTGTAAGGCCAGTGACTAAACCATACTGTCAAATGTTATTAAGCCACCCTAAGGCCTCGGACTAGGCTTCACGCCTCCTGAGCTACAAGCACCTAATAAGTCGAATAATTATCTACAGATAAAAAGAAGAAAGATGACGATAACAAAGAAGATGATAAGAAGTTCTCCTGTACCCGTATGGCACAGCCGCCCATGGATATGAACAATTACATGCCTGAAGCTCCAAACGCCCCCAACGCCCCTAAGGATATGACCAGGTCTAGAAAACCACCAGGTCTTTTGACCAGTCTCTTCAGTATACCAGGGGCTATTGCTGATTCGGTGCTGAGCGGGGAGATCAGCCTCTAAGAAATAAATTATTTAGCCTGTAGTAATTTGTTTTATTTGTCAGTTAATTTAACACACTTTAGCTTCAATTGTAACTAACTATGTATTAAAATCTACGAAGTCGTTTTTAACCTACATATAACTAACGATTCGATTTAAAACTTTTTCGTAATCTATTCGTAAATACCGCGAATTTACAATTTGTCCATAGTTGTTGTTATAGCAATGTTGAAGCTCAAACAAATTATGTGAAAACAAATGATATACGAATTTTAAAACAATATTTTTCTGGCTTTATTTCGAAATAAATTTGAATTTGGAATTCCTAATCATACGCAAGATATTTGATGTTAAAGTTGCCAGTATTGAGTATCGGCGATTTCATATGTAAGGACCAATACAATAATTTGACAGCATCGTGCTGATCAGATGATGGAGTCAGGAGGTGGGTAGTGGAACTCTTCAATGACTACTAGTAAACCTTCGTGTCTGGACTCATTCGATACGTCTTGATGAGTCCAGTACATATACAGGGTTATTTGTTAAACACCAACAACCTCCTAGAGGCTGATTCTGGAGCTCAAATACAACAACTTTTTCTATGGGACCAACATTGAAATCGCCAAAAAAGTACTTCCCCATACTCAGCCGCCACCAGCTGACATTAGTTTGTATGGAGAAGTGAAAAATTTTTTTAGATCCTGTTGTACGAGCTACGATCGTACATTTGTCTGCTGCGCCTTCAGCGACCAACCAACCGGCGGATGACCCATGGACCCAGCACATGCACCGTCGGCACTCTACACCGACGGCACATAACACAAAACCTTTACATGTTAATATACTGTAACTTTTTTAATATAAACATAACTTTTTATTAAATAAATCATATATAAAGCGTCCGTGTTGGTTCTCATTTCCCTCCGCTGCGGCCAAGACTACCTTAGCCGTCCCTATGATCAGTCTGGTGACTCTGCCAGACTGGCAGCGGAACCACACCTGCCGTCCTAACGCTGCTACCCTGGGCGACCTGGGAGCAACTCTAATTCTACTTTCTGCATTCCTAATTTTACGTATTTTTTGTTAGATGGAGCTAGGGCTCTAGGGACTTAGTGTCTTAAGGCCAAGGGACTCTACCCTCACTAGGGAGCTAGGTTCCCGTTTGACCCGGGTGCCTTATAAGCACTAGCTTCTCGCCTGTTCTGTCTCGTGTGTTTTACGTGTTAATCATACCTTCTTCTGCAAGTCCCAAATAGTTAGGATTGCTCCACACAACAGTAATTGCAGACAAATAGCATATTGCAGGTCTAATGCCGGTGTCTCAAAGTTGAGGTGCAGGTTCTAAGTAACCGCATGCAGGCCCTATCAACCAATGAAAACGATTCTTCGCATGCGCGTTACAGAAATCTCTTACACCCCACGCATGCGGGCGCTAACGACCTTTTACACGTCCCAATTTTTTTACCCTACCTACTTCGTGACTATATTGTGGGCTAGGAAGAAGCAGCGCAAGAAACTCGGTCACTAATGTTAGCCTCTTTCAAATAGTATGTTTACTTAACAAGATAAATGTACCTGTGTGAGCAGGGCAATATTTAAATAAAATCATTGCACACCATACAAGTAAATTACACGTGATTTTACAGAAAGGCGTACAATTTATAATTACCATTTTTTTGTTAAACTCATCTTAACATGCTCTTTAAATTTAAACATGGGTAATTCAATAATTATAGACTGAGGTATTTTGTTAAAAAAGCGAATTTCATGTCCTCGTGTAATAACGTCATCATTAGGGGTCTGGCGGAGAGACTTCTTCAGACAACAACGTACAGACGTTGGGTGGAAATTGCCACTTGAAAATGAAAAATCTGTTTGTGTGTTTGCATTTTTTGTATCTGCACTTTGTATCTGCATTTATTATTATTTAAATTTTTTTGTTGTGATATGGATAAATAAAAATTTATTTATTTATCCCTAAAGAGCAATCACTTCCAGACAACCTTCGAGTAGAGGACAACTATAAAGAATGGGGAATCATTCGATTGACAACCTCCGTAACTGAGAGGCGAGTATACTGGGCTTGGTGTCGCTGTCTCTGAGATCCCGGGTTCGATTCCCGGTCGGTCAATGTAGGAAAATAACTTTTCTATGTTGTCTCGGGTCTGGGTGTTGTGGTACCGTCGTTGTTTCTGATTTCTGTAACACAAGTGCTCTAGCTACTTACCATAGAATCAGATTAATGAATGTGATGTTGTCCAATATGTATGTCCGATATATGACATGTATTGAAATTTCAATCATTTCTTCATTATGGCAAACTTTGAAACGATTTTATAGAACGACAGATATTCTTCAATACTTTAATACAAAATCTCGTCTTCTTTTCCCATCGGTACGCAAATCCCTACAGGTTCATAGAATAAGTAAATATTTTTCAAGGAAATTGCTTGTCTCGACGGAGACGAAGAAAAATATTAAAATTGTAGGAAATGCTTTGGGAAAAGTTATACCGACATTATAGGTTTTTGGGGAGTCCATAAAAAATAAATGGCTGTATTAGTGGGCTAGTTTCCTAAAAAAAATAATTAGTCCGTTCCAACCGGCCACTCTGGAAGTCAATGGGGGAGGCCTATGTTCAGCTTTGAAAGTCCTATGGCTGAAATTATGATAATCATGAGTCCGTTAGTTGGTATTAATATTCCAACAAGTCGGTAAAGCCAACTATCCGGCCACTTTTTGCCGATTAGTAGCCGACTAATCGCCGACTAATCAGCAAAAAACGCTGGCTTCTTTATTTTTGACATGATTATTGTTTTATTGTAGTATTTCACATTAACCATCACAGTATTTTTTTTACACTGAAACATCGCTGTGACCCGAGCAAAAATCAATACAGAACGCGAAGTAAACAAAACATGTTTCGACACGCTCGCAAGCGACGGTTGCGACTTGTCTTGCGTGCAAATCGTCGACTAATGAATTATATTATAGTACGTCCACCCACAAGGTGGACAGACGACCTGGTAAAGGTCGCAGAAAGACGCTGGATGCAAGCCATTTCCAACTAACCAATTTGGAAGTCAATGGGGTAGGCCTATGTTCAGCAGTGGACGTCCTATAGCTGAAATAATGATGATTATGATGACTAATTATCATCATATCAGCCACAGGACGTCAGCTGCAGAAGATAGACCTCCATATAGGCCAGTATTGGCAATCTCTCCAATGGATGTCATTGGGGGGGATTGCCAATACTCGCCACGCTTGGCAGGCGGGTTGGCGATCGCAGTTTTTTTATAACATTTCGCACACAGACGCAGCTGCCCGTCTCGTGCTACAGGATGTCGCCTCTTACGATACTCCTGTTGGCGGTGGGGAAGTGTATTCTTTACGGCCGTCCCTTCACGACACTAACTACTAATTAACATTACAAATACATTTTGTGTTTATTTAAGAAGCACAAAAAAATCTAACATTGATACTCGTATTTACTGGGAAATTGTTTTATTAAGGTGTTGACGATAGTTTACAATACCAAACACACTGGCGCCATCTGAGTTTAATTTGCCCGTGCTTCCCCATTTAAAAAGTTAGGGAAATGTACCAAGAAGTCGGATTCGATTGCACCATGACAATGCTTCTGCGCATACCGCGAACAAGAAAGTCATTTTTGGCTTCTGAAAGGTAAAACTGACTAAAAGAGACCCATCCCCCACATAAGTATTTCAGATATACCACTATGCGATTTCTTTAATTACCTATAGTCAAAGATTTGATGAAAGGTTTGATAATAACGTGGCCAAAAGAGGCCGTAATAACTTTTAACCAGCACTTAAAAAACAAATTTTTATAACAAAAAAACCGACTTCAAAACCACTAAAAAGCAAAAAATAACTTTTAAACAATCATACCAAACAGTTATTTTTGGAGTCAGTGCAAACAACCACATTCAAACACTCTATGGCTGGCACCGACTGCAATAATACCTGTTTGGTATGATTGTTTAGAAGTTATTTTTAGCTTTTTATTGTTTTTGAAGTCAGTTATTTTTTTTAAATAAAAAAATGTTTTATGTGTTTGTTTTTTAGTATTTTTACATTCCAAATGGCGATCTGTGATGTAATTATAGCTAAATTGCTTCTCATGACGATTCAAATAAGTCCGAACACGGCTATGATACATTGTTTTATCACAGAGTTCCGGTGCTTACCTTCCATTAGACCAGTTTGATGGTATCATTCTCAACAGAATCATTTATTAAAATTTGATTTGTTGACTATGGCAAGACTTAACTGTCTTAATGAAAATATCTTATCGCTATTCGTGGAATACTATTGTGGCCAACTATGGTCTCCTTTATCTGTTCCACCTTAGCAAATGATACTTTCTGAATGCAAATGCTTGACTTGTTGTTAGATATACTAAAATCGCTATATGTATACCTATAATATTTTAGGAGTTCCCTCAATTCCTCATGGATCCAATCATCAGAATTGAATTGAAAAATGGGACCAATCTGGAGTTATACCCTTTCAATTGAGAAAAAAAAATCTAATCGGTTCATTAATGGCGGAGTTCTGAGGTAACAAACATAAAAAATACAACCGAATTGAGAACCTCCTCCTTATTTGAAGTGGGTTAAAAATATTACGTCAGACCGATGACATGTTTTCAAAAATGGTCTACACGAATAAAAAAGATTTTAAAATATAATGGAGAATACTCTGAAAAGCAGTTAATATAGTTCACTCACATATATATTGTTTTATTTATTTATGAGTTATGCAAAACTTTCAGTGTACCCCACGTGTCATCACTCCACCTCATCAGAGGTGCGTACGTCTCGTACGTCGTACGTCATACGCTGCGTTTGTCTTATTGTTGAAAAAGTCAAGAGAAATTACGACTATTTTAAAATTTTTGATAATCAATTTTCGTTCAAAGTTATCAAGAAATGTTTTCACTTAATTCGTTATGTTTATTTAATCGACTATTGATAGATTAAATCGAGAATTTCTGTATTTAAAAACAATTAATCATAGCATTAATAGAAGTTCAATGTAATAATCGAAACTCGAAATCGGCAGTCTAGTCGTGATGATTTTATATTTACAAAAACGAAAAAAAAACATCCATTTCCAGAATTGAAATCAAAAAGAACTACCTATACGTAACTTTATAAAAGATTTTAGTGTTAGATAATCAATGTAACTGTTATTTATTTTTACGTTAGTGTGTTGTAACAATCTAACAATGGCTGAAGTAAGATAGACAATAAACCCAAGATATGAAACCTTTTTATAAATGTGATAGTACAGGTAAGTAGATATTTTATACATTTTTCAATTCAGTTCATTATATTTTATTGCGTTCTATAATGTTACACAGGTGTTATAAATAGTTACATTAAACAGATCATTATAGACCCCGTTGGGCACAACAATAAGGTATTGTATGTAGGGTTTTCCAAACATTTATCAGTAGTCTGTGACTAAGCTCTTTAAAATCGAAGCTAGCTGATCACTAGCCGAATCTCTTTCTAAATATAACAAAGACAACGCTCTACAAAGCCGAAGCTAGCCGATCATTAGCCGAGTCTCTTTTTTTTTAAAACACGACAGAAACGACGTTTTACAAACTGAAGCTAGGCGTGTCTCTTACTAAATACGACAGAAACAACGTTCTTCAAAACCGAAGCTAGTTCATTAGCCGATTCTCTTTCTAAATAAGACAGAGGCGACACTCTACAATGCCTAAGCTAGCGGCCTCATTAGCCAAGTCTCTTTCTAAACACAGCGGAGACAACATTCTTGAAACAAATGCTAGCCGAGTCTCTTTTTTAAGCCGACAGGGACGCCTATCTACGAATTAGCCGACCACAATAAGACTCTCTTTCTAAACACAACGGAGATGACAATCTACAAAAGTGTAGTCTTTCTTAACAAGACAAAGATTACGCTCTTCAAAACCGAAGCTAGCAGATCATTAGACGTGTCTCTTTTTAAACTTGACAGAGACAACATTCTACAAAACCGAAGTCAATCTCTTTCTACCCGAGTCTCTTTCTAAATACGGCGGAGATGACATTCTAGAAACTGATACTAGCCGAGTTTTGTTCTAAAGCTGACAGAGACGACGTTCAACAAATTAGTCGACCACAATAAAACTCTCCTTCTAAACACGACGGAGACGACAATCTACAAAATCGCAGCTAGCCGAGTCTTTCTTAAGCTGACAAAGACGACGATCTTCAAAACCGAAGCTAGCTGATCATTAGCCGAGTCTCTTTCTAAAGCTGACAGAGATGACGTTCTACCTAAAGCTAGCCGTGTCTCTTTCTAAACACGACGATGACGATGATCCACTAATCCGTAGCTCTCTAGAGACTCTATCATAACCTGACAGAGTTGAAGCAACAAAACTAAAGCTAGCAGATTGAAGAAGCACCTCAGTCATGAGAATACAGCATCATTGGATAAGGGTCCTAACCACTTCGGACAGCATGATTAACCAGCGCTTTATCCCGTTGTCGCAGGGGATTGTTGTGGGTTCATGGTGGCTTTGAGTATGGTGGTCGTAATGCAGAAGGAGAGGATATCCTCAGGACGTGTGCGGCTGCTGACCTTGCCATTGTGAACACGTATTTTGTAACGAAAACATAGAATATCTCATCGACTGGCACCGACTCCAAAAGTAACTGATTAGGTACGTAAGTGTTAAGATTATTTTTAGCGTTTTAGTTTTTTGAAGTCGGTTTTAATTTTTTTATAAAATTAACTTATTTCATCTATTTTAGTGATAAATCCTAATCAAAACAAATCTTACGAGTGCAAACATAATTTAACTGCTGAACACCGATTTCATTTCCTATTTTTCCACCCTTATGGGTGAATTTTTTCCAAAAATGTTTGATTATAGTATCTTTGAAGTGTAAGCTATTCATTAAAAAAAAGAATTATCAAAATCGGTTCACATTTGGCAAAGATATTAGGTAAGATAGATACTAAAATCAGTTGGCGTGGTACAGACTTCTGCAATGTTTGATGATTTCTTATAGATTCCATCATCAGAATTTAACCAAATTTATATGGGACCATTCTGAAAGTATTACCTTTCAAACAAAAAAATAATTATCGAAATCGGTCAACGCAGTAACGGATGATCGCTAAACATACATAAAAAAAAAAAAATAAAGATACCGTCGAATTGAGAACCTCCTCCTTTTTTGAAGTCGGTTAAAAAGGAATAACGCTCATTTAATATATTTTTTACTTGGACTAAATAAATACCCTTCCTCTTACTACATTTCAAATAAACGCACCAAAACTTGTAAAAATATGAATTTTAAAAGAGGCTGACAACAGTGACCGAGTTTCTTGCGCTGCTTCTTCTCGGCCCACAAATTGTCCCGAAGCAGTGGTAGGGCAAAAAAAATATTATGACGTGTAAAAGTGCGTTTAATGGCCTATTTGCAAAAATAATTAATGTCGATTTTTTGCTTTTGAGTAAATGCAATCGGCTGATTAGTAATTTTGTATGGGAAGTCGATAAATTTGCAAATTTGCAAAAGTCAAATAACAAAAGTTGTTCATCATGATGAATACAATATATGGTTACAAGAATATCCTTGATTTGCTAATCAAGGAATGATTTGCTAGATAACTAAGATCAATATTCAATATATTTATTGTATTCTATTATGTTACACAGGTGTTATAAATAGGTGGTAGGTACATAAAACAGATCATTATAGACCCTGTAGGGCACAACAATAAGATAGGTATTGTGGGCAGAGAGGATGACGCCATGCATAATTAGATCAATTTGTTTATTTTAAGAATTTGTAAAGAATTAAAATACATTAAGAAATCATATGATAATTATTAAATAATATATTGAATAATGATATAATCAAATAAATAGTATTTTTAGGCATTTAAATATTTATTTATCTTTGGATTTCATTTATTGTTTTAGATTATTGTCATTTAAGTATTCGATTATTGTGTAATAACATTTTTTATTAACATTAATTTTAATTGTTTTATAAATTTTAAATCATTTACTTCATTTTTCATAAACTCCAGTAATCTGTTATAAATTCATATGGACATAACGTATGGGCTGGAAGAATGAAGCTTTAGAAGGACAGTAGGTAGAATCAATTTATTTTTATATCTTAGTGAGTAATGTAGATTAGCGCGGTTTTGATATAAGTTTGGGTGTTTCCTAACAAATTTACACATTTCTAGAATGTACATACATGGCAGGGGGAGTATGTTAAACCTTTGAAAGTATGGTTTGCAGCTTTCAGTCTGTTTTATGTAGGCTAAGATTCTAATTATTCAATACTTACAGAATCAATTATAATACCAATAATTCATCATATTGACGACCTCCGTAGCCGAGAGGCGAGCATACCGGACTTGGTGTCGCTATCTCTGAGGTTCCGGATTCGATTCCCGGTCAAATGTAAAAAAATAACTTTTCTATATTGTCTCGGGTCTGGGTGTTGTAGTACCGTCCTTGTTTCTGATTTTTGTAACACAAATGCTTAAGCTACTTATCATAGGATCAGAGAGATATGTGATGTTGTCCAATATTTTTATTTATTGTAATTGATCTAATCATGCAAAAAAGTAACTGATGATAAATGCAACAATTATACTTTTTAGAATTTATAAACGCATTATTTGTTTAGTTCAGTCACAAATAATTTAAATAAAGTTATTGTTAGACCTATACAGCTTTGATTGAAATAAGTATAATCATAGTTAGTTTATTTAATTTAACGTCAACTAAGAGAAAATCGCTCTTATTTGGCTCACATATTTTTGAGTGTAGAGTGATGGAATCAGTCTAACCTCCTCAACTTAGTTACTTTTAACATAAGTAAGGATCTAGCTTCGCCAGCCGCTACTATGACACCGCTTGCTTCGCTCGCTCAGCTTATGCGAAGTTATGGTCACTGTTCTAACATAACCTAACCAAGAGGATACCCCATAACCTACCGTGGTCGTAACTTTCGTAAGGCAAATAATGCCCCTAAATTAGCGACTCGTGTTAGTACGAATATCACACGAAAGCTCATTAAAATACGGTTCATAACAGCGCGCAACGAAAAATGGCTGTTACGATAATCGCTCCGTCTTAGGAAGCGAAAATGGGGAAATAATACTGTATAAACCAAATACACAGCGCTCATGAGGTAGTTCGAGGTAGGTATATGAAAGAAAAATTCCAATATCCTTTAACAATGACCAAATTTACTTTGATCCTTAAGAGCACGAAGGTCATTACTCAAAAAAACGAAGGTATTGCGCGATGTAAACGACAACTAACGCCATCTATAATAATATTTAAGAACTACATTAAACACATACTTTTCGGATGGAATCCAATTGTTCGATTAAAAAGCACTGACCACAAATTTATAGCCATCAAGTTGATCTATCAATCGACGTACAAACGAATTAAATCGGTTAAGAAGAAGAGAGAGAATTAGCATCTTTTTTTTTTGTTTTCTTAATGATTTCAAAATTTCTTATTTTCTTTCTTCTTCTGAAGTTTATGAGAAACAAATTCTACACTCATTAATAGGCTAGTTGACAGTTTTTAAATGGGTCTTAAATTGTTAATAAGTGTTCCATTAGACCGAAAAAAAATTGATTGTATTTTTTTAAGACTTTGAAGCTACAAAACTTTAATTTTGAAATAGTATTTTCATAAACAAACCAAGACGCTGTCAGCCATTTTGGTCTATAGATTATATGTGCCATGACGTAGTCTCTCTAGTAAACAAACAAATAACTTAAGCTGGTGACAAACTGCGGCAGACGCAGCTCCGGACTCGTCTTGACATTGTGAGGTCAAGCGCTGCCATTGGGCTATCCTTCAGACAACTTCCGCCAGCCGAGGGATCGACCAATGGCAGCGTTTGACCTTACAATGTCAAGACGAGTCCGGAGCCGCGTCCGAAGCCATCTGTCACCGGTATTAGACGTCTTTACGAATTCAACCTCTCTGAATTAATCAAACATGATTTCTAATAGTTTACACAAAAAATATAGTAATTATCATTACTGTATCGTTCGAGAATGCAAAAATAAATCAATGACTCGAACGACATATTTTGATCGTTTATGACTGACGTCACTCACGTCGGGATCATGGCGGATAGCGTTTTCAGTTTAGTTTTGTTTAAATCAGCCATACTCTAAGTGTGTTCCGCGGAACCCTAGGGTTCCGCGATACCCCTGTCGGGGTTCCGCAAGAAGTTAGAAAAAAAAATCAAAACACCTCTCTCTGGTCGACCGTTCTGTCGCGGCGTATCACGATTCACGAACAATTTTACTATGCCGCCACCGCCGATACCTACTTGTGACCGCGCAATCCCTTTGATAAAAGCCGCCTTTGAAATTAGACGCTATAATTGTGAACAAGCGACTTTCGGCTCTAACTTCAAAACGTAAAGTCGAGATTGCTTACACCACATTTTTTGAATTTCTATTTTTATATCGGCTTTTTATTTATCAAAGACGCCGACTCGAGTATTTTTGAGAATGTTCGAGATTGAGGCTAGGACTATAAAAGCGATGATCAAGCCTTGACACTAGTCAGTCGACGATTAGCGTTCGGAGCGATAAGTACCTACCTGCTAGAAAAAAATTGTGTATTGTTCTACTGCTGTTTTCTGATTGTATCAGTTTTGTACATTTCTTCTTTGGACTAAAGTGCTAAACTCTTCTACGCAGTAACGACCGTGCATTATTTTAACCTCACCATCCTGAAAGAATGGAACGTTGGCTTAAAGGCGTTAAACGTGTCGCAACAACATCTTCCAACGAAGCCGAATGTTCAAAAGCAGTCCGCGTGGAGTATACAGCAATTACCGATCCAGACGATGATGCAACGACGTCAAGTTCCACGGTTTCAAAGGCGAAAAAAAGGAAGTATGATGAATCATATATCAGTTTTGGATTTGTTGATTCCAACGGCTCACCTCTCTGCATGTTATGTAGTAAACTGCTTCCTAATAGTTCCATGGCACCTGCCAAGTTGCGCCAACATTTAGAAACTGTACACCCCGAGTCTAAAGACAAGAATAAAGAATTTTTTGTACGTAAAAAAGAACAGTTATTGGAAAGTCAAAAAACAATGATGCATGTAACCCAAACTATCAATGAAAAGGCCACGGAGGCATCATATTTAGTTAGCTATCGCATTGCACAAGCAGGAGAAGCGCACACTATCGCTGAGAATTTAATAAAACCATGTGTATTAGACATAACAAAATGCATGCTCGATGAAAAATCTGCAAAGCATCTTTCTACTGTGCCGCTATCTAACGATACTGTTTCACGGCGAATTCATGATCTAGCAAGCTACGTCAAACAAGAACTAGTTACACGTCTACAAAAAACACAATTCGTCTTGCAAATGGATGAGTCGACTGATGTCGCTGGTCTGGCTATCTTGCTGGTTATCGTGAGATATCCATGTGAAAGTTCTTTTGAAGAAGACATGCTTATGTGTTCACCTCTACCCACAAACACTACCGGAGAGGAAATTTTTAATAAAATAAATATATTTTTTGAGGAAAATAATCTCAGTTGGAACGATTGCATTGACATTTGTACAGATGGGGCCAAGGCGATGACGGGTAAAACAGCAGGAGTAGTGTCACGAATAAAAAATAAAGCGCCTAATTGTAGTTCCAGCCATTGTATCCTGCATAGACAAGCACTTGCGATGAAGCAAATGCCGTCCAATCTAAAATTAGTTATGGATGAAGCGGTAAAAATAATTAATTTTATCAAATCACGACCACTACAATCCCGATTGTTCTCATTATTGTGTGAAGATTATGGCAGCACACATAAAACACTGCTGCTCCATACAGAAGTGCGATGGCTGTCTCGGGGTAAAACTTTAACAAGGCTATTTGAACTTAGAGCCGAGTTACAAATGTTTCTTTCAGATACTTCTTTTAATTTGAAAGACCGTTTGTATGATAAAACTTGGTTGTTCCGACTGTCTTTTATGGCGGATATCTTTCAGAAACTGAACGAATTAAATTTATCATTGCAAGGTAAACAGACAACAGTGTTCCAGGCCTGTAACAAAATAACTGCCTTCAAAAGAAAATTAGATTTTTGGATTATTTGCGTTGGAAATAGAGAAATAGAAAGCTTTACGTCACTCAGTGAGTTTCTTGGCGATAACAACTCAGAAATATTTCAAGATGATGTATTTGAAGAATTGGTCCAATATCTCACTTCGATGCGCGCATCTTTTGAGCAGTATTTTCCTGAAGAACAGAATACAAAAATGAAACTGAATTCATGGATTCATAATCCTTTTTTACCCAACTTACAAAAGCCCGAAAGTATGTCAAACGAGATATATGAATCTCTTTTAGAAATGTCATCTGACACAAGTATGGAGTCACTGTTCAAAACGACGCCTCTCAACGATTTTTGGTGCAGAATCCGAAATGAATATCCAATGCTTGCCAAAATGGCTTTGAATATTCTTCTCCCGTTTCCAACAACATATTTGTGCGAAACAGGATTCTCAACCTATGCAGCCACGAAAACAAAATACCGCAATAGACTGGACGCCGAACCTGATATGAGACTTCAACTGTCCTCTATGAAACCTGATATCAACCAATTGATGAAAAATAAAAAACAGTTTCATACATCCCATTAGTTAGATTTTTTTTCTTTTTCAATGTTATATTTATTATTATACTTGTTGTGTAAGTAAGTAATAAGTAACTGTTACATGGTACTCTAATTATGCTTATTAATAAAAAATACACTTAAAAACCATTGTTTTATTGTAGGGTTCCATCAAGTATTTTGCTATCCAAAAGGGTTCCGTCACCAAAAAAGATTGAGAACCGCTGGTTTAAATTATAGGTTTTTTTTTTTTAAATTTGATTTTTACGGCCATCTTCTACTTTTAAGTATTGAAATCGATATATTTAGGTTCCTAAAGTCGAGTACCTACTTATGAAATAATTCTTTGTTTAATTAATTTTGATATGAGTCTACTAGCTTATTATGTTGTGTAGCTTTTGTACTAGAAACGAATGCTATACCTACTCAATAATTATGTTGTGTAAGTTTTGACAATAGGCTATTTACCTTGTACCAAAATTGACTTATCTAATAATTTAATTTAATAGTTTGCACCATAAGGAACCGAAACATATCAATAGTTACTAAAAAATAATAAATGATTACTGTAAAAAAATCATTTTCAAATGTTATATTTTTGTCGGTATTTTACATCGTCAAAAACGCCGGTAACAATGACAGGCACGTCACCATTGAGTAACTTTGTACTAGAACTGACATCCCAAAGCGAGATTTTGCGCTACGCTCGCACAAAGTATGAGTAGTGTGACCGTCGACAGAGGTTTTTAACATGCCTGTTCTAGTATTTTATAACTTAATGGATATTTAAAGGTTCGTGACGTCACGAACAAGTACATCATGGCCGACGGCGTTATCACAGGCTTTTAAAAACGTAAAGAATAAAATACAATTTTTTATTACTCTCAAAGGTTTAAAAAATTAAATAAAATTGCAGACGCTTTATTTGAATATTACCAATAATAATAATTCTATTTCAGAAAACAGTCAAATAGCCTATTCTTAGCACATTTTTTAAATATTTTTCTGACAACTTTGGCTTACGTAGTAAGCTCTTGAGCCACATGCTAGTTTACATTTGGCGACAATACTCATCCTAAGTAGTTTTGACAAAAAACTGTCCAACTACTTTTGACTGGGTAGGATTTTTGACTGCAACTTAACAGTTGCCACGCATCTTACCATTACACCTTAGATAATCCTCAAATATCAACATTTTTCAGTAGTTTAAAAAACTCAATGGCGTAGCAAACGCTTTCATAACCGTGGTAATTCAACAAAAACATTCTCTCATACGTTTAGGAATAAAATGTATAAAAGGTCAACTCAAGTTTAAAGTTATTTTGTTGAAATAATATTTGATTATATATAATGGTGAGTACTTCCACGGTGTTTAACTAGCCATACTTCTACCTAGCGCTTAGTCCAATCTAAGGGCACGTTTGACCATGTCTCATGTAAGTCTGGTTAAAACATTTGGAGCGATTGCCATCATCCGTAACCCTTAAACAACGAAACTAGATTTTTCGGACCATGGCCTCTTTGAACGTATTCAACATTTATATAGTTATTGTTCTAACTATTCAGTTTTGAATGAATTAAGTATAATCATAGTTATTTTATTGAATTTAACGTCAACTAACAGAAAATCAGTCAGTCTTAGTTGGTTCATGGCTCACAATTTTTAGAGTGTGGAGTGATGGAATCAGTCTAACCTCTTAGGTACTTAGGTAACTATTAAAATAAGTAAGGATCGCCGGCCGCTACCAGGACACCGCTCGCTTCACTCGCTCAGCATATGACAAGTTGTGGTCTAAGGAAACTAGATTTTTCGGACCATGGCCTCTTTGAACGTATTGAACATATAAATGCCGTAGTGCCGTGTGGGAACGGCCGTAAAGAATACACATCCCCACCGCCAACAGGTGGCGTGTCGTAAGCGATTAATTCCTGTAGCACGGACGGGCAGCAGCGACTTCGTGCGAAATCTTATAAAAAACTGCGCTAGCCAACCCGCCTGCCAAGCGTGGCGAGTATTGGCAATCCCCTCGAAGATAGGTCATGGGGGGGGGGGTATGTTCAGCTTACGTAAACGATTCCATTGTAATGCGTTCTCATGAAACCGCTTAGATGTTGACAAGTTAAGGCGCTATAAAATATTATCAACTACTTCATCATCATCATCATTATCAACATCATCATCATCATTATTATTTCAGCCATAGGACGTCCACTGCTGAACATAAGCCTCCACCAGCAGGCGGGTTGGTAAGCGTAGTTTTTTTATATTTCGCACGCAGACGTTTCTGCCCGTCTCGTGCTACAGGAGTTAGTCGCCTCTTACGACACGCGTCCTGTTGGCGGTGGGGAAGTGTATTATTTAAAATCAAACTTTATCAATGCCTTAATGAGATAAACTTCTATAATGTAAAAGAATACCTTAGTTATAAAAGCTGGACTACTATATTATAAGGACTGAAATGTTTATACCGGATTTTAATAGAATACTGTACTGACAACGCCTCGATTTAGCCATACATTTGCATGCTTTGTTAAATTAGGCAAAACATGTCATTGAGCTATATTTTGTAATTAATAACACCTGTGTAATAGCATGTTTTATTGCAAATAAAGAATTATTTATTTATTTACGGCGTCACCACACGGCACGGTCAACTACTAGTATTTATTTCTTATCTTATGTTATCTTTTTCAGGCACTTCACTGATGCCTTCCCAGTGCTGGCCCCGATATGATAAAGCTACGACCTGTGTGCTTTTTTATAAGTGAGTAATCTGTCTTTTAATCATCATTTCAGCCATAGAAATATTCGTTATACATACAGGGTTACATTTCACGGTCGTGCCAATTTTTAAGGGACCACGTAAAAT
Organism: Anania hortulata; assembly: GCA_963576865.1. NCBI lineage: Eukaryota > Metazoa > Arthropoda > Insecta > Lepidoptera > Crambidae > Anania > Anania hortulata. Next base: position 1,187,246 of record OY756417.1, on the reverse strand, counting down.
CAGTAACTAAATCTTACGTAAAAAAACCATCTTATTTATTTTTCATTTTTAATTCTTCAATTCTGAATTTGAAACAGAGAATTGGTAGAAAATGTACGATTACTCGATTAAATTGCACCGTATGTGCACTGCATGAGGTTCTTGTTGGAGCGGCGTCGGCGCACGCCTGTGATCTCTGATGAATGACGGCGCATCACGCGTTTTCTTTTTTTTATTTCTTTTATTTTATTTATTTATACTTAATTGCACAGAACTAAAAATAAGTGGTACAAATGGCGGACTTAATGCCAAAAGCATTCTCTACCAGTCAACCATGGGGCCAGACAGATTTTATGGATTTTTTAAAGTAAATACTCCAGAAATATGACGACTGAAATTAATTACGATAAATTAGTATTTTCATAATAGTCTATAGACCTTATTTTGTATATAAGGTATTGCTATCGTGTATTTTTTAACATATCTTAAAGCAACCATTTAGCTGGCAGAGACACTTGACTCTAACAAAAAAAAGCGGCCAAGTGCGAGTTGGACTCGCCCATGGAGGGTTCCGTAGCAGCAAGTAACATAATATAAAAGTTCTGGTAGTTCGTTGTAACTTTGATCGATGTTTTAATAGTGTAAATTGCGGTTTACGATTTAGGCTAATATGTACATTGTAATAAAGCTGTTGAGTTTCTCAATAAATAAAATAAAATAAATAAATGACGTATTAAAAAAAAACTACTTACTAAATCTCGTTCAAACCAATTTTCGGTGGAAGTTTGCATGTTAATGTACGTCATACATTTTTTTTAGTTTAATCATTGGGTACCACACGTATGGGTTTGATGAAAAAATATTTTTTTGAGTTTCTGTTTTAAGTATGGTTCACCCCAAATTTTTTTTTTTTTCTATTTTTGTGTAAAAATCTTAATGCGGTTTACAGAATACATCTACTTACCAAGTTTCAACAGTATAGTTGTTACAGTTTCGGAAAAAAGTGGCTGTGACATACAGACGGACAGACAGACAGACATGACGAAACTATAAGGGTTCCGTTTTTTGCCATTTGGCTACGGAACCTTAAAATAGCACTTATAGTTGCTATGTGGTGCTTGTAGCTTAATAACTGCAGCGCTTTGGTAGTGATCACCAATGTTAAGTGACATTTATCACAAGCATCTCCGTGCTTAGAAAGGCACGTTAATAGTTGGTCCTGGCTAATATCGCTTGATACTAGTCGTAAAGCCTAGTCAGAGGCCTTAGGGCGGCTTAATAACATCTGTCAGTAAGGTTTATTCAAGCCTTACAACACCCCTCCACCGCACTGCGCCCGCGCGTGGTGGAGTATGGGACACACCACCTCATAGTCAAGGTGACGCCTGTGTCTTGCAGTGGGACGTATACAGGGTTACATTGCAAAGGAGAGCCAAATCTTTAGGAGTGGCTCAGAATCAGTAACTTAATCGACTTATGCGAAGAACAAAAATTTTTTTTATTCTTATCCGCTGTTAAAAATCGTACACGTTGATAATTTACCTCATTCGTGAAAAAATTGCACCGTATGTGCACTGTGTAAGGTCCTTGTTGGCTCGCTGTACCTACGCCTCTGATAAACAGAGAAATAGATAGATAGATACTCTTTATAGCACACCATACAAGTAAATTACACATGATTTTTACAGAAAGATGTCAATTTAGGCGGTCTTATCGCTAATAGCGATCTCTTCCAGACAACCTTCAGGTAGAGGACAATCATTAGAGAAAGGGATAGGTGTTGCAGAGTTCTTAAAATTCTTAAATTTACCTGATACAAATGGGATTGCAAAAAAATATGTCATAGACGTATACATACAGTAATAAATAAATGTATTATTTATTTATTTATATATTTTAATGTATTTTTTTTCGTAACAAGATTTTTAAAAATAATAACAATTAAGACGCTTCTTTATATTGTTCCCTAGATCTTATTTTTTAAATTTGGCGCCCCTTTGCAATGTAACCCTGTATAGGCATAACTTTACTTTACTTACTACCTATAAGTAGTTAGTAAGTTACAAGTGAATTAAGCTAATAAAAGCGTGTGAATATTAAGGAAAAACATTCTATTTGAATAACAAAATGGCTACGAACCTAATCTAATCAATCAACCAGTTTGGAATGTTTTCCAGTAACTGTTATCAAATCAATTTGTTGCGGAACTCAATTATTGGCTTAAAACAAAGCTTTTGTGCGGATGTTACGGGTTTATTTAATGAAATTTATATCTGTTTTTTTTTAGACACTTTATATTAACAACTAGATATTGCCGGCGACTTTGTTCGCTTATTCTTTATATCTGTACAGGAGGTCAACCTACCCAGAAAGTTAAAAGTCGATGAATTAATTTTCAACTTTAAGTCCGACACGTAGAAATCAATATCTTTTTCTTCTTCTTCATCTATACTGTCAATCCCGGTCGCGTCCGAAGCTATTGCTTCGGAGCCCAGGGTCCGCTTTTCTTGATTTACTCCTCCACTTCGCGCGGTCTTGAGCGTCTCTAGTTGTGAGATCATCGGCACGCATGTCAGCCCTCACGACGTCGAGCCAGCATTTCTTGGGTCTACCCCTTTTGCCAGGACCTGGCGGTGGCGGCATGGCCAGACATTTTTTTCCTACGTAGCTTGCCGGTTTTTGTAAAACATGGCCGTACCAGCGTAGGCGACTCTCCTGCAGTTTGTCTGCAATATCACGGACACGAAGGCTACCGCGGATGCGCGAGTTCCTCACGCGGTCCTTCCGCGTGACTCTGCACATCCACCGCAGCATATTCATCTCCGTGACACGCAGCTCCTGCTTGTGTTGCTCAAGTTGCGGTCTTAACATAGAAATCAATATCAATTGAGAATTTTTTTTCTGTACAACGTTTTAAACAGATGTTTTTTTTTTCCATTTTACCACAGAACTCAATTGAATTATTTATACTGCTTATGTATAAATTTCAATCGCATGTCAAGATAATTTTAATGAAAAAAGATTATTATATCGTTAATGACTATAAATGTGTGTAGTTAAAAACCATATCATACTCATTTAAGAAGAGGCTGACAACAACAGCCGAGTTTAATTAGTATAGTTTAGTTTTTAAGCACTTGTGTTACAGAAATCAGAAACAACGACGGTACCACAACACCCAGACCCGAGACAATATAGAAAAGTTATTTTTCTATATTGACCCGACCAGGAATCGAACCCGGAACTTCAGAGATAGCAACACCAAGTCCTGTATGCTTGCTTCTCGGCTACGGAGGTCGTCATTAGTAGTTCGATTAAGTTACTGATTCTGAGCCACTCCTAAAGATTTGGCACCCTTTTGCAATGTAGCCCTGTATTAGACAGGCTAAGTATCGATAGATACTCAGCGCGTCACTACTTAATATATTCACGGCGGGGTCGCTGTAAAAATACGAATGAATTTAAATACTTTCAACAGTTTACTATATCGATGAGTTGAGTTTGTTTGGGGCGACCACTCGTTTGTACTGTGTTCGGACACTGAAAAAAAACATACAACCGAATTGAGAACCTCCTCCTTTTTTAAAGTCGGTTAATAAATTAGGAAGTACTTCCTTGTACCCTACCCCCCTTGTACCCCCTTGTATCCTAAAAATTGATCATACTACATTATAAATAAATACAGTATGGTATTTTTTTTTTCGTACCTACCTCAAAAGGATCTCTCATAGGATCACTTTGTTGTCCGTCTATCTGTCTGTTTAAGACCCTTTTTTAGGAACGCGTGGTGGTATCAAATTGCAATAAAAAGTAAGTCATTAAATACTCAGATCTGTAATCACTTGAAACTGTGGAAAAATCTAACTTCTTAATCAACGCAGTTAATAAATACTCGCAAAGGAATCAAAACCTATTAGGTACTTCCTGTTGACGTAGAATCATTAAATTTGGTAAGAAGCAATGTCTTATTTTAGCATTAAAAGGGAAAATCCGATAATATTTTTTGTATGTAACGATGTAGTTGTTTTTTTTTGCGATTTTAAATACTTGTACTTAGTAAAAGTAGGATAAATTATTGAGAATAGATCCCGTAATTGATAGTTATATAGATCTATCTGGATAAACGGATTTGAATAAAGTTAAGAATGAAAACAATATCTTGGACATGCATAAAGACTACTATTAATTCTTTAAGCACAGTTTTTGAAATATGCGAGACTACCTTATTTCATAATTCAAATTCAACATAATCGCAGCTGCAGGAAGACATTGTATAAAATATTAAGACTCGCCGCAACCGTTTAACACTTATTCGCCGGATATCAACCCACAAATCTCAAAAACCAAAGTCACCCTACACCAAGGCTGTAAAAAACAAAATGGCGGAGAAAAGATTTGCAATTGTAATCCGTCGTCTATTTCAGACGCTCTTTACTGACAGTTTGTTAAAGAGTTTTCAATTGCCTTTCTGTTCATTGGACAGGTCAGTGGCTTAGTGACAAATAATAATATATTTATACACATATTGGATAGGATATTTTACATTGTTACTACAACCAAATATCATTGCACTTGAATACAGTGCTCCTTCTTCTTCATCTATACGGTCAATCCCGGTTGCGTCCAAAACCATTGCTTTGGAGCCCAAGGTCCGCTTTCCTTGATTTACTCCTCCACTTCGCGCGGTCTTGAGCGTCTCTAGTTTTGAGATCATTGGCACGCATGTCAGCCCTCACGATGTCAAGCCAGCATTTCTACCCCTTTTGCCAGGACCTGGCGGTGGCGGCATGGCCAGACATTTGTTTCCTACGTAGCTTGCCGGTTTCCGCAAAACATGGCCGTACCAGCGTAGGCGACTCTCCTGCAGTTTGTCTGCAAAATCTCGGACACGAAGGCTACCGCGGATGCGCGAGTTCATCACGCGGTCCTTTCGCGTGACTCCGCACATCCACCGCACTTGAATACAGTGCCTTAGAATATAATGCTTCGGTTATACTTAAAATATTCCCATAAACAAATTGTTTTTACAATCACACCAATCATCTAGCCCCAAACTAAGCAGTTTGTACTATGGCGACTAGATACTTTCATAAACACTCATGACTTAGGTACAAATACTCGTGCTCACATAAACATTGGCCCCTTGCGTGATCGACCCCGCAACCGCTGGCTTTGTAGTCCGGAGGGCGAACCGATGGTCGCCAAAATAACGTAGCTAAGCCAAGTTATATCGATTTGGACTTAATTGTGCTCAAATGATCTATCATCATCATCATCATCAGTCCTTAGAAGTCCACTGCTGTACATAATATGCCTCGTATAAAAAAACCACAGCGAGCGGCTTCCTGCACTAGGTTTTTAGTTTAACGAGTGGGAGGCCTCCCCACGCTGCGTCTTCCAGTTCATGTCCTTTGTTACCAAACGTCCGTCCCAAAAGTCGAGTCGACTCAACAATTAATGCTCATCAAACTTATTTTTGTCGTTTTAATATGTCTGAATAAAATTCATTTGAAAAACAAATTCGAAGAAACGTTTGCCTCCTTCCATTTTACTTAACATTATAATATGAAGCTGTAGAAGCAAATGTTTGAAACTTACAGAGCTAAAAGTCAACTAAGTAACGAAGTTTTTAAGATATATTACAGAAAATATTAATGCACATTATTTTAAATTAGAGCGAGACTAATTTACAGATGAATTATCGTCATTAACAAAATATTAAATGAATATTTATTTTTTGTTATTGTTTTATGCTAACGTTTAAATGATATATTATTCTGTGTTGTATGGGGTTCTGAAAAATTCCGGATGCTTGTAGTCCGAGCCTAAGAATACGTTTAACTAAAGAAAGTATCTAACTAGATAACAACATCTTATTATATAATAATATCTCAACTTAAACACCTGCCCAGTCTTTGCAAAGAAAATTTATTACGTTAATACCGTTTCAGAATTTTAATCGTTCATTCCCTGGCTAATTAGGAGTGTAATCGCTTGCACTTTTTCAACGGAATTCTTTCAGAATAAACGGATTACTGTAATGAGACAGGAAGGATGAAGGGCTGAGTTAAAATGACATCTATACAGGGTGAAACTGTAATCTTAGTATCTCCTAATCCTATCCTATCTGTATCTCCAATAAAAAAACTAATTTATTCTAACGGTTATTTAGTTATTCCAATTCATAAGTTTTCTTTAAAAATAATAATCAAATTCTAGAAGCTAGTATCGGTTATGCTCTTATTCATTTGCTAAATAAAGGTATACATAACATTGGCTAAATTACAGTGGAAGTGAAGCCATCATCCAACCTGTATTCATTTCAATACACGTATATTAAAATCATCTTCAACTAAATAGGTAGAGCGTTAAAAAGACAAAAAGATAAAGACATATGCAAAAATTATAATGTTAGGTGCTTGTAGCTAGAAGCAACAGCGCTTTAGTTGTAATTACCAAAGTCAAGCCACCTACGTCGCGGTTGTGAGTGGATGGATGACCATTCCAACCATATTTCGTGACATTTATCACAAGTATCTCCGTGCTTTGGAAGGCACGTTAAAAATTAGCCCTGGGTAATATCGCTTGATACTGAAGTGAAGCCTAGTCAGAGGCCTTAGGGCGGCTTGATAACATCTGACAATAAGGTTAAGTCACTGGCCTTACAACCCCCCTCCACCGCACTGCGCCCGCGCGTGGTGGAGTATGGGACACACCACCTCATAGTTGAGGTGAGGCCTGTGCCCTGCAGTGGGACGTGTATAGGCATATATTCCTTTTTTACTTAGGGTCTGAAGGTACTTAGCAACAAGTCACCAAATATATCAACCGTGTTGCTTTTTATTCAGTTCTATACTCATTAATCATCCTGGTGATATGGCTAAAGCCTCCCAGGTTAGTGCGACAACGAAGGCGCGCAAAACGATCTTGCGATGGGATACCGCGGAGGCAAACGGGAAAAAATACTTAAAAATGAAACGGAGATATATTGATTTGAAATATCGCATGACGTCACGTCTTGGTACAATTTTTACTTAGAAGTGACGTGACGAGCCCCCACTCCCGAACTTTGACGCGCTTTATCTTTATATTTTTTGATTGTTTGACAAAAGAAAAAATAAGTGTGTATTATTTTTTATAATCTAACTGACGGAGTAAATAGAATTCCATTTTCTTTACCCAGTCGCAGGGGCGTAGCATGGTATGTTAGTTTTACAACAAATTAGAGAGAGTAGTAGGCTTCTTTCGTAGTCTTGATTACCTTAGCTGTGTTTTCTTTACATAATGTATAAATATTGAATGAAAAAGATGAAAACTAATGACGTTAATTAACGGTACATAAAGTATTCATTTGGTAACGTTACCATTTACCGGTAAAATCATCAATAACGTTAAGTCAGTTTACCGGTAAAAGGCCGGTCAAGTTTCGTTACCAAGCATAACGTTACCTTTGCATTTAACGTTATCTTGGTATGATAAAGGTAACGATACCTGATTTTTAACGTTATTCAAAGCCCTGACTGCCCAGTCGTCATCCCTATTGTTTATGATAAAATTTATGTATACATACTAAAATCGTTATGATCCCATAAAACCGTCCACCAGAACATATTTCATTCGGAACGACGTTATTAATAGAAACCTTGAACCTTGAATTAGTTGAGTGAAAAAAAATGATTAATGGCGTCCGAACACGCTATTGTCTCTGGGTGTACTGGGATGATGGATGGGACACAATTTGAATCATTTTAAGATAATAGATAAAAATATACTACAGTCCGTCCGTATACAAATGGATACCACTGACAAATCTACAAGTAGGTATGTATTTAGGGTGAATGGATTAAGTATTGATATTTAAGGATTTTTGTTGCAGAATTTGTTTTAGGGTTCAGTGCCTCGAAAGGAAAAACGGAAACTTTATAGCATCACCTTCTAGTCCGTCTGTCTGTCTGTCTATATGTCTGTCAAGACCATTTATCTCGGAAACGTATGAAGGAATCGAGTTGATATTAAAGCCATATACTCAAGTCAACAGTCTCTTGAAACTGGGAAAAAAACAAATTTCAAAGTTTTTTTTTAATACGGCTGTTTATGCACCAAAAAAGTAGATTGTCTCTCTTAAATGTATCAAAATATTTAGTTCTCTCCATTGACATTATTAATAGGCAACGAACCTGATTGGCTTACCTCAGGTTGTAAGTTACCTTAACATAAATAACGTTATTTTGGTGTACACCCATGAAACATACGTTAATCAATAGAGAAAATAATTAAATACTCTTTGACAAAATGTCGTAAATTATATACTTTGTTCAGAATTTTATTTTTATTTTTATTTACATAATTAAATTGGTACAAAAGGTGTACACCAAAAAACGTTATTTAAAGTTACATGCAACTTGAGGTTTGCCATGCTCTATACAAAAAAGTTCTAAGTCTTTTGGCAAGTTATATCGTCTTATACAATCTTCTTATATAATATAAAACAAAATCGGGTTAGTTACACCATTTATAAGAACGGCTGGACCGATTTTTATGATCTTTAATTTGTTGAATTTGTCTCCGTCCCGAATAGCAGAATAACTATAAAAAATACGGAAAAATTCACGAAAAAAAAGTATGAAGGGCGGTACGAAGTTCGCCAGGACAGCTAGTTATAGGATAAAATCTAAAAACTATAGATACATTTGTAATTAAATTATGTAATTGATTTGTAATAAAACTGCGAGACTCGATTCCTGAACTATTTATAATATGTACCTACAAATTTGTACGGAACCCTCGGAAAGGGGCGAGTCCGACTCGCACTTGACTGGATTTTTTTTAAATGATAACTAATTTATTTTAAAAGTATTAGTAGAGTTTCTAGACTTCATCATTTCAGACATAGGCCGTCTGCTGGACACAGGCCTCCACCAATTACTTCCAGATTGACCGGTTGGAAGCAGCCTGCATCCAGACACAGACACGAGACAGTTCGTCGATCACACACTCAAAGATTTTTCCCGTCTTTTCTGAAAATTTGGCTAAAATCGCAATAAAACAAAACTTCTTTTTATGGTGTAAAATAAACATGATTCTAGGAAAACAGCAAATAGCCTATAGCTTTTTATTTCCTTTACTATCAAAATACGCCGCATTACCGTATCTTTTGATTGCGTTGATTTAAAAGTTTTGATACTGTAGCGACATCTATCTCGCCACATACGAACTAAACTGACGTATCCTACATCGCGATATTAAAGTTATCGGAGCGATTGAACCATATATACAAGAACCCAACAAAACAACCGTCGGGCAGTTGCCTACCGAAACTGTAGATTTACAATATAGGATGTGCTATTAGTTCTGATTTCTGAATGATATAAACCAATCATCATCATCATTTCAGCCACAGGACGTCCCCTGCTAAACGTAGGCCTCCCCTAGTGACTTCTAGATTGACCGGTTGGAAGCGGCATGCATCCAGCGGCTTCCTGAAACCTTTACCAGGTCGTCTGTCCTACGCTGCGCTTGCCGGTGCGTGACCTCTATTCAAGAACCCTTTTGCCCCAACGTCCATCAGTTCTACGTGCTATGTACACAAACCACTAAACCAATTTATTTCTGCATATAGGCCTAGATTACGCACTTTAACACGTAACATATTTTTACCCTACCACAAATTCATTATGTTCGCTATGTTTTCTTTTACAGGTATACTATGCCAGAACTATGTGTACCCTGATTATGTATCACCAGTGCAGCCCTGTAACCCCCCCTGTTCGTGGTCCTCAAGATATACAACGCAATATACAAATGAAAAGCAGGTACCTTAATTGTTATGTAATATTCATACTCTGCGAGATAAGATCCGAAACGAGGATATCCGTAGAAGAACCAAAGTCACCGTCATAACTCTTTGAATTGCAAAGCCAAAGTGGCAATGCCAGGCCACATAGCTCGCAGAACTGACACTCGTTGGGGAAGACGTGTAATGACAGTACGTGGCTTCCATTCTAGAACCTTTCTGCCTCATCCGCCGTCAGTTCTACGTGTTAGGTGCCCCTATATGTACTATGTTATTTTTATTATTATTATTACAAAGAAAGATTAATATGATAATCATCATTAAAATTTCAGACAATTTCCCAAATATCCTACTCGTGCCCCGAATATCACCAGATATCGTCCAAAATATGTTCTAGCACACAGAACCTACATAAAAGCAAGATAATATCTTTAGCTGGATATGACGAAGAAATAAACCATATTATTCAAGACATACAAAGTGAAAACACTAATAAAGATATAACTATAGTTTTTTATTTGTTAAAAAATGGCAGATTATGTTACTTGGGCAGTTTAATGACATCGTTGCAGATATTCGAGATGGTATTAAGGAAGTATAATCATTGTATTTGTATAAATGAAGAAAATATACACAAATTTCACGAAGCGCACACTGGTTGGTGTATAAATGACGTCATATTGATTCCAAGTCTTAAAGAAAGTCGTATGTTAAATGATTTAGTTGCTCGTTATGGAAATAACGTTCTAAATAAATATGTAGATTACGATTGGACACACAACAATTTGCTCATATCAGAATCTAGTCAAGATAACAACGGATACAATAAGTTATTTGGTCATTTGACGGATGACGTAAGTCATTTCAAATATTATGAATTTGATATGCCTAGAGCCAATAATTTGGTCTCCCCTCCTGTGAATATTAATTTAAGAAGCAATGAAGAAAACCAACCATCCGGATATGGTGACAAAGGTGTTGAATCAAGAAACTTAGAAGGTTATGTAAAACAAGTATGTCTGAATAATTGGTGTAATTCTCAAGGTAATGTAAATTTTGGAGTTGATGTAACATCTAAAAGTTCAACCTTAGATGCTAATCTTAACATCGGAACCAAAATTAATGATAATAGTAATTACAATTCTAATAATTATATAGAAAATCCTGCAGCTGTATCAATATTTAATAGAGATTTATCTAAAATAGCTCAAATTCCAACTCGATCGTCAGAAAGTTTGCCATTATATCACAGCATTTCAAACCCAGTCAATTTTAACGAACATAAAATATGCAAGTTTACCAAATCATCGTCAGATGATCCATATCAAATTATCAAATCTTACCATGGTAAAATAACAGATTCAAATTCAAAATTGTATTACTTTGATGGTGGAAGACAACACTACACGAGTTCAAATATAAATACTATAATTCAAAATAAAAACTCGTTTATACCAAAACCGTATTTTAGTTCAAGTTCACCAGCATTGTTTTCTAATTTTAATTCTAATAATGCTTATGATAAGTCAGATATAAGACAAAAAATAACTGCTGCTAAAAATAATGTAAACTATGACCTAGATAGTACAATTGTAATACCTAACGTACCAGCCTCACTATCTAGCCCTCGTCCATGTGAAGTAAATATAAACAATCCAATTCAACAACGACTTATAAAAGAAAATGTTATATGCCCAGAAAATCGCCAATTTAATAACAACTGGCTTAATTATTATCTTAATTTGAAACCAGTTCATTACAAAAGTACGAATATTAATATTGATTTACATAAAGAACATAGCCCAACATTGAATCGACAAGAGCCTAAAAACAAAGATATACTTTTTATAGATAATGGTCAATATAATAATAACTGGGTAAATTATTATCCTAACTTGAAACCATTTCATTATAAAGGCAATAATATTAATTTAGATTTATGTAAAGAATATAATTATTCTCCAAATAACAATAGAATATGTCAAAATAATTTTTATTCGCCAAATCAAGGACCATCTGGTTTCCAAAATTTTAAATATTATAAACCATGTAACTGGTACAACAAGTATTTAAATCAAAATATGTACGGGTTTAATAATAATGGTTATAATTTAATAAATACTTCTGAAGACATCAAGAATAAATGTTATGAATTTGACTTATCTAGACAATCTACTGCTAGTAGAGGCATTCAGCCACTTAGTTTCAAAAACATAGAATTATCTTTAAAATCAGATTCCGTAAATAACAAAGACAATGAATCAAAACTAAACGGCATCAGAAATTATCAATCGTATCAAAATAAGAATAAAATTTATTCCTTCCCAAGCCAAAATTATAATGTGTCTGCTATTGCTACGGCTCCATTGACAAGACCTCGTATATATAACCAAATATATTCAGCAGATGGTACTCCTCAACCTTGTGTGCAGTATAAATTAAATATCCCTAATTCGGACATGACAAGAAATTTTCAAAATCATATTGTTCCTAAAAATATAGACTCAATATTTAAACTAACCGATCGAAATGCAATACAAAATTATACGCCGTATGTATTTCCGTGTGTCAATCTTATGCAAGCAAATACACAAAACCTTTTAGCAAAACCTGTTACTGATCAATATCCAGAATTTAATGCGAATAATTTAAGAGCTTTCCAAAATAACGATATCTACAATAATTATGGTAATAATCTATCTTTGCAACAAAAATGGCCATCACATGCTTATAATTTACCAACTAATACTAACGTTTCTAAAAATAAACCATTTGTTGCTCAAACTAGAACTCCATATTCACAATTTACTCATGTTCCTGATATTATGCTAACATTAAATGACAAGAAAAACTACTATAATCTATACAAAGCACCTACACCTAAAAATAGTTTTAATTCTTACTTACAAACAAAAATTCCATCAGTGGGCTTTATTACACCTCAACAATATCTTCCATCAAATTATCAACCAAAATCGAATGTGTACTCTCCACAAGTTACCCCATTCAAAGCAAATAATTTCTGGAGCAGACCCGAAAAAATTAAATCAATACCTGATGTTCAAGCCAATTCCGCCAATCATGAGACATACAATTTACAAAGGCCTTCCCATCCACAAAATAATAATATTATCATGCCATATTCCTCATATCCAAATAAGCACTACTCCAATGGTATTCCATCGTATACAAAATCAAATCAACTTATCAATCCGAATTCGCTAAGAGATAACTATGTTCAAATAGAAAATCAAGATACTCCTTACAGCAATGTAAGAAATCGAGTAAATTCAAAAAATATTCAATTTCAGCCTACACAATGGACTAGAAAACCAGTTGTAATTAAACCGCTTATTAAAAGTAACTTAATACCAAATATTGTTACTGCTGCAGATACAACTACATATTTACCAAATCGAAGTCCGTATTATAATGTTTTTAATACTAGACCATTCGGATCTTCATCTTTTATACGACCATACATTATGCCATCCATTTCAAAATCACCCTATGCTGGTCCTAACTTAAATACCTTCTCAAGTCCTTTATTCGCGCCACAGACCCAACCCCATAAAAGTTATCCAGATTTTAAACCTTGTTTTGTTCCTAGTGGATTTGAAAATCCAGTTACGCCACATTCTGGCCCGTTCTCTTCACCTCCTCCTAATTCTCAAACTTTATATTCACCAAACCAAAACCCTTGTTATAATGCCAATAACAACAATGCATACAAAACTATACCTAATGTAATTACTAATGGACCTTACATGGGTCCCAATATTAATAATTTACCAAACTCTTTGTACGAAGCCCAGACTCGAGGTACTTTCGCAGATCTGATTCAACCTTCTGGTCCTTCTAGAAGTCAAAATATAGCACATTCTAGACCAACTATTGCTACTTTGCCTTCACCAAGTTCATACAGTTTCCAAATTCCTTCATACATTCCACAAATACAACCATGTTTAAAGTCCAAATATTCTCCTCAATCGCATACTTCTCCTGGATCTGGTATTAGACCACCTGCAACATCTAGGCCCTCATCACCTATCGACTATCCAGAAAATTCTATGGAAATATTTCGAAAACCTATAGCTACTGGACCACCTATTGCTACATTACCTTCACCAACTTCGTACAGTTTTCAAATTCCTTCATACATTCCACAAATACAACCATGTTTAAAGTCTAAATATTCTCCTCAATTGCATATATCTGGATCTGGCATTAAGCCGCCTGTGATATCTTGGCCTTCATCATCTTTTGGCTATCCAGAAAATCCTTTAGAAATATCTCGAAAACCTAAAGCACATTCTGAATCACACATACCTATTTTGCCTTTACCAACTTCGTACAGTTTCCAATTTCCTTCATACGTTCCACAAAGACAACCCAGTTTAAAGTCCAAATATTCTCCTAAATCGCATACTTCTCTTGGATCTGGTATAAGACCACCTGCAACATCTAGGCCTTCATCACCTATCGACTATCCAGAAAATTCTATGGAAATATTTCGAAAACCAGTACCTACTGGACCACCTATTGCTACATTACCTTCACCAACTTCGTATAGTTTTCAAATTCCTTCAATCGTTCCACAAAGACGACCATGTATACAGTCCAAATATTCTCCTCAATTGCATATATCTGGATCTGGCATTAAGCCGCCTGTGATATCTTGGCCTTCATCATCTTTTGGCTATCCAGAAAATCCTTTAGAAATATCTCGAAAACCTAAAGCACATTCTGAATCACACATACCTATTTTGCCTTTACCAACTTCGTACAGTTTCCAATTTCCTTCATACGTTCCACAAAGACAACCTAGTTTAAAGTCCAAATATTCTCCTCAATCGCATACTTCTCCTGGATCTGGCATTAAACCGCCTGCAACATCTAGACCCTCATCACCTTTCGACTATCCAGAAAATTCTATAGAAATATCTCGAAAACCTATAGCACCTAGTGGACCACCTATTGCTACTTTACCTTCACCAACTTCGTATAGTTTCCAAATTCCTTCATACGTTCCACAAAGACGACCATGTATCCAGTCCAAATATTCTCCTCAATTATTTACATTTCCTAGATCTGACAATAAACCACCTCTAACATCTTGGCCTTCATCACCTTTTGACTATCCAGAAAATCCTTTAGAAATATCTCGAAAACATAAAGCACATTCTGAACCTTCTATAGCTACTTTGCCTTCACCAACTTCGTACAGTTTCCAATTTCCTTCATACTTTCCACAAAGACAACCTAGTTTAAAGTCCAATTATTCTCCTCAATCGCATACTTCTCCTGGATCTGGTATTAGACCACCTGCAACATCTAGGCCTTCATCACCTATCGACTATCCAGAAAATTCAATGGAAATATTTCAAAAACCTATACCTACTGGACCACCTATTGCTACTTTACCATCACCAACTTCGTACAGTTTCCAAATTCCCTCGTACGTTCCACAAATACAACCATGGTTAAAGTCTAAATATTCTCCTCAATTATTTACTTCTCCTAAATCTGGCTTTAAACCAAATGTAACATGGCCTTCATCACCTTTTAATTATCCAGAAAATTCTAAAGAAATATCTCGAAAAGCTAAGGCATATTCTGAGCCATCTCAAGCTACTTTGCCGTCACCGACTTCATACAGTTTCCAAATTCCTTCATACATTCCACAAACAAAACCATACATAAAATCGAAATTTTCACCACAGTTGCTTTCGTCTCCTAGATTTGGCATTAAACCACCTATAAGATCTTGGCCTTCATCATCTTATGGCTATCCAGAAAATACTTTAGAAATATCCCGTAAACCTCAACCTAAACCATATTTCTTAGATTCGTCTCAATTCACTCCAAGATTTGCATACCAAAATACTTATAAACCACGACCATCTTTAAACATTTGGCCTTGTTTTACTTCAGATATATATAACTATCCTGTAGACATAATATCAAAATCTATACCATGCACATATTCAAAAGGGTTTATTGAATCGAATAGATTCCCATTTTCTAATAATTTAAAATATAGTCCACAAAATTCTTCACAAATAATTTCACGAATTCCAACGTGGGCTGGTTCAGCAAACTTTGTAAAATCTAATGTTATCCCAAGAATCTCGAGTTCAAACACTTTAAATAGTAAATTACCTACATCTCAGGTAGACTTTTCTACTCTAGATTCTTCACAAAGACTCTCGAACAAAAATAATCAGGCACTACCAGATTTAAGTTTACCATCATTCCAAAAACCTTATCAAAAGACATTGCCAAGTCTAAACAAGATTAAACCTCAATTACCAACAATGGTGTCCTGTTTAATTTCAGAGAGTTTGGTAAATCCTTCATTCGCACAGCAAACCCTAACAGAAAGCAATTTTTTGAAACCTAGATCATCAACAACAAAATGGCCATATTCGCCATTACACACCTCACAATATCCTTTAGTCATAGCACCACAACTATACCCGTGTACAGATTTTAGTAAATTATATACTTCTCCTGGCAATCCAAGAACTAATATTAATTTATTAGCAACGTGGCCTTACGAAACTTCAGAGATGTCAAAGCCTTTAAATATTCGTTCACATATCCAACCACATTCCTCAAATTTCGCAAATTATTATAATTCTCTTGGATTTGCAAGATCAAACACTGCGTCTTCTACAACACACATGCCTTACAAACCAAATAGTCTACAAGTACCTTCACACATCCCGCAAGTTCGACCTTGGACTGGATCCAAAGATTTAACCGTACCATGGTCTTACCCTAAAGTTTCTAGCCCAAATGCAAAAAGACCTGAATTATTTTCAACAAGTGCACCAACCACTGATGGGTCGAAATATTCTTCTTACATAAAGCAACAACCTTCACCCTCTAAATATTCATCCGATTTTCCTGAACTTCCAACACTAAACAATGCAAATGTTAAGTCCCATATAAATAAATGGCCTAACTCATATTCATTTAATTTCAAACCATTCAAAGGTTTTTCAGTTCCTCAATCTACAACCTTGCCTAGATTTTCAACCCTAAACAAAAAAATACCTTTTTCACCTGCTACAAATAGACTTAACGCATATTCATTCAGTTCAAACCTTCAGACAAGTTTTCCAGGGTCTGCTCAATTTTCTATCTTTCCTGGAATGAAAAGCAATCTAGAATCAGCAGCTACAAATAGTATTGAATCAAATTTATTCAAACCTCGATATCCTCAATCGTACACGAAATATCCAGACTCTGCTCAAACTTCTCCAAGACTTGCAAACTTAAACACTGAGACATCTAAACCACAAACATCTAATTTTCCGAACTCAGCTTCTTTTAGTCCAAAATATACTTTGGACATTACACCAAAAACCCAAGCAAGCCCATATTTCACAGAATTTGGTCAGTCTTTTGCATTGCCTAAACTTACAGGCCTAAATTTAGTGAAGGCTAAATCAGCAGCACCTATTTCCACATATTCATCTTCTAGTCCCAAATATCCTTCTGATATTGCAGAAATAACTCGACCTAAATCTCATTCTTTTGCTAAATATTATCCATCTTCTGATTTTATAGGCTCAAATATATTAGTATCTGGATTTCTACCCAAAGGCAGACCTTGCTCAACTTCAGATAGTCTTCAAACTCTTTCAATTTTAACACCACGTAATCTACCTAGCAACTACTTCAATGATTTTTCAAAATCAGATTTGTATCCAGGATTTTTGAACCTAATTAATAAGCCTAAGTTACCTTTGGTAAGGCCTTGTTCAACTTTATATAACCCACCAAATTCTGGTACTCAATATGGCGCTGATATCTCCGATTTTGCAAAAGTTTGTAAATCACCGGAATTTTATAACCAAAATTCTATTAAACCGCAATCATCATTAACTAAATGGCCTTATGATACTACTAAAAGTTTAGTGGATCAAACGATTACCACTCCGGATGCAGCAAACAACTATCTTGGACCTTGTAATGCCAGACTTAAAAACGATTATCCTAAGCTAACGCCGTCACAATTTGTTTTTAATTTTAATAACTATGACGGTTACCAAGCTCCAATTAGTATACCTAATACAAATCTCAAATACAATCTTCAATATCCAATAAAATATAGTAATATGAATTTGAAAAAGATTTGTAAGCCATTCAACCCATATACAAGGCCTTTTGATAAATTCAGTACCGACTTATCAAAACCATTTTTATATAAACCAACTTTAATTGAAGCTGTTAAAAATAATATAAACTTACCAAACTTACGATACAAAACACCTGAAACAAATAATATTTTGCCAAGAATATCTAGTAATGTTGGTTCGGGAACACTACATGTTTCGCCATATGGATCGCGAACAAATCAAGGTGATAATTATAAATACCCTTACAGCAATGAATTCAGAGGTTATTTGCCTATTGAAATTGGTGATTCTCCTAAAACACGTAATAGTATTTGTAAACCATATTCGACAGACAACAAATACACGTTTGATATGACAAAATACTTCCCAAAAGCTAGTCAATTTGATTATGGCTTCGGTTTTACTCCAAACTATGATGCAAATAATGTTCGAAAACTAAATCTTCCATTACCGAACTGGCAATTTTTATCTAAAATCAATCAACCATGTAGAATACCTAATTTAGACTTAACCTTAAAGCCCTCAAAAAATTTACAAAAGGACACAACAACAACAGTCCCAACCAATCAATTTTATAAATCCAGACCTTCTGAACTTTATAAAATGACCAGTTTCCCTGATATGTGGAACTTAAAAGCGCTAAAAGTACAATCTACGCCTAAATATCCATGTCAATATTATGGTCAATCTACTATACCATACAGCACTAAGAAAAAAGAAACTATTCCTTTCGTTCTTAATAAAAAAATATTTAACAAACCAACCTCTTACACAGCTACAAACAATAACATTGGAATAAAAACTATGTACCAAACTCAAATGTATTTACAGAAATATCCACAAATTGATAAACAAAATACAGAAAAAACATCACCTATAAATTTTATCAAGCCAATACATTTTGAGCAAACACCAAACTATGGACGTAGCCCCAATAGAGTTCAAACGCCATACATACAAAATAGTTATCCAGGAACAGTTTCTCATTATTTTAGACCTTGTTTGTATGGACCTAACGTAGCTTCTCTAATGAAAGATCAAGCGGAATACATGCCCAAATTGTCAACGTTTAGCAAAAATTTAGTTCCACAAGTTTCACCATATTCATCATCAAATCCTCCAAACCAATACACTGCGGTTTGCAAAGTAAAGTCACCATTAAAATACTCTCCACAAGAATATAGTCCGTACAAATTTACTTGTCAACCATCGAAAATTATATACAATTTTGGTCAAATAATGCCTACAGTAAATACATTATCTGGCAAAAAATACTCTAATTCTTATACAACTCCTGAACCTTGGAAACTAAATCATAGATTGAATTACGTTTTTAATAAACCTTATCAAGCAGTATGTACCGATACAGGAATAATGACTTCCAGTCCGACTCAAACAAATTTAAATACAAACCAATTTGAAAACACTCCTTTCCCATGTAAAGATGCTATTTCACACCAAGGATATAAAAATGATTTCAATTTTAAGCCTTATTCTAGAATAAACTATCCAACCAATAAAAATGCATATGACAACATGCCACAAGCGACTGATAGTAAAATTTGTAATCAGACTCAAGGAGCTATACAGTATATTTTACGTGTAATGGCTAATAACTATGGCCCTACGTCTGCATTTAACACAGATCCAATATTGGGCCAACCACAAAATACAAATTATAAATCATCATATTCAAATATAAACTATGCAAATAAATATAACTACATATGGCCAAGACCAAATTATAATAATCAAAACAACATACCAAATCTTTCTACCGTTGAAACTAATAAACCAAAACTTATTTGCAAAGAACCTCGAGTAACTGCAGAATCTTCTTATCACATGGGAATTTCAAAAATTTGTCCTGTTCCAGACTCAACATTGGTACAAAGATCTTATCCTACTCCGCCGTATCCTAAAAACTCGTACAGACCTTCAAAAACCACTAATGTAGCAAACATGGCGCCATATAGAAATTCACATCCATGCCAATATTCAATTTCAAAAGGAGCTGCTAGTTTTAGTCCTTGTTCATTTAGTAGATCAGGTACACCGGTATCCAAAACTGCAGCAGGCTTAACAAACTTAGCTTTCACACCTCCTTGCGCCTATTCGACACATCCCCAACCTTTAAATATTGTACCTTCAACAAATTTAGGGATACGAAATATTTGTTTTACTAACAATGCAGTCCAAACTAGTCCTCTAATATCTTTATACCCATGCAATTGGCAAAGCTATAAGCAGGATATTAAACCCCAGAATAACATTCCTAATTATCCTTGTATACCTCCGAGTGGTAATGGGATAGCCAATTTTATAAATCAATATACACCTTTTAATGATAATAATGATGATCCTATTAATGATGTTAATGCAGAAAGGTTTGCTGTTAACAAATTGCTAAAATGTCATCCATATAACAAAATCAATAATGATTATCAGATAGCTGAAAACCTTTCAAAAGACAAACACGTAAATGTCGACGTAGGCAACGTATGTTTAGCAAAATCGCCAGATTGTAGTGACAACGCATACCTAGTCCCAACCAAAAATCCCGGAATCTACATGAAAGCGTGGAAAACTAAAATGAAAATCATCAAAGCTAGAGTTGTATTCGATGAAACTGAATGTGGAATCACTAATTTTATGCCAGTTGTGAGAGAGCCTAAAAAGTTTGATTTTGAAGCAGTCCAAGACGTAGTCAAAGATATAGTTACTCAGGCATACGGAGAGCCTATAGTTTTAAGAGGTGAATACAAAATGTATAACCCGTATTCTTTAATTTGTAATGTTGATTGTACGAAATTGAATCCAGGTACAAGTATTTTATGGCCAACATTAGATGAGAATATTATTTGAAACGTCCAAAATTTGTTTTGGAAATCAAATATGCATACAATGCCCTTCGCTTACGGCGACTTTTTGTAGGGTCTTACTTAGACGCGCTTCTGCATCGCTTTTATTGCGCGTTAGTCGCATTTGCTACGCGCGATAGGCGTGATGCAAACGCGTGTTAGCATTTTTACTGTTTATTTAAACGCGTGACTGTTCTGACGACATCTTGGAAAGAAAGAGATGCCACACAAATACGCAGACCGCGATTTTATCTTGAACTCGTCAAAGAAACACACAGACACGTTTGTTGTACCTATCCAAAACTGCTCTATAATCTGCGCACACTAAACATTTTCAGCATCGGCAACCGAAAATTTTACTGCTACTCTCAATTTTAATCAAAAAGTCGCGAAAACGCAACGCAGTCGCTTTGTCACTGATCGCAGATGCAAAAAGCCTAAAATGAGACTCGCGTTTGCATAGCGACCACATGGCTAGCGATGCAGAATTGTGGTTACGTGTGCGAAGGTACACCCAGCGATAGCATCTTGACTGCGTCGCCACCGTTTTGCGTTTGCATAGCTGCAAAAAGTATCTGTGGACGAAGGTTCTTAGTGTTATGAATACTCCTTGTACTAAATTTAGCACATTATACAGTTCTCTCGTTAGACCCAAGTCTAGCCTATTAGCTCAACTAAAAAAATCAAAAATCAAAATCAAAGGTCATTTAAAGCACTTTCACACATATATTTTTTTGCCCTACTGCTTCAGGACTATTTGTGGGCTATGTTATGCAACCTCAGAAAATATGGTGTTCGTTACAAATACCCGCCAGAAAATTAATAAATTAATATTAAATCGACCGATATAATTCTTCAATGAAAAAAGTTTTTAACCTATTTTGTAAACAAACATATCTTTTTAAACACAATTAACAGGTTTCCTGTCCGACGTATCACATATAATATAAAACAATGGTTCTGCTAGGTGTTTTTGCTCTTGAACAAGAAAATGGTTAAACCTCATAGGTTTAAATGGTAAAGTAGCTCTGGGCCTGACAGCTAAGTAATTACTTATTATGTTCATGAAATTGTACATTTCTCAACTCTCAATGGTTAAGGTTGAAAAACTGGTTCTCAAGAGGAAAGTGGTGTTTATGAAGACGATTTTGTAAATGAGCCTTCTAAAAGGTCAAAGTTGTTATTTAGATTCCTGAAACTTAAAACAAAAAAGTGAATAATATATATTTTTAGACATAACTGTAAATATGCTTGAAATTTCGAGAAATGAATGATTTTATAGTCACTGTAACCTCGGAAGTCCTAGTGTACTTTATATAGGACATACTGAATGTAACAGTTTAGACAGGACCTTTGAATTTAATAGCAATAGTGGCTGCCTAAAAGAGAAGCCATACTGCTTCGTTGCATTGCGTTACGACGTCGCAATGGATAACTCCGACCCACCGAGTACTATAACGATGCAACGGAAAATATGGCATATCACTGATTATAATGAAGATTACGCACTGTTTCATCGCTTAGGCGCGCTCGCAACGCAACACAATGGAGCAGTGTGTCTTCTCTATAATTTGCTATGTCAAGTAAATACGATAGTCAACCTCATACTTAAATGGTATTTTGTTGTTTTCTTGTGAACTTTATAAAACTTTAATGTACTTAATTTAGTACAAAATATATTTGCATATTTTCTGTTTTATATAAAAAAAAGTATATGAACAGACACCTCTAAAATCACAGAAACAGGAAACTTTCCGTCTGGTTTAAAGCACTATTCTTAGTATGTACTTTTAGTAGTACGTCAGTTTATTAGGAATACACATGTTTAAAAAACACAGGACTTTTCGAGAGTAGTGTTATTTTGCATACGTAGCAATAAGATATAATATTAGCGTTAATTAAGTGAATTAAACTTAAGTTTTGAGACTGAATGTAATGTAAATAAATGATTATTATTATGTATGAAGATATGTTTTATTTGACCTTTTATTATTTATTTAAAACTTTATTGCACAAACTTAATAAAAGTGTACAAAAGGTGGACTTAATGCTAAAAGCATTCTCTGCCAGTCAACCTATAGGTTATACAGAAAGCTTGCAAAACGTGCGAAAAATAAACAAGAAGAAAAAAAAACCTTAAGTAAGTATATAATGCAACAAATAAATTAAGGTATATATATTTAATTTTAAAATATATTGTAAAATATAGACATAATTATTAAGATACATAAATACAAAAAAATACTATGATATAATACATAAAACACTTATATCAAATAAATAACATACATACATATACATATACTATATAATGTTACTTATACAGGGTGCACAGTCAACGGCAGCTCAACCTACCTAAAGGTCATTTAAAGGTCATTGAACATATTTTCAACTTTATGACTGACACGTAGAGAATAATACCTATCAATTGAGATTTGACGTATTGTGGTAGGTTCAGGTGCTGTTGTCTGTGCAAGAGAATATAACACCCCTTTAAACTGCGTAATCAGCTGGTGATTTATTATTTATTTATTTATTTATTATTACAACAAATAACATGCTGACTTACAGTTAGTAACCAAAACGCCAGCATGCTAGTTTACAAATTATTACACAGTAAGAAATACGTCAAAAGATAATAATACAAAAGTAGGAATCAATTAAAAGTTAACAGAAAAATGTCAAAAAACTATTGAAAATCCAAAGAATACAAATTGCCAGATGTCAAATTAATGTAACATAAAATCAAAATATAAATAAAATTGACACACTCCTTCTCAATAACTTAACAAGATGTCAAAGATAAAGTATAATGTCAAAAATAAAATGTCAAAAATATAAGGGCTTTGCAACATAGTTGCCCAAAACTATCTGCAAATAGGTCAATGCCATAGTCGTGAGCAAGCATATCTCCGTAAAGCACGATTTGTTTGCCGCGCGTGCGCGGCGTATCTGGTGATATAATATTTGTGACCTTTGTAGCTGAGAGGCAAACACACTGGACTTGGCGTCGTCATCTCTGAGGTCCCTGGTTCGATTCCCGCGTCGTGTCAATGTAGAGAAAGTTCTTTTATTAACTCGGGGTCTGGGTGTTGTGCTACCGTCGTTATTTCTATAAGTGCTTTATATCTTAAGATCAGGAAATGTCTAATATTTACTATTATTGTTGTGAAATCAAAATAAAAAAAATACGTGAGTGATTTTATGGAGTCTCCTATTCTATATAACACCCTGTATATACAGGGTTATTTTAAAAACATCAACAACCCCCTAGGGGCTGATTCTGGTGCTCAAATGCAACAACTTTTTCTAAAAGACCAACATCGAAATCGCAAAAAAAAAGCACTTCCCCATACTAACCATCGACCAGCGGACATCAGTTTGTATGAAGCACAGATTTTTTTTTCTCTTTTTCTATGAGACCAACATAGTTACATATGTTGGTCCCATAGAAAAAGTTGTTGTATGTGAGCACCAGAATCAACCCCTAGGAGGTTGTTGGGGTTTTAAAAATAACCCTGTATGTGCCTGTATTAAATCTGAAATACAGTTCTTCAGGGACTAAAATATTATCTCTAAAATGTAACGAATGTGGCCTAAATTACAGTAATCCTGTGGGACCGTGAAATCATAATGTAATAGTTTAATATTTAGTTAGTAATAGACATTCGTTATGACTTTAATATTTTAACTTTGACTTTGGGCTACTAATATAAGACATTGCTTTTATCGATTTTTTCCCAGTTTTGTGGAAAACTACAATTGTATTTAGGTATAGTGGTGTGCGTGTGACTGTGTGTAAACGTTTGCACACAAAAGTGTTTCAAGCTTATCACGGTGTACGTTAAAACCAAGGTTGGTTTTTGCTACACTGTGATGCTAAAATTAGATAAAAGCTTTTAATGTAATTTGTTAAATAAATTTGTAAGAAAGAAAGAAAGAAACGTTTATTCGACACACAAGAGAAAAAAATAAATACACAAAACAATATAAATCAGATGTTTCGAAAAGGTGTATTTATTTAGTTATATAAATAAATAAATCTCAGATATTTATTAATACTGTATTCATGTGCTACTTGGATATTAATTTAAACCAGTAGGCTTACACTATATTGCAGAGTAACATTTGCACCAAATTTTTAGAGTAAGAATAAAATAATTTATCATAAACCACACACAACACACACAACATCTCAAAATTAGTTCAGAAATGGTATCCACTCAGCAATATGTCAAGGAACCAGAAAGGTACCTTAACGCTGATCTTCCGTGGACACAGAAAATATATTTTAGTATTATTATCATCATTTCATTATTTCAGCCATAGGACGTCCTCTGCTGAACATAACCCCCCCCCCCCCCCACCCAGTGACTTCCAGATTGGCCGGTTGGCAGCGGCCTGCGCCCAGCGGCTTTCTGTAGCCTTTACCAGGTCGTCTTTGTCGGTAAAGTCGTAAATAATAACATCATTTAGCAAAAATCAAGTTCAGGAGACTAATCTCCTAACTTTTACAAGAGATAACTTTTAGTAGGAAATTATCTCCTAAATCATGCGACTGTTACTAGAAACATGTTATTTGTAACATGTTAACATGTTTAGCATTTACCATTCTTCGCATAATGATGATAAAAAGCAATTATTTTTGTCACACGTAGTTTCACCAACATTACCCTTAAACAAAAACTTGTCACATGCCTAAAGTTTCTTGTTTACATAGTTAATAGGCAACCCTGATCAGGGGTGTCAACTGAGGGTCGCACAAAAACTTGTGAAGTATTCAGAGACGAGACAAAAACGCGAAGGGATGGAAGATTTAACAAAAATAGTTAGAGTATTGCTAGAAGTGATTATTTTTAATGAAGGTATAAATGGGCTTGTTGTTGATGTGCCTTTAGCTTAGTGGTGGCAGCGGTTTGGTAGTGATTCCCAAAGTTAAGCCACCTACGCCGCGGTTGTAAGTGGATAGGTGACCATTCCAACCATATTATGTGACATTTATCACAAGCATCTCCGTGCTTCGGAAGGCACGTTACAAGTTGTTTCCGGCTAATATTACTTGATACTAGTCGTGAAGCCTAATCAGAGGCCTTAGGGTGGCTTAGTAACATCTGATAGAAAGGTTAAGTCACTGGCCTTACAACACCCCTCCACCGCACTGCGCCCGCGCGTAGTGGAGTATGGGACACACCACCTCACAGTTGAGGTGAGGCCTGTGCCCTGCAGTGGGACTTTATATAGGCATACTTTCTTTACTATTTCAAGGCGCAGCTAAAGAAATACGATTCGATACATTATTACAAAACTTAATCTAAGATCCATGTTAAAATTAAATGTTACTTACAGCGTTTTTATAACAAAGAAAAATCTTAAACAAAGATACCTAAAAAGGCTTTCAAAGAAAATTTAAAAATACAAGTAGAAAATGTGTCATGTAGAATAATAATTTATTTTCAACCGACTTCAAAAAGGAGGAGGTTCTCAATTCGTCGGTCTTTTTTTTTTTTTTTTTTTTTTTACAGTAGTTATTACGAACGTAATAATAAAATAAAATAAAATAGACTTGTGTGTCTGTCTGTCCATCTGTCACTTCGCTCAGAATTTACTGGACCGATTAAGTTTAATTTTGGTACACATAAATTTCTGTGATCTAAACATGGACGCGTAACGTAAACCGAATAATTCTCAATATGAAAGTCACTTGTGTTGTGGGGACTAAATAGTAGTAAAGTGACAAATCAAAGAAAAGAACTTATTAAGAGAACTCAAATATTTTTAATTTTAAAAGAACCCCACTGATCTACTGAGCCTAAAACTTAAATACTCCATAAACTAGTTAGTTAGTTCTTTATATGTATATTATTTACTGGAAAACCATAAAAAGTACAGAACTCTCTCCACTCGAGTTGAACACTTCTGTTTTTAGAACTGACCAGTCGTATCCAGCGGGTCATATATATGCTTAAAAAGGGGTAATCCGTGGAGATACCACTGACACATAATGGAGATGCAATTAAAGAAGCCCACTACGCCTATAACTTCCTTATTGGACTTTGCTGGACATGGGTCTCTTCCAATGGAAGCCACTGAGCCCGATCTTCGGCTATGCTGCTCCGTCCACTGCCAGCAAGCAGTCTTGCGTAGCATCTCCACCTTGTCGGAGGGCGGCCCACGCTGCGCAAGTCGCGGTCTACACTAAAGAACACTCTCAAAGAGAAAATAAAATCAGCTGTTCCATACAAAACTTGCTTTTGGTTCAACCATTTTGTATGGAACAGCTGTTTTTTTTTCTCTTTGAGGGTATTGGTAGCATAGTAAAAGTTGTTTACAACCATAAGTAGAGCACTCCCTGAAAGTTTGACAAGTGTAAAATTAACACATTATATATATATTATATGTGTGAATCTCTATTTCCCTTGGTCATCGCATCACGCGTGAACGGATGGAACAATTTCGCTAATTCTTTTTTTGTTGTGTTAATTATTCTCAGGAGAAGGTTATTTTGAAAGAAAAAATAAGGAAATTGCACAGAAAATCCTTAATGAATAAACTAAGGACCACGCGAACAAAGTCGCGGGCAACAGCTAGTTATTTATCATTCTTTGTTAGACCATGTAAACCAAACGATGAAACAACAATAACCTATTATTATTATAAAAGCACCTAATGGTCTGTTATTTAGTACTAGCAGACCCAGCGAACTTCGTTCCACCAATTCGTTTGACAGGTACGAACATAGGAAAATAAAATAGTTTTTTTACTACTTTCGCTGTATTTTTTTTTATTTTCTTACCTATTAAACCTTCCCTGAACTTCCACAAATATTTCAAGATCAAAATTAGCCAAATCGGTCCCGCCATTCTCGAGTTTTAGCGAGACAAACGAACAGCAATTCATTTTTAATATAGAAGATAGAAGATAGAAGATAGAAGATAGAAGATGGAAGATGGAAGATGGAAGATGGAAGATAGAAGATGGAAGATGGAAGATAGAAGATAGAAGATAGAAGATAGAAGATAGAAGATAGAAGATAGAAGATAGAAGATAGAAGATAGAAGATAGAAGATAGAAGATAGAAGATAGAAGATAGAAGATAGAAGATAGAAGATAGAAGATAGAAGATAGAAGATAGAAGATAGAAGATAGAAGATAGAAGATAGAAGATAGAAGATAGAAGATAGAAGATAGAAGATAGAAGATAGAAGATAGAAGATAGAAGATAGAAGATAGAAGATAGAAGATAGAAGATAGAAGATAGAAGATAGAAGATAGAAGATAGAAGATAGAAGATAGAAGATAGAAGATAGAAGATAGAAGATAGAAGATAGAAGATAGAAGATAGAAGATAGAAGATAGAAGATAGAAGATAGAAGATAGAAGATAGAAGATAGAAGATAGAAGATAGAAGATAGAAGATAGAAGATAGAAGATAGAAGATAGAAGATAGAAGATAGAAGATAGAAGATAGAAGATAGAAGATAGAAGATAGAAGATAGAAGATAGAAGATATACAATGTGTTCATGAAATAACGCAAAACCTCTTAGGGGCTGATTCTGGTGCTCAAATACAGCAACTTTTTCTATGGAACCAACATCGGATTCTCAAAAAAGTTATCGAAGTTTGTTTGCGATTTTGATGTTGCCGCCATAGAAAAGGTTACTGTATTTAAACAGAAGAATCACCCCCTAATAGGTTTTGCGTTATTTCATTCATCATCATCATCATCATTCCAGCCTTAGGACGTCCACTGCTGAACATAGGCCTCCCCCAGTGACTTCCAGATTGGCCGGTTGGAAGCGGCCTGCATCCAGCGTCTTCCTGCGACCCTTACCAGGTCGTCTGACCACCTTGTGAGTGGACGTCCTACGCTGCGCTTGCCGGTACGCGGCCTCCATTCTAGAACCTTTCTGCCCCATCGGCCGTCAGTTCTACGTGCTATGTGCCCCGCCCACTGCCACTTCAGCTTGCTAATCCGTTGGGCTATGTCTGTGACTTTTGTTCGTTTACGGATCTTCTCATTGCTGATTCGTTATTTCATTAACACGTACAAAATATAGCTTTGCCCTACCATCGCTTCCGGACTACATATCGGCTGGTGATGAGAAGAAACGGAGCAACAAACTGCGTAGGGCGCCCTGACAACAATAGCCGTGGATCGAAGCTGATACCTAGAAAAATACAAGAAAATAAAAGAATCTCCTATCTCTTCTATCAGTCTATATTCTGGAATGTTCTGTCTTTGTAAAAACTTATCCGTCTTTATTTGTGCATCAAGATGATTATGCAACTAAATCAATCAGACATCGGGGAAGGCTATTATTGCCCAAGATACGAACTACTTTATATAAAAGAAACTGTTATCCAAACTGCATAAAAATATATAATAAACTGCCGCATTCATTGACTGAACTACCATTAAATTTATTTAAAAATAAACTATTTAACTGGCTCAAGATAAATGTTTCTACTCAGTTAATGAATATCTAAATTGTAAAGTTGACATTAACTAATAATTAATAACTGACATAACTGACGTTTTTTCAAAAAGGTAGGTATGCGTGTATAAATTTGATTTGTCTCTGACTTATTTGTTTGTTGATATATTTTTATGCTATTGACTATGGCTGAATAAGTAAAACCTGTACATGTTTGTAACCTTATGATGTACCCTATTCAAAACAAGTAAATTATTCTTGATTCTTGATTCTACCTTGTCAGAAGAGGGCATACTAAGACTACTTTTATTGTGGCTAAGTGGTAAGTTGTTAAGAATCCCATAAAGCTGAAGGTGTAGGGTCATATAACACACTAGCTATATTCTAAAGCTTCGCTTGGAGGAGGGTTATGGCTTGCATTATTTATTTAGGGTGAGTTCCTCACCAAAGCAAAAGTCATAGAACAAAAGTTGTTCACCGTGATATATAAGGTGCTTCATAAATATCTGCAACGGCTGAAATGGGTCAAAGTATTGCTTATATAGATTACGATAGTGAAGGAATTACGTGCCCCGGATCGGTTAATTATTTGCGAAAAGACAGTAAATAAATGGTTACTTGCTTCAATTTGCATAACACACTTCGTCATCCGCCCTTGACTTGGCCGCCGGGCGGTATAATGTGAAACGTTAGCATTTTTGGACAGATGTGGACGGTTTGAGACAGAATAAAGCCTAATCTTTATTTAATAATTTTTTTTATGAAAAAATTAATGATGTTCTGGACATAAAATTTCTTCACTATCGTAATGTATATAAGCAATACTTTTACTCATTTCAGCCGTTGCAGATATTTATGAAGGACCTTATATACAGGGTTATTTGTAAAACATCAACAACCTCCGAGGGGTTGATTCTGGTGCTGAAATACAACAACTTTTCTGTGGAACCAACATTGAAATCTAAAAAAAATTCACTGCTCCATATAAACTGATGTCAGCTGGTCGACGGCTTGGGATCAAAGACATTTATTCTCATAAGAATTAACATAAATTCACTTAAATGAGCAAAACATTAAAAACAAATACACATTGATAGATAGTAGGTTCTTATGTGGTCACCGAGCGTGCCAGGTACAGTACACAATATTTTTATAACAACAATAGTGAGGGTAGAAATTATCATTATAACAGGATTGATTAACGCAAACAAAACAAACGGAGCAGGCGAACACAAGCACATGGATCCAAAGATGTTAAACTAGATGTGGCTAGCCATCGCAATAATTATGATCGTAAAATTAATATTGAAGATGGTTATTAAACGTAATTATGGTTTTTGTTATCTGTTTCTGTATTCATTTATTTGTTTATTAGGTACATAAACATAATATATTATACACACAAAAGTAATATTATTTAGCATGGGGAAGTGTTTTTTGCGATTTCAATGTTGGTCCCATAGAAGAAGTTGTTGTATTTGCACTAGAATCAGACCCTAAAAGATTTTGCGTATTTTGAGTTACACGGTCTATCTGTGGTAACTCAACTATAACCTTGTAGGTTATAGTTGAGTTATCCCATGTTTTTATGCAAATAAAGATTCTGATCCTGACTCTGATTAGGGGACACCCTGCATTTCTATCTTACTTAAATATTTAAAAGTATTTGGAAGGAGAGAAACTCAAAATCGCCTTAACAATTCATAGTGGGAGTTGGAATTGAAAGGGTTCTTTAATAAATTTTTAAAATGCTATAAATTTATCACTTAAGATTTTAAGTAAGGGCAGACCTTAAAAAGCGAAGCGAGCGGAGCATACGGGTTTAATACGGACAAGTGTGAAACAGACTCGCATACTAAGGGTTCAGTACTCCGTATAATATTTAGCACTATATTAAAACACAATTGGTTTTCAACTGACTTCAAAAAAGGAGGAGGTTCTCAATCGTCCGTATCTTTTTTTTAATGTATATTCAGCGATCATTTGTTACCAGGTTAACCGATTTCGATAGTTCTTTTTTGTTCAAAAGGGAATACTTTCGGAATGGTCCCATATAAATTTGATCAAGCTCTGATGATGGGATCTATAGGAAAATCATCAAACATTGCATGAACTCCATACCGGGCCAACTGATTTTTGTACCTATGTTGCCCAATATCTTCGGCATTTGTGAACCGATTTTGATGATTCTTTCTTTATCCAATAGCTTATACTTCAAAGATGGTATATTGAAAATATTTTGGAAAAATAACACCTCTAAGGTTGGAAAACTAAGGGATAAAATCGGTGTTCAGCCGTTAATTTATGTTTGCACTCAAATGATTCGTTTTGTTGAGGATGTATCACTAAAAATAGATGAAATAAGTAAATTTTAATTAAAAAAAGTAAACCAACTTCAAAAACCTGAAAAGCTAAAAATAATATCAACAGAAAGTACCTAATCAGTTACTTTTGGAGAAGGTGCAAACAAAAACATTTAAACTCTCATCGGATGGCACCGACTCCAAAAGTAACTGATTAGGTACTATATGTTGATTGATTATTAGTTTTTCAGTTTTTTGAAGTCAGTTTACTTTTTTTAAATAAAATTTACTTATTATAAGCCATAAGATGTCCACTGCTAAACAAAGGCCTCCAATGACTTATCATCGGGGGGGGTTGCCAATACTCGCCACGCTTGGCAGGCAGGTTGGCGAGCGCAGTTTTTTATAAGATTTCGCACAAAGACGCTGCTGCCCGTCTCGTGCTACAGGAATTAGTCGCCTTTTACGACACGCTTCCCTTTTGGCGGTGGGGAAGAGTATTCTTTACGGCCGTCACACACGGCACTTAATTTACCTTTTATTTAAGTATTTCACTTCACTCACCACCGTCACGACCTCCGTAGTCGATATGCGAGCATACCGGACTTGGTGTCGCTGTCTCTGAGGTCCCGGGTTCGGTCAATGTAGTAAAATAACTTTTCTGTAACGTCTTAGGTCTGGGTGTGGGGACCGTCGTTGTTTCTGATTTCTGTAACAAGTGCTTTCGCTAATTACCATAGGATCAGAGCAATGTATGTGATGTTGTCTTATTTTTATTAATTTATTAATAACTAGCTGTCCCGGCGAACTTCGTACCGCCTGTTGTTTTTATGTGTGTGTGATGTTTTAATAATTATTCTGCTATTCGGGGCGGAGACATTTTAAAATGGCCGCCCTTCCTAAAATATTGAGATTTGACCCCACAATATTGAGATTTGGTGTTTTCTCTATGAAATTACTCGTAGAATCCACCCTTAAAGTTTGTCGGGTCCAAGAAACTACACATTGTATAATAAGATAGATTGATATGAGTATTTAAAGAATTAATTTATTAAAACTTGCTAAAAAGATCAATCATGTTTTAATTTGTAATATTTATAAAATAAACCAGATATAAAATCATATGAAAACCTGAAAATTACGAGCCTGTACGTAAGTTAATTTATTTTTCTGATTAAGGCGATTCCCTATGGGCAAAAGGCATTGAATATTCCAATACGAAAACTTTCACCATATTTTTGTGAGTTGCAAAAACAAATACAATTTAAACTTTTTTATTTTTTGCATTCACAATGATACTAGTTTATTATATCAAGGAAAAAAAATTACTTAAAAAAAATCTTTAACTGCCTCTGCCTGCCTAGCATGAGCACTAAAAACACGATATGATATGATATAGCGAAATATCGACACCAACTGTAAAAATATGATAGATATAGCCGCCATGTTGAATCGCCGTCACATATTAAGATCGCTGTTTCGATAAAAAATTAAAATGGCGGCTAAATCTATCATATTTTTAAAGTTGGTGTCAATATTTCACTATATCATATCGTGTTTTAAGTGCTCATGCTAGGCAGGCTGGTGGGATTCGAACCCACGACCTTTCGCTAATTTACTTGTATGGTGTGCAATAAATAGTATCTATCTTTCTTTGAAAAAAAGTTATTTTAGAAAGTAGGCGATTACTCAAACGACAAGAGCATGGACTTCATAAACGGCCTAGCCAGCAGTTTTTAGGGTTCCGTAGCCAAGTGGAAAAAAACGGAACCCTTATAGATTCGTCATGTCTGTCTGTCTGTCCGTCCGTATGTCACAGCCACTTTTTTTCGAAACTATAAGAACTATACTGTTGAAACTTGGTAAGTAGATGTATTCTGTGAACCGCATTAAGATTTTCACACAAAAATAGAAAAAAAACAGAAAAAAATAAGTTTCAGTTCTAAGTATGGGGTACTTAGAACTGAAACTTAAAAAAAAAACATTATAATTATGTATTGATTAAGGTTTGATTCTTTAATAACATGTGGAAGAATTTATTTGATTTGTATCAATTTACAATTAAAAATATAGAAAATCTGAGGAAAAATAGGGCCCCAAATTCTTGTATGGCCCAGGGCCCCGGGATATGTTAAGACGGCCCTTGGTAGAACAAAGCTACATTTGGGACGTGACAGGAAGAAGGCCTTTTTACACGACCGCCCAAAAAGGAGTGTAATGTTTTGTGTCAGGAAGAGGGCCTTTTTACACGGTTGCCTAAACACGAACTTAATGTTTTAGGGTTCATGTATGAATGTATGTGAGTCTCTTTATTCCACTTAAATAACTAAATGCCTTAACCGATTTTGATGTATGAATCCATATTGAGTTGGCAAACATATTTAATGTAAGATCTTTTTGATTTGTATTGTGATTGTTTTATGTGTCTATGGTGTTCCTTTTTAATAAAAATAAAATAAAATCCTAACGTTCTCCCGGGTAACATCTATAATATAAAAAGCGGCCAAGTGCGAATCTGACTCGCCCATGAAGGGTTCCGTAGCAGCAGGTAACATAACATAAAAGTTCTTGTAGTTCGTTGTAACTTTGATCGATGTTTAATAATAGTGTAAATTACGGTTCACGATTTATGACTACGAGTACAAACCAATTTTCAGTGGAAGTTTGCATGGTAGTGTACAATATATATTTATAGTTTTATCATTCTCTTATTTTAGAAGTTACAGCCCTGTATGATGATAAAAAATAATAAAAATATGACTACCGTTAACTAAAGCAAACTAAAAAGTTAGAAATAAGTTGTGTTAAAAGTAGAAAATTGTTTGCAGTCGGCAGACCCTTATAACCATTGTATTAATTACTATTTATTGAGGGAGATTTTAAAGATATTATTATGTTAACAGTAGCATGTCAATAAATTTTTGAAAATATTATGTACGTACGAAAATATCTAAGTTTGTTTAACTTAAAAAGTTATTTTCAACATTATAATACTCGTATGTGTATATATGTATAGTAGATTTGTAATTGTGCTTATTTAAAATAATTATGGTTGTGTTTCTGTTAATGTTAGTTTTAACCAACAGTTTAATAGGTTAATAGTTTAATAGTAATTATTAAGTTCTTCAATGGGTACATAATATGTACTGTAATGATGTTATTAACAATAACTATCATAAAATAATATTTGTACGCTACTTTTAAGCATATTTTGGTATCTGACCCAATTTAACATTTATTAAGACCCTAATGTGTAACCCAAAATAACGCAAATAAATATTTTGATTTTTTGAGTTTGAGTTTTCAGATTCGTAATAAAAATAAACTTGCCGTCCCGAGCTTCAGACTGCACAAAGTTAATAATTCATTCTTGGGGAAATGTATTAAATTTTTCAATAAAGTACCACAGACTCTTGTTGAACTACCTGTACATAAGTTCAAAATCCACATTTAAAAAATCCTTATGAAAAAAGGGTATTTAAAGTAGACGAATATGAATTCAACTACTAGAGTGCATGCACTTAATCTGCTTAGCTCGCACTTACTTCATGTCTTGTAACTGTATTTCCTGTAAAAAAGGCTGACAAAGGTGACTGAGTTTGTTGCGCCGTTTCTTCTCATCACCAGCCGATATGTAGTCCCGAAGCGGTGGTAGGGTAAAGCTATATTTTGGGACGTGTACCTGTAAGTGCCCGGAAGAGGGCCTATATACTGAATAAATTAGTATTATTACTAAAATCAATTTGTAATAATATTATTATTTTGCTCCTAACCATTATCACACTAACTTAATAGTTAACGAACAAATAACATGTGTGAGTTTAACATGCAACCAAAACTAAATTGCAATATGAAATTAACGAGCACGTTCACAGTTTTGTGAATAGATTTAGAGTAGCCACTAGCTAGCTAACTAGCTGCTAATGTCCCTTGAATAAATTAGGAAAAGTCACGCGATTAACTTAGTTTTTAAATATGTTTAGGTAATTTAAACTGGGACGTAAAAGGAAGGAAATAAAAGAGACTGGATTTCCTTATCCTGTTTACTCCTTAACGTCACAAAAATAACTTCAGATGGTGAAACAAAAACGTATCAATTAGACAAAAAAAAAAGAACATAGATAAATATCAAAAGAGGCCGGTCAAGCTCAAAAGAAACTTTTTTAAGTTTTTGCATTCTGAATAATGCTAGTTTATTATTGAAAAAAATATAAGGGTATCCTAGTTGTAAGTTTATAACAAAATAGCATTGGACAACATCACATACATTGCTCTGATTCTGTGGTAAGTAGCCAAAGCACTTGTGTTACAGAAATCGAAAACAACGACGGCACCACAACACCCAGACCCGAGACAATATAGAAAAGTTATTTTTCTACATTGACCCGACCGGGAATCGAACCCGGAACCTCAGAGATAGCGACACCAAGTCCGGTATGCTTGCCTCTCGGCTACGGAGGTCGTCAAGCATTACTGTGAATACAAAAAATAAAAAAGGTTTTGTTTGATGAAGCTGTTTCGTCTTAACTGATTATTAAATAATTGCAATAATATTTCTTTCGAATGTTTGTGGGTGTAAAATCTAAGACATTGATAAAACAACGCTGGCTTACTAACAGATAAACACTTGATGAAATTCACCAACTTTCTGTTGGAAGAGCAGTCGTTCGGATAGCGCAAGGTCGTGGGTTCGAATCTTACTAGAGGCAGTTTTATTTTTTTTAAATGAAAATATGTATCTAATTTAGGCCACATCCCTCGCATATCAGAAAACTGTTAGGGAGGTTCTTCCGTGGCGATCACGTACTGGAAGACGCAGCGGGCAGGCCTCTTGCACGGTGGACTGACAACCTAGTCAAGGCGGCGGGAAGTCGCTAGATACATAAGACCAGGAGACGTATTTTTGAATCATGCGAATCCCAATCCGAATACGAAATCGCAAGATTCGCATGCGAAATCACTATTTTTGAAAATTGATTCCGTGAATTCTGCAACGAGTGGTCCTGCCTACTCGTTTATCGTTTTCTACTAGTAGAAAGTACGGAAGAATGACATTGACAAGTAAACATATGGTTGACAGAGATTTAAAATAAAAACTTCTTATTTACATTCGTTAATGAATTTTGCTTTAAGGTTTATAATATTTTCGGCGTGAAACAAAAATAGTTACAAGATTTCAATTTAATAGTAACATCTATTTCGAGTGATTCAAAAATGCGTAAATTCGGAAGCAATAGAAATAATTTTTATACACGAATTGTTTTCGTGTTCGAATTCAAGATTAATTTCTAATGCTTCAAAAATACGTCTCCAGAGCTGTGAATTGTGGCGTTCTTTATGAGATGTCAATAGACTTTCTTGCTTAAATTTATACGAGAAATTTTACCATGGGATTATTATCGAAATCGTAAAAATAACCTTCACTTCTTTATACTAAATATCCGATTACCTACCTGTTGTAGCGTGTATCGAAACCTTAGTTTTTTTGCATCTCTAAAAGGTAGTTATTTTAAAACGAATGCAATTAGATCATAAAATAATAATTCGTCTTTTAAATCAGTTAAATTAGTTTTTTATATCAGATTGGACTTTCAAATCTTTCAGTACACATACCTACTCATATTATGACGGATTTTAACTCCTAAATCGAATAAAATGCGTGTTAAATCACAATTTTTCATTCCACAAGCCGTTTCTTTCAATAGTTTTTACTGTTGAGTATGCAAAAATGCATTTTAATCACGGACTGAAGCTTAATACGCCATATTATGGCACTATGTCGGTAATGTCAGCCATTTTGTACGATCGCATGACAAGATGGCGGCGCTAGATAAGCATGCAATGGTAAAACCTAGCTGCGACTGGATGAGTGTTCCGTATTTTTATATGCTGACAAAACCATATAGATGGTTTTTGTGCTCTTAGAAAGGTGAAAGGTGGAGTTAACGGGATCTCGAGAGGAGACCACGTCTTGGCAAACGTAGTGAGGACGTCCCCCAGCTCGATGGACCGACGACCTTAGGAAGATGGCTGGCAGTGGCTGGACAAAATTAGAGGGAGATCGTGGCTTTTGGTGCTTTTTGGGGGAGGCTTATGATGAGATGAGAGATGATGATGATGATAAATGGCTGCGTCTAGAGTCATTGTCAAGCTTGCCTCGACTGGGAACGGTACAAAACGGTATAAGAAAGATTCTGTGCGGAACTCGAAAAGGGGGGGTTAAGTGACTAGCAAAAAAACATGTTAAAAATGCGATAACTATATCCAGTGTTTCCACGAGCGCTATTATCTTGTTAGAACTTGTCTCTGTGGGAATTTCCTATGTGTTCACTGAAACACAGGGTATTGATTCTTTTAACTTAAGTACCTACTAATTTTTTGCCTACTAACTGTACTGTAATTACATGCCAGCGCGGGCATTGTATTTATATGACTAGATAGATAGTTTTTTTTAAATCATACCACTTACAATAACAAAATTGAAAATAGATAAAAAGGAACTAAAACATTGCTGAATATTTGTTAAAAAAACAATTATCTGTTATCTAGCCAACGTTCCTGTACCTACTGCCCGTTTTTTCCCTAAACACATGCCCGTTTTAGGCCTTATATAAGGCAAAGCGAGCAATCGTAGACCTTTAAGCGTAACACACACAGAGAGCGTGCGCGGGACGGTGACGGGACGGGACGGTAGAACAGCGGGTCCATTAACATACGTTTAAATGGCCGCCTTCAGCCAGCGGGCGTGAGCGGGACGGCTCGCCGCGCACGCCGGCTGTGTGTGGGCGCCCATTTAAACCTATGTTAATAGACCCGCCGTACTCCCGTCGTGACCCGTTGCCGTCCCGCGCACGCTCTCTGTGTGTGTTACGCCTTAGTAAATTGCTTACATGTTCCATAAATTTCAAAATTTTGAAATATTCATTACTCCTCTTTGAAGAGTATTAAACTAAGCATCATGACGTAATATATTTGATGGAGATATTCATGTAACCTTTTTTTTGCAATTTCCCTTAAGGTACCCGTTTTGGACCTCCTTCCCCTACTTTTTGTCATAAAAACTGAACCGATTCTGATGAAATTTCGTACGGAAAATGCTTGATTTATGCTTGCTAATGCTTTGCTTGATAATGACATAGGGAAGGGCATCATCATTTTAGCCATAGGACGTCCACTGCTGAACACAGGCCTGCCTCGATGACTTTAATCGGGGGAAATAGGCTAGGTTCCTGGGTCATAAAAAGATTATTCAATTTAGTCCGTAAGTTAGATTAACAAAAAGTATTGAACCCATATTTTGTCTTTTGCCAATCAAAGAAAAAATTACGAAGATAAAGCGCATCAAATCTCTCAGTCTTTTGGTCTACCAATAGATCTGACCGATTGCGACAACGAAGCGCCCACCATCAAGCGTCCAGTTAAACCACCACCTATCATCTTATATGGCATAGATGATGTAACCAAACTGACAAACCTACTTGAAACAGTCACCCATAACGACCAGTTTACTTTCAAACTTGTAAACAGAAATCAACTGAGGATTAACGCGACTGATCTGGAAGCCTATAAGAACATCATGGGAATCATCCGGGAAAATAATATGATAGGCCACACATTTACACGCAAAGACCAAAGGTGTTACAGAGTAGTGATAAAAAACTTGCATCACACCACTCCACACAGCGCCATCCAAGACGAAATTGAGAAATCAGGGAACAAATTATCTGGTGAAATCATTAACGCTCGTTTTGGTCCAGATAAGATACCTACCTCGACCTTCTTTGTCAATATCGTCCCAGGTCCTAACAACAAAGCAGTCAAACAAATTAAAGTTATCCATCACCAGGCAGTTACTATCGAAGACCCCAAAAAACGAAAAACAATACTCCAATGCCAGAGGTGCCAGCAATATGGTCACTCGAAGAATTACTGCATGCGGCCATATAGATGCGTCAAGTGCGGCGAGGGCCATCGGACTGCTGATTGTCCTAAAACAGATAGAAACAGTCCAGCAAAATGTGCACTATGTGAAGGGGACCACCCGGCTAACTACAAGGGATGTGACGTTTATCGGGAGATACTCCAGAGGAGGATGAAAGCGAATCCTAAGCGACGAACCAACCAGGTCACTTATAACAGTGAAATCCCAACCTCGAGAGCGAAGGTAGGGTCATACCAAAATTATCAACCGGAGACACCTAACCCAGATCAGAACCCTCATAATAGAAGATGCTATTCAGAAATACTACGAGAATCATCTAAAAAACAGCTCATTGACAGACCCAGCTATCAAACTAATGCCTCGCCCACGGAAGCATTAGAAAACCTAATAACAAAACAGACTGAGAAAATTGACATACTCCTTCAACACATGTTGTTGTGTCACCAAGTTGTCGCGATGACTTCCATAAAGATGGCAACCTGGAACATCAATGGCGCTCTCTCCAGTACCAATGAGATTTTGTACTTCATCAAATCTAATAAATTGGATGTAGTTCTCTTGTCCGAGCCGCACATGACTGGTGAAAAACCACTAAGTATTCGGGGATATGTGATATATAACACTCCTCACCCCAACGGCAAAAGCCAGGGTGGAGCAGCAGTGATAATTAACAAAAATATAAAGCATTTTGTACGTGGAAATTATTCGACAAAGCACTTCCAAGCTACAACTGTCACCATCCAGGACAAAAATGGTTCGCTTGACCTCTCAGCAGTTTATTGCCCACCAGGCTCGAAGATCTCTGACACCATGTTTAACGGATATTTTTCATCTCTCGGCCCACGATTTATATCGGGAGGAGACTGGAACGCCAAAAATACCTATTGGGGTTCTAGACTTACTCTTACAAGAGGAAGAAACCTCAAGGCCTCCATGGATTCTTGTGGTCTCTCGGTAATATCATCGGGTGAACCGACTTACTGGCCTACAGACCCCAAAAAAATCCCAGATCTCGTTGACTTTTTTGTGACAAAAGGAATAAACCACCTCTACACGAAGGTAGAATCTAGCATGGATGGATCATCGGACCACTCGCCAGTCCTACTAACAGTAAGCACAAAAGTCATAAATGTCCAGAAGAAAAACTCTCTCTATAACTCTAAAACTGACTGGGAAAGTTTTAGGGATTATCTAGAGACTAACATCAATCTTCATATTTCCTTAAGAACTAAAGACGACGTAGAAGATGCTTGCCTGTACTTCACCAATCTCCTGCAAACCGCAATTTGGAAAAGTACCCCAGAGGAACCACTTGGGTCATTGTCCAATGCTCAAAGCATTCCGGAAGCAATAAAACAAAAGATTGCTGAAAAACGCAGAATGAGGGCTATATGGCACAACAGTCGGTTGGCATGCGACAAGAGAGCCTTTAACCGTGCAAGTAGAGAACTAAAACATCAAATAAAGGAACACGAGAATATCACATTTAACGACCATCTAGAGTCACTCTCTCCGCTCGCAAAGGACCGTCATTCGCTGTGGAAGGCCACAAAACACTTTCGGAGACCACAACAACCAAACCCTCCTATAAAAATGGAAAAAGACAAATGGGCTCGCACTGATCAACAGAAAGCGGAAACATTCGCAGCCCATTTATCCCAGATCTTCCAACCTAATGAGGGGGATGATGCTGAGGCGCAGGAAATAGATCAAATACTCACCCAACCATGTCAGATGGACCTCCCACTGCGGCCCGTTCGACCTGGAGAGGTGAAATTTGAAATTAAGAAACTGGACCCAAGGAAGGCACCTGGATTTGACCTTATCACACCGAAAGTACTAAAGGAACTGCCCAAAAAGGGCGTACTTTTTGTAACCCTACTTTTTAACGCCACCTACAGACTTTCATACTTCCCGCTGTTGTGGAAAGTCTCTCAGATCATTATGATACAGAAGCCAGGAAAACCCAGCCATGCTGTGACATCTTATAGACCGATAAGCCTACTCCCAGTTTTAGCCAAGTTATGGGAAAGGCTCTTTGTCAAGCGTCTCAAAAGCGTTCTATCTACAATCCCTGACCACCAGTTCGGCTTTAGGGAGGGACACTCAACCATAGAACAAGTGCATAGAGTCTACTCAGTAATTAGAGAATGCCTTGAGCGCAAACAATACTGCTCAGCGGCTTTTATTGACATCCAGCAGGCTTTCGACAGGGTGTGGCACAAGGGGTTACTGTACAAGGTCAAAGAGCAGCTACCCCACGTCTTCTTCCCTATGATACAGTCGTACCTGGCGGACAGAATTTTCCAAGTACAGCATGGTGAGTCCAAATCATCCTTCTACGACATCAAAGCTGGTGTTCCGCAGGGTTCAGTCCTGGGCCCTGTGCTCTACAACATCTACACTGCCGACCTGCCCGAGACTCCTGATGCGGTTACCGCCACATTCGCAGATGACACCGCTTAACTGTCTTGTCACAGCTCCCCAGACCAGGCGTCGAAGCGCCTGCAGGACCAACTAGAGAAAATAAGAAAATGGCTTCTCAAGTGGAGAATACGCACCAGTGCCTCGAAGTCAACGCAAGTTACATTCGCACTTCGAAAGGGTAACTGTCCTCCAGTTAGGCTTGGTGACGATGAGCTTCCAAGTAAAGACACGGTCAAATACCTGGGCTTTACGCTTGATCGACGTCTAACCTGGAAAGACCATGTAAAAGCCAAGAGATCTGAACTCGACGCTAGGTTTAAATGAATCTACTGGCTGCTGGGACCACGATCCAGGCTATCCCTCAACAACAAACTATTGGTGTACAATAGTATCCTGAAGCCGATATGGACATACGGCATTCAAATATGGAACACTACCAGCAAATCCAACCGAGCTATTATTCAGCGTGCACAATGTAAGATCCTGCGCACCATAGCTAACGGTCCATGGTACACAACGAATGCAGAAATCCACGATTACCTGGAAGTCCCATCTGTAGACGAGGAAATTGAGCGCAGAGGACGCAACTACTTGGATCGTCTGAAAAAGCACACAAACCCTCTTGCGCGAGCACTGCTGAGTAATGTCGCTACGGGCAGGTTGAAAAGAAGACAGGTCATAGAAATAGGCTGACTGTAAGGAGGGACATGGGTCACTAAAAGGACTCCGCCCCAAACGCCAAACTTCTGACAACAAATCAGCTAAAAGTCACGATGACTGATCGCAGATCAAGTTAGCAAAACAAAAAAAAATATATATATATATTTTCTGTTAATCCAACTGACGGACTAATTAGATTTTTTTAGGAAACTAGCCCATTGCCAATACTCGCTACGCTTGGCAGGCGGGTTGACGAGCGCAGTTTTTATATCTCGCATGCAGACGCTACTGCCAGTCTCGTGCTACAGGAATTAGGCTACTATTTTTATTCCATGTGGTGTGACAAACCGTATTTCACGCGAGCGAAGCCGCGGGCACAGCTAGTTGGTCATAATTGTAAAGGGTTGACACAATACTGTAAATAATTTTAATTTATTTGGCTTATTCGTCCGAGCGAACGAAACATTGTCGTTAAAGCACTCAGTCTCTGCAATTTGTAAAGGAAATCGGAAGGTGATCTAGATTGCTTTGAGATTTGGGTTAAAACCTTTGACCCCTCCATCACAACTGGCAAAAATGACGACATTAGGACGGCGAAAGTTATCCATTCTAAGCCGGGAGGGAAATGCCATTTTGCGCGTAAGAATATCGTATTGCGACGTCTACGCATGCATCAAGCCATTAAGAATTTAGTCAGCATTAGTCAGTATGTATCGTTGGCCGAATGATTCAAATGACGGACTATGATTGCGGGATTACAAGTTCAAACTCAGCGCGCGAAAATGAAGTTTTCGTTTTCGTTTTGAGGGACTGTGAGCCACTTAATGTCAATAAGTAAAACTCTAGTGAAGTGGAAAAAAGTAGTGAGTGCCTAGTAGTGAAGAGTGAATGCATTATAGTGCGGATAACGTCATGAACCGAACAGTTTCAGTGCTGTGCCTACATTCTTTATTGCGCTGAGTCTGTTAACACATTAATTGCAATGGTCTCGAAGTAGGGAATTAACATCCTTTTGTGTAGATAATTTTTATTTTAATTTGAGGTAGATTTAGCGCACCTAAACCCTGTCGATTTCCAGATTGATTCGACCGGGAATGAAATCCTAAACCCTTTCGGGGACCGCGCGCCGTGTTGAGCTACTGCGTCTATCGGGTTACAAATACGTAAGTAGTAGTAGTTTAGTTTCTGGAGTTTTACCTTTGTAAAAAGACAGACAAACAGGCAGCGGCCTTTAATGCATTAAAAAGACTACGTTACAGTATATTATACCTGTAACCCTATTTAAAACTGCCTTTGCCAGGAGACAATTACAGGACAATCAGCACATATCTACAACAAAATAAATAAAATTCTTAACTTTAACCCCACAACGACACATAGATACATGCAAGTACACACTTCTAAATTGGCTTCGAGACAAAAATTACAATGAAATACACACACACACACACACACACACAGAGAGAGAGAGAGAGAGAGAGAGAGAGAGAGAGAGAGAAAATTTTCAGAAATTGTTACTCATAACTTAATTGTAGTGTATCTTTTCTTAATTTTAGGAAAGTGCGGGGTCTCCAAACACAAGTATCATACTTAAATGGAGACTCCAGCCACTTGTCGTGTACCTTTGTAAAAGATACTGAATAAAACATTTTCATTTTCATTTTTCA
Source organism: Anania hortulata (assembly GCA_963576865.1). NCBI lineage: Eukaryota > Metazoa > Arthropoda > Insecta > Lepidoptera > Crambidae > Anania > Anania hortulata. The sequence goes on along the minus strand of OY756417.1, from coordinate 1,143,028 downwards.
TATTTATAAGCTAAACCAGTAAAATAACTACGTATAAACGTCTCAAATGTTGTGTGTGATGAATGAATGCGGCGAAAGTATTACATTTAGAGTGATGACCCTCCGACACTAATAAAGAAAAGAGAACAATAAAATCTATTTGTAGAAAGTATTGAATCTTGGCATTTATAGCCATTTTTTGACATTTAAAAGCTGACATTTCTGCAGTATTGAGCACTTGACATTTAGTTATTAATTCCAATCAATATGTATCTTGATATTCATAGCTGTAGCAGAGGGGGAAGAGAGGTGATTGTGGCTATGTAAGTATACCTCACCTTTCTTATCGAGGATAGATGACCATCTTAGCCCAGTGGTTCGCACTCCGGACTAAAACCAAGCGTGTCGTGTCGCGTTCGACTCTTATGGGGCGTTTTAGTATTTTTACCTGACATGGATGTCTTAGGGCCAGTTACACCACTTGCATTTAAGGCTTTAGCCTAGTGTGGGGACCTGTAAGAACTGAAACTGAAATGGATTTTATGGAAATAAACTTATTCTTATGCTTCTTACCTATCTGACACTTATTTTGACAGATAACCCATACTGTCATCATTCATCACATTATGTACATCTGTCAAAAAAGTGCCAGTTAGGTTATCTGGAACCTAATAGCAAATGGTGAAACCGGCAAATATCCCAACGGATTTGCAAGCTGAAGTGGCAATGAGCGGGGCACATAGCACGTAGAACTGACGGCCGATGGGGCAGAAAGGCTCTAGAATGGAGGCCGCGGACCGGCCAGCGCAGCATGGGACGTCCACCCCTAGGTTGGATAGACGACCTGGTAAAGGTTGCAGGCCGCTTCCAGCCGGCCAATCTGGAAGTCAATGGGGGAGGCCTTTGTTCAGCAATGGACGTCTCATGGCTGAAATGATGATGATGATTATGATGATGAAACCGGCATTTAATATCCGTTTATCCGTTATCTAGTCGCGATCATAGGAGCTTTGCTTAGTTTGGAGCCAGATGTTTGTGTGATTGCCTAGGACGTTATCCCAGGCCTGCCCACGCTGCGACTTCTAGTTCGTGGTCGCCACTCGCAAACCTTTCTTCCCCAACAGATGTCCCACTTTAGCTTTGCAATCCGAAAAGCTATGTCACTGATGTTGGTTCTCCTTCGTATCTGTTAATTTCATACCGGAGCATACCGGACTTGGTGTCGCTATCTCTGAGGTTCCTAGTTCGATTCTCGGTCGGTCAATGTAGGAAAATTACTTTTTTATCTTGTCTCGGGTCTAGGTGTTGTGGTACCGTCGTTGTTTCTGATTTCTGTAACACAAGTGCTTAAGCTACTTATTATAGGGTCAGAGCAATGTATGTGATGTTGTCCAATATTTATTATTATTATTTATAATCTGTTCATTTCGGATCTTTTCTTTCAGAGAAACATAGCGATATGTATTGTAACTGGGGAATATGCATGTTTTTTTATTTGTCTTAAAATAAATAGTACTTAATTATAATTAGTAAAACTAAGAATTTTCGAAAAATATTGATAAATACCTGACTTACAGCCCATTAAACTCGCGTGTTAGACAAGGAGGTCCGATATGTACCGTGACGTCACATTACACGTCCGCCATACATTTTTCATAGTAAAAGTGGTTTCAGAAAGAGACAGGTATACCTTAATTTCTAATTACTGTGTTACGGTTATTTTTTACCTAAAATCAATTTTGTTTTTGCTATTAGCACTATTATTTCATATATTTTCCTATAAATATAGTAAAAGCATTTTTTTTTCATGCATATTTCCTATTGTAGGTAAGTAATATTAAATTTATTGTTGACTACAAACAACTCCAGCTTAAATATTAGCTACCACAACTCAAATAAAGACAAAGAAACCTATCAACCTCTAATTGTACACTAACAGCCCCGATTACTAGGAAACCCCCCATTATCAGGTTTGCATACAGTTATTATATTTCAATAACCTCGCGTGAGGAGTTGTTTTAACAACTGTGATAGTAAAACATGGCGGTACAAAATAACATGGTGCCGTTAGTTTACTTGAAGTGGGTTCAAAATGGCAGCGAATAAAATAAGCGTCGAAAGCACGCGTCAAACTTCACTAGCTCTTACCCGCGACTGAATGTTTAAGTACCTTAAAAGAAAGAAGTAACTTATTAGATGACTTTGTTGTCCGTCTGTCTGACCAGGGGCGTATTTTGAAATTTGGCGCCCCGGGCCAAAAAGTTTCGCCGCCCTAGAAGTCGAGGAAAAAAACGATTTAAACGAAAATGATCTTTCTGCACTGCAGTTTATCACTGTAGTGCATAAAAAAATGTGTAACGCAATTTCCTTATATGGAAATGCAGAAGCATTTAACCGAAAATAATTTCGGTCTCTTTTTAATAAAGATTTAGCTATCTCAAGCCCATTATTTGTTTATTCGAATAAAAAAGATGATTTAAGTGAACATTCCTTTTGTAAATCTTCCGCAAGTTTTTTCGGGTACAATTGCTGAAGATTTTTGGCGTGAAATGGAACAGGCTACGCCGCCCCTGAAGGATTGGTGCCCCGGGCCATGGCCCGAATGGCCCCCATAGGGCCCCTAAATACGCCCCTGTATCTAACAAGACCTTTTTCACCAAGAAAGTATGTAGTTATCATGTTAAAATTATTATCAAATACTCAAGTCTGCAAATCTTTTAGAGCTGCGAAAAAATCAAACTTAACTCTGAGATTGCGCCTTTCAATTGCCCATATCCCACAGTGGACCCGATCCTTACCTATCAAAAAATATTTTGACACCATCAAGAGAATCAAAACTCAAAACTCAAACTGTTTATAGCAATCATGTGGTGATGTTCAAAGAAGTTTACAGTACCAACATCTACCGGCACGAGCAGCGTAGCACGTCCACCCACAAGGTAAAGGTTGCAGGAAGCCGCTGGATGCAGGCTGCTTCCAACGGGACAATTTAGAAGACATTGGGGGAGGCCGATGTTCAGTTGTGGACGTCCTGTTGATGAAAGGATGATGATGAAGGGAATCAAATCCCTTACGGTACTTCCTATTTGACGTAGATCCAAGAAATTGTTTAAGAAGCAATGTCTAATGCGCAAGTAAAGGGGAAAATTTACAAAAAACGACGTTGTTGGTAAACTGTCTGCGACGTATGTCGATGTTCTACAAGTTTTAACGAAATCCTCTGTGGGTAAGTCCAACTCGCACTTAGCCGGTATGTATAGCCCGTTAGGTCACGGAAATGAGACACAACGGAAATTTTACTATTACGCAGCCACTTGTGGGTTTCAGCTAGACAGAAAAGCCTGGATTCTTAATAACCTGGATTTGGAAACTGACAAAAACTTAAGGCTGACACTTCACATGGCGGTAGGAACGCAAATATTTGCCTAATTTTTCACATGACATCTATGTCTAGACACACATTTACCAATTTGGCAATCTTGACAAAAGCCAAATGTTGTCCATCGCGAGTCGGTTTTCTGTCACAAATCAAAGGCGGCGAAATAGCCAAATGTTTGTTAGCGACTTCAAGCACGTCTGCCTTCGTCTGCAATAACTTATTTCAATGCAAATGTTTGCTATGTTGTATGCCAACATAACAAACATATATGTATATTTAGTTTGGAATTGGTGTGTAGACGTACAGTTTGTGATATTTTCTTGTGTGTCAAAGTTTTGTTAAACAGTGATTAGTTTGTGTAATCTGTTACATATTTTTTTACAAATCAAAATTCGGGATAAATATGGCTGACCCCGTACTCAAATGACTCAAAAAGACTTAAGTAACTCAAAAAAAGTTACAACATCTTTTTATTCACATTTTCCCCTAATTATATTCTAATTTATATTCTCTTCTTCGCTTAACCCTTTATCCAACAAAAATACTGTGAATAAACCTAGTATTGTACCTGTTCCGAATACTTGTCACGTAGTACCGTGACCTAGCTCATATGTCAGGGTCCCTTGGGACCTCATTTGAAAGCGGACGTGATCCAGAAAGGTTGATTGTAGTTTAAATGAACAAGTGAGTGAACGATTTAGATGCCATCGATCTTGTTAATGAGATTAAGGGTGTACATTTAAGAAACTATTCAATATCTAAGGTAATTCGTAATTTCCCTCCATGTAGAGTTTTTTTGTACCACCATATATTTTTTCGTTAACCGATTGTCATGAACAAAAAGTACAAAAATCCAGTTACAGGTGCCACATAGCGTCCCTGTGACCCCCTCCATAAATCAACATAGATCAGCGGCCGGCGATCCATCATTCGTTCAGGTGTGATCGGATTTTTTGTGTCAAATTACGCGAGAATGAGTGAGTGGAGGTTAAAAGGTTAAAATTGAGAGATGAATGAGTGAATGAATGCTGATTTTTAAATTGTAGGATTGATTGTGTTTTTGAGTGTAAAATAATTTATTTATTTTATTTTATTCGGTTATGAATAACTTACCTAACTAATACCTATTAAAAAACTATCGTCTACCATTTTACATGTTTTCGCATATAATGTCCAAAAATATTAAAACTTGTATAATAATTAATTCATAATTCATTTATTCACTTTCATACAGTACCAGTAGTCCACACATAAAGGTATAAAAGATGTTCGTTTTGTTACAGTATGACCTACTAAGGCATTCGAGATTTTTAGAAATAATAAAATCTTAAATTAATACATTTTAAACATTATAAAGGTATTCGAATTCTATTAAAAAGGGAAAACATAAAATATTAATCATAACAAAAATAACTAAAAATTGACACAAACAATTATGTCAAACTGAATAACACAAACACAAATGGAATTGATAAATTGCAAAGATGTCAAAAAAATAATAATTACTAATTAGAATTTACATTACTAAAATTAAAATAGTAAAGTTAACTAAGAATTTACTAAGTATACATAAGGTAAGTATGGTTTTCTTTAAGATGAAAGTGGATTGGATTTATTAGTTTTATAGGTTAGACCACTTCTGCCCACGAATTCGTCGGCCCTTTTCCTTGTGAAAGATCCGCCATCTTGGATTTTTCTTAATTGTGGAACCGTCTGACGGGCGCGCCCACAGTCTTACTGTTTTTATTATCTGTGTTTTCTGTATCTTTTGTATGTTAAGGACTAATTTAAATTAGAAAAACTTATTCTATGATAAACTAGCTGTACCGGCGAACTTCGTACCGCCCTTCATACATTTTTTTTCTTGATTTTTTTCGTGTTTTTTCTAGTTATTCTGCTATTCGGGGCGGAGAAAAATTCAACATATCGAAAGATCATAAAAATCGGTCCAACCGTTCTCGTTTTATAAATGGTGTAACTGACCTGGAGGTTTGTTTTATTTATATATATTTTTTTATAGTAACAAACCTGTATTTGTAAAAAAATACAATAAAATTTATTCAAAATCGTAACTGTTCAGTTTATTATGTCCACTTTTTAAAAAAAAACTCGTCAATATGTTAATTAGCTGTTTTTTTTTTAAAATGAACAACTTTAAATAACATTTTCTGTAGTTACAATCTAAACTTACCTTGATGAGATGCACAATATTTTAAGAATCACCTGTAAACGAAAAAAATAATTCAGTAAAAGTACTTAGGTATGTAATGTTAACTTACTTTTATTTGTATGGGATTTATAATCCAGGGTTATTTGTAAAACATCAACAACCCCCTAGGGGCTGATTCTGGTGCTCAAATACAACAACTTTTTCTATGGGACCAACATTTAAATCCCAAAAAAACACTTTCTCATACCAAGCCGTCACCAGCTGACATCAGTTTGTATGGAGCAATGATTTTTTTAAATATTTCAATGTTCCAATAGAAAAAGTTTTTGTATTTAAGCACTAAAATTAGCCCCTAGAAGGTTGTTAAAGTTTTACAAATAGCCCTGTATAATGATGTGATAAAGCGCTGTTTACTATATTAGTTCACTTTGAACTTCAACTTGGTTCATTGCGAACACAGCTTTCAGTACAAACTTCGACAACGCTTCCAGAGTTCAATTATTTTCAATTCTGAACAGAATTGTGTTGGAGTTTCTTTAGACGGTTAATTATACTAGATTTCGGTGCATTTTAGAACTCAGACCGGCCAATGTACGAAGAAACTGGAAGAAACAGATATTTTAGGCATATTATGTACTTACAGTAAATTAATAATTGGATATAATTCGCCTGTTATTATTAATAATTTGGACATGAGCAGATTTGACATTGTAACAGTTATTATCAGATTTATTTGACATTTTAACTATTTTTCATCTTTTATTGTACCATGACATTTGCATGCTAATTTATGTAGCCCAAATATGTGATTCTTGTATTGTAATTTGACCTTGTATACCATATTTGACGCAAATAAATGATTGATTGATTGATTGATTGACTACATCACAAATTGCTCTGATCCTATGGTAAGTAGCTTAAGCACTTGTGTTACAGAAATCAGTAAACGACGGTACCGCAACACCCAGACCATCGATAATATAGACGAGGTATTTTTCCTACATTGACCGACCGGGAATCGAACCCGGGACTTCAGATATAGTGACACTAAGTCCGGTATGCTCGCCTCTCGGCTACTGAGGTCGTTAAAACAGTAATTTTTTCGAGTGACTTTGAACTTTAAGTTCATCAGGAACGTCAACATTGATTCTAAAACTTATTCATTCATTTCAGCCATAGGACGTCCACTGCTGAACATAGGCCTCCCCAGTGGCTTCCAGATTGGCTGGTTGGAAGCGGCCTATGTCTTCCTGCGACCTTTACCAGGTCTTCTGTCCACCTTATGGGTGAACGCCCTACGCTGCGCTTGCCAGTACGTGGCCTCCATTCTAGAACATTTCTGCTCCATCTACCGTCAGCTCTACGTGCTATGTGGGCGGGGCCCACTATCAAAAACTGCCACATTCATATCTTTGCCTACGCTAGCGCCATTTTGGATGGTTTTGGAATTATTATTTACTCCTTTAGCTGGACACTTTTTCGACTATCCGCCCTTAAGAGATAGTACTCCTTACCTCTTTCCTCCATAGGGTAGACGTCCTACGCTGTGCTTAGAGTGATACTTCCTGGCCTCGCCACTATTCAGTACCAAGACGCGTAAAACATTAACAACCTCCTAGGCTCCTAGCTGATTCTCAATGGTGTTCAAATACAACAACTTTTTCTATAGAACCAACATTGAAATCTAATAAAAAACTTTCATTTCTCCATACAAACTGACGTCAGCTGGTGGCGGCTTAGTATGGGGAAGTGATTTTTTTTGCGATTTCAATGTTGGTCCCATAGAAAAAGTTGTTGTATCTGAGCACCAGAATCAGCCCCTAGGAGGTTGTTGATGTTTTACAAATAACCCTGTATAAGTAAAAGAAAGTAGCTACCTTAGCTACTATTTTTATTGTGATGGCGTCTTGGTACAGCCTGCCTAGCATGAACACTAAAACACGATATGGTATGATATGATATGATATAGCGATATATCGACTCCAACTGTAAAAATATTATAGATATAGCCGCCATGTTGAATCGCCGTGCCGGTGAAGTCACATATTATGATCGCTGTTTCGATAAAAATTCAAAATGGCGGCTATATCTATCATATTTTTACAGTTGGCGTCGATATATCGCTATATCGTATCATATCTTGTTTTTAGTTGTCATGCTAGGGGGGCTGAATAGTGGCGCGGCCAGGAAGTATCACTCCTGTGCTTGCCGTTACGTGGCCTTCGGAGAAAGCCTACCGAACCTATTCTGTCTCACCCCTCATGCGGGTAGCGTAACTAAACCAAAAACCCTCTAATATTCGATTATGATCGCACCCCGACCCTTTTGTAGTTATTATTGAATTTTGTACTCTATTGCCGAGGGATGTTGATGGGAATTAAACGAATTTGGCTTGACAACTATTGAGGACGCGAAAATCTACACAAATGGCTACATTCTTTAAAAAAATCTGATAAATTGGATAGGCACTGATTTACCCTAAACTGAGCATAGCTTGTACTATGGTGACTACATACAAGTAACGGATCGACATACCTAAATACATTATACAAGGTCGCCTTTTATAAACGGGTGAAACTTTAACAGAACTTCTAATTAAATTAACCAGACCCTATTATTTTCGTTCTTAAAAACGGGCTAGTTTCATTTTTATTATAAAATTTTTTTTAAGAGCATCCGGTCTAGTCTGAAACGTCCCCCCCCCCCACTCTTCCCTCGGGGTGCACGCACGGGGCACGGGGTGTATTATTTTACGTTAAAATCAAAATAGTTTTTGGCGTTTTTCTCGAAAACTAGCGTATAAAAGTTTTTTTTTTTTTTAACAAAAATGATTCATTTATGTTTTTGTAATTGCTCTTTAAATTTCACCCGTTTATAAAAGGCAACCTTATATGACATCCGCACTGACACAGAATCATCATCATCATCATTTCAGCCATAGGACGTCCAGTTCCGTCTTTACCATAAGGGCACACGGAGCCTGTGCCCAGGGCCCCCGGCCTCACGGGGCCAAGCACTAAAACATGTTTGTAAACTAAGAAACATTGTTAACTGAAAAGAAAGAAAAGGGGTCAAAGCCTAGAAAAAACAACTATACTTCTAAAGGAGATATGAAAATCTTTTTTGGAGTCTTAAATTCATACCAACAGTATTTCTTTTTTACTTTGCAATAGGGCCCCCAAATACTTGTGTGCCCCAGGGCTCCCCCATATGTTAAGACGGCCCTGTGGACTTCAACTGCTAAACACAGACCTCCCCTAATGACTTTTATCTTATCTATCTAAGCCATCTTCCTAAGGTCGTCAGTCCAAAGTTATGGTTGCGCGAAAGAACCAAAGAAACACATCTAACAGAATGGAGAAACAGTGAAAGATGCAGGCAAATGAAAAATGCAGTTTCGGTGGCGTCAGTTAAACTTGCCCGCCACCTCATCAGACTAGCAAGGCACAAAGTTCTCAAGGTTATAGGTGTTATAACCGACCACTGTCCTCTTAACAAGCACCTGTTTAACATAGGTGTGACAGACAGCCCCACATGCAGAGGATGCATGGAGGCAGAAGAAACGCCACAGCTCGTCCTATTGGAATGCAGAAGCGTGGCAAATCTACGGGCACGGATTCTCCAACCACCAGGATCGCTCCTGGAAGCCTGCAGCAGTCTAAAAGGGCTGCTGACCTTCTGGGATGACCTAGGATGGTTGGAGTAAGAAAGACTAAGTAGCACGCACAATGGCCCATTCATGAGGCTAAGTGCGAAGAAAGCCCAGCTAAACTAACTAACTAGTCCTCTGGCCTAATCTAAAAGTCAACGCAGACGAAGTCACGGGCAAAAGCTGGTAATTCAATGAATTATACAACACTCGTAAATAATACGCATCTAGCGCCCCTTGTGAGTGCGTCATCAAAGTTTTTGTGCCCCTCTGAGTGATTTTTGATTTAAACCCAATTTGTTTGGAATTCTTTAGGGACGCTCCCTATAAAATATCTAAAAATATTGTATGCTAACTAAAGCCTGTCGCTCCGTCTGTAAATATACTGAGTTATTTTTGATTTATCAGTTCATAATAATTTTAATATTTTAGACGCTGTGTACACACCGCTGCGTCTTCGACGATGGTACCGTTAATGTTCACGTCTCGGTTTAACTTTCAGTTTAGCTAAATTATACTAATTTATGTAGACTCAGTCATAAAGAACCATTTAGAGAACATGCCCTCTATAGAAAAGAAATGTCTTCTTCTTCTTTTGATTTTGGGTTTACAACGAGATTTTCAGCAAGATAATGCAGTAAAGATGCTTACAGTAAGGCAACATTTAGGTCACGCCATTGAGGTATTTAGTGGTCCCTAACTTAAAAATCATTAGGTTATTGTTGGGTTATATTATCTTTATCTGCAGATATACCTAACACACACAGACACACACATATACACATACACTCACACATACACTCACAAACCCACACACAACGTGATGAGCATATTGTTCATAGTTTTATTTTATTTATTTATTTATTGGAAAAGATTCACCAGCAACCATTCCAGCAACATATCAGTTAACATTACAATTCAGAGTAATATGAGTAGGATGTGTAAAAGATATGTCTAAATAGGTAAATACAGCGTTTATTTTATTTTGCTTCATAGTTTTATTTTGCTTTTAAAGTTTAGTTCGTCGTTTGTCCCCTTGTAGGTGGACGTCCTACGCTGCGCTTGCCGGTACGTGGCCTCCATTCCAGAACCTTTCTGCCCCATCGGCCGTCAGTTCTACGTGCTATGTGCCCCGCCTACTGCCACTTCAGCTTGCTTAGCCGTTGGGCTATGTCAACTTTTTAAGTGAATTTTGTTAAAAATAGATTAGATTACTGATTAGATACGGATATATATTGTCTGCAATACAGTTTCTATATAACATACCCATGTTTTTGATGTAATTATTAGTACTACCCGTGCGTAGGTTTACTTGTTGCGTCAATGAAACACGTATTGCAACAGCTGAACGCAAATTATTAGCATAAAATGTTCTAAAACTCCCAAGACACACCGATATACCTTTATATTATTATTTGTACGAAGATTAGGGTCCATACCCTAAATAAACACTGCTATGTAGACTTCAGGGTTGGCACTCACGATATTTTTAAAACTGTTGCAGTGGGTTTAATGAAAGCAATGGCAGCTCAGTGACAATTGTTCGTTTACGGATCTCCTCATTTCTCGATCATTCATCATTTTTCATCATTGCAACCGGCCAATCTGGAAGTCAATAGGGGAGGCCTATGTTCAGCAGTGGACACCCTATGGCTGTAATGATGATGATGATGAATGGTAGCTCAGTGATCGAATAATCGAAGTCTCAGCCCATATCCGTTTTCGTGAGTTCCCGTGCAAATGCAAAGCACGTACTTTAGAATTTTCCGGAATCTGTGTACGGATTTATACCACTTGTCAATTATTTTTTACAAGATAAAATAAATTAGCTTTTTAATTTGTAAAAATACGCATCTAAATCGTTACATCCTTTTGGAAACTAATCGCGTCGGTAGTACGGCGGGTCTATTAACATACGTTTAAATGGGCGCCCACAGACAGCGGGCGTGAGCAGGACGGCTCGCCGCGCACGCCGGCTTTGTGTGTTACCCTTAAACGATCAGACGGACATAATCGTCAAACTTATTGTGACACACTCATCCTTAGATTCTTTTTGGTAGTTTTCATCTATAAGTACTTTTTTATGAGTTTTTGTAAATTTCATTCACTGTCCTTTTTGTCTGTCGCTTAATACAGTTGTCACTGATCCTGATCCTGCCTCTAATTACCCAGATTTCCCGTCAAATCTCCCTTTATTCTTCAGCTATCAATAACACTTATGACACCCTTCTTTTTGTGTCGGCGGTTAAAAATTGTGGTACCGATGCTGAAAAACACAGCCAAAACCCTTAGGGAAATCTTTGATATGTAAAACCTTTGTGCCAACCCTGTTTATATGTTAACATTCTTATTAGAGGATTACTAATGAACTTTCTTGGCTTCATAATTGTAGTTTTCTGAGCCAGAATGGCTGACTATCAGGAAACTGATTAGTCGACTGACTGAAAGAAACCGACTGACAGTCCGACAGATCCACAGCCTCACAGAAAAATAGACTGAAAACGTGACTGACTGACAGACCAGCGACTGGCAGACTTAGGAACTGACAGACCGACTGCCTGCACAAAATATCGACTGACTGACAGATGACTAATTGACTGATTGACTAACTAACAGCTTTACAGACTGACAGTCCGACTGACTGACAGATTGACTAAATGACTAACTGGCTGATTGTCTGTTCGTGTTTCCACCTGACTTAAAAAAGGCTGACACCAGTGACCGAGTTTCTTGCGCTGCTTCTTCTCGGCGCTACCACATAATTTTATCTCGAAGCAGTGGTAGGGTAAAACAAATTGTGACGTGTAAAAGTGTTAAATTTAAGCCTATTTACAGAAATAAATTATTTTTATTGTTTTATTGGTCTTACCTACAAGGGGTTGTATTGTAGCTTAGATTAGATTAAAATATTTATAACCACACAGCACTACCTTCCGATGTCTTCCTTGTCTTTCGGCCACGTACCGGCAAGCGCAGCGTAGGACGTCCACAAGGTGGACAGACGACCTGGTAAGGTTTGCAGAAAGACGCTGGATGCTGGCCGCTTCCAACCGGCCAACCTGGAAGTCACTGGGGGAGGCCTATGTTCAGCAGTGGACGTCCTGTGGCTGAAATGATGATGATGATGCGTAAAGCCATCCACAATTGTCTATTTTCATTGACAACCTCCGTAGCCGAGAGGCGAGCATACCAGACTTCGTGTCACTTTCTCTGAGGTCCCGAGTAATGTAGAAAAAAAACTTTTCTGTTTTGTCTCGAGTCTTGGTGTTGTGGTACCGTCGTTGTTTCTGATTTCTGTAACACAAGTGCTTAAGATACTTATCATAGGATCAGAGCAATGTATGTGATGTTGTCCAATATTTATATTTATTTACATATTTCTACAATATTCGTTGCTATCGTTAAAATCATGACCAATAATCGTTGCGACAAATCTCTCAGTGTAGAGGCCCGTTTACATTTCCCCAACAAATTGGATGCTCATTAAATTTACATTAAGTTCCTTTCGCTGGATATTGTTATTGTTATGTTCTCATCAATTATGACGGAAGGAAAATTCTTTTACAAACCAACCAAATAATTAATTACTCACCGATTTGCGAATGTAATTTGGAGGCTCCATATTTGATTGCTATGGTCTAGTGGTTTGGGTACCGTAAGTAAGCTAGGCCGTCGCGGGGTTGAATCCCGGAATGGTAAGTAAAAATAAAGCGCCAGAGTTGGTATCTACACACCAATCATGGTCTTATAATAATAAATAATCCCACTTTTCGAGCAAATAAATAAATTTGAATTTTGAATTTGAATTTGAATTATATTCTTATTCTTGAAGTAAGGAGTTAACAGCCTTTTATTTCGAGGTACCAGACAGTATATGGTTAACAGCAAATTTTACTGCCTAAAGGGAAAATGCTGGATGCAGGCCGCTTCCAATCGGCCAATCTGGAAGTCAATGGGGGAGGCCTATGTTCAGCAGTGGACGTCTTATGGCTGAAATTATGATGATGATGAAGGGAAAAATCAAAATAGTAGCCTATGTGATGTTATTCCATAGAAACCGTGCATTTTTCTGGGATAAAATACTGTCACACTCTGACTCCGAAAGGATCGAAACCGGTTAATATTTATTTCAGAATTTTTAAGACCCATTTGTACTATTTGATAGTAGTTTTAAAGATTTGACCATAAAACTAAATTTGCCATAGCTTTTAAGTCGGTATTTGGAGTATGTGATAGTTAATTTAGCGAACACCTTTATTATTCCGGTTAAGGTTCCATAGTAAAATAACCGGTTTCCGATCCCTCTAAACTACAACTATGAAAAAAAATATGTCGATCCCTTGCTCTGTAAAAAACAAAAACAAATCTATTCCACATTTTTTTTAATTAAAAAGTAACTATTGAACTCATCCAGACTATAATCTCTGTGCTAAATTTCATCCATTTCCTTGCAGCCGTTTTGGCGTGATTTAGTAACAAACAAACATCCATCCATCCAGACTTAAGGATTTATAATGATAAGTTAGACTTTATCTTCATCAATCTGGGAAGTCCACAACTGGACATATGCCTCTCCTATAGAAAGTCGCAGCGATTGGCTCTGGGCCGACTTCCCGAAATCTTGACCAGGTCAGTCTACGAGGTGGTAGAGGCTTGCCCACGCTGCTTTCCGATAACCTTTCTTCTATAAGGGTTGTCAGTTCTGCAAGCGATGTGCCCCGCCCACTGCTACTTCAGCTTGCTAATCCGTTGGGCTATGTCAGCTACTTTTGTTCGTTTACGATCTCCTCATTTCTGATTCGATCTCGCAAAGAAACACCGAGCATAGCCCTTTCCATAGCACGCTGTGCAACCTTGAGCTTTCTTATGAGGTCCATAGTGAGAGGCCACGTTTCAGTTCCATATGTCATCACTGGTAACACACACTGGTTGTAGACTTTCGTCTTGAGGCACTAAGGTATTTTTGACGAGAAGACGTAGTGTAGTTTCCCGAACGCCTACTTATCATTACCCTATTACACATTATTATTTTTTAACTTTAACATATACCTACACGTCACAAAACACAACACAAATGAATTTACTCGATTTGTCTAATAATACAAACAATACTTAGTTTAACTTTTAGTATTTCTTAATAATTATTTTATTTGTTTAACTTGTGTTACCACGGTCTGAATGGGCGGTGACTACCTGATACAGGTATAATAATACTTATTAGGTATGTCACCACAAATTGTTGTCAACAAATGGTTTGTTATCAAATAAATATATTTTGATTTCGAACGCTGCCCAGCCGAGTTGGGACCCCCGAGTTGGAGTTTGGTTTTTGAATATGATACTAAAGCTGAACGCTATACCGCAATTCCATCCACAATGGACCCTTATTCATATGCAAATAAATTTCATTTCATTACATTTCATAAGAAATTCCGGAATCCCGGAAGCATGTCCATATTAACATCAATGTTTGAGATCATTGACCCCAAATCAATCTACCTAATCCGATCACTGGTTATCACAGACAAACACGCACTGAAAGACAGTATTCAGGCTCAGAGGGATATCGAGAGGAGAAAATATATTTAAGTATGTGTAACTGTTATCTAGTCGCAATTACACAATTTGATGCTGAATCATCATCATTTCAGCCATAGAAAGTCCACTGCTGAACACAGGCTTCCCCTAATGTCCCAACATCGGGGGAGATTGCCAATACTCGCCACGCTTGGCAGGCGGGTTGGCGAGCGCAGATTTTATATGATTTCGCACGCAGACGATGCTGCCCGCCTTCTACAAGAATTAATCCTGAATAATTGGCCTGATTAAACACAAACTTTCCATCATCATGTCAGCCTATTGCAGTGCAGTGCTAGACGTAAGAAGAGCGGCAAAGAGCACGATCTCCCGCTTTTTTCATCCAGCCACTGCCAGCCATCTTCCTAAGGTCGTCGGTCCATCGAGCCGGGGGGCGTCCTACACTACGTCTCCATTCGAGAACCCGTTTACTCCACCTTTCATCGGTTCTGCGACAGATGTGGCCGTTATAATAATCTTAATTTTATTTTAATTCAAAAATTTCTATAGTGTTAAGGAATTTATTGACAACTAGCTCGATTTTACTGACATATATTTACTATTGAAATTTTGATTCCAGACATTTTTAATTATTGCAATTCATGTAGGTAATAACATACAATTTGCATGCTATTTTTTATTAGCGAAACATGAGCTCTTTTTATTGTTTAATGTTACCATTTATACCGTGTTTTGTGCAAATAAACGATTTATTTATTTATTATTTATTTGTTTAGCACCAAACTTAAAATTAAAATTACCTACATTACTGATGTACTACTGTGCCAAAAAGGGGTACCCCGTTCAGCATTATCATGGCAGCTAGAAATAGCTGCAACACTGGTATTCTCGGGCCCTTAATGTCACTAAAAACAAAAACAATATTCGTTTACTAAATTGAACTGATTCTATTTATAAACTTAGGCAAGACAACCGCCAATGTAATAACGATTCAAAGAAACCTATTGTTAGTGAAATAATGACAGCAATTTTCCTAGAAAAAGATTATTGAAATGACTGTCTAAGCGTTTGATTTGTTTGCTCCGCAATTTACTTGATTGAGGGGTGCAAGCGTAATAAGCAATGCTATACAAGTTTGTTGCATTAAAAGCTACATATTTAATGACAGACAGACAGGTCTCTATCTGTTGTCTACAATATATTTAATAACTTTATTTTTCTGATGTATTCGCCCACAGTCAATTCCTAGCATCGAGTACATACCCTATAGAGCAGCAATACAAACTATCTTTCTCCGAAAGATTTTGACTTACATTTAGTATGAAATGACAGCTCCTGTCAACGCTCGCCCATACAAAAACAGCACAGATATAGATTAAAAAATGGCGGAAAAAATTGTCGAACAAATCATATGACGTTTCTACTCTATAGGCTATGTGTTCCATGTTTCCTAGTGAACCCTACTTCAAAAAAGCCGCCTTTTGTTAAATTGTACTTTGTAGATTATTTTAAATTGCAAAACTTCGAAAACTGAGTTTTTGTGACCACCTTCCGTCTCCATCATCAGATCAACTCGATGGTACCAAAATATTGCTTTGTCACCGACTTCACATACGTGTGCCAATTTTTAGCTCAATGAAACACCGGGAAGTGGATCAAATTTAAGTTGCTAATTTCTACAATTGTTACATACGAACATTGCAAGCTAATTTATAGCTTGTAAAAAAGAAGTTATCAAAATAGTTGTCCTCGAAAAAAATTTCTTATTGTTTTCAATTGTTATTCTGGTCTACCGTGGGTAAGTGGCACGCAAAGGGTTCAGCGTATTTATTTTCAATCAGATAAGAGCAATCTAAAGGTATCTGGTAAAGGTTGCAGGAAGCCGCTGGATGCGGGCCGCTTCCAACCGGCCAATCTGGAAGTCACTGGGGGAGGCCTATGTTCAGCAGTGGATGTCCTATGACTGAAATGATGATGATGATGAAGAGCAATCTATATAATAAATAAACCTTTATTTATACTAATATTACAAACTGAAGTTTTTTGTTTGGGTGAACGCGCTAAGCTCAGGAATTACTAATTCGATTTTGAAAAAAAATTGGTTTTGGATAGTCTATTTAAGAAGGTTATATAACATCATGCTACCATCACTAGAAGCCGAACATCAATAAAAAATGTTGCAGAAACAAGAAAAAATATTCCTTTTAAGAACTTCCGTGGCGTGGACGTTAAAAACATGCATGAAGGAATTGTTCTTCTTTAAAAGATCTAAAAAATAGCATACGTCTTTCTCTTGCCAGATTGTCTGTGTCTTGTCTCGAAGCGCTAGTAGGGCCCAAAAAATAAGGAGACATGTTCTGCCCCATATGGGCCAATAATGTTATTATTGACGTTCATAAGTAGCAGGTTTCTGTCCTGAACTCCTGAACTGTGACTCTCTCTCATCTTTAAGGTTGAGTCACTAGAAATAAGACGGCTGCCTAATGAAAATTTTTTTTTTTAATTAGCCATTCATATCCCACTGCTGGGCAAAGACCTCCCCCAAACCTCTCCACTTATCCCTGTCGGTGGTCAGGGCTTGCCAATCTTGAAGAAAATTATCTAAGTCATCGCGCCATCGCTTTCGAGGTCTACCTCTCGAACGATGTCCGTCAGTAGGCAGCCAGTGCGTGACGACTTTTGTCCAAAAGTCAAAGTCAAAAACCATTTATTCAATTCAGGACAAAATTGCAACTTATGAACGTCAATAATAACATTATAGGCACTAAATAATACTCAATAATACTCATTTATTTTGTACATAGGCCCTCTTCCGCACTTATACACGTCCCAAAAGTATAGCTTAGTCCTACCACCGCTTCGGGACTACATATTGGCTGGTGATGAGAAGAAACGGCGCAACAAACTCAGTCACCTTTGTCAGCCTTATTTTACATGAAATACAGTTTACAAGACATGTAGTAAGTGTGAGCCAAGCAGGTTAAGTCCATGCACTCTTGTCGTTTAAATGTCGGCTTAGGGGGCCAGAACATGTCTCCTTATTTTTTAGGCCCTACTAGCGCTTCGAGACAAGACTAGACAATCTGGCAACCAATCCACCTTTTAGAATCCATCCTATGGACATTATAGTTGGCTTATTATAAATAATAATAATA
Source organism: Anania hortulata (assembly GCA_963576865.1). NCBI lineage: Eukaryota > Metazoa > Arthropoda > Insecta > Lepidoptera > Crambidae > Anania > Anania hortulata. The sequence continues at coordinate 1,125,158 of OY756417.1, read as the reverse complement.
ATAAATTGTTTCCACAATCACACCAATTAGCTAGCCCCAAACTAAGCAAAGCTTGTACTATGGCGACTAAATAACGGATAAACATACTTAAATACTTTTATAAACATCCATGACTTAGGTACAAATGCTCGATATTACAATAAAAACATATTGATAATTGTTTTTATAATCTGAATGAATTTTGGACTTAAAATGAACAATTAAATAGTTTTGACATCTTACTGCCTGTTTATTTAGTTTGATTTTAATTTATTATTTTGTACCTACATGTATTTTTGTTGTATTTTGTACATTGTATTTACATGTAATCTATATTGTTTAAGTAGTATTTTCATTATACCTACATGTATTTTTGCATGCCACCATGATGGCAAAACATGTAATACTTATTATTTTAACACTAATAACTATCATTTACCATATTTTATGCAAATCCATAATTTATTTCTTTCTCACTATAACATTTTTACGGTAATCAAATTTATTCTAAAATAATGTGTTTTTCGGTTATTGATAAAGACTAGATAAATGACATACAGAACTCGACGCAGACGAAGCCGCGGGCGGAAGCTAGTAAAACATCTATCACACAGGTACAAAGAGTCGTGCTCATCACACAAACACTGCCCCCTGCGGGATTCGAACACGCTACCACTTACGCCTAGGCAAGTTATTTAAAAATGTTTTTTCTAAGATAGTCGTTATTATGGTCATCAATAAGCTACAGTAACCAACATTGAATTTAATATAAGTAGGTACTTTGCATTCATAATTGATTAAATTAAATCGATATAACAATATCATAAAATAACAAATTCCATTTGGTTGATCCTCAACAATTGTGCATTTGGATTTATTACAACCACAAGCTTTTGCTCGCGACTTCATCTGCGTTGACCTTACCCGGATAAAAAGTATCCTATGTGTTAATCCAGGCCATGGTCTATCTGTATGTTAAATTCCATTAAAATCTATTCAGTAGTTTTTGCGTGAAAGAGCAACAAAGATCCACACGTCCATACTTACAAAATTTCGCATTTTATAATATTATATTAGTAGGAGTAGGATGATAGCACTTAAAAAAGAAATAAAATTGACAAATAAACCTTATTTTATGTATATTTAGTTAATAGTTTAATTGATTATAGCCACAATTAACAATAGGATGTATTTCAAGTCTACATTTCAAGCGGTATCCACAAAAAACCTTCTATGGACTATTGAACTAATACTGAACGGACATTAAGTTGGATTCTACGGAAATGATAATGAAAACAAGTGTAACAATCTTCAAATATTATTAAAAACACATACCTGGATCTATCCCAGATAATATCAGACCTCCTTCGATGAAAAATCACGGGAAAAACCAAAATATATTCAGCACAAAATTCTCACTGCCTCTGCCATCTTGTTTTTCTTATTTAAACCACAAATCACGATTTACACATCAAAATCACACTTTACTAGTTTATTATTCAATAATAAATAAGACACTTGTATAAATTTGAGTTAAAATTAGTTATTTAAATGTATTTTATACAGTTTTTTCAGAGGTTTCAGCGTTATATTAGACAGGAGTGACTGCGCGCGTTCCCCCAAAGACACTGCCTTCGATCCGGGGTCAAAGAGAGAAGGTGTGCGCGAAAGAGAAAGCAGATTTACGGTAGCGTAAGAGGGATAGTAATATGTTTATTTTTATTTAATTTATAGCAGTACTTCCGGTTTAGATTGTTCGGAATTTATGGAAATGGTTTAAAGGTTTTTGTGTTTCTTAGTTTGAAAGTTGGATGTTTAAGTTATTCTTAAGATTGATTTAGACCGTCTGATGTAGTGGTTCGCGCTCCGGACTACAAAGCCAGCGGTTGCGGGTTCGAATCCCACAAGGGGCGAATGTTTATGTGATGAACACGAGCACTTGTACCCAAGTCATGGATGTTTATAAAAGTATTTAAGTATGTTTATCCGTTATCTAGTCGCCATAGCACAAGCTTTGCTTAGTTTGGGGCTAGATGATTGGTGCGATTGTGGAAACAATTTATTATTATTATTATTATATTCAAGTTAACGAATGGTATGCTAAAGTAACAGTTAGCTAAGTCTTTGTTATATCTTCTGTCATATTCATCATCATCATCATTTCAGCCATAGGACGTCCACTGCTGAACATAGGCCCCATTGACTTCCAGATTGACCGGTTGGAAGCGGCCTGCATCCAGCGTCTGTCATATTGACACTATATAATTATTGACGATACCTTTGACTGGGGCCATACCACGACCTAGACGATCTATTCAATTTCCGACCAAAATTGAGCTGTTTTGCTAATTTCGTACTACGAGGTCTCTTTACCACTCAATTTTAGGTTCAAGTTTTTGACAGCTATTCAGAAATATATTTCCTTCTCTCTGAATCGCAAATGCATTATTTTGTTCATTCAATGAATGAACGAATGCAATTTTTATGATTCTGATTGGCCAAATATCACTTTGCCTAATTTCTAATTGGTCAAAAGTAATAATGCCAGGGCCGGATTTCTATCTAGGCCCAGCCAGCCTAGGGTCCCCAGTCCTAGTGGCGGAACCTGCACACAAGCTCAGTCTGACTTGCCTTATCAAGATTAATGAATTGAAAATATTCTTGAGTCTTAAAAAATATTACTTATTCGAACTACTTAAAAGTTGGAGGTCCTATTGTGGTCTTTCTTTTGCACTTGTCCACCAAATTGTCAAAAAAAACAAACGCCACCTAAGAAAGAGTTGAGTTGCGGTCATTTGAAGAACTATCGTCACTAGGACTGAACAAATAAGTATTTATTAGAAAAAGCCTTTTTGGATATCTACTCAAACGTCGGGATTGCGCTTTGATTGCTATTGTATATGTCGCCGGCGTCGTTGTTGTTATCATATAATATGCCAACGACATATATACATACACCAGCGTCAAACAACGGAGCATACGGGCGTTTTTAAGGCTCACTTAGCCTTAGCTCTTAGCTCTTAAGATCTACCATAGAAGAGAACCGGCTAAATTCATTATGTGTAATGTGCAGTTAATTGACTATGATGACATCATTGGTTATTTTGCTCAGAAGAATGCTTGTTGTATGATTCTTTAAAATAGATCAAAGTAACTATACTAAAAAGACTGCGTTATTCTGATGTTTTTTGAAGTAATTAGTTCTGTGTACTTTGGCATGTAATTTGCTAAACCAAAATAAATTATTTCGAGTTGGGGCCCTGACTCTCTAAGTCCGGGCCTGGATATTGGTGTTTTTGTTGGCATGTTTTAAATTTAAACGTCAAAATAATACACGTATTGATGACAAATTACTTTTTATGTACTTATCCAGGATGTGGTTGATAATATCTGAACAACTTATGATAGCACCAGATTTCAGCGCGTGATAACTCTACAACAAACTGGAAACCTGGCTCAAGATGACCTGTTATAGAAGCCCAGTTTATGTGCCTCTAGGTAAGGATGGGAAGGATGCCCTGTTCTTCGACATGCTCGCACGCTTTAAAACACCAAACAAGACCTTGAGCTGACTAGGCTGGCCATGATGTACGCTGCATGATTACTAGTACTAGAATAAGGACTATCTCAATGCAGACAATCACTTTGTAGGAGGGGAATTAGCTCCAATGGTTTGCAAGAGATTGATACAGCGTAAACCAGAATATTTAAAAGTACATATTAAAAAGGAAGACCGTTGCGTCGCTGTGAAACAGTGTAATCAATTAAACAAACCAAAAGTAATTACTTATTTTATTATAATAAATGTTTGATATTTTTATTCATTATTTTATTTTGTAAGAAGATAATACAACATAATATTGGTTTTCAATATTATGTTGACAACAACAACATCATTATGATTAGCACATGGATTGGTTTCTAGAGATATTACTTAAATTATTAATTAAATGTAAGTACATATTTTGAAGAAAAATTACATTGCATGACAAGAATATTATGTACCTATTATCTTAAAATATGTCAATGATTAGATTATTAGTTAACAAATAATAGTATCATAAAGTCTGCCAACGTAAACCACGTTTTCATCGTGATTATCATATTCTACCCACATTAGTCTACCTAGGCACGCTAGACGCTGCTGAACCACAACCACGTCTTTTGTTTTCCATCCCTTGCCCGCAATTTTCATAATATTATAAGTAGCTTCCACCTTGACAGAAAGTGCGTTTTACAATAGTTACGAGTAGTTCGCAACTCGCAGGGTTTTAATAATTTTAGTTTAAAATATTAATAATTTTTACAAAATTCTAATGCATTACATTTTTTTATATAATCTCATAGTGACATACAGTGACATAAATAGATCTCAGAAAATACAAACAAACACAGATAAATAATAATAAAAGGCACAAGAAATTGACAGGTAAACAATCGCCATAAACTAGATTGCCATTCAAATTTTTTTTTTATATATATTTAAAAAAAAGAAAATAGGTTATTCAATTGAATATGACAAGTTTGTTGCGAAAAATGCATTTCTATTTACTATGATTAAAAAAATATTAAAAAGATGGATGTGGATGGAAAAGAATAGCCGAGGATCAGGCGCAGTGGCATGCAATGGGTGAGGTCTATGTCCAGCAGTCGACTGACGTGGGCTGTTTATGATGATGATCATGATAGTTTATACATGGAAACTCACAAGGCATGGCGAGTGTCTTTTTGTTAGCCACATCAAGGGCATGCTTATTTTAAATCTAAAACGTCAAATCCGTAGAAATAATTAAAAATAAACGAAATTGTATTAGAGTTAGCACGCACGGGTGACTTTTGTTGCAGTGACTGTTTTGTCAATTATAGGGGTTTCCTACGCTATACCGAATCACGAAAGACAGAAAAACATATGCACGAACACTAATGATCGATAGCTTGTTTCACAGAAGCAACAAAAGACCAAAAAATTTTAAATCTCGATAGTTTATAAGGCCAAAAATTCATAAGGCTGAATTAACTTAGTACTTAGCTAAGTTGAGCTTGTAAAGGTTTATTACTAGGTTAATTGGGCCTTATGAATTTTCGGTCTTATAAACTATCGAGACTTGAATCTTTTGATGCATCGGTAAAACAAGCTATCGGTTATTATTAGCATTCGGGCATATGTTATTCTATCTTTTATCATTCGGTATAGCGTCGGGAACCCCAAATAAAGTCATTGGAGATCACTCAATCGTCATGTCGTAACGTGCATGCAACTCTATACGTATCAGAGCCTCAGAGGACTTGTTAAGTGACAAAACAGTCACGGTGACTAAAGTCACCCGTGCGCGATAGACCTTAAGCAGATCAATTTATTGATTTAAAAAAAGACATATATACTCAATATTACACATTATTCACGCACTATGACTTATACTTTGTAAAATCTACCTCCGTACCATGTTTTCTATCATTTATTTGTCCGACTTACTTTCGATATTGTATAAACCAGATTTAAGGAGACAGTCATTATAACCTGTGGTGGTTTACTTGATCAGTGGTCATATTATTTTCTTGTAGTTTATATGCTAGAAATAAGACATTTTGCATTACATCTATATCTATATAGATGTAACTATATAAAAATGAATCTCTATTTCCCTTGGTCATCGCATCACGCGTAAAGGGATGGAACAATTTCGCTAATTCTTTTGTTGTTGTGTTATTCATTGTCAGGAAAAGGTTGTTTTTAAAAAAAAAAGAAAGTTGCACAGAAAATCCTTTATGAATAAACTAAAGACTAGGCGAACAAAGTCGCGGGCAACAGCTAGTAAGCTATATTTTTCCATTTCTTTTTTCTGTCATTATTTCAATGTAAGTAAAATTTCTAGAATCAGGCTTTACTTTGCGGAAGCTCATAACTAAATAAATATGAAAATTTTATCATTTTGCTCACAATTTCCGCTCAGTTCAGATAGACATAGGCCATACCTCATCACACTATATGGCACCCACACACACTCCGAAAACAAACACAAGCAAAATGCAAAATGAAAATCTGTCCTGAAGATATACCACGTGGAGTGGCGGTTTTTATACCGGTTTTGGGTACTAAGTTTTGCATTCATCTGTCTCGCATGTAATTTTAGGGAGGGTAGGTAGTGCTCTTTGCATGTTGCTTGTGTTCACGGAGTGGTGTTCTTAATTCTAGTTGTTCTCGTCTCTGCGCTATTGCAATCAGAGACTGTCTAGCAGAACTCTAAGACTATGTAAATTAGCGGCGGCGAAAATTTCCACTGTCTCGAAGTGCAGCACGGTGATGTGGTGTAGACATGTTTATAGCAGCAGCAAGTAGCGACGGCCGCAAAGGCCGCGGCGGCCGCAGCGGCACACTGCACCCGTGCCAGTGGTGGCGATCGAGACGCGCTTTCCATCAGTGCCGTGGCTTGTGCTCGTACTGCTCGTGAGGTGGTAGCAACAGGGGGCGGTGTTTCCAGTGTTGCATCTATTTTCAAAGACAAAATAATCACTAGGTGTTGGTGAAATGTTCGTTAAGTTGTTTTGGAGAAATGCTCTCGTACAGGATTCTCGTTCTGGCATACACTCGTACAGAAGAATTATATGTTTAAAAGATACATTAAAAGCTAGAAAATTATTTTTTTTATACCTGTGATAATATTCCTTTCGTCAATCAATGTTGATTTTGGTGATTTGGACCATTTACTAGGATAATACTCGGAGACCCCGTCTCGGCATCTGTGAGGTCTTCATCGGACTGTTATAAAAAATTAAGAATAGGCTCCACACGTGCCAAAGGAAGAACAGCGCCATAGCCGTAAGGTCTCCAGCGGGTGTTTGTTACTCGTCTGCGACTGAAAATGCATTACTCATTAAAGCATTTTTTATGTAAAAAACTATAAAACTTTACTTTCGATATGATGATAATGGAATAATCTAAGCTTGTTACACATTCTAGCAATAAAAAATAAATACAACAAAGAAACTCCTCTTTTTTTTCATTTAACAATTTGAGTTTAAATTTTAAGTCGGTTAAAAACTAACCCAAGTTCCAAGTATAGCACTAAATGGAATTATGACGGCGCTGAATTTTGTAGCGCGTCAGGTTGTATTGTATGCGAATTCGAACTAGTGGCCATGTTAGAGAGTGATCATCATGCAGACGCGTTTTGGGATCAGGCATCCCAGTAGGCAGTAACGATACCTAGCAAGGAGCTTGAGCAAAGCATCATTAAGAAAATCAAAGCGGCGTAAGATGCAGACAATACATACCGGACATTAACTAGCATTAAGTAGATATTGAAATAAATACTTACGACATGATGCACAAAACCTTCAGCAAACACTATTTAAATTATATAAGTACCAGCCGCGAATATCAAATTCTGCTTGAAATATCCTACAATAAAACCATGCGTATTTTCATTGACAGACTTTTGAAATTGTCACTCTAAAACGTTTTACCAGAGATTCAAGAGAATACTATTCACCAATAGGAATCGTCGAGTTTGCTAAAAGACCAATTGGAGAATTAAAACTGCAGGCGATTCAATTCTACGTGCTTAAACTGCATAGCTTAAATTCGTACTACGACGTATTTTTACTAAGTAGCTTTGTGGTCTGATAAAATTGAATGATTGACCGAGAATTGTCTCTGAATCACTTTTGAAAAAGTTGTAACCCTATAATTACTAACGTGTGGTCTTTCAGACCACACATTGCTTACAGAACATCATACAGAACAACAATAAGACTAGAACAATGGTAGAGACGGCGTTTTTAAATCTTAGTTTTTCTCCAATTAATATTGTTTTTCTTAAAATATTATTGTTTTAATTGTCGATTTCGATTCATCATTTCTTTTTCATTTATTCTGAACTCTTCGGCAACTCACAGACGATATAGCATGTTCGAGCTCATGAGAATAGTCTCAATGAGTAGGTGTTAAATAGATGATGATTGAGACCTTTAGCTGATGCTGCACATCAAGAAGTCTGCAGGATTCCCAAGTCCTCAATAACTCACAGCAGCAGCAGATATATCGTGTTTAGACTCTTAAGAATGGTTTCAATGAGTCGGTATTAGATAAATGATCGAGGCCTTGAGCTGATACTGCACATCAAGTGTCGGATTTTTTTAAAATTTTAATTTAATTTAGTTATTATATTTTACAATATTCATAACTTGGAAATAAACTGTTCACAAAATTATATATGATCTAAGTCTATATTAATGCCTCTGTCAATAGGTACGTTCTAAAAAACCACGTTGGCATTCTAAGGGTTAGCTAAAAAGCGACATCTTGTAGAATATGACTATACTAACTTGTTGATGAGTACTACTCCAATGAGACTAAAGATGGCGCTAAATCGCATTCAATATTATTTAGAATTCTAGTTGATTTCGCAGAGGCAAGTAATTTATTTCTAATTTCCGAATAACATCTTGCTTATAAAATATTAATGCATCATAATAGTCAGTATTAGTATTCAAAGTCGTTCATTTTCATATTAAGCAAGTTAGAAAAACTAACTTTTTTTGAATCGCTAAGATATGTCAAAATTGAGAGCTAAGCGTTTCAGTTTAAACTACGCAAAAACCTCATGGTACCAAATGAATGAATGACCTAGGCTCTCTGAATTGTTTCATGAAACAACGCTATATGAGGAAAAGAGAGAGTGAAAAATCACTGCGAGACAACGCTATACGAATAAGGGAGAGAGATATATAAACAATTCAGTAAAAGAGAGATCATGGTACCAATCTGAGCGATTCAGAATAGACGCACAATACTGAATTGCCTGGAATTTGAGTGGATAGTTAAAAGCTTATGGTAAGGCCCCTGGTGTGATACTTGTCTCTATCTTTGAGGTTCCGGGTTCGATTCCCGGTCGGTCAATGTAGAAAAATAACTTTTCTATATTGTCTCGGGTCTGGGTGTTGTGGTACCGTCGTTGTTTCTGATTTCTGTAACACAACTGCTTTAGCTACTTACCATAGGATAAAAGCAATGTTTGGGAAGTGGTCCAATATTTATTATTTATTTATTTACACGTACAGTGAGGGTTTTCTGTCTCGTCTATCGCATGGGCGGGGTCGTTGCATAGGTCATTTAAATTATATTGTTTTTGCAAACACCATTTTCGATTCAAGGATCCGTTTGCATAATATTATGCTTTCAAATGCAAGTTTTTGTTAGTTTAAAGTAAAACTATCATAGCTAGGTATGTAATGTAATGTAATGTAATGTAATGTAATGTAATGTAATGTAATGTAATGTACAGACAACGGCAGGTCAACCCACCTAAAAAGTTAAAGCTCATTTAAATTTATTTTCAACTTTAAGTCCGAGACGTAGAGATCAATATCAATTGAGAAAACGTTATGTATTGTGGCAGGTTGACGAGCTGATATCTGTACTTGGAGAAGAATATTACTTAAATGAAGTTGTTAATTACATAGACGATCGTCTGGTTCGCGCTCCGGACCAAAAAGCCAGCGGTTGCGGGTTCGAATCCCGCAAGGAGCGAATGTTCATGTTGAATGTTACGTTAAGGACATAGAAATAAAAAGGGCGCAGTTAATCAACTATATTACTGCTAACTAAATGCTAACTAAATTACTGCATTTATTTAGCACTTCAATTTTACACAGTCACAATTTCAAGATCTTGTATGATTACCTACAAATGAATATAATGTAATGGCTGCCTAAAACAATGTTGCCAATATCTAATAATTAAATCTAGTGTTGTCATAAACAGTGTGGTGAACACGAGTATTTGTACCCAAGTCATGGCTGTCTATAAATCTCGACCTCAGAAGCATAAGATCTGATGTGTGCAAGGTCTTCAATCACACATCAGAGCTTATGCTTCTGAGGTCGAGAAATGTATTTAAGTATGTTTATCCGTTACCTTTTTTTTGCCTTCCGTTTTTTTTTTTGCCTTCACCGAGTTCTAAATTATTTTGGCCATATCGCACGAAGAGAGGCCAACAACCTGGAAAAGCTGATAGTGACAGGCAAAATCGAAGGCAAAAGACCCAGAGGCCGCAGCCCGAAGAGATGGTCGGACCAGATCTCCGAACAGCTGGAGCTACCAGTCAACGCCGCCCTTCACCAGGCGACGGACCGTATCGGTTGGCGGCAGACAATGAAGCGTCTAAGGAGTCACGATCCTCAGCAATGGGGGAACGATTGAGAAGAAGATCCGTTATCTAGTCGCCATAGTACAAGCTTTGATTATTTTAGGGCTGGATAATTGGTGTGATTGTCGAAACAATTTATTTATTTATAATTATGTAAAACAGGTTGCAAATACTGCATATTGTGACGAAAAAACTACAGAACCCTACATTGATTTAAACTAATAAAGTTTTTTAGACATATTTTTTTACAAATGTCGGACTTAATAAAAAAAATCATGCATTCTCTACCAGTCAACCATGCATGGCGCGTTTTAACCAATACAATCACCCTTAAAAAGATGAGTACTAATTAAATAAAATTGACATTTAAACTAACTCCGAGCTCAATTTTTTACAAAAATACGTTTCATCCCTTAGGAACTGTATTTTTTGGGTATACTACAAGCCTTTATATTAAGCCAAGACATGGTTTATTTGTTTGCCAAATTTCATCGAAATCCGTCCAGCCGTTGAAGCGTGATTGAGTAAATAACATCGTCACATAAATGTAGGTAGAATTCTACGAAACGTCTCGTAGTACTGTGAGCTACGCCATGACTACGACATGTTTAGTAATGCTATGACGTAGCGATTCTCGTAGTTGGCTACGAATTTCGTAGTATGAATATTCTTTGGACTACAAAACTTATGATTTACTTTAAAACACCGTATTATTATTAAACAACGACCTCCGTAGCCGAGAGGTGATCATACCGGACTTGGTGTCGCTATCTCTGTGGTCCCGGGTTCGATTCCCGGTCGGTTGATGTAGAAAAATAACTTTTCTATATTGTCTCGAGTCTGAGTGTTGTGGTACCGTCGTTGTTTCTGATTACTGTAACACAAGTGCTTAAGCTACTTATCATAGGATCAGAGCAATGTATGTGATGATGTCCAATATTTATTTATTAACTCTTTTATTATCAGAATCAGGGCAGAGAGGTTCTAAAGAAGAGGCCGCGTACCAGCAAGCGCAGCGTATTTTATTTGCAAATTAGGTAAGTATTTGATATCATAGTTTCGAAAACATAAAAAAACGATTTAACGTGTACTGGACTTGTCAAAATGAATCAAATGAACTTAAACACGAAGGTTTTACTATAATAGATGTCAGTAATTTAATAGTTATAGCACATAGAACTGACGGCCGATGGGGCAGAAAGGTTCTAGAATGGAGGCCGCGTACCGGCAAGCGCAGCGTAGGACGTCCACCCACAAGGTGGACAGACGACCTCGTAAAGGTTGCAGGAAGCCGCTGGATGCGGGCCGCTTCCAACCGGCCGATCTGGAAGTCACTGGGGGAGGCCTATGTTCAGCAGGGGACGTCCTATGGCTGAAATGATCCACCTTATGGGTGGACGTCCTACGCTGCCTCCATTCCAAGAAAAATACCTAATCGTAATTAATAAAACTTAAAGAATTTTCGAAAAATATTGATAAATACCTGACTTACAGCCCATTAAAGCCGCATGCCTGACAAGGAGATCCGACTTGTACTGTGACGTCATAGTACACGTCCGCCATACATTTTTCATTGTAAAAGTTGTTTTAGAAAGAGATAGGTACATCTAAATCTCTAATTACAGTATTCCGGTTATTTTTTACCTAAAATCTATTTTGTTTTCACTATTAGCACTATAATTTCATATAATTTCTTATAAATATAGTAAAAATAATGTATTATTTTGGTGCATATTCCCTATTTACACCCTACCACTGCATTGGGACATTGTGGGCTAGCGCCGAGAAGAAGTAGCGCAACAAACTCTGACACCATTGTCTATGCTAGTGCAATAATGACTCAACGGTTGAGAACCTCAAGAGCCGTATCATGATTGAAGATTCGCGCTTGACCAAACACCGTGTAACTGACCTAGGTAATCTTCAGTTTGGATGGAGCGCGAATTATAGTCTTGATACTTGAAGAATTACCGAAAACAATAGTACCGAAAGTAATTTTAATGTGAATAATATCAGGTGTGACTTATCTTAGAAAATGTTGTAAGAAGTGCGGTAATTTTCGCTATCTTATTTTATTTAATTATTCATAGCACACAAAACAGATTACAATCAAAGTGAATATCTTATATCATGCATATAGTACAGATCTAGATCATAATCCAAAGATATGTATGCCTAGAAGCTTACTGTTTGATTTTATATATTTATGCGCTAAAGAGCGCTACACATAAGAAACAATGCCAAACTTAGAAAAAAATTACACAAGTTAAAATAAAAATAAAAAATAGTTGGGAATTATTGCGAAATATATTAAATATATTAGTTGGGAATTGCCGTATGTCTATTCGCACTAGACATACGGCGACTACCTTATTTCATGTCCCTAGCACCCGAACGAATTATGCCCAAAACTCTGTTGTATGTCGCATATCGCGATCATATAACAAACACTTTCATACCGTTGATCCTTTTTGTTCGAGTAAACAGTTATTTAAGAAAGGCATTTTGGGTGTGATAGGAAAAATAAATAAATAAATAAATATTAATACTAGACATACACACACACACACACATATTATGCACATTGTTGATTGTATGGTGTAAGTTCACGTTCCCCTCTTTAACACGTATTGTATAAAATGTAACAAAATGTAAATCCAATACTGGCTGTCTGCTTTGTCACCAAGAAAATGTATTCTGTACTTATGAGCTGTGGATTTTGTAAAAAATAAAATAAATAAATAAATAAAAATGAAATCCAGGAAAATAAAATAAGAGAACTAATTAATTAATTAGATACGTACTTATAAATATATCTTACTTCAATGTGTGTTTAATTGTCTCCGAAACTGAGGCAGCGTGAGATGGAATATATCCATTTCTCTGTTTATTGCTAGAATTTCATTGTATTGGCGGCACATCCGGACTATAGGGTTGTAGTAAGAGGTGTTATTAGAGAAGACTTCAAGAGAGAAAATATTATATCTATCTATCTATCTGATTGTTAATAATATTGTTTCTTCGATTTACTTTTGTAATGTTTGTTTTTTTTATGAAAATTGAGTATTGACAGTCCTGCTATTGCCCTCCCTGTCAGGGCGTTACATTGTATCTTCAGAATATCGTGTACCTATCTGTGAAACTACTATGTGTACACCAATGTACATTGCAATAAATGATTGAATTCAATTGAATTCAAATGCTTTTGGAAAACAATCGACCATCTAAGCTAGGTATGATATTATCTTTACGCTATGTAATTCTTTTGTATGTGTTTGTTACTAAGCTATTTTTAAAGGGATGGACCGATTTTGAGGTTTTTTGTGTGTGTTTGGGTTCCTGAATGCTTTAGACTCACAATTGGACGTGGAAGGTGGCGCTGCAATCTGGTTTTAGAAATATGTATACCCTTCGCGTTAAACAATCGAAAACAATAGGAAAAAAAAATTGCGTCACGCGAAGGGTTAATAATAAATATTTTTTATGTTTTTGACGATCCTATTATGTAGTGTGTGGCCTAGAACCTATAACTATATTTTTTTCTGAAAAGAGTCTAGTTAACCAAAACCCATGCATTACACACAATAAGAATTTAAAGTTACGAATCATAATCAGTGTATTATTGCGAAACGATATTATCGCTATCGTTGTCAACACAAATTTTTATTTAAAAAAATACCGACTTCAGAAACACTAAAAAGCTAAAAATAACTTTTAAACAATCATACCAAACAGTTATTTTTGAAGTCGGTGCAAACAACCACATTCAAACACTCCTCGGCTGGTACCGACTGCAATAATAACTGTTTGGTATGATTGTTTAAAAGTTATTTTTAGCTTTTTAGTGTTTTTGAAGTCGGTTATTTTTTTATAAAAATTTGTTTTGTTTGTCTGTTTTATAGTGTTTTTTTACATTATAAATGGCGATCTGTATGTAATTATAGCTAAATTGCTTCTCGTGGCGATTCAAATAAGTCCAAACACGGCTATGATACATAGTTTTATCTCAGAGTTCCGGTGCTTACCTTCCGCCTTCTTCATCAGATCAGTTTGATGGTATCATTCTCACCAGAATCATTTATTAAAATTTGATTTGTTGACTATGGCAAGGCTTAACTGTCTTAATGAAAATATCTTATCTCGTGGGTGGGGCGTTCGTACCTTACTCATGGAAGACTATTGTGGCCAACTATGGTCTCCTTCATCAGTTCCACCTCAGCAAATGATACTTTCTAAATGCAAATGCTTGACTTGTTGTTAAATATACTAAAATTGCTATATGTATACCTATAATATTTTAGGAGTTCCCGTAATTCCTCATTGATCCCATCATCAGAATTGAATTTTGAAAAAAATGGGACCAATCTGGAGGTATACCCTTACAATTGAAAAAATAATTTTTCAAATCGGTTCATTAATGGCGGAGTTCTGAGGTAAATAACATTTTTTTAAAAAACATACAACCGAATTGAGAACCTTCTCCTTTTTTTGAAGTCCGTTAAAAATTGTCCAAGAGACGTTTCGGTAGCTCCGAATAAATTCGAAGCAGAATGAACTTAATTAATCAAGTTGAGCGGAACTATTTTTATTCTATTTTTATATTGTTTGCATTACATTGAATTAACGATTAAGATTGTTACTAGAAAAAAACGAAATGTAAAATTTGGATTTTAATAAGTTGGGTCCATAATGGGTCAATTTCAACAAGTCCATTTTTTTTGTCATTACGGTGAACTTTTTTATTTATAACTTTTTTTGAAATAAAACCATGTAGTATTGTTATTTATGATATTGTTATGATTAATCTTTACTCGACATCAAATTGAGTTCATATACTTGGGAGATATAGTACTTTAAAATTTTGGTGTCACCGAAATTAAAGAATAGTTCACCGAAATGAAACTTCTCATTACCGAAATGAAAAACGCGAGTCACCGCAATGAAATTACTTATGCAGTCACCGAAAAAAACTAAACTGTTACCACGCAACGCACCTAAAATGCTGCTATCCTAGTTCCATAATTACTTACCTACGTTTTGAAGAGTGCTATCACACAGTACAGGTTATCCTTTTCTGACTATACTATAATGGTATTGAAAGTATTAATTAAAATGTACCATACATGGATAACAACTTATTTAAACTTAAATTCATTTAGGAACGTGTGAGAATAAAACAACAAAAATAACAAACATATTGTAATAATCAACCATAAAAACTGAAAAGATAAAAATAATATCAACAAATAAGTACCTAATCAGTTACTTTTGGAGTCGGTGCTATCCGATGAGAGTTTGAATGTTTTCGTTTGCACCGACTCCAAAAGTAACTGATTAGGTACTTATGTGTTGATATTATTTTTATCTTTTCAGTTTTTTGAAGTCGGTTTACTTTTTTTATAAAATTTACTTATTTCATCTATTTTTAGTGATACATACAGTGATAATCCTCAACAATACGAATCTTTTCAGCGCAAACATAAGTTAACGGCTGAACACCGATTTCATCCCTTATTTACCCACCTTAGAGGTGAAAATTTTCCAACAAATTTTCAATATACCATTTTTAAAGTATAAGCTATTTGATAAAGAAATAATCATCAAAATCGGTTCACAAATGCCGAAGATATTGGGCAACATAGGTACAAAAATCAGTTGGCACGGATGGAGTTCATGCAAAGTTTGATGATTTTCTTATAGATCCCATCATCAGAACTTGATCAAATTTATATGGGACCATTCCGAAAGTATTCCCTTTCGAACAAAAAAAGAAGTATCGAAATCGGTTAACCTGGTAACGAATGATCGCTGAACATACAAAAATAAATAAATAAAAAAAACAAAGATACTGACGAATTGAGAACCTCCTCCTTTTTTGAAGTCGGTTAAAAATATACAGGTTGCACCCTTTCCATGTTCAAAGGGTCCAAACTCTACTGCCTGCTGACTATCCGCGCAGGATTGCATTCTGCAGAATCATGTTAAATAAAATAAGGGAGGACCTGCAATTTTTCAATAAAATGTTGTGAACGGATGATTCCTCATGCCGGAAAGATGGATATCTCAACATCCACAATCTACATAGCTAGCAAGTAGAAAACCCACATTTGATGAGGGAAGATCGGTCCCAAGTTCAATTTAAAGTTAACTTGTGGACTGGGATTATTGGCGGACAGGTGATCGGGCTATATGAACATCCAGCTACACTGAATAGTGAAATTTACCTTAATTTTTTACAAAATGATTTACCCGGCATGGTAGGAGATATCAGTTTAGAAGTGAGGCGGAGAATGTGGCTTAAAAATGATGGGTGCCCAGCTCACTACGCAATAGTAGTAAGAAATTATTTGAATCAACACTACCCACAGAGGTGGATAGGCCGGCTCGGCCCTATTTTATGGCCACCCAGATCGCCGAATCTAAATCCCTTGATTTTTTTTTATTGCGGATGTCTGAAAGACCTTGTCTACGCGAGACCAGTATCCTCAATAACCGAGTTGCGGACTCGCATACAAAATGCAGCTGCATACATAAAAACGTCTGGTTACGCGAGCCGCATCAAACATCTATATATATAAAAGAAGAAACTGACTGACTGACTGACTGACTGACTGACATATCAACGCACAGCCCAAACCGCTGGTGCTAGAGATTCCAAATTTGGCATGTAGGTTTCTTATAAGGTCTAGGGGTGCACTAAGAAAGGGTTTTTCAAAATTCACCCTCTAAAGGGGTGAAATGGGGGCCCAAAGTTTGTATGGGGAAACAAGATTAGTAAGACTCTTTTATTCAAAACTTCACAGGAGTGAGTTCTCCTTACGATAAATGAGTAAACATGTTTCAGATTTTTTGAAAAGTCAACTCCTAAAAAGGGGAAGGGGGCTGACAAAGTCTGAAAATCAACATGGGTATTGTTTCTATGGTTTATCGGGTCGCTGATTACGAAAACAACAACGATTTTAAAATGTAACGTTGCGGACGTGAAATTCCATCTCCCTTGTTGGGATGCGATGGGGTTGAAATGTCTATCAATATGGGTGTAGATTTTATGGTTTTTTGGAACTTTGATTTTAAAATGAATATTGTGAACATGAAAATTCTTGAAATTATTTGTGCCAAATTGCAATCCAATTGGGCCAGTAATTTCGGAGCTAATCGGTTGTAACAGACGGACTGACAGACAGCCATACGTGATCCCAACACAAAGGTTCTATTTTTGCATTTGATGTATACCCGCGTTATCCTAAAATTGATAAATCGCTATATTATATCATATCATATCGTGTTTTGATAGTCATGCTAAAAATATTGTCTAGGAGTTTTGTAGTTTTTTAAATTACTGAGTTTGACATTCATACTTCACTTAAAATCAAATCTAACGCGAGCGAAGCCGCGGGCAAAAGCTAGTTCTTTTATAAAAAGATGCCGGGCGTGTATCAGAGCGCAAGGACGCCAATTCGAACATTTATTGTAATTTTAATAAAAAATTAATAAAAACCAGACATGAAGTTTAAGAGATACAGAAAACATAAGCTTATTATACCTTTTCGGAAAATATAATAACTAAGAATTTTTTTAAGTTAATGGGCACGATGAGCGCCATACATTTTTTTAACATGGTAGTTGACCAAACATGAGGAAAAATAATTTTATGTTTTTTTTTTGGAACATTGTTTTTTTGAAGCACTTCGTGATTAGCTAGCTCAATTTTAACCATTGTTATTGATAGCTAAACTATTCTTTTAGAAATAAAAAAAAACTGAATTAGAAAAAGTCCGTATTTGTAAAAATGGCACATTAAAAACTAACCGAAAGTGCATTTAAAAAAAAAACTAACTCAATTATCTTGAAAACCGAGATATTTTTACTAAAGTCAAAATTTGAGATTAGAGAGGTCTTGACGAAACCTATCGACAGTTAAAGGTTTATCCATTGTTTCTGGGACACCCTGTATATCTTTACAACTTCTTCAGATTCTTATTTTAAAAGATTTTAATTATTAGTTTTGATAACACAAAGATACTGTAATATACGGGTGTAACGAAAAGGTGAAATAAAACTCTAAGGGGTTATTCTACGGCTAAATTACATCAACTTTTTCTATGGGACCAACATCGAAATCGCAAAAAAAAAAACACTTTCCCATACTAAAACGCGACCAGCTGGCATCAGTTTGTATGAAAACGTCAATTTTTTTTTTGAGATTTTGATGTTGGTCCCATAGAAAAAGTTGATGTAATTTAGCCGTAGAATAACCCCTTAAAGTTTTATTTCACCTTTTCGTTACACACTGTATAATGTAAAATAAAACAAACGTAATCTCTTGTTATTTGTCTTCACAAAATCTTATTGTGTATTAGTCATTAATAAATCAGGTAGCACAAAAATCTATCTTTTGGATGGGGACACGACTCTAGGATATTAGGATATTTCGGAAACCGATCACTGAATCGAAAAATGGTCTTCACAACCTCGCAATATATTTGAAAGACCCATCCAACGATACCCCAAACGATGGGGTAGACTAAAAATAAATAATTCATCCCTTCTTTACGTGTAGGGGAGATACCCTAGAATTTTTGTTTTCAAGATATTATTGTACCATTCTGTCGGCGTGTTTAATGTTTATACTCGTGCAAAATTACAGCTTCCTAGTACAAACAGTATCTGTGCTAGGCCGTGGACTGACAGACGGACATGGCGAAAGTATAAGGGTTCCTTTTGTACCATTTTGGTACGGAACCTAAAAAAGCACGTGTTCAATATTTTTGAATTACGTTTAAAGTGGACTAATTATCACAATTTAGTCAAATAGCCTATTGCCCACGCGAGCAACAACTGAGATTATTCTTTTAACTAGTAGCTACATTTTAGTCCCGAAAACAAATATATTCCTTGTGCAACTAAAATGTAACAAAAGAAATTATGGTCTGTTTTTCACCGAAGTGAAATAATTTGTCACCGGAATGAAAAAAAAAAACACCGAGATGAAGATAAAAATCATCGAAATGAACAACTTCTCACCGAAATGAAAAAAAATCACCGAAATGATATTTTTTCTCATTTCGGTGTCAATTTAGGTCACCGAATTCACCGGAATGAGATCACCGTCATGAAAAACAGCCAATAGAAGTTAACACTACAAGCACAGTATTTATGATAGAAATAAATTGATACTACCTACTTGATCGGGCGACATTAAGTAAAAGTACATATATTTAATAAACTTATCGGATCATTGGGTCACAACTTTTATCCACTCAAGTGAATGAAAAAAAAAGCGGTCCCAAGTCACCGGAACCCACTACTTACGTTTTTGGTGGGAACACCAGACAAGCAACACGCGTCTTCTCACATCAAGCGCTTAGGCGTCCCTGGTGCGCAAGTTTACTGCGCAGTAGCGAGAAGCTAGTGTTGTTGGATGCCTAGATATTCGCGTACAACGAAAATTCACCGCGGTGAAAAATCTAATTTGGACACGTGAATTTGTACTTACCATTCATTAAATACAACAGATTTTGTAATGAAGTTTCCGCAATAAAGTACAGCCACTATTTAGGATTTAAATAAAAAAAAGGAAATCCCTAAAAAATCAACTGTTTTTATTATATGATTAAAAGTATACTGAAAAACAAATTGTGCCGCTTCACCGGTATGAAAAACTTAGGTGTTTATATATTTTTTTTCCTTATTAGCGACAATCATAATGGAAAAATATTTGTAGGCTGCTGTAGGAGACAACCTTTTTTATCTAAAAAAAAATATTACAAGTTAAAAGTGCCATCCTGCACTAGCAGTTTCAGCCATGCCGTTTACGATTTGGTGCTGGGAAAATCACCCTAATGATTCAATTACTAGTGACCTATAGTCTTTGTTTTCAATATTATTCCCGGTTCTAGGCCACACACTGTTATTTTTATTTTTCGTTTGTACAAGATAACATTACACATAAAATCATATTTTCAGTATTTTTTTTTGTTTTATTCATAAAAGAGTTTCTACGCAATTTCTTTAACAAAGATTCCTTCTACAAAGTATTAGATAACTTTAAAAAAAAGATAAATGAAATGGGTATAGTCCTTCTCAAGTTATGGCGTGATCAAGTGAAAGCAGAGATTAATTTTTATATATTAGTGAACAAAAAATGTTAATCAACACTTTATTTTTAACTAGTTGTTGCCCACGACTTTGTTCGCGTGGTCTCTAATTTATTCCTAAGGGATTTTCTGCGCAATTTTCTTAATTTTTTCTTTCAGTAAAACCTTACCCTGACAATAATTAACACAACAAAAAAAGAATGAGCGAAATTGTTCCATCCGTTAAGGCACGAACGGATATGATGCGATGACCAAGGGAAATGGAGATTCATTTTTATATTTACAGATTGGCATCTGAGTGCGGCAGTTAGCCTCATAACTTTCGTAATTAAAAGAGATTATCTGAACACTTGTACCTTAATTGGTTTACTTTCAAGTATCAGTTGCGTTTATGCCTCCTAAAATCGATTACCCGACGTGAACCGACCGTCGCCGAAGACTCCCGACTGACTCTCCTTCCTCAACGTTGCACTACATACAAGCTGGTATTATCCGAGACGTATTTTTGAAGCATTAGAAATAAATTTTGAATTCAAACACGAAAACAAGTGTTCGTACGAAAAAGGTGGTCAAAGCAGTAAGAGAAAGAATTCGAAGAATTCCTGTCCGAAAGCAAAAGATATTATCTCGGGAGATGAAGATAGCACCTAGAACCATGTCGCGTATTTTAAAAGATGACTTGGAAAGAAGACTTGCAGCCTATAAGAGACGTATTCGTGTATGAAAATAGTTTCTATTGCTTCCGATTTTACGCATTTTTGAATCACTCGAAATAGGTGTTGCTATTAAACTGAAATCATGTAACTATTTTTGTTTCACGCAGAAAATATTGAAACCTTAAAGCAAAAACGAATTAACAAGCGTAAATAAAAAGTTATTATGTCAAATCTCTGTCAACCATATGTTTACTTTTTAATGTCATTCTTCCGTAATTTCTACTAGTAGAAATCGAAAAACGAGTGGGTAGGAGAATTCGTAGCAGAATTCACGGAATTAATTTTCAAAAATATTGATCCTGCGATTTCGTATTCGGATAGAAATTCGCATGATTTAAAAATACGTCTCCAGGATTTGCGTCATCTAATATAGCATGATTCATTTAAACAGTGGTAGGTAGGTGTCCGTAGATAAACGACAACCTTGTGACCACATCTATACTAATATTATAAAACTGAAGAGTTTGTTTGTTTGTTTGAACGCGCTATTCTTGGAAACTACTGGTTCGATTTGAAAAATTATTTTTATGTTGGATAGTCCATTTATTGAGGGAGGTTTTAGGCCGTATTGCATTACGTTACAACGAATAGGAGCGGTATCAATAAAAAATGTTGCATAAACGGGCAAAAATATTCCTTTTGAGAGAAAGATAAAATCATGTATGACGGAATTATTCCCATTTAAAAGTTCTAAAAAAAATTTCTGTGAGAGCATATGTCTATATTTTAAGAATAAGAATAAAAATAAGAATAAACTTTATTTACACAAACTGGCTCAAACAACAGTAACTGGGTTCACAGTGCTGTTAAAACAATTGTATATAGTTACTTATTAGTAGTCCCCAAACTAGGTAGTCTAGTCTTTTGGGGACTTGAGCTTGGAGTGAAACCCTTGATTGTCATGCGTTTTCCAAATTAGTTTTAAACAAGTAAAAAAGAAAGAAAAAAAATTAATTAATCGTCGATATAGGTACTATACAGTGCCGTGTGGGGACGGCCGTAAAGAATACACTTCCCCACCGCCAACAGGAGGCGTATCGTAAGAGTCGACTAATTCCTGTAGCATGAGACGGGCAGCAGCGTCTTCGTGCGAAATCTTATAACAAAACTGCGCTCGACAACCCGCCTGCCAAGCGTGGCGAGTATCGGCAATCCCCCCCGATGATCAGTCACTGGGGGAGGCCTTTGTTCAGCAGTGGACCTCCTATGGCTGGAATGATGATGATGATGATGATACTATAACCTTTTTATGGTAATCAAATTGGTTTTATAGCGTCGCTTTTTATTTTACTTTTAGAGTGAAGCACTGATGTGGTTCATTGAAAATCATTATTAAATTTGTTATTTTTTTTACCATACTCCACGCGAGCGAAGCCGCGGGCACAGCTATAGAGAATAGCTTTCCTCGGCTTGTTGTGTTTTTTTCCTGACTTATTTTAGATGTTCATATTTTGTTCAAGGGTTGACACAAGTGAATGGTTATTTTAATTTATTAGGTTAATACGTAAGAACGAACGAAACATGGTCGGTCGTAGGTCTATTGCACATTCAGCCTTCCTAGCATGACCACCTCTTTCTTCGTCTATACGGACAATCCCGGTTGCGTCCAAAGCCGTTGCTTTAGAGCCCAGGGTCCGCTTTCCTTGATTTACTCCTTCATTTCGCACGGTCATGGGCGTCTCTATTTGTGAGATCATTGGTACGCATGTCAGCCCGCACGACGTCAAGCCAGCATTTCTTGGGTCTACCCCATTTGCCAGGACCTGGCGGTGGCGGCATGGGCAGACATTTGTTTCCTACGTAGCTCGCCGGTTTCCGCAAAACATGGCCGTACCAGCGTAGGCGACTCTCCTGCAGTTTGTCTGCAATATCACGGACACGAAGGCTTCTATGGATGAAAAAAGCGGGAGATCGTGCTTTTTGGCGCTCCTGACGTCCAGCAGTGGACTGCTATTGCAGTATTATACAGGGTGTAACGAAAAGGTGAAATAAAACTTTAAGGGGCTATTCTACGGCTAAATTACATCAACTTTTTCAATGGACCAACATCGAAATCTCAAAAAAAAAATGGCGTTTCCATACAAACTGATGCCAGCTGGTCGCGTTTTAGTATGGGAAAGTGTTTTTTTTTTTGCGAATTCGATGTTGGTCCCATAGAAAAAGTTGATGTAATTTAGCCGTAGAATAACCCCTTAAATTTTTATTTCACCTTTTCGTTACACTCTGTATATAGCCTATTAGCTAACATGATAATTTTGATATTACCTAACCGGATTCTTAAATCACATGCATTACACACCCACAATATTTGAACGACCTATCGAACGACACCCCACGGAATGCGATAGACAAGAAAAGTCATTCACACTGTACGTGATAGGGTAAGTACCCTAAAAAATGTTTTTTCTAGATTTTATTCTGCCAATTTGTCTAAGTGTTTAATATGTATACCCTTGCGAAATTACGGCTTTCTAGTACTGAGTCTCTAAGCTAAGCCGTGGACAGATAGATAGACAGTGTTCTTAATACCACAAGGTTTTCTCTACCAGTCCACAATCGGGCACACGGAACTGTGCCACAACCAGATAATCCCTTCGACCTTCCACGTTCACCTCAAGTACATATAGTAACCTGTATTTACGTTTATCCACTTCCAGATGTCTGAGTGGGGGGGGGAGGGGTAGAGAAGGCAATTTAAAATAAACCCACGTCACGTGTACACTTAATTCCGCAATAACTCCACAGTGAGCCCAGCTTTACGGTGACACACTCACCTACACCGTGGAAACATACGGGAGACAATCCCTCTACAAGTCGTCACGTTCCTGCGCATTACTCATGCGGGACAGACGCTGACGAGAACGGGGTGCGGTACGAAGAAGTACCTATAAATAAATCAATAAATATTGGACAACATCACATACATTGCTCTGATCCTACGATAAGTAGCTTAAGCATGACCATGTTCCTAGATTTGGCAAGTCTGGTTATTTCATTAGGAGTAAACACACACACACCCCTTACTTAGTTACTTAGAGAACTTATCCATTGTAGACCATTATGGCGGCATACACAGTTTTATCTGAATGAGCAGGTTTCCTCTCGATTTTTTCTCTTACCACGTGTTTAAACCTGTTACCCTGTATTAAGGTTCTAACATTGTAATCGGCAACGCCTCGCAACTCGCGGTCTCCACTCAAGAACATGTTTACCCCATCGGTTATCGGTTCAGGCAATTGCCGACCGGAAAACCATGACGCTAATTCAGAACCCTTCGTTTACAAATAATTTTCAATCGGAAAACCACGTGATACTAGAGGATTTAACGTTAGTGTCACATGATTTACCGGTTGTCAATTCTTTATCGAACGGTTCTGAATTGGGGGTAAGTAAAGGTTCTAATATTTGACGATAGAACTTTTACTAACATCAAAATATGTTAGAAGTTTATACAGATACTTTTTTCATGGCCGATCTGGCGTTCCCGCGACACTCGCTTCCAAAACACACTCCCGTGTGTCCCCACGTGAAGCAATACGGACGTTACTCAGCGGAAATTACGTTCTCTCGATTTGATTTCACATTAACGTACGGATGTTGTAATCTTGGGATTAATACGATGATTATATTATCACTCTGATGTCGGATTAAATTGATTGGTGGGTGATATGGTTAAGGCTTCGAGAGCATTAGAATATACATATATTCTTTGCCCAACGTGCTATGGAGAGAGCTTGGCGTTTCTCTGCGTGATAGGATCAGGAGACGTATTTTTGAAGCATTAGAAATGAATTTCGAATTCGAACACGATAACAATTCGTGTATGAAATTTACGATTTTACGCATTTTTGAATCACTCGTAACTATTTTCGTTTTACGCAGAAAATATTATGAAACGTAATGCAAAAACTTATTGATTTTAAAAACTGGTAGTGAATCGCTGAAAACGGAACGTAAATAAAAAGTTATTATGTATGTCAAATTTCTGTCAAACATAAATGTTTAATGTCAATGTCATTCTTCCGTACTTTCTACAAGTAGAAATCAAAAAACGAGTGGGTAAGACCACTCGTTGCAGAATTCATGGAATGAATTTTCAAAAATAGTGAATTAGGAATTCGCATGCGAATCTTGCGATTTCGTATTCGGATTGGAAATCGCATGATTCAAAAATACGTCGAGAACAGGAACCAAATTCAACGACCTTCGTAGCCGAGAGGCAAGCATACCGGACTTGGTGTCGCTATCATTATTTATTTATTTATTTACATGTATTTATTTTAAGTATGTATTCATATTATGTCTGTATTATATAAGTATTTTACTATGTACATGTACTAGGTAGTATGTATTTTATTTTATTTGTTCTTATTTTATTTTATTTGTTTGTTTAATTAGTTTGTTAAATTTTTTGGACTTTTATGTTTTGGAACTCTTTACCGCCTCCCTTCTCTCAATATTAATTCAACTTTCCTCTATCTGAAGGTTGTCTGGAAGAGATCGCTTCCAGCGATAAGACCGCCTAAATTGTGCTATTCACTAACTACTTTCCTGTGATTTGTTTGTTTTGTGTGGTGTACAATAAAGAGTATCTATCTATCTATCTATCTATCTATCACTGAGGTCCCGGTTTTGATCACTGGTTGATCAATGTCATCGAGTACATATCCAATGCTCGATGATCAATGTAGAATAATAACTTTTCTATATGGTCTCGGGTCTGGGTGTTGAGGTACCGTCGTTGTTTCTGATTTCTGTAACACAAGTGCTTAAGCTACTTATCGTAGGATCAATATCAATTGAGAAAATTTACGTTTTGTGGTAGATTGACGTGCTGCTGTCTGTACTAGCGTGGTTTAAGACCTTAGATTAAATCAATTTTGTGTTACTAACCCACGAATTACTAGTTCACTGAAATAAACAATTTTATTTATTATTTATTAGCTGACCCAGCGAACTTCGTTCCGCCAATTCGTTTCTATGAGAAAATAAAATAGTTGTTTTACTACTTTCCTTGCATTTTTTAAATATTTTCTCACCTTTTAAACCTTCCCTGAACTTCCACAAATATTTCAAGATCAAAATTAGCCAAATCGGTCCAGCCATTCTCGAGTTTTAGCGAGACAAACGAACAGCAATTCATTTTTATCTAAATAGAAAATAGAATAGATTTATTACTTTTTTCAATCGCCAGGTAACTTTTATTTCTTTTATCTTTTGTCAATTACTTTTGACACTTATTTTTTCTTTTGTCAATCAACCAAAAAATGACAAACATAAAGTGCATCAAAATTAGGAAGTCACTTCTAAGTAAAAATTGTACCAAGACTGGACGTCATGTGACATTTTAATACCTATACCTAGTCTTGCCATAAATACTGAAACAAAGAAAAACAAATTCTATTGCAAATAATATTTAATACTTTTACAGTGTGTTAGTTTAATACATAAATATAAAACAATTTAAAATATAAAAACTTTATTCGAAGTGGTCTCTATTGGCTGCAATACAGTCCTTTAAACGTTGAGGCCAGTTATCAATAGAAGCACGCACTCTTTCCATGGGAAAATTCTTCACTGCCAATCATACGGGGGTCAATTTCAACAAGTCCATTTTTTTTGTCATTACGGTGAACTTTTTTATTTATAACTTTTTTTGAAATAAAACCATGTAGTATTGTTATTTATGATATTGTTATGATTAATCTTTACTCGACATCAAATTGAGTTCATATACTTAGGAGATATAGTACTTTAAAATTTTGGTGTCACCGAAATTAAAGAATAGTTCACCGAAATGAAACTTCTCATCACCGAAATGAAAAACGCGAGTCACCGCAATTAAATTACTTATGCAGTCACCGAAAAAAACTAAACTGTTACCACGCAACGCACCTAAAATGCTGTTATCCTAGTTCCATAATTACTTACCTACGTTTTGAAGAGTGCTATCACACAGTACAGGTTATCCTTTTCTGACTATACTATAATGGTATTGAAAGTATTAATTAAAATGTACCATACATGGATATTAACTTATTTAAACTTAAATTCATTTAGAAACGTGTGAGAATAAAACAACAAAAATAACAAATATATTGTAATAATCAACCATAAAAACTGAAAAGATAAAAATAATATCAACACATAAGTACCTAATCATTTACTTTTGGAGTCGGTGCTATCCGATGAGAGTTTGAATGTTTTCGTTTGCACCGACTCCAAAAGTAACTGATTAGGTACTTATGTGTTGATATTATTTTTATCTTTTCAGTTTTTTGAAGTCGATTTACTTTTTTTTATAAAATTTACTTATTTCATCTATTTTTAGTGATACATACAGTGATAATCCTCAACAATACGAATCTTTTCAGTGCAAACATAAGTTAACGGCTGAACACCGATTTCATCCCTTATTTACCCACCTTAGAGGTGAAAATTTTCCAAAAAATTTTCAATATACCATCTTTAAAGTATAAGCTATTCGATAAAGAAAGAATCATCAAAATCGGTTCACAAATGCCGAAGATATTGGGCAACATAGGTACAAAAATCAGTTGGCACGGATGGAGTTCATGCAAAGTTTGATGATTTTCTTATAGATCCCATCATCAGAACTTGATCAAATTTATATGGCACCATTCCGAAAGTATTCCCTTTCGAACAAAAAAAGAAGTATCGAAATCGGTTAACCTGGTAACGAATGATCGCTGAACAGACATAAAAAAAAAATTAAAAAAAAACAAAGATACTGACGAATTGAGAATCTCCTCCTTTTTTGAAGTCGGTTAAAAATATACAGGTTGCACCCTTTCCATGTTCAAAGGGTCCAAACTCTACAGCCTGCTGACTATCCGCGCAGGATTGCATTCTGCAGAATCATGTTAAATAAAATAAGGGAGGACCTGCAATTTTTCAATAAAATGTTGTGAACGGATGATTCCTCATGCCGGAAAGATGGATATCTCAACATCCACAATCTACATAGCTAGCAAGTAGAAAACCCACATTTGATGAGGGAAGATCGGTCCCAAGTTCAATTTAAAGTTAACTTGTGGACTGGGATTATTGGCGGACAGGTGATCGGGCTATATGAACATCCAGCTACACTGAATAGTGAAATTTACCTTAATTTTTTACAAAATGATTTACCTGGCATGCTAGGAGATATCAGTTTAGAAGTGAGGCGGAGAATGTGGCTTAAAAATGATGAGTGCCCAGCTCACTACGCAATAGTAGTAAGAAATTATTTGAATCAACACTACCCACAGAGGTGGATAGGCCGGCTCGGCCCTATATTATGGCCACCCAGATCGCCGGATCTAAATCCCTTGATTTTTTTTTTATTGCGGATGTCTGAAAGACCTTGTCTACGCGAGACCAGTATCCTCAATAACAGAGTTGCGGACTCGCATACAAAATGCAGCTGCATACATAAAAACGTCTGGTTACGCGAGCCGCATCAAACATCTATAAATATTAAACAAGAAACTGACTGACTGACTGACTGACTGACTGACATATCAACGCACAGCCCAAACTGCTGGTGCTAGAGATTCCAAATTTCGCATGTAGGTTTCTTATAAGGTCTAGGGGTGCACTAATAAAGGGTTTTTCAAAATTCACCCTCTAAAGGGGTGAAATGGGGGCCCAAAGTTTGTATGGGGAAACAAGATTAGTCAGACTCTTTTATTCAAAACTTCACAGGAGTGAGTTCTCCTTACGATAAATGAGTAAACGTGTTTCAGATTTTTTGAAAAGTCAACTCCTAAAAAGGGGAAGGGGGCTGACAAAGTCTGAAAATCAACATGGGTATTGTTTCTATGGTTTATCGGGTCGCTGATTACGAAAACAATAACGATTTTAAAATGTAACGTTGCGGACGTGAAATTCCATCTCCCTTGTTGGGATGCGATGGGGTTGAAATGTCTATCAATATGGGTGTAGATTTTATGGTTTTTTGGAACTTTGATTTTAAAATGAATATTGTGAACATGAAAATTCTTGAAATTATTTGTGCCAAATTGCAATCCAATTGGGCCAGTAATTTCGGAGCTAATCGGTTGTAACAGACGGACTGACAGACAGCCATACGTGATCCCAACACAAAGGTTCTATTTTTGCATTTGATGTATACCCGCGTTATCCTAAAATTGATAAATCGCTATATTAAATCATATCATATCGTGTTTTGATAGTCATGCTAAAAATATTGTCTAGAAGTTTTGTTAGTTTTTTAAATTACTGAGTTTGACATTCATACTTCACTTAAAATCAAATCTAACGCGAGCGAAGCCGCGGGCAAAAGCTAGTTCTTTTATAAAAAGATGCCGGGCGTGTATCAGAGCGCAAGGACGCCAATTCGAACATTTATTGTAATTTTAATAAAAAATTAATAAAAACCAGACATAAAGTTTAAGAGATACAGAAAACATAAGCTTATTATACCTTTTCGGAAAATAGAATAACTAAGATTTTTTTTAAGTTAATGGGCACGATGAGCGCCATACATTTTTTTAACATGGTAGTTGACCAAACATGAGGAAAAATAATTTTATGTTTTTTTTGGAACATTGTTTTTTTGAAGCACTTCGTGATTAGCTAGCTCAATTTTAACCATTGTTATTGATAGCTAAACTATTCTTTTAGAAATAAAAAGAAACTGAATTAGAAAAAGTCCGTATTTGTAAAAATGGCACATTAAAAACTAACCGAAAGTGGCATTTAAAAAAAAAACTAACTCAATTATCTTGAAAACCGAGATATTTTTACTAAAGTCAAAATTTGAGATTAGAGAGCTCTTGACGAAACCTATCGACAGTTAAAGGTTCATCCATTGTTTCTGGGACAACCTGTATATCTTTACAACTTTTTCAGATTCTTATTTTAAAAGATTTTAATTATTAGTTTTGATAACACAAAGATACTGTAATATACAGGGTGTAACGAAAAGGTGAAATAAAACTCTAAGGGGTTATTCTACGGCTAAATTACATCAACTTTTTCTATGGGACCAACATCGAAATCGCAAAAAAAAATCACTTTCCCATACTAAAACGCCACCAGCTGGCATCAGTTTGTATGAAAACGTCAATTTTTTTTTTGAGATTTTGATGTTGGTCCCATAGAAAAAGTTGATGTAATTTAGCCGTAGAATAACCCCTTAAAGTTTTATTTCACCTTTTCGTTACACACTGTATAATGTAAAATAAAACAAACGTAGTCTCTTGTTATTTGTCTTCACAAAATCTTATTGTGTATTAGTCATTAATAAATCAGGTAGCACAAAAATCTATCTTTTGGATGGGGACACGACTCTAGCAAAAATATTTCGGAATTTAAACAACAAAGGTTAATATTTCGGAAACCGATCACTGAATCGAAAAATGGTCTTTACAACCTCGCAATATATTTGAAAGACCCATCCAACGATACCCTAAACGATGGGGTAGACTAAAAATAAATAATTCATCCCTTCTTTACGTGTAGGGGAGATACCCTAGAATTTTTGTTTTCAAGATATTATTGTACCATTCTGTCGGCGTGTTTAATGTTTATACTCGTGCAAAATTACAGCTTCCTAGTACAAACAGTATCTGTGCTAGGCCGTGGACTGACAGACGGACATGGCGAAAGTATAAGGGTTCCTTTTGTACCATTTTGGTACGGAACCTAAAAAAGCACGTGTTCAATATTTTTGAATTACGTTTAAAGTGGACTAATTATCATAATTTAGTCAAATAGCCTATTGCCCACGCGAGCAACAACTGAGATTATTCTTTTAACTAGTTGCTACATTTTAGTCCCCAAAACAAATATATTCCTTGTGCAACTAAAATGTAACAAAAGAAATTATGGTCTGTTTTTCACCGAAGTGAAATAATTTGTCACCGGAATGAAAAAAAAAAACACCGAGATGAAGATAAAAATCATCGAAATGAACAACTTCTCACCGAAATGAAAAAAAATCACCGAAATGATATTTTTTCTCATTTCGGTGTCAATTTAGGTCACCGAATTCACCGGAATGAGATCACCGTCATGAAAAACAGCCAATAGAAGTTAACACTACAAGCACAGTATTTATGATAGAAATAAATTGATACTACCTACTTGATCGGGCGACATTAAGTAAAAGTACATATATTTAATAAACATATCGGATCATTGGATCACAACTTTTATCCACTCACGTGAATGAAAAAAAAAGCGGTCCCAAGTCACCGGAACCCACTACTTACGTTTTTGGTGGGAACACCAGACAAGCAACACGCGTCCTCTCACATCAAGCGCTTAGGCGTCCCTGGTGCGCAAGTTTACTGCGCAGTAGCGAGAAGCTAGTGTTGTTGGATGCCTAGATATTCGCGTACAACGAAAATTCACCGCGGTGAAAAATCAAATTTGGACACGTGAATTTGTACTTACCATTCATTAAATACAACAGATTTTGTAATGAAGTTTCCGCAATAAAGTACTGCCACTATTTAGGATTTAAATTTAAAAAAGAAAATCCCTAAAAAATCAACTGTTTTTATTATATGACTAAAAGTATACTGAAAAACAAATTGTGCCGCTTCACCGGTATGAAAAACTTAGGTGTTTATATATTTTTTTTCCTTATTAGCAACAATCATAATGGAAAAATATTTGTAGGCTGCTGTAGGAGACAACATTTTTCATCTAAAAAAAAATATTACAAGTTAAAAGTGCCATCCTGCACTAGCAGTTTCAGCCATGCCGTTTACGATTTGGTGCTGGGAAAATCACCCACGGATTGTTTTAGGGACCCCAAATGTCGTTCATCATGGCGTTTAGAGCAAGCCGTACTCTCTTAAACTGACCATAAATCATAATCCAGCGGATTAAGATCGGGACTAGACGACGACCAGTCTTCAGCTCTGATGAAGTTCGAAACGTTCGTTTCCAACCAAGACTGCGTAGACCGAGCTTTATGACCCGGCGCCGAGTCTTGCTTGAAGGACCTTTCTTGGTTAGATAAAATCTTTTGCTTTCGGACAGGATTTCTTCGAATTCTTTCCCTCACTGCTTTGACCA
The DNA here is from genome assembly GCA_963576865.1 of Anania hortulata. Taxonomy (NCBI): domain Eukaryota; kingdom Metazoa; phylum Arthropoda; class Insecta; order Lepidoptera; family Crambidae; genus Anania; species Anania hortulata. Next base: position 1,093,163 of record OY756417.1, on the reverse strand, counting down.
CCTTTTTCGTACGAACACTAATATTTTTCTGCCACAAACAAAGGTGGTCTCATTGTAGGTAGGAGGTACACAAACATTTTACTAATACCAAGCGTATGGAGAGTTTTAAAAATTGCATTTGGCTCTATACCTACTTTGTGTAATGCAATCACAGCGATTCAAAATACTCTATTTTAATATCAAAAATATTGTACAATGTATTGATTGACGCCAAAACTCAATGAACAATCATATTATAAAAATGACAGATTCCAAATTCAAATGTACTTCTTATCTAGCCAAGAAAATTTTTGATCATCCTTCTCTTCTTCCTGAGTTGAGAGAGGCAGAGGAAGCTTGGCGAGGTCTCTGTCCCAATGAGGATTTCCCAAAGGAACGTAACTTTCAAAAACTTTGGGATGTTCCTCTGGTGAGAGAGACCTTCAATTGTCTAGTCCAAAATTCCGTCAGTGACAGTAATCGTGCTAGGCTCTTGGCAGTTTCCTGTAAGGAATCTGGCCACTGGCTTAACGCTCTTCCATCAAAAAATCTAGGCACTCTCCTTGACAACGAATCTTTCCGGGTGTGTATGGGCTTGCGCCTTGGGGCTCCAGTTTGCGAGTCACACCCGTGTCCCTGTGGCAAAGAGGTAGACAGACTCGGTCTACACGGTCTTTGTTGTCAGCAAAGCGCTGGGCGGTTCGCTCGCCATGCTGCACTCAATGACGCCATCAAGAGAGCTCTTGCCAGCATCTGCGTTCCCTCCTCGCTGGAACCTCGTGGATTGGTGCGTGATGATGGCAACAGACCGGATGGCCTTACGCTCGTTCCCTGGGAGCGGGGACGGGCTTTAGTATGGGATGCGACTTGTGTCGATACTTTGGCCCCTTCTCATCTTAGGGAAACAGCTGTAAAAGCTGGAGCTGCAGCGGAGTCCGCAGAAAATGCCAAGCGGCGCAAATACGAGTCCCTTGCAAGTGATTACGTGTTTGTGCCATTTGGCGTTGAGACTTTTGGACCGTGGGGACCGAGTGCAAAATTACTTTTCGGAAAAATAGCTCCAAAATTAATTTCGTGTACAGAAAATAAAAATGCTGGCTCGTTCCTCGCTCAAAGGCTTAGTTTAGCCATTCAGCGTGGGAACGCTGCTAGCATTCTCGCCTCTTTGCCTCATGGACACGCTTTTATTTTTGAGTAGGTAGCTTTTAGTTTTAGGTTAGTTTATATTTGTATTATTAGAATTTTAATTGTTATATTTTTTCCTTAAAATAAAACATAATTGACCATTAGTAATATTTTTACTAAAAATGTACCTAATATTTTGTTTATTTTTAATTGTAACAGTATTTATGGCCAGACTAAGGGCCGATTCGACCAAACACAAAGCTATTTTATTTTATTTTATTTATTTTAGGAAGATTTACAGTTTCAATAATACAGTAAACTAGTAAAATATACTCTATACCAGAATAACTATTATGGGTATAATTTTACACCTTGTATTTACCCTTAGATAACTTCGATTACGTTTTTCGAGCAATACACTATACTCGGTATTGTTATTCTGTAGTTCAAGAGGGAACGATCAACGAATTGATAAACCTACCAAAATCCATGTAATACATTTCTTCTAGGTTGACTTGAAATGCCACAACATTTAATTTTGTAGGTTAATAGAGTGTCAATGCTAGAAGTTGACAACATGTCAGTTTCGAGGTGACAGGAGTGGATTTGACAAGTGACAACTTTGACATTTACTTATAATATTTTTCATGTGGTTGGTAGAATGAAAAATCAGCTTACTCTAGATTAAGCAGTGGTATACTCTCAAGTTAAAACTTACACCAGCTTGGTCGAATCCGGTCTAAGTATATTTTGATTATGTAAAACAATGAAAAAATACGTGTTCAACACTTTAAGAAAATCTACCAGACAGACGAAGATTCGTCATCCCTATTATTGGTGTGTTGTCTGTCCCTCTAGCATGACCACCAAAACACGATATGAGCGATTTATCGACAATAACTATCATTTTTTTGCCGCCATGTTTAATTTTATCGAAACAGCAACCATAAATGTGACTTCACTCGGCTCGGCGATACAACATGATCAAATCAAAATCAAAATCATTTATTTTTGCAAATAGACCATTAAAAGCACTTTTACACGTCCCAATATTTATATTTTTTGCCCTTTCACTGCTTCGGGACAATTTGTGGACTAGTGCCGAGAAGCAGCAGCGCAAGATACTCGGTCACCGTTGTCAGCCTCTTTTAAAATGGCCGCTATATCTTTATATTTTTACAGTTTCTGACGATATATCGCTATATCTTACCGAGTTTTAACGGTCTTGCTAGGGGAGCTGGTGCATATGTATGTGGGAAAACGGAACGTAAGTTGAAGGAAGTAAGGAAATGTGAAAGCGAGAGAAAGGATGTGAGTCAAGATGGCGAAATGTGATTTGTGAACGAAGGATAGGATTTTTGTTGGAAGAAGAAAATACACGGATTAAAAGGAAACTAATTCTTTTTATTTCTTGCCCGATCCCACATGTATTTATTGAAGAGTGGACAAGCGAGTCGTTAGTATTTTAATAAAACCCAAACATCACAATGATGGGTGTGCGTCACGTTGTTTCAATTTGCAAGTAATAAAATCATGTACCGCCGTAATCGTATTAAGAGACAGATTAAAGCGCAATCCCACACGCGGGCCGACTGTACCAGACGTACAGTCGCGTGCAGAATTAGTTTTATTTATTTATGAATTTAAAACTTTATTGTGTAAATCGCGTAGCGGACCGTAGCGTGGCATTCCTGTTCTGTGGTGCAAATAGTGTTAAAAAGGAGGACTTCATGCTAGAAGCATTCTCTGCCAGTCAACGGTTGGGTCATGCAGAGAGCTTTCAATTGGTGCCGTGAGAGTAACCGATAAAAATAAGCTAAGAGTTTAAATAATACAACAATAAACTAAATATTTATAAATTTGAATAAATGATAATATAGATAAGTAAATAAATAAATTCAAATTCAAATTCAATCGTTTATTTGCGAGAATACATCATACATGCAATTTTATAATGCAGAACTTACTAACTTTGTCCATGTATTCAGCCTGCATGCAGGCGTGCAAATATTAATAAAAATATAACAATGAAATGTCACACTATTTAAATTAAAGATTTCATATTAATTATACAATTATTCATTAAAATTAAAATATTCATTCAGACTATAAAAACAATTATTCAACAACCAATTATTTAACATTTTCTTAAATACATTTTCTTGTAGCACTTTCAGTCTTTCGGGTAATTTATTATTTATTGCAATCGACATCGCAAATAATAAATATAAGACAACACATACGTTGCTCTGATCCTATGATAAGTAGTTTAAGCACTTGTGTTACAGAAATCAGAAACAACGACGGTATTACAACACCCAGACCCGAGACAGTATAGTAAAGTCATTTTTCTACATTGACCGACCGGAAATCGAATCTGGGACCTCAGAAATGTCGTCGCCAAGAGGCGGGTACTCGCCTCTCGGTTACAGAGGTCATCAACAATCTATTTAAATAAACAGAGTCGGGTTGGTTGAACCATTTATAAATCAAGAACGACTGGACCGATATTTACTATCTTTGAATTTATTGTTAGATTCGTATCCGTCCCGAATAGCAGAATAAAAATGCAAACATAAAAAAACACAAAAAAAAAAATATGAAGAGGCGATATGAAGTTCGCCGGGACAGCTAGTAAATAATAATGAATGCTCTTTACCCAAAAATAAATAAAGTATGTTAATATTTTAAATATAGGTATTATAATAACAACTTGTGCGCTCGACTGTCCACCGCCCCAAAAACACAAGGGCACCGCGAGGGCCGGGCCCTTTTTATTTTGATGTGACAGCGCAGGGACGCACTCAGGCAGGAGAGTAATTTAAAACGATATTTGAATATTAATTGCATGAAAGCATGCATTCCAAAAGCTTTGCTTCTATGCTAAAAGTTAAATTAAGTGAAGTAGGTAGGTAACGAGTAGGTAAAGTATCCATTATGGAGAAATTTGGACGCATTTGACAGACAAACATTATGATCTGCTATAGTTTTTATTATTAAACTAGCTGACCCAGCGAACTCCGTTCCGCCAATTCGTTTGACAGGTACGGACATAGGAAAATGAAATAGTTGTTTTACTACTTTTGTTGTATTTTTTTAATTTTCTTACCTTTTAAACCTTTCCTGAACTTACACAAATATTTCAGGATCAAAATTATCTAAATCGGTCAAGCCGTTCTCGAGTTTTAGCGAGACAAACGAACAGCGATTCATTTATATATATAGATTATACTAATTTTGACTGAAAGAATCAGTCAAAACTCCCTATCGTTCTAATAAGTAAAATTTAGGTCTTCTTCTTCTATCGTGTCAATTAATGCATCAATAATAAAGTGGGAGGGGTACATTGAAGGCACCAACAGCAAGTGTGTCTGCGGTGCTTCCCCCAAACTATGGCCCACCTTCTATCATGTCCCGCGTGTGCGGACAGCTGCACACGCGAAGACCGTATAGATATACCGATAGTGCCATTCGTGTGGCGGAATTCCGCAGAATACTGGTCATCTAAAATTTGAAAGCACTGCCTTGCCGTCGACACGAGAAGAAGAAGAAGAAGAATTTATGCGTCTAGGTGGACTTCGACCAAAACTTGTCAACTTCTACGGAATTTTGTGTCGCTCTGTTTAGGTCATCCCTCGTGCAGGTGTGCACACAAAGGGCAGGAGAGCAGGTGAGATATAGTTTGTGTAGTTAGTCTCGATACCTACTTATCCCTAATTTTACAGCGTTATTTAGGTCTGCTGCTTCGCCAGCCATTGCTGCGGCACCGCTCGCTTAGCTCGCTTGGCTCTCGCGAAATTTTGTTCATTGTTCCGACATAACCTAACCTCAAGGATATAAAGTAGACGATTATTTAAAAGACACAAGTGCATGGAACCTGCTCAGCTCGCACTACTACATGTCTTGTTCCTGTAAAAAGGGCTGACAAAGCTGACTGAGATTTTCTTTCAATATTTACTATTTATATTATTATTATTTTCATTACCAGCCCATATGTATATTTTTGGAACGTTAGTGCCTGGTTGAGGGTCTATTAATGAAAGACTATTATAACAGAATTACCGTAATCCATGTAAACAATTTGACTGGTTTTAAGTTTTGACTGTAACAATCCTATTAATATTATAAATGCGAAAGTTTGTAAGAATGTATGGATGTTTGTTATTCTTTCACGCAAAAACTACTGAATGGATTTTAATGAAATTTGTCATATAGATAGACCATGGCCTGGATTAACACATAGGATACTTTTATCTGGGTAAGGTCAACGCAGACAAAGTCGCGGGCAAAAGCTAATATGGAATATTTTCGTCCATGTGTTCTTTTGTTATACTTAGTAATAAATATTTGGGATGTATAAACGGAAAAAAAAAATAGCCTGGAATAGCAGATAGGATACATTTTATCCCTAAAAAAAATATACTTAGTTCCCGAGGGATCCAAAATAACTGTCATTATTTACGGAACGCACTTCTTTACGTTAGATGTCACTGTTCAGTTAGCAAAAAGATTTTAATGTAAAAAAATCTATGGAACACTAGCTGTTGTCCGCGACTTCGTTCGCGTCGTCTTTAGTTTACACTAACTACGGCTACGACCCAGACAGATTAATAATGGAAGTTGCACCTAGATCAAAGAAATATAGCCGAAATTGTATGTCGATGTGTATTAGAATATTCAACAAAATACCAAAAAAAACGCTAAATAATAGCTGTTTTATGAATAGACTGGGTGAATGGGTCAAAAGTAAAAACTTTTACAGCGTCACTGAGTTTCTTAATGATCGACAGCCTTAAATGTAATCAGCATAGCATGTTTTATTCAACCAATGGTCCACTGATACTTGTTAATGTTTCGCAAGTTCAGTTATTATTATTGTCTATTTAGGCGGTGTTGCACTAAAACGGGTATCGCGTTTTAAATATCTGGGTCACTGGGTGACGGAAGATCTCTCTGATAACGAGGATATAGAACGGGAGCGACTGGCGTTGGCAGTCAGATGCAATATGCTGGCTCGCGGGTTTGCACGCTGTACTGAACCCGTTAAGGTGATACTTTTCAAAGCTTTTACACTACACGTGTAGCCTGTGGATTAGCTGTACGCTGAAGACAATCAACGCCCTGCGAGTGCAGTATAACAACGCGTTCAGGGTATTGTTGGGGCTGCCGCGATACTGCAGCGCGTCAGGCATGTTCGCGGACGCTCATACCGATGGCTTTCATGCCATTCTATGCAAAAGAGCCGCCTCGATGCTAAGCCGTGTCCGCGGGGCTCCAGCAGTGTCCTGCGCGTTGTAGCAGGGCGAGTGGACTGTCCCTTTATGCAGCATTAGCAAGAAACCCTTAAATGCCTCAAATGTTACCTATTCATTTTCATCTTTTTGTAATTTTTATATTTGTGTAGTGTTATGGTGTTACTGACTCGACTGTATTATTTGTGGTATGGCCTTTGTCTGAAATAAATCTTTTGAATTTGAATTTGAATTACTTTAATGACTGGACTAATTGGCCCAAAACAAATATTTGTATGCTTCCTGTAAGCAAAGCATGCTTGTTCTTTTTACTGTGTAACACCTGTGTATACCGTGTTTTAAGCAAACAAATTTATTCTTTTCTACAAATACAAATTCTTTATTCTGTACCAAAATGTTTACATCTAATAAGTAGTGATTGAGGATTTCCTTTTAAGTAAATAAATACTTGTGTCAGAAAATCCTAACTATGGTTTTGCAAAGGCCACGCAAACGAAGTCGCGGGCTACTGCTAATAATGATCTAAGTTCAGAAGAAAGTCAAGTGTAAAAATCATGTGTAATTTACTTGTATGGTGTACAATAAAGAGTATCCATCTATCAATTTAGTAAAAACCATTTTCTAAAATGACTCGAACCGGCAATTGAACCCAGCAATGCATCCCGAGTTCGCTTCCCAATAATCAGGTCGCTTTTCTACGCCATCGCGACACACGCTTAAAAATGGTTTTCCCTGTCCCCTGAATGCCTCCCTGCCCTCCTTTCAACCATCACATCAACGTCACTGGCTTAAGCCAATTACGAGCGCCGCCGGGTGCCGCTGCTTGTCGCGTAACCCGATCGAATGATAATGTTATCAGATTCACAAAAGGAGTCTACTCGTCAGACCAGCAAAACATTACAATAAAGTGACATATTTACTTATCAGACCAGCAAAATAAGAGTAACTACCTACAAGTAGTAAGTACCTACAAGAGTAAAGTTACGCTTAGCTTACGTTATGCGACCTTTCGTCATCCAGAAAGATTTCAAATTTCTTAATTATTCAGACATCAACATCCCACATGTTAGTAGTAAAGTTAGTAAAAATAAATAATAAATAAATAAAAGCATTTATTTCGGAACAAGGGTCTAGAGTGTTAGTAACAATTATTCTTAAAAACTATGTTAGTGCAAAAACGTATTATAATTTATTTTGGTTTCTTTGGCGATCTGGACGCGCGTCCAGTACTGCATAATGGCACTGTCCACATCCAGCCTCGCCGTGACCGTCTCCAGGAGGCTGTTGGTGCTGCCCCGCACCCGCTTCAACAGGGACGCTATGCGCTTTCTAATGATAGCCGAGAGGCTATCGACTTCGGCAGCCGCGAGCATCCCTGATGCGCTGCAGTGTCGTGGCAGCCCCATCAACCCCCTGAATGCGTTGTTATACTGAGTGCGTAGGGCCCGGTACGCTCCTTGGGTGTAATGTGTCCACAGGCTGCACGTGTATAGAGAGTGGCAATATGCTTTAAAAAGCGTAATTTTTACAGGTTTCGTGCAACGCCCAAACCTGCGGGAAAGCATATTTGCCCTAACGCACAGTGCCCTACGCTCCCTTTCTAGATCTAGGTCATCCTTTAGTGACTCGGTAATCCAATGTCCCAGGTACTTAAAGCTGTTTACTTGTCTCAGAGGCTTGCCATTGAAAAATCTTAGATCTGTTAGTAAAAATAAAACAAATTTTTATAAAAAAAATAACCGACTTCAAAAACACTAAAAAGCTAAAAAACTTTTTAACAATCATACCAAACAGTTATTATTGGAGTCGGTGCAAACAACCACATTCAAACACTTCACGTCTGGCACCGACTCCAATAATGACTGTTTGGTATGATTGTTTAAAAGTTATTTTTAGTGTTTTTGAAGTCGGTTATTTTTTTTATAAAAAATTGTTTTATTTGTCTGTTTTTATTGTTTTTTATTAAACTTAACTTTTTTTATAAAAATCTATAGTTCTAGATTTTGATGAGACCACAGACGTACGGTGAGATTCAAACTACTGACCTGCCCACCTAGCATGACTACCGAAACACGATACGATATAGCGCTTTATCGACACCAACTGTCAAAATATGATAGATATTATAGCCGCCATGTTGAATCGCCGTGGACGTCACATGTTATGATCGCTGTTTCGATAAAATTTCTACATGGCGACTATATCATATCATGACAGTTTGTGTCGATAAATCAAATCAATATCGTGTTTTAGTGGTCATGCTAGGGGGGCTAGGCTAGGCTATATTCAGGAAATAAATATAAATAAAACCTTATTTCATTACATAAATTATATTTAATATATCTTTAACGAATTCAAGTGACACCAAATATACAAGCCAGCTTCTAGCATAACTCAACCTCCATGCAGTGTTGATATAAACATTATCGTATCATTAGCTTGTAGCTCGTAGTCAAGTTCACCGAATAGTTCCCAGTCCGCATCGTTTATTAGCACTAGAATGCCCGGCCTTACGGAATCACCCTGAAATAAAATAATTTTTATTAAAAAATGTATACGTACTACTTCTTATTATTTATTTCAAAATATTATGGGTACAGTCAACATAAAAAGTAGCTAAGTATCTAATATTTTTCACATCTCATTGCAAAACTAATCACAATTTTATAGTCTTGGCAAAATTTTATAGTCTGATCCTTTTCTAAGGCTTGCTCTAAATTAATACTCATTTAATCAGTATATAGGCCCTCTTCCGGGCACTTATACACGTCCCACAATATACCACCGCTTCGGGACTACATATCGGCTGGTGATTAGAAGAAACGGCGCAACAAACTTAGTCACCTTTGTCAGCCTTTTTTACAGGAAATAAGTTACAAGACATGTAGTAAGTGCGAGCTAAACAGGTTAAGTTAATGCAGTCTTGTGGTTTTCCATGTACTTTTGTCATGAAGAGTCACTAAACTGTGATACTGTGCTGTACTTTTGAGTATTCTGTGCTGTGATTTATCAACATTAAATCCTAGACCGTTATTTGAAGCTTACTTGTTTGAGATAGGCCCTATCTGGTTTTCCGCTTATATGTCCCTCCTTTTCTACCCAATATCTTGCATCTCTCTCTCTCGCACACCTTCCACTTCCGATATCAGGCAGGGTGAGCCGACAAGTTTGTTCGGCGGTCATAGTTCGTCATTGGCGTCTTGTTTTCCGCACGAGAAGGGTGTCTAAACCAACCGCAATAGTTTATAGTTTTACGTTAAACCCGGTGCACTCAAAAAGCACAGGTGAGTACTAAACTATTTTTTTAAAAAGGTTTTCTAACGGTTTTACCGTTCGATATTTCATTTGTGAATTCAAATGTTTTTATTTTAGTCCCTGTTTTTAAACAATTTTTACACCTACCCCAAAATATTTTAATATTTTTTACTAGTGGTTTTTTCTTCAAGATTTTGTTCGTTTTACTTGTAGAATGAGTGATTCAAACGAAGTGAATACCGAAGCGATAAATCCTAAGCCCGCAACAACCCGTGATCGGGGGCGTAAACGAAACAGGACATCTAGCAGTAGCTCCGCGTCTTCGTCATCCAGTTCGAGCACGTCAAATAGTTCCTCAAATCGTTATCGTCGCCGTCGAAGGCGACATCGCTCTAACAAAAAAGGGGGGGGCAAACGTAGTGAAAGAATTTTAAGTAATCTTGCGCAGCAAGTTGGGGATCTTTGTAAAAAACTTACTCATAGGGATCAGCAGCCTGTTCAGTCTACACACAGCCTAAATGATGATGAATTCGACGATAGCGTTAGTGGCATTTTATACCAATCTGAACCTTGTAATATTGAAACTTATCATAACCCCCAGCCTTTTAACTTTGATATGGGAACTACTTTAAAGGAACCCACTGTTCCTAAGGCACCTGAACTCTTGATACAATCGCTCCAAGACGTTCAACATTTTGACAAAAAGGAATGGTGTGAGGTACGTTATTCTGATGTACAAAAGCAGTATATTCATACCCCCGGTTTCACAGACCTTGAAGCTAACGAAGAAGTGCGTGCTTACGATCAGTTAAAACACTTGGCCTATTCAGATAAAGCTTATTCTGCCCTTACATTTTGTGTTTTTAAACAAAAAGAAGCATTGTCATCAAGTTTTAATGAACTTCTATCTTGGGCTAGTACTGAAAACAATCTTAACGTAGAATGTTTACGCAATAAAATAAGTGATCTTTTTTGTAATGGTAACTATTTTAAGGTATCTTCAGACCTGTTACAACTAATTTGTGGCCACCGAGCAGAGGTAATTCAGATGCGACGTGATGGCATCACAAATCATGTACGCGATCCTTTGACTAAATCGGCCTTGCGAAAAATCCCACCTTCTAACCTGCATCTGTTTAGCTCAGATATGTTTACAGTAGCGCTTGAAAAAGCGGGTGGGGTCAAGAAAGCCTTTCTACCCCTAAAGACAGCAAATTTTGGCACTGCTTCGCAAGCAGGGACCAGTAAGGCTGCTAGTCACCCCCCGCAGGGGTCGACTCACTATCGGGGGCCCTCGCAGGGTACCAATCAAGCCTGTTGCGCATCGCAACACCACTACAACCAACCCTCGCAGGGTTACTACTGTGACCGGCCCCCGCAGGGCTACTACAACGACCGTCCCTCGCAGGGAAGTCACTCTAATGCCGACCGTCGTATGGCACCAAACTCGAGAGGCACCTTTCGGTCGTCACGAGGAAACTATAATAGAAACCAGGATTCCAATAGAGGAAACCGAAAGCGAGCTGGACCGCAGGCGGACTTTAATTCAGCTACCAAAAAACGTAAGTATTGACTCGAGAAAATTCAAGGCGGGTTGCCTAGCATTATTCCAAGATCAGTGGAAAAAACTAGGAGCCCCACCACTATTGCTACGCATAATACAAGGGTATCGCATACCATTTGCCCAGAAACCGCCTTTGATGATGCCAGACATGAAAGGACCTCATCACACCATAGAATCCACGGCCATGGATCAGATTATATTCCAAATGGAAAAACAAGGGGTGCTAGAGACTGTTCAAAACTCTCCCAGCTTTCTATCCACAATGTTTCTTGTGCCCAAGGGCGACGGAACGAACCGCCCAATATTCAATCTAAAGTCTCTCAACAAGTTTATAATCACGGAACACTTCAGTCTGATAAATGCTTTCCGGGTACCAGATTTCCTTCAGAAAGACGATTGGCTTTGCAAAGTGGATCTTACCCAGGCGTATTTTCACTTACCAGTGGCCGAAGGTCACAGACGATTTTTAAGGCTAACGTACAGAGGGAAACTGCTTCAAATGACGTGCCTTCCCTTTGGCTTAAGTACGGCACCAAAGGTATTCGCCACCTTGACCAACTGGGTGGCCCAGATGCTGAGAGCACAAGGGCTACGAATAATCGTGTATCTAGACGATTTTCTGGTGGTCCACCAGGACAAGTCGATCTTACAATACCATGTTCAACTGCTGTTAGATCATTTGCACCGTCTGGGATGGCAAGTAAATTTAGAAAAGTCGATTCTCAGGCCTCAAAGGAGCCTTACCTTCCTAGGTATCCTCTGGGATCCCTGGTTAAACCAAAAATCACTTCCAGCAGACAAAATTGCAACAATCATCAGCAAAATAACGAAAATGTTACAAAAAGGCAGAACCAATGTAAGAGACCTCCAGAGCTTGATAGGATTACTAAACTTCGCAAGTTTTGTGATCCCAAACGGCAGACTACACTTTCGTGCTCTTCTCACGTTTCTAAATTCAGTGTTGAACAGTCCATTGACAGCGTTAATCATATCACCAAATGCATTAGAGGATCTAAAGTGGTGGCTCGTCGGTTGCCACCAATTCTCGAAGATTCACATGCCACCTCCAAGTCACTTTGTAACCACGGACGCCTCCGATGTGGCTTGGGGAGCACAAGTGGACGAATTGCCTGTCACGGGATTATGGACCGAACAAGAAGAACACCTTCACTGCAATCAAAAAGAGATGCTTGCAATATTGAAGGTCCTATAATACACGGCAAGTTTCTAAGCCAATCGACAGCGCTGTTTCAGTGCGACAATCGGACGGTGGTGTCTTACTTAAAAAACCAAGGCGGAACCCGATCCCAAAATCTGATGGACTTAACCTACAAAGTATTCCGTTACCTCGAGATATACCAAATAAATCTGGTAGCGAATCACATACCGGGTCTATACAACAGTCACGCAGATCACCTGTCTCGGCACAAAGCTCCTCCGGAATGGCATCTTATGCCACAAGCCACGGAAAAGATCTTCCAGAAATTCGGGACCCCAGTAGTAGATTTGTTCGCATCGAGGAGAGCTCACGTAGTCCACAATTATGTGACTCTAGACCTGTACGATTCGGAAGCGTTATACCACGATGCCTTTTCTCGAGTATGGATTTACCCTCTGGCATGGGTGTTTCCTCCACCCTACCTAATTCCGAAGGTTCTCAATCAGCTCAATTCAGCAACAGGGATTTATCTCCTGGTTGTTCCTCGATGGCACCAGGTATTTTGGCGGGCAGACTTGAAGTCCCGAGCATTGGCAGCCCCTTACACAGTCATGAACCTCGAGCAGAGACTCATAGACACAGCAACGAGGCTACCACCTCCAAAAGTCCAACAAATGACACTGGAAATATGGAAGTGTGGGGGTGGACAAGGAGTCTTTCCAACTGGAGACCTGATCAATTAAGCTTATTACAGTCTTCTTGGCGTCCATCCACACGTAAGACTTACCAAGCAGCATGGAATCGATGGCATAAATGGGCCAAAACTATGAATTTAAATCCTTTGAACCCTACCGGACCTATACTTGCTAGATTCTTAGCCGACCTACATATAGTACATAAACTAGCCTACAATACGATATTATTACATAAGTCTGTCGTAGCTACGTTATGTAATGCAGATACTGCGGGGGATTTAAGCTCACACGTTCTCGTTAAACACATTCTGAAGTCCATTGCTTTAAACAAACCAGTTCTCCGGAAACCTCCCGTCTGGAATATCGATCAGTTAGTTACATACTTAGATAGAATAAATGTAGACGAAAATAGTCCATTCAATACTTCTAGACACACTGCTGCCCTGCTGCTACTTTGTTCTGGGAGACGAGTCTATGATCTAACTCTGCTCGCTGTAGATTCCGATCATTTAATAGATAACATAGATAGTTTGATTTTATGGCCAGTCTTTGGCTCAAAAACCGATAGTGCCCATCATAGACAGTCGGGTTGGAAGTTAATAAACAATACGAAAAGTAAAAATTTAAATCCAGTATATTGGGTCAGAAAGACAGTATCATTACTAGAAGATCGACGAAAATTGGCTAAGTCATCAAATCTTTTCATATCTCTTAGAGGTCAACCAAAGTCAGCTTCCCGAACGTTGATTGCAGGATGGATTAAGACATTGTTTAAAGAGGCAGGTATAACTGCTACTCCCGGAAGCTGCCGTTCAGCGGTAGCTTCCAAAAACTGGGTAGATAATGTCCCATTGGATGATATTTTATCTCGAGGCAACTGGAGATCAGGCAATACCTTTGCTCGTTTCTACAAAAGGGAAATATTAGCTGCTAATATTAATAGCAACATTACCAGGTTTTTTAATCCAGTTGATTAAAAGTTACATATTATTATTATTTTTTACAAATTGTGTTTATTGCTGTTATCAGTAGGTATACATATAAGATTATATGTTTTTTGTTAGTGAAATAATGTTGAAGTTGAAAATAAAAATTTTTTAGATTTCTTGTATCTCTTTATTATTATTTAATTATCGTTGCTACGCACACCGTGATATTATTCTCTAGGTTACTGCTGTAAATCCTTTGCACCTTTGAATAAATATACCTAAATAATGTTTTCTCACATTGGCGTCCACTTCCACCAGGCGATAACAAACACGTCTCAAACAAGTAAGCTTCAAATAACGGTCTAGGATTTAATAGAAGCGTTTTACCTAAAAATAAAACGCATATTAAATACTTACCTTATTTGAAGCTTACATTTTAATTTCTGCCTGGTGTTTTCGACTCAATGACGAACTATGACCGCCGAACAAACTTGTCGGCTCACCCTGCCTGATATCGGAAGTGGAAGGTGTGCGAGAGAGAGAGATGCAAGATATTGGGTAGAAAAGGAGGGACATATAAGCGGAAAACCAGATAGGGCCTATCTCAAACAAGTAAGCTTCAAATAAGGTAAGTATTTAATATGCGTTTTATTTTTAGGTAAAACGCTTCTATTATTTACTTGAATTTAACCTTTCTAAAGCTACAATAAATGACCACAAAACGCTGATAAGTAAATAACAAACCTGTAAGAACAATTCCGGCCTCTCTTTCAACAGATTATCCTTAATCCAGACTAAAAGTTCTCTGATTGTCCACCTATCCTTAGGACTATCAGTGAAATACTTATCAATAGCTGGTAACTCAACTTCTCGTTTTTTAATCTTATCAAACAGCAATTCTGCGCCACCTCCAAATTGGATGTTTAGTTTTAATGTGTTCGTCATATTTAATACAAAATTTAAGTTTGTAACCTAAAAATCTACTGCAAAAATGTAATTAACAATTTGTAATTTTTTTAATGTCAATGTCAAATGCCAAGTTGATAGACGTCAAGCGTTTATGTTTACGAAGTATGTTTCATTGTAGCTAATAAGAAAAGAAAATTACTACAATAACCACGTTTTAAAACGATATGTGCAATTTAATCGAGTAATCGTAAGTTTTCTACGTATTCTATTTTTCAAATGCAGAATGGAAGACCTTGCTACCGTCACATGGTCATAATTTTCCCGTTATACAATAGTTAGAAACGGCCAACTGACCTTTTTGACTAAGGCGTAGAGTTTCTGAAGTTAGGGCTTGTAGGAGTCTAGTTAGAAGCAAAGCCAAGCTTTTATCTCTACACGCCCTAACTCTACAATTTGAATTATGTTGATATCGAAAGGGGTGCAAGTACACCGCCTGGTGCCCCTCTCCCCCCCCCCCCCCCCCTTAACAAATTGCAATATGTTCAACACGTTTAATTAATTAACCTTTACGGTAATTCATCTAGTTTCGGTTTTATCTAAATGTCACGATGATTTCTCTGGCCGTTGAACGAATGGTATAAATACGTACCTCCATGTTTCGAAAAATACAGATATTCGTGCTGGGAAACGGCCTACGGACCGGATGTAACACACAGACCACAGTGGTCTGTGAACACGAGACTGACCAATGAGCAGTGACAGACAGAGCATGGAGCACATACCCCATATATAGTAGAAATGAACTAAAATTTGACAAAATGCCGTCATTTTTTAATCTGTATCTGTACTGTTTTTGTATGGGCGAGAGTTGACAGGACTTGTCATTTCATAATAAAGAAGTGACGAGAGTTGACAGGACTTGTCATTTCATACTAAAGGAGTGAAAAATCACTAACGTGTTCCGGGAATAGATGGTTCGTATTGCTGCTCTGGTATACTGAGCTGGTAACGCTTCATTATACGAAATAAATAAAACGCTATAAATAAAGCTTATGTTTTTATTAGTATTCATTTACATTAGACTAATTTACTTACGTGCTTTACTTACATTGTGATTGTAATAAATATGTTCGTTACTCTATAGGCGTATTTAATCATCAAATTATCAATTATAAAATATAATCTCATGCAAAGTGACTCCAAGTTGGATATATTTCACTCAGGGTTTGCGAGGTTCAAAACGGCAGTAAGGTCCATTTTAGACGAACACAATGGTGTTCGTTAATCTTAACTGGAACATAATTAGTATTTTTATATTATATAATTTGTTAACGAATTGATTTAAGCAGCAGTGTAAACACCTTTAGGATATTAGTTTATTCCAATACCTGTATACATTTATATCGTTTCTTGTATAACTGATGTCTGTTGTGTTTTCCAATAAATAAATAAAAAAAAACAGAATCAATTTAGGATTGCAATTAATACGCCTAATAATAGAAGACACCGTATATATTTTAGATATTTATTATTATTACTGAAAAACAATAATCTGTCGTATTAAGTGTATAGTAACTTTTGTTACATAGTAATTCTTAATTTATAGCCTTAACAATGAAAAGTGTTTTAACAAATACATATCAATTATTCGAATACTCGACGTACTATGTACATACATACAAATAGCGACACATACAATCCAAAAAAATATGTACAATTATGGTATTTACCCATATTGGGTAAATACCCCGTTACCCATCACTACACACAAAACACGTTTATTCACTCTTATTATACCAACACAGTTCAACTCATTAAAAATTACATATTTTTCAATTAATATTAAACTTTATTAGTACGAGTAAAGTTGAAAATTGGGTGAGGTTATTAGACTATTTGTAGTAGGCTTAAGCGTTGAACAGACAACTATGTGACGATTGACGACTGACCATACCCATTGACCTTGCTCGACCTTACTTCCAGCTTAACATCTGCCTAATATGCATGCAGAGACAAAAACAAGAACCATATACATTTTTTTTTTAAAGATTTTGACTGACATTTTAATCGGATTTTATTAGTATTTTGCAGGCGATGTGATGACATTTTGATAGGTTATAATCTCCAACTGCCTAGTACTTCACTGTTCGACTACTAGCTGATTGGTAAAAAATGCATCTTGGCATTATGTCCACGATTTGTAGAATAATACCGGTGACAGATGGCGGCGGACGCGGCTCCGGGCTCGTGTCCGAAGTTTTCTGAAGGATAGACCAATGGCAGCGCTTGCCCTCACAATGTCAAGACGAGACCGGAGCTGCGTCCGCCTCAGTTTGTGACCAGCTTAATATTTAAATGTGCAAGAAATAAATAAGAGGTCACACAAGGTCAACTGGATAAGGCGCTACATGTCAGTTTTATTACATTTTTGGTTCCATTAGCAATGAAACAACTTGAGTTTAGAGAAAATGATTCAGGGTTGATTTCCGATTTTACTACAAGTTTACAAAATATTTGAACGCATTTTTTCAAAACTATTAAATGAGATCAAGATTACTTAGAACTAACTAGCTGTCCCGGCGAAGTTCGTACCACCTCGTTTTTTTTTTGTGAATTTTTCGATGTTTTAATATGTAGTTATTCTGCTATTCGGGACGGAGACAAATAAAAAAAAACATAAATCATAAAAATCGGCCCAGCCGTTCTTGACTTATAAACGGTGTAACTAACCCGACTTTATTTTACATATTATAGATAGATTTAGAAGACTATGCGGTCACAGTAACTTATAGGGTCTGACAAATGGAAGCTAGCTTCCCCTTGACATTGCTTGACCGTCGACTCTTCACTTCTTGTTCCGGCACAGAATACCTAATAGTACTACCGTACAGAAGATTCACTCCCTAAAGTCAGGTTTAGGTATAAAAATATACCTAGACTCGCCAGAGCTACCCGCCTGCAAGCAAAATTGAAACTTATAACCGCGCGCGAACAGTGAATTTTGTTTGCGCGCTCCAGTTTTATGACCGAGCTGCGAACGTCGGCACAGGGTTGTCGCTTGAGCAGTTTGTGTACATCTAGTTGATTTAATAGTTTTAAGATAAATAGGTAGATTAAGCATTACAAACGATGATTCTGTAAACATAAAAAATTCATCTGAATGTCGTATGTTCGATTCTCACGGGTGAAGGTATTCCTTTGTAAACATTAACCTATCCTGTTCCTAACATTGTTTCTGGGCAACTAATTAAAGATTTTTATTTTAACTATTACTAATTAAGTACTTAAGGACTTATGAAATTAAAGAAGAAAGACCGGCTGCCGCCGCGACCTCTTGCACGTAGGTACCTACTTCGATGACGCGCCATAATCGTAGTCTGAGAGCTGCAGCTTATTTATTATAAGTTAGTTTATTGCACAGAATAAAAATTTCATTTCATAAAATACAAATAAGTAAAAAAATAAAATGTGTTTATTACAAAATTATCTTACAATTGCTTCTTTTGTTATTGTTTGATTGTTTTTTTCCAGATTTAAAATTTCAATTATTAAATCGCAAATATACGTAGTGTCCCGAATAACCTTCAACTTTTATACGAATTATATTGACGTTAAGGC
Organism: Anania hortulata; assembly: GCA_963576865.1. Classification (NCBI taxonomy): domain Eukaryota; kingdom Metazoa; phylum Arthropoda; class Insecta; order Lepidoptera; family Crambidae; genus Anania; species Anania hortulata. The sequence goes on along the minus strand of OY756417.1, from coordinate 1,074,678 downwards.
TTAGAAGACATTGCGAGTGTCGAAAAGTAAAAAAAATATATTTTCAAGTATGCGCAAGCGCGACGCTCACGTGACCGCGACTGCCGAGCGAGCCGAGTGACAGCCCACTGGCATACGCCGCTTCGGGCGGCGCGCTGGCGGAATATACCTAAACTGCGGAGTGACACCCCCCCTGGTTCCGGATTGAGCATGCATCGATTGAACTTACCGAAACTCGAGTGGTGTAGGCGAATATAAATAATAATAAATAAATATTAGACAACATCTCATACATTGCTCTGATCCTATGGGAAGTAGCTTAAGCACTTGTGATACAGAAATCAGAAACAACGACGGTACCACAACACCCAGAGATCAAGTAATATAGAAAAGTTATTTTTCTACATTTACCGAACGAGAATCGAACCCGGGAGCTCAGAGATAGCGACACCAAGTCCAGTATGCTCGCCTTTCCGCTAAGGAGGTCGTCAATATAAACTCAGAACAAGTTTGATAATATCGATTATGGCCAGTTTCGGAACAGGATGGGGGCGGGGTCTGGCTGGCAGGCTGACGGAAGGATCGTCCAATGGCAACGTTTGTCACCACAATGTCAAGAGGAGTCCGTCCTCTGTCTAGCAAGGGCTTAACAGTTCCAAATAACCTTTAAAGTACCCTATACGAAAAAAACTATTGGTAATTTACGATAACATAATCACATTTTTCGGTTATAACCGTTACCAATAATTACCAATATCAATAATAAACGTTGCCAGTAATAACAGTTATCGATAATAACCGTTCCCGGTAATAACCGTTATTGGTAATAAGCAATATGTGCCTTTGTTCAAAGTAAATCGTGACCATATTACTGGTTCTAAATGCACCGTTCTGTATAATATGGACTTTAGGGCAATTTTTGTTACCGTTGTCGGTTGTAACAGTAATAACTACCGTTCACAGTAAGTCATGACAGTCGAGGTCTAATCTCGGAGGTAGTCTTATATCCACCGTCTGTACATCGGTAATTTCCGTTACCGTAATCGGTATTAACAGTACCGTTTTCGGTAATAAAATAACCGTTCACAGTAAGTCGTGGCTATCGAGGCCTGATCTCGCGGGTAGTTTGAGATGCACCGTCCGTATGTGCACCTTCATAGAGTTAGACTGTGAGAAGGATTTACCGCAGTGCGAACATGAGTAAGGCTTCGCCCCTGTGTGTACCTGTGTACAGACATAAATGTTATTAATAGACAAATAAATAATTTAAATATACAGGGTTATTTATAAACCATCAGCAACCTCCTAGGGGCTGATTCTGGTGCTCAAATACAACAACTTTTTCTACGGGACCAACATTGAAAACTAAAAAAAAATTCACTGCTGCCATACAAACTGATGTCAGCTGGTGGCCGCTTAGAATGGGGAAGTGATTTTTTTTGCGATTTCAATGTTGGTCCCATAGACAAAGTTTTACAACCCTAGGAAGTTGTTGATGTTTAAAACTGGTGACACACTGCGGCGGACGCGGCTCCGGACTCGTCTTGACATTGTGAGGTCAAGCGCTGCCATTGGTCTATCCTTCAGTCAACTTCCGCCAGCCTAAAGATCGACCAATGGCAGCGTTTGACCTTACAATGTCAAGACGAGACCGCAGCCGCGTCCGCCTCCATCTGTCACCGGCTTTACAAATAGCCCTGTGTACACCATATTTAATAGTCAAAGATACAAAATATATACAGGTGTCGTATTTTTTTTTTTCAAACCCTGTCTTGTCTTTGTAAAACCATTTTTTCGGTCTGTAATAGATTATAGTATTAAAATGCTAGAGATCTGTTGGAGCATTTTAATGTGATGCCATAGTAAAAAAAAGTATTTAGGACGGACGAAGAATGTGGCGTTTTCGTCTCCATAACTATTATAAACTAGCTGTTGCCCGCGACTTCGTTCGCGTGGTCTTTGGTTTATTCATAAATTATTTTCTGCGCAACTTTTTTAATTTTTTTCTTTCATAAGAACCTTCTCCTGACAATAATCAACACAACAAACATTAGTATTAATTTCTTCGTTAGATATCCTGTCATCAAATGGTCTCGTACTTCAAGTCCATAGTTAAGCTGTTCAGTGTATTTTCCCTATTATAATGAATATTAAAAAAATGTATTATGTTCATTCTTTTAAAGCTTTAAATGGTGTGCCAGCCAGAAAAAGTGACTTTTGTTTATGTTGTGTTCATCTAATTAACACGGATTGCCAGCTGGAAAAACTGTTTTTTTGTGGCCAAATTGTTATATTTCTTTAAATTTTTATTTAGTGTTCTAAAATTCCTTTGTTTAGAGTTTCTTTAGTTTTAATGTTGTCTGACGGGTCTGACGTGATATAAAAATATATCACGCGATATCGCGTGATCGGCTATACATGACACAATTATTGCGCACATGGCCACATGGACGCGTGATCGACCATACATTTTATTGTCGCCCATTTGTCCTTGTAAATGGTATCTCCTTTCTCATTGAACTACTGTCGGTAGTACTGCATTCCGTTGTAGACGCAGCTCGTGCAGCATTATTTGTGCATTATTGCAAATTAGCATGAATTTTGTATTATTTTATTATTTAATAAAGAACTTTAAAATGAATGAAATGAGAATCAACACAACAAAAAAAGAATTAGAATCCGTTCACGCGTGATGCGATGACCAAGGGAAATAGAGATACATCTTTATATTTGCTTTAGATCAGGTAGTCACTGCTGGACAAAGACTTCTCCTACAGAAAGCCAAAAATTGAGTAGGTTTCCATCCAGCAAAGAGACTAGGTCATCAGTCCACCGGGTAGGAAGCCTGACAGATAAGATAAGATGAAATTTATTTCTTTATACAAACGGCCTAGATACATGAAACTTAAGTAAAGAAATATCGTTTAGTACACAAATATTACAATGTTTATAACTAAACTAAGCAAAATTGTTTGCTTGTATCTTAATTCAGATTGTAGCGATATCTATCTCGCCACATATGAAACTGACGTATTCTACATCGCGATATTAAAGTTTACGTAACGTCTTCTCGTCTAAAATACCTCAGTGCCGAAAGACGAAAGTCTACAATCAGTGTGTGATGATGATGTCACCAGTGATGACATATGGAACTGAAACGTGGCCTCTCACTATGGGCCTCATAAGAAAGCTCAAGGTTGCACAGCGTGCTATGGGAAGGGCTATGCTCGGTGTCTCTATGCGAGATCAAATCAGGAATGAGGAGATTCGTAAACAAACTAAAGTTGCTGACATAGCCCAACGGATAAGCGAGCTGAAGTGGCAGTGGGCGGAGCACATAGCTCGTTGAACTGACGGCCGACGGGGCAGAAAGGTTCTGGAATGGAGGCCACGTACCGCAGCGTAAGACGTCCACCTACAAGGTGGACAGACGACCTGGTAAAGGTTGGAGGAAGCCGCTGGATGCGGGCCGCTTTCAACCGGCCAATCTGGAAGTCGCTGGGGGAGGCCTATGTTCAGCAGTGGACGTCCTATGGCTGAAATGATGATGATGATGATGATGATATTAAAGTTATTGGAGCGATTGAACCATATATACAAAAACCCGTCAAACAACCGTCGCGCAGTAGCCCACCAGACACAACACCCGTCTGGTCGGAGGATCCTCCCTTTTCAATGCTGGATGAGGAACTTCACACCCTGTTCCTCAACCCACACACCCCCCAAACTGGTGACCCCGAGCATGATCGTCAGCGCAGTCTGTGTGTGTGTGTGACTGTAGTGCATATACTCACTCGGACATGCCTGTTGAGGTTCGGCTTCCCTTTGAACGCTTTGGGGCAGTGGGGGCACGGGTAGGGCCGCTCGCCGCTATGAGTGCGTTGGTGGATCTACAAGTTATATAATACAGGGTTATTTGTAAAACATCAACCTCCTAGGGGCTAATACTGGTGATCAAATACAACAACTTTTTCTATGGGACCTAAAAAAAATTTTCACTTCACCATACAAACTGATGTCAGTTGGTGGCCGCAAGGACCGAAACCGGTTAATATTTATTTCAGAATGTATAAGACCCATTTCTAATATTTGATAATAGTTGTAAAGATTTGACCATAAAAATAAATTTGCCATAGCTTTTAAGTCGGTAGTTGGAGTATGTGGTAATTAATTTAGCGAAAACCATTATTATTCCGGTTAAGGTTCCATAGTAAAATAACCGGTTTCCGATCCTTGGGTGGCCCCTTAGTATGGGGAAGTGTTTTTTTTTTTGCGATTTCAATGTTGGTCCCATAGAAAAAGTTGTTGTCTTTGAGCACCAGAATCAGCCCCTAGGGGGTTGTTGATATTTCACAAATAACCCTGTATAGGCTGGTGGATCTACAAGTGATTTCTTATTAGTTTAAAATACTGTTAATACCCCTGATAACAAATAACGTTGCCTAAGAAACTTCTAGTTAGAAGTTAGAGATAAGTTTATCTCAATTTAATTTTTTTGTCAACTAAACTATTTCTTAAAAACATGGACGGCAAACAATAAAATTAATTATTAACAAAATTATGTTGAGATAGGCAATTAGTTTCTTGGACAAAGTTATTTGTAATCATGAGTGTAAACCTATAACCTATTACCAGACTTGTGTTCGAGTGTCCAAGTCACGAAGGACGACTTTATTCTTTTTAAATATTCATAGACAACGACGCTACAGACAATAATTACTTTTAAAGATTCGCGATTTTCACACATTACACACATTATACACAGGTAACTTTTACCTTCAAAAAATTTAACTATCGTATTAAGACCTGTGTATAATATCGTCCCTCGCACAACTAACTGACGTAACTAAATAAAAAACAAAGTTATCACAGAGTGACGAAACAGTTTTAGAAGTAAATAAAAAAAAAAATACATGTAATATATAAATGGACCAAATACTGTATGCACACTGATGCTCTCCTCTCTGTGTGTATACAATAAACTTGTATGTAAGACGCGCCTAGCATGTTCTACAGCTCCAGATATCAAGTTCTAAACGGAACAGTTAAATTTGACCGATACTAGTTACGACACTTAGTCATGCGAGGGACGAATTATGTGTAATAATAGACAAGGTCTGTAATGCTATGTTAAAACACAAACAAAAACTTCACCCTATATTTATTTTCATACCTGCAACCTCTGCGCGACGCTGAACCGTTTCGGACACTCTGTACACTGGTATGGCCGCTCTCCCGTGTGTATCCGTTGATGGAACCGAAGGGATGTATTCGTCTACAAGTTAACATATTAAATTATAGTTCTAACGGGATTTCTTAAGAGAAGACCGGACAAGTGCGAGACGGACTCGCCCACTGAGGGTTTATTTATTTATTTAAGGCGACGGGTAAGGCAAGTGACCTTGAGCATTTAGCGTCGACTTGCGCGGCATCTATTACGTGTCTAAGATAGTACAAATGCTTCTCGCAGACTAAACATCCATCCTTTTTGCTCCTGTGCAAATAGATTATCATTGTGAGCAAAATATCCGCTCGTGGAAAAGTAGGCGCTAACAGTAAAATGCATTAAAAAATCTTATAATTCTTAATTTGTTGACTATTTGAAAAAACATAATTTCTTCAACCTAAAGGCACGAATGTTATAAATAACTAAACCAACTTTCAAACTAAACAAAAACGTCTTTTTAAATATAAATGTGTACAAGACCGTGGTATTGCGGTACTTTGAAATATTTTTTAGTGTTTAAAAGAAATAAAGACTAGTATTTTGAAACATCAGGAAAAACTTCAACATAAGTTACTTACATTAGATATCTTAATTTACACATCCTATATTCAGTATTTTCGCCAGAAAACTTGTACAATGAAAAGCTAAAAATAATATCAACACATAAGTACCTAATCAGTTACTTTTGGAGTCGGTGCCATCCGATGAGAGTTTGAATGTTTTCGTTTGCACCGACTCCAAAAGTAACTGATTAGGTACTTATGTGTTGATATTATTTTTAGCTTGTCAGTTTTTTGAAGTCCGGTTTCTTTTTTTTAATAAAATTTACTTATTTCATCTATTTTTAGTGGTACATCCTCAACAAAACGAATCATTTGAGTGCAAACATAAGTTAACGGCTGAACACCGATTTCATCCCTAATTTTTCCACCTTAGAGGTGAAATTTTTCCAAAAAATTCAGTATACCATCTTTAAAGTATAAGCTATTCGATAAAGAAAGAATCATCAAAATCGGTTCACAAATGCCGAAGATATTGGGCAACATAGGTACAAAATCAGTTGGCACGGTATGGAGTTCATGCAATGTTTGATGATTTTCTTATAGATCCCATCATCAGAACTTGATCAAATTTATATGGGACCATTCCGAAAGTATTCCCTTTCAAAAAAAAAAAGAACTATCGAAATCGGTTAACCTGGTAACGAATGATCGCTGAACATACATAAAAAAAAAAAAGACCGACGAATTGAGAACCTCCTCCTTTTTTGAAGTCGCTTAAAAACACCTCTTTTACGTATATTCTCCTTACCCTGCGCCTTAATAAGAGCAACCAACAAATATTATATCAATGATACATTTAACAAGAAATAACTAATTAATATTATGAGCTAAGTGTAGATTAAGTTATAAACTGCCACGACTTGAAAATGTGTTATAATTTACTTTTAAAACCCTTTACTTACTTTAAAAATAATAATGGATTAATAAACTGTTTAGGAAATAATTTTAGACAAGCAATAGCCAAGATTTACAGATAAGAGTTATATGCTTAGTACTTCTGTAGCCATTTTTTTAAATTTGGGGAGTGTGTTGGAAAATATATCTATACCTTATTTCTTCTGTAACTCATTATATTCAGCCTGCCTGTTCATGACAGAATAATGGCCGAGTTTCGTACAAATTTATGGATACATATTATAAATACTTTACGAATCGAGTCTCACAGACTTCGCAGTCCCTGATTCAGAAGGCACGTGAAAATTAGTCCCGGTTATTATCGCTTGATACTAGTCGTGAAGCCTAGTCAGAGACCTTAGGGCGGCTTAATAACATTTGACGGTAAGGTTTAGTCACTGGCCTTACAACCCCCCTCCACCGCACTGCGCCCGCGCGTGGTGGAGTATGGGACACACACCTCATAGTTGAGGTGAGGCCTGTGCAGTGGGACATATACAGGATGTCCCATACAGAGCGTGCCAAACTAAAACTGTAGATAGAACATGAAAAGCTGTATCTCTTGTCCAAAAATAGTTCTAGTAAAAGTCGCACCGTTTTTGAGAAAATTGTGATTTTCTGAAAATCGCAATTTGTGCAAGAATGGAGCCGTTTTTGCTCTATCTATGGTTTTCGTTTGGCACGCTCTTTACGTGACACCCTGTATATACAGGGTGTAACGAAAAGGTGAAATAAAACTTTAAGGGGTTATTCTACGGCTAAATTACTTTAACTTTTTCTATGGGACCAACATCGAAATCGCAAAAAAAAAACACTCCCATACTAAAACGCGACCAGCTGGCATCAGTTTGTATGGAAACGTCAATTTTTTTTTGCGATTTCGATGTTGGTCCCATAGAAAAAGTTGATGTAATTTAGCCGTAGAATAACCCCTTAAAGTTTTATTTCACCTTTTCGTTACACCCTGTATAGACTAACTGTCCCGGCGAACTTCGTACCGCTCCTTCATACATTTTTTTTTTCGTAAATATTTCCTTGTTTTTTATAGTGTGTCGAGTGGGGACGGCCGTAAAGAATACACTTCCCCAGTGTCATAAGAGTCATAAGTCATAAGAGTCGACTAATTCCTATAGCACGAGACGGGCAGCAGCGTCTGCGTGCGAAACCTTATAAAAACTGCGCTCGCCAACCCGCCTGCCAAGCGTGGCGAGTATTGGCAATGAAAATCATTGGGGGAGGCCTGTGTTCAGCAGTGGACGTCCTATAGCTGAAATGATGATGATGATGTTTTTTATAGTTATTCTGCTATTCGGGGCGGAGACAAATTCAACAAATCAATGATCATAAAAATCGGTGCAGCCGTTCTTGGGTTATACAAGGTCGCCTTTTATAAACGGGTTACGGGTTAAAGTTTCTTTAACAGAGCTTCTAATTATATTAGAGAAACCGGGCTCTATTAATTTCGTTCTTAAAAACGGGCTAGTTTTCATTTTTATTATTCATAACAAAAAAAAAGCGCACCTGTCTAGTCTGAAACGTCCCTACGTCATCGCCTCTGTCTCTCTCATTTCAATCGTGCCCCACTCTTCCCTCGGGGTGCACGGGGTGTATTATTTTACGTTGAAACCAAAATAGTTTTTGTCGTTTTTCTCGAAAATAGCGTATTAAAATTTTCTTTTTTTTATCAAAAATGATTCATTCTTTAAATTTCACCCGTTTATAAAAGGCGACCTTATATATGGTGTAACTAACCCGACTTTGTTGTATAGAGGAGCAAAAACGTTGCTGTTCTAGTCAGCCTGTGGCCAAGTAAGTAATCATGCCAGTGGTGTAGACCCTAGAAGGACGCAGAAGACCAGACCATTTTTTGGGTCATGCATGGTCACAGTTTTATAAAAGGGCTCATGTAAGGCTAATTACGACACTTGATGCATATGATAATAGTTGAATTAGCGCGTAAGTTTGTATGGAACTGAATTTTTAATATAAATAGACACTGACCGTACACTTCTTCCCGCATATCTCGCAGACGACGGGCGCCCGCCCCGGCGGCGGGACGTCCTGCAGCCGCAGGTGCTCCCGCTGGTAGTGCAGCGAGTACGAGCGAGCGAGGCCGAACGTTAGGTTGCACTATATCACACATAATATAAATAGATATTCCAGCGATAAGACCGCCTAAATTGTGCTGTTCTCTATGATTTATTTTCCTGTGATTTGTTTTTTTTGTGTGGTGTACAATAAAGAGTATCTATCTATCTATATATAAATAAATATTGAACATCACATACATTGCTCTGATCCTATGATAAGTAGCTTAAGCTCTTGTGTTAGAGAAATCAGAAACAACGACGGTACCACAAAATCTAGAAATATTGTAAATCTTAATGATTTTATTATAATAATTTGCATGCCATCACATTGGTAACATATGAGGAAATGTAATTAATATTAACATCTATAATAACAACCATATTTTAAGGAAATAAATATCTTTATCTTTAATATAAATATTTAGGGACGTTAAGAAGCTTAAACGTAACCGAAACTATAAGATATCTGAAATAAAAAAATATATCTAATCCGAATCTGAAATAAAAGTTTCGAATTCTCTGCCAGTAGTACGTACTTAACAAAAGAAAAATGTAAGCGATCTTTTTAGATAAATTTTCATATTAAAATCAGAAGTGGGATTGCAACTAAGATAGTTTTTTGGATCAAGTTAAATCACATTTAGAATTCCCGGCCAGTATCAATAATGGCAAATTAAATCGGGCAATGTACTTTGTAATAGCTACTACAGAGTAAATTGTTTACAATTTAGTTTTAAAGTGTTAGTGGTTATGATTGCTCGATGTGGTGAAGCAAGATGGGGGCAAGGTCAAGTAAGGTCAACAGAAATGAACCGTCTGTACACCCCTTTACGAAACTTTCAGAATACTTACTTCTTCACATTTCATTCTCCGCTTCTTTTTCTTCATTTCCTCTTTAGAATGTTGTTTCAAGTGCTCTTTGAGTTCCAATTCACTGCCGCAAGTCTCTCCACACTTAGCGCACGCTCTGTGGACACACAATACATAGATAAATAGATACTCTCTATTGTACTCTTCTTAGCACTTGCCAGATTGTCTGTGTCTTGTCTCGAAGCGCTAGTAGGGCCCAAAAAACAAGGAGACATGTTCTGCCCCATATGGGCCAATAATGTTATTATTGACGTTCATAAGTGTCAGTTTTCTGTCTTAAATTGAATAAATGATTTTTTACTTTGACTTTGCACAAATTAGGCGGTCTTATCGCTAAAAGGAGATGTGCGGAAATGGCCGGAACCGGAATTCGGAAAATCCAGAATAAAAATATTCGGCGCGTCCCGAATTGTTATTTTGTTTTCGTTATTATTAATCGTTTCCGTAAACTAACGACTTGTAATATTAATCAATTAATGTTTAAACGTTTCAATTTAAATATTACCTCAAATTAAGATCGCACTGCCCGTCTTCATTGTTGCTCGCATGTCGTTTGAAAGCATCTATATTCTGAAACTGCACCTTGCAGTTTGTACACCGACTATCTGACTCAGATTCGGATTTCTAAAAAAAAACATATCAAATGCCGTGAGGACTTCAATAGGGATGACGACTGGGTAGAGAAAATGAAATTCTATTTAGTCCATCAGTTATTCTAAAAATAATAGACACTTAATTTTTCTTTTGTCAATCAACTAAAAAATGACAAAGATAAAGCGCGTCAAAGAACGGGAGTCCCACTCGTGACGTCACTTTAAGAAATTGTCCAAGACGTGACGTTATGCGACATTTCAAATCAATATATCTCTGTAATATTTTGATTATGTGAAAAAAGAAAAAATACTTCTCCAATACTTTTTGATAATCTACTTGATAGATGAAGAAAAATAAGTTAGAAAGTTATTTACCGGCTGTTAACCACATATGTAATGCAATAAACGGTTTGATTTTATTTGATGATCAATCAACTACTAAGATGATTCGGTGGGGGGTAGTTGAACGAAAAGTATGGTCGATCAATTTTAATGGTTTTTATGTATCATTTAAAGAGCTTTCGAGTGCAAGTTTGGTGTAGTTTGTGTTCTAATGTTTGGTGAAGTGATAAAGATCTGAAACTATTGAAATATCATTGTATTCAACGCCGCATCGAGTGTCAAGTGACTTGTCTCAAGACAACTTGCTTTAGACCCGATAGCATCCTGAAACCTGCTTCTACGGTAAGAGTGGCCTTCACTGAATCCAAGAAAAGCAATAAAAACTAAACATCCGTTATTTATTGTAAACACTTTATCAAGAATCACTCGACATTGGCAGAATCACTGCTCTGCTTATTAGCGAGCGGGATTGAGTCCATAAAAAAAAGGTTATGTGTATTTGACGTTTCACCTATGCTTCCTCTCATCTCTTTGTTCCTCACCTTGATATCCCTGTGCGCTTTCTGTTTGTGCATGCGTAGCCCGTGTTCCCCTATAAAGGCCTCCCCACACACATCGCAATTGATATGTTCCGACGGGTGATGAATGCGCACGTGTGAGAGGTGGCTCGTCTTCTTACTGAAAGGGGTTTGTGAGGTCAACAGACGGCTTTCCATTCAGACAACCTTCAGGTAGAGGCAGTTCCGTCTTTACCCGTGCCCAGGGCCCCCGGTCTGACGGGGGCCCCACAGACACGGGGGCCCCAAAGCACTTACAACAAAAAATATCTTTACCGAACAAAACTGGACCTGCTACAATTCTGTAATAATATGTATAGATTCAGTTTTCATTCTTTCATCATTCATCATCATTTCAGTCATGGACGTCCACTGCTGAACACAGGCCTCCCCCAATGCCTTTCACCGGGGGGACTGACAATACTCGCTACGTTTGGCAGGCGGGTTGGCGAGCGCAGTTTTTTATTACATTTCGCACGCAGACACTGCTGCCCGTCTCGTGCCACAGGAATTAGTCGCCTTTACGACACGCCTCCTGTTAGCGGTGGGGAAGTGTATTCTTTACGGCCGTCCCTACACAGATTCTTTAATGTAGAAGAATCTATTTGATTAGTACCAATTCAAGATTAAAAATACAGAAAATTAGAAGAAAAACTATCTTTCTTGTTATTTATTTTTTCTATGCAATAAAGCCCCGAATTATGGTGTGCCCCAGGGCCCCGGGATATGTTAGGACGGCCCTGAGTAGAGGACAAGTAAATTAAAATTGAGAGGGGTAGGGATCGAACCCCAGACCAGTACGGAGCGCGAACAACTAGCCCAAGACGATTGTCACTCAATAATACTTACGTGAATAACATCCCACAGAACTTGCAAACAAACGTGTGACCGCCATGCCATTTCGAGTGTAACTTGGCTCCATGCCTAAAAAACAATGATGTAGTGAGGGTTGGCGGTGGTGGTGAAACGAAAGACTTCGGTGGTAGGTAGGGGTTGGCAAAACTTTATTACGTACAGCTCGTATTACAGAGTACTTCGGAGTTCACTATAGAGGGCCTTCGGACTAGCCGACCTCCGAGGAGATGCAACTATACGTGCAGCTTGCTATAGTGTTTTCGCCTTAGTATCAACTAACTGTCTCAACTAATGTGAAAGCAGTTAGATTGCACTGTTAGCGCACCCTAGTATGGATAACAAATATAAGTCACACATAAGGTCTTATATTCCCGAGGAAACGAAAACATAGCGCGAGTCAAGTTACTGTCAGTGCCATCTAGCGGTATAAGTTGACAACACGCACGCCCAGTGACGTTTGCCGTTAGTTTTCATATGTTGTTGTTTATGGTGTTATAATGATAGATAGAAATGCTATTTTGCAAAACAGACACATACACACAAGACAGAAAATAATAAAATAAAGATTAAAATTATGTGCAAAAGATTTTTTTTTCTGTTTCAGTATTTATGGCAAGACTAGGTAGATTATATCACACACAGTAATTATTGTTTTATGACTAATAATAGTAGTTTAAGCTCAAAAAAAACACAAGTTGGCAAGACCAAATACTGAAATTATCTAGGCCTATGCGTTGTTTTACTCGTAGCGTGCAATGTATGAAGTGGGATCCCTCCGTTTGGCCAAATTATTTTTCGTTAAATTTCACTTCGCAAAAAACTTATCGCCTAAGTTTAATTTCGCAAATGAACCTTTAGCAACTGTACGTTTCGCACATAATTCATTTAGTGAAATTATCATTTGGCAAACTTTTACTTAGTCAAGTTTTATTAGGAAAAATGTTAATATAGCAAATGTTATATTTTAGATTTTTTTTTTTTTAAGTTGTTCAAATTTTCACTTCGCATACTTAGGTAGGTACTCAAATCAAAGAGTATGCATATGTTTTCTTTTGCTAATACAGGAATTTCAAATATAAGTAAAACAAACACATTAGGCTTGAATTTTCCTGAAACAAAAAGTATATCTCAGTTATATCATCTGGGTTAGGTTAGGTTAGAACAGTGACCATCAACGCGCGAAGGCGAGCGAACGGACCGAGCGAAGCGAGCGAAGTGAGCGTGCCGCGGCAGCGGCCGCCGAGCGCTATATCGCCTCTATTGTTAATGAATCATTTGGAAATGTCGATAAAAAGAATTAAACATGAAAGTAAAGAAATCTAATACACATACTTTTGGTGAAATGATCAAGTTATGCTCCTGTCCCTCCTTCTGTAATCTTAAGCTAGTTTGTATTCTATGCACCACTCACATTGTTTTGTAAATCATATGCCTTGCAATATTTTGGGAAGAGTAAGTTTTGCTAAATGAAACATTGCCAAACAATAATTTGTTAAACAAGAGTATGCCAAAAAAAGGATTTGCTAACTAAAAATTTGCAATACGTTGTTTTGACAAATGTTTTTTTGCCAAATGAAAATTTGCGTAAAATAGTTTGCGATGTGATATTTTGGGAAACATTTTTTGGCCAAACATTAGTAAACCGTATGAAGTGGTGGTATGATATTTTATAGTAATACTCACTTAGACTTAGAGACGTGCTTACAAAGCTTGCAGACATAGTTCCGCTCGTGTATCTTCGCCAAATGGCCGCGGAGGGCGCGCGCGTCGTGCAGCCGGATGTGGCATATCTCGCACTCGTGGACGCCGGAACTCTACGAGTCGCATCAAAAACGGTACAGCCGAAAAATATTTAATAATTAGTAGAAAAAAAATGGACAACATCACATACATTGCTCTGATCATATGATAAGTAGCATTAGCACTTGTGTTACAGAAATCAGAAACAACGACGGTACCACGACACAAACGCTGCAGGCCACAGGCCTCACCTCAACTATGAGGTGGTGTGTCCCATACTCCACCACGCGCGGGTGCAGTGCGGTGGAGGGGGGTTGTAAGTCCGGTGACTTAACCTTACTGATAGATGTTATTAAGCCGCCCTAAGGCCTCTGACTAGGCTTTACGACTAGTATCAAGCGATATTAACCAGGACCAACTTTTAACGTGCCTTCTGAAGCCTATGGTTGGAATGATAACCCATCCAATCACACCCGCGGCGCACGTTGCTCAACTTTAGTAACCACTACCATAGCGCGGCCGCCACTGAGCTACAAGCAATTCGTTATGGATAAATAAATATATTAACATTCTTGTACGTTAAAGAATCCTTGGCGTAACCCAGCACACGCAGACACAAGTCGATTTCGAAAAGATCGTTTTCCGATTTGAGTCAAACCGGAAATCAAACACCGAACCTTTTGCGATTACGAAATACCACACACTACACTAATGAGGTGCTTGTGACTAGGGGTCGCAAACCGGGATCCCGGATCCCGAAAATACCGGGATCCCGGACCATAATAGACATTTTCAAATACCGGGATTAGTTTCACGAAAACCGGAATTTTCGGTAAACGCGGTTGCTACTTGCCGCTTTGTTATAGCAAGAAAGTGGTTTGATTTAAGTATAGATTGTATTTGTATAGTTGTTACAGCAAGCAAGTGGCACCGTTTAACCTGTCTGATAATTTGCCCGCCATCAGAGAGGGGATGCTCGACTCTGAAAGGCGAAAACAGGTCTTAGACTCTTTTCGCCGGTCTTTAGAGTTTTTGAATAATACAAAACTAATTGGTGCTAGCAAAAATGGTCACACTACTGAAGCCCGAAAAGCCAATAAACGACCCGAATAAGTTCAGGCCTATCTCTTTATTGTACCAATCTACATGGTTTTGTAGTAATAACAACGTGTATGCTTCTAAAACTAAACAAGCTAGCTTCTGTGTATGATTTACTTTTGTAAACCAAGTGGGGCACCAACTGTTTGTCAGCGGTAAATTACCGATCAGACTTGGCACGTCCCACACGAACTTGGCACGTCCCGCACAAACTATACTATCAGCCGGCCATTTAAGTCCAGGTCTATACCAGCTCAAAATTACGGTAAAGGTTCAGTAGTTAAGATAATATTTCAGTGGGACAAATACAATATCTCACGCCAGTCGTTTAAACGTAGATGCCATAACTGTTCAACAACTATTTGGTGCTAGATAAAACCCTGATGTCGTGGAAAAAATTTAAGTGATAGCAGTTCTGATGTCCGGAAGCCAGGAGACAACTCATAAGTTTCAACTACCCTAAGTCCTTATTGTAATGTTGCTGCTGATCTAAAAAATACGAGAACGTTGTAATAGTTCTTAGAGAATTATCTTACAACGCCGCTTTAAGGTGCTTTTCTCAATGTAACCTTAAAAAAATGGCCTACCTCAAAAGTCAATAGTCAATATGGCACTGCTGGAAAGACTGTAGCACTGCCCAGGTCTCGATCGAATCAAAGGTTCTCATAGTCCACAAACGCCAAGCATAGTGGCAAGTTATACTCCTCGGTCTTCTGTCTAATTTGCCGCAGCGTATGGATGTGGTTTTCGGAAGCCGGCTTGTTCGGGAGGCTGGAAGTCATCGAACATACGCGCGAGACGATTCGTGATGACCCTAGAAAACAACTTGTAGACATGGCTCAAAAGCGAGATGGGTCTGTAATTCTTCATTAAGGTGTTATACCCTTCCTTGAAGAAGAGCACCACCACACTTCTGTTCAATGCCTCCGGCGTTATTCCCTCGAGCACGACGGAGTTGAAAGAGTTTCTGAAGGACTTTCAGTATCGGTGTTCCACCGGCCGCTTCCAACCGGCTAATCTGGAAGTCACTGAGGGAGGCCTATGTTTAGCAGTGGACGTCCTATGGCTGGAATGATGACAGATGACAGTTTCTAGTTACAAGTAATTTGGTTTATAATTGAGTAATTTTCATTGTTCATCTGGAAAGCTTTAAATAGGCTGCATACCGACCACTGTAAGGAAAATTTTCCTTAAAAAATTTACGAAACTTTTACTACTTTTTAGATATTTTTCTTGTAATATCGAAAATACCGAAAATACCGGAATACCGGTACTGTTAATAAAGTAATACCGAAAATACCGGTTTTGTGAAAAGGGTCCGGTATTGCGACCCCTACTTGTGACTTAGTGGCAGCAGCGGTTTGGTAGTGATTACCAAAGTTAAGCCACCTATGCCACGGTAGTGACTGGATGGATGACCATTCCAAGTTCCAACCATATTTAGTGACATTCATCACAAGCATCTCCGTGCTTCAGAAGGCACGTAAAAAATTGGTCCCGGCTAATATCGCGTCGCGAAGCCTAGTAAGAGGCCTTAAGGTGGTTTAGTAACATCTGATAGTAAGGTTTAGTCACCGGCCTTACAACCCCCCTCCACCGCACTGCGCCCGCGCGTGGTGGAGTATGGGACACACCGCCTCATAGTTGAGGTGAGGCCTGTGCCTGCAGTGGGACGTATATAGGGCTACTGTACTTTTTACTTTAACACTAATCAGGTCTACACTACACACACTTACCGGATCATGACGTAACATATGATTTTTGTAAGTTGCTTCCGATATAAATCCTTTGAAACACAGGTCACACTTGTAGAACGAACTCAAATAATTCATCGAAGACTTCCTCGATTCCACCTCTTCTATTTGCTGTTCTTTTGTTAACAATAACACATCCACTTCACCTTTCGGTATATCATTGTCTTCTAAATCGTTTTTATTCAATTCCTTTTGATTTTTCTTCGGCTTTTTATCTATAGATTTCTTTTCAACTTTCTTTTTTACTTTTACAGGTTTCTTCTTAATAATTTTCTTTGGTAACGCTGACACTTTGGGTTTCTTCACAACTTTTTTAGGTAAACGATCAACGGATTGTCTAATTCTCTTGATTGGTAGTTCATCGTCGCTTGATTCGCTTTTAATTTTGTAATCATCTCTGTCATCGAAATCGCATTCCCTTTCTTCTTTTATAATTTGTTCTGTATGAGCTTCGTCAGTAATATTGCAACTTATTGTGTCATTATTTACTATTGTAAATGAGAACGGAGAGGTGATTTTTAAGTTTTGAATGTACTCAATTGACAGCTGAAACAAAAAATACAGAGTGAAATATCCCCCTAAGGAAGTAAAATGGAAGGTGACAATAAGACATATTACATCATATACATCTACCTATCACCATCTTCAGCTTTGAAAGGTCACAGGCTGCTAGACACAGGCCTCTTTTATACATGGTGGAGACAATCACACAACAATATTTGAAACTCTAATGAATAAATAAATAAACAGCCTTTATTATTCCATTAGCAATTTACACTAGAAACAGTTGTAGATATGTGATACATGTAATTTTAGTCCGATATGCATGCCACCCCTCTGTAGGTGAAAGCCTCCTCCAGAGATTGCCACTCGTCACAATTTTTTGCCAGGTTAAACCAATTTCTTGATCCTATGGTCTCTATTTCGTCCTTCCACCTTGCATTTGGACTTTGAAACTCTAATACAGTATAAATATAATTTAGGTCAAAATACAATAATAAAAACCAACCTCCTGTCTCCATTTCGCATATTTGAGTCGGTCCTGTGATTTATCGCACAAAAGTTTGAAGGCAGCGCTTCTGAGTAAGAGCGTGCTGCACATACTACAAGCGTGTTGTGGGAGGCCATCTGACGGGGTTAACTGAAACGGGAAGGTAAATAAACATACACGGTGAGTGTAAAATTAATGCATTAACTTTATGTAAGTACTTTTACTCAGGGATCGGAAACCGGTTTTTTACTATGGAACCTTAAGCGGAATAATAAAGGTTTTCGCTAAATTGACTATCACACACTCCAAATACTGACTAAACCTATGGCAAATTAAGTTTTATGGTCAAATCTTATAACTACTATCAAATATTAGAAATGGGTCTTATACATTCTGAAATAAATATTAACCGGTTTCGATCCTTGCTTTTACTATGGGACCAATATCAAAATTCTGAGACATTTTGAATATTTTTAAATAATTTTAATTATTTGATTATCTAAAAAGGCAGAGTGATTTTTTTAAATCTTGTGGGTATTATAGTTATTACAACTTGATGGTTAGCTCTTTTTTAAGTATCGCAAAGTCACCCTGTATTTATGTAGTCCTGTATAAATCAATAAACAACTCAAACAGCTGCATATTTTTTTTGGGCATTTCGTTATCCAACCTAACATCAACTACAGTTAACAATATGTTTTAAAATAACCATTCCTATTAATTAAAATCACAAGGTGAAGCTTATTTATCGCTTTTATTATGAATAAATTATGAAAACAAACCCCTATATCCGTCAGTGTCTCATAGGCTGTGTGTAGACGATATTTAAACATATTGAACAGTTTAATATTTGTTGAAAAACATATACGACATGCGAGTATTTCTTCCATGATTCCAGTATTGATTTCATTCAACTTTTTGTAAAAATCTAGTTTTCGTTTAAGCTCGAGGTTATGTTTTGATTTGTTTCAACCTGAGCAGACTAAAGAAAATTATATTTAATCTGTGGCACACACAGACTACCATAGGCACACAGCATTACTATAGCAGACACAGCAGAACAAACCTTGTAAATGCATTTTGTTTAGTAATTTATTTTGACGTTGTCTTGTCTTTCAGTCTTGTCAAATGCCAACCAAACAAAACATAACCTCAATCAGAAGTTGTCCATAAAAAAATTTGAAAAAGACGAAATTTATCACTAAAGTTGTGTGAAACTGGTGTTAAATCATGGAAGAGACGCTAGCATGCCGTTTATGTTTGTCAACTTGTGTTAAACTCAACAATATGTTCAAATACCAACTTCATACAGCGTACGAAACCATCACAGGTTTAGAGGTAGGTTTTTAAGTAATCATAACTAAAAAAAAATACATTTAAAGCCTTAAATGAACTAAAAATTACATTCTTGTCATAAATGGTAGCTTATCCACTTTTTAAAAATCTTTTTCGTTACTATGTTTACAATGTAAAAAGATGTCTATCGAAGATTAGTAAAGATACTACCTAATAATACGAATACAGAAAGTTAGCTTACTAATAACACACAATATATATTTTATTGTTACGTAGTCTCATAAGACCGCTAGGGTGTGGACAAGTTAAGTAAAATAGATAATATTAACTGATCAAGCATATGTTAACAATAGAAATTACATTGTCATGCGGTCTCATGAGACTGCTTGAATGTTAACGGGTTATACCTCACAAGAGATTTAGTTTAATTTCATTTGTTTGATGCTGTGGACTGAACTTTAATGTCAGATGTAATTTAGCCACCATGAGGCTCTTCCTTAGTGATTTCCAGATTGGCCTGCCTCCAGGTTCTTGCAACCTTTACCAGATCACCTGTCCACCTTGTGGACTATCACTAGGGAAGGCCTATATCAGCAGAAGCAGTGGATGTCCAAGGGGTGACATGATTATGATGATAAAGGCCTCTGTCTAGGCTTCACGACTAGTCGATTAGACAATCAAGTTCTGTTAGCCGTGACCAACTTTATACGAGATAATGGTGGTAGCAGATGGTGTATGTAGGTGATTGAGAAAAATTGTCAGTTTGATTAGATCATTATCCTACATTGGTACCAAACTAATGTAAATTATTTTTATGCCTACCAAAATAGTAAAATAATATTTTTTTCCAACTATCACACCAATTATCTAGCCCCAAACTAAGCAAAGCTTGTAGTATTTGACAGCAATTAACTGTTTATTTTGTCTTGTGTGCTAGCAAAGGCCTCCTCTAAGCTTTCTTACTCTTTAAGACTATATAGAAGTGTCTATCATCATCATCATCATCATCATTTCAGCCATAGGAGGTCCACTGCTGAACAAAGACCTCCCCCAATGACTGATCATTGGGGGGATTGCCAATACTCACCACGCTTGGCAGGCGGGTTGGCGAGCACAGTGTTTTTATAAGATTTCCTACAATAGAGAAATAATCCTACAATAATCGATTGCTGCAGGGAACAAAACGCAGAATTTTGTTAGACCGTGTGGCCTACATTGTAAATTATGCGTATTTAACCCTTAAAATATTATCTCAACCATTTTTTTTTAAATGTTTAATCAAAAATTGAATTGCAAAGTCAAAATCGAATAAAAAATCGTAGTGTACAATTATCTAAGTAATAAACAAAATTGGCACAATAAATGGCAAGAAATACATACGACATTAGTGTATTGTAATAGTAAACAAATATAAATCTGGATGAATTATTGCTATGAATCAATAATAGTATCTAACTAAAACGTGTATTTAAAAAAAAAATTAAATAGATGCGAATTATTTATTTGACTCGTCCTCGTATTTCTATTATACAATTATATATTTGTAAATCTATAAAAAATAACAATAATTAGGTTACACTGGCTACATGTAATAGAAAACGATATTTATTAGTAATAATAAAAAAAAAGATAAACCTATCGGTGATTGCCACGTCGTCGCCGCATGCCCCTGGACAGACACCGACATCACTCGGCGCCCAGCAAACCATCTCATCCTCGACACCAACTTCTCCCGGCGCCCAGCATAAACACATTTACCTCTGACACTAACTACTCCCGGCGCCCAGCAACTTATTTTTCTCCATCTGGCGCCATCATCGCCAGGCAGCCAGCATTTTTCACTCTTTGTATTTTTTTTTTCTTTACTCAGCAACAAGTGTCTTTTTTTTGTTTAATTTTGTCCACACATTTTTTGTATTTTTTATTTGGTCGAACACATATTTAATTAAATTGTACTAACTACACAGCGCTGCCCAAAAGGCAGCACTGGCAGGGTCGCCATGTAAGGTTGGGACCATTGCGCAAAGGAAACACAGTTGATCTCTATACTAATTCCAATGTAATGCGTCAGAATGAGGATAACATACACTTATATACTAAATGCAATTGGGGTGAAGGGAGCTACACACTACAGCACGAAGACGCTGCTGCCCGTCTCGTGCTACAGGAATTAGTCTTCTTTAACGACACGCCTCCTGTTAGCGGTGGGGAAGTGTATTCTTTATGGCCATCCCCACACGGCACGGAAGTGTCTATGGTAATCAATAAAAAACACTTTCTGCCAGTGTTCCATATACGGAACGCAGGGTCCCATATATAGAACAAAGTCCTGTGTTTAAAACTCAAGCTTTAGTATAGAACATTATTATTATTAACACTACAGTAACATTTTCTTTATGATCATATGAAACCAAACAAAACAGCCCCTACACTGATTAAAACAATTTTTAGATTGTTACTTTCTTAGGGGTATTTTTTTTCTTTAACGTTTTGTAGGATTTTAGAGTCCGTTAGGTTATTAGTGTGTTTGTATAGTCGCCATAATACAAACACTAGCTTAGTATGTTTCTGGAAAAACTATAAAAAATAATAGCTATTGAAATTGAAATAATGATAGAATTGACGACCTCCGTAGCCGAGAGGCGAGCATACCGGACTTGGTGTCGCTATCTCTGAGGTTCCGGGTTCGATTCCCGGTCGGGTCGATGTAGAAAAATAACTATTCTATATTGCCTCGGGTCTGGGTGTTGTGGTACCGTCGTTGTTTCTGATTTCTGTAACACAAGTGCTTTGGCTACTTACCACAGGATCAGAGCAATGTATGTGATGTTGTCCAATATTTTTATTTATTTATTTCTACTGAGTTTGACATATGTGGCTCTGTTTTTATCTTATGTCATACGTAGCTTCTAAATTAAATGGGCATGTCTATTGATTAAGGTCATTGGCTCTAGGCAGCGTCTTAAGTGTGTATTTTGTAACTATTTTAGATGACGGCCTCAGACGGCCTACCGCCGTACGCTTGCAGTATCTGCAGCACGCTTCTCATCAAGAGTGCCGCCTTCAAACGGATGTGCGACAACTCGCAGAATTTGCTCAGAATCGCGAAGCTGCAGCGAGTGGTGAGAGAGTATTTTCTTAGATAACTACCTAATAGGCTAGTTTCCTGGGTCAAAAAAATATTCTATTTAGTCCGTCAGTTACATTATCAAAAAATATTGGACCCATATTTTGACTTTTGTCAATCAAACAAAGAATGACGAAGATAAAGCGCATTACTGTTTGGGAGTGACGTCACGCTTTGCTAAAAAGTGTCGCAAGGCGTGACGTTACGCGGAACTTTAACGGCCTATATGATCATAAATTTTTGTTTGATTGAAAAAAGAAAAAATAGTTGTCCAATATTTTCTGTTAATCCAACTGAACGACTAATTAGATTTTTTTAGGAAACTAGCCCGCCCATTGGCGTAGTGATGCGGTAATTTGATTGAACGCTACAGGTATTGATCGGTTCGGGTTGATCTAGAAAACGTTCTAAATCGTAACTCAAGGATTCCTTACTTCGAGACCATGACAGTAGGGATGACGACTGGGTCAAGAAAATGGTATTCTATTTAGTCCGTCAGTTATTTATAGTTTTTTTTAGTTAGTTATAGTTTATTACCAAAAAATAATGGACACTTCTTTTTTCTTTTGTTATTCGACCAAAAAATTACTTAAAATAAAGCGCGTCAAAGTTTGGGAGTGGGGGCTCCTGACGTCACTTTTAAGTAGAAATTGTACCGAAATGTGATGTCATGCGACATTTTAAATCAATATATTTCTGTAATATTTTGATTAGGTGAAAGAAGAAAAAATACGTGTCCAATACTTTTTGATTATCTACCTGATAGACGAAGAAAGAAAGTTATTCGCCACCTCTTGTTGTTGTCTGGCGCATATTTATTTACTATGTTTATAATTAAATAAATATTGGACATCACATACATTGCTCTGATCCTAAGGTAAGTAGCTTAAGCACTTGTGTTATAGAAATTAGAAACAACAACGGTACCACAACACCCAGACCTGACCCAACAACATAGAAAAGTTCGTTTTCTACATTGACCCTTCCGAGAATCGAACTCGAGATCTCAGAGATGGTGACGTCAAGTCGTACTCGCCTCTCGGCTACCGAGGTCGTAATTATACTAAGTTTCTTGATTAATCTAACTAAACATACTTATTTTCTTTTAAGCTGTCTACAGAATACGTGAAAAGCTTAAAAACCACGTCCCCCTTCTTATATTCAGTTAAAAACAATGACATAATTACTATTAACTTTGACGACGATCAAGATATTAAGAAAGAAAAAGATTGGGACGTTGAAATCGATTATAAAGTCAAAACAGAGTCTCGCGAATCGTCAATCGACTCAGACCGTGGGGAACCACTTTGCAATATAATGAAGAAACCAAAAGTATCCGCTGAACCTCTCCCTAGAAAAGTAACAAGGCAAAGTAAAGCAAAAAAAGCATTGTCTAGAACAAGAAAATCCGCTGACAAAGCTCTACCAAAAAAAGCGGTTGAAAAAGAAAAAGAACGGATAAGAAAAGAAAAAACGCCAAAAAAAGCGGTAACGAAGAAAAAAATTGAAAATAAGAAGCCGGTTAAAGAGAAAAAAGGTAAAAAACAAAAGGAAACGGGTTACGAGTTTCCGGAAGGAGAAGTGGAAGTGATATTATTAACGAAAGATCAACAGATGGAAGAGGTTCAGTCTAGGAAATCATCAGTGAATTATTTGAGTTCGTTTTACAAGTGCGACTTCTGTTTTAAGGGGTTCATATCAGAATCGACGTATAAGAATCACATGATACGACATGACCCAGTAAGTATTTCGTAGCTTATTTTTTGTGATGCCGTTTGGTAATATATACCTTGAGTTTTCGTTAGTTTTGGAGCCGAAAAAGTCTCATTTTTCTGCACACATTAAATTTGTAAAAATGAACACCAATGAAATGTCTCCCAGATATCACTTTAACTTTTGTTTATTTAGAACACTAGATAATTATATACTATTCTGTATATTTTTAATATTATAGTTCTCTTACACAACTGTTCACGACCGCTGACAGACAGTGAATAACCAACTTGTCGAGTAGTTTTTACTAAGGAGACTGTTACTGGAAGTTAACATTCAATTCATTCGGTCGATATCACGCTTTTAAATTAAATATAAACTTGCAATAAACTAATAAAAACCTTACACGTAAAACTTTAAATTTGTTGTAAAAACATGTTAATATTCTTTTAATACATTTTGAATGTGTGCCATTAATGGTACAGCTGATATTGTTCAGTAGTACTATTAATGGGACACATTCAAAATGTGCTGTGTTCAAACGTGTTGAAATGATAAATTAAGCTTTTAAAATTTAATCAATCTATCTAATATGGGCCCCGTTAAAAAACCGCGTTTTAAACATGGCCCATATATGGCATCTATATATATTTGAGGCGAGACTCTAAATACTGAACTACTACTGGTCTCTATTCAGACCAGTAGTAGTTCAGTATTTATCAAGTCAATTATAAATAGTCTATATTTTCTTCTTTTTTCGACTGTACCATTTTTGATACAACTTCCAGAGCAGTGGCGCCCTCGCGTGCGAAATATGTAACATCCGTGTGGCGAGCAACAAACTGTTGCGGTCACATATGATACAGCTACACGAACGGAAGTACGTCTGCAAACTGTGTAATAATGTATCCAAGTCTAAGTGAGTATATCTTTTATTAATATGAACTCTGAATTTGTATTCCAAAGTAAAAATAAATCATTAAAGTTTAAAAAACTACAACATTTTATGTATGTATGTTTTGGCGACCTCCGTAGCCGAGTGGCGAGCATACCGGACTTGGTGTCGCTATCTGAAGTCCCGGGTTCGATCCCCGGTCGGTCGATGTACAAAAATAACTTTTCTAAATTGTCACGGGTCTGGGTGTTGTGGTACCGTCGTTGTTTCTGATTTCTGTAACGCAAGTGCTTTAGCTGCTTCTCGTAGGATCAGAGCAATGAATGTGATGTTGTCCATATATTTATTTATTTATGAATGGTACTTGCCAAAATGGATCAAATGAGCCTAAACACGAAGGTAGTTGGTGAAGCGGCGTGTAAATAGCCGACAACATGCGGAAGCTTAATTACGCAAGAAAAAATATGAAGACGATTGGAATCGACCCTAATAGATTAAACAAATGGTTTCAACGTTAACACCGAAAACTGATGGTCCACTTACCTTCAGATCAGCTCGGGTACGTCCTCAGCCGCGGTCAATCCAGTCTTCGACCACACGTGTGGAGCTTTTTTTCATGTAGCACAAATCAAGAGGAATTGAATAATGTTAGGTTAGAAAAATGACATCGGAGACGCAAGCGCGACAGTCCATACAGAGGGCGCTGACGTCGCAAGGGATCCCACGAGCCGATCCTAGTGGCCCGAGAACTAAACAGCCTCAAATGAAAACTTATTGAAACCATTTGGAATTTTCAATTATTAATAATTATAGAATAAACCAGCAAACATAAGTTAGTTGTGATGGTGGTGAAAAAGAAAAGAAAAATATTAACATTGGTCACTTAACGTGCCCAACCAGTAGTCAAGAAGCGTTCCAGTATATACCTCCTGCCTGTCGTGTGTATGTCAGAAATAAAAATAGATAGATACTCTTTATTGCACACCATACAAGTAAAATACACATGATTTTTACAGAAAGATGTACAATTTAGGCGGTCTTATCGCTAATAGCGATCTCTTCCTGGCAACCTTTAGGTATATACAAACAGGGTTATTTGTAAAACATCAACAACCCCCTAGGGGCTGATTCTGGTGCTCAAATACAACAACCTTTTCTATGTTATGTACAGCTAGTTATGAATAAAGTAAAATATAAGCGATAATAATTTCAATGTTGTCTTATAAAGTATGGCGGGTGGAGGTAAGGAGTACTATCTCTTATAGGCGGGCAGTTGAAAAAGTGTCCAGCTAAAGCAATAAATAACAGTTTTAACTCCTCCAAAATGGCGCTAGCGTAGGCAAAGGGTATGGTATCAATGTAGCAGTTGTTGACGGATTGAAGTATGCCTAGTTAAAATATTTTTAAACATTTTAGTTACTTAAATACGGAGCTTGAAGCCATCCTTTAAAAAACCATTTGAACAATTTACCCTGTTGCTACTGTGGCGCCACCTAATTTCACGCACTTTGACGGACACTTTTTCAAAACGAAGATAGTACTCCTTACCACTATATTCCATACTATAAGACAACAAAGAAATTTCTAACGTTTTTACTTTATGTAAAATACGATATGGAGGATATCTTAGTTAGTTAGTTTAGCTGGGCTTTTCTCCGCACTTAGCCTCATGATTGGGCCATTGTCGTGCTACTTAGTCTTTCTTAGTCCAACCATCCTAGGTCAGAAGGCCAGCAGCCTTTTCAGACTGCTGCAGGCTTCCAGGAGCGATCCTGGTGATTGGAGAATCCGTGCCCGTTAATCTGCCACGCTTCTGCATTCCAATAGCACGTGCTGTGCCGTTTCTTCTGCCTCCATGCATCCTCTGCATGTGTGGCTGTCTGTCACACCTATGTTAAACAGGTGCTTGTTGAGAGGACAGTGGCCGGTTATAACACCTATGGCCTTGCGAATTTTGTCCCTTGCTAGTCTGATGAGGTTGCGGGCAAGCTTATTTGATACCGCGGAACTGCATTTTTAGTTTGGAGGATATCTGAAAGTCCCCAAAGGGGCCTCATCATCTTAATGTAACCAGGGTCCCCAATAATTTAAAGACGGCACTGGCTGGCGCCACAGCTCAATTAACTATGTTTTGTATTATTCTCAGACACTCAGCATCAGAACACTCCAAATGGCACAGCGGTCAGAAGTTCACGTGCAAGTTCTGTGATGCAGTATTCTCGTAAGTGTTGCCGTATCATTTTTTCTCGAAGCAGTTCAAGATATTTTTGACACCATATAACTTCGTTCTGGATAAAACTAGAAGCCTGGATTTCCATACTAATCTAATTTAATATAATATGTAGTACTAGTAAGTAAAAAAACTAATACATTGTGGTTTCATGCGATGACCAAGTCAATCTATTTATTTAAAACATAAAAGATTTTTAATATTGATATGGTCACTATAAGATGTTGTTAGGTTAGCTCATTACGTAATAACAAGACAGAAGGCCCCTTAAGTAGGGACTGAATAAATTAACCGACTTAGTATTACATGGAACTCACAACTTTTAACGGTAGAAGAACTGAGTTTAGAGACTTGGTTTTTCACAAGTTATATTTTTGATGGCTACAATCAAACGGATTCTGATTTAGTTAAGACTAGTGGTCGGTAAGTTGTGATATCCAATAGTTATTATTATTTTATTTACAGTAAAAAAACGAGTCACCTCTCACACATGAGAATACACCACCCATCTGAGCATATAAATTGCGATGTTTGCGGGGAAGCGTTTATAGGGGAACACGGGCTGCGCATGCACAAGAAGAAAGCTCATAAGAACATTGAAATGGTAAGTGTAGCGAGGACACGGTCAAACAAGGTCACCTTGCTTGACCTTGAAATCGGTAAGACTGTCTAAATCGTGCTATTTTAAGTTGTGTTTTCTTTGCTTTGGTATTTGATGTGCAATTAAGAATCTGTAATCAACTTATCCAAATTTCAGACAGCATTTATGGATTTATTAGTATTTATTTTTTACTCTTAGGGGTAAATTATTCTTTAAATTTAAATGGGATGAGACTACTCTTGAGGTAAAACTCTATTAACCCGTTAACATCCAAGCGGTCTCATGAGACTGCGTAACAGTAGAATGTCTATTGTGTCTCGGTAACGTATGCTTGATCAGTTAAATACAAAAAGAATCTTCAAAATCGGTTCACTGGCGAAGATGTCTGTTGATCACCGATTACATCCCCTATTTTTTCAAACTTAAGAGCATTTCTTCAAATTTAAATGAGACCACCGCAGAGGTTAAGTGTTCAATAAAAAATCTAGTTTATTTTAAAGCTAGTGACTATCCTTACTGTCAGATGTCTCTGACGCGCTTCAGGAAGTTCTTTCCACAATCACACCAATTGTGTAGCCCCAAACAAAGCAAAGCTTACTATGGCGACTAGATAACTGATCATCATTTCAAACAGTCCACTGCTGTACAAAGGCCTCCCCCAGTGACTTATCATCGGGGGGGATTGCCAATACTCACCACGCTTGGCAGGCGGGTTGGCGAGCGCAGCTTTTTATAACATTTCACACACAGCTAGCTACAGGAATTAGTCGCCTCTTACGACACGCCTCCTGTTGGCGGTGGGGAAGTGTATTCTTTACCGCCGTTTCCACACGACACGATGACTGATAAACATACTTAAATACTTTTATAAACATCCATAAGGTGCATAGGTCAGTGCGCTTTGGTAGTGATTAGCAAAGTTAAGCCACCTACGCCGCGGGTGTGAGTGGATGGGTGACCATTCCAACCATATTTAGTGACATTTATCACAAGCAACTCCGTGCTTCGGAAGGCACGTTAAAAGTGGTCCCGGGTAATGTCGCCTGATACTAGTCGTGAAGCCTAGCCAGAGGCCTTAGGGCGGCTTAATAACATCTGACAGTAAGGTTTAGTCACTGGCCTTACAACACCCCTCCACCGCACTGCGCCCGCGCGTGGTGGAGTATGGGACACATACCTCATAGTTGAGGTGAGGCCTGTGCCTGCAGTGGGACGTATACAGGGTTATTTTTAATACATCAACAACCTCCTAGGGGCTGATTCTGGTGCTCAAATACAACATATTTTTCACATGAGCCCAACATCAAAATCGCAAAAAAAAAAACACTTCCCCATACAAAGCCGCCGGCCAACTGACATCAGTTTGTATGAAACAGTGTCGATGTTGGTCTCATACAAAAAGTTGTTGTATTTTGCACCAGAATCAGCCCCAGGGGGTTGTTGATGTTTTACAAATAACCTTGTAAAGGCATACTTTAGTTTTTACATGACTTAGGTACAAATGCTCGTGCTCATCACATAATTTGCCCCTTCGAACCCACAACCGCCAGACGGTCGTCAATATGAATGTTCTCTTTCAGAAAGCAGACCCACAATCAGAGACTCGGTGTAAGAACTGCAAAGTTCAATTCCAAAATATAGAAGCATTCAAACTACACACGAGTTACGTCGCCAACGGACTGTGTGATCTCAATTTGAGGTAAGGTTTGCAAACTTTCGTTTCGCTAGTAGGTCACGGAATGAAATGTAGATGGCGTTAAAAGTGTTAATAAAAGTATGAGACAAATTTTAGGGGTCGTTAAAAAAAAAGGTTTATCTGGAACAGTATACAATGATAACATTTAGTATTTGTACGTTAGTAACTACATTAGTTGTATTAACTGTGTCGTAGTACTAACGCCCGTCTCCGTGTTAACAGGGGCAGCGTTCCAAGAACTTACACTAAAAAACACATTCGAACAAACTATACCTATTTCACAAATGCCTCGGGGTCTGCTGTTATGAAGTGTAATGCTTGTAGTAACTGTTTATTACGTGTATATCAATAACATTAGATCAGCAACCAGTATTGTACGGTCTAACTATTACCTACTTAAATCAGAAATCAGAAATATTTATTTGCTTTTAACATAGTTTTACAAACGATATGTCCACATGTTTGACCTAATTAGTCATGCAAATATAAAAAGTTGATATTTAATGTACATAATTATAAAAAAATACAGCAATATTAAAGAACTTCAATGTCAAAAGGATTATCATTATCGAGGAATTAATATTATATTATGATTAAAATATGTCAAGAAAAAGCTATATAATAATTAATTATTTGTCATCAAAATATTCTTGTATTGAGTAATAGCATTTATTTAGAAGCCAGGCATGCAACTGTTTTTTGAACTATAGGCAAATGTTTGAAAAATTCAGGCAACTTATTATATGTTTTAATAGCCATGCAATAGAGGCTTCGCTTAAATAATTGCAGTCTTATGCTAGGAAACATTATTCTATTTTGATGTCTCGTTGGCTTAATTTAATTAGTTACATGCGATACGCGTCGTGTCCGTCACTGCACTGGCGGATGATAGTAGCTAGTGCGACGGCCGCCGGCAGTTTAGGCACAAAGGCGCGTACAAGGACAACGGGGCGGGGCCCACTGCATAGATATTTACATATTTTTACACCTACCATAGGAAGCTACGCCATTGTGAAAGCTATAATGATATTTTATCGTGGGTACGGAAAAAGATTGACAATGCTGCATTGTCTGGTAAAAGTAAAAAACAAAAAATACGTTATATTTATTTAGGTTTATTTTATTACGTGTATTTCAGGAGTTAGTGTTGCAATTAATTACTTAAAAAATAAAAAACCATACAGTAAAAATCTAAAAAAATAAAAATCAAATTGTGTTTTTAATTTAAGGCATATTTTTACTCTAATAATAAAAACACTTTTAAAGTAAACAAACAATTAAAGGATAGCCTCAGAAATCTAAGATAATGAAATACAAAACAGTAGATTTTCAAACAATGGATATATTATGCGCAATCAAACACACAAAAATAATGAACCGCTCTCCCAACAAAAATCTCCGCCATTAATGTCGATAAAGAATATACAATCATTACGTATCGTTCTAAAGAGTTTATTATTCTGATAAATCAATTATACAATTAACGCCTTGCGACTGTGATACCTCCACATCGCACCAGCCGAGGAACTGGTTGTTGACCCACCCCCGGCGGTACCGGCAGATTGGATTCGCCCATCTCCTAACACTTCTTACCGCGACGCCATTGAATTCACATTATTTTATTTTAATTTTATTTTATTTATTGAGAAACTCAACAGCTTTATTACAATGTACATATTAGCCTAGTTTAACAAAAATGACAATTAGCCAATAACAGAGTTTCATAACATGCTCAATTTGTATTCGTACAAAATTTCTTATTATAAGTAACAACAAAGTTAAACATCATTCATCCAGATGTGGCAAAAGTTGCTAGTTCTAACCAAGTCAGAGTACTGAAAATTTTCATTTTTTATTAATGTGAGTAGATGTATTTGATGTATTTGAGATAGTGATTTCTTGTTAATATTTTGTCTCAGTACATAAACCTTATATTTAAAGATTTGGCGTTTAATTTAATATCAACGTCCCGTCCGTGCCATATAGGAAGCTTCCTAGTTCAACACAATCCAACCGTGTGTTTCAAGCCTACCTCAGATGTACACATAGGTTATTAAGTGTTATTACATTTGAACTGAAGTAAATAGATATCAATACTGTATTCACATGCTACTAAAATACTTTACACCGAGTAGGCTTACACAATGAAGTCTAGAATCAAGAAAATGAAAAAAAAAAAATTTTTTTTTTTTAGTAGTAGTAGTCGAGTAGTATGTACTGAATAAATCGATTGTAATTTTTTTGCAATAATATCAAAAATAATTCTATTTATATGAGATCAACATAGAAATCGCAAAAAAAACCACTACCCCGTACTAGGAAGCAAGGAAACATTTGTTTTGAGATTTAATACTAACCCTGTATTGTCCACAGACCGTGCGCCAAGTGCGGGGAGAGTTATAGCACAGAGTTAGAATTGAAGAAGCATTTGAAAGAGCACGCTAAAGCGGAGAGGAAGAAAATGAAGAAAGTCGTTAAGTGTGAAGAGGTATGCTTTGATATTGACATTAAATAGATAGACACTTTATTGCACAAAAACATTAAAGGTTACATTACACACAAGACACAGTTATGTACAACCAGGCGGCCTTATCGCCAAAAGCGATCTCTTCCAGACAACCTTATGGCATTACCAGACATTATGGCTCTATCTTTGTTTAAGCTCGGCCATATTGTGAGATATGACCAGTGATAGGAGTAGGTAGATTGATTTGGGGTCAATGATCTCAAACATTGATGTTAATGTGGACATGCCTCCGGGATTCCGGCATTTCTTTGTATCAGTTTTTGAAAAAAAGGCATATCCATATTATGCTAGCACTACCAAAGTACATCAAATCAATCTACCTACTCCGATCACTGGATACGACTGAACCATTATGTTGCTCGTTGTATAATGGGTTTATCTCTGTTTTAATCTGATTCCAGACAGTTTTAATTATTGCAATTCATGTAGGTAATAACATACAATTTGCATGCTATTTTTTATTAGCGAAACATGAGCTCTTTTTATTGTTTAATGTTACCATTTATACCGTGTTTTGTGCAAATAAACGATTTATTTATTTATTTATTATTAAAAATAATATAAATATTTTATTAATATTCTTTCGTCTGTTATTGTTATTATATCTAATTTTTTTTTTACGTCTGTGTACCATAAAACATTTTTTTTCTCTCTTTCTCTTATTCGGCCAGGCATATTGTAAATCAAAGTCAAAGTCAAAGTCAAAAATCATTTATTCAATTCAGGACAAAATTGCCACTATTGCCAATTATGGCTGAACCTTTATTACACGTTGTATAATGCCTTTAATTATGTCGACAGTGTAATTTAACTTTCGGCGTGGCTCGTTCGTACTCGCTGCACTACCAGCAAGTGCATCTCAGACTGCCGCCGGCAACCTACCCCTGCCTCTCTCGCCCCTCGCTAGCTATATGCGATGTTTGCGGCAAGAAGTGTTCGGTGAGTCATAAATTAATATAATAAATATCATTAAAAAACAAACTTGGAAATTTAAAAATTCAACCCTTAATTTCATCCCTATAAGAAAAGATTTTAAAAAATCATGTAATTTTTTATTTTTAAATTAACTCGTTTAAAATATTTTAAATAAAAAAAAACAACCCTAATTTCAAGCCTCTTATTTTTTAAGTATGTATTTTTATCACCTAATTACTATTTCGATGTCAAAATGGCGAAATACTATTTTTAATTTTCATCCCTATTTCTGGGGATGAGTTTTCAGAACCAAAAAAAAACTTATACCCACATTTGGTATACCTATTTAATTAGCTAACCCTCTTTTTTGATCTTGCCAGTTCTACTTATTAACATCTTGTAACCAACCAACAAGAAGTACAGAATCAAGATCCTTGTATCACGAGATACCAGACAATTGATTTTTACTAGAGGTCTCCCAGCTTCAAGCCAATATAAAAAGTATTTTTCTCTCTGTATATTAGTTATGAGAGCGTATATTATAACCAGTGATCGGAGTAGGTAGATCGATTTGATGTACTTTGGTAGTGCAAGCATAATATGGATATGCTTTTTTTCAAAAACTGATACTAAGAAATTCCGGAATCCCGGAGGCATGTCCATATTAACATCACTGTTTGAGATCATTGACCCCAAATCAATCTACCTATTCCGATCACTGATTATAACGTTTGTCGGTACCCAGTCGGCGGCGGCGCTGCGCAACCACTTGCGCATCCACACGGGCGAGCTGCCCTTCCAGTGCAGCGACTGCCCCAAGCGGTTCCGGGTCAACGAACGGCTGCAGGTACACACTACAGGATATGTCATCATCACCATCATTTCAGCCATAGGACGTCCACTGCTGACATCTGACAGTAAGGTTTAGTCACTGGCCTTACGACACCCATCCACCGCACCGGGCCCGCGCGTGGTGGAGTATGGGACACACCACCACATAGTTGAGTTGAGGCCTGTGCAGTGGGATATATACACCGTGTCCCATATAAAGCTTGCCAAACGAAAACTGTAGATAGAGCATAAACAGTTGCATCTTCTGTCTTAAAATAGTCCTAATGAAAGTAGTTTTTGGGCAACTTGAGATTTTCTTTAAAAAAATGCTAAGGAAAACATGCTCTATTTACGGTTTGCGTTAGGCATGCTCTTCACGGGACACCCTGTATACTTTTGCTTAAGTGTAAAGAGATATCCACTTCCAATGTTTTTTCTATGTACTTATTGAAAAGGGGGCACTATTTGACGTTTTTGCTAGTCTTGTATCGGACATGTACGATGTACTAATAAGTAACGTTACCCGTCACTGTACTAAAAGTAACAGCACAGTACGCCTACTCTTAATCGGACAATTCGGACTATTAGTACACCGGTCTCACTTGACTCAAAGTGCTAAATGGCGCTGTGCCGCTGTGTCCGAGAAGTCCGAGAGCAGACAAGCGCGATATAATCAATGCAAGAGTAAGTGAGACAAGGCTACAACCACTCAAACATTCTGTTCAGAAGCGGCTTACAGCGTAAAAGCGCTTGAAAGTACTGTTGTTTATGGCCAATTCTGTCTAATAAAGCGCTAGCCGCGCTTAAAGATGAAGTACTGTCACCCAGTAAAGCGCTATAAAGCGTCTAGCACTAATCAGCGCATCTATGCATCATTCAATACCTAAAATCTGGTGTCCTAATAGTACCAATAAGGTGTACTAGTACACTATTCGAACTGTACTGTTACGGTGCGCACTGCCGAGTGTCCGAATAAGCACAAGACTAGTTTTTGCGAACGTTTGCTTTGATATTACCATTTGTTGGACTGTAGATCCACCGACGTATCCACACGGGCGAGCGGCCGGTGAAATGCACGTACTGTCCCAAAGCGTTCAGACACAAAGCTCAGCTCATCAGACATGTGCGGGTAAGTCTAAATTTTTATTTGGCGCCCCTAAGTTTGTGCATGGCGCCCCAGAAGTTACACATTTTGTTAATTTCCCTTATTTTACCTCAACAGGTACACACAGGGGAAAAACCGTACCCATGTGCGCACTGTGGGAAATCATTCTCCCTGAACTACACAAGAAAAGCGCACATCCGCACAGTGCATATGGGCATGCCTAGCGGCGCCGGCAATAGCGCCCTACCCGACATGTTTTATGGCGCCCCTCCCAGCTTGTAAGGCGCCACTCACAGAACCTCTTAAATATCCCCTTACAAGTTAAAGTCTGGGCGCCCTTGACACCAGAACTGTACACACATTTGTCAACAAGAAGGCGCCTAGAGTTGTAAAGTGTCCTTCACGTTATAAATGTCTGACCAATATGACCGAGCAAATTGGACATTTTGGACATTTATTGTCACTAACGGCACAATCAATTCTTTTGACAAACTATGAAAAAAATATTGGTCACAAATAAGTGCATTATTATAAGAAAGACAGGCTTTAGTAGTGATGATCTATAACAAAATGAAATTTCTAAAATTAATTTATCTTTCTGCACGAACAAGCTAAAAAGTGTCGTATAGTTACGCGCCAGTTTTTTTTTTTAGTTCAATACAGATCCAATTACATGTTTTATTGTATGTTTTTATCGTCAAATACTTAACATTTAAGACTGACTTTAGAGGAATTCTTCTTTTTTTATATTTATACTAGAAAAATATATGTGACCATCGTGACAATAAATGTCCAATGTGACCCAAGCATTTATCATAAATGACGGACGCTTATAGCATATGACCGTTAATTTACAACTCTAAAGGCACCACAAAATATATACTCTTTAAAATACACTATGTAAAATAACAGAGGGCGTTCCCTTCAGCCAGTTTATCTACATCATTAATAGATTAAAATAAAATATAAATAGTGCTTTTCTTTCATATATCTTGAAGTGATATCCGTATTTAAATTATAAGTTTACAAAGTCACTTCAATTTAATAACATGGCGCCAGTCGTAATTTAAAGTGTCGTTTCTACATACGCCTGTCAAGTGTACCGGACTTTATATGTTTAAGAGGGCGCCCCTTCGAGATGTAGGGCGCCCCACTAAGTTACCAAATACCTTTTATAAGAGGGCGCCCCTGCGATTGAACTCACAAATAAGTATTTAACTAATGTAATTTCTTGTTAACTTGCTAGTAGCAAATTTAGGTTAATTTATTTGTAAATTGTATAGTATTATTGTAATAATTTAAAATATTCAATCTAAGAGAACAAATATATGTACATTTAACTCTAAAATCGAGTAGATTTAATTTGTTTCCTTTAGATAACTTACAATTCGGTCAAGTGTGAGTCAGATTTGCGCGCCAAATATTCTGTATCATTGAAATAGACGACGCAATCACAGAATATAAATAAATGAACATTGGACATCACATACATTGCTCTGATCCTAAGGTATGTAGCTAAAGCACTTGTTTTAGAAATCAGAAACAACGACGGTACCACAACACCCAGACCCAAAACAATATAGAAAAGTTCTAAATAATAGAAGGTATCTAACTATCGATAGTTAGCTGTGTCCAACTAGTGATACAGAAATCAGAAACAACGACAGTGCCACAACACCCAGACCCAAAACAATATAGAAGTTCTAAATAATAGTAGGTATCAGATTAACTATCGATAGTTAGCTGTGTCCAACTATTGTGTTACAGAAATCAGAAACAACGCCAGTACCACAACACCCAGACCCAAAACAATATAGATAAGTTCTAAATAATAGTAGGTATCAGATTAAGTATCGATAGTTAGCTGTGTCCAACTATTGTGTCACAGAAATTAGAAACAACGACGGTACCACGACGTCCACAACACCCAGACCCAAAACAATATAGAAAAGTTCTAAATAATAGTAGGTATCTAACTATCGATAGTTAGCTGTGTTCAACTAGCTAGTATAGTAATCTGCATGAATCAACTACCCTACGGAGCAATACTGATTATCTTTCTCCGAAACAGTTTAGTGATTGTTCACTTACATTTAGTATGATCTGATAAGTCCTGTCAACTCTCGATATGATTTTTAATTTCTTGCTCGTCACTACTTGGGAAGACCAGTGATCGGAGTAGGTAGATTGATTTGGGGTCGATGATCTCAAACATTGATGTTAATATGGACATGTCTCCGGGATTCCGGAATTTCTTAGTATCAGTTTTTGTAAAAAAAGGCATATCCATATTATGCTAGCACTACCAAAGTACATCAAATCAATCTACCTACTCCGATCACTGGTGAAGACCTATAAGTGGTTTATTTGTTGCTATTTTGTTATATTTTTTATAATGTGTTAACCCTGCCTCCCTAGCATGAGCACTCAAACACGATATGATATAATATAGCGATATATCGACACCAACTGTAGAAATATGTCAGATACAGCCGCCATGTTGAATCGCCGTGCCG
This sequence comes from Anania hortulata, assembly GCA_963576865.1. NCBI lineage: Eukaryota > Metazoa > Arthropoda > Insecta > Lepidoptera > Crambidae > Anania > Anania hortulata. The sequence continues at coordinate 1,037,673 of OY756417.1, read as the reverse complement.
GTAAGGTCACTTATGATCGCTGTTTCGATAAAAAAACATTTATAAGTCAAGAACGGCTGGGCGGTTTTTTATGATTTATGATCAGTGATCGGAGTAGGTAGATTGATTTGGGGTCAATGATCTCAAACATTGATGTTAATATGGACATGTCTTCGTGATTCCGGAATTTCTTGGTATTAGTTTTTGAAAAAATGGCATATCCATATTATGCTAGCACTACCAAAGTACATCAAATCAATCTACCTACTCCGATCACTGTTTATTATTTTTTGGATTTGTCTCTATCCCGAATAGCAGAATAACTACTAACATATCGGAAAATTCACGAAAAAAAATGAGGTAGTACGAAGTTCGCCAGGACAGCTAGTATTGAAATGAAAGTCAATTTTAACCATTATTGTTTATTTGTCTGTTATAATATTTTTAGCTCATAGTCAACTTAGGCGCTGCGCAAACGTCGACACTTAGTTTCCAGTGGCCGACACCGAACACTTTGAACATGAGTATGTGTTAAGTGGAAGCAATTGGACACAAGAAATGTTTACGTATGAGTAAGAGTGGATGATTTTATACTGGTTCTATAGAAATCAAATATTTATCGGTAGCTTGTGTCTGACACAAGACACAAGTGTCCACGTTTGCGCACTGGTTTAAATATTGGTAATTTTACTTAATATATTTTTGTGTATATGAGTACGGTGCTTCATCATTATTATTGGCCACAGGACGTCCACTGCTGAACATAGGCCTCCCCCAGTGACTTCCAGATTGTCCGGTTGGAAGCGGCCCGCATCTAGCGGCTTCCTGCAACCTTTACCAGGTCGTCTGTCCACCTTGTGGGTGGACGTCCTACGCTGCGCTTGACGGCACGTGGCCTCCACTCTAGAAACTTTCTGCCCCATTCTAATGCTTATCTTATCTCGAACAAGATATTTTCTCATACTACAGCTGTAAGAGTTATTGCGTAAACAAAAATACGTTTCAAATTATATTAGGCGCGATGCCATGACATAGCGAGGGAAATCGCAGCTGCACGTCAATGGGGGGGGGCGGTCTTTACTTAAGGCGGCTTGATTACATCTGACAGTAAGGTTTAGTCACTGGCCTTACAACACCCCTCCACCGCACTGCGCCCGCGCGTGGTGGAGTATGGGACACTTGCAAATTTATTTTTAATATACATATACAGCATGTCCCAAAAGTGTCACCTTTCAAATAAAAATAACATACCTTTAGCGAAAATCGCAAGTTCAGAAGACTATCACCTAAACCAGTCTTTCTCAAAGTTAAATTGGAGGTGTAGTCGTTTAGAGGAGCGTAAATTAATGGGGCGTTGAAAAATAAATAATTGGTAGACAAAATAAGTTTGAGAACCTCTAACCTATCAATAGAGAGACTACGAAAGCCGCGCGGCCATTTATCAGAAGCGTAGGTACGGCAGCCAACAAGGACCTTACGCAGTGCACATACGGTGCAATTTTTTACTAAGCTATCTCCAGTGTCAGTCTGCCGTGCCTTTTTTGAGACACCTGTATAGTCTCTTCGTTCCACTCGTAGGAATAGCTTAAATTTTTGCGTGCCGTTGCGATCCCGTCTATTAAAAAAGAACTATTAGATACATAATACAAATCGTAAAATAATAAAACATAATATTTGTAAACATTATTGACTATCACAATGATAAATACTTTTAATTTTAAATTACATTTAAATTAAAATTACTTAATATTACCTACTACCTTACACTACATGTCAATAATATACAAATACTGATAAAATACTAACTAAAAGGTGTTTAACTCTCTTTAAGGTCGAAAACTTCGTCGGTCGGTGGACTTGCTTATAAATAAAAGCCAAACTCAGTACACAACGGGCTTATCACTTCACTACAATAGGTCAGTAATAGGATAGTTAACAATTACACCGAACATTGGGTCTTATAATGATGTTGCCAAAACCATGCGCTTTACATTGCGCGATGTAACAAATGACAACGCCATCTATCGCCAGTTTTGCAAACTAAATTAACCCAGAATCTACGGAGTGTTTCTGAACCTATTGACTATTCTTACAAAGGATAATGATTAAGCGTTTGGTGGTGGACATAGTAAATAATTTTATATTTACAGATTTTTTTAAACATGTCTACAGTTTTACTCTATGATGGAGTTGGCAACTCTGACTTGCAGCTTCATAATAATCTACTACAAAATAAACTTATTAAAAATATTTCCAACTTAGATTAATGACACATAGAAGCTAGTTAATGAATAAATAAATCCCTATTGACGCCTCAGTCTCGCCCTCACTCGACGGCAGGCCTCCGTGGCCGGTAGGGGGAGGGAAGCTTCAGGTGCACAGTGCGAACGTGCACTTTCATGGAGTTCGACTGAGAGAACGACTTGCCGCAGTGCGCGCACGAGTAAGGCTTCGCCCCCGAGTGGACCTGGGATTAACAATGGCTATAGTTTTCAAATGCATTGAATCTTATAGGCATACCTAGAGTTGCAAGTACGTAAAATTACGTTATTTCGATGTACACCTGTGAAACGTACACCAATCGATAGAGAAAATAATTACAAACAATAAGTACTCGTTGACAAAATGTCGTAAATAATATACTTTGCTTAGAATTTCAATTTGAATCTAATTTTAACTAACAATGCTATTACCATACAAAAATATAATAAATAAATTTCAAAATTTTAAAAATTAATCATAACAATCTATATAATTAAAAATATTAAAAATACCTATATACAGAGTGTAACGAAAAGGTGAAATAAAACTTTAAGGGGTTACTCTACGGCTAAATTACATCAACTTTTTCTATGGGACCGACATCGAAATCTCAAAAAAAAAATTGACGTTTCCATACAAACTGATGCCAGCTGGTCGCGTTTTAGTATGGGAAAGTGTTATATATGTATGTAAGCTGTATATAAAACAAAGTCGGGTTAGTTACACTATTTACAAGTCAAGAACGGGTGGACCGATTTTTATGATCTTTAACTTGTTGTTAAATTTTTCTCCGCCCCGAATAGCAGAATAAGTATTATAACATCGGAAAAAACCACAACAAAAATTAAGAGGCAGTACGAAGTTCGCCGGGACAGCTAGTATGTAAATAAAAATTAGTATTACATATTCAAACTAAAATTCTGAACAAAGTATATCATTTACGACATTTTGTTAAAGACTATTTGTTGTTTGTAATTATTTTCTCTTTCGATTAACGTATGTTTCATACGTGTACAACAAAATAACGTAATTTTAGGTACTTGCAACATTAGGTATGCCAGGCTCTATACAAAAAGTTCGAAATCTTTTTGTTTTTAGCAATTACATGCTAGTTATATCTATGAGATGCTTGAGCTCAGTGGCGGCAGCGCTTTGGTACTGATTACCAAAGTTAAGCCACCGACGCCGCGGATGGGTGACCATTCCGAACATATTTATTGACATTTGTGACAAGCATTCTCCGTGCTTCGGAAGGCACGTTACATGTTGGTCCCGGCTAATATAGCTTGATACTAGTCGTGAAGCCTAGCCAGAGGCCTTAGGGCGGCTTAATAACATCTGACAGTAAGGTTAAGTCACCGGCCTTACAACACCCCTCCACCGCACCGGGCCCGCGCGTGGTGGAGTATGGGACACCGCACGTCAAAATTTGTTTCTTGCTCGCCAGCGTTTTATCTAATCAATGTTGATGTAATGGGGGAGGGGGGAGGGGGGTTTACTAGAGGTGACGTATTTTAGGAAGGGTGTAACAAAGGAGGACAGGTGCTATAAACGCGAGAATTGCGTTTCGTATTAAATAAATGACGCTTAAATGACGACCATCACTCATCACCATCATCATCATTTTAGCCACATGACGTCCACTGCTGAACATAGGCCTCCCCCAGTGACTTCCGGATTGTCCGGTTTGAAGCGGCCCGCACCCAGCGGCTTCCTGCAACCTTTACCAGGTCGTCTGTCTACCTTGTGGGTGGACGTCCTACGCTGCGCTTGACGGTACGCGGCCTCCATTCTAGAACCTTTCTGCCCTATCGGCCGTCAGTTCTCCGTGCTATGTAATATTTTTTATAGTATGTGCCTTACCCGGTCGTGTCTGTTAAGGGCGGCCTTGTGTTTGAAGGCTTTAGGGCAGAGGCCACATTTGTAGGGCCGCTCGCCGGTGTGCGTGCGTTGGTGGATCTAGATAAATAAACAAATATTGGATTTATTTATACAGGGTTACATTGCAAAGGGGTGCCAAATCTTTAGAAGTGACTCAGAATCAGTAACATAATCGAACTATGCAAAGAGCAAACATTTTTTTTTTCACATTTAATTATTCGTATCCGCTTTTAAAAATCGTACGCGTGGATAATTTAACTCATTCATGCAAAAATGTGCACTGCGTGAGGTCCTTGTTGGCTCGCCGTACCTACGCCATTGATGACGAACCTCGCGGCTTTCGTAGTCACTCTATTGACTTTATTTTCGAATATTTCAAAGTTTTTTTTTTTCGTAACATACGCTTATTAAAAATAATAACGCGTGATCTTATTTTTTAAAATTGGCACCCCTTTGCAATGTAAACCTGTATTTATTTCCAAAAATGGGTCGAAATCGTTTTTTTTCCCATATTAGGTAAATACCCTCCATCGCTACATGAATCATATACTATGTATGTCTAAATAATGTATCTATCGCATCTACATGAAGAAATAATATGTAGATGCGACAGATAGATTATTTTCTGACTTGGTTGCAGCCGGCGCCCATGAAGAACAACATTAATTATTTATTTTAATTGTTCTTTTCAAGATGTTGCGACAATTTGGTTAACCTTACGAGGGATTGGGAGGTATTGGCGATGGGTAGTGCTCGATCGAAGAGTGGGGGAGACCTTTGCCTAACAGTGTGATTGAATTGAATTGATTACGTAGGTTAAAAATTTACAACCTACCATCAAAAAGGACCACTAATAATAAATACTAATTATTTTTTAATGAAAAAAAATATCTATCCGTTGAAAATTGAACCTACATTCACAGAGCCAAAGAGTTCGGGTATGACCCCCGCCATGCGCCTGTACGATTCATCCATACTTTCAAGGCACCCTGTATTATACATATACACTGGCCAATAAGGCCTACGACCCTTTACAGTAGGAGCACGTATGTCTATAAAAATCTACAACCAGTTAAATGACGACATGAAAATACTACCACTAAACAGATTTACAGATTAAAACTTTTAGTAAAATGGATTCAAAATAAGACATACCATGAAATTGAACAATTACTGGAGCGTATTGCATAATTATATACTTTATAGCTAATTATACACTCTCATATTAACTCTCACAAACACATACACTATAACTCACACTCACACACTCACACACTCACACACTCACACACACACACACACACACACACACACACACACACACACACACACACACACACACAATATAGATACTTAAATTTAATTAAATTAATTTAATACTCAAACACTACTACTCTGAAAAAGAAATGTTTATTAAGATAAGTTACTGTATACTGCCTTGTAAAGTATGGATATAGTGATGGAAGAGCGGGCCCTCCAGACACAGGCATTTTTTGCTTAAATGGAGGCTCCAATGTACTAGTTTTTAAGGCATTACCTTTGTTAATGAAATAAACTTATTTTATTTTATTTATTTTACAATACTTGTGGTCACTAGAGGCGCTGTCATCGCGCACACAGCGAATACTGATTAAATCTGACACGAATACAAAAAAAAGTTACGCTAAAAAGGTGGTTGATAGAAAAATGTTTTTACTCAGTAGATGAATATTTTAACTTAAATCCAAGATGTTGTAACCTATTTATTTTGCATGTATGACTGATTGTATGTTAAGTGACATTCTAAGTACTAATTCATTAATTTAAATTCAAGTTAAAAATGTATTTCGCGCCATACTATGGTGAAATGTGTGATCTTATTAATTGTGTTTGCACAACTATGTATATTTATTTTTAACATCTATGTATCTACCATGTTTCGGGTGAATAAAGTATTTGAATTTGAATTTGAACTTTAAACCAATTCAACATCCTTGTACCACTTTTAAGCGAAATAAATTATTCTATTCTAAGCAAATGATACGGTGTTAGGGCTCAACCTCAACACTGACGTGTGACAATGGGTGTGAATTGACGACTGCTTCGGCTACCATAAGGTGATCAATGTTTCTTCTTCGGGAGCCTTATGGTGGAATGTCGCTCTGAGGGCTGTTTCAGTAGTCTCTAAAAGAAACTGCTATTAAAATAAATAAAGAATCTGGGTCTGGGTGTTGTGGTACCTTCGTTGTTTCTGATTTCTGTAACACAAGTGCTCTGGCTACTTACCACAGAATCAGAGCAATGTATGTGATGTTGTCCAATATTTATTTATTTAAAGAATGAACAGTATCGAACCTGCAGCCTCTGCGCGATGCTGAACCGCTTGGGGCACTCGGAGCACTGGTAGGGCCGCTCGCCCGTGTGCGTGCGCTGGTGGTAGCGGAGCGACGCGTTCGACTGCGGACGGCGACGATTCACTCATTACAATTCCGTTGTAACGCTTGTTGCTGATCTATACTATCTCATCATCATCATTTCAGCCACAGGACGTCCACTGCTGAACATACGCCTCCCCCATTGACTTCCAGATTGTCCGGTTGGAAGCGGCCCGCATCCAGCGTCTTCCTGCGACCCTTACCAGGTTGTCTGACCGCCTTGTGGGTGGACGTCCTACGCTGCGCTTGCCGGTACGCGGCCTCCATTCTAGAACCTTCCTGCCCCATCGGCCGTCAGTTCTACGTGCTATGTGCCCCGCCCACTGCCACTTCAGCTCGCTAATCCGTTGGGCTATGTCAGCGACTTTTGTTCGTTTACGATCTCCTCAGTTCTGATTCGATCTCGCAAGGAAACACCAAGCATAGCCCTTTCCATATCACGCTGTGCGACCTTGAGCTTTCTTATGAGGCCCATAGTGAGAGGTTACGGTTATATTCTATCTACTGGGTTTCAACTTTTTCTATGGGACCAATATAATAATCTAAAAAAAAAACACTGCTTCATACAAACTTATGTCTGCTGGTAGGCGGCATAATATCATCATCATCATCATCATCATCATGTCAGCCATAGGACGTCCACTGCTGAACACAGGCCTCCCCCAGTGACTTATCATCGGCTTAGTATGGGCAACTGATTTTTTTTGCGATTCCGATGTTGGTCCCATAGATAAAGTTGTTGTATTTGAGCACCAGAATCAGTCCCTAAAGGTTGATGTTTTTAAAATAACCCTGTATAATAATGTAAACGCGAAAGTAACTGTGTCTGTCTGTATGTTACGCTTTCATGACTAAATTACAGAAACGATTTTGATGAAATTTGGTACAGAGGTAGTCTAGAGCTTGAGAAAGGGCATAGGCTAATTTTTATAGTGAAAGCTGAACCGATTTTGATGAAATTTTGTACGGAAAAACCTTGAACCCTGGGGAATGAGATAGGCTTCTATTTTTATATCCCACCATAGAAAAAGTTGTATTTGAGAACCGATTAAAAATAATTGTATATGCGGCGGACTTAATACCAAGAAGCATTCTCTACCAGTCCACCAGTGGTCAGACAGAGATATACAGAGAGAGTCAAGAAGATAGAGATATGTATAGAGATTACCACAATCCCTTGCTGAACTGCCAGTATTTGAACTTAAATTACATGTTAAGATGATTTTAATGAAAAAGGGGTATTACACCGTTAGTGATTATATAAATGATAAAAATGTGTGGATTTAAAACTGCTCAGCTCGCACCGAAACTTGTAAAAATATTAATTTTAAGAGAGGCTGACAACAGTGACCGAGTTTCTTGCGCTGCTTCTTCTCGGCACTAGCCCACAAACTGTCCCGAAGCAGTGGTAGGGCAAAAAAATATTGGGACGTGTAAAATGGCTTTTAATGGCCTATTTGCAAAAATAAATGATTTTGATTTTGATTATTAATAGTAGCAACTGAGACAATCCCACCCCCACCGCTAACAGGATTCGTGTCGTAAGAGTCGACTAATTCGTGTCGTAAGAGACAGGCAGCAGCGTCTTCGTGCGAAATCTTATAAAAAACTGCGCTCGCCAACCCGCCTGCCGAGCGTGGCGAGTATTGGCAATCCCCCCGATGATCAGTCATTGGGGGAGGCCTTTGTTTAGCAGTGGACCTCCTATGGCTGGAATGATGATGATGATGAACCGAGACAATACTCACGATACACTTCAGGCCACATATCTCGCAGACGACGGGCGCGTGTCGCGCTTTAGCGTGGCCGTCCTTCTTCGAAGCGCGCACCCGCAAGTGTACCCGCTGGTAGTGCACCGCGTACGAACGCTCGTGCGCGAACGTTCGGTTACACTGGCGAACGATAATAGTAATAAATCTATATCTATATAAGACAAAATATGGGTCAAATACTTTTTGATAATCTAACTGACGGACTAAATAGAATAATCATTTTTTGATCCAGGAAACTAGCCCATTAGCGAAATTGTTCCATCCGTTCACGCGTGATGCGATGACCAAGGGAAATAGAGATTCATTTTTATATTATCTTCTTCTTAATCTATACGGTCAATCCCGGTTGCGTCCAAAACCATTGCTTTGGAGCCCAGGGTCCGCTTTCCTTGATTTACTCATTCATTTATATATATAAGGTGCTTTAAAAATATCTGCCACGGCTGAAATGGGTGAAAATATTCCTTATATAGATTACGATAGTAAAGAAATTTTAAGTCTAGAACATCATAATTTTTTTTCATTTAAAGTCAAAGTCAAAAATCATTTATTCAATTCACGACAAAATTGCCACTTATGAACGTCAATAATAACATTATTGGCCCATATGGGGCAGAACATGTCTCCTTATTTTTGGGCCCTACTAGCGCTTCGAGACAAGACACAGACAATCTGGCGAGTGCTGATCAAAAATAGTATTAAAGAATGACTAGGCTTTATTTAGTCTCAAACCGTCCACACTCATCTAACCAGCCCGCTTGCACTACGTCCCGCGCGCTGCGGTTACGAATTCGTTCATGTTACCGCCAAAATGCTAACGTTGCTGTCTTTTACTGTCATTTCTCAAACAATTATAACCGATCCGGGGCACGTAATTCCTTCACTATCGTAATCTACATATGCAATACTTTCACCAATTTCAGCCGTGGCAGATATTTTAAAGCACCTTATATATAACGCCGTGATAATTTAGCGAAAACCTTTATGATTCCGGTTAAGATTTCATAGTAAAATAACCGGTTTCCGATCCCTGGCTACGGTTACAACTAGATTAAGCAGTGGTATACTCTCAAGTTAAAACTTACACCAGCTTGGTCGAATCCGGTCTGAGTGAGATCAGGGCCGTCTTTCCCACTGGGTACTCTGGGCACTTGCCCAGGGCCCCGCGATCGATGGGGCCCGCTAGTTCCTGCTTTAATAGTATCCTTTGTCAAAGTCATAGGGGTCACATTGTCCTATATGCCCAGGGCCCCCAATAGGTTAAAGATGGCCCTAAGTGAGATAATTTATAAGCAGAAAATAAAGTACCTAAAATTATTTTGTACCTTAACATCTTCTCTACAGTCGAGTAAAAGTCCCGACACTAACATACCTCATTGCATTTGACTTGCTCGTCCTTGGAGTGTTCTTTGAGATGTTCCTTGAGTTCATCTTCCGTCGACCAACTCTCCCCGCACTGGGTACACGGCCTGTAGGCAATATACAGGGTGGCCATACAAAATACAGGGTTACATTGCAAAGGGGTGCCAAATCTTTAGGCGTGGTTCAGAATCAGTAACTCAATCGAACTATGCAAAAGATAAACACAAAAAAACACATTTCATTATTCCTATGCCCTGCTGAAAATCCTACCCGTGGATAATTTAACTAATTCATGAAAATATGACACCGTATGTGCACTGCGTAAGGTCCTTGTTGGCTCGCCGTACCTACGCCTCTGGTTAATTATCGCGCGGCTTTCGTAGTCTCTCTGTTGACTTTATTTTCGGATATTTCAAAGTACTTTTTTTCGTAACAAACGATTATTAAAAATAATAACGACTAATCCGCTTCTATATTGTTTCCTAGATCTTATTTTTTTTAATTTGGCACCCCTTTGCATTGTAACCTTGTATAGGGTGGGATTAATAAAAAAAAAGATGTTTCGTTGATAAAACATTTGTATGGAAAAATCTTTCTTTTAAGAAACTTATATTATCTTCACTTGTAACTAACTATGTAATCACATCTTAGAAGTAGTTTGCAATATACTTCTAACTGACGCGACAGACTGAACGACAAGAGTGCATGGACTTAACCTGCCTAGCTCGCACTTGCTACATGTCTTGTAACTGTATTTCCTGTAAAAAAGGCTGACAAAGGTGACTGAGTTTGTTGCGCCGTTTCTTCTCATCACCAGCCGATATGTAGTCCCGAAGCGGTGGTAGGGTAAAGCTATATTTTGGGACGTGTATAAGTGCCCGGAAGAGGGCCTACTGAATAAATGAGTCGTGACCAGTGATCGGAGTGGGTAGATTGATTTGATGTACTTTGGTAGTGCTAGCATAATATGGATATGCCTTTTTTTCAAAAACTGATATCAAGAAATACCGGAATCCCGGAGGCTCAATGATCTCACAACTAGAGACGCTCAAGACCGCGCGAAGTGGAGGAGCAAATCAAGGAAAGCGGACCCTGGGCTCCAAAGCAATGGCTTTGGACGCAACCGGGATTGACCGTATAGATGATGACCGGAATCCCGGAGGCATGTCCATGTTAACATCAATGTTTGAGATCATTGACCCCAAATCAATCTACATATTTAGATCACTGGTCATGACGTATCGATTTAAAACTTTGCAAGTATCTGACATTCGGATGACAATACAATAATTTGACACCATCGTGCTGATCTGATGATGGAGCCAGGAGGTGGGTAGTGGAACTCTAATGGTTACTAGCAAAACCTGCGTTTGGGCTCATTCGAATCGTCTTGACGAGTCCATTATATATGTGTCTTTTATAGTTTTAAGACTATGTTATCAATTTTAAATAATATTTTGATGATTAAATGTTGATTGTATTGATGGACATATTCGCTTCCTTGAAAGACTTCAAACTTTTTTGTAAATAAAAATAAATATTATTCAAACTGAATTTCTGAACAAAGTATATCATTTACGACATTTTGTCACAGAATATTTGTTGTTTGTTATTATTTTCTCTGTCGATTGGCGTATGTTTCATATGTGTACGCCAAAATAACGTAACGTAATAACGTATTAGGTATTTTCAACTTTAGGTGTTATAAGGTTCGATGTCTTTTGGCGACTATTTTAAAAGTCATCCAGTAGAGCTCTGTAGAGTACACTGACCTCAAACTGATGTCGCTAAGAGCTACAAAGTGAAGGGGTATGTGCAACCCTGTATACACAAGTACACTAACCTCAAACTGATGTCGCAAAGAGCTACAAAGTGGAGGGGTATGTGCAACCCTGTATACACAAGTACACTCACCTCAAACTGATGTCGCAAAGAGCTACAGAGTGGAGGGGTATGTGCAACCCTGTATACAGAAGTACACTCACCTCAAACTGATGTCGCAAAGAGCTTCAAAGTGAAGGGGTATGTGCAACCCTATATACACAAGTACACTCACCTCAAACTGATGTCGCAAAGAGCTACAAAGTGGAGGGGTATGTGCAACCCTGTATACACAAGTACACTCACCTCAAACTGATGTCGCAAAGAGCTACAAAGTGTAGGGGTATGTGCAACCCTGTATACAGAAGTACACTCACCTCAAACTGATGTCGCAAAGCACGTCACCCATATTATTCATGTGTCGTTTCAACGCGCCTGGACTGTGAAATTGGACATCGCAATTTGTGCATCTAGTGTCCGAATCCGACTCTGAAATCTGTAAAACAATAAGAATGACAGTATAACTGTAAGCTTAACATAGAATAGAAGTAGGTGTGAGTGACAGAGTCAAAGTCAAAAATCATTTATTCAATTTAGGACAGAAAATTGCCCCTTATGAACGTCAATAATAACATTATTGGCCCATATGGGGCAGAACATGTCTCCTTATTTTTTGGGCCCCACTAGCGCTTCGAGACAAGACACAGACAATCTGGCAAGTGCTGAGAAGAAACGCCGGAACAAACTCAGTACCTCTACTAAAGTACATCAACTTTTTCTATGGGACCAACATCGAATTCGTAAAAAAAAAAAACACTTTCTAATACTAAAACGCGACTAGCTGGCATCAGTTTGTATGGAAACGTCAATTTTTTTTTTTTGAGATTTCGATGTTGGTCCCATAGAAATAGTTGATGTAATTTAGCCGTAGAATAACCCCTTAAAGTTTTATTTCACCTTTTCGTTACACACTGTATACATACACTAGCTGACCCAGCGAACTTCGTTCCGCCGATTCGTTTGACAGGTACTAACAGTTTGTATAGGAAAATAAAATAGTTGTTTTACTACTTTCCTTGCATTTTTTAAAATATTCTGACCTTTTAAACCTTCCCTGAACTTCCACAAATATTTCAAGATCAAAATTAGCCAAATCGGTCCAGCCATTCTCGAGTTTTAGCGAGACAAACGCACAGCAATTCATTTTTATATATATAGATAGATAACGCTACACGAAACAGGCATTTTGATTTATTTTAGTGCGCAACACCCACTCGCTTCACCAACCGCTGATACCATGACTATGCATTGTGTCAATTGACACAATATCAGAGGAGCACTTGCCGCGCGCTAGTGCGGTATCTACCTCTTTTATAATACACCACTTTGACTAAAGGCGTAACAGATAATAACAGTAGGCCTAACAGATAACAGCAGTAGGCGTAACAGATAATAACAGTAGGCCTCACAGACAATAACAATATGCCTAACAGATATTAACGGTAGGCCTAACAGATAATAACAGTAGGCCTAACAGATATTTACAGTAGGCCTAACAGATAATAACAGGTCTAACAGATAATAACAGTAGGCCTAACAGATATTTACAGTAGGCCTAACAGATAATAACAGGTCTAACAGGTAACAACAGTAGGCCTAACAGATAATAACAGGCCTAACATATAACAACAGTAGGCCTAACAGAAAATAACAGGCCTAACAGATAACAACAGTAGGCCTAACAGATAATAACACTAGGCCTAACAGATAATAATAGTAGGCCTAACAGATAATAACAGGCCTAACAGATAACAACAGTAGGCCTAACAGATAATAACACTAGATAGATAGATAGATAGATAGACACTTTATTGCACAAAAACATTAAGGTTATTACATACAAGACACAGTTATGTACAATCAGGCGGCCTAACAGATATTTACAGTAGGCCTAACAGATAATAACAGGTCTAACAGATAACAACAGTAGGCCTAACAGATAATAACAGGCCTAACAGATAATAACAGTAGGCCTAACAGATAATAACAGGTCTAACAGATAATATCAGTAGGCCTAACAGATAACAACAGTAGGCCTAACAGATAATAACAGGCCTAACAGATAACAACAGTAGGCCTAACAGATAATAACAGTAGGCCTAACAGATAATAACAGGTCTAACAGATAACAACAGTAGGCCTAACAGATAATAACAGGCCTAACAGATAACAACAGTAGGCCTAACAGATAATAACAGGCCTAACAGATAACAACAGTAGGCCTAATAGATAATAACAGGCCTAACAGATAACAACAGTAGGCCTAATAGATAATAACAGGCCTAACAGATAACAACAGTAGGCCTAACAGATAATAACAGGCCTAACAGATAACAACAGTAGGCCTAACAGACAATAACAGGCCTAACAGATAACAACAGTAGGCCTAACAGATAATAACAGGCCTAACAGACAAAAACAGTAGACCTAACAGATAATAACAGGCCTAACAGATAATAGAAGTAGGTGTAACTGATAATAACAATATATCTGTAGGCCTAACAGAGAATCACAGTATAACACTAGGCTTCACACATAATAATAGTAGGCCTAACAAAAAATAACAGTATAACTTTAGACCTAACAGACAGTAACAATAGTAGAACCTCATTCGATTCATTTGGACGAGTACATAGAATATGTTTTATAGTTTTTTAAGCCATGATCATCATCATCATTATTATTATTTCAGCCATAGGACGTCTGCTGAACATAGGCCTCCCCCAGTGACTTCCAGATTGGCCGGTTGGAAGCGGCCTGCATCCAGCGTCTTCCTGCGACCATTACCAGGTCGTCTGACCACCTTGTATGTATTAAACTATGATATCAATTATTAATATTGTTATTACTTACCTTCATATCTCTATGAGCTTTCTTCTTGTGCATATTAAGGCCGTTCTTCCCAATAAATGACTCGCCGCAAACATAGCAAGTGTGTTTAGACGGGTGGTGCAGGCGGATATGGGTGAGGTGACTAGTCGACTTGCTAGAAATTAAGTTAAATACATTGTAATCGTTAAATGTGCCTACAACACATTACCACCGAAATACGGTATGATATAGCGATTTATCGACACCAACTTTCTTATTTTTTTTATATGATAGACTAGTTTTTATCGCGACTTCGTCTGCGTTGATCTTACCTGGATAAAAAGTATCCTATTTGTTAATCCAGGCCATGGTCAATCGGTATGCCAAATTTCACCAAAATCCATTCAGTAGTTTTGCGTTTCCATTCATACTCACAAACTCGCTTTTCTAATATTAGTAGTTTATAGACGCCATGTTGTATTTTTATCGACTGCAGGAGAGTCGCCTACGCTGGTACTGCCATGTTTTGCGGAAACCCGGCAAGCTACGTAGGAAACAAATGTCTGGCCATGCCGCCACCGCCAGGTCCTGGCAAAAGGGGTAGACCCAAGAAATGCTGGCTTGACGTCATGAGGGCTGACATGCGTGCCAATGATCTCACAACTGGAGACACTCAAGACCGCGCGAAGTGGAGGTTACTCCTCTAAGGAAAGGGCTCCAAAGCAATGGCTTTGGACGCAACCGGGATTGACCGTTTAGATGAAGAAGGAGGAGTTGTATTTTTATCAAAACAGCGATTTAAACATGTGACGTCATCGGCACGGCGATTTAACATGGCGGCTATATCTATCATATTTTGACAGTTGATGTCGATATATCGCTATATCATATTGTGTTTTGGTGGTCATGCCAGATGGGCAGGCAATATAAGGTCCTAATTTGCCACTTAATTTTCTTCTAGGAGGCGGTTTTATTACTCACTTAGAACAACTTTTGCGGGAAAAACAAATTCGTGCCTACTTTTGCCAAATTTCAACAAATTGCTGTCCACTGCTGGACGTAAGCCTCCCCCAATGACTTCCAGATTGGCCGGTAGTAAGCGGCCAGCAACCTTTACCAGGTCATCTGTACACCTTGTGGGTGGACGTCCTACGCTGCGCTTGCCGGTACGCGGACTCCATTCTAGAACATTTCTGCCCCATCGGCCGTCAGTTCTACGTGCTATGTGCCCCGCCCACTGCCACTTCAGCTTGCTAATCCGTTGGGCTATGTCAGCGACATTTGTTCGTTTACGAATCTCCTCAGTTCCGATTTGATCTCGCAAAGAAACACCGAGCATAGCCCTTTCCATAGCACGCTGTGTGACCTTGAGCTTTCTTATGAGGCCATAGTGAGAGGCCACGTATCAGTTCCATATGTCCTCACTGGTAACACACTCTGGTTGTAGACTTCTTTAGGCACAGGTATTTTGGACGAGAAGACGTTGAGTAGTTTCCTGAACCGGTGACTAAACCTTACTGTCAGTTCACGACTAGTATCAAGCGATATTATAAGCCGGGACCACCTCATAGTTGAGGTGAGGCCTGTGCCCTGCAGTGTGACCTATATAGGTATATGTTTATATATGATAGACTTCCACAATTTACAAAACTTGCATCCGCCCCGTGATGACATACGCCAGTCCGGTGTTTGCTCACGCTTCTTCAAACAGCATTAAGAAAATGCAAAGTTTCCAAAACAATTTCTTGCTGAGAGCTTCGGGTCAACCGTGGTTCGTACGCCGCAAGAATCTCCATAAAGATTTCGACATGCCCTCAGTAGCCCAATATATGAAAGAAGCGTCTGAGCGCTTCTTTGATAAGGCAAAAAACCACTCCAATCCGCTCATAGTCAAAGCCGCCACGTACACGCCCCAGGAGGATGTCGCTGCCCGACTCCGTCGGCCTCGGCACGTTCTGGACGACCCTGACGATTCCTACACCGCGTACTGTAGAACAACAGCCAACACCGCCTTAAGCACTTCAAGTACTGCACAACATTTTAGTTCGCATCACCGCACCCGCCGAAGGGTGCGAGGTCCCGTATTTCATTTCGGCCGACACAGACATGTGCCTGGCCGTTTTTCCCCTGCCCACCCTACGGACGACGGCCCAAGCCGAGGTCCGAGCCTATAGAGGCGCCCTTGAGGCCAGAGTCCGACTCACCCCCAGATCGGGCCCGCTAGAAAGGAGCCCGGCAGCGGTCCGGCCTGTTTCGGCAGTTCCGGTCCCGTCGGCGCCACCACTAGCGGGTTCGCCGCTTGGTAGGGTGCCTTTTGCACTCCACATTGGCCCGATCACGCCTGCTAGTATGGGGCTCGACACGTACGAGTCTGAGGCTTCGCTGCGCGAAGCCTCACACTCGGCCGGGTCGCGGCGACCGCTAGCGGGGCGGACCTAGGCTACGCCACAACTGCCCGGGTTAAGCTGGCGAATGTCTTCCTCAAAGGCACTCAGCGATAGGTCCGTCCATAAAAATAAAAAAAAATGATAGACTTCCATTGAAATAGGAACATTAGACTCACGTGAATGACGCTCCACAGAACTTGCAGACAAATGTGAAGCCGCAATGCCATTTTGAATGTTCCTTTGCTCTATGCCTAAAACAAAAAAACATTATTTATTTTTTGTACATAGGATGATGAATCAACGATATTTTAATGGACAGTTCTAGGGTTGTTAATAATTTATTTTATATTCCTTTTTCAACGACTACATGCGGCGCGTTTTTTTTAATTTTAGAATTATGATTGTAATTGAGTAGGGATTACAAATTGTAACGCCTTATGTCACATTTGGCAAGTTACAATATGGCGATAGTTAGGCGAAGTGAAATTAGACTAAACACAATTAGGAAAATTGTGCGAAAAAAATGTAGGCTGCTTGTTTGTGTGCCATTGCCTACTAGAAGAACAAAAAATTAGGCAACCCAATATATACCCCTTCTGAACAAAGGCTAGATCCGCCCTTGGATGCCTCCCGCCCCCTAGGCAAAATCATAGCTACGCCAATGGCTCTCGCAAGCGTAGTGTGGGACACCCCTTAACTCGATGAACCGATGACCTTAGGAAGATGGCTGGCAGTGAATGAATGGAAGAAGCGGGAGATCGTGTTCTTTGGCCCTTTTTGGGGGAGGCTTACGTCCAGCAGTGGACAGCAATAGGCTGAAATGATGATGATCAAAGCTTACCTAGACTTGGAGACGTGGTTGCATAACTTGCACACGAACTTGCGCTCATGCGAGGTCATGATATGCGCGCGCAACGCCCGCATATGCGTGAGACGGATGTGGCATATCTCGCACTCATAAACGCCGCTGCTCTGGAAGTGAAAACGAACACTATAGTAAACCAAATACTGTCCCTTTTTAACACTATTTTATTTATTTACTAGCTGTTGACCGCCAACAGGAGGCGTGTCGTAAGAGTCCACTAATTACTGTAGCACGAGACGGGCAGCAGCGTCTTCATGCGAAATCTTATAAAAACACTGCGCTCGCCAACCCGTCTGCCAAGCGTGGCGAGTATTGGCAATCCCCCCCGATGATCAGTCACTGGGGGAGGCCTTTGTTTAGCAGTGGATCTCCTATGGCTGAAATGATGATGATGATGATGATGACTAGCTGTTGCCCGCGACTTCGTTCGCGTGGTCTATGGTTTATTCAGTTTGAATATGTAAATAAAAGTAAATATTACACATTCAATCAGGAATGAGGAGATTCGTAAACAAACAAAAGTTGCTGACATAGCCCAACGGATTAGTGAGCTGAAGTGGCAGTAGGCGGGGCACATAGCACGTAGAACTGACGGCCGATGGGGCACAAAGGTTCTGGAATGGAGGCCGCGTACCGGCAAGCGCAGCGTAGGGCGTCCACCTACAAGGTGGACAGACGACCTGGTAAAGGTTGCAGGAAGCCGCTGGATGCGGGCCGCTTCCAACCGGCCAACTGGAAGTCACTGGGGGAGGCCTATGTTCTGCAGTGGACGTCCTATGACTGAAATGATGATGATGATGATTACACATTCAAACTGAAATTCTGAACAAAGTATACCATTTACGACATTTTGTCAAAGAGTATTTGTTGTTTGTAATTTTTTTCTCTGTCGATTGTCGTATGTTACATAGGTGTACACCAAAATAACGTAATTTTAGGTACTTGCAACTTTAGGTATACCAATGAGGTTCGATAAATAAATAAATATTGGAAAACAAATTGCTCTGATCCTATGGTAAGTAGCCAAAGCACTTGTGACCTTGCTACAGAAATCAGAAACAACGACGGTACCAAAACACCCAGATCCGAGACAATATAGAAAAGATATTTTCCTACCTTGACCGTCCAGGAATCGAACCCGGAACCTCAGAGATAGCGAAAACAAGTCCGGTATGCTCGCCTCTCGGCTACGGCGGTCGTCGATGCTTTTAAGAATTAAATTCATCATACAGAAACTAACTTACCGGGTCATGTCTGATCATATGATTCTTGTAAGTTGTGTCCGTCATAAAACCTTTGTAACAATGTCCACATTTGTAGATTGAGTTCAAATAGTTCATAGATGTCTGCCTTGACTGGACTTCCTCTATTTGCTGTTCCTTCGTCAATACCATTTCATCTACTTCCCCATTCGGGAAATCATCATCGTCCTGTGTCTCCGGTAATGCCTCTAATAAGTCTCCAACTTGATCTTGAGGTGAATCTGATACATCTTTCCTAAGTTTACTAGACAACGGTTCTTCATCGCTCGATTCGATTTCTTTCACTTTGTAATCATCATCAGTAATCATATCGTTATCCCATATTTCTTCTTTAATATCCTCTATGACGGGGAAATCGATTGGTTCGTTGGTTTTCATTGAGAATAAAAATGGTGACGTGACATTCAAATTCTGAATATAGTCTGTGGATAGCTGTAATAATTAAATTTATTAATGAATTGTTACAGCAATTAAACAAATTATCTAGCCTTAAATTATGCACCACCTTATATTAATGTAGGGTTGCCATTCGGGTTTTCCCAGATTTGTCCTAGTTTAGAGGGCGTCCGGGGAGCATCCGGACGGGATTTAAATAGGCTAGTCATAAAAAGATTATTCTATTTAGTCCGTCAGTTAGGTTATCAAAATATATTGGACCCATATTTTGTCTTTTGTCAATCAAACAAAAAATAAAGAAGATAAAGCACATCAAAGTTTGGAAGTGACGTCACGTCTTACTAAAAAGTGTCGCAAGGCGTGCGTTACGCGGAACTTTAACGGGATATATCTTCATAATTTTTTGTTTGATTGAGAAAAGAAAAAATATGTGTCAAATATTTTTTGTGACGGAATAATTAGAATTTTTGAGGAAACTAGCCTCGTTCGGGTTTAAAAGTTTTCAAGTCATACACAAAAATGGACAAAAGAATGCCATTTATTGAATACAGAAACAGTCTCAAACTCAGTAATTCATTTTCAAATAGCTGTAATGTTTTTTTTTAAATTGGTTTTGTAACAATTAAAACTATTTGTTATTATACCGAATAATTAAAAAAAAACTGTTGACCTGGTTCTTAGCTCTTAAATCCGGGGTTTTTACGCCTCTTGTCCTGGTTTACAGATTATATTAGAGATGGCAACCCTAGATTAATGACACAGATACGTAATCCACGCGTAAAATTTGAAGCAACAAAATTGGAGCCACAGGAAGCTCCCTACGCCTGACAGCTCCGTAGTGTTTATTGTCAATTTTCTCCGAACGCATGATAATCTAGTTGTACGCATTGCTTTTATATAATTTTCCCTGGTTTTGGGAAAAACTACTATTAGAAGCAACTCTATTTAACAGTGGTGTGCGTGTATCTGTGTGTAAACGTTTGCACACAAAACTGTTATGTTGCTACAATTTTGTAATCGCCGTAGCTACTGAACTATCATTCTATGTGTCATTATTAAAAGGCAACCACATTCGCAAAACCGATGAAGGGTGGAGTATGGAGGGTAGAGGTGAGGAGTAATATCTTCGTTTTTAAAACTGTCCATCAAAGTGCGTACAATCAAGCAACAGGATAAATTTTTAAATGTTTTGTGACTCATGGCTATGGCTTTATCCTTCATACGTAAAAGTCACTTTTAATGTTTTAAAATGTTCTAATTCGGCACTCCATACTCGGCATACTTCAATCCGTCAACATTCATACTATACCCTTTGCCTACGCTAGCGCCATTTTGGAGGGTTTTGGAACTGTTATTTACTGCTTTAGCTGGACACTTACAACTTTCCGCCCGTAAGAGATAGTACTCCTTACCTCTACCCTCCAAAGTGTGGAGTAAACGAGTTCTCGAGTGGTAACCACGTCTCGGCAAACGTAGTGTGCAACATGGAGCTATATCTATCATTTAAAAAAAAAGACAATTGGTGTCGATAAATCGCTATATCATATCGTGTTTCGGGGTCATGCTGCTAGGGAGGCAGATGCTTGGATGCATCTCGCAATCATTTTCATCATTTTTGTATTTTAAAAAAATTACCACTCGCTGGACTGATGCAAACTTCAGTAAATCCTGTGAGTTGTTGCACATGCGTTTGAAGGTTGCACTCCTGACGAGCAGGGTGCTGCACATGCTGCACGCGTATGGAGGGAGCCCGTCTGAGGAGGTCATCTGAAAACAAATTGGACAAATGTATTTGTTGTCTTTTTCTTCTCGAATCAAATTTTATGGGCCGGGCCAAGTTTTGTTTTAATAAGCTATTTTACTTGTAGCAAAATGGTAAAACTGTACATTAGCAGTCCACGAATTTAAGGGTTTTGAGCCCATCACCCCCCCAGTGAGGGGGGGCTACCTCCTTCCTCCCAAACCCTCTCTTTGTCACAGAAAACCCATAGTTTTGGAGATAGAAGTCTAATTTAGTACATAAATGTGTTCAGTAGTTGATAAAAACACAACTTTTGAGCGAGAATTAGAATCTAGCGCTCGCCGGCCGCTGCCGCGGCACGCTCGCTACGCTCACTCAGCTTCGCGCTGTATGTGGTCACTGTTCTAACCTAACCTAACCTAGATTTGAGAAATTATGACTTAAATTATTTTTATTATTAACATACAAGTGGTCTTCCTCATAATTCCCTCCCTTTATCCTAATAACCACAGCAGCATAGCATAACATTGTTATAACCTCAAACTTCTATCTTAAATATTTCCAAAACCAATAAACTATAAATTTGCTTTGAGAGGAAGGGGTCAGACTCCCATCTCTCCTTCAGCTTTCAAAACCCTTAAATTCGTGGACCGTTAATGTACAGTATAGCCGTCGTATTTTGACTTTCTTTCTCCGGTCCGGTATTGTATCTCCGGTCTACCGGTAAGTGGAACGCGAAGGTTTGTTATATTTTAAAAGCATTCAAGCCAGAATAAATGATAAAAACTCTGGACAACGAAAGCACAAACTGTAGGACTACAGAACATAAACAAAACAAATAATACACACACAATATAAGAAAGCAAATAATTGTGTCAGGTGTCTGCATTGAATATGTGAATGAATATATCTGATTTGACGACCTCCCTAGCCAAGAGGAGAGCATACCAGACTTGGTGTTGCTATCTCTGAGGTCCCGGGTTCAATTCCCGGTCTGTCAATGCAGAAAGAAAACTTTTGTATATTGTCTCCGGTCTGTGTGTTGTGATACCATCATTGTTTCTAATTTCTGTAACACAAGATAAGAGCAATGTACGTGATGTTGTCCAATATTTATTTATTTATATCTACCTTGGGAAACAAAAGGCATCGAACCTAATTGGCATACCTAAAGATGCAAGTACCTAAAATTACGTTATTTTAGTGTACACAAATAAAACATACTCCAATTGATAGAAAAAATAATAATAAATAACAAATAATCTTTGACAAAATGTAGTAAATGATATACTTTGTTCAGAATTTCAGTTTGAATATGTAATATTTACATTCAAATTGAAATTATGAACAAGGTATATTTACGACATTTTGTCAAAGAAATATTGTTGTTTGTATTTTTTTTTTTCGGTTGTATAGAATAATGTGTAAATAATTTATCAATTAAAACCATACAACGGTAGCAGGAGTTAATTAGATATAAACAATTTGGAAACCTAACCTCTATTCCAGTAAGAATGGAGTACGCTGATTGAAGACGAAACTTGAACATATTGATGAGTTTGATATTTGTTGATAAACACAGACGACAAGCAAGTGTTTCTCCCATGATTTAATTATCTATTTCACTCAACTTTTTGCTAAAAATGCAGCGCATGAAAATTGTAAACAATTACGTCAATAGACAATAATTTTGACAGAGACTGCGCATCACAGATAAATATATGTCATGCGTATATCGTTCTGTCTGTGAGACTGCGTCACAGAAAAGAAAAAGAAAAATCTCTAGTCTGTTTTCGGGTGACCAGACGATTGGCCTTGTTGTTGACCTTACTCGACCTTGCCTCCATCTTGCTTATTTAATTGTCTAGTTCATGAAATTGTTTTACTTCTGTGTGTCGGACTTTTTTTTTTTTTTTTTTTTTTTTTTTTTTTCTTTTGGCATACACGGCTTGTGCATTGCCACAACGGGGTACAAAGGTAGGGAATCGTTATAAGGAAAAAACCGGGAATTTTAAAAGGATCAGATCAGGATGGTAGGAAATAGTGTTCTAAATAGGGAACAAAGGCTAGGGAAAATATATATAAATACAAACAAATAGTCATAAATATACTGTTCAAATATATGTATATTTAGTTACATTTTTATATTATTTTTTGCTAAAAAAGTAGTTATACATTGATATATGGAATAATCATTCAAATATAATAAACAAGATATATTAGTAGGAAATGGGACTCTGAGGGATATTAGTGAAACTATAAAGGAGGAGCGGTCATATTTAGGGCAGGAAAAAAATAAATGATTTAAATCACCCACTTCATCCCCACATTCACATTTATCGCTGTCTACAATATTTAGTCTTGCTAAATGAAAAGGCAGGCAAACATGACCCAGTCTCATACGAATTAGACAACTAGTACCAATCTTATCTAGCTTCGATTTGAAAAACCATGGTTTGGAGGGAACATGTGGCTGGATGTTTCTATAAAACCTTCCCTTAGTTTGACTGATTTTATTCCAGTCTTCTTCCCAGGATTTATAAAGGTAAAGATAAGGGAGAGTCAGTAAATCATGACAGTAATTTTTGTAAGGGAAACGATCACCGCAAATAATCGCATCAGATGCTAAGCTATCTGCCTTTTCATTTCCAGGAATATTACTGTGTCCAGGAATCCACCCAAAAGAAACTCTAAAACCTTTCATTGAACATTTATAGAGCAACCGTCTGCAATCCATGATAATAGGGTAAAAAGAGTTAGACTTAAAAGGGAATTTAGCAAGAGACTGAAGAGCGCTTTTAGAATCCGTAAAAATAATAGTTTTTTGTAACTTCATAATCAAAATATATTCAAGGGATTTGAAAATACCATAGCATTCGGCTGTGAAAACCGAAGTTTCAGGAGGGAGTTTTATTTTTTGTACAATATTCAATTGATCGTGGTAAACACCAACGCCCACATCAGTGTTATTAGAGTGCTTTGAGGCGTCAGTATATAGATGATGCCAGTCAAACCAATCTTTAGTAATAATATTATTGAAGTTTGTTAGGGCATTGTTATCGCTATTGGAGACACCTAAATTAAGATGAATTTCTGGGGATAAAAGTAATTCTTCATACTTTAAACAAAAAATTGGCAGATATGAGGATCTATGGGTAGGAGCCTTAAGAGATATGAATTTGCGATAGCTGATAACAAGGCATGGAGGAGATTTATAACGCCAATATGGAGCAGATTCTACATATTCTGATAAGTTATGAAGTTTAGAACGAAGTGGATGATGTGAAAACTGTAAAGCACGGAACAAAAATCGGTCTGTTAGGTATTGTCTACGTAGCTTCAGTGGAGGATCCACACATTCGACTTGAAGAGCATTGTTTGGACTGGACTTCATCGCTCCAGCTACCAGACGGAGGCACTTACTTTGGATTAAGTCTAGTTTACGAATACCAACTACATTACAGGGCTCCAGAAAGTAAGTCCCATAGTCAAGAATACTTCTAATAAGAGCATTATACAAAAGTTTTAAACAAAAAGGATGAGCTCCCCACCACACACCAGATAAGCATCTAAGAATATTTAGCTGTCGTTCACATTTTGTACTAATATAATAAGAATGAGGAAGGCCTGTCATTTTGGAGTCTAAGATGACGCCCAAAAACTTGGCCTCTGTTTTTACCGAAAGTTTAAGATTATTATAGTAAACATTAATCGGAGGAAGCAATCGCATTCTGGAGAAT
The DNA here is from genome assembly GCA_963576865.1 of Anania hortulata. Lineage (NCBI taxonomy): Eukaryota > Metazoa > Arthropoda > Insecta > Lepidoptera > Crambidae > Anania > Anania hortulata. Next base: position 1,012,920 of record OY756417.1, on the reverse strand, counting down.
AAAACTATCGAGCTTTTAGATGGAGAAAGGCTGAGTCCATTATGATCTAACCATGATTTCAATATTCTAAGAGCGGCAGTTAGAGACTTACATAATGATTGTACATTTTTACCAGAAACATAGATGAGCAAGTCATCAGCATATTGTAAAATGTTCGCGCTGTTGTTCATGGACGCTTCGAGATCATAGCTGTAGATATTGAATAATAATGGGCTTAGCACAGAACCTTGAGGAATGCCTTTATGTAATACCCTAGATTTAGCTCTATTATCCTGAATTACAGTTATAGTACGCTCAGAAAGAATATTTACAATGAAATTTACTAAGACGCTAGGAACATGAAGTTGCAAAAGTTTACTTTTAAGGACTGTTAATAAGACGTTATCATATGCGGCTGTAATATCTAGAAATGCAGAAAGAAGAGAGTCGTTACATGAAAAAGATAGCCGAATATCGGTACAAAAGATACCTATACTGTCTGAACAACTCTTTCCTTTTCTAAAACCGTACTGACTTTCACTCAGCAGGCCTTTGCTTTCAACTAACCACTCTAGCCGATTTTTTACCAGATGTTCAGCCAGTTTCGTAAGAACAGACGAAAGTGCAATTGGCCTGTAAGAATTGGGATCGTCAGATAGTTTATGAGGTTTTAATATAGGGATTACTTCTTGTGATTTCCATGCGGGAGGAATATAACCCGTTGTAAAAATTGAATTGACCAGATTAAGGTAATATGACAAACTCGGTTTACTAAGGTTGCAGAAAAACGAGTAAGGGATTCCATCGCTACCTGGAGCTGAGTCTTTGACGTACGATAAAATTCCTTCAAGCTCAGTTAGGGTAAACGGGGCGCTGAGACCTGTATGGTCAACGTCAGTTAGAGATAATGCGTCATTGGGAATAAAAAGATCTTGAGGAACAAAAGGAGGGGCAAGTTTGTCTAAAAATTGTTCAACTATTGGATCATGAATCATAGGAGGACGAGTTTCTCTAAAAGCAGATCTGAATTTTCTTATATTTGACCAGACAACTGAAGGAGAAATATCAGGAGAAATAGAAATACAAAACTTTTTCCATCCTTCCCATTTTTTGCATTTTAATAGTTTTCTAGTGCTGGAGATAATTTCTGATAAAGAGTTTAAATTTTCCTCAGTTGAACAGGAATTGTATTTCCTTTCTGCTTCTTTTCTTTTTTTAACAGCATCTGAGCACTCACTGTCCCACCAAGGAGGTGACGGAATTTTATTAGAATAGCCTTTTTTAGCTGGAAAAACTTGATCAGCAGTATCAATTATTAATGAAGCTAGAGCTTCTGCACATGTAGCTTGATTATCATCTCTAACAACAGGTAGCGATGGAATACCCTGTTCTACCTTTTCTTTGAATTGCCGCCAATCAGCTTGATCAAGTCTATACTTCATTCGAGGTGAACGAATTAACTGATGTTTATTTATAGATGGGAAATCAATAATAATCGGGTAGTGGTCACTGCCAAAGGTTATAGAGAATGTTGACCATGACAATGATGAAGCTAAATTAGTAGAACAAAGGGACAAATCTGGTACACTTTTCCCCTCATGAGGAGGAGTCCTGCGAGTCGCGGCACCTGTGTTTAAAAAGCATAGCTGTGTATTGTCTAAAATATCTAGAATCCGGTTTCCGTAACAATTGGAACTGGCGCTACCCCATGACCGATGCTGGGCATTGAAGTCACCTAATATTACAATGGGTTTGGGAAGATCATTAATAATACTTTCTATTTCGTCATAAATCTGTGAGTAGGGGTGAGGAATATAGAGTGAAACAAAAGATATATTGTTTAATTTAACTGCAATGATAGAAAAATCACTGTTATGTTGAGGGATTGGAATATGGGAAAATGGTACAGCATGACTTATAAGTAAAGCTACACCACCATACCCATCACTACGGTCTTCTCTAACACAAGAAAAATTGGGAACTTTAAAAATGGAAACAGGACTAAGCCATGTTTCCTGGAGCGCAACAATAAATGGATTAAATTTATTAATTAAATATAAAAGATCACTTTTTCTGGTAAGTATGCTACGGCAATTCCACTGAATTGCTGACGCCTTCTGTTTCGTTCTGTAAATTTTTTGTCAATAAAGTATCTGTAATAGTGGCTGCGTTGGACGGTATAGAAATAAAGTTTGATTGAGAAAGAGAGTGTATAAGAGCAATTATTAATTCTTTTACTGATAAGCTGTTCAAGTTCTGTTTTTCATTACTATTAATTAGGACATTTTTACTCGGTGATACAGGGGAGTTGAATCCTTTAATAAGGTCTTCATGGACAGTACGGTCATAGCCTTTTGTAAATCTTGGCGGTGTTCTAGGTTTGAGGAAAATAGTTTTTTTGTATGAAGATTTTTCTGGATTATAATCTGATGACTCAATATTTAATGAAAAATTTGTATTATTAGGGGGCGCAGAAACTAAAACATCTGCATATGACTTGATACAAGGAGGATGCAATTTAAGCGCCTCAGCATATGTTATGCAACTTTTGGCCATTGATTCTTTAATATTTCTTTGTCTTAAGAATTCAGGGCATGCTTTACTATTAGCCATGTGGAGGCCAGAACAAAGACAACATTTTATGCTCTCCTCCTCTACTGTACAGTTATCTCCTGAATGGCCTAATCCGCACTTGTAACATCTAGGAGTTGATCGACATTGACTTTTCACATGCCCATAACGGCAGCAGTGGAAACATTGAATTGTTGGGTAGATATAAAGGTCAACTGGTAGGGAGTTAAAACACAAAAACACTCTTTTGGGAAGGATCTGACCGTCAAAGGTAAGTACAACAGTTTCAATAGGGATAAATTGGGTACTACCATTGGAAATATTTTTCCTTTTAAGTCGCCTAGCTTTTAAAATGGTTCCACACCCTACTGGCACTGAAATATTTGTCACAATGTCTTCTTCAGACCACTCCGTTGGGACACCTCGAACTACACCCATACGAGTGACATTAAACGAAGGTATAAAAGCTTTGTAACTGTTTAACTTTAAAGACCCATTGTTAATAAAGGAATTGGCATCTTCAAATTTTGAGAAAGATATTGATAGTCGGTTCCTGCCAATCTTTTTTAAGCTGCCATCAACAATGTTTCTAATACCATTCTTTTTGAGGAAAAATCCAAATGTTATAGGGTGAACACTACAATTTTCATTCGTATCTGATGAAACTTTTTGAATATGGACAACATATGGCGCCAAATCTGAAGCTACATAAGAAGGTCTGGCAACAGGGTTATTTGGAGAATTTTCGCTTGATAAATTGACTGTTGGGGTAGAAGGGGCAGTGTTTGTATTTTTGAAATCATCACACTTACAATCAAACTCATTTAAAGGATCTAACACGGAAGTTTTATGATGGCGCCTTCTTTTTTTGTTGCAATGTTTGCAAACTTTTCGTGCCGATGTTCTTTTGCGTTTAGGAATAGTTGCATTTGAATCAGACGCATCAGTTACAGATCCCTCAGTGTCCATAATATCCGAGATAGTAACAAAATTAGATACCGGAGGGGATGTCCCACCGGGATCATGAGGTTCATCATCCATTGGACAAATGAAAGTTAAAACTTACCCAATATGAAGAGATAAACTACACTGATAATATAAATAAATACACAACAAAATAGAATATCAACACTTCACTGCCTATCCTGATCTTTTACTATGTTAAAGTAAAAGTTTTAGCAGCCGAAAAAAAAGACGTCTACCTAGACCGCCGATTCCCGCGCTTTTTCTGTGTCGGACTTACAGTTAAAAATCGGTTCAATGACCTTTAACTTTTTGGGTAGGTTGGCCTGCCCCGTTGACATACAGCATGAAAGTAATAGCACATACAAACGGCGACAGACGCGGCCTCGGACTCGTCTTGACATTGTAAGGTCAAACGCTGCCATTGGTCGATCTTTGGGCTGGCGGAGGTTGACTGAAGGATAGACCAATGGCAGCGCTTGACCTTACAATGTCAAGACGAGTCCGGAGCCGCGTTTTTAATTTCTAACTAGCTGTCCCGGCGAACTTCGTACCGCCTCTTTTTTTGTAAATTTTCAGATTTTTTAAATATAATTTCAAATAAATTAAATTAAATTAATCTGTAAACGGGAGACTTTTGTCGCTGGGACAAAAAAGTTTTTGTCTCTGTCGCGTCGCGTCTCCAAAGAGGGGTGCGCGCACGAAGGAGACAGAGACGAAACTTTTTTTTAAATTCGAAGCGTCATTCGCTTAAAATGTAGAATACATTTTTTTTAAATTTTATAATTGTGTTTTACAGCTCTGGGTTCCAGCCCTTTAAAGCCTGGAGCCTTTTAATACATGGAGAGCAGTGCTGCCAGACGTGGGATAAATAAGCTAGATTTACAATATTTTGGAATGTAATGCAATAGAAAAAATAATAATGTATCGCACGATAAATCTAAGAAAATCCGTGACATTTTGCTCAGTTAAGTAAAAGAAAATTTTATGAAATATCAATCTGTGTATTTGAATACATTTTATCTTTATTTGGACAACTTTGACTCTGACAGCAGGATAGTAAATATAATTTCTCTGCACTACGAAAGAGATAGACTATTAGCGTAAAAATATCTGCAATTTTTAATCTGTATCTGTACTTTTTTACTTAGGTGATAGTTAATAGAAGTTGTCATTTCTTACTAAATGTAAGTGAAAAATCACTTACTAGTTTCGGAGAAAGATGATTCGTATTTGCTGCTCTTTAGGGTATGTGCTCGATGCTTGTGCAGTAAGTACTGCAGTAATTTAGTTAACAAAAACTTGTAATTTTAAAAAGTAATCAAGTAACATGATTTAAACTTTTGAGCCGTATATTCTGTTCTTTTACTAGTAAAATCTAGATTCGGTAGTTACAAAAACAGTAATTTTGTTAACCGGGGATGCGATAACACGATAATTTTGCAGTAAAACTAGGATAATTCTTAACCTATGAATCTGGCAACACTGGCGGAGAGACACAATTTTGTCCAATGTTTTTCATTTAACTAAAAAACATTGGTTTTTATTTCGAAATTTCGATGGTCTTAGAAAAAGTTGTGTTTGAGCACCAAAACAAGACACTGAGTATTTGGATTTACATGTTGTTTAATTATTTTTATTTGTGAGGTCTAGAACCCAGAGCCGTAAAACCCAGTATTTAAAAAAAAACAAAGACACAATTTTGTCACCCGTGCTGGTCAGTGAACAAAAAAGTCTCCCAGTTGTCGCGTCGCAACGTGCGCGCACCTCCATACCTAACAGAGGACTTGATATGAGAGACAAAAACGTCGCAGCGACAAAAGTCTCCCGTGCGCGCACTCTCTTATTCGGGGCGGAGACAAATCCATAAACCAAAGATCATAAAAAGCGGTCCAGCAGTTCCCGACTTTTAAATGGTGTAACTAACCGGACTGTTTTATTTAAATCGATAATTATAAAGAAAATTGGGAACAACACCCAAATACCGAAATATCTATTTCTGATTATGAGAATTCGTATTATTATTTTTAATTATATGAAATCTAATAATAAAATAATTAAATATTGGACAACATCACATACATCTTATGTTTCCAATTATCCAGCACATACTTTATTTATTTATTTACACTAACAGGATACAGTTTAGACGTGATTGAACATAAAAAGAAAGAATCTGACCTGGACCGTAACCCATGAACAGTATACACAACATTGCTTATACTATGCTAATAAGACGGTGGGTAAAATTAAGTAACTCAGACCATAGTTAATTTAACTTTTTAATGATTATTTTTAGTATAATAGTTTGCATTTCTGTGTCTTGAAAATGAATAACTACTTACATGGAAAATGTTGTGTACACCTTTAAATTAATGGAAAACATATTTAAGCAAGATGGGATTTGGGGTCGTCAAATCGACGCAGCACGCAATGTGTCTTAAATGTGAAATACTTCTGGACTGTCAGTGTCAAGTTGCTATATTCCCATAGAATTCCATACTAACGTTTTAAGTATTTTTAAGTAAAAATATTAAAATTCGCGATATGGGTCATAGTACGTGTTGTGTTATAAAGTGTAGAAACAATGGGAAAAACTGTTCTCATTCTCAAACCATCCAGTTGCCTTATTTTGAGAGAACTTAAGTCCACAATAATTGTGGTCACTAGGGGCGCTGTCATCGCGCACACAGCGAATTGCTGTAGGTGTACCTTAAGCCGGTGACAGATGGAGGCGGACTCGTCTTGACATTGTAAGGTCAAACGCTGCCATTGGTCGATCTTTGGGCTGGCGGAAGTTGATTGAAGGGTAGACCAATGGCAGCGCTTGACCTCGAAAAAGACGAGTCCTGAGCCGCGTCCGCCGCAGTTTGTCACCAGTTTAATTAATGAAACCATAGAGCTCTTACCCTACCGAGTAGAAATGTAATATCATTTGTTCGACCAATATTTCCGCCATTTTTTAATCTTATTTGTACTTATTTTGTTTTTGTATGGGCAAGAGATGACAGGAGCTGTCATTTCATACGAAATGTAAGTGAAAAATCACTTACTAGTTTCGGAGAAAGATGGTTCGTATTGCTGCTCTATAGGGTATGTGCTCGATGAATAAAACAAATTAAAAATATTGATGTGTGATAAATAAAAGACAAAACGGTAACAATTATATATACTTTATTTTATTATCTATCACCTATTAATTACAATTTTATGCGCGTAAAACAATAAAGGTAAGTTTAATAATAATAATTAAGTGTCAGTCACGAAGTTGAACTTGCACTACGTCATTATTACAGTCCATAACACCGATAGTTACAATTCTTTTGACCTTGTTTGACCTTCCATGCTTACTTCACATTTACACAGAAGTTCTGCTCAAAATACTGATTAATAAAATGCTAGCATCGACAAAATTATTAAAATAAATAAATTTTAACATAGTAAATGAGTCATTTGTTTAAAACACATTATTTTATCTCTACTTATTGACTTTTCTCTTTCTTTATACCTACTTATATATATACATTTTTTGAATGTTTAAATCAATGATATTTTTTATTTTTAACATCGACATAACAAACAGATATCTAGTCATTAAGTTAAGCCGGTGACAGATGGCGGCAGAAGCGGCTTCGGACTCGTCTTGACATTGTAAGGCCAAACGCTGCCATTGGTCGATCCTTTCATCAACTTCGCCAGCCCTTCAGTAAGACTCCGCCCCTTCTGTTCCGAAACTGGCGTCCGACTGCCGTGTGTCACCGGTATTAAATAAGATTAAGATAATACAAAGTTGATTCATGGTAGTAATACACGTGTAGCTCTTATTTACCGATATAGTCTTTAGTCTTTATACTTAATAAACAATGCAAGTATATGATGCGGCGACAAATTAATTTGGATATAAAATTTAGAAGTGAAAACTAAATAAAATGAGTTGATTGGAATAAGGAGCAACAAGTAAAAGAAGAAGCTTAAGGGGGATCGTACACGGACCCACAACCACACCTAAAAAAATATACGTTTACTAAATCCCGTTTGGGAGGAAAAAATATGAACACAAAACTATTACCGGAATACCGAATAACTACCGAATATTTGGCAAAATATTCGGTTCGCTAAAATTTCGGCATTTGTATCAGCATTAGCTTTTAACACCGGGTAAATTAAAAAATTGCGCATCCCGTTTATTATTTCATAAAAATTCATTAAAAGAAAGATTTTTTAAAAGTCATATACGTAATAATTTATTAAATTGTAGGCGGGGCTTCAAGGTCAAACAAAGTCAACTAGGATGTCTTACCGTCTGGCATAGAGGACATACCCTAGAGTACAAATCTAATTTATACTGTTTGATAAAAAAATCACCATTATTAGTGACATACTGTGTTAGTGCGGGCGACAAATACTTATTTTAAGTGAATAATCACTAAACAATTCCGTATTGCTGCTCTATAGATAGATGTGCTCGATGCCGTCTGGTCATCCCATGAATTACCACTGGACAGGCTGCTGTCAAACTAAATTCGTGCCTACTTGACTATCGCCATTTTGGCGCTATAAGCCACTGTATCGCCAAATGCGCTTGATTGACCTATGAAACTAAATTAGTATTAATGACGCAGACTGTATACGTCAAAATTAGTTCTCGGTACTCTCAATGGTGGCGCTTCAAATGGGCACACAAAATTAGCTGTCATTTATCATAATGGGCCAACCAGTCCAGTGTATTATGCAGGTCAGTTTTTTCAACTTATGCCGGCTCCTGACTTACGGCGAGGTCTCTGCGAGAATGTTCGCCGAAACTTCTCGCGAACTAACGGTACTGTCCACACTCTCTCGATGGCTCACTTCTTTTCACGCCTCTTATCCGGTATGGACGACTTTGATAGTGCAGCGGCTTTGATTTACGTATCATAGCCGTCGTGGTTTAGATTTTGAGTTTTAGATGCTAGTGTTTTGCATCTCATAAAATAGGCTTTGTTAAAAATGATCTATTAACTTTAATTCCAGGTAATATATATATTTTTTAAAATGCTTGAAATAGAATTGAAAAATTATAATAGAAATAGAACATTTAGATAAACGGGTACAAGGCATACACACCTATGCCACACCACTTCTCACGTCACTCCGAGCCCGAAAAAACCTTTGAAGAGGGCAAAATACCGACGCCGACCTGAGAACAGGCGAGCGCGAGAACGAGACTGCGAGAAACATCACACTTACGATTTTCGGTTGTTCTCGCCGAGTCTAGAGCCGCCATTACACGTCATTGTCTAGCCACTAGTTTTAACATACTCAGTCGTATTAGTGTCGTATATGACTTCGTACGCCACGTCTTCTCCTTCGGCGTACGGTTCGCTCAAGTAGTAGTACATTTCTTCCTCCGGTTCAGACTTCACAGGTACTTCTATTTCTTTAACCTGGAGAAATGAGTATTATGTAAACAGATTGAATATGCAATAAATAAATAAATATTGGACAACACATACATTGCTCTGATCCTGTGGTAAGTAGCCAAAGCACTCGTGTTAGAGAAATCAGAAACAACGACGGTACCACAACACCCAGACCAGAGACAATTTAGAAAAGTAATTTTTCTACATTGACCCGACCGGGAATCGAACCCGGAACCTCAGAGACAGCGAAATCAAGTCCGGTATGCTCGCCTCTCGGCTACGGAAAATATTGGACACGTATTTTTTCTTTTCTCAATCAAACAAAAAATATTGAAGATATAGCCCGTTAAAGTTCCGCGTGACGTCACGCCTTGCGACACTTTTTAGCAAGGCGTGACGTCACTCCCAAACTTTGTTGCGCTTTACCTTCGTATTTTTTTGTTTAATTGACAACAGACAAAATATGGGTCCAATATTCTTTGATAATCTAACTGACGGACTAAATAGAATAATCTTTTTTTGACCCAGGAAACTAGCCTATTGCCTAGGATGAGTTATTATGCCGTTGCCTATACTAGTATACTCCACATACCAGCTGTTGCGCCCTCTTCGGGACTATGGTGGTGAGGGTGATGGTCCTCCCCGACGGGGTCTCTATGTAGCAGGTGTCGTTCGGATCTTGCGGCTCAGTCTTTGTGAATTGCTTCTGTTACAAGAATTCAATAACATATCAAAACGACAGATTTCATTCAATTAGGGACGATTTTTCAATACCGAGATAACTTATTTATTTATAGAATAAGTTTGATATTAAGAAATGTGTCAAACGCCAATTTTATTTGTCAGATAAAAGTTATCTGGCGTTTGAAAAATCGGCCCTCAATAAGTGATGAGCAGTGATCGGAATAGGTAGATTGATTTGGGGTTAATGATCTTAAAACATTGATGTTAATATGGACATGCCTGCCGGATTTCGGAATTTCTTTGTATCAGTTTAAAAAAAAAAGACATATCCATATTATGATCAAAGTACATCAAATCAACTACCTATTCCGATCAATGGTGATGAGATATTCAGAAACTGTTTGGATTTGGAAATTTATACAACTTCCTAATATTAGCAGCACACAAAAAATATATATGGACAAGCCTTACCAAATAAAAGTCTTTATTATATGATCAATCCTATTTTTTTAAATGTAAATTTATTAAATAAATTATTTACCTAATAAATTTACTAAGTGAGGCCTATGTTTAGCAGTGGACGTCTTATAGTTAAAATGATAATGATAATGAAAAAAAATTAATAAATAATAAGATAAATTAGTCCAATCAAAGTTTTCCACTTTATTTATTTATTTCTTAAAAAACCTCTTAGTGACTTGTAAATAAGTATCTTGATTTGTACCAGTTCCTGATATGTTCTACTTATAAAAATAAACAACCTCTCCTTCTCGATTTCACTAATTTCTATAATAAAATGTGACTTCGGTGTACAATTTCCACTCATTTCCAGTTACAGTCCTAATTTAGGAGGATTATGGGAATCTGCTTTGGAATTGGCTTTCGAACTTCTGTTTTTAGTTTTTTTCCCCAAATAGACCCAAGTTAATTTCAAATTTCCGAAGATTCCTGTAACCGTCTTTTAACAACACATCTAACAGCTGTATCAATTCAATTTCTGTTTCAAACCCGAAATTTTAAATTTTCTATGGGAACAGATGGTGCGAAATTCACCGGATAATCTAGGCACAAATAATTTGACTTTTTTAAAACTATTCTCACCTTAGACTCAACATCACCGTCCGCCAACGCCTTAGGTTTTCTCTCTTTAGCCACCCCCCCTCTCGACCCCCTCTTCCGATTATACTTGTACGGGGTGGGCAGCTTCAGGTGCACAGTATGGTAGTGCAACTTCATGGCGTTCGACTGTTTGAAGCTTTTGTCGCACTTGGGGCAGTGGTAGGGCTTCACTCCTGTATGTACCTGAAAAATCAAAATCATTTATTTTTGCAAATAGGCCATTAAAAGCACTTTTACACGTCCCAATATTTTTTTTGACTTACCACTGCTTCGGGACAATTTGTGGGCTATTGCCGAGAAGAAGCAGCGCAAGAAACTCGGTCACTGTTGTCAGCCTCTCTTTAAATTAATATTTTTACAAGTTTTGGTGCGAGCTGAGCAGTTTTAAATTCACACATTTTTATCATTTAAATAATCACCAACGGTGTAATAACCCTTTTTCATTAAAATCATCTTAACATGTAATTTAAGTTCAAATACTGGCAGTTCAGCAAGGGATCGTAGTAATTTATTAAAAATAAGAATACATTTTCCCATGAATGAACTTCCTCCCTCGTGCAATCTAAAATTTAGAACGACAAGTTTATCTTTATGCCGCGTATTATACTTATGTATGTAATTTTTCTTGAAAAATAAGTGCAGATTTTTGCGAACATACATAATATTTCCATAAATATATTGAGAAGCAACTGTAAGTATGTTAATTTCTTTAAATAGTTCTCTTAGAGAGTCTCGTGGCTTAAGGTTATAAATAGCCCAAACAGCTCTCTTTTGCAGTACAAAAATGGTTTCAATATCTGCAGCTGAGCCTCATAACAGTATAATCTATACATATTAAACTTTAGAAAAACTGATATCTATGCATGAAAAAATCTGTTTCGTTTGTTGTATTTAAATCTAAACTAAAAAAACACATTATCTCTAGTCATTTACTGCTTCACTAATCAAATAAAATCTAAGCATTCCACACCGGGCTTAGTGTCGCTATTTCTGAGGTTCCGGGTTCGATTCCCGGTCGGGTCAATGTAGAAAAATAACTTTTCTATATTGCCTCGGGTCCGGGTGTTGTGGCACCGTCGTTGTTTCTGATTTCTGTATCACAAGTGCTTTGACTACTTACCATAGGATCAGAGCAATGTATGTGATGTTATCCAATATTTATTTATGACGACCGTCTCGTGTAGTGGTTTGTGCTCCGGACTACAAAGCCAGCGGTTGCGGGTTCGAATCCCGCAAGGGGCAAATGTTTGTGTGATGTGCACGAGCTTTGTACCTAAGTCATGCATGGATGTTTATAAAACTATTTAAGTATGTTTATCCGTTATCTAGTCGCCATAGTACAAGCTTTGCTTAGTTTGGGGCTAGATAATTGGTGTGATTGTAGAAACTATTTATTTGTTATTTATCATGTTCTTCAAAGCACCAACATTGCCTGTAATTTTACTTTCACCCGACTTTGATTAGATTATTTATTTATTTATATAATAGTAACATTTCTCTATTAGAAAGTTATCCTTGACGGTTATTCTCGAGTTTCGGGACAACCTGTATATTTCTTACCAGATCGTGCCTGACCAGGGCCCCGCGGTTACTGAAGGCCTTCGGGCAGTTCGGGCACTGATACGGCTTCTCGCCAGTGTGGGTCCTTATGTGCATCTGTGGGTTTATACAATTGAAATAAATAAATAAATATTTGACAACATTGCTCTGATCCTGTGTTAAGTAGCCAAAGCACTTGTGTTACAGAAATCACAAGTAACAACGGTACCACAACACCCAGACCCGAGACAATATAGAAAAGTTATTTTTCTACATTGACCCGACCGGGAATCGAACCTGGAACTTCAGAGATAGCGACACCAAGTCCGGTATGCTCGCCTCTCGGCTACGGAGGTCGTCAGAGATACAAATTTAAACATTACACGTATGGAGGGTAGGGTGTGAAAAACTGTCCGTCTGGGTTTTTGAACTATTATGTACTGCTTATAGCTGGACCCTTTTTTAACTTTCTACCCTTATGAGATAGTTCACCTTACCTCAACCCCCCATAATTATAGAATAATATGTGCTGTATTAACCAAGACTGGTTGCTGTCAAAATCATTTATTTTTGCAAATAGGCCATTAAAAGCACTTTAACACGTCCCATATTATTATTTTTTGCCAACCACTGCTTCGGGACAAATTAATACTGGCCGCAAGATAGGCAGTCAAATGCAGTATCCGTCAAATTTAGTTCCCGGTACTCTTACTAGTGGCGCTACAAATGGGCACACAAAATTAACTGTCATTTGTATGGGACATCCAGGCCAGGTATTGAAACAGGTCAGTAGCTTGTGTGTAATAGTCATGGAGTACTTATCATAAAGAGTAGTAATGTCATATGATTTGTTCGACAAAATTTTCCGCCATTTTTTAATCTGTATCTGTGCTGTTTTTGTATGGGCGAGTTTTGACAGGAGATGTCATTTTATACTAAATGTAAGTGATAAATCACTAACTAGTTTCAGAGAAATATGGTTCGTATTGCTGCTCTTTATGGTATGTGCTCGGTAAATGAAGTATAATATGGAGGGGAGAGGTAAGGAGTACTATCTCTTATGGGCGGAAAGTTGAAAAAAATTCTAGATAAAGCAGTAAATAACAGTTCCAAAACCCTCCAAAATGGCGCTGGCATAGGAAAAGGGTATGGTATGGATGTAGCAGTTGTTGACGGATTGAAGTGTGCGAGTATTTAAAACATTTTAGTGACTTTTAAATATGGAGGTTGAGCCGTCTTTTAAAAATACATTTAAACAATTTACCCCGTTGCTACTGTGGCGACACCTAATTTAACGCACTTTGACGGACAATTTTTCAAAACGAAGACAGCACTCCCTACCTCTACCCTCCTTAATATAAACAAATAAATAAGTGTGTTAATTGATTGTCATCATCCCTACTATCAACCAACCTGCAGATACAGCTTCAATGTGAACGCTTTTGGACAGTACGTGCACTTGTGAGGCTTCACGGCTAAGTGTACTTTGCGGTGGTACCACAACGCAGCGTTGGACTGGAAATAAATATTTATAACTAAAATTCACCTACTCATAACAATGTACAATATATGTTGGCGACAGACCTTTTTACCACCACATGTTTATACTTTTTTATTTTTATTTTAAAATTTGAATATTTTTGATGTGCTTCAGTGATACTGTTTTTTGGGTAGTAGTGTGATTTTGTTTTGGTGTCAAGAAGAGTTGTCATAAGTAAAATAAGTAAATTAAATTGGATTGGCATAATAATAAGTAAGTACAGCCTTTAATTAAGCCCTGCCCTGCTCCTAGTATTTTTCTCAAGCTTTCGCCTCGCTGTCGTTTTCAATATACATCAACAGATGTCGCTGTGCTCATTTGAATCGCTTTGGTATTTGGTTTTCGTTGCATAAATAAGTGTTCATCGTAAGGTTCAGTTCACTTTCAAGGACTTTTGCCGACTAGACGATTAGTCTGTAAAATGGCCATGCCGATCACGGTTTCGGGGGAATTCGGCAATTTCCGTGACGCTTCGTTTACAGCCGATTCGCGCCGACGTGTTTTGTTTACTTCGCATTCTGTCTTGATTTTTGCTCGGGTCAGAGCGGTGTTTTGGTGTAAAAATATGTGATACTGTGATAGTTCATATAAGTGAAATACTACATTAAAACAATAATCATGTAAAAAAGTAATTATGTCGCATAGTTGGAGCTTTTTCCCATTAGTCGCCGACTACATAAGTGGCTTTACCGACTAGTCGGAACATCTCTAATAAATATTCAACACACCAACTGGCCTACTCCCAACATCTCAAGGGAATAAACATCCATATATTACGAGACACCAGACAATAAATTTTGCCAGGTACGTATGGCAGCACACCACGACCCGAGCCAATTTAGCAAAAATCTTTACTGAACCATGAAATGAACCCGGGACTTTTGGCGCCACAACTCAAATCAGTAGACATGTAGTAATAATAAGTTTAAATACTATCGATAGTATTAGTTAATTTGTGATAAACAGGGTTACATTGCAAAGGGGTGCCAAATCTATAGGACGGGCTCAGAATCGGTAACATAATCGAACTATGCAAGTAACAAAAAAAAAGTTTTTCACATTTAAATATTCCTATCGTAAGCGTGGATAATAATTTAAGAAGTAATTTTTTTCGTACTATACTATTATTAAAAATAATAACGATTAAGATGCTTCTTTATATTTTTCCCTAGATCTTAATTTTTAAATTTGGCGCCCCTTTGCAATGTAACCCTGTAGATAGCTCTATCGATATTGTTACTAGTTTTCACTAGGGCCACTCATACAACATACATGGCTCTGAATGCTGGGCCATTAAGAAGGTAGATGAAAAGCGATTGCATGCAACAGAAATGCGAATGTTAAAGTGGATGTGTGGGGTGACGAGAATGGACAAGATAAGAAATGAATATATTAGAGGAAGTATGAAAGTGGCACCTGTAGCAGAAAAGATGGAAGGACACCGTTTGTCTTGGTTGGACATGTGATCAGAAGGGAAGAGGAGCACGTAACGAGAAGAGTGATGGATATGAGTATTGATGGGTGGAGAAGTAGGGGACGACCTAAGAAGATATGGATGGATTGTGTGAGGAGAGATATGACTGAGAAGGGAGTGAATGACTCAATGACGAGTGACCGGATTGCATGGAAGAGAAAGCAGGGGCGTGCATTCCATATAGGCTATTATGCAGAGCCTACCTTCATAAAAAACCGACAGAACAGCTGACCATAATTATTAATTACGTATTCAACAATAAACAATAAATATATTGTAACTATTTTGTCGTCTACCTGTACTTATTCCTTACTAAAGCGCACAACTTAGATCGTTACTGTGCAATTTAACCAATGTTAGGCTGCCGCGAGATCGCCTACTGTTTCACGCAAACTTACTCAATTTTCACTCACAGCCTACCCCCATCTGAAACCAATGCACGCCCCTGAGAGAAAGACATACTGCGCCGACCCTGACCTGGGAACAGGGCAGGCAAATGATGACTAGGGCCACTCTCGAGTAAAATAAGGGATGACAAGCAGTATTCCACGCAAGCCGAACCGATGGCACAGTTAGTAAGGCATAGAAAATAACTCACAGAATATTTTTTCCCGCAAGTTTCGCACACAACATTTTTACGTTGGTCTCTTTTTTTCTTTGGTTTCTTTTTGGAGACCTCTGGAAGTTGATTCGATGAAGTTCTGGTAAATAAAAACATTTTTAACTGTAAAAAATCTTACGATTTGATTCAAAATTTTAGATTGCACAATGTAGGAAATTCATCGATGGGAAAATGTATTCCTTTTTAACAAATTACCACAATCCATTGCTTAACTACAATACTTGGGTAAAAATAATTAAAGAAATTATTTTAGTAAAAAAAGGCCATTACACATTATGTTTAAGCGAGGGCACAAACATGGACACTTTTGTATCTTGTGTCAGACACTAGCTACTGATGAATATTTTATTTCTATAGAACGAGTATGAAATTATCCACTCTCTACGCATACGAAAACATTTCATGTGTCCAGTTTCTTCCACTTAACAAATACTCATGACGATCAATAAGTTCGGTGTTGGCAACTGGAAACTAAGTGTCCACGTTTGTCGAATGTATGGATTTCCGCTCTCACAAAAATAAAATACTTATTTGAAAAAGGCTGACAAAGTGTAATTTTTTTTTGCGCTTCTTCTTAGCACTAGGCCCACATATTCTCGCGAAACAATAAGAAAAAATCTAAATCATTTACTGTCTGGAAATATGACAGGTTTGTACGGAATCCTCGGTGCGCGAGTCAGACTCGCACTTGGACGGTTTTTTTTTTGTTAGACATTTATCTCGATGTGTGATATTCTTTTCTTTTGGGTTTGGGTGTAGACATTTGTTGTACGCCGTTTTTCCTGATTAGACTGAGCAGTGTCCGTCTTTCGAGTAATGATTCCCATGTAATGCAGTTTTTTTAAAGTTTAATAAATCTTATTAAAATAGTCACCTGCGAGATCGAGAGGATGTAGACGGAACAATTATGTCGGGAACTATGAAATCATCGATATCTTGTTCCCCTTCCTCCTCCTGGGACACCGAATCGTCCATGTATGGGATGTGCTCTATCTCCTGGTGCTCCACACATGCTTCCTCCGTTGGGTATATTTGTCCACACTGAAATAACACTGCGCTTAATTCTCAATAGATAATAAATTTGTATTGGCCTAAAGCAAGAACCAAAGAAACTCATCTAACAGAATTGAGAAACAGCGAAGGATGCAGGCAAACGAAAAATGCAGTGCCAGTGGCATCAAATAAGCTTGCCCGCAACCTCATCAGACTAGCAAGGGACAAAATTTGCAAGGTGAGTGTTATAACCGGCCACTGTCCTCTAAACAAGCACCTGTTTAACATATTGTGACAGATGGCCGCACATAATGCATGGAGGCAGAAGAAACGCCACAGCACATGCTTTTAGAATGCAGAAGCGTGGCAGATCAGCAGGCACAGATTCTCCAATCACCAGGATCGCTCCCGGAAGCCTGCAGCCAGTCTGAAAAGGCTGCTGACATTCTGGGATGACCTAAGATGGTTGGAGTAAAAAAGTAATGGGGGTAAACTGTTTCTTGAATAATACTCAATTATACTCATTTATTTAGTATAAAGGCCCTATTCCGGGCATGTATACATGTCCCAAAATAGTTGCAATCACATTATATTGTCTAAATTGAGCATACTCCTTGAATCGCACTAAAAAACTTTGGTCAAAAATTAAATACTCAGCGATGGTAATTTTTTATTTTTTGTTTGTCTTGTCTTTCTTTATAGTTTCTTTACACTTTATTAGAACAAATCGCGATTTCCAACAACTCAATTTGCCTAGTGGCATGTATGTCTCCAGAGATGGAACACATGCTGGGAAGAGAGTTAACAACCAGGATTAAACTTAAATCTTTGTTTTTCATTGTATAAAGAGGATTAAATAAATCGCTTTTTATACTTGTGACTTCTTCTCTCCGACGCACTGTTTAGCAGAAATATACGACAGAATACTAAGAGGCTCCAGACACATGAAAAAATTATGATACTTCATAAAATTAAAATCTTTGTTTTTATTGTATAAAGGGGCTTAATTTAAACGCTTTTTATACCCGCAAATTTTTCTCTTTGACCCACGGTTTAGCGAAAAAATGCGATAGAATATTAGGTGTCGCCAAACACAGATTTTTTTTGTGATGAAATTATACGATAAAAACAAAGATTTTAATTTTATGAAGTATCATAATTTTTTCATAATTTTTTTTTAAGTGGAGCCTCTTAGTATTCTGTCGTATATTTCTGCTAAACAGTGCGTCGGAGAGAAGAAGTCACAAGTATAAAAAGCGATTTATTTAATCCCCTTTATACAATGAAAAACAAAGATTTAATTAAGTTTTAATTTTTTTTATGAAAATTTTTCTGTCTCAAACGCCTTGCACACCCTTTGCTACACTCCAACCGTTATTACCCTAGCAGAAGGTTTAAAAAAAAGTTAAAATATTCAATGTTTATGTTGGGACAGCTGATTAAACTTAACCAAACTTTTTACTATTAATGTATAATATTTTGGCGCTAAAAAGTGGCTAAAGTTTCGGTGAACCCTTATTTTATTACTCCTAGGATTTCATTATTAAAGCAGGAGAACTCAGCAACGTAATAATAGGATAGAAATAAATAGAGATATGTATATAAATAAGTAGGATATTAACCTCTCCGCATTTATAATCAACAATAGGCGGTGGAGGTATCTTTGGCTGCCTCACAAACGACTTTAAGATGCGCAGAGTGTGCTTCAGCTCAAAATGTGTTTCGAAAGACTCCTCGTTTTCAAAAGTTTCGCCGCACTCACAAGATAAATATTGAACACCTTCAAACGAATCTATCGGAATATTTTCACCAGAACTACTCATGGCTAAACACAAAGATAATACAACGATTGTATTTTCTTATGTAAAACAAAATTCACTACGTGATGGTGGTGCTAAAGATTTCTTTCTTGACTGACAGAGAGAGACAAAACAAATGCCAACCAAAGATCTTGTAATCAAAGACAATATTTCTAGCCTGTCTATGGAAATTAGAAATAAAACCAGTCATTGATGTCAACAGATAATTAATAAATTATCGATTAAAATACTTCTGATCGATATTGGGATTAATGAAAAATTTCTCAAGGATGTGATTAAATCTTGCTCGCTAATGTCAACAACAAGAGTAACAATTAACATCAACTCTCATGAAGAGATGCTTCGAATTTATTTTTTGTATTTTTATGAATTTTCTTACTAACTTTAAAAAAAAAAAAATTAAATATATTTATTGCGTTCTATAATGTTACATAGGTGTTATAAATAGGTAAATTAATCAGATCATTATAGACCCTGTTGGGCACAACAATAAGGTTAGGAAATCTTATCTTATCAAAATGAGGAAATAATGAAACAGAGCAGGTCAAAATACTCATGAGCTTACAGCTAGATGTAATAAACCTCTGCAATGTAAGCTGTTTGTGGAGACCAGTCGAAGTAAGCCTGACAAAAAAAAACAATGTACTAAATATAAGAAACAAACAGTAAGAAGAAATAGGTATAGGTTCTTTCGTCGAGGACCCTTCATGATAAGGCAAATAGAATTTGTTGCAGGGCTTAGGAGAATAATAATATATGTCGACTTGTTTTCTACATCGATTTATAATCGATTGTCGACTATCGCCGCAAGTACCAACACTAGCCAGCACTGCCGAGTGGTGAGTGACACAGTTCAGCAACGGCACAGATATAAAATGGCGGCAGCAGCAGTTCCATAGAAAATTAATTTTTCTAATCTATTTCATTTCATTTATCTGTGGAATAATCTGTAGCCATGAGCGAGTCCGAAAATAATCCATTTTATTGTTCATTTGTTGGGGTACAATACTTAGTCTGTGAATGTGGCGAAGTTTTTCAAAATGAGGAATCTCTCAGAATACACTTGCAGCAAAAGCACCCAAATAGACAAAAAATCAACGTGAGACATCTAAAGAAAGTGCCACCACCGATCACTGAATATAAATGTGGAGAGGTTTGCATTTACAACTTATTTTATCTCTAATGTTGTGTACAACTATGGTAGCAACTTCATAGCAGAGAGACTGAAATATTTACTGAAATATCTGCACGTAGTGGTTAAGTACGTACCTACTTGATCAGTGATTTCTGCTATGCTTTAAAAACATAATATTACTTATTTTAAGTAACTTATAATTCGTGTCGGAATCGACCATAATTTACTAAAATCTAACCTAGAAACACCAATAAGTTCTATCAAATCATTTTTTGCTAGGGAAACCGTATTTTAGTATCATCCCCAAGTAGGAAGTTAACTCATAATCCTAAATTACGAGCTACTTCCTTCTCCTTCTATACAGGGTGCCCCGTAACTCAAGAATAACTTTGTAACTCTATATTCTATACATACATTATGGTCAATGACTGTTGTTGTTTCTATCTCTCACGTAGAGGTGGGTCGTTTTTTGTAAACAAAACTGTTAATTACAAACTGAAACCTGTTAAAAAAGCAGTTAACGTTATTAACTGGTTTGCAGTAAAGAAAAGAAAATTAGCTGTGGAAGAAAATAGTTTTTTATTTCAATACAAGTATTAATGTGATGGTGGGCTTGTTCCTTATCGCAAATTGAGTCGATTTTAAGAGTTATTCTAGATGATTTTAACCTTAATTCTGACTCAGCATCAAGTCGGTTTCTGTATTTGATTTTTATCATAACCAGGTGTGTTGGTGTGTAATCCAGCTCTCATTACGTAAATCTTATCCCAAACCCCCGGCCATCAATTGGGGACCCTACTTTGAGTAACCCTGCCTTAGGATCAGGGCAATGTTTGTAATGTTGTCTAATCAATATCCTGATTTTATATCATTGCGCTTGCCCTTAATCCTATTACTAATATCATAAATAAGTTTGTGATCTTTATTACTCTTGTTTGCAAAAAACTACTTACCGGATTTTGATACACTTAGGATACTTTTTATCCGGGTAAGGTCAATGCATACGAAATCGCGGGCAAAATAAAATAAATAAAAGCAAGATAAAATCAAATAAATATAAGCTAAAAGCTAGTTTATCTATATTTAAAATGAAATGTGTTATTTCAGTGTGGACAAGTGTACGCGACAGAGGCAGAATGTGTGACCCACCAGGAGATCGACCACATCCCGTTCATGGAGGAGTTGGTGTACCAGGAAGAAGACCAGGAAGATGCGGAGGAGGAAATTATTCCGGAAATAGTCATTCCTGCAACATCTGACGGAACCCAAAGGTGACTTTACTGTAACACATATACTTTCTTGCATAACGCCCGCGCTGCGACGGGTCTTGTGGACGTACAGACAACAGCACGTCAACTTATCACAAAACGTCTAAATTTCTCAATTGATATTGATCTCTATGAGTCAGACTTAAAGACGAGACACTCTTTTTGTTTGAACATACCTTTTAGGCCTGCGTGTCGGGCGGCCTGTGTTCACTGTTCGCACTGCACTGAAGCCCGATAACCTTGTTGCTTGTATGATTGTAATTTGTATCCTCATCGGACCACGGCACTGACCACTGTACACATTGTGTTACAATATCAAATTTATATTGTTTTGTGTATTATTATTTTCTCTTGTGTGTCGAATAAACGTTTCTTTCTTTCTTTCTTTCTTTCTTTCTAAAGTTGAAAATTGGTTCAATGACCTTTAACTTTTTAGGCAGGTTGGCCTGCCAATTTGTTTCCCAAATTCTAAGTGATGTAAAAAGCATAATATAGTTTAGAAGCGTAAAATCTCCAAATGGTTCTGGACTTAGCACAGCTTATATTTTACTTAATTTAGTTTTTTGCCCGGTGGTTATACAGAAGATGCTATGGCTACTATCCATATCTATATCCCTCGTTATTTGTGTTAGGAATGGTGGATTTGGAAACTCTCAAATTTAGGCGAATGATGGCAGTTGTTATACACTATCTGTCCATTATTAGGAATAGACTAGATTGTCCCACAGTGTTAGAAAGAGTTAGACTCCTGGTACCTAGGTATTTGCAGCGCGACGAGTGGGGTACGGTACACCGCGACGCAGGCCGCGCCTGCTGGCCCGGCCCAGAGCCCGCACTAAGCGCGCTGCACTGGCGCCGACTAACCACGCATTAGGTCTGATAGGCGATGTACTCGCTCGGCACGATGATAGCTGGGGTTTAATTAATAAATTCCGTACAATTTTAGATAATCTAGTAATCTGCAATAATTGGACTGTATAATAATATCAATTGACTATGTTTTGTATTTTTTGTTCTAATTCAGTTTTTTTTAAATTTGACCTTTGTTGACATTGATTATTTTTATTCTATTTGACATTATGAATCCTATCAATTGACGTTATTGACATTTTGTTTTATATTTTATTATGAAGTGACATTGTATTTTAAATTGTTTAACTTGTGTGCGCTTTGGATTATACTGTAAGCACACTTGACAGTGATTGAATAAATAATAATAATAAAAAAATAATTACAGAAATGTGCATAAAAGGTTTGCAAACATAAATCTATATATATAAAACAAAGTCGCGTTAGTTACACCATTTAATTCAAGAATGGCTAACCCGATTTTTATGATTTTTAGTTTGTTGGGATTGTCTCTGCCCCGAATGGTAGAATAAATAATAAAAAATCGAAAAAATTCACAAAAAAAGAGGAGGTACGAAGTTCGCCGGGACAGCTAGTAAATAATAAATATAAATAAATATTGGATCTTATGATAAGTAGCTTTTAAGCACTTGTACTACAGAAAGCAGAAATAACGACGGTACCGTAACATTCAGACCCGAGGCAATATAAAAAAGTATTTTTTTACATTGACCGACCGGGAATCGAACCCGGAACCCGGAACAGAGATAGCGACTCCAGTCGGGTATGCTCGCCTCTCGGCTACAGAGGTCGTCAATAAGTTATTACAATAGTTTTTTCAGTAAGTCCCTGACACCTAAACTCGGCTAGTGGTGACTGAGTTTGTTCCGGCGTTTCTTCTCAGCATTCGCCAGATTGTCTGTGTCTTGTCTCGAAGCGCTAGTAGGGCCCAAAAAACAAGGAGACATGTTCTGCCCCATATGGGCCAATAATGTTATTATTGACGTTCATAAGTGGCAGTTTTCTGTCCTAAACTGAATAAATGATTTTTGACTTTGACTTTAACTTTGGACAAGTCCTGTATCTTAAGCGGCAGTAAACTTACAATCTTTAGAAAGGTTGGCAAATACCGGTTCATGGAGGAATTTATCCAGGTTTTTCCTAATCACTCGCTCGGAGCGCAACCTATTCGCGAGCGTTATTGTCGCTGGGATTAACCTGGTTAATTCCAAGCTACCTGAGGTTGCGACGTGGCTTTGTCCATGCGCTTTATCTCTTTTCAACGCGTTACAAGTAGGAATTCCCATCTCGCTCTTATTTCAGTCAATCAACATTTTGTTTCTTTATTTACGGTAACACTTCGATACTCTCGCCTGTCTTTATTATGTCATAACTTACTTTAAAATGAACCGCAAAAAGAAAAATAATGTTGCAAATTTATTTTGTTTTATTTTTATTTTAATTCGAAAACATCAGCAAATTTTTCACCTAAGTGACTAAGGTAATTAATGACTAAGAAATATTCTTCAACCCTAAAACAAAACATTTACATGAATAAAATGTAGTATAGTTCCTCAGAAAATAATTCTGTTTTTTAAATTACAACGTATTACGTAGTATTGGCATACAAATATATAATAGGTTGCCAGCAGATATAAAACGGTTACATACAAAGTCATTTCAGTCACAAAAGGTATTGCATGCTTGGCTACTAAAACATACCTTTAACTCTATTAACAATTATTTAAATTATAAGGTTTAACAGATTATAATTATTTTTTGTTGGTTAATTTCCTTACAATGTTTGCATGCTGATATGTGTACAGCGAAACAAGGATCTGATTTTGTACCTGAGTAACTAATGTTACCTGTTTCCAGCCAATAAACTATTTTCATTTCATATTCTAAGTTGCGGTAATTCAGTTCTAAAATGATTAGTAATTATTGCAGCACCCAAAACGTGGTAGCATTTAAAAAAATTAAACGCCGCATCCATCCCTACTGCATCTCAGATAATGACAGTTATTCCTTATCGCCAGTGGGCAAAGCGAACACTTTTTTTTTAAAATAACCCGGTATTTTGATCAGGAACCGATATTTTACGCTCTCTGATCAAAACCGAAATAATATGGATTCTAACACCGGAATCGAAATGATAATGCTCTTTCTATTTTTGTATGGCGTTGCTTACGAGCTGGTTAATTTTATTAACCAGGTTGCCGAGCTCTGTTTACAGTAAGTATTTATTTCACAGCTCGCCCCCACACCGCACCCCCGACGAGCACTCGCTGCGCGTGCAGAGCCTGCCGGGAGGGGGGAGGCGAGCCGTGCCCTCCGAGAGGAAACCGCGCGAGCGGAAGCTGAAGAAAAGGAAACCGTACCAACATAAGAACGTGATTTGTGAAACTTGCGGGAAAAAATATGCTGTAAGTATTTAATCATCATCATTTCAGCCGTAGGACGTCCACTGCTGAACATAGGCTTACCCCAGTGACTTCCAGATTGTCCGGTTGGAAGCGGCCTGCATCCTGCTTCCTGCAACCTTTACCAGGTCCTCTGTCCACCTTGTGGGTGGACGTCCTACGCTGCACGCCTCCATTCCAGCACCTTTCTGCCCCATCGGCCGTCAGTTCTACTTGCTACGTGCCTCCCACTGTCACTTCAGCTTGCTAATCCGTTGGGCTATGTCAGCGACTTGTTCTTTTACCTTACCTTACCTGTAAGTATCTAATATGCTCGAATTCAGCTCTGGTCCTCCAAAATTCCTCCACCTTCCAATTTTATATCGCCGTCTGCCATCTTCCTTCTGGGCACGAACAGCCTTGGCCAACTTGGAACCGTCTTCGTACAGAGGTTTGCCGCTGTAAACAAAAAGACTTCGAACTTTTTTTTACGGAGCCTGCCCCCTCCCCCCACCATGAGCACCAAAACACAATATGATACAGCGATTTATCGACACCAACTGTAAAAATATGACAGATATAGCCGCCATGTTGAATTTTTATTGAAACAGCGATCATAACATGTGACGTCACCGGCAAAGAGATTCAACATGGCGGCTACCTTATTTTTACAGTTGGTGTCGATATATCGCTATATCATATCGTATTTCGCTGCTCATGCTAGGGGGGCTGGCATACCTAAAATAACGGTATTTCGGTGTACACCAATGAAACATACGTTAATTGAAAGAGAAAATAATTAAACAACAAATATTCTTTGCCAAAATGTCGTAAATGATATACTTTGTTCAGAATTTCGATTTGAATACGTAAATACAAATAAATATTACATATTTAAACTGAAATAATTTAAATTGAAAAACATTTATTTCAGGCTTGGCCCATATAGTGTTAGTAACAATTTAACTTAGAACTATTGTTAGTAAATACAAGCAAGGAAAAATAATCGTTGAAATGACATTATTTATAATAACAGTTTTATTAATGTTTTGTGTGTATTAACACCCATCTCTAAAGAAGTGGTGAGTTCCAACGGTCTACAAAAACCTTCACTTTTAATAACTACAGTAGAATCCGTTTATTATGACGCCGCTTATATTGACCAACCGCCTATTATGACGTAATTACACTACGAAGTTTGGTTTTCATATAAAATTCTTTATAAAAAAGTCGGATATAATGACTTCGCTTATAGTGACATGTCGCTTATTATGACCCACTTTTAATAAATTATGTCCGGTTATGATGACCGACAGTGCAAAGAATCATGTTTACACCTTCGGTAATGTTCGTTGATTTCCGACGAAGTTCGGCACGTGGCTCGTTTTTGTTTTGAATCTCAGTGAAGAATTGACGCTTACCGACTGACGCACTTGTATGTGTATAATGTGTACGTAATAAACGTGCAATTTTGATTTCATCAGTTACTATGTTTCTCTTAAATTAAATACATACATAAAAATGTTTTTTTTTTTCACAAACCGCTTTGTATGACGTCCGGCTATTATGACGTGTTTGTCGATTCCCTTCGATGTCATTATAAACGTATTCTACTGTACATTATATGATGAACTGTCAAACCTTTTTGAACTTTATTTTAGAGGTTATAAGAGAGATAAGGTTAAAAAAATTGCTCTTAACTTCTCAATGATTGAACTTCCAGTCCAAGGCTGCGATGCGCTACCACCAGCGGGTGCATACGGGTGTAAGGCCGTACAAGTGTATGTACTGCCCTAAAACGTTCACCATGGCTCTGTTTCTGCAGGTCAGTGATTTCAATCAAGGATCGAAACCGGTTAATATTTATTTCAGAATGTATAAGACCCATTTCTAATATTTGATAGTAGTTGTAAAGATTTGACCATAAAACTAAATTTGCCATAGGTTTTAAGTCGGTATTTGGAGTATGTAAAAGTTAATTTAGCGAAAACCTTTATTATTCCGGTTAAGGTTCCATAGTAAATTAACCGGTTTCCGATCCATGATTTCAATTTTGTTTTTACTATTAATAAATAAATGTAATCTAGCTGTCCCGGCGATCTTCGTGCCGCCCCTACATAATTTTGACGTGATAACGTCTTTAAAATCGTTTTAGTCGGGTGACATGTTCAGAAACTTGTGTCACACCAAAACCTCACGAGCGCGATCGCAGGTATAACGAGAGAGAGACGGACCGATCTCCCGTCTCATCTCGAGCGCTGCCAGTCATTCCGTGAAACTTGTCACGCGGAATCCTCACGAGCGGAGGCTGGCATAGCGTTCGAGTGAGTGGACCGATCTTCCGTCTCTCTCACTCTAGCGGCATACAAACGAATGGAGATTTTCTCGTGCGGTTAAGTTTGATTTGAGTTAAAAACGATAGATGTAATTTAAAATTTGAAAAAATTGTTATCTTCATTAATTCCTTACTTCCCAAAAACTTATATCACCAATAAGACGTTATCACGTAAACATCTCGATCGTAAACCTACTTTACAAACAACCAATTTTTTTTTTCGTGAATATTTCCTAGTTATTCTGCTATTTGGGGCGGAGACAAATCCAACAAACCAAAGATCATAAAAATCGGTCCAGCCCTTCTCGAGTTATAAATGGTGTAACTAACCCGACTTTGTTTTATATATAAGGCGCTTCATAAATACCTGCAACGGCTGAAATGGGTAAAAGTATTGCTTATATAGATTGCGATAGTGAAGGAATTACGTGCCCCGGATCGGTAATTAATTATTTGCGAAAAGACAGTAAAAAATGGTTACTTGCTTCAATTTGCATAACACAGTTCGTCATCCGCCCTTGACACTGCACAGGAGCGGTATAATGTAAAACGTTAGCATTTTTGGACAGATGTGGACGGTTTGAGACAGAATAAAGCCTAATCTTTATTTAATATATATTTTTTTTTTTTTAAATTAATGATGTTCTGGACATAAAATTTCTTTACTATCGTAATCTATATAAGCAATACTTTAACCCATTTCAGCCGTTGCAGATATTTTTACAGCACCTTATATATAGATATTGGACAACATCACATACATTGCTCTGATCCTATGATAAGTAGCTTAAGCACTTGTGTTAGAGAAATCAGAAACAACGACGGTACTACAACTACCAGACCCGAGACAATATTAAAAGTTATTTTTCTTCATTGACCGACCGGGAATTGAACTCGGGACCTCAGAGATAGCGATACCATATCCGGTATGCTCGCCTCTCGGCTACGGAGGTCGTTACACACTAAAATCTCTAATATATAAAAATGAATCTCTATTTCCCTTGGTCATCGCTTCACGCTATGGATGAAACAATGGGCTAATTTCCTAAAAAAATCTAATTAGTCCGTCAGTTGGATTAACAGAAAATATTGGACACGTATTTTTTCTTTTCTCAATCAAACAAAAAATGATGAAAATATAGCCCGTTAAAGTTCCGCGTAACGTCACGCCTTGCGACACTTTTTAGCAAGGCGTGACGTCACTCCCAAATTTTGATGCGCTTTATCTTCGTCATTATTTGTTTGATTGACAAAAGACAAAATATGGGTCCAATATTTTTTGATAATCTAACTGACGGACTAAATAAAATAATATTTTTTTGACGCAGGAAACTAGCCTATTTTGCTAAATATATTTTTGTTGTGTTAATTATTGTCAGGGAAGGTTCTAACTCACTCTTCCTTAACAAAAAGGTGTAGTAATGGACAGAAACACAATAACCTTAACATAAGTAACAAAAACAGCTGTCAAATAAAATGTATGTAACCTTCATTACCAAACAACCCAGCATGGCATGAGCACCAAAACACGATATGATATGATAGATTTAACGACACCAACTGTAAAAATATGATAGATATAGCCGCTAGTGTTGCCGCTCGATAGGTCAATATCGATTTTCTATCGATAGCCTATCGATAGTTGAAGAAAAAACGATAAAATCGATAGTCTATCTTATAGAAATAAATATTACTATTGATAGTGTCGATAGTATCGATATTGAAAAGCAATACTGTTGATACTATCGATAGTTCATTGGTTGGCAGCGATAGTATTGCTGTTTACCGATAGTATTGCAGTAAAAGAGATTTCGATACTATCGATATCCTAGTCCTATCGATCGTATAGATGATTTTAGCGTTAAACCATCGATTGCAAAACTATCGATTTTGGCAACACTAATAGCCGCCATTTTAAATTTATATCGAAACAAGGATCATAAAATGTGACGTCTATCGACTATCTATCATATTTTTACAATCAGTATCGATATATCGCTATATCATATCGTGTTTGCTAGGGAGGCAGAGCTAAAATAAATATATCAAAATCGTACGTTGTGTGTTTTTTTTAAATTGTCGATAGTGAAATTGTCTCTAAGTGTTATTTGTTTATCCCCCAGGTACACGTCAGAACCCACACGGGCGAGAGGCCGTACCGCTGCCCGCTCTGCCCCAAGGCGTTCGGTAACCGGGCCGCCTTGCTCAGGCACGATCGGGTAAGTTTAGCGTTATGCGTTATTCATAGCATATAATATTACTTTATTGCTGTAATGCCGGATTCTTAATTTATTTTTATTCTTTATTCAAGGAAACAAACAGCTTTACAATATTTCATTTAGTAAATAATATAAATAATTTGATCATACATTAGCATTTTAAGTTTCCAACGCTAATTATTACAGCTATGCCAAATGGAGACATAATACAAAAAAAACAGAATATGCAGTATAAAATAAATTGAATTAATCGATTAAAATCCAGTGGGCCAAAAAAGACTCAATACTGTTAAATTGATCTCAGGAGATGACGAAACCGAACCAACCGCTCATTAAAAATGTCTATGTGACAGAATTTTGAGTTATACTTGTCTGTGGCTCTTATAATAAAACTATTTCTATTTATTTATTTATTTTTTTTTTTTTTAATGGACTCAATCTCGCTCTCTAAGCGGAGCAGTGATTCGGCCAATGTAAAGATTTATTTAATTATAAGGGAAATAAACAGCTCTTAATGTTCATTGATCCTATCGTAAGTAGCTAAAGCACTTGTGTTACAGAAATCATCACAACACCCAGACCCGAGAAAATATAGAAACGATATTTTTCTACATTGACACACACACACAAACACACACACACACACTCGCACACATACACATACTCACACAAAATATAAGAATGCTATACTATACTAATATAATAATATTTAATTTAACACAATTTGTTTTTTGTTGCACCGCCTATACCATCTCTGTATGGCCCCATGGTTGACTGGTAGAGAATGCTTTTGGCATTAAGTCCGCCATTTGTACAACTTTTTTTTAAATGTCTGTGCAATAAAGTTTAAATAAATAAAAATAAATATACTATAGTATACAAGAATGCTCGTTAAAAGTAATTCTATAAATCCGTCCCATCCAGGTCCACACAGGTATAAAGCCCTACCAGTGTCCCAGCTGCGGGAAATGCTTCACCCAGTCCAACTCGCTCAAGCTGCACTTCCACACGGTGCACCTCAAGATGCCCACTCCGTACAAGTCCAAGCGCCGCAGGGCCGAGTCCGACGCCAGGGACAAGAAGACCAGGACTTCGCTTGGAGACAGAGAGACCGAGGCACAGGTGAGTTTTCAACCGACTTCAAAAAGGGAGGAGGTTCTCAATTCAACTGTTTGTTTTTTTTTTTTTGTATGTATGTTACGCGATTACTCCGCCAATTATGAATTGATTTTGATGATTCTTTTTTTGTTTGGTAGATCATACTTCAGAGGTGGTCCCATATACATTTTATCGTAATTGATTCAGCAGTTTTTGAGAAAATAACAAAATATATACCCAGATAATGTTTTGGTTCGTGATTCATGGATCTATGTTAACCAATATCTTCGACAAATGTAAACCGATTTTGATGATTTTTTTTTTATTGAATAGCTAATACTTCAAAGATACTATAGTAAAAAATTTTACACCTAAGGGTAAAAAAAAAGAGGATGAAATCGGTGTTCAGCAGTTAGATTAGGATTTATCACTAAAAATAAATGACATAAGTAAATTTTATTTAAAAAAAATAAAACCGACTTCAAAACACTAAAAAGCTAAAAATAATCCTAACACTTAAGTACCTAATCAGCTACTTTTGGAGTCGGTGCCAGCCGATGAGAGATTCAATGTTTTTGTTTGCACCGACTCCAAAAGTAACTGATTATTGATAATTAGTGTCTGACCGAAACATGTTTTTTGCCGAATTCGAAGGTTTCGATTTTGGCCGTAATATACGTTAAAAAAAGTACGAGCCAAATGACTTCGCACTCTTTTGTGTGGAGCCTGGCATGCCTCGAGTTGCAAGTGACCTTGAATAACGTTATTATGGTGTACACGTGTGAAACATACGTAATTTGAATATGTAACTACTGATTTGAATCCTTTAGTCGCATAAAGTATCGAGTGTGTATCGGGAAAACAAGTGAGTATCGAGAAAACAAGTAAACATCGCGAAAACAAGTGAGCATCGGAGAAACAAATTAGCAACGCGAAAACATGTGAGTTATGGGAAAACAAGTGAGTATTGGGAAAACAAGTAAGCATCGCGACAACAAGTGTGTAGTGGTAAAACAAGCGAGTATTGGGAAACAAGAGAACATCTTGAAAACAAGCAAGCACCGCGAAAACAAGTGAATTCGGATACTGTGAACGTTTTGATAAAGTGGACCTTATGATGAATGGACATAATGATACTGTGGACATTTCAATACAGTGGACATTTTGATATAGTAGACTTCATGCAACTAAAATATGTATTACATATTCAAACTGAAATCCTGAACAAAGTATATCATTTACGACATTTTGTCAAAGAGTATTTGTTGTTTGTAATTATTTTCTCTGCCGATTGTCGTATGTTTCACAGGTGTACACCGAAATAACGTAATTTTAGGTACTTACAACTTTAGGTATGCCAATGAGGTTCGATGCCTTTTCAGGCGGTGGTTCAGAATCGAGTCTAGAACACGGTAAAAATGTATAAAACTCGTCCCATGGAAAAAGTTGTATTCGAGCACCAGAATCAGCCCCAAGGAGGTTTTTGATGTTTTACAAATAACCCTGTATATAATATATTCCCCGTACCGCAGGCACAGCCGGCGTTGGGGCCCGCGCCGCGCAAGGTGTACTACGAGATCAAGACCCCAGCGGGGAGGAAGATCACTCTGTCCTCCCTCATGCCCCGGAAAGTTCAGGAACAACAGGTATGGCCACTAACTGTACTATTTTAGAGATAAAGACTCTCTTGTCATAGTTGATCAAATCTGCGAGAGCCCTTTCTTGTCACAGTTGATCAAATCTGCAAGACCCCTCCCTTGTCACAGTTGATCAAATCTGCAAGACCCCCCCCTTGTCACACTTGATCAAATCTGCGAGACTCCTCCCTTGTCACAGTTGATCAAATCTGCGAGAACCCTTCCTTGTCACAGTTGATAAAATCTGCGAGACCCCTTCGTTGTCACAGATGATCAAATCTGCGAGACCTCTCCCTTGTCACAGTTGATCAAATCTGCGAGACCCCTCCCTTGTCACAGTTGATCAAATCTGCGAGACCCCTCCCTTGTCACAGTTGATCAAATCTGCGAAACCCCCTTCCTTGTTACAGTTGGTTCCATTTGTGTGACCCTTCCTCCCTTGTCACAGTTTGTCACATTTCTGAGACCCCCCCTCCTCCTTGTCACAGTTGGTCGCATTTCTGAGACCCCCTGTCACAGTTGGACAAATTTGTCACCCCCCCCCCCCGCCCTCCTTGTCACAGTTGGAGGTTGTCTACATTCAGCGGCTTCCTGCAACCATTACCAGGTCGTCTGTCCACCTTGTGGGGGGACGTCCTACGCTGCGCTTGCCGGTACTCGGCCGCCATTTCAAAACCTTTCAGCCTATTCTAACGTCAGATATTTTGCAGTAATTGATAAATTAAAACTGCAGTCACGAAATTAGTTATAATTTAATTGAAATTGTTTTATAATCAAATCAAACGTTTGAAAAATTCACAAAACACGTGTTTTACTATTTGTTTAAACAGTTAAATCCGTTTATATTGACATCGAAGGGAAATGACAAACACGTCATTCTAAGCGGACGTCATACAAAGCATTTTCTAGAAAATAAACAATCACCTGTTTTTGTTACTATGTATTTTTTAATTAGGGAGAAACAAAATAGAGATAAATAAAAATTGTCTGCAAAACGTAATATGTACATACATATGTAATTTTTTAACATAGAAATCAGTATTGCTTGTTTGCTTTTGCTTTGCCGACACACTGCCTGTTAGTCACAATCATGTCGGTCGGACACTATAAACACCATTTTTAAAATGGGTCACAATAACCAACATGTCACTATAAGCGAAGTCATTATATCCGACTTTGTTATAAAGAATTTTATATGAAAACCAAAATTTGCTGTTTAATGACTTCACAATAAGCGGTTGGTCACTATAGGCGGAGTCATAATAAACGGATTCCACTGTATTCGATTTTCAAATGTGACGTCACGTAATTTAGGACCCCTCCGACCCCTTGTCACAGTCGGACTTCGTGGACCTTCCCCCTCGCCCTAACAAGTGACGTGATTTATGGATGGCCCCTCATAACAACGACATAGCACGTTGAGCTGTAGCTCGAATGACAGCAGGCGGATTGGCGAGCGCAGTTTCTTGTAAGATTTCGCACGTCTCGCGCTACAGGAATTAGTCGCCTCTTACGACACGCCTCCTGTTGGCAGTGGGGAAGTGTATTCTTTACGGCCATCCCCACCAATGAATATAATGCGGTCCTTATATGTTACATATTCAACTTCCTTTGGCGCCTGCACAATAGGCTAGTTTCCTGGGTCAAAAAAAGATTATTCTATTCAGTCCGTCAGTTAGATTATCAAAAAATATTGGACACGTATTATGTCTTTTGTCAATCAAACAAAAAATGACGAAGATGAAGCGCATCAAAGTGAGCACGTGACGTCACGCCTCGCTCAAAAGTGTCGCAAGGCGTGACGTCACGCGGAACTTTAACATGCTATATCTTCATTACTTTTTGTTCGATTGAGAAAACAAAAAATACTGTTAATCCAACTGAAGGACTAATTAGATTTTTTTAGGAAACTAGCCCATTTTACTTATTGCTTCAGCCGGTGTATAATGTGAAAGAAGAAGAAGAAGAAGACGAAGAGCAGGAAGAAGAGGAAGCGCCGCCCGACGCGAGAGAGGGAGAGGGAGAGGGAGAGGGAGAGGTGTACTACTACAGCGTCAAGCCGGAGGCGATCGAGGAGGGAGACGTGGCCTACGAGATCATATACGAATAAAGCTGCAGGTCTACTACGAAAAACGAAATCCATCAATACGATAATCGTTTTTCGGATTGCTTACTACGAAACGCTTCGGATTTTTTGAAATAATACGATAAATAACATTTTATTCATTCGTTCACGAAGTCGTTTTTAAAATATGTCGCGTCCGATTCAAACATCGACATCCAAAAGTGTTACGGTTAGTGAGTCTATCGTTTGTATCGTTTGTCTTTCGTTTCGTCCGAAACATCGTATTTCGATTTTCGTAGTACGCTTCCAGGTCCCGAGTGTCCGTATCTTGTTAAAGCTTTCCTTGAAGGTTACCGGGATCTCGAAATCTTATCCCGGGATTTAAATTTGAATCCGTGTTCTATTGCCCCGGGATCTCCAATAATTGACCCTGGGATTCTTATTTAAATACCGTGTTCTATTGTCCCGGGATCACAGATAACTGATCCCGGGATTTAGATTTAAATCTTATGTTCTATTGTCCTAGGATCTCCAATAACTGGTCCCGGGATTCAAATTTCAATCTTGTCTTCTATTGTCCCGGGATTTCGTGGTACCAGGGATCTTTCGTTAAAAATGTTTAATTTAATTTAAAAATGTTATTTTTTTGCCTGGTGAATCTTAGAAATAATAGGTAATTTTAGCACAATCAAAAACAGCAAAAAGGCTGATTACGCTACGTTCTCTCAAGTTTGGTAACTAGCCCGGGATTTAAATTTAAATACCGTGTTATATTGTCCCAGTATCTCAAATAATTGCTCCCGGGATCTCAAATAACTGCCCCAGGGATTTAAACTTAAATCCTGTTCTATTGTCCTAGGATCTCCAATAACTGACCGCGGTATTTAAATTTGACTCCCATGTTCTATTGTCCCGGTATCTGAAATAACTGATCCCAGGATTTAAACTTAAATCCCGTGTTCTATCGTCCCGAGATGTCCAATGACTGACCCCGGGATTTATATTTGAATCCCGTGTTCTATTGTCCCGGGATCTCAAGTAACTGATTCCGGGATATAAATATGAATCCCGTGTTCTTTTGTCCCGGGATCATTTATAACTGATCCCGGGATTTAAACTTAAATCCTGTATTCTATTGTCCCGGGATCTCCAATAACTGATCCCGGGATTTTAATTTGAATCCCGTCTTCTATTGTCCCGGGATCACCAATAATTGATCCCGGGATTTCGTGGAACCCGGGATCCTAATGATGATGAAAATGTTTAGTTTAGTTCAAAGTCCTTTTTTCTTTGCTTGGCATTAGAAATAAATAGTTAATTTATCACAATGAAAAACAGAAATAAGGTGATTACGCTATCAATAAGCTGTTTACGAAAAAGCCTCATAGGTTTTGTATATTATGTCGTAGCAAGATCGTAAAATTGACCACTTCATGATGTGACCGATCATTTCTTAAAATGGCGGTATTTCATGATATGGCCGACTAAAACTGACCATATCGTTCAAACGTCAACATTCGATGAAATGTCATTCCACGTTTGGCCATATCATTAAAATAAAATAACGTTTACAAGTTGCGTGAATTTGTTTATTATTTGTAATCTTAGCAGATAGATAAAGTAAACTTTTAAATAGTAATTATTTTTAAACAAAACTCGTAAATAAAATGACTTCAATAGCTAAATAACCTAACTAACCTCTCAAATTACGTTCCAAACTCCTTGATTCATTGACGTTGCGCTCGTTTTCTAAATGACTATCATAAAATCGCCTAGCTTGGTGTCGTAACGATATTTCACTGCACTTTCACTTCCAATTTGCACATTATTATTCACTTTCAGAATAAAATATTTGTCCGCCGCCGTTATTCATCACAAAAACAAAGCAACATTAGCGCCTCTGCCGGTGGGTAACGTAACGATTTTACGATATGATCACTAATGTTTGACCATTTCATGAAGTAGTCGTGCGTTTAGCTGTTTATATCGTCAAACGCTGAGTATTCATTGATCTGGCCAGACCACATCATGATGTAGGCAGCGGATTCTGTTCTATATCATGAAATACCACCATTTTATGAAATAATCGGTCACATCATGAAACGACTAATTTAATGATCTGGCCACGACATATACATACTTAGTTATGTCGTCACTTCTATGTCAAATGACATAATATTTATTGAATTTAATGCAAATAAAAATTGTTTTTTTAAAATAATTTTAATAATGTTTTAAACATTTTGAAGTAATTGTGTATTGGGAGTTATTTTGAGATTATCAAGATCCCAATAAATCAAATCATAATAATTAGACAAATCAGCTTGTCGCAGTAACTAACGGCTCGTGTAACTAATTTTATTAGAATTAATGTTAGTTAAATATCGCCTTATTGATGTGTGATGTATGCACATCAACTTATTGTAAATAAAAGTTTAGTCAATGTAATAAATAGTAGTTAATTATTAACGCATTGTTTTATTTCATCATCATCATTCAGCCATAGGACGTCCACGTCCAGTGACTTCCAGATTGTTCGGCTGGAAGCGGCCTGCATCCAGCGGCTTCCTGATTCTATAATTCTAGTGTTTTTTAGTATGGTAATAGTCCGAGAGGTTTCTGATGTAATATGTAAGGATCGAAACCGGTTAATATTTATTTCAGAATGTATAAGACCCATTTCTAATATTTGATAGTAAGTTGTAAAGATTTGACCATAAAACTAAATTTGCCATTGGTTTTAAGTCGGTATTTGGAGTATGTGATAGTTAATTTAACGAAAACCTTTATTATTCCGGTTAAGGTTCCATAGTAAAATAACCGGTTTCCGATCCCTGGTAAAATGGAGGATCTAAAAGAAATAGTGCTAAATATTTCTAGAGGTCAACTAGTACACGATAAGGATCTTTTTAATGAAAATAAATGTACAGTAATCAGAAACAACGACGGTACCACAACACCTAGACCTGAGACTATACAGAAGTTATTTTATTGACCGACCAGGAATCGAACCCGGGGCCTTAGGGATACCGTCGTCAAAAAACATAAACCTAACGACGTATATTTATTTGACAGTGTATTGCTTACATAAATTCCTTATCATGCCCTTAGATAAAGGCAAGTAATATATTTGTATAGAATCGGGAACAAAACGGGACATTTTAATAAAGTAAACTCAATTTCATGAGATCAAAGAAAAGTTTATTCATGCTTAAATAACTAAATACACACAGTCGCAAATAAAATATTTAAAATTATTTCTACACTTACACATAATAGGTAATTATATTATTTATGGTCGAAAACTATATTTATAATCCAAAATGTTCTTTGGACAATGTTAACTAAAATATTAATGGGAAATTCAAGGTGGAATACTTTGTATGTCTGCATAAATAGACATCATACGATGTTACAGTTGATGTTTACAGGAAGAAGAACAATTTAGGCAGTCTTAACGCTAAGAGCGATCTCCGCCAGACAACCTTCAGGTAGCATAGGCACAGTACCAAAGACTTATCTTCGGGATTTGTAACAACTCAGAATAAAATGATTTCTAATGGATTTAATTCGAGTTTTCAGACTGGGCTGTCAGTAACAACTGCATGATGCAGTCAAGTGGCCCCATATAAGAACTTTTTAGAATCAGCCCAGCGCTGACAAGTATTTTTTAATTAGTTCAGCCACATCTTTAAAATTCACCGTCACATTCTTTTCATCTATAGTGACTTTAGGTCATGGCATATCCTGGTTTTAGCGACATCATACCCAGTATCCCTAGTAAAAATCTCGGGATCTTAAGTAATAGTCCCGAGATATCTTGTAACAATTGCTATTTCTCTAGTTACAATCCCGGGATCTCTAGTTGTAGCACTGGGATCTCTTTAAACAAATTCGAAAACTCTATTAAAATCCAGGTATCAATAGTAATAATGCGGGATCACTATTAATAATCACCGGGATCCCTTCAATAAATCCCGGAATCACATGTTTCAATCCCGGGATTAGTGAGTCCGGGATCCACCCGGGATTTGTGATGTACAATTATATGTGTAGTAGGCAAGGCTGCGATATGAAAGTGATAATCCCAGGATCCAGTTACAATCCCGGGGATAGCGAGTCCGGGATCCACCCGGGATTTGTGATGTACAAATATGTGTAGTCTAGGCCGCGACGTGGAAGTAGAGGTCGCAGGGCGGGGGCGCGCGCCACTCGTGCTTGGGGAACACTTGGTCCTTGCCCTCCGCGGGCTCGGCCGCCTCGGGCTCCACCTGGGGCCAGACAGGGTCTAGTGAGATAAATAGTTTAATAAACCAGGCAAGTAAAACCAATTTATCTCTGCAAACAGGCCTACATAAATAAGTTCTTTTAGACGACAAAATTTTTTTTTACCCTATATCACGGCTTCGGGACAATTGTGAAGAAGCAGCGCAAGAAACTCGGTCACTATTGTCAACCTCTTATAAAATAGTATGTTTATATTACAAGATAAAATGTACCTGTGCGAGCAGGCCAGTATTTGATTCCATAAACTTTAATCATTCAAATATTCATTTACAGTGTAATAACCAG
This sequence comes from Anania hortulata, assembly GCA_963576865.1. Taxonomy (NCBI): domain Eukaryota; kingdom Metazoa; phylum Arthropoda; class Insecta; order Lepidoptera; family Crambidae; genus Anania; species Anania hortulata. The sequence goes on along the minus strand of OY756417.1, from coordinate 974,637 downwards.
TGATCGGAGTAGGTAGATTGATTTGGGGTCAATGATCTCAAACATTGATGTTAATGTGGACATGCCTTTCATTTCTTTGTATCAGTTTTTGAAAAAAAGGCATATCCATATTATGCTAGCACTACCAAAGTACATCAAATCAATTCTACCTACTCCGATCACTGGTAATAACCTTTTTTCAATAAGACCATCTTGACATGCGATTAAAATTTATGTATTTAGTTCAGCAATAGACTGCGGCAATTTGTAAAAAAAAGTGAATACATTTTCCCATGAACGAATTACCTACTTTATGCAGTCTGAAATTTAAAAGTGCGAGTTGGAATAACGTACAGGGGGTTTCATACAAACTTGTAGGTATGTAAATAGTTCGTCCATTACTGGAATAGGCTAGTTTCCTGGGTCAAAAAAAGATTATTAGATAGATAGATAGATACTCTTTATTGCACACCACACAAAAAAACAGTACAGAGAAACAACAAATTTAGAATGGTACAATTTAGTAATGTAGATTATTGTATTTAGTCCGTCAGTTAGATTATCAAAACATATTGGACCCGTATTTTGTTTGTCAATCAAACAAAAAATGACGAAGATAAAGCACATCAAAGTTTGGGAGTGACGTCACGCCTTGCTAAAAAGTGTCGCAAGGCGTAATTTTTTGTTTGATTAAGAAAAGAAAAAATACGTGTCTAATATTTTTGTTGATCCAACTGACGGACTAAACCGATTTTTTTAAGGAAACTTGCCCATTGTTTTAGTTTTTGAGACGAAAACCTTACGATTTTGGTATTTTTCCCTTGTGCTATTATAACACATTGCTTCTTGCTAAATTACATGATACTAGGTATAGATTTTGATATCTATGGGAGATGCAAAATGTATCTTTAATCGCTTTGTATTTTTTAATACTCTCAATACATTGAAACGGTTCCAAGGTGACATGTCTGACATGCGTACCAATGATCTCACAACTAGAGACGCTCAAGACCGCGCGAAGTGGAGGAGTAAATCAAGGAAAGCGGACCCTGGGCTCCGAAGCGATGGCTTTGGACGCAACCGGGATTGACCGTATAGATAAAGAAGAAGAAGAAGGTTCCAAGGTATTGAGAGAATTTAATAATAATTACATTTCGACACCTCCACGTGTTCCTGACAAAAAAGGGTCTTCACAGATAATCAGACATCATCGGCTGATGATGACGAATGTATTCTTACCTTGGCTCGCATGCATATCTTCATAAGACTAATGATGATGATAGATGCACACATACCTTGGCTCTCCTGGGTTTCTTCACGAAGCTGATGAATGTATCGTCTCTTTATGAGTCTGATAAATGTATCCGTACCTTGGCCCGCCTGCGTATCTTCATGTGCACGAGCTTCATGTGCGTGCGCATGGCGGTGCGCTGCGAGAAGCCGCGGCCGCACACCGCGCACGCGAACGGCTTCTCGCCAGTGTGCGTGCGCACGTGGTTGGTTAGGACGCTTTTACCCTACGATCAATATAGAAAACGGACATCTTAATCGACAATAACGGAATCTTAGTTTACTCACTTTTATTATCTATATTATAAGCGTTAACGGGATCACCTGGAGTATATCGTGAGACAAAGATCATCCCGGGGCAGCGGTGCCCGCGTACCCTCTCGTGCTGAATAACCGTGTGGGAGCGGAGCGAGTTTAAAGCCGAGATGTCGTGATTTAAGTTCCGGAGTAACTAAAAATCCCGGGATCTTTAGTTACTCCGGAAAAATCCCGTGATTTTCAGTTAGTCCGGAAAATCCGGGATTTTTATTGACATCGGGATTGACCTAGGATCGTCGGTGACTCGAGAAGTATTCCGGGATTCTTGCCTCGTCACTTAAAGCCGATTCCGATATTTAGTAACACAGGGATTGGCCCGGGATCGTTGGTGACTCGGAGATCATTCCGAGATTCTTGCCTCGTCACTTAGAGCTAATCCCGAGATTTTCTGTGACTCCAGGATCTTCGGTGACTCGGAGATTATGCAGGACTTTTGTCTCCTCACTCACAACTGATCCCGGGATTTTTAGTGACTCCGGGATTGACCCGGGATCTTCGGTCACTTGAAGCTAATCCCAGCATTCCTGCGCCACTGTCTCGGACCCCTACAAAGTCCGAACCCCCCACTCACCCTAAAAGCCTTCCCGCACGTATCACAGACGTGGCGGGGCGCGGGCCGCAGCCCCCGGTGCACGCTGTGCACGTGCTTCAGCAGGGAGCTCCGGGAGGCGAGCGCGGCGGGGCACTGCGGGCAGCGGTGCCCGCGCACGCCCTCGTGCTGCACGAGGGTGTGGGAGCGCAGAGCGGCTTCGGTCTCGAAGCGTTTGTCGCAACGATTGCAGGGGAACCTGAGAGAATAAAAACAAATTGATCTAATTATACATCATCTCATCTCGTTATAAACGACCGTCTGGTCAATATAGGAAACACAGTTTTCTGAATAAGCCTGCACCAAGAAACGAACCCGTTCCGGGTTCAGTTCCAGGTTATATCTTTGCTATTACGCCACTGGGTCTACGGGGAAAGTGTTCCGAGTTCGTAAGTCAAACAATACTCACTTGAAGTTCCCTTTGTCTTTGTGCTTCAAACTCTTCTGTAGATGCTGCCGTAGACTGTGTGCCGATTTAAATCTGAAAAATAAATATTAGGTTGGGAAAAAGTTTCTTCGCGTTGTGTATGGAAACTCAAGACATTTTTTTCTAAAGTTTGTTTACATTTATTTGCTTTGTTTGATGACTTTTTCCCATCAGGTAGTGACATGATCTCGTTGATATAGCAGTTTTGGGTGCGATGCATTTTTTCTTATTTTTATTTAAAAAATATAAAATGTATAGATAGATAGATAGATACTCTTTATTGCACACCATACAAGTGAATTACACATGATTTTTACAGAAAAACACTATGTATCAATGTTTTCCATTCGATTTGACAAAAAGAAAACGAATGAATACAAAAATTGATGGAAACAACATTTTACTATATTGTTCCTTCTTTTGAAATGTGACCTTTTTAATGTCATCGAAACCTCTTTTTAACATTTTTCAACATAGAAATTAACCTCGGGATTTTATCATGATTTCTTATCTTTAATCCCGGGATTTATAGTGACTCCGGGATTTTTTCTGACACCGTCGTAAAGTCGGAAAAGATCAATCCCGGGATCGGAGGAAACTCCGGGATTGCCTTATGATTAAAAACCCTAGATTTTTCCACAAACTTACGGGAGTTCAAAGAATGAGCAGAAGACCAAAATAATGGACATAGTTCTTAAATGTAGCAAGTTGAAGTGGCAGTGGGCCGGCCACAACTGTCGCAGAACCGATGAAAGGTGGAGTAAAAGGGTTCTCGAGTGGAGACCACGTCTTGGCAAACGTAGTGTAGGACGCCCCTCAGCTCGGTGGACCACCTTAGGAAGATAGCTGGCAGTGGATGGATGAAAAAAACGGGAGATCGTGTTTTTTGGCGCATCTTGGGGGAGGCTTACGTCCGGCAGTGGACTGCAATAGGCTGACATGATGATAATATCTGTGATAATATGTACTACAGTGGTATTATATATTGGACGACCTCCGTAGCCGAGAGGCGAGCATACCGTCGCATGTCGCTATCTCTGAGGTCCCAGGTTCGATTCCCGGTCGGGTCAATGTAGAAAAATAACTTTTCTATATTGTTTTAGGTCTGGGTGTTGTGGTACCGTCGTTGTTTCTGATTTCTGTAACACAAGTGCTTGGCTACTTACCACAGGATCAGAGCAAAGTATGTGATGTTGTACAATATTTATTTATTTTTATATTATTTTATTATTCGCCTGCGTCAGTTGTGAATCGCACCAAAATCACTTTAACTACGCTATACTCCAACTCCAACTTTAACAGCAAAAAACAAATCCCGGGATCTTCATTAACTCCGGGATAAAAAATAATTGGCAGCACTACGCACCTCACATCGCACTCCACGCAATAATAGTCTTTACTGTCACTATGTTTGAGCTGGTGGTGCTTGATCTGCGCTCGCGTCCGGAACCGCTTCCCACAAGTGGGACACTCGTAGTTCTTCACGCCCTGGTGGATTCTGATGGACAATGATAGTTATTTGTAAGTTTTATGTTAGATAGTCATCCGGCTCGAAGGACCAATATACAGTTAAATACTGTTTAGGTAGTTAGTTCTAAAACCTACTTGGCGAGATAGGGCTGGATAACGGGTGTGATTGTAGAAACAATTTATTATTATTTTTAAAATAAATATAGGTACCTAACGATTCCGAAACAAAAAATCACGAGGTGCGCCGTCATTTATCAGCAGTGATCGGAGTAGGTAGATTGATTTGATGTACTTTGGTAGTGCTAGCATCTAGGACCGAAACCGGTTAACATTTATTTCAGAATGTATTTTTATTTTTATTTTATTAAGAAAACCAACTGCGTAATACAAAATTTTTCTTAACTAGTACTTATAACTATGAGTAAAGCTAATTATAGGTTTCCCTTTATTTTACCATTTGGATAGGACATGAAACAAAACAATATAATACATATTTAAATTTATATACCTACATATACATACATACATAAATATATCTACGTACATGTATAAGACCCATTTCTAATATTTGATAGTAGTTGTAAAGATTTGCCATAGCTTTTAAGTCGGTATTTGGAGTATGTGATAGTTAATTTAGCGAAAGCCTTTATTATTCCGGTTAAGGTTCCATAGTAAAATAACCGGTTTCCGATTCCTGGCTAGCATAATATGGATATGCCTTTTTTTCAAAAACTGATACCAAAAAATTCCGGAATCCCGGAAGCATGTCCATATTAACATCAATGTTTGAGATCATAGACCCCAAATCAATCTACCTACTCCGATCACTGTTCATCAGAGATCACAGGGCCGCAGGGGTACGCCAAGGACCTTATGCAGTGCACATACGGTGCAATTTGACCAACTTATTGTACATTCTCCACGAGTTATGTTTATGAACAGCAAAACTGAAAAAAATAAGTTTGGTTCTTCAGGTAGATCGATTAAGTTCTTGATTTTAGGTCACTCCTAAAAATTTGGCAATACCCTGCGTTAAAAATATAGATAGTGTATATATTTTTTAAACAATGATGTTTAAGTAATATCGATAGTTCTGCAGCACTAGCTTAAACTACCTTTTAGTTGAGGTAAGGTGTGTGCTCAGCCCTGAGAGGCACTTGAACCATAAAGTTATTATACCTAGCGGAATAGCGCAACAAAGGGCTGAGCGAGCGAGATGACACTAGCAGCAACACTGTGTGATAAAAAGAGATGCGTGATGCGACGTAACAGAACTGTTTTTGGAAACTGTTTGACAGTTCGTCTGCACTTATCGGCACGCTGAAAATTTGAGCTCCGTGTATTTTTCTAAGTTTAGGTGAAATCGTGGATATTTTGAGAAATAGTGCTTCAGAAACATGGTGACTTGTTAAGTGATTGATTGTTGTACAACACAGCGAAATAATCCCGAAAAATGATAATTTCACAGGTAAATTATTATAAATCGACACATCCTAATCTAGGATTTACTTTTGCCAATGCGTTTCGAATTTTAAGAACTAAGTGCGATAATTCTCTTCTATAATCATTTATTTATGTAAGAAGCAAAGATTGAATACACGTAATGCAGAATTTACGAAGTTTTTGTGTAAAGAAATAATTTTAGTTTTACACTAGGGCTGAAACAAGTTATCGATATTTTGTGTCAACTGTCTTTCACGCGGTAAACGAAAATGTATTACTGTTGTTAAGGTACCTACCTATATGACTTAGATATGAATCACCTGGAAATAGCCCGAGATCATACAGTTACATTCGCGAAAAATTTTATTTTTGTTTGCCACATTTATCAGAATATAAAACATCTTAAAAATAAAATAATATCTTTAAAATATCCTCTGTTTTTCTTCAATATTCTTACTTCCCACCAGAATAGTAGTTTCAGCCATGCAAAATCCCATTACATCCTGTTTTAGTTCTATTTATTATATTACCTACTAATTATTATTATCGATATCGATATTATTGTGAAAAGCCACAAAACATACATCACTGACACACATTCATACACAATTTTACACACACAAATGTCATTCGATTTCGGTTTCGTTTGACAGTTCGTGTTTGTTGCTCTATTCCGCTAGGTATAATAACTTTATGACTTGAACATGGGGCACACTAAAAGTTTTGTACTTCTAGCTAATCGGAACTATTTGAATTTCGAATGTTATATTTTTTTAAACGTTGCAACCTTCTTAGTAATAAAAGAAAACAATTGGCGGAAAATGATTTGTCAATTGTTTTTTATCACACATCAAAGTTCTACGTACGCAACGAAAATGGAATTAAGTCGAAAAGATTTTAGAGCGATGATTTTTTATGATTTTAAAAGTTCTCTCTCTCCGCAAGACTGTGCCGCTCGTCTTCAAAATGCTTTTGGGAGAGAAGCACCTTGGTTGAGCACCGTGAGGCGATGGTTTGCTGAATTTAAGAGAAAACGAGTTTCTTTACATGACGAATTTCGTGTAGGGCGGCCTTCAACTACCGTCAACGAAAATAATGTGGCTACTGTTAAGCGGCTAATTGAAGAAAACCCGCGGATTACCTATGAGACAATTCGAGGACTATTAGGGATTGGTATGAGCCAAATTCAGAAAATTTTACACGAAGAATTAAAAGTTCGGAAATTTTGCTGTCGTTGGATCCCTCATGAACTAACAGCGGAGCAGAAGCGGGCTCGCGTGGAAAGGTGCTCACAGATGCTACTGAAGTACGACCACGGACATTCTAATGCTGTTTATGACATTGTCACAGGAGACGAAACGTGGATTTATTGTGTTGAACCCGAAAAAAAAACAGTAATCTTGTGAATGGGTGTTTGAAAATGAGAACAGACCAACAAAAGTGAGGCAGGCGAAACGTTGGTAAAAAAATGATCGCGTTTTTTTCTCAGCTACGGGTCCCATCTGTACAATTCCACTTGAAGATCAAAAGAGTGTTTATGCCGAGTGGTATTCTACCATTTGTTTACCCAGGGTGTTAGAAAAAGTTCGCAAAAGACGACCCAAAAGCCGCGTTCTCCTACATTATGACAACGCTTCTTCACACACGGACAACAAAACAAAGTCATTTTTAGCTTCCGAAAAAGTACAACTTGTCACCCATCCTGCGCATAGCCCCGATCTGTCCTGTGATTTCTGTATTTTCCCCAAAATCAATCAATACCAACTCCGAAGAGGCAGTGATAGCGTTCAATCAGCACGTAGAAAACATGCCTTCAGATCTGTGGTCCTCCTGTTTTAAAAAATGGTTCGATCGCATGAAAACATTTTTAAAATGTAAAGGAGAGTATTTTGAAAAGCAATAAACATAATATTTTGATTATAACATGTTGTTTTTTTAAGTTACGCAAAAATTATAGTGTGACCTACGTCAGTGCAAGGCTATTTCTCGTTTAAGCAAAATCTAAAATATCTCGAAATACAACCATGTATATAATACTTACTACAGTAAGTGTTCCGCATCCGCCGCTGTGGTGGTTGCGCATGTGGCCGCTGCGTCTTGTTGTTTGTTTGTTTGTTTGTTCCTACAATACTTACTCTAGTGCACTTACAGTAAGTGTTCCGCGAGCGCGTCCTTGTTGACGAAGCTCTTCCCGCACTGGTCGCACTTGGGCCGCTCGCCGCTGTGGTGGTTGCGCATGTGGCCGCGGTGGGTCTTGTTGTTACTACAACAACTTGTATCTAGTTAAAATATTTGCATGAGAGAGAGAGATGTGTATACAGGTTGACTGGTAATTCGACCTATTTCCGTTAAGGAAATACTATAAAATTGTATCAAAATGCACATAAAAAGTAATATAAAATAAAATAAAATGAAAAATAGTAATAAAAAAAAACATTTATAAATTACCCTAAATAATAAAACGATTTAGGTAAAAATAGGGCAAAATTCGAAAAAATTAAAACTAAAAATTCTAATAAAATACCTAAAATTAAAATCTCAGAGCTTGTCTTTAAAAAAAAACATTTATTTTCCCTAGACTTTATTATGGAACCGCATGTTTTTGTTCTCGGTATTACAATTAGGCCTTTAGTAAAAATTATATTCACGAGAATGACAAAGCGTACACGAAAACCCTTGTCAAACCTACCACCCTGTATATAAAACTTAATACTCACGTAGACACTTTCCCGCATATGTCACATTTGTAAGTATTCATGAGCCCTTCGTGTTGTGTTCTGGAAAATTAAAATTAATTTAAATCGATGAATTAAGTTTATTTGGCACAATTAAAAAGAGTGCTGATGATCCGGAATTAAGTAAAAAAAATCCCGGAATTTAGAGCGAAATCAGAGATTTAAATCCTGGAATTTAGATCGGATATAAAATAATCCTGAGCTTTAGTGCGTAATCTTAAATGATCCAGATATTTAGTACGCAATCTAAAATGATCCACATATTTAGTACGCAATCTAAAATGATCCACATATTTAGTACGTAATCTAAAATGATCCAGATATTTAGTACGCAATCTAAAATGATCAAGATATTTAGTACCCAATCTAAAAAGATCCACATATTTAGTACGCAATCTAAAATGATCCAGATATTTAGTACGCAATCTAAAATGATCCAGATATTTAGTACGCAATCTAACATGATCTAGATATTAAGTACGCAATCTAAAAAGATCCACATATTTAGTACGCAATCTAAAATGATCCAGATATTTAGTACGCAATCTAAAATGATCCAGATATTTAGTACGCAATCTAACATGATCTAGATATTAAGTACGCAATCTAAAATGATCCACATATTTAGTACGTAATCTAAAATGATCCAGATATTTAGTACGCAATCTAACATGATCCAGATATTTAGTACGCAATCTAAAATGATCCAGTTATTTAGTACGCAATCTAAAATAATTTCAGGATTTAACGCGGCATCCTTAATAATGATTAAGAAATTTATATAGATCTTAAGTAATTCCGGAATTTATAGTGGAATCCTTTATGATCTTAGGATTTACTGAGGATCTAAAATAGTCTTAGAATTTAGTAGACCCATCTGAAATTATCTCGGGATTTAGTGAAGAATAATAAATGATCACGGGATTTAGTACGCAATCTAAATTGATCCCGGGATTTAGTATGATGTTTTAATTGACGCAATCTTCATGGATCGCGGTACTGAGCGTGTTGTAAGGTTGGGACCGTTCTGTTGAACACTGTTGTTCTGTCTAATGATCCAGTATAATGCGTCATAATAGGCTATTTGACTATTTTCTGAAATAGAGTTATTATTGTTGGTAATATTCAAATAAAGCGTCAGCAATTTTATTAAATTTTTTAAACCTTTGGGAATAGTAAAAAATTGTATTTCTTTACGTTTTTAAAAGCCTGCGAAAACGCCATCGGCCATGATATACTTGTTCGTGACGTCACGAACCATTGAATATCCATTGAGTTATAAAATACTAGAACAGGCATGTTGAAAACCTCTGTCGACGGTCACACTACTCATACTTTGTGCGAGCGTAGCGCAAAATCGCGCTTTGGGATGTCAGTTCTAGTACAAAGTTACTCAATGGTGACGTGTCTGTCATTGTTACCGGCGTTTTTGACAATATAAATTACCGACAAAAATATAACATTTGAAAATGTTTTTTTTACAGTAATCATTTATTATTTTTATTAACTATTGATATGTTGCCGTTCCATATGGTGCAAACTATTAAACTAAATTATTAGATAAGTCAATTTTGGTACAAGGCAAATAGCCTATTAGGATAACATACACTTATAATACTAAATACTGCACGTTCCAGCGTCGGAGGTTGCCGCCGAAAATTAGCGTCGTGATAAGTCCGTGGCTGACACGACAAATGCTGAGCATTCCGACATATCTGATTTATGATAATATAACACTTGAAAAAAATCGACTGCCTCAGGTAGCTCAGTTGGAAAAGCACTCGCCCGGCATGCGATGAGACGTGGGCTCGAGTCCCACCTGAGGCAGTCGATTTTTTTCAAGTGTTACATTATCATAGATATAACAAAGCTAATTGCTAAAAATAAATTACATATAAACAAATAAATACAATACATCTAATTTATATTGTTTTGTGTATTTTTTTTTCTCTTGTATATCGAATAAATGTTTCTTTCTAAATGCTATTGGAGTGAAGGGAGCTACACACTACAGTGTACTCCCGCGTCACCCCCCCCCCCTACCGGTAGTGGTCGAGCATGGAGGCGCGGTCGGTCATGGTGCGGCCGCAGGCGGCGCACTGGTAGCGGCGCGTGTGGATGAGGCTGTGCACGCCGAAGCTGTACGCCGTCGGCAGGTACATGTGGCACAGCCGGCACTCGAACGTGCCGCGGGACTGGGACAATCGGTTTTTTTTATTAAATAAAGCACTCCAACGACATATATAAGGTGCTTCATAAATATCTGCAACGGCTGAAATGGGTAAAAGTATTGCTTATATAGATTACGATAGTGAAGGAATTACGCGCCCCGGATCGGTAATTAATTATTTGCGAAAAGACAGTAAATAAATGGTTACTTGCTTCAATTTGCATAACACACTTCGTCATCCGCCCTTGACACTGCGCGGGAGCGGTATAATGTGAAACGTTAGCATTTTTGGACAGATGTGACGGTACGAGACAGAATAAAGCCTAATCATTATTTAATATAATTTTTTTAATGAAAAAATTTATGATGTTCTGGACATAAAATTTCTTTACTATCGTAATCTATATAAGCAATACTTTTACTCATTTCAGCCGTTGCAGATATTTATGAAGCACCTATATTAGGCACTTATCGCACACTTATAATGTATGGGCACAATAAAAAAAAAATTGGTAGTGATAGAAAGGCTCATTATTTTCAGTTCTACAAGATGGCCTTACTCTAATGGTTGTCCTCTACCTGAAGGTTGTCTGGAAGAGATCGCTATTAGCGATAGGATCGCCTAAATTGTACGTCTTTCTGTAAAAATCATTTGTAATTTACTTGTATGGTGTGCAATAAAGAGTATCTATCTATGGCTATCACAGAAAGAGAAAACAGACATCAAAGAAGGGAGTTCTACATTGTCTGTACCTTTCACACTTTCTTCTCGCCCCCGACTCTTAGCGCTAGACCCGCTTTTCTCAACGATCTGTTTTTAGTTATGATCATACATTATTAAGGGTGCGCTATGTACACATAAAAGTCGTAGATATATAGTTCTGATATATATGTCACTTACAGGGGAGCACAACATTCGTAAAAAATAAATTTATACTTAGGAATAATAATAACAAGATAAATAATTGTATGTGCCCTGTTCAATAATTATTGTTTTTATTTTGTAACAGAGCGGGATGGTGTGTGCTATTCTGCCAGTTAAGCTAGCTCGTGGTCAAAAAAAGATCCGGTCAAATCCCAATGACATGTACGTGACGTCATCATATCTGCCTCTCTGGTCGCGTTTCGTTTCGCGTAACACTTGAACGCAAAAATGATTTATTTATTTATTTGTCAACGCAGAACAAAACACCGCTGAAAAGGCCCATAAACTAATTGAAACTGTAAAACATCAATTACTGCTTTCATAAGTTCTTTTATCAAAAATACATTACTTACTTTAGATGTGCAAGTTAAGAGTTGATGCTGAAAAAAGGTAGTTACGAGAAACGGAACAAAACGGATGGCAAAGATATACCGATAGATGGCGTTGTTTAAGATAGAATTTTAAGAACTCTGCAACACCTTCCCCTTTCTCTAATGGTTGTCCTCTACCTAAAGGTTGTCTGGAAGAGATCGCTATTAGCAATAAGACCGACTAAATTGTACATCTTTCTGTAAAAATCATGTGTATTTTACTTGTATGGTGTGCAATAAAGAGTATCTATCTATTTATTTAGTAAAAGAGAATTATGCCTTTGGCCAAGAAATAAAAATCCAAGTAAATATTTTTTGAAAAGAGAAGCATTTCCAATATAATTATTAAAAATCAAGAATATTTGTAACGACGTGTTACAATTTATAATATTTTTTCTTAAAATTAGCATTACTGACTAGTTATGAATTTGTTTGGCTTAACTTATAAAAGGCTATGGCAAAATAAGTTTGCGGGTCTCCTGCGATCACCGAGTCATAGACCATTTTGTCTTATAATCAGTGATCGGAGTAGGTAGATTGATTTGATGTACTTTGGTAGTGCTAGCATAATATGGATATGACTTTTTTCAAAAACTGATACCAAGAAATTCCGGAATCCCGGAGGCATGTCCATATTAACATCAATGTTTCAGATCATTGACCCCAAATCAATCTACCTACTCCGATCACTGTTGATAACCGTAACTTATGTATTATTATTCTTTTTTCAACATAACTCAATAATTTTATTGCATTTCATAGGTTACAAAAGGTGTTACATAGTTTGATAGTATCTCTATGGACCCCGATGGGCACAACAATGTTATATTGGACAACATCATAATGGACACATCACATACATTACTCTGATCCTATGATAAGTAGCTTAAGCACTTGTGTTACAAATATCAGAAACAACGACGGTACCACAACACCCAGACCCGAGACAATATAGAAAAGTTGTTTTTCTACATTGACCGACCGGGAATCGAACCCTGAACCTCAGAGATAGCGACACGAAGCCCGATATACTCACCTCTCGGCTACGGAGGTATTATATTCTTCATATTAGGAAGAGAAACCTTTATTTTGTCTTTATTGTTAATTAATATTTGTACTTATCTGTGTACATCATATTTGATATATAGTATACTTATCTAGGCTGAAGGCCTCGAGGAGGGCGGTAGGGGGCCCAGAAAAAAAATGGGGGTGTTGTAGCAGTTTAGAGGGGCGTAAAATTGGGGGGCGTTGGAAAATAAATGATTTTCGTAGTGGGCGGTAGACAAAACAAGTTTGAGAACCTCAATTAGACTCACCGGGCTGTGTTTCTTCATGTGGTTCTCCAGTTTGGCTTCGTAGTTGAACCCCTTGTAGCAGAGATGGCACTGGAAGGGGAACACGAAGCCGGACTTGCTTTCCTCCTGAGATATAATAAATAACTGTAATCAGTTCCGTCTTTACCATAAGGGCAAACGGGGCCCGTGCCTAGGGCCGGGGGCCACGAGGGGCCCCCAAAAAAAAAATTTAACTAAGAAACAAAGTTAACAAAAAAGAAAAAAATAGGGTTGAAGGCTAGAAAAAAAGAGAAATTAAACGACCTTTTGAAAATCATGAAAAAATATTGGGCAGTTATGCAGTGATCGGAGTAGGTAGATTGATTTGATGTACTTTGGTAGTGCTAGCATAGTATGGATATGCCTTTTTTTTTTTTCAAAAACTGATACCAGGAAATTCCGGAATCCCGGAGGCATGTCCATATTAATATCAATGTTTGAGATCATTGACCCCAAATCAATCTACCTACTCCGATCACTGGTTATGAGTTTACAGAATAATAATATGACTATGGACGACGTTGCAACAAAACTTTTGGGTTTTCGAAGGAATGCTACTTCTAAACTTTCGTTCTATGGATGCTACTTAAATAGCATATTAGAGCATTGAATGTTATGGAAAATATCGTTTGGAAAAATAAACTGTTTTCACAATCACACCAATTATCTAGCCCCAAACTAAGCAAAGCTTGTACTATGGCAACTAGATAACGGATAAACATACTTAAATACTTTTAAACATACATGACTTAGGTACAAATGCTCGTGCTCATCACACAAACATTTGCCCCTTGCGGGATTCGAACCCGCAACCGTTAGCTTTGTAGTCCGGAGCGCGTACCACTACACCAGGCGGTCGTCAGTCAATATCTGACTCCTTTGGAGTAGTCTGATTTTGACAATAGGGCTAACCATTTTAAGCCTAGTGCACACACCAATAGGGCCCCGAATTCTTGTGTGCCCCAGGGCCCCGGGATATGTTAAGACGGCCCTGACTGTAATATTACTTCCTTTCAGTATTCTGACCTCGTATCTATCTATCACTCAATCGAATTTAACTATTTATATGTATACAGGGTGGTTGAGCAAGTCAAAAGACTAATGTTTTCATAGTCAGTTTTCCTTTCTTTGGACTATTGAACTTCTGTAATTTTGGTCAAATTGGCATGTAGTTAGATTTCCGCTTATTTGTGATGCAAAACCCAGTCACTGGAGGCAATACCTTCCAAAATTACTGATATTAAAACTCCTTTCCGGCTCTATGGTTTTTAAAAAGAAATTAACTTGTGCTAAAAATTGACATCAATCATCGCTGTTTCATAATTCTGCGTCAACGGTGCATTTTTCTGTAAACTCATATTTTCATCATAATAACTAATTAAGAAGAATTCAGTTTTCCGAAAACTGTGGCACGCTATCATCAGGAGCGCTGAAGGTGGCTCATGGACTGTTTGCAGGTTAGTGGAATCTTCTGCATTCTAATTTGACTAGCGTAGCTGTTCAATAGTCCAATTTTTTCTTCTGTGAACGATTAAGATCCCCGCCTGGTTCGGGCTAGTTTACAAGCCCCTCCACAGGGTGACTTAAAAGTAATGTTACTGGGAGCGGATCGACACCGGATTGCGACTGCTGTCAAATTACGGGAATTGGGCCTCTGATGAGAGCTAAGATTGAACTCTTAACGTGATTGCCCTTTGTGACTTTCTCATTATGTTAAAACCTCATACTTATTACATGATTTACTAACACTACTTAAATAAGATTCTAAGTTTCTGTATTTATACTAACCCCAATATGAACTGTAATATTGTTCGAAATAAATCCTTTTTATTTTTATTTTATTCAATAAATAAATAAATAATAAAATAAGTCACTGTTTAGCCTAATGGTCGACTGGTAGAGAATGCCTCATGGCATTAAGTCCACCTTTTGTATGATTTTTTAATCTGTGCAATAAAGTCTAAATAAATAAATAAGGAGTTGATCTATTCGACATTCTCATTCCCCCACCTACCTCTCTCTGCTTGATCTGTTCTTGCGGGTTGAGAGTGATCACTCGAATCTTCGTCGGGTCTAGCTCTATGGTCTTCCTGATCGACGTCTTTGGTTCCTCAGCCTCTATGGTTTCTTCGCTGCCGAGGATAAAATAAAATAAAAATATTAAATCTATATTTTTTTATATAGATAGATACATACTCTTTATTGCACACCATACAAGTAAAATACACATGATTTTTACAGAAAGATGTACAATTTAGGCGGTCTTATCGCTCTAATAGCGATCTCTTCCAGACAACCTTTAGGTAGAGGACAACCATACATATTTGACGACCTACGCCGAGAGCCGAGCATACCGGACTTGGTGTCGCTATCTCTGAGGTTCCGGGTTCGATTCCCGGTCCGGAAAAGGTATTTTCTACATTGTCTCGGGTCTGGGTGTTGTGGTACCGTCGTTGTTCCTGATTTCTGTAACACAATTGCTTTGGCTACTTACCACAGGATCAGAGCAATGTATGTGATGTTGTCCAATATTATATTATTACTAGCTGTCGCCCGCGACTTCGTTCGCATGATCTTAACTTTATTAAATTATTTTTCCGTAAGAACCCTCTCCTGACAATAATTAACACAACAAAAAAAGAAAATTAAAATTTGTTCCATCCGTTCACGCGTGATGCGATGCCCAAGGGAAATAGAGATTCATTTTTATAATTAAATTTTATTATAATATATAAGGTGCTTCATAAATATCTGCAACGGCTGAAATGGGTAAAAGTATTGCTTATATAGATTACGATAGTGAAGGAATTACGTGCCCCGGATCGGTAATTAATTATTTGCGAAAAGACAGTAAATAAATGGTTACTTGCTTCAATTTGCATAACACACTTCGTCATCCGCCCTTGACACTGCGTGGGAGCGGTATAATGTGAAACGTTAGCATTTTTAGACAGATGTGGACGGTTTGAGACAGAATAAAGCCTAATCTTTATTTAATAAAAATTAATGATGTTCTGGACATAAAATTTCTTTACTATCGTAATCTGTATAAGCAATACTTTTACCCATTTCAGCCGTTGCAGATATTTATGAAGCACCTTATATACAGGGTTATTTTTAAAACATCAACAACATTCTAGGGGCTGATTCTTGTGCTCAAATACAACAACTTTTTCTATGGGACCAACATCAAAATCTTTAAAAAAAAATACACCGTCCGCTTCACACAAACAGGTCAGCTGGTCGGCGGCTCAATACGGGTAAGTGTTTTTTTGTGTAATATAAACTGATACTAGAAAATATTTACAGGTAACATGTAATATTTTACCTATTTTTCTTCTTCTTCTTGACTTTCTCTTCTTTCTTCTTAGTTTTCCTCTTTTTCTTAACTTCAGACTCTTCTTTAGGCTCTAATGTGCTTGTATCTTCTAGAAGTTGCTTTATATCTTCCTCTGTTAGTTTATTTGTGTCTGTTCTGTGAACATACTTGATAAAGTATTTCTCTGTTTGACCACTGGTTGACTGGTAGAGAATTCTTCTTGGCATTAAGTCCGACATTTGTACAATTATTTATAAAATACTAGCTGACCCAGCGAACTTCATTCCGCCAATTCGTTTGACGGGTACTAACAGTTTGTATAGGAAAATAAAATAGTTGTTTTACTACTTTCCTTGCAATTTTTTAATGTTTTCTCACCTTTTAAACCTTCCCTGAACTTCCACAAATATTTCAAGATCAAAATTAGCCAAATCGGTCCAGCCATACTCAAGTTTTAGCGAGACAAACGAACCGCAATTTATTTTTATATATATATAGAAGATAGATAAATAAATAGTATATAAAAAAGTATTGCAGTGTTTAACTTTCAACTTGATACCTCCACGCGTTCCTTAGATTAAGGGGCTTGACAGACACACAGACAGACAACAATGTGATCCAATAAAGGTACTGACCGACTCGCTCATAAAAGAGCATGCTTAAAGCATGCTTATTAGTGGCATGCTCATGCCACTGTTCACATTTGCTAGTAATCAGCACACTTAATTTTAAAATAAGCATGAACCAATAAAAACCATAAAACCAATTTATTTCTGTAAATAGGCCTAAATTAAGCACTTTTACACGTCCCAATATATTTTTTTACCCTACCACTGCTTCGGGACAATATTGTGGGCTAGTGCCGAGAAGAAGCAGCGCAAGAAACTCGGTCACTATTGTCATGCTCAAAGCAAACAACTGTTCACATGTGCCATTAATTCGCGCAACAGGCAGCTTACGCAAAAATCAAACGACGATTGATTTATGAGCATGCTCAAATTAAGCATGCTTATTAATGGAAAGGCGTGTTCACATATGCCACTAGGTAGCAATTACCTAGTGGCATGCTTTTTGGCAAATAATAAGCATGAGTGTCAGTACCAATAAGGTTCCGTTTTTTTTACATTTAAGGTACGAATCCCTAAGAACAATAACTTGAAATCTAATCACAATATAAAACTCTCTACAGTATAATTTATTTGTAGTTCATTCAAATAATTCGATTGTTTTTTATAAACAAAAGTGTATTAAAAATGGCGTGCATTGGGATAGACTGTTCAGCAGTGGACTGACGTGGGCTGATAACGATGATCCTCACCTATACTCGTCAAGCGTGATCTCGTCGTCGTAGTCGACGCCGAAGTCTACCTCCTCCTTCACCAAGTCGTCGACTTTGTTGTCGATCGGCAAAGCTTCTATGTTGAAGTCGGTGTCGTTGGTAGATAGTTTCTCGTGCTGTGATAAACACGATTGTTAGGTAGTGGGCCCAGGGAGGAATGATAGGCGGTGGGTATGCCGATATACAGGGTGTAACGAAAAGGTGAAATAAAACTTTAAGGGGTTATTCTACGGCTAAATTACATCAACTTTTTCTATGGGACCAACATCGAAATCGCAAAAAAAAAAACACTTTGCCATACTAAAACGCGACCAGCTGGCATCAGTTTGTATGGAAACGTCAATTTTTTTTTTGAGATTTTTGATGTTGATCCCATAGAAAAAGTTGATGTAATTTAACCGTAGAATAACCCCTTAAAGTTTTATTTCACCTTTTCGTTACACCCTGTAGAAAAGGATTTTAAGTGAGACTCACTTGATTCTAGACAAACTGTGTAAACAGTTTTGTAGGACTGTTGTAAAAATTGCAATATGTTGTATGCATAATAAATAAATAAATAAAAAAAGAAATAGAAAAAACTGAATAGAAAGGAGTTGTCCCAAAATGGTATTTTATTCGTCAATATATTTAACTACGATATGTTATACATATCTAGATAGAGCAACCAAAAAGCAACATTTGTTACTAAAATTGAAATAAACAAATTGATCTAATTATGCATGGCGTCATCCTCTCTGCCCACAATACCTATCTTATTGTTGTGCCCTACAGGGTCTATAATGATCTGTTTTATGTACCTAATTGTAACACCTGTGTAACATTATAGAATGCAATAAATATATTGAATTGAATTGAATAAACCAAACAATTTTAAACACCTCAGATTTCGAGAAAAAATATATTATAAATTCAACTTTTTATCATTATAACATGCCAAAAACTGCAATTCCAGGCAAATCATTAATCAAAAACATATTTCAAGAGTTAGTTGTCAGTTAGCATTGCACTATTGTAGAAGAAATGGCTTTCTTGCCTTTTATAAATCGAAAAGACAGCGAGCTCAATGAGATATTTTATTTATAGGCTTTTTTTTTCTTCCTATAAATAGAATATCGGTAAAAGCTTGGCTAAAAGAATTGGATTATATTCAGACTGAAAACGTGTTATAGTTCATTTATTATTGGAGACATAATTTAGATTTTATTTAGGCATGGATTGTATTGTTTAATTTACTTTAAGTACCTACTGAAAACTGAGGACTCTCAAATTGTTAATATATACATGTAATACATAGTTAAGATGAAAGAAGAGCGTTTTATCCTAGGACAAGTTTACATTAACTTAAATGGGTAAGGCCAACATACTCTGTTATAAACATGTTTCGTTACCAATAAAATATTTGTATTTGTAATATCAGATTATGTGTAAATATCTTAGGGACTTTTAATTTTATATTTTGTATATTCTTTATCTCTTTTAGGGTTAGCGTTTAAGTTATTTTCGTTTTGAGTTTGTAAATATTGTTTGTGATTAAATAAATTGATGTTAATAGAGAAATAAAAATACTTTACTGGCTGTATGGCTCTGTGCCATTGCCTTTCCGATCATGGACAAACATTGCTACCACTACTGTCAGATGGCAATGTCACTGTCACATATGTCACATGTGACTGTCATAATTGGCATATAAACAAAGGATTTGGCAGTCTGAACGATGTCAGCAATGTCAATAACGTCAGAGATCACAGACAAAAAATAAAATGTTTTTTTGTTGCCATACACTTATTAAATATTTCTACTTACATTTGAATACATACTTTTTTTTCTCTGAAACGGAGGTGTTTAAAATTAATGTTTCTGTAGTTTAATGTATATCATATATCGGTAAGACATGTTGATACTAATGACACTAACACCAATTAAATATGTCGGCCAATGCTTTGTATATCTCACACATGTTTACGTAATAAAAATTATCTTATCTCATAATTTTCATAGCTTTTAAACGTATATAATTTTATCCTGGTTAAAATTTACTCAGAATAAAAAAACCAACCTCCATAGAAAAAGCGGACATGTCCTTTATTACTTATTTATTGGAAAAGATTCACCAGCATCATATCATTAAACATTACAATTCAGAGTAATATGATTAACATTGTGCAAAAGATACGTCGTAATTAAATAAATAACAAATAACAATAATCGATGTGTTCGGTTTTAAGTAGACGAACAACACCCCCAATTATTTCTCCCCTCACCGCCCCCCTCTAGCGCCCACAAGGGGGCGTTAACCCCCTTCGAGAGACTGTCGGTATACCTTCAACTCCTCGTGGAAGCCGGCCCCGGCGCGGCCGCTCGTGCCGAAGGCGAGCGTGTCGGTGGCGCCGAGCTGCGGGGACGCGTACTTACTGAGCTCGGGGTCCTGCGCGTCCAGCGGGAACTGGGAATAATTACTTTGATTCATAAGGAGTGGCCTATGTCGAAAGGTACACGGTATTAAGAGATATTTTGTAAAACAAGTTTATGTACTGTAACAGGCGCGGTCGCAGTCTAAAATAGGGTAGTTGACACTACCGATCAATTGACATACTTTTTATGAGCTGTCAAAACGTACCTCTTCCTTAGAATTTGTATGGCGATAGCGGACAGTGACGTCACTGTTTACCAAACTCAACTGACTATCTATTTATTAGTTTTAAAGCAATTAAAAATCTATTTCAAGCAACAATTAAAAATTATAACTGAACAAATTAATTAAATAAGGTGTTATTTAAAAAAAAAGTGTCTCGGAATTATTTATGAATGGTGTCAACATCCCAATTTTGGAGGGTCACTTATATTATAATAAAATATTTCTTTTTTGCAACTAGATGTCGCGTTGTGTGTGTTGTAGGTTGTTGTTATGGACATTGTAGTTTATAAAAGCACCGTTAGATGTCAGCAAAACATAAAATGCATCGGGACGAGGGGCAGTTTTTTATTTTTATTTTGTAATTTTTTTTGGTGCCATGTGGGAACGTCCGCAAAGAATACACTTCCCCACCACAGGAGGCATGTCGTAAGAAGCGACTAAGTCCTGTAGCACGAGACGGGTAGCAGCGTCTTCGTGAGAAATCTTATAAAAAACTGCGCTTACCAACCCGCCTGCTAAGCGTGGCGAGTATTGGCACTCCCCCTCGATGATAAGTCATTGATGAAATGATGATGGTGAAATTTTCGGAAGACTTTTTCAATTTGACGTGTATGATTTTGGGGGGGTCATGGCCCCTGTTACCCCCCTTTCGGAACGCGCCTTACTCTTATTACAGAATAAATGGCTATTATTATTATGATAAGGGGAGGTGCTTCTGACCTTCTGTGATGACCTGGCACCCGACTCAGAACTATAGGATTCGATTCGTGACACTATAGGATTTAACATTAGTATCACATACGCAAAATGGCCCAATCATGAGGCTGTGCGGAAACAGCCCAGACTAAGGGGAGGTGCTTGTGGCTCAGTGCGGCAGTGCTTTGATAGTGATTACCAAAGTTAAGCCACCTACGCCGCGGTTGTGAGTACCCATCCACTCACAATCGCGGCGTAGGTGACCATAGTGACATTTATCACAAGCATCTCCATGCTTCGGATGGCACTTTAAAAGTTGGTCTCGGCGATATCGCTTGATACTAGTCGTGTAGCCTAGCCAGAGGCCTTAAGGAGGCTTAATAACATCTAACAGTAAGGTTAAGTCACTGGTTCACAAAACCCCTTCACCAACCTGCTCAGGGCCTGTGTGGTAGAGTATGGCCTAAACCAAGTGATAATTAAGGTGAAGCCTGTGCCCTGCCCTGGTATGTTACAGACTTACTTCAGTTATTTATTAAATAAATACAGTGTGTCCAACTCTTAATCCAGTAGTTTTTTATTTTTTATTATTTTTATAGCAACCAACTATTACCAAAATTAAATACAAATACATACCGGTGCGCATCTGGTGAGGTACTCATACAAAAGGTTTTGCGCTCGAAGCATCTTGTACTTGAATTGGACAGCCTTCTGCAACAGCGAGCCGCACTCCCAGCAGATCCACTGGGGCAGCCCGTCTGACTGCATCACCTGGAGAGGTACAATTTAACAGACAGAGGTAAATATTGGTCAACATCACATACATTGCTCTGATCCTATGATAAGTAGATAACACAAGTTACAGAATACCAGCCTGCCTAGCATGAGCACTAAAAACATGATATGATATAGTGAAATATCGACACCAACTTTAAAAATATGATACATTTAGCCGCTATTTTAAATTTTTATCAAAACAGTGATCTTAATATGTGACGGCGATACCACATGGCGGCTATATCTACCATATTTTTACAGTTGGTGTTGATATTTCGCTTTATCATATCATATCATATCGTGTTTTTGGTGCTCATGCTAGGCAGGCAGAACCTAGGCAATATAGAAAAGTTATTTTTCTACATTGACTGACCAGGAATCAAACCCGGGACCTTAGAGATAGCGACACCAAGTCTGGTATACTCGCCTCTCGGCTACTGACGCAATGCAAGCTGTATGTTGACCTTGAGGTTGGCCCTTATTTAAACCCTAAGACATTGAGGCCAACGTAAATAAGTTGGCAAGTCCTAGTTTAGTTCCTAGAATGTGATACATTTTTTGCATACCACCACGATTGGGAAACGAGTTCTTTTTTTATTATGTATCATCTGTATGTACCATGTTTTTTAAAAATAAAGATTACCCATTTCTACAGTAATAATTCAAAATAACTGCTTATAAGTACTGATGCTTGAGTTTTCAGTCAGAGGGTAGGGTTAGGGAAAAGTTGGAGTATACCCTTAGGGGCACTATAGGCGACATAGACATGATATTAGAAAAACGCCTTCATTATGAGCTTTGGTTTTTACCCTCCAGCTCCGCGAGGATTGACTTCAGAGCAGTGTGCCCTTGAGCAAAGTTGATCTCCATAGATCCCTCTATCCATTGGTAATATAAAAAAGAGGGTTTATATAGGGCTGAAATTTTTCTAAGTCCCTGGTCCCATAGTGCCCCTAAGGCTACACTCCAACCAAGTTTTCGATACACTTGTAGTAGTGGTAGACTAACAGCTCGATTTTGCTATTGGTAAAAAACTAAAACGAGTGTTTGGATGAACAATAATCTACATGTTTATTGGCAATTTCTTTATTTTACCCTAACCAAGTTATTTTGTATTTTACGCAAAAATAAAGCAATATCGCACTAACTCATACACTTAGGATGTTCCTAATGTGTTTTTAAGTAAAAAACTAAGTCAAAACTCACGCATATTCCAGCTAATTCTCTAAAATACCCATCGTAATTCATCACATCGTTCATGCGTCTGTCTGTCGATAAACAGCATCGACAAATAGGTTTAGGCACATCAAAATCAATTTTGAGGTCATCATCAGCATTCATTAAGTTTAAATCCATGATAACAAGTGTTTTAACGATTTAAAATAAAAAAATACGCAAAATATCATCAGACATTTTTATGACAAATGTAAACAATATGGCGGCGTAGTTTGTTTGACGTTTTGCGTTTGGAAAACATAAATTTTGTTTGACTAAATTAATCTAATTTGGATAGTAACGAACGAAACGTTTTTAGGGTGACAATTAAATAAACATTTAAACTATTTTAGTAGTTTTAATAAATAAGAACAAAACAGTACATGTACATTTTATACAGAAATATCACTCGTTTTTGTTATGGTCACAAGCTAAAACGTAGATTGGTGGTGAAGACAGAAGAAATACCGGCGCATCTGTAAAAAATGAAAAAGCTTAAATTAAATCTAATCATACAATATAAAAAAGGAATTGCTTCAAGCGACTTTTACGTTTTATATAAAACATTAAAGTTATAAGTTACCGCAATTAGAAGTGGAGGTTTTCAGATTTTCCAAAGAGGTATTATGATTGCCGTTACTGAAAACAAAACAAAATTATGAATAAAACAAGAATGAGTTAAGCAATGTTTTATCTTAGATCAAACTTATATGGATTTATTGAAACATTATTTCGGTCGTGAAACCGATAAATTTTAATGTAAAAATATAGTATTTAAGCTTCATATACATACCAATCGCCTAAGCTGTTCAATGACCTAGATAACTGACAAGGCTGGACTGGTGTATTTTGTAGATCCGCTAGAGAGCAGGCTTGCCTAAGTCTGGCCACAAGCCTATGCTGCATCGCATTTTGGCAATTATTAGAACAACCGCTTTGACTAGTGACATTCGCTTCTGTATCTTCAATTTTTATTTGCGGTATAGTCTGTAAATTTTGACAACTGCATCCAGGGTCGCCAGACTGCAAAGCTGCTGCAATATTATGGTTTGGTATCCTTCTATTGAATTCATGGTGTGATGACCGGTGGATGTTTGAGTCTGAGCCGTAGTTTTGAGTTAGCTCGTTAAATTGGACTGCTTTTTTGCGGTTCATCATTGACATTTGATATTGTCCTCTTCTGCTGACAGCTGGAGAAGTGTTAGGAGACCGGTTTGGAGAGGTATACGCTGACACAGTCTCTCTTGGTTTTTTGAGTGCATCTTTTAATTCGTATTCTGTCGCTATTGCTTCGAAAACCTGTAAAAGAGATTTTATTATGTAGCTCAAAGTTAGAAATCAACATCCATTCACACATTTGGCCCGGGGAAAGCTTATATTCTGAATTGGCTCAAACCTAGGTGATAGTAAAAGGATGTTAATTGCATGCAGAACAGTAGACAGTAATGAAATATTAATGTTTAAATAGGGAAGGGTAAGAAATTGATGTATGTCGGTCATTCTAAAATATATTCGCTAATGGTGCAGAATGTGATTCATTGCTTATAAACTCTAAACACTTTGTCTAATAATGGTATTTCAAAATTGGTGTCTTATCTAACGTTTTTTTGAAGCTGCTGGCGTCAGTGAATCAAAGGCATGAAGATTACTTTTATTACTTACAACCACAACATTATCATAGCATGATGGGATCTAGGTCAAAGCTTGATGTACCTGTTCTGCAACTAAGTTCCTGGCGTACGGCGAGTCCGTTGGTGGCAACGTCTCTCTGCACAACGCGCACCGCTCTAACCTCGTCCAGCAAGCTGTAAAATATGCAAATATTAATGTAATACCGACTTACAAAACAAAAACATGAATAATACGAAAGAAAATAAAAAGATAAGTTTCATAATATAACACCTTTATAAAAAAAAACACTAATCTACTGGTATTGTTTGCAAATAATAAATGTAAACTGGTCAAATAAATAGAGGGATATTTTATTTGGCTTTGAATGCTTCTGGACCTTGAGTTTGTCCGTCTTAAAAAATATATAATTGTAAAACTAATTCAATTATAATGAAAAAAATATTAACCATGTTAATAACTGTGCAACTAACTGTACAATAAACTTTCATCGATTCAAACAAGGAAACAGGATTCAAGTTCGCTCAACACAATACTTATTTTCAAGAAAAAAATTTTGGACCACATTGCATGGCGCCCAAGGTTACGTGAACGGTAAACACTATTTACTATGTTCACAAC
Source organism: Anania hortulata (assembly GCA_963576865.1). NCBI lineage: Eukaryota > Metazoa > Arthropoda > Insecta > Lepidoptera > Crambidae > Anania > Anania hortulata. Next base: position 949,355 of record OY756417.1, on the reverse strand, counting down.
ACTATTGTTTATGTTCTTAATCAATATTTAACTTTAAAGGATTGACTTTGAGTTAAAAATCAGTTGAGAAAAGACATCGAACCTATTGGCATACCTAAAGTTGGACGTACATAAAATAACGTTATTTCATAGTACGAAACATACGCCAATACAAATACTCCTTGACAAAAAGTCGTAAATAATATACTTTGTTCAGAATTTCAATTTGAATAATGTAAATAAAAACAAATATGACGTATCCAAGCTGTTTCAAAATTCTGAACAAAGTATTTGTTGTTTGTAATTATTATCTCTTTCGATTAACGTATGTTTCATATGCGTACACCAAAATAACGTTATTTTAAGTTACTTGCAACTTTAGGTACGCCAGGCTCTATACAAGAAAGTTCAAAGCCTTTTCAACATTTTGATTTAGTTAATAAGCCGACACGACGTCATACAAACCTTCGCAATAGATATGCGACCGCTTGCAGTTGAGCGCCCTGGTGGCGGTGGAGGCGCACACGCAGCACGCGAGCGCGCGCACAGCGCCCGCCAGCGCGCGCCGCGCACGCTCGCCGCGCGCGCCCCCGCCACAACTCCACAACAACTATAGTACAGTAGGAGGTAATCATTTGTCTATAATAGGTATGGTGAGGAAATATTATTTGTGACTTTGTTTAGGTGCCATTCTAACTTATTGATATATCCGCTAATCATAGTTCCATTCATCATTATAATTAGCCCATGTAAGCTCACAGCTGGACATAGGCCTCTCCCAATGCACGACACTGAGCCCTATCCACGTAATTTTTTTTCCATCCACTGCTAGCAGCATTGCGTATATCGTCACTCCACCTCGTCGGAGGGCGCCCCACGCTGCGCTTGCCTAGTCGCGGTCTCCACTCAAGAACACGCACGTCTACTCCATCGGTTATCAGTTCTACGGCAAATGTGACTAGCCCACAGCAACTTCAGTTTGCTTATTCTTTAAGCTTTATAGATTTCTTTAATTTTCTGTGGATACCCTCCTTTCTGATTTCATCTTTCAGAACTAGAGAATACTCGAGCACAGCTTTTTCTATAGCTTGCTGAGAGTGAGCAACTTCAAATTGGTGTACTAGTCGCACCGTGAGTGTCCAAGTCTTGGCTCCGTACGTCATGACAGGCAGAACGTGAGTTCCATTCAAAAATACTTTAGCAACTACGTGCAAAATTTTCGAGATCATTTCAACCTTAAATTATTTTATTTTTAAAGGTTAACACTGCTTGTTTCGAAAAGGACAGTTCACGATATTAATTGGTAGCTCCAGATATTATTGCTAGAAGAGTCAGAAACGTTTTTTGGTAGTTATTTCCGGTCTGGCTAGTGAACACCCTCATGTCAATATCGGGCGATTGTACATACACTTTCTAATCTGCGGGCGATTGGCTCTAGAACGATTTGATCAAGGCCGTAAAACACGTTAAAAAAAAATTTGGCGCGCAATATCGACGGCGCCAAAATTTGAAGTTTGAAGAACCCTATCTGTATGAAATCCTATAAAACCCCTAAATTACATTACCGGTAGAAACAGGTAAATTCCTTCGTCCACTCTGCTCAACCACAGGATGTGAAAAGGAGGAGGTGTTTGTTTTTTTTACTTTATCACATTAACAGCCATACTTACGGAATTAGCTTCTTATTTCCACCTAAATACACTTCTATAAAATAAGTTAGATTATCATGCGTTCGGAGCGGACACTCCAGAGCTGTGGGGCGTAGGAAGACCACTGTGGCTGCAATTTAATTGCTTCAAATTTTACGCGCGGATTACGTATCAATGTGATGTCTATGTGTTAATCCAAGCTCTTTGGTTTAGTTCTGATGTTAACCCAGACGATGTCGCGCGCAGACACAAAATTTTAACAAGAAATTACCTCAGGGTCATCCTTCGGGTCCACTCCACAGTTCCATACCAGTAGCGACACTCCCCTGCCAGCTCCGTCTCCTCGAATCAAACCGGCCACTTGGCCAACCTGCAACATAGAAAATAGCTATGGGTCAAACCAAGGGCGTAGCCAGGTTTTTGTTGAACCCCCCCCCCCCCCCCTTAAAAAGGTGTACTACGTCTTCTCGTCCAAAAAACCTCAGTGCCTAAAGACGAAAGTCTGCAACCACTGTGTGTTACCCAGTGACATGACATTATGGAGCTGAAACGTGGTCTCTCACTATCTATGGGCCACATAAGAAAGCTCAAGGTCGCACAGCGTGCTATAGAAAGGGCTATGCTCGGTGTTTCCTTGCGAGATCGAATCAGTAATGAGGAGATCCGTACACGATCAAAAGTCGCTGACATAGCCCAACGGATTAGCAAGCTGAAGTGGCAGTGGGCAAGGCACATATTGCATGTTTGTCCTCCCTCAATGTGGACAGACCACCTGGTAAAGGTTGCTGGTAGCCGCTGGATGCAGGCCGCTTCCAACTAGCCAATCTGGAAGTCACTGGGGGAGGCCTATGTTCAGCAGCGGTCCTATGGCTAAAATGATAATATTTAAATATTGTTATTTTATTACTACTTACCGGCAGTCCGAGCAAATCTTTCCCGTCAGCTTGCAACAAGCAGTCCCCCATCTTCAGGCCTGCCGAGTCGGCTCGGGAGCTCGGTGTCACCTCACGCACCTGATTGACAATAAGGCGGAATATCTATCATCACAACTTAAAACTATGACCCTAGACCCTCCTTACTATAATTATAGTTAATTATTATAGATGCCTCGTTTACCGCTGGCGTGTAAGTGAGACGCCAAGAGAAATGTACGTATTTAAGTAGGATGTTAAATGTCAGTATGAGTCGGAAACATTTAAGTATGTCAAGAAATACTTGACTTGCCTCCTGGCACTATGTGTTACTTCATCATTTCAGCCATAGGAAGTCCACTGCTGAACACAGGCCTCCCTAATGACCTCATCGGGGAGGATTGCCAATACTCGCCACGCTTGGCAAGCGGGTTGGCGAGCGCAGTTTTTTTATAAGACTTCGCACGCAGATGCTGCTGCCCGTCTTGTGCTACAGGAATAAGTCGCCTCTTACGACATGCCTCCTGTTGGAGGTGGGGAAGTGTATATTTTACGGCCGTCTTACTTAATTCCACGCGGGGCGGCAAAAATAAACGCGTCTCAATCCTGTTAGTTGGCAGGACTGCCAAAGATCTTCATCTAATTCGTAAAAACTTATTCATTTTTTTCGTAAAAAATTATCTCTAACGCCTACCTACTTGCGCATCTCAGGATTGTCGAGGTTAGTGCCTGCGCGCACGGGTGACTTTTGTCGCTGCGACTTTTTTGTCACTCATGAAATCCTCAGATATGTCTTGGATATCTCGAGATATCCAAAGATTTCTATGTGACAAAAACGTCGCAACGACAAAAGCTATTCCTATATGACGGTGACAACAGAGACAGATGATTATCAAGAGTAAGAATCCGGTAGTGCGCAAGTCCACTTTGACCCGTGTTTTAAAACGTTAGACATAAAAAATAAACAGAACATACCCATGGATAAGGATCCCACAGCGTCCTCGTGAGCCGAAAACCAAGTCCTTCGCCCTCATCTTCTGGTAAATTTAACTGGAATGAACAAACAAATGAGAGTTGCTTGTAGCTCAGTGGCGGCAGCACCTTGATAGTGTTTACCAAAGTTCAGCCACCTACGCCGCGGTTGTGAGTGGATGAGTGTGAGGACCACTCAAACTATATTTAGTGACATTTATCTTCGTGCTTCGGAAGGGACGTTAAAAGTTGGTCCCGGCTAATATCGCTTGATACTAGTCGTAAAGCCTAGTCTTAGGGCGGCTTAAAAACATCTGACATTAAGGTTTAGTCACTGGCCTTACAGCACCCCTCCACCGCACTGGGCCCGCGCGTGGTGGAGTATGGGACACACCAACTCATAGTTGAGGCGAGGCCTGTGCCTTGCACACGTATAGGAATACTTTAATCATCATCATTTCAGCAATGGACGTCCACTGCTGAACACAGGCCTCCCTCAAAGACTTTCATCTGGGGGGATTGCCAATACTTGCCACGCTTGGCAGGCGGGTTGGCGAGCGCAGTTTTTAATAACTTTTCGCACGCAGACGCTGCTGCCCGTCTCGTGCTACAGGGATTAGTCGCCTATTACGACACGCCTCCTGTTGGTGGTGGGGAAGTGTATGCTGTACGGCCGTCCCCACACGGCAAGAACAGCACAGATACAGATTTTAAAAATGTTGCGGAGGTAGACTTTAGTGACTCGTAATTAATTAATCAACAAAATAACTCACAACAACAAGTCTAACTCCAGCCGAGTACTCCTCAGTTCCGCTTCCGCTGTCCGCCGAGTTTGGATCCATCTGACATATCAATTAAAATACATTTTTAATGTTTCGTTAAGACTTCATCATCATCATTACAGCCATCTAGGACGCCCACTGCTGAAAAAAGGCAGGGCCGTCATAACATATCCCGGGGCAGTGCCCCGGGCACACAAGAATTCGGAGGCCCTCCTCCCAAAAATAATTTCATAATTATATTCGTTAAAAGTAAGTTTAAAATTTCCCTTCACTTCTTTTTCTTAGGCTTTGTGACCCTCTTTTCTTTTCAATTTCAATATATTTATTGCATTCTATAATTCTTTCTTTTTAGTAAACAGTGTTTTTTAATTTACAAACATGTTTTAGTGCTGTAGGGGCGGGGGCCCTGGTTATAGGCCCCGTGTGCCCTTATGGTAAAGAGGGACCTGAACATAGGCCTCCCCCAATGACTTCTATCATTGGGGGGATTACTAATACTCGTCACGCTTGGCAGGCAGGTTTATAGGATTTCGCACGCAAACGCTGCTGCCCGTCACGTCACGTGCTACAGGTACGTACCTCTTACGACACGCCTCCTGTTGTCATTGGGGGTGGGGAAGTGTATTCTTACGGCACTTACGACTTAGGTCTACTTTATTACTTAGGGTCCTAATTAACTAGCTAACTTCCTTCTAGGGGGTTGGATGACCTCAGTGACCGAGTTGCAAGTACGCTGGACTTGCCGTCGCCATCTCTAAAGTTCCGGGTTCGATTCTCGGTCGGGTCATGTAAAAAACGAACACTTCTATGTTGTCTCGGGTCTGGGTTTTGTGGTACCGTCCTTTACTGTCGTACTAGTACTTTAGCCACTTACAATGGCAGCAATGTATGGGATGTCCAATATTTATTTAAGTTTAATTTTAAAAAACTACTGCGAATTTGCAAAAACTTTTAAAAATTAATTTTTAGAACCATTATCGAACATTCAAAATCTCAAAAAAAAAACTTTCCTTAGATTAGCATCATTGAGCATTGGCAGATTAATAAATATTTACTTAAGTCATTTGTTTTACTAAGTTGATTTCGTTAAGTACACGTTTCCCCAAAAATATTAATGGAATGCTTGATAAAATTAGTTAACACTTCACCTTATAATAAACTTGGAGTAATTAACAAAGGTCACACATAGATCACACACAGCGAGAGCTTTTGGCTTCACGGATCAAATCAAACTGTCGATATCGATCAAATTTCTTGTTTAAACTGCTAGTGCTGTTCAAATGTATCGATATTTTTAAGAAAACATCTGCTTACCTAACATGATCACCAAAACACGATATGATATAGCGATTTATTGCAAACATTTGACGCCAATAAATGATAGATTGTTTGACTGACTACTTCATATCGTGTTTTGATGGTCGTGCTATGGGGGGCTGGAGTATAATTGATACCAAAAATGATAATGTTAATAATTACATTCCCTTAATTTAACAATGTTTGCAATTCAGTGTCGATCCGCTCCTAGTGACATTACTATCTAAAACGGTATTCTCGTAAACTTTAAATTTGAAGTAAAATTATCAAAACGTTGCGACTGAAAGTGGAACAAAAAATTATTTATTGACGTTTCTTCAATTTTTGGTCGCATTTCGAACTATTATATTGCATTATTTTGGTTTACGAGAATACCGGGTTTAGATAAATAGTTAATGTTACCTGGAGCGGATCTACACTGTACCTACTTATTGCGAATATTGTTAAACTACGGGAATTTGGCCTCTGTTAATGCGCGTCGCGAAGCCTCAAGGCCACAACGCTGATTTTCAGTCGTTCAATAACGCTAAAACATCGTGACATATCGATATCGATAAGCTTCCACGCACGTCACTACCCAAAACCAGTTCACCTCACCTCACGTAGTCACGGCCACGGCGCGACCTCAGACATATAGGTTAATATCGTTACGCAATGTAGCGTAGGATCAGTTCGGCACATACATTCTAAGCCTGAGGTGGTGGCCGATCTCAATGGTAGGAATCGGTAGAAATAACTTAATCTTATTATAATAATAATTATTGACATTGACGACCTCCGTAGCCAACAGGCGAGCTTACCGGACTTGGTGTCGGTATCTCTGAGTTTCCGGGTTCGATTCCCGGTCGGTAATATAGGAATATTTTCTATATTGTCTCAGGCACATTATAATCTTATTTTAATAAAAATTATTGACATTGACGACCACCGTAGCCAAGAGGCGAGCATACCGGACTTGGTGTCGGTATCTCTGAGTTTCCGGGTTCGATTCCCGGTCGGTAATATAGGAATATTTTCTATATTGTCTCGGGCACATTATAATCTTATTTTAATAAAAATTATTGACATTGACGACCACCGTAGCCAAGAGGCGAGCATACCGGACTTGGTGTCGGTATCTCTGAGTTTCCGGGTTCGATTCCCGGTCGGTAATATAGGAATATTTTCTATATTGTCTCGGGCACATTACAGGAATGACACGCTATAATACGCGTCTTGGGTCTGGGTGTTGTGATACTGTCGTTGTTTCTGATTTCTGTAACATAAGCGCTTTGGCTACCTACCAGGATCAGAGCAATGTATATGATGTTGTCTAAATTTGTTAGTCTCACAAAAACTCAAAAAAGGCTGGACCGATTTGATTAATTTTGGTTTTTAAATATTTGTTGAAGTCAAGGACGACGTTTTGACGATCGTCTGGTGTAGTGGTTCGCGATCCGAACTACAAAGCCAGCGGTTGCGGGTTCGAATCCCGCAAGAGGCAAATGTTTGTGTGATGAGCACGAGCATTTGTACCTAAGTCATGGATGTTTATAAAAGTATTTAAGTATGTTTAATCTTTATCTAGTCGCCATAGTACAAGCTTTGCTTAGTTTGGGGCTAGATGATTTGGTGTGATTGTGAAAACAAAAAAAAAGGAAGGTTTAAAAGGTGAGAAAATATAATAAAATTGCACGCTTAGTGGTATAAACAACAATTTCATTTTCCCATACAAACTGTTGACTTTGCGACCTTACATTAATGACACATAGATAGGTAATCCAGGGACAAAATTTGAAGTAACTAAATTGGAGCCAAAGCGAGCTTCGTTCGCATTATGGAAGGTCTGTAGTGTTTAATGTCAAACTCCTCCGAACGCATGACAATCTAGACGTAGGCATTAATTTACTTATTTTTATTTTTATTTATACTTTATTGCACATTTAAAAATAATTGTACAAATGGCGGACTTAATGCCAAGAAGCATTCTCTACCAGTCAACCAGTGATCAAACAGAGAAATAAGGCGGTGCAGCAAGAAAAAAAAAACATACATATATATATATATATATACACGCCAACATTACATACTTAATAAATAGGTATACATATATATGATTATCAATTATATACATATACTACACATACATAATATAGTTCACAGAGCAAATGAAAGATAAATTATTAGACCAGCGATTTTTGATGTAAATGCGTAGAGCTTTCTTAAAAGTAAATTTGGACTTGGATTTCCTAATGTTGGTGGGAAGAGATTCCAGAGTCGTATAGCTGTGAGGGTGAAACAGTTGGACATAAAGCCAGAAGTGTGAAGTGGGGTAAGTAGTTGGAGGGTATTACCAGTACGAAGATTTATATTTTTATTTAGATTAATCGATTTATTCCCGGTTTTTATGGAAACTACTAATAAAAGGAACCCTATTTAGTTGCTTCAATTTTGTAGTCGCCACAGGTAGATACCGAACTATCAATATATCATTTTATTATTCAAGGTTTGAGACTTAATAAACTTTAATTGGCGGCACGAATTAGCCGCCGCGTCAGCTAGTGGTAGATATTATTTGGGGTCCTTATTTTATTTTAGTTATGTTATGTTATGCTTTGTAAAAGACACAAAACAGGATACAGTCATTACAAATACATTTTACATGAGTAGAACTTAATTGCTAAACTGTAGCCCAAAACATACGTCTATGGCTAGATTTTAAAATTAGTTAAATTGAATTTAACAATAAAGGAAAAAAGAAAGTTCCACAAAAATAAAACTAACAAAAATAATAAGTAACGCTAAAAGCTTAGCCTAGATAGATAGATAGCCTTCAATTCAATTCATTTATTTAATAACAATATACATCGTGTTTGAATTAATTACCTAAGATAAATTACAACCACAAAAAAAAACAATACAGATGTCAAAAAGAAATTTTAAAAACAAAAAAAAAACAACAATGTCAGAATAAAACGAAAAAAAAAAAAATAAGATTGGTAAATAAGTCACACTATTTTCAATTAAAAATACAGTTTTAAATGTCAAGTTATGTCACATTATTAAAATTAGTCTCTAAGAATTCGTCAACAGAGTCGAATAATAAAGATATAGTCATAGATATGATGTAATACATAATATAGATTATGATGTCAAATCTCTGTAAACCAATGTTTACTTGTCAATGTCATTCTTCCGTATTTTCTACTAGTAGAGAAAAAAACGAGTGGGTAGGACCACTCGTAGCAGAATTCATGGAATGAATTTTCAAAAATAGTGATTTTAGGTATTCGCATGCGAATCTTGCGATTAAGTGTTGGGATTGAAATTCGAATGATAAAAAATACGTCTCTAGGATTATGACAATTGTTGTATTGCCTGTAGCTTACGAAATACGGCAATAATAAGAAATGAATTAAAAGTATAATAATGTAAATAAATGTCATTAAATTTAAAAAATGTGTTTGATTGTCTTTGATATTAACAGTGATCATAGATAGATTGATTTGATGTACTTTAGTAGCTAGCATGATATGAATATGCATTTTTTTTAAACTGACGCTAACTGACTATATTGTACTAATTACTATTAATATTAACTGTCCATATTAACATCAATGTTTGAGATCATCGATCCCAAATCAATCTACCTACTCCGATCACTGGTTATTAACTATTAAGATTTATACATAGTCCAAAAGCGCTGTGTGGCCGTAAAGAATACACTCCCCCACCGCCAACAAGAGGCGTGTCGTAAGAGGCCACTAATTCCTGTAGCACGAAACGGATAGCAGCGTCTTCGTGCGAAATCCTATAAAAAACTGCGCTCGCCAATCCGCCTGCGAAGCGTGGCAAGTTTTGGCAATCCCCTCCAATGATAAGTCATTAAGGGAGGCCTTTGTTCAGCAGTGGACGTCCTATAGCTGAAATGATGATGATGAAGAAAAATGATTGCGCCCCCGGGATTGACGGAATCTCACCAGCCTTTCTAATGGAAAATTGCAAGACCTTATTAATCTAATCTCCTAAACAAACGTTTTCAATATCAGTCTCTCTACTGGCGAGTCTCCAGAATGCTGGAAATTTGCCGCACGCCTATAAATCAGGTTCTAGAGATTCTCCTGAAAATTACAGACCAATCCTTATTAAGTGTCATGTCTAAGCTTTTAAAGAGAGTTGCACAAAAACGCATTTCAAGATACCTTATTGCTTAACACATCTTGCATAAACGGCAGTGCATCCGAGTGGGTGACTTTACAAGCGATACTTAAGAAATCCGATTTGGAGTACCACAAGGCAGCGTTTTGGGGCCAATCCTATTCAAATACCTGAACGACCTCGCCTCCCTTACGTTGCTCAACGCCGGGGTGATTTGCTATGCGGATGACACGGCGATCTGGACGTAAGAGAGAGAAGACTTTATATTGTCCTAGATATCGTAATTATACTCACAACTTGCGTCAGTGTAAGGCTTATATATGGATGGACGGAGAAGGGTGTTAAGACTCCCGACTTGTTTTTTTGTTAAATTTGAATTCATTTTTATTTTAAGAAAGTTTACATTTTTTTTTATTATGGACCTATCGACGAGTGCCTTTGAGGAAGACATTCTTCAGCTTAACCTTCATGTACAGAGTGTAACGAAAAGGTGAAATAAAACTTTAAGGGGTTATTCTACGGCTAAATTACATCAACTTTTTCTATGGGACCTACATCGAATTCGCAAAAAAAAAACACTTTCCCATACTAAAACGCGACCAGCTGGCATCAGTTTGTATGGAAACGTCAATTTTTTTTTTGAGATTTCGATGTTGGTCCCATAGAAAAAGTTGATGTAATTTAGCCGTAGAATAACCCCTTAAAGTTTTATTTCACCTTTTCGTTACACCCTGTATATTAGACCTTACATTGTCCCGAACATCAACATTAGTCTTATATTATGTGTGGATTTCTGACGTAAATTTAATAATATCCCAAACTTTTTAGGTAGCATTACTTTCTCTAATGCCGCAATAGTTGAGGAAGCTGTTTAAAAAATTGGAACATTGTTCAATAGCAATGTGAAATGTGAATATATAAATTGTACGGTGTGAGACGTACACCTGAAGATTTGCTAAATGAAATACCGGAGATTGAGTTACTGTAGAGTTTATTGTTAATTAGCGTAAATACATAACTTTGATAATGCTAAGGATGACGTGTGATTGTTATGAATGCGATGTATGCACTGACTTATTGAGTGGAAAAATGGATTGTACAAAATGCTAAACTGCTGATGGAGTGATTTGGGCGTAATATAATATGTACACCGTACATGCTCCCGGGGGAGAAAGATGATGGGGTGAGGTGAAATTCTAAATGAATTAAGTCTAGATACAAGATGATAGGGCATTTTGCTTAAAATTATAATGATTTTTTACTTCTACGCACTATCATCGGAGATAGTGAGAACCGATCGGAGCACTGGAGATGTGCTATGGTCTCTTCTTATTTTGTGAGAGTTAATAGGTTTGTCTTTCACTTCACTACACTTTGCTTTGCCACTAGATTGCCCATTTCCGATATCGCTTCCACACTAAGACTGTTCCACCCACTACAATGATGATAATCACGATGTATATAGCAGCATAATGATGAATGTCATGATTCGATATTTCATCGCTTAAAGGTATAGTTTGCTTCATCGTATCAATTTGCTTTCTAATTTCAGCCATTTGTGTTTTTTGATCGTTTGCGTCATGGTCTGACATATTTGATGAGCTTAAGTTACTAATTTGAAGATTGAATAAGTGATTGATTGGTGCTATGTCAATTGACTCTATGTTTGCTTTTATGTTCATGCTACTCGCATCTTGTCTGTGTGGATAAATAATAAAGTCTTTCGATTTGATAATACAACCGTGACTCACAATCAGCAGGCCGGCGAGCTTTAGTTGCAGCGTAGTAATTTGATCCTCGCACATCAGCTGTAGAGTACAGTCGCCACAACAAAAATAGAAATAAGTGTTAATTTTGTTTAATTCTTCCCATTTATTTGAGCAGAAAGTTGTCGTGGCTTGACATGTTCTAGAATCTTTATGAGTTTCGCACAAGCTCTCGTCATCTTTGATGTGATATATTGGTCGTTTTAGATAGCATAAACTTGTTTCAGTGTCTAAATGCAAGCAAGAGTTCAAGTCATTCTCTGATAAGGAAAGCAATGCGTCTCTTTGTAGGTTAACTGCAGCATATTCAGTTACAGGTTTTAGGAACGTCATTGTGTCGTTTAATTGTTTAGGTATGGGAATAATTCGTAAAATATCGTATAGGTCTCTGCTAATGAGTGGTATTTTGATCTCAAATAATACGTAGTTCTTAGTGATCTTCGTTTTTACCTTTAATAACTTATAAATTGTAGTTAAGTCTGCAGTATAGACAGGTAAAGATAAATCACTTGGTAATTTGCTTGAAATTATATTAAGTTCGTTGCTTAGTTGATCGGGTGTTAGTAGGTGTAAGTTAATTTTTCCATTATAAATATCAGTTAGAGTGTCTAAAATATTGTCTTGTATACTTTGTAGATGTATAAGCATATTGTTCGTTATTAATGCAGATAAGGTAAAGTCGTTGATACTAGACATATTTTGTAGCTTTGTTTTCAATGCGTTTAGATTGTTTTCTAGATCCAACATTCTCTGATTTGCAAATTTATGTTGTTTGTCCATTATATCTTTTGTTCTTTGTAGAAGATTAAACTCAGCTTCCACGACCGATGTCTGTTTCTTCCACAGTGTAGCCAGATGTTTTTGATTTTTTCTAATAAGTCCAATGTCTTTTTCATATTGTTCTGCAAAACGGTCGTCTAGTACTCCGAACAAACTATTTGCTACGTTGCCTAATGCATTGATAAGGCCGCGCCTTCGGCGTGAATGAACTCCAAAATGCTGACTTAGCAACATGCGGTTGTAGTACTCCAGTTCTGCGTCACCGTGACGTAGTTGCAACATTATCGCTTCGCAATGTGATTCTGTTCTTATCTTTGTGCAGATGTTTTCAAGGTAATTTAAATGTTTAGAGAAGGCACGGTTACCTTCCGAGTAAGGTTCCATGTCGTAGTATACTATCAGCTTCCAGTCGTCTCTAATAAGGTACATGTTTGTAATTTTGTCAAAATACAAGCTTTTGTTACTTTGTAGTGACGTAATGTTGTATTTGCCTTCTGTTGGCGAGAAATTGGTTATGAATAATAATAACAGAGACATTATCATTGTTGCTAGAGAAAATCCCTTTTTCGATTGTTTATATTTTCTTTTTTGTTTGTTACTTGATGTGTTTTCGTCAATTGCTGTGTCTTGATTTTCGATGTGTTCATCGTTGTTGGAATTCACTGGTTTAGTTGGTAGTACAGATAATTTGACGATTGGCCTTTTTAATAACCCGTTTTTTGTTTTTAATGTCACAACTCTGACAAAACCGTCAGCACCTGTATGAAGTTCCACGACCCGTCCTAGGGCCCAGTTCCCAGCTGGTAGATTGGCGTCGTGAATAATGACTACGTCATTTATCTGGATATTGCGTTGGGGTCGCGTCCATTTACTGCGTATGTTTAATTGCGTTAAATATTCGCTGCGCCATCTTTTCCAGATATCTTCAAATATCTTTTGTGCTAAGTGCCACCTTGTACGTAAATCATGTTCTGTGTCGTAAAGTGATAATGTAGGTCCATGAGTCAAAAAATGAGATGGAGTTAAAAAGTTGAGGTCATCGGGGTCTTCTGATAATGGACATAAAGGCCTTGAGTTTAGGCATGCTTCTAATTGAGCCAATATTGTACTGTATTCTTCGTAGGTCAGTTTTTGATCGCCAACTACTCGCTTCAGATGATATTTTAGGCTTTTAACTGCACTCTCCCAAACTCCGCCTGCTGAAGGCCAAGAGGGTACGTTAAAATGCCAATTTATACCTATTTCAGTTAGTTCTTTTATAAAATCTTGATTTGTTTTAGATAATTCTACAAACTCTTCTTGTAAAACCCGATTTGCTTTTATAAAATTAGTGCCCTGATCACTGTACAAATGGCCAGGGGTTCCTTTTCGGGCAGCCATTCGTTTTAGCGCCGCGAGAAATGCTGATGACGTTAAGTCGGAAACTAGTTCCAAATGTACGGCCTTGGTAGCCATACATATGAATACCGCTATGTAGCCCTTAGTGGTTTTCGTTCCTCTACCTTTGTTTGTTTTTATGAAAACGTGTCCTGTGTAATCCACTCCTGTGTGATAGAAAGGCCTTGAGGGATTACTTCGCGCTGTTGGTAAATCGCCCATAATTTGGTGATGTTTGCTAGGATCGTTTCTTCTACAGGTCACACATAATCGTATTTGCTTTTTTGTTAATCTGTTTCCACCGACGATCCAATATTTTTGTCTGATAAAGGCATTGGTCAGTCTTGCTCCACCGTGGAAGGTGAGTTTATGCGCATGGTCTATAATAAGCTCTGATAACCGAGACTCGCTAGGTATTATAATTGGGTGTTTCATCTCAATGTTAATATGCGCATTTTCCAACCTCCCTCCAACTCGCAAGATGCCAGCTTCATCAAGGTAAGGTTTAAGTTTTGATATTGTGCTTTTTGTAGATACGCTTTTCTTTGCTTGTAAGTTGCTTATTTCTTCTTTAAATGCTTCGCTTTGTATGTGCTTAACAATTAATAATTGTGATTGTCTTAATTCATTTAATGATAAGTATGCTTGCCTTGCTTTTTCCTTGTTAATAAATCTCTTTATCCATGCTACTATACGAATAACGCGCGAAAGTGAACTGTGCTTTACTAATAACTGCTTGATAATCGAATCATCCGTTACGGACTGCGTAATAACATTGCTTTGCTGAGATTTCTTCGCTTCTTCGTTTGTAGTATAGATCTCTGTGCTGCTTTTTTTTTCTTTTTGATAAGTAGATAACCAAGTGGGGCCACTGAGCCATAAGGTGTTTTCTTTCAACTGTGACGGTAATTGACCTCTGCTTGCTGAGTCTGCAGGATTTTCCGCAGATTTTACATAACGCCAACAATCAGCTGGCATGACCTTGACAACATTCTTCACTCTGTTAACAACGAATTGTTTCCATTTGTTGTCTGAATTTTGCAACCATGCTAGTACGACTTTGGAATCACTCCAGCCAAAAATAACAATGTTATGTTGATTTAAGCTCTCTAGTACCTTTGTCATTAATTTTGCTAATAAGTCGGCAGCGCATAGTTCCAGTTGTGGTATAGTCAACCCTTTGGTGGGGGGAACAAGCTTAGATTTTGCCGCGACTATTATGACTTGTTGTAATTTTTCAATCCTGGCGTATATTACACAAGCATAAGCTTGCGAAGATGCGTCACAGAAACCATGTAATTGGATGACGTCGTCTTTGTTACATCCATCCATCCATCGTGGTACTTTGTAGTCATTTATGTTTTTAATGTCTAGTCGTAACCTATCCCACTCGCTAGCTATATCATTCGGTATGACGTCATCCCACTGCAATCCAAGAACATATACTTTTTGAAACATCAATTTAAGTTTTGTTGTAACGGGTGCTAACCAACCTAGGGGGTCGAATATCTTTGATATTTCAGATAAAAGTTGTCGCTTGGTCGGTGAACTCAATGCTTGATTAATGTTAATTTCAAACATGAATTTATCTTCTGTAGCGTCCCAAAATAAGCCTAAAATTTTAGATTTATTTTGTGACTTGAAATTGAATATTTCTTGTTCGTCACTCTTACTCTCAATATTATCTAATAGATTACGATTGTTCGACGACCACTTTCTCAAGTTGAAGCCGCCTTTTTGCAATAATAAATGTAATTTTTCTATTAATTGTTTTCCTTCGTTTAATGAGTAGGCCCCATGGACTAAGTCATCCATGTAAAAAGAATGTTCCACAACCTGTGCAGCTTCAGGAAAAGAGTCCCGTTCATCAGATGCTAATTGTTGTAATGTCATCATTGCTAAATAGGGGGCGGCTTTTGTGCCGTATGTGACTGTATTTAATTGATATATTTGAATAGGTTGATCTTCATTTTCTCTCCACAACACTTTTTGATACTTTCGATGTTCTTCTGCTATTTTAATTTGCCTGTACATTTTCTCTATATCTGCTGTGAAACCATAAGGATATTGTCTGAATTTAAGAATTAACATTTGTAAATCTTGTTGAAGGTTAGGGCCTGTTAACATTAAATCGTTTAAACTGTAACCTGATGACGTCTTTGATGATGCATTAAACACTGCTCTATATCTTGTAGTTGTACTGCTTTCTCGTTGAACGCAGTGATGTGGTAGATAGCACTCGAGATTTGAGGTACTACTAGCACGTTCCATATGTTGTAATTGCTCGTATTCGTTAAAAAATAATTTATATTCCATTGCTAAAACGGGTTCCCTACGAAATTTTCTTTCTAAGTTAAAAAATTGAGCCATTGCTATTTGTTTAGATGATCCTAAATTTTCATTAATTTTGTCCTTGAGGGGTAACATGACCTCGTATCGACCATTTGGCAATCGTTTTGTTGTGTCTTTATAATAAGAAATGCAATTTTGTTCTTCATTTGATAAATTGGATGCTGTAGTGATATCTTCTACTTCCCAAAATGATTTGATATCTTCTAAGTTATTTAACACGACGTTACATTGATATGTTTTGATGCTGCCACACAACAACCACCCTAAATGAGTCTGTTGTGCTATTGGTTGTGTAATATGATCTCCTTTTATGATTCCGCCTATCATTATCCTTGAATAAACTTCTGCTCCAAGTAATAAATCAACAGGACGACTGATGTTAAACTCGGGGTCTGCTAAAGTAATGTTTTCTATATGCTGCCAAGATGGTTTAATAAATGATTTACTAGGTAAATGCTTTACTAAGTTGTTCATAATTAATACTTCGACATTAAATGAATAATCACTGACTAGTGATGAGCACGTGATGTCCAACATGCCCTTGCAATTATTTTCAGTCTGTCCTACTCCAAATATGACTCCGCTACATTTTTGTCGCTTCAAACCTATTTTTTGTGCTGCGTGCTCCGTAATTAGAGATATTTGCGACCCTTGATCAATTAGAGCTCGCATTGTTTGATATGAACCATCTGCTGATAAAACATTTATTTTGGCTGTGGCTAAAAGTGTTTCGAAGGTATTTTCCTGAGACACATGAGCTGCTGAATTTAAATTATGTTGAAATTGTCCAGGTGTCGATTTTGCATTCGTTGAATTACCACCGGACGTTGTCGGTTTCACCTTTGTGCAGGCATCATGTAAAATTGAATTATGATCGGAACCGCAAAGGCGGCATCGCTTTATTGATTTACACTTATTACCATTATGATCAAATAAACAGTTTACACATACATGCAAATTGCGGATGGTTTTTAATTTCGTTTCGTTAGACATTTCCAAGAACTTGTTGCAATTATAAAGGCCATGATTATTTTTACAAAGCGGGCACGTGTGTGTCGCATATTGCTGAGGTTTTGTGACCTTGTTAAATGAATTGTTTAAAGTGTAATAAGGTTTTTTAATGTTACTTGATTGTTGATGTTGTTGTCTATACTGCGGGGATGATGATGTTTTAGGTTCCTGCTTTCGTCTTGCAGTTTCCAAAGATGTAAATTTCGTTTCTAGATAGTTTAAAAATTCTTGTAAATTTGGTAGGTCACGCGGATTCTTGATGAATTCAACGTAGTCGTTGTAGGATTCGGAATCTAATTTTTGTGATAATATATGGACCAATATTGGGTCCCAGGTGCTGACGTCGATGCCCAAGTTTTTTATTGAATGAAGGCACTCTAAAGTGACGTCATGCATCTTTTTAATTGAGATAAATGCTTGCTGTTGTATATTTGGAAGGCCAAGAAGAATATTAATGTAAGATGTAAATAAAAGTTTTTTGTTGTTGTAGCGATGGTTTAAAATGTCCCAACTGATAGCGTAATTTTCTGAACTAATCTGCAAATGCTGGATTAATCTTTCAGCTTCACCCTTAACCTTGCTTTTAAGAAATTGCATCTTTTGCGCATTGGACAGTGAAGGATTGTTATGGATTGCTTCCTGAAATAAATCCTTAAACGAAACCCATTGATTGTAATAACCGTAAAATATAGGAATGTCTAATAGTGGTGTTGATTTATCTCTGTGTGAGACAGACCATAGTTTAGTGTTAATTGCTTTCTTCAATTCTGTATATTTCTTCTCATACTTAGTGTAGATTCTCTCGTAACTCTCGTCTTGCCCGTTTTGCTCGCTATCGATTTCCCAATGAAGGCAATCGATAGCCACCCATCTCGACTGTAATGATTTTAAGGCATCCTCGAACTCCCATTTGTCGGTTAGGATGTCAACGTCAATGCTAGCAACTGTTCTGATAAATGCTTTGAAATTTGCTGTTTGTTTTTTCAACATTTCGTCTAGTTTGCTGGATGAGCCTTGATTTTTGAACTGAATCTGTTTCTCTGCTGAGTGACCTGGAAGATCGGCTGATTGTTGTTGCTTTGCCGTCTGGCCCGACGGGCCAGCTAATTGTTGCTGTCCTGCTAACTGCCCTGAAGGTTCTAACTCTACCACTTCTTTAGCTTTTCCGCTCTGCTGTACCTGTTCTGCTTTACTAGACACACCTGCTGCTGGTATTTTTGTAATGATTAACTCTTGATACTGCTGATTAAATAAGGCTTTTGCTGAGTTATACTTTCCAAATGTTTGCTCATATTCTGTGTTAGTAAAATAGGTATGACTCCTGCTTGCTTCTGTACAAAATCGGTCATGGTTATGCTCATATTCTGTCCAATAAGCTTCTAATGTTTCTAAGCGTCTTTTAAAATAATCTAATGTTTTACGTTCCGGACCGTCTTTTTTAAAGTTGATAATTAATTTATTGATAGCTTCACTAATTTCAACTTGTGCTAGACATAATTCCTCATTCTCCATTGCTGCTGATATTAATCGACAGTAGTTTTAAAGTAAGTGATTAATTGGATAGATCTTACTTTATATGCTGATGCTGATTTGGTACCCAAGGTTGATGTTGATGCTGGACTGTGGGCAGGGTGCTCCTGCCCGCTGCTGCTGAGATATGTGAGCGTCGTCGATGGTGTAGCTTACTCGCTGATGCTATGGTGCGAGCTGATTACTCGCTGATGCTGATGATATTCACTCACAAATCACTGATAAATTGTTGTCACTGATAACACCTACAGTTCCTCACTAGTCGAAAAACACGACGCGCAAGGACCTGCAGATACCGCTGCTCGAAGGACCACTTAGATGTACGGTGTGAGACGTACACCTGAAGATTTGCTAAATGAAATACCGGAGATTGAGTTACTGTAGAGTTTATTGTTAATTAGCGTAAATACAGAACTTTGATAATGCTAAGGATGACGTGTGATTGTTATGAATGCGATGTATGCACTGACTTATTGAGTGGAAAAATGGATTGTACAAAATGCTAAACTGCTGATGGAGTGATTTGGGCGTAATATAATATGTACAACGTACATAAATAGGTTTTTTTAAATAATTTGACCGCTGTCATTTATAAATTTTATCTGAAAAAAACCGACTTCAAAATACTAAAAATAATTTTAACACGTAAGTACCTAATCGGTTACTTTTGGAGTCGGTGCAAGCAGATCAGAGTTTGAATCTTTTCGTTGGACCGACTCCAAAAGTAACTGATTATGTATGTACCTACGCTAAAATTATTTTTAGCTCTTTAGTGTATTGAAGTCGGTTTATTTTTTTAAAAATAAAATTTATTTATTACATAAAAAAAAAACATACAGTCGAATTGAGAACCTCCTTCTTTTCTGAAGTCGGTTGGAAAAGGATAAATCCATAAGGCTGAAAAGTATTACTTTTAACTTAATCCTCAGGCAACTTTAGACCAAAGTCTAAAAGTATTTCGAGTTTGAAGTATAAACACCATTTACAACTTTTTAATAAGAGAATGAAACATTTTTTAAAATTTAATAACATTTATTTACATTTATTGCCGTTGACATATTACGAATGCTTCAGACAACACAAATAGACAGACGTATTTTTGAATCATTCGAATTTTAATATATAACCACTCGTAGCTAACTAACTATTTAACTAACTCGTAGCGTAGTTGTTTTCTCCTAGTAAAAAGTACAGAAGAATCACATTGACAAGTAAACTTACCGTTTAGAGATTTGACATAATTATTAACTTCTTATTTACTTTTCGTTTTAAGCGATTTAAGCATAATATTTTCTGCGTGAAACGATAATAGTTACAAGATTTCAATTTATTAGCAACACAATTCGAGTGATTCAAAAATGCGTAAAACCGTGAGCAATAGAAACTTTTTTCATAAACGAATTGTTTTCGTGTATTCAAGATTAAAGTCCTAGGCAATGAATTATGCCAGAGCCATCTCCCGGCACACCCAGACACAAGTCTGAACCTCCAATTTTGATTTCCGTGTTTCATAAGAATCGAGGCGCAACCCATTCGATACAAATCACTGGCATTATTGATTTCCTTTAATTCGCGTGTTTCCAGGATTACTAGCAATAATTACAAATTTCTTTTTGCCTTTGTTTGTTGGCTTAAAATATTTTGCTTAGGAATACTATCTTGTATGCTGATACCACTGTCCATTAAACCCTGTTTATTATTACTATATTTTCTGTCCGCTTCTAGGGTGTCCATATCGACCTGTTTACTTGTGTCCATAAGTTTGTGTTTAAATTTTTTTGCAATTATATTTGGCTTTTTAATGGTCGCTTTGAGAATTTTAACTGCAGTGGATTTAGCCGAGGCGTATGCTTCGCTGTCCTTATAATCTTGAGTTACTGGGCCACAGCCCTTCAAATCTATCGTGGGTAAACTATTCTTAAGTTTTCTTTTTCGCTTTACATTAACCGTCTTGATGATGCGAGGTGCATTCGTGTCCGTAACCACGCTGTCAGTGTCATAGACCCCACCTTGTGTTATATCACTCATTGTGTCCATTAAACCCTCAATTTGTCCGTCCGTTTGTTGCACGCGTCGTTTTCTCGGTCGTTTTAACTTTTTAATAGGGATTTTATTGTCACTGTCCATTAAATCTTGTTTCTGTGACTCGTTATTGCCGTTTGTTTTGTTATCGGTCGTTACGATATTTGTGTTTGAACGGTTTTTCTTTGGACCCTTAACTGGCATTTTTAGATGCACCCCCTTGATGTGAATCTTGACAGAAGACGACGTACGGAACGTTTTGCCGCAGACTTGACAGACGTGACGACGGAGCTCAGTATGACACTAGAAAAACAATCGTTTGGTTTAGTGTTGCCGTACGATAGTCGAATATTGATAAAATACCAACGTTAGTACATCGATACAATATGCATATGTGGTAGTCTTAAAGTGTGGAAGCGGGAAACGCTGTGTACATGCTGCGCGAGTGTGTACATGCTGCGCGAGTGTGTACATACTGCGCGAGTGTTTACATGCGCGAGTGTGTACATGAGCGAGTGTGTACATGAGCAAGTGTGTACATGAGCGAGTGTGTACATGCTGCGCGAGTGTGTTCATGCTGCGCGAGTGTGTACATGTGCGAGTGTGTACATGAGCGAGTGTGTACATGCTGCGCGAGTGTGTTCATACTGCGCGAGTGTGTACATGCTGCGCGAGTGTGTACATGCTGCGCGAGTGTGTACATGTGCGAGTGTGTACATGAGCGAGTGTGTACATGCTGCGCGTGTGTGTACATGAGCGAGTGTGTACATGAGCGAGTGTGTACATGCTGCGCGAGTGTGTACATGGGCGTGTGTACATGCTGTGCGAGTGTGTACATGCTGCGCGAGTGTGTACATGCTGCGCGAATGTATGTGTATGGGGATGCAAGCACACGCTCGCGCATACCCACGTATGTTTTCAATAAGCGACTAACCACCAAATGTCGGTTGAGCGCAGAACGGACGCGGAACCTCTTGGGGCAGAGGTTACACGCGTGCGGCTTTTCGCCGGTGTGCACCCGCTCGTGAAACTGTAACGAAAACCTTAGGATAAATCGGGAAGACTCGCACGACTAAACACATCCACATCGTACAATCTATGACAGCCTTTCGATAACGCCCATTTGTGGGCGCTGAAGTCATAGAGGGAGCGGTAAAGGATCCAGAAAAAAATTGGGAGTATTTTAGTCGTTTAGGAGGGTGTGAAATTAGCGTTGAAAAATAAATATGAAAATCATTTATTCTTAAGTGGGCGGTAGGTTTGAGTACTTCTGATCTATGACGTTGAGGTAGCGTGATGTGTGACATCACTTAATACTGCAAGGACGTTCATCAATGCACTAATTGCGCCGCCTTCCTTACGCACTTGACCCCGCCTACGCAATGTAATGTGCGGCGTAGGAAGAGGTAGATGTCACACTCCTAGCAGAGGAGGGGAAACAAAATAATAAAAACAGACGTAGATAAGAAAGTGACAGTTTAATTTACGTGGGTTCACATCAAACGACCGAATTGATACAACTTAGCTCTTATCACTATCACTGTCCTTAAAGTATGCCGCGTAGCTCCAGCGTAGCAAAACTCCAGGTAAGTCGCCTGACGGATAGGTAGTGGTAGGGTTGTCGGGCAGGAATAGAAGCAGCAGTAAGTAATATTTTTAACGACGTCCGGTACCGACAAGACGTGTACGTTACGTGTCGTGTACGACAAGAGGCGGTTCGCAGCTTGAAGGAACTGTAGACCTGAGTATATGTTTTTAATTACAATTCGATACCTCCAAACGTTCCTGGGATAAAGGGTCTGTTGACAGACATACAGACAGACGGAGAAGTAACAAAGAGATCATGTAAGGGTTCCGATTTTTCCTTTTACGGTGCGGAACGTTAAAAATCGTTTGACCGAACCGGCAACTTCGCAAAGACTGAGAAAAAAGCACTCACTATTAAGTTTTGCTTCCGCATGAAGCCGTGTCCGCAAGTCTTGCACACATGCGGCCTCTCTCCCGTGTGTTGGCGTGTGTGCAGCTTCATATTTTGGGCCTTCTGCAAATAAATAAACGGTTGAAGTTATAGTCTTTTCAAGATAAGAAGGGTTATGTGACACCTCGGATTATCCGGTACAAACATACTACTTAAGATAACATTTTCAAGCGAAAACTTACGGCGCTTGCCAACCGCGCCGCGTAGTAACAGGCGACGCGCTCGTGCCGCCGCGCTGCCCCCCGCGTCCCCGCGCGCCCCCGCTCGGCGGGCAGCCCGCGCCGCGTTCGAAGGCGCAGTCGCAAGCTCACTCTTAAATCTAGCGTATCGCCGCGCGCGCAAGCGAGAACACCGCCACTCTCGTCACGTCTACCATAATTATTGTTTTGCCGCATCTTTCTTTTAATATTTTGTAACGTGTTTGTTCCTTACATTAATAAATGACTATCATACGTTATAATTTTTAATTTATATCTTACGGGCCGTCCAATTATGACGTGATGTTTTTTTTGACATTTTTAAAAAATATTTTTAAAATACAGGTATGAGTATCATCTAATTTTATTATAGAAAATTAAAGACTACAATAATAACGTTTAGAGGTGGACAGAAAGGTTGCAGGTTGTTTTTGACTGACAAGAATTCATATGTACTTTTAGCTTTTTTCTTTGTACAGAGAAGTACAATGCAGACCGCTGACATGTCCTTTCTATTCTATCATGAATTCTATTAAAGTATCTGAAGTGACCGACGCAGAAGAAATGGAGCAAACGTCTTGCCATCATGCTGGCCACTGGACGACTGGTAAGTCGGGTAAGGAGGTATAACGAAGCGTTCCGAAAGAATGGATCGTATAGAACTCGGTTGAGTATCGCGCGTTTGCCGAAAAAACAAACACACGTGATATATTACTACACCCTCCCCCCTTCCCCCTTGTCCTATTTCGTGATTTTTATGGACCCCTCCCCCGCTTTTCGAGCCTCACGTGATTAATGGACAGCCTCATTGCAAAAACAAAATAATCTTTTCCTATAAAAATCAAAGTAAAAATTGCAAACTAATAATACAGCTAAATGATTTTAAAAATAAATTAATATGATTTCCTTCAAATACTTGATGCGTAAAACGGAACGTTTACCTATAGGGATTAACAATACATAACTTACTTAAGATAATTGTCAGTGTATCAAGATTATTATCAACGTATATATATCAAGATGATTATCAGTGTATATTTATCAAGATTATTATCAACGTATATTATTATTTATTATCAAGCATATTTTCAACGTATATACAGGGTTACATAAACATTGCAAAGGGGTGCCAAATCTTTAGAAGCGGCTCAGAATCAGTAACTTAATCGAACTATGCACAAAACAAAAAAAAACACATTTAATCATTTCTTCCGCTGTTAAAAATCATAAGCGTGGATAATTTAACTCGTTCATGAAAAAATTGCACTGTATGTGCACTGCGCATGGTCCTTGTAGGCTCGCCGTACCTACGCCTCTGATGAATGTGAAGGTCACAAATGGGCTTTCGTAATCTCTCTATTGACTTTTTTTTTTCGTAACATACGATTATCAACAATAATAACGATTAAGACGTTTTTTTATATTGTTCCATCCTATTATATACATGTGAAGCAATAAATGAATTATGAATTATTTTTTTAATTTGGCACCCGTTTGCGGTGTAAATAATCCTGTATATCAAAATAACTGTCAACGTACATATATCAAGATAATTATCAACGTAAATATATCAAGATAATTATCAAC
This sequence comes from Anania hortulata, assembly GCA_963576865.1. Classification (NCBI taxonomy): domain Eukaryota; kingdom Metazoa; phylum Arthropoda; class Insecta; order Lepidoptera; family Crambidae; genus Anania; species Anania hortulata. The sequence continues at coordinate 925,008 of OY756417.1, read as the reverse complement.
GTACCTATATCAAGATAATTATCAACGTACATATATCAGGATAATTAACAACGTACATATATCAAGATAATTATCAGCGTATACATCAAGACAAGATATACAAGCAATACTCCCTCGTGGGGCGCTCACCATAAAAGTCTTCCCGCAGTAGTGGCACATGTGGGTGTCCGGGGGCGGGGCCCGCGCGGGCGCGGCCTCCTCGCCGCGGATGATGCAGCCGTGCACCGACCAGCGTTTGGGCGCCGTGCGGGTGGATATACCTGACCCTAGGGCATACGGGGTGCTTGTAGCTCAGTGGCGATGGGGATAGCCGTTTATTTTATTTTATTCAGAAAAAAAAATTATTTACCAATTTTTTTTTTTAAAACTACCTACCATTTATATAATGTGTAAAAGCATTCAAACTTGTTTATTAATAATTAATGAACTAATTAGAATTTTATCGTCATCGTTCCAGCCGTAGGACGTCCACTGCTGAACATAGGCCTCCCCCGGTGACTTCCAAACGGCCAATTAGAATAGGCTAGTTTCCTGGGTCAAAAACATATTATTCTATTTAGTCCGTTAGTTAGATTATCAAAAAATATTGGACCCATATTTTGTTTTTTGTCAATCAAACAAAACATTACAAAGATACAGCGCATCAAAGTTGCACGCGACGTCACGCCTTGCTAAAAAGTGTCGCAAGGTGTGACGTTACGCGGAACTTTAACGGGCTGTATCTTCATAATTTTTTGTTTGATTGAGAAAAGAAAAAATACGTGTCCAATATTTGCTGTTAATCCAACTGACGGACTAATTAGATTTTTTTAGGAAACTAGCCCATTTTATCATCAACATCATGTCACATGTCAGTCATAGCATAGCACGTCCACTGCTGAACAAAGCCTCCCCCAATGACATGTCTTTCCCAATGGCCCTATGACTTCTAGATGGGCCGGCTGAAAGCGGCCAGCATCCATCGGCTTCTTGCACCCTTTACCGTAATTATCTTTTTTGTAAAAAAAAATATTCATCATCATCATCATCGTTGCAGCCATCGGACGTCCACTGCTGAACAAAGGCCTCCCCCGATGACTTTTATCGGGGGGGATTGCCAATACTCGCCACGCTTGGCAGGCGGGTTGGCGAGCGCAGTTTTTTATAACATTTCGCACGCAGACGCTGCTGCCCGTCTCGTGCTATATGAATTAGTCGCCTCTTAAAACACACCTCCTGTTGGCGGGGGAGAAGTGTATTCTTTACGGCCGTCCCCACACGGCACATTTTTTATTGATGCTCCTAAAAATCTTCCAAAATTATCGTGTGGGTGGAGTATTAAAATAAAGGGTTCTGAAAGGTGATTAGCAAAATAGAATCTTATATGCTTAAATGTACCTTTCGATGACGAATAGAGAATATGCACGAAAATAATATATTTTTTTATACTACATTTATAAGAAAATATAGTGTTACTAGCAAAAAAAAATGATTTTAGGTAAAAAGTTACCATAATACAGTAATTGAAAATTGAGATATCTGTCTCTTTCTAAAACAACTTTTTAAATGAAAAATGTATGGCGGACGTGTACTGTGACGTCACGGTACATGTCGGATCTCCTTGTCTAGCACGCGACTTTAATGGGTTGTAATATTTTTTGAAAATTCTTTAAGTTTCATTAATAATAATTAAATACTATTTATTTTAGAACCAAATAAAAATATATTTATATTCCCTAATGTTAAAAAAGTATGAAAAATAATAATTATTAAAAACATGACTGCCGTTATTATGATAGTATTATTATTACCTTTCTGACACTTCGGCGGCTTCATGTTGTGGACACGGGATATGTGGTGGCGATAGTTGTCGGCGTCAAACGCTTTGTCGCACTAAAATTGACAATCAATAATCATTTAATATAGCGTAGGACGTCCACCTACAATGTGGACAGACGACCTGATAAAGGTAGCAGGAAGACGCTGGATGCAGGCCGCTTCCAACCGTCCAATCTGGAAGGGTGAGGTCTATGTTCAGCAGTGGACGTCCTATGGCTAAAATGATGATGGTGATAAATCATTTATTGGCAAGGATACTGGACTTGGTGTCGCTATCTCTGAGGTCCCGGGTTCGATTCCCTGTCGGTCAATGTAGGAAAAATTACTTTGTAACGTGCTTTAGCTACTTACCACAGGATCAGAGCAATGTTTGTGATGTTGTCCAATATTTATTTATTTGATAATGAACAAAATAGATAAATAGACAGAGTACGAGCGAGCTCAAACAGTATCTTGAAGACCGTTGCAGAGAGATATGACTCTCCTATAATTAAGCATTTCGTTCAGTTGCTGACCAAACTGGTGAAATAAAGCCTTCGTTGGTCAGCAACTGTAACGAAACGTTTACTCTTCCTAATTTGTTTAAATATATTTTTACTAACAAACTGGATCAATGAATAAATAATAATAATAATAATAAATACAGTCCGTTTTCTTTAGCTTGTCGAAAATTTTAAACAAACTTAACATTCCTTTTTAACGAAATTATTAATTTAAAAATAAGAAAGACACAAAAACTATGACATCAGAAATATGTCTATTAGACAGAAAAAATCTATAAATCCATGGTAATTAAATAAATTTAAAAAAAAATCAGCTTTAAAAAACGAGGAGGTTATCAATTCGACTGTTTTTTTTTGCATGTATGATTTTGATGATTCTTTTTTTGTTAGGTAGACCATACTTTAGAGGTGGTCCCATATAAATTTTATCGAAATTGATTCAACGCTGTTTTTGAGTAAATCAACAAATACCCAGATAATGTTTTGGTTCGTGGTTCTTGTAGATACAATCTTGTATGTTACCCAATATCTTTGTCAAATATTAAAATATTTATAAGCATACTCACACTCTCACAAACGCGGTACCGATTAGGGTGATGTTCATTCCTGTGGTCGTTCAAAGACTCCGCAGTGGGGAAATTTAGCCCGCACACTAGGCACGGGTGCCCACTCCCACAGCACTTCTCTTCAAGATGCTTCACCAGCGGATCAGTACCGAAGAACTTTACACCACAACTATCACATTGCGCTAACTTTATATATTCACTTCTCGAATGTTCTTTAATCACATGATCTTTCAACTCAAACTCAGTTTCAAAATGTTCACCGCACATCACACAGTTGAAGATTTCACATGTCAACGATGAATGTCTCTCCAATGCTTCAACGGTTCCAAATTTGATGCTGCATTTCTGACACTGATGCTTCAAAAATTCTTCGTGAAGTCTTAACATGTGTGTATTCAGACCGGATCCATTCATGAAGGATTCTCCACAGCATCTGCACCATTCAAGTTGATTAGGATGTTTACTATAGACATGTGCTTTTAATTCTTTCTTATCCAAAACTAATTGGCAGTAATTGCATCTCTTGTTTAAGGCCGGCACAACACCATGTCCACGGGCGTGGCTTATTGCCGTATAAAAGTTAATGAACGATACACCACACTGATTACATGTGAATCTAATTTTATTACAAGCATGCGAAGAAAGTGTGTCTGATTTTAAACGATATCTGCATACTTCGCACTGAACCGTCCCGACCGACTCGTCATGGCATTTCTTAATATGCTGCTGCAGTGTTGCCTCTGACACGAAGACTTTGCCACAGTAAGAACAGTAAGGCGCTCCGCTAACTCTAGTAGAACTATCGAGGATTTTCTTCTTGATATCTTCAATCCGCTCCTCTTTCGTCAAAACCTGTACATCCATGTAATATTTATTCTTAAACTCTTCAATTTTTATCGGGTCACTGAAATCGGGAAACTTTTTTGGCTTTGATGTTTTTTTTTTATTGATTTTTTTAGTGGATTTGGACAATGGGTCGTCTTCTAGGCAAAATACAATCATGTCGTGAGGAGACCAAGGGTCAGCTGGCTCGTGGTCCTGGTCTAGCCCTGCGTCGTCCTGAGGCAAAGGCACTGGCTCATCGCATAGTTGTTCTTGTATAATCAGGTCTGCAATTGGTGGTGTCACCTTCTTGAGATTTGGAAGCAAGTTGCATTTATTACGGTCGATATTTCGAACGAAACTTGTCGTTAACTGGAAAAAAAACATCAGATTGATAACTTTCTTTTGTCATTGAATACTAGACGTAGTATAACAATCATCATCATCATGTCAGCCTATTGCAGCCCACTGCTGGACGTAAGCCTCCCCCAAAGAGCGCCAAAGAGCACGATCTCACTCTTCTCGCTTTTTTCTACGATCCACTGCCAGCCATCATCCTAAGGTTCATGGATCTGGGGGGCATCCTACACCTCGCTTGCCAAGACGTGCACCTCGCTTGCCGCAAGCCAAGCCGCAAGCCTTATAAACGACCGGGTCACTTTTGGGCCCGTGAACTCCTAGAGCGTACAAATAATAATAAGTTCAGTCCAGTCCATCAAGTTCCTTTCCATAGACCCGGAATAGTTTCCATCTTATCTGCAATAGTCCTTGCACCTAGCGGGTGCTGTTCTTGGCTGTGTCTTCTCAATAGTGCAGGCAGAGATAGTATCCGCTAGGTGTACATATCCCAACTCATTATCGTATCTCAAAGGGGCCTCTTCGTGTTGGATCTGTACCCCACGAACCGAACACGAACGACCGGCCTTCGTGCCGTCACTTCCCGTAGGAGAAACACAATACTGTGTATCATCACCTTAACCCCTTGCAGCTTGAGGTCCTCGAGCAGGTCCTGCGCCAGCAGGCAGCGGCCGCGGAACGAGACGAACTTCATCAGCTGCGCGTAGCACGCGGCGCAGATGTGTTGCGGGAGGTCGTCCGATTCGAATATCTGGGACAATATCAGCATTCCCCATTATTCAATGTATACAGGTGTGAAAACCTTGTGAAAACATATTGTTATGGTCTATAAGTTTTGATTTATGATTTTTTTAAATATGCTTTTTTTTTTATTTAAAAGGCATCGAACCTAATTGGCATAACCTAATGCCTCATCCACACGCTTGCCAAACCGCAACAAACAGTCACAAATTCAAACGTGTGGATAGTGTTTAGCCTTGGTTTGCGTAGATTTGCAAGCGCTTGTGGCCGATCCGACGAGTGTCTTTGTTACAAATCAAAGGGAATTTGCCACAAGCGCTTGCGACGCGTCCACACGTTTAGACGTTTGTAGCGATTTCGAGTTTGCGGCAAATGCAAGCGTGCGGACGCGGCATAAAGTTGCTTGCAAATGTATTGAAATTCTGAACAAAGTATATCATTTACGACATTTTGTCAAAGAGTATTTGTTGTTTGTAATTATTTTCTCTTTCGATTAACATATTTTTCACAGGTGTACCCGTGAACCAAACTAATGTAATGGAGAATATCGATGTTTTTTATTTGGTCTTAAAATAAATCGTCATCATCATCATTCCAGCCATAGGAGGTCCACTGCTGAACAAAGGCCTCCCCCAATGACTGATCTGGGGGGATTGCCAATACTCGCCACGCTCGGCAGGCGGGTTGGCAAGCGCAGTTTTTTTATAAGATTTCGCACGAAGACGCTGCTGCCCGTCTCGTGCTACAGGAATAAATATAATAGTACTTAATTATAATTAATAAAACTAAGAATTTTTGAAAAATATTGATAAATACCTGACTTACAGCCCATTAAAGTCGCGTGTAAGACAAGGAGATCCGATCTGTACCGTGACGTCACATAACACGCCCGCCATACATTTTTCATAGTAAAAGTTGTTTTAGAAATAGATATATATACCTTAATTTCTAATTACTGTATTACGGTTATTTTTTACCTAAAATCAATTTTGTTTTCACTATTAGCACTATCATCATCATCATCATCATCATCATCATTTCAGCCATAGGACGTTCACTGCTGAACATAGGCCTCCCCCAGTGACTTCCAGATTGGCCGGTTGGAAGCGGCCCGCATCCAGCGGCTTCCTGCAACCTTTACCAGGTCGTCTGTCCACTTTGTAGGTGGACGGACGACCTGTGCGGTGCGAATCCAACTCGGCTGGGCAGCGTTCGGAAAACTTCGTAACGCCTTCTCGTCCCAAATACCTCAGTGCCTAAGACGAAAGTCTACAACCAGTGTGTGTTACCAGTGATGACATATGGAACTGAAACGTGGCCTCTCACTATGGGCCTTATAAGAAAGCTCAAGGTTGCACAGCGTGCTATGGAAAGGGTTATTAGCACTATAATTTCATATATTTTCCTATGAAGTTAGTAAAAACATATTTTTTTCATGCATATTCCCTATTTTATGTACTATGCCAGGCTCTATACAAAAAAGTTCAATGACTTTTAATCTGCTGTTTGGGAATTCTGCATGGGCAGTTGATAAATGTTCATGCAAATATGCAAAAGCAATAGAAAAAATTTTGTAGAAAAAAATTGGATTGATTAATCCAAGTCCAGCCAGGTTACAGGCAACAAAGACTACAATTATTTACCTATGTAACCCACCGTAATACGATTTCGACTAATTGCGAAATTTTTTTGGGCTTTTAAAATGTTAAGGATAATTGTTTTCTATACACATAAATAAAATTGAAGTGTCTGTTTGTAATATCAAAATAACAGCTTTTTACTAAATGCATATGAAAGCATATACGTTACTTTTAATAAAAAGCAATTTTTAAAATTTTTGTCTGTCTGTCTGTCTGTTTGTTCCGGGTAATCTCCGAAACGGCTGAACCGATTCTTACGGGACTTTCACTGGCCGATAGCTGATGTAATAAGGAGTAACTTAGGCTACTTTTTATATCCCGAACTAATGCATCTTTCCCGAGGGACAGCTGTCATCACTATAGAGGGCGCTGTTCAATGGGCAATTAATCCTGATGAGAAAACAATTATGTTACATCATATTTATATAGTGCAAGGATTAAAAATTGTAAATAAGGGTTTTAATTTATCAAATTGTCTAAATATTATCCGACTAAAACGGTATAATTTATTTATAAGATAGAGCTCCATCTGTTGTCGAATAGCTGTGTCAAAAATGTCAATCTGCTAAATGCAACAATAAGCTGCCCAATCACTGGCGTTTGTCGGTTGTACGTGTTTCGAGAGTTCGTTTTATAACTTTCCGCGGAAGTCGCACGCATGCTTCGCATAATTAACAAATATTTTTTTTAAAACAATAAGACCATAGTAAATCTAGCCAGTGGCATTCCTTATTCTTTTGGTAGTTATATAGATTACATACCAAAGAAATAAACAGTACACAAAAAGAATACATCTAAAATGGTACAAATTAGGCGGTATTTTTGCTAGAATAACATTGAAGATGATTAAAAATATTTGTTCATTGCGAGACACATTCATAATATTACAACACTTATTTTAGAAAAATATGTTTGTTATGTGCAGTAATTATGCTTCTAAATGATTAATTAGGAATGAAATAGCGACGTAAATATTTCGTATATCGTTCCAAAACACAAACTCCGAAATTAATTTGTTCTTTGCAAGGAAATAATAAATAAATGAAATGAAAGAATAAATAAAATCCAAATACGCCTAAAACACTATTTATTTGATTATGTTATTCAATATATTATTCAATAATTATCATATGATTTCTTAATGCATTTTAATTCTTTACAACTTCTTAAAATAAACAAATTGATCTAATTATGCATGGCGTCATCCTCTCTGCCCACAATACCTATCTTATTGTGCCCTACAGGGTCTATAATGATCTGTTTTATGTATCTATTTATAACACCTGTGTACATTATAGAATGCAATAAATATATTGAATTGAAAGGAACTATCGGCTTCTAATAGTTGACTTATTTTTATTCCTGTATCAAAGTAACAACATTTTTTTCATCTTTTTAAGGATCAACGAATAAGTGGCATACGCGACATTAAAAAATAATAGACATAGAATTACATAACTAAAGAATTGACTAATATAAATTTTATGTAGGAATGGATGGTACACCTTACTTTAGTGATTAAAGCCGATTGTACCTCAAAAAGAACTAAAGGAGACGGGGATTTCTGGGCCATTAATGTAAGTAGTTGAAGTATGGTTTAAAAAATAAATAAAAACCATCTTCAAAAAACTAAAACGCTAAAAATAATCTTAACACTTAAGTACCTAATCAGTTACTTTTGGAGTCGGTGCAAACGAAAACATAGAATCTCTCATCGACTGGCACCGACTCCAAAAGTAACTGATTAGGTACTTAAGTGTTAAGATTATTTTTAGCGTTTTAGTTTTTTGAAGTCGGTTTTTATTTTTTTTATAAAATTAACTTATTTCATCCATTTTAGTGATAAATCCTAATCAAAACAAATCTTACGAGTGCAAACATAATTTAACTGCTGAACACCGATTTCATTTCCTATTTTTCCACCCTTAGGGGTTAAATTTTTTCCAAAGATGTTTTACTATAGTATCTTTGAAGTATAAGCTATTCATTAAAAAAAGAATCATCAAAATCGGTCCACATTTAGCAGAGATATAGGTAAGATAGATACTAAAATCAGTTGGCGTGGTACGGAGTTTATGCAATGTTTGATGATTTTCTTATAGATTCCATCATCAGAATTTAACCAAATTTATATGGGACCATTCTGAAAGTATTACCTTTCAAACAAAAAAATAATTATCGAAATCGGTCTACGCAGTAACGAATGATCGCTGAACATACATAAAAAAAAAAATAAAAAAAATAAAAAAATAAAAAAAAAAGATACCGACGAATTGAGAACCTCCTCCTTTTTTGAAGTCGGTTAAAAAAATGGTCATATTTTTTCATCCTAATATTTAAAAAATCTGCCCATTTTTCCTCCTGGAAACTGAGCAATAAGAAAAACAAGATTTTTATGCAGTCACTACAAAATCGATTAAAATAATATCGATTTATGTGAATAATATTACACAATTGATAAAAAAGAAATACTTTTGGTCTATACTAGGCAATTAACGCTAACAAAATAATTATTTTCTGTAAAATAAATACATTAAGCTATTTTAGCTTATAAAAAAATTATTAATCAAATAAAAATAAAAAAGATTTCGATTATTAAACGATTACCTAAATAAAACCGATACTGTATATTTCTTCTGTGCACTTATACTGACAGCTGGCTTGTCATATAAATAAATAAGATTTGGATCACTCGACGTTTCATATTTTACGTTTCTGCGTGTGCATTTTGTTTGTGTGATTTCATATTGTCTTTTGTTTTTTTTACTGACTACGGCTTTGTTTCACTAATTCTGACCCTACCTAACCTGAACGACCCTGCAACATAATGGATCTCTGTGTAAACTGTGTAACAGCGATTAGTCACTGTATGCACTAGGCAGACGACCCTTAAACGATGAAACTACTTTGCATGTATTTCAACAATGGCTTGCACCTCAGTCTGTAAGTATACCTTATCTAACCAGTTGTTGTGGTCTAGTTTGTGGCCTAAATGGAAATAACTGTATAGGTAACGTTAAAAAATCTTTTGTATTTCAGAAATCAGCTGTTTATAACCTTACTTTTACTAAACCCTTAATTAATCGGCTCTGAGATTGACAAAAACCGCAGAATTTTCAGTCAAGGTTTGCCAAGTATTAATCTATTCATTTACACCATTTTTATCTTATTACATCCAGGGCCCAAATTTGTATGGAAACGATTCCATCTCCTTTAAATGTCAAATTAAAATATAACTGATATACTAATTTCAATAAATTGATTACTATAGTTAACATACACAGAAGTTCTACTGAATAATAGCAAATATGTATTCATCCTTCATTTTAACAAGTTTTATCAATATGAATATTTTTACTTTATGATAGTCAGTATTGCCGCCGATTGCCTTTTAAATGAACAAAAAAAAAATATTTTTTTTTCTTCATAAATATGTTCAATGAATGATTTGGACCAGAAAAGCGAGAGATAGAGATGAGTGGAAGCTCTTGGAGGAGGCCTTTGTCTTGGGACAAGCCATAGTAGATGTAATTTGATCGAACACCGACAGTTCTGTGACACCAATTACTTCGGCAACATAAGGCTTAATAATAATGTTCAATAAAGATTTATTGAATACTGTAAATATGAGTTCAATCTGGTGACTCTGACTTTGTTTGCTTGAAGTGCTCGGCTTTACAGAGTATAAAAAGTTTGTTCCTCAGGAGGCACATGCGGTCATAAACAGAACTAAATTTGTTCTAGTAGTATAAAGTTCCCGGCGTTACGAGGTTAATAAAAGTTGGTCCCCCACCTAATGGCATAATAAAAATAGTGTTATAAAGGGTAAATTTTTCGCCGAAAGTTTTTCTAGGTGCGCACCCTTTCTTAGACTCCAACCAGATATTTTTGCAGTTTTATGGCTGTGTTTGCATTTTGCATTGCATTTGGCAAGTATTTTGTAAATAAAATTTATTGTTTAGTTAGATTTTAAGTTTAGTGTTTTACTTTTGAATGTAAAACTTTTGTGTTTAGGAATAAATTACTTTTAAAATTCTGTTATATTGTTTATTCAATAGAGGGAATCCAAAATATTCTTAGGTTATACGTTGGTAAACAAATACAATGCAATAGAAAGAGGGTTTTAGGGACGTCTAAGGTTAAGCGGGAAACTTATACAGTGTAATGTGAGATAAAAACCTACCGGATTCCCAACAACTTCTCCGAAGGCTTCGTGCAAGTTGTTTTTGTAAATGTTGAACAACTTTGGTTCTGTTGCCAGGCAGCCGCGGCAAGCGCGCACTGGCATCTTGTCAACCTCGGTATCGGTTAATGTTTCTACTAAAATAGAGAATACGAACTTTTAGGCCCTACAAAACAAACAAGATAGAAAACAATAATTTGTAATTTTGTGTTGCATTTCTTTCAATTTTACACACAGATTAAACAGAGTATGCCAGTCAACTCCACAGAGTATCAACTCTGTCTAATCCACAGATTAATATATGTCTAGTCTAATCTGCGATCCCATAGACATAGAAATACCTATAGACTGGCTGCTGTGACCCTACATTCCTGCATATTTAATTTTCGCCATTTTGACGTTGAAAATTTGTAACGTTTTTCGAACTTAATTATTTATTAAGGTCACAGTGTGACTGTGGGTGGTTGCCTGGAATAGAATAAGGCCGGTGACAGATGGCGTCGGACTTGGCTGCGGACTTGTCTTGACATTGTGAGGTCAAACGCTGCCATTGGTCGATCCTTGGGCTGGCGAAAGGTGACTGAAGGATAGACCAATGGCAGCGCTTGACCTCACAATGTCAAGACGAGTCCGCAGCCGCGTCCGTCGCAGTTTGTCACCAGTTTGAGTCTTAAGTTTTACCGTTACAGGAAATTCGACTTGAGGACATCACTAATTTAGTTCGAAGTTCAGATACTACGGCCTACAGCGCCAAAATGACGTAAATCAAATAGGCAGGAATGTACAGTCACAGCAGCCAGTCTATAGTTATTTCTATGTCTATGTGTCTTATCCACAGATTAGACAGAGTACGACTAATCTGTTTTTTTCTGTTTTTTATTTATCTGATCTGCCTGTGTGTCAATCTCAGCGTTGCCGTTAGCGTTCATTTTACACATTTGACGTATCTTTTGAGCCTCTCATGTGTAATGTGTAATTTTGATTGTTTACGTACCTTTTGAACCTACTCAATCAATATTTGTGTAAAAAGATATTAAGGGCGATGATGATGTATGTAGATCGGCGTAGCTAGGAGGGTCAAGGGTGTGCGATGCCCACCCAAGAATCCTCTTTGCAGTCGCAGTCGCCAATGGCCGTCGCCGTTGGTATGCCCTCTAGTGTAAAAATGCTTAATATCTCTGCTTGTGCCTTTTTACCTCAAAATATTCATTTTTAGCGCTGGCTGGCTATGTACCTTTTGGGAACTCAGTTGCGGCAACACTGGTCAATCTGTTTTAACTGTGTGCTAAATACATATATTAATCTGTGATTGTAAGTAAATGTAAATTGCTAAAACGTATAACTAAGTACTCGTTCAGTGTAAATTGTGATGTTAATTTATGTTTTGTTACTAAAACGAGTACTTGTATGGTGGGATTGGAAGGCCGCCGCGATCTTGCCTACTCTTCTCGTAAATAGTGTAATGGTTCCCAACGATATTATAACCTCTGCTGGGCGATAAAGCTTATGGAATATGGTTAAAGGCCTCTACTAAGCTATTTCCCACACTATTTTTTACAGCAAAATGCCGGCGCGAGCGTGTCGCGGCTGCCTTGCAACGGGCCCTAGGTTGTACAATATTTACGTAAATAACTTGAATGATGTCTTCGGTGAGGTCGTGGGGAATCCGGTAAGTGATCAATGCAATTTTTTTTTTGACGAAAATATTGTTTAGTAAATAAGATAGGTACTAAGCCAAAACTTTTCACATAAACATTAAATCTGAAAAACTACAAGAGAAAATAAAGAAATAGAACAAATAACAAGAACAATACATAGATGATCGTCAGTGATTGGAGTAGGTAGATTGATTTGGGGTCAACAATCTTAAACATTGATGTTAATATGGACATGTCTCCGTGATTCCGGAAAAGGCATATCTATATTATGCTAGCACTACCAAAGTACATCAAATCAATCTACTTACTCCGATCGCTGATTATGGTACAAATTGTACAATATTATGATTTGGTTGACTAACCCGAGCTTACCAAACCTTGTTTATATTAAAACCAATTTCCTACTGCGACAGTAAACCAGACACTAGAAGATTTTTTGTTATCACGGCCATAGCCGTTTAGTGTCGCGGAAAGAGTTTAACATCCTCGTTTTATAAGGTACAAAAGTAATTTTATTTTTTATAGTTCAAAACACTACCTGCTGTGACAACTAGACATTAATGTTCACATTCAAAGCCTTCCCGAATTCCTTAAAATTCTTAAATGTAATGATCTCATAGCACGTAAAACTGATGGCCGATTGCAGAAAAGTTCTAGAATGGAGGCCGCGTACCGGCAAGTGCAGCGTAGGAAGGGAAGACGCTGGATGCAGGCCGCTTCCAACCGGCCAATCTTGAAGTCAATGGGGGAGGCCTATGTTCAGCAGTGGACGTCCTATGGCTGAAATGATGATGATGATGAATGATTTCAGTACCTTAGACTGCATATAATTTTTATAATTTTTTCGTTTTTAATTAATGTTTTAATATATCAGTATCAGAAATCAGAATCTTTATTTGCGTAAAACATGGTATTTGATGATGTTACAACATAATAGAGTGCACATGTTTCGCTATTACAAATAGCATGCAAAATTTACATTATATTCTTTAAAGTAAGTGTTATCAATAAACAATATTAAACAAAATTTGTATCTAATTACTATAAATTAAATTTAAATGAAGATAACTAAAATATGTCAATTGTAATGAATTGTATTAGGAATTAAATTTCATGTCAATAAAATCTTTCATGTCATATATTCTTTTGTTAATAAGCCACTTATGTAATTTTGATTTAAATTGGTTGAGATTTAAGTTTTTTATGTCATTCGGCATTCCGATAGCCCATTGGCTAGTTTCCTAAAAAAATCTAATTAGTCCGTCAGTTGGATTAACAGAAAATATTGGAAACATATTTTTTATTTTCTGAATCAAACAAAAAATGATGAAGATATAGCCCGTTAAAGATTAACAGAAAATATTGGAAACATATTTTTTATTTTCTGAATCAAACAAAAAATGATGAAGATATAGCCCGTTAAAGTTTCGCGTAACGTCACGCCTTGCGACACTTTTTAGCAAGACGTGACGTCACGTGCTCACTTTGATGCGCTTTATCTTCGTCATTTTTTGTTTGATTGACAAAAGACAAAATATGGGTACAATATTTTTTGATAATCTAACTGACGGACTAAATAGAATAATCATTTTTTGACCCAGGGAACTAGCCTATTTTATTGTATATTTTTAGACACATTGTTAGACAGCTTTTGTTGTATTTAACTGACCTTAGGATAATGTCTAACACCAGTCTATTTGGATCATGTTTCAGTCTTGTGTTCCAATTTATAGTACAGTGCCTACATAAAAATATATATACAAAGCGTAAATGATTAATTTTTTAAGCATCTTGTTAAAGCATGTTTGATTATTTGAATTACACAATAAATGCACGCTGTGGTTACCTATAATTGTAAGAGCAGTTAGCCATAAGCCACTTAACGTAAATATTTAGATTTAAGTCGCTGTTTCTTATGTTGGTAATCCAATAAATAAATAAAGGTATTGATGTTTGTAGTTTATTGTTTTTCAGATATCTGAATCGGACGACCTTCCTCAACACCTCTGTGGTATGTGCTTCGCGCAGTTAGCTAAATATATCTCGTTCCGTAACCGGTGTCGGCTGGCGCAGGATATCTTACATGATCTGAAACTGCAGGGAATGAAGGTAAAATCAATTACCTAAATATTATATATAAAACAAAGTCGGGTTAGTTACACCATTTACAAGTCAAGAACGGCTGGACGAATTTTTGTGAACTTTGGTTTGTTCAATTCAATATATTTATTGCATTCTATAATGTTACACAGGTGTTATAAATAGATACAAAAACAGATCATTATAGACCCTGTAGGGCACAACAATAAGATAGGTATTGTGGGCAGAGAGGATGACGCCATGCATAATTAGATCAATTGGTTTATTTTAAGAAGTTGTAAAGAATTAAAATAATTAAGAAATCATATGATAATTATTGAATAATTTATTGAATAACATAATCAAATAAATAGTATTTTTAGGCATTCAAATATTTTTTTATCTTTGGATTTCATTTATTGTTTTCGATTATTGAATTTGTCTCCGCCCCGAATAGCAGAATAACTATAATAAACACAAAAATTCCCAAAAAAAAAATTATATAGGGGCGGTACGATAAATAAATATAAGTAAATATGCATCGGGCAACACCATCACTGTCATGGTCATTATGTAAGGAGTTAACATTCTTGTATTACGATGTTTCTCGCAGTCTCGTTCTCACGCTCGCCTGTGCTTCGATCGGTGTCGGTATTTTTTCGTGCTTCAAAGGTTTTCTCGGCGAGAAAAGAGCGCTATCCACACTCTTGTTCGGTATCAGAGCGACGTGAAGTGTGGCGTCGGGTAGATATTTATGACGTGTGAACGTAGCACTCTTTCAATTATATTTTAGACCTAGAATTGAAGATAGAGCCTTTTTTATGACAAATGATGAAATGAATGAATAATGAATAGACAAAAATCTACCAGCCTGCATCTAGTGGCTTCCTGCAACCTTTACCAGGTTGTTTGTCCAATTTGTGGGTGGACGTCTACGCTGCGCTTGCCGGTACGTGGCCTTCATTCCAGAACCTTTCTGCGCCATCGGACGTCGGTTCTATGTGCTGAATTATTATAAATTATTAAATTGTATAATGTTTTTGGGCTCATAAAGAAATAATGAAAGGAAACTTCAACATGCCACTAAAAAGACAGTAATAGAAACATGCATCTTGCCTAGCTTAACATATGGCTGCCAAACATGGGTCTTTACAAATAAAATATAAAATAATAACAACACAACGGGCGATGGAAAGAAGTATCCTAAAACTAAGGAAAATAGAAAAAGTCAGAAGTGAAATAATAAGAAAACAGACAAACCTGACGGATGCTCTTAAACACGCTCTAAAGCTGAAATGGCAATGGGCCGGTCACATCACGAGATGCACAGACACAAGGTGGACTACACAAATAACCAAGTGGAACGGCCCACTAGGAAAAAGAAAGGTCGGAAGACCGAAGAAGCGGTGGGTAGACGACATAGTAGAGGTTGCCGGCAGGAACCGGTGGAGTCTTGGCGCAGAAAGAAATGGAAAAAGTAGGAGGAGGCTTTTACCCAGAAGGGATCCATTATAAAATAATTAATTGTAAAATAAGTTAGGTTATGGAAAAATAAAGCTTTATTATTATTATTAAATTTTATAATGAGTTGCTTATAAAAGAAATTTGACAGCACAGTCTTAAGACTTATCTATGAGTAATAAAGAATAGGCTCTAGAATCCACTAATCCAATTCTAACCAAGACAGCTAGAAGTGTCTCTTCGAAATCCATTGTGTGAATGAAAGAAGACAGAAAGAAAAAATATATGTCGTAGCCAGATCGTAAAATTGACCAATTCATGCTGTGACCAATCATTTCATAAAATGGTGGTATTTCATGATATGGCCAACTAAAACTGACCATATCGTTTAAACATCAACATTCAATGAAATATCAATCCACGTTTGGCCATATCATTAAAACAAAAATATGTTTACAAGTTATGTGAATTTGTTTAATATTTGTAATCTTGGTCGATAGACAAATTAAACATTCTAAATAGTTATTATTTTTAAACAAATCTAATAAATAAAAACACTTGAATAGCTAAATAACCTAACTAACCTCACAAATTACGTTCCGATCTCCTTGATTTTTTGACGTTTTTTGAGTGACTTTCATAAAATTCGCCTAGCTTGGTGTCGTAACGATATTTCACTGACCTTTCACCTATAATTTACACATTATTATTCACTTTTAGAATAAAATATTTGTCCGCCGCCATTACTCATCACAAAAACAAAGCAACATTAGCGCCTCTACCGGTGGGTAATGTAACGATTTTACGATATGATCACTAATATTTGACCATTTCATGAAGTATTCGTGCGTTTAGCAGTTTATATCGTCAAACGCTGAGTATTCATTGATCTGGTCAGACCACATCATGATGTAGGCAGCGTGTGCTGTTCTATATCATGAAATACTACCATTTTATGAAATTATCGGTCACATCATGAAATGATCAATTTTACGATCTGGCCACGACATATAGATAGCCGAGAGACGTATATTCAATCCCCAACGAAGGTAGTAAATTTTTCCTCCTAATAATATCTTTTTCTTTTCCAGCTATCTACGCGTTTCATCAAACAAATTGACCGCAGTAAATGCAACTTAGTTACCAACCTTGAAATAGTAACACCATTAAATTGCGACTTGATTATCCAAGAAGAATTCTACGATGTACCTTTGACTGAGTCTCAGGATGAGGTGTCCGACTACAAAATCGAAGCTTTGTCTCCAGAATTCTTGGAGGTTATCCATGAAAACATTGATAACTTTCCGTCATGCAAATCAGAACCTTCGGAATGGTCAGTAGCATCTCCAGGAGGCGACGAAGCCTTGCATGAGGATGACGGTGTCGAAGAGAACTTCATCCTATCCCCGTCAAGCAAGCTTGAACCAACCTGGTTCACTCCAGAATCTCCGAGAGCTCAAACGGCTACCGAAACATCAAATCAAGCTCTCTCACCAACAAGTGATACGCCAACAAAAGAGCTCATACCCATATCTAAACAAAGTACTACTAACCCAAAGGAGAGAGTACAAAAAAACATAAACGAAAACCTCAAAATTATAGAAGAATTCAAGAAAAAGTACAACATGGATGTTAAATTCTTGACGAAAGAGCAACAGATTGATGCGGTAAAAGAAAAAATCCGGCAGAGTTCCACAAGGCTCGGAGCCGGGCCCTATTGCTCATACTGTGGCAAGAGTTGTGTCTCCGAAACCAATCTAGAGAAACACAAAAAAGAATGCCACAACGAGTCTTCAGGTTACAATGAGTGTGAGATATGCAGATACCGGTTACCGAGCCATCAATTAGAGAAACACCTTCAGACACACAGAGTTAGAATACTATGCCAGCTCTGTGATTTTACCACGAAGACTTTTCCAGCAGCTATGTACCACGCTCGTCAACATGGTGTATATGGAGAACCTTTAAATTTCCCTTGCAAATACTGCGACTCGGTTTTTGAGAAGCGAGAATTGTTGGACACTCATATCTCGCGCGATCACTTAAGCAAACTTCCATGGTGCAAGTTTTGTGGTGAAACGGTGTTAAACAAAACTGGTATGCGTTATCACATGAGGTCTCACAAAAACTTGTTAAAATCTAGGTTCAAGTGTCTTCAATGCTGTCTCAATTTAGTGACGAGTGAAGCACTGGGTAAACATTCATCGCTGACCTGTGAAGAATATAACTGTGTGATGTGCGGCGATCATTTCGAATCTAAAATGTTGTTGAAAGAGCATTTGATCCAAGAACACGCAAGATCTAAATACATAAAGTTAGCGCATTGTGAGGGTTGTGGTGTGAAGTTTTTTGGGAGTGAACCGTTGGAGAAGCATCTAGGAGAGAAGTCCTGTGGGAGCGGACACCCGTGCCAGAACTGCGGTCTGACCTTCCGGAATGAAAAGACCTTGGAACAACATAAGCTTGAATTCCACCTCAAACAGTACCAGGCTTGTGAAAGCGTGAGTATATCCATGCCATATGCCATCCGATGAGAGTTTGAATGTTTTCGTTTGCACCGACTCCAAAACTAACTGATTAGGTACTTATAAGTATAAGCTATTCGATAAAGAAAAAAACATCAAAATCTGTTCACAAATGCTGAAGATATTGGGCAACATAGGTACAAAAATCAGTTGGCACGGTATGGAGTTCATGCAATGTTTGATGATTTTCTTATAGATCCCATCATCAGAACTTGATCAAATTTATATGGGACCATTCCGGAAGTATTCCCTTTCGAACAAAAAAAGAACTATCGAAATCGGTTAACCTGGTAACGAATGATCGCTGAACATACATAAAAAAGATACCGACGAATTAAGAACCTCCTCCCTTTTGAAGTCGGTTAAAAATGAACATTAACTCCACACAGTATTAATAAATATGTTCTATTTAAAAAAAATGTTTAACATGATTTATTGAATATGTGGTTGTTACAATGTTATCCCTGAGTTACCTACGGATATGTTTTTTACAAAATAACATTGTTTCAGTGCGACAAAGCCTTTGACTTGAAAAGTTACCGCCAGCACATATCGCGAGTCCACAACACCGAGCCGCCGTCGGCCAGTAGCAAAGGTAATACTCTCATTAAAAACTATGTTTGTATGGATAAAGTAAAAGATTCCCAAATAGGTCCCACTGCAGGGCACAGGCCACACCTCAACTATGAGGTGGTGTGTCCCATACTCCACCACGCGCGGGCGCAGTGCGGTGGAGGGGGGTTGTAAGGCCAGTGACTTGACCTTACTGTCAGATGTTATTAAGCCGCCCTAAGGCCTCTGAATAGGCTTCACGACTAGCTTGTGATAAACGTCACTGAATATAGATAGATAGATACTCTTTATTGCACAACATACAAGTGAATTACACATGGATACATGATTTTCACAGAAAGACGTACAATTTAGGCGGTCATATCGCTAATAGCGATCTCTTCCAGACTACCTTCAGGTAGAGGACAACCATTAGAGAAAGGGGAAGGTGGGGCAGAGTTCTTATAATTCTTAATATAGTTGGAATGGTCACCCATCCACTCACAACCTCAGCGTAGGTTGCTTAACTTTGGTAATCACAGCCACAAGCACCTTTGTATGTATGTAAGAGGAAAATCCATCATCATGTCAGCTTATTGCAGTCCACTGCCATCCATCTTCCTAAGGTCGTCGGTCCATCGAGCCGGGGGGCGTCCTACACTATGTTTGCTAAGGTGCGGTCTCCGATCCATTATTTTCAGTTTCATTATTGAAAAAATTGAAAATATTTTTCCTAAATCTATGTTATTTTAAAGAAATTATTGAAATTATTCGTAAATTAGTTTTAATAAAGTCATTTAAAATAATACATTGCTCCCCTGGGGGTGAAAGTAACTTATGCAGCCCTGAGACGGGGTTTGACGAGAGGGCCAATAGTTCGAGGGACTAAGTAAGTCTTTAACCCGAGGGCCGAGGTGAACACTGTGCTTTTCATTGCGAATACAAGGAAAATAAAAAACATGAATTAGCTGAAGAAAAAAATAGTGAAGTTGAACAAAATCACTACGTTTTACAACTTGAAAAAACAATGAAGATCGGATTGCGGCTTTCCCGCCTATTTTTTTTTTCTGTAGCCGGCCAGCTATTCAGCCATTATTTTTGCCAGCCAATAATGGTGAATACCCAAATCTATGCATTTTAAAGAAATAGTTGAAAGTAAATCACTTAAAATAAGGTAATAAAAAGAAAACTTTAAAATGTTTATACGCTGTTATTAAGTGACTGTATAGAAAGTTGCAACGTGGTTCATTAAAATTGTAAAAAAAAAATAGTTTTTTTTTAATAATTTGACAGCTGTCAGTTGAAAACGATTTTCCCTAGGGCTGAAAAGTATTACTTTCAACCCTCCTCAGGCAACTTCAGACCTACTTTCCGAGTATGAGTAATGAAAAATAAGTTTGAAAACCACTGTACAGTCGATTATTTTAAGTGTTATATCAGGCAGTGGGCGGGGCACATAGCACGTAGAACTGACAGCCGATGGGGCACAAAGGTTCTAGAATGGAGGCCGCGTACCGGCAAGCGCAGCGTAGGACGTCCACCCACAGGGGGACAGACGACCTGGTAATGGTTGTAGGAAGCAGCTGGATGCGGGCCGCTTCCAACCGGCCGATCTGGAAGTCATTGGGGGAGGCCTATGTTCAGCAGTGGACGTCCTATGTCTTAAATGATGATGATGATGTTTATCTTAGGTATTCATCCTCACACGTCGGCCAAGTTGTGGTCTGTGGAAGACAGCGTCATAAGCGGTGTCGAGGCCCCCCCTACCGAACCCGCCAGCGACGAGAGACCGAAGTCAACCCTCATATGTGACGTCTGCGGGAAAACGTTTTTGGTAAGTCTTAAGCTTAAGAAGTGTTATTTGTCATTCGTCGTCGTTCGTTCCTCTGAGTAACCCGTGTGTGCTGTGAACCGTATTGTGTGTGCGCTAACTACCCATTTCTTATCTTTAGCACATACAGATCTAACAAAATAGATATGCAAAAATAAATCACGCCGTGTGTATTCACTAACTCAGCAGTAGCCAAGCAGTCTTAAGTGTATGCCTACTTGTTGCCTCCCGACATGCAAAACTATTAGGTAATATTTGCTATTGTTAACGCATCTATAGTGCAGTTTATGCCACATAATAATTTGTATGGACATATATTTACTATGTTTATTAAATATTAATCTACCTAATTAGTACAAGAACAATGAACCTAAAACTAAAAACCTTAAAAAAATATACATAAGGTGCTTCATAAATATCTGCAACGGCTGAAATGGGTATAAGTATTGCTTATATAGATTATGATAGTGAAGGAATTACGTGCCCCGGATCGGTAATTAATTATTTGCGAAAAGACAGTAAATAAATGGTTACTTGCTTCAATTTGCATAACACACTTCGTCATCCGCCCTTGACAGTGCGCGAGAGCGGTATAATGTGAAACGTTAGCATTTTTGGACAGATGTGGACGGTTTGAGACAGAATAAAGCCTAATCTTTATTTAATATAATATTTTTAATAAAAAAAATATGATGTTCTGGACATAAAATTTCTTTACTATCGTAATCTATATAAGCAATACTTTTACCCATTTCAGCCGTTGCAGATATTTATGAAGCACCTTATATACTCGTATATTATATAATAACTGAAATAAATTATTAAAAGGAGTCCCTTTAGGCAAGGCCCCGAAGATACTGGCAGCGTTCCCCCTTTGAATAGCTATAATAATAATAATAAAATAAAAATTATTATTGAATAATTTGTATTGTATTGTTTTATAATGTTCTTACGAACGCTCGATGTCGAATCACGGCTACACTGTGAAGATAAAACTACATATAAGATTTAAATGTAACTGTTTTTAAATTTAAAAAAAATCTTAACTAGCTGCCCGCGACTTTGTTCGTGTAGTCTTCAGTTTTATAAAGGATTTTCTGAGCAACTCAACGTTTTTTTTTTAAAACCGGCCAAGTGCGAATCGATCCCGCGCACGAAGGGTTCCGTGCCATTATTTATACAACATTAGACACTATGTTATAATGGAGGTGGCAACAGAAATACATTATATTATAAAAAACGACAAAAAATCTTGTTTGTTGTATGGGAGCCTACCTTAAATATTCATATTATTCTGTCTTTAGTATTTGTTGTTTTAGCGGAACACTAGAAAAAAAACTGGATGAATCGGTCGTTCTCAAGTTATGGCGTAACCTAAGTAAATAGTGATTAATTTATTTATATATAGATATTTATATAACGTCATTAATTATCATGTTTAATATAATTTTTGACGACCTACGTAGCTAAGAGGCGAGCACTTAGCATCGCCATCTCTTGAGGTTCCGGGTTCGATTCCCGATCAGTGTAGAAAATGAAATTGTGTATGTTTTCTCGGTTCTGGGTGTTGTGATATCTTCGGCGTTCATGATTTCTATAACACAAGTGCTTTGGCTACTAAGGATCAGTGTATGCCATATTGTCAAGTATTATATATATTTATTTACATTAATTATGTTGATAATTCATCTTGATGATATACCTTGATAAATTCACATTTTTAATAATCACCTTGTTATACGTTTAAATATTTATCTTGATAAATATTCTTAATAAATATTTTTGATTAATATTCATCTTGATAAATATCTTATCTTGATTAATCTTGATAAATTAACGTTGATTATACTCATTGATTAATTTAGATTGATATTTCATCTTGATAACTTACCTTGATAATATGCGTATATATTGATAATATATATAAAACGAAGTCGGGTTTGTTACACCATTTATAACTCGAGAAAGGCTGGACCGATTTTTATGATCTTTGATTTGTTGTATTTGTCTCCGCCCCGAATAGCAGAATATAATATTCATCATCATCATCATCATCATCATCATCATCATTTCAGCCATAGGACGTCCACTGCTGAACATAGGCCTCCCCCATTGACTTCCAGATTGGCCGGTTTTAGAATGGAGGCCGCGTACCGGCAAGCGCAGCGTAGGACGTCCACTCACAAGGTCAGACGACCTGGTAAAGGTCGCAGGAAGACGCTGGATGCGGGCCGCTTCCAACCGGCCAATCTGGAATATAATATTTACGAAATTAAATTTGTAGAGGCGGTACAAAGTTTGCCGGGACAGCTAGTTGATAATAAACTTGATAAATTATCGTGTTACATAGTCTTGATAAGTTTTAAATATTTTTTGTGTAGAAATATGTGAATTTGGAGACACACATGCGCGCGCATACTGGTGAGACGCCGTTCAGCTGCGACGTCAGTTCCAAGGGGTATACGCGAAAAGAAGCTTTGAAGGTTAGTTTTAATACTTAGGATAGATAGATAGAAATTTTATTTCGTAAAACAGACAAATACACACAAAAACAAGACAGAAAATAATAAATAATAATGGATAGGATCCAAATCTTTGAACGATACGTGAAAAACCTACGCCACCCTACCTACCAGCCTGCCTAGCATGAGCACTAAAACTCGATATGATATGATATAATATAGCGAAATATCGTCACCAACTGTAAAATATGATAGATATAGCCACTGTTTCGATAAATATTCAAAATGGCGGCTATATCTCACATATTTTAAAAGTTGGTGTCGATATCTCGCTATATCATATCGTGTTTTGGTAGACATGCTAGGGGGGCAGGGATCGTTACTTTATTATCTATGATACAAATTATACTGTAAGTTATTAACATCGACGACTTTTGTAGCCGAGAGGCGAGCACGCTGGACTTGGTCTCGCTATCTCTGAGGTCCCGGGTTATTCAGTAACATCAACAACCTCCTAGGAGCTGATTCTGGTGATCAAATACAACAACTTTTTCTATCGGACCGGACGGAAAATTAAAAACTAATAAAAAAAACACTTCTCCATACAAACTGATGTCAACTAGTGGCGGTTAGTATGGGAAGTGTATTTTTTGCGTTTTCAATGTTCGTCCCGTAGAAAAAGTTGTGGTATTTGAGCACCAGAATCAGCCTCTAGGAGGTTGTGGATGATTTACAAATAACCCTGTATACAGGGTGTAACAAAAAGGTGAAATAAAACTTTAAGGGGTTATTCTACGGCTAAATTACATCAACTTTTTCTATGGGACCAACATCGAAATCGCAAAAAAAAACACTTTGATGTTCCGATAGAAAAAGTTGATGTAATTTAGCTGTAGAATAACCCCTTAAAGTTTTATTTCACCTTTTCGTTACACCCTGTATACACACTTAACAATTTCTTTTACTTTATTTACTGTCCGCATAAGATTTACACTATTTATGTTTTACAGTGCCACCCCGGCATCCGCCGACACATCTGTCGTATTTGCGGCAAGAAGTTCAGCACGTCTAGCGGCGTCAAGATTCATATCAAGTCAGTCCATTTGCATGAGCGCGTCAGAGCGGAAAGCACGAGACAAAGTAACGAACAAGGTCATATGGACACACAAGGTCATATGGAAACACAAGGCCATATGGACACACAAGGTCATATGGTCACACAAGGCAATATAGATAGTGACAATCAAGAACATATCGACAGTGAAACACACACAGAAGACCATAACGACACACAAAACAATATGGACAATGAAGAATACACACAAAATCATACGGACACTGAAGTGACACAATATTATATGGACGATGAAATAGAAACACAAGATTATATGGATACTGAAATACAAACACAAGATTGTATAGACAAAGATGTACAAAATCATAGCGTTGTAAAGATTATTCCCGTTAACAAGTCAGGGAGACCAAATGAGATACCAGTGGAAAATAAGAACATTGATTACACGCAAAGTTATATAGAGACACGCACACAATACTATTTAGATAATGGTATAATACAGGACAGTTCGGTCTACAAAGACACATTTGACACGACCCCCGCGGCGCCTCGGATTACGAAGACCATTCATATTAAGCGAAGAAGAAAACGAGTAACCAGTGACATTTCCAAACATTCTACTAATGAAAACACTCATTCACAAGATTCTATAGACACACATAAACAAGTCTATATGGACAACGAAACGCATAATCAAGTTATCATTGAATATGATCATATCGAAAATGATGAGCAGACACAAAATCATATCGTCAATGATGAAAACACACTCGTTTATATGAACAGTGTCGAAAACATATACGATCATGAAACACAAATACAAGATTATGATGATATCATAGCCAGTGCAACTAACAGCATTATTTTAAACAAGCCAGAAAGAGATGAGAAGACTCGATACATAGAAAATATAGTCGGTGATGGTACACATAATTATAACGACATGCATACTCAGGATTTTACAGACAATAACATAATACAGAGTCCTGTGGTCCATGATAATGACGTCCATAGCAGCAGTGCCTCGGGCGCCACTGTACAACGCATCACCAAGACAATTCATGTTAGGCGAAGGAAAAAACAAACGGTCAGTAACATTCCTACACAATCTGAAGACACAAACACCCATACACAAGATCATATGGACACACACGCTCAAGATTATATGGACAGTGACATAACACAGGCCGGTTTGGTTCAAAACCAAGAATCTTATAGCAGGGACGTCGCCACCGTAGTGCCTCGCATCACCAAGACCATTCATGTTAAGAACAGAAAAAAAGGAATGGCCGGTAACATTCCTAAACAACATTGAGGTCAAAACACAAGATTATATGGTACAAATAAACAAGTCTATATGGACACAAACACGTCTAATATGACATAAATTAACAAGTCGATATGAACACAAATAAACAAGTCTGAATGGACACAAATAAACAAGACTATATAGACTCAAATAAACAAGTCCATATGGATACAAATAAACAAGTCTTTATGG
The DNA here is from genome assembly GCA_963576865.1 of Anania hortulata. NCBI lineage: Eukaryota > Metazoa > Arthropoda > Insecta > Lepidoptera > Crambidae > Anania > Anania hortulata. Next base: position 899,234 of record OY756417.1, on the reverse strand, counting down.
ACAGTAAGGCGTTCGAACAAGGTTCAACCGTTGATAAAATTGTTATAGTTATTAACATTATGGACTAAATGCCTGAAATGAATAATTTAAATATGTCGGTGGCAAGAAAAAGTATGTCATTATAGGTGCAGCGCGCTAGGACAACACACATACACAAGATCAAATGGTACAAATAATAAAATCTTTATGGACACAAATAAACAAGTATTTATCGACAGTAAAGCGTTCGAATAAGATATAACTGGTGAGAAAATTATTATAGAATAACAAAAATAGGTCGGTGGAAAGGAAAACTATGGTATTATAGGCACAGCGGCAGGGGGGTGTCACTCTGCAGTTTAGGTATATTCGGGCAGCGCGCCGCCCGAAGCGGCGTATGCCAGTGGGCTGTCGCTCGGCTCGCACGACAGTCGCGGTCACGTCGCGCGAGCGCATACTTGTTTTTTTTTTTGCTTTTGCAAATTGACCCGCAATATCTTCTATTTAGCCTAAACGTCAATATAATAATGCGTATAAAAGATGTTGTTGGTTTACCGGTTGTCTGAATAAAACGAATAGTGAATCAGAGCTAACATTTTGTTAAATTTCACACCATATTGAAATATTTATTCTTCTTTAATTCCATGTCCATAATAAGTAGTAATAGTTAAAATAAAAATCCTTGATTAGTTATATTAGCCCAGAAACAATATTAAGAATAGGATAGGATAATGTTTACAAAGGAATACCTACACCCGTAGGAATCGAACACACGACATTCAGATGGAATTTATATGTTTACAGAATCAATGTTTGTAATGCTTAATCTACTTATTTTAATCGTAAAACTAATAAATCAACTAGGTACAAAAACTTCTCAAGTGACAACCCCGTGCCGTCGTTCGCAGCTCGGTCATAAAACTGGAGCGCGCAAAGAAAATTCACTGTTCGCGCGCGGTTATAAGTTTCAATTTTGCTTGCAGGCGGGTAGCTCTGGCGAGTCTAGGTATATTGTTATACCTAAACCTGACTTGTTAGGAAGTGAGTCTTCTGTACGGTAGTACTATTAGGTATTCTGTGACAGCGGGCTAAAAACAAACAAACAATATGGACAACATGCGAATTATGTGAAAATAATATAACATAATGGTGGGATGGAACCTGTAGCCACTCTATGTATGCCTGTCACTTTCCCTTCTTAAGAGGTATAAAAGAGACAGTCTATAAAATAAAGAGAAGACAAAATACAAATCGTTTAGATTGCTGTACAGTTTTTAATGTCTACCTTTTAATAAACGTGTAAAATTAAGAAGAAACATTAGGATATGCATTAGGTTAAGTATAACTTAGTATAGTAATTGTAATTTTATTGTTAACGCCAGTCAAAACTCATACCAGTCAAAACCAGTATTAACTGATTTCAGTATACAGGGTTACATTGCTAAGGGGTGGCAAATTTTAAAAATAACATTTAGGGAACAATATATAGAAGCGTCTTAATCGTATAATAGTAATCGTATGTTACAATTTTAAAAAATACTTGAAAATATCCGAAAATTAAGTCAATAGAGAGACTACGAAAGCCGCGCGGTCATTCATCAGAGGCGTAGGTACGGCGAACCAACGAGGACCTTACGCAGTGCACATACGGTGCAATTTTTTCATGAATGAGATATTATCCACGCGTACGATTTATAACAGCGGATAGGAATAATTAGATGTGAAAAAAAACTTGTTCTTTGCATAGTTCGATTAAGTGACTGATTCTGAGCCACTCCTAAAGATTAGGCACCCCTTTGCAATGCAACCCTGTATTTAAATACCACGGTACGTTAGGTTGGACTTAAAAGCATGTAGGTTAGATTATATTCGAACAGTGACCACACCATAGCTTATTATTACACACATTGAAACTACCTCCGTAGCCGAGAGGCCAGTGCACCGGACTTAGCGTCGCCATCTACGAACTTTTCTATGTCGTCTCGGGTCTGGGTGTTGTGGTACCGCTCGGACGGGTCAATGTAGAAAACTAACTGTTCTAATTTGTCTCGGGTCTGGGTGTTGTGGTACCGCTCGGACGGGTCAATGTAGAAAACTAACTGTTCTAATTTGTCTCGGGTCTGGGTGTTGTGGTACCGCTCGGACGGGTCAATGTAGAAAACTAACTGTTCTAATTTGTCTCGGGTCTGGGTGTTGTGGTACCGCTTGGACGGGTCAATGTAGAAAAATAACTGTTCTAATTTGTCTCGGGTCTGGGTGTTGTGGTATCGTTCGGACGGGTCAATGTAGAAAACTAACTGTTCTAATTTGTCTCGGGTCTGGGTGTTGTGGTACCGCTCGGACGGGCCAATGTAGAAAACTAACTTTTTTATGTTTTCTCGGGTCTGGGTGTTGTGGTACTGTCGATGTTTTTGATTTCTATACAAGTTCTTTAGCTTCTACCTCAGGGCAATGGATGTGACGTCCAATATTTAGATAGATAGATATTCTTTATTGCACACCATACAAAACAAACGGTACAGAGAAACAACAAATCCAGAATGGTACAATTTAGGCGGTCTTATCGCTAGGAGCGATCTCATCCAGACAACCTTCAGGCAGAGAGAGGCTTTTTTAAAAATATTTAAAACAATACTATGAGTTTTGACTGATTAAATTCAGTCAATATTGGTTTTGATCGATAACGAGTTGTGACTGTAACATATACAATACAATAAATCATATGTTTAAAGATTTATAGTTTGATGTTTTAATTATTAGTCCTTATTATTATTATATTATATGTACCTCTCCTACGGGAAATCACGGCACGAAGGCCGGTCCTTTTGGAAGGCGTTCGTGGGGTACAGATCCAATACGAAGAGGCCCCTTTGAGATACGATAATGAGTTGGGATATGTACACTTAGCGGATACTATCTCTGCCTGCACTATTGAGAAGACACAGCCAAAGACAGCACACGCTAGGTGCAAGGACTATTGCAGAAAAGATGGAAACTATGCCGGGTCTATGGAAAGGAACTTGATGGACTGGTTGCCGGGATATTGATGAGACAACGGGACGCCTGCCATATCAAATGTCTCATCTCGATAATCAGGGCAGACGGTGACTCGCCGCTCACTAAATGGGCAGCCCTATTAAAGCCACCAGAAGGTAGCAAGGGTAGCAACATTGGTGTGAACGGCTAAGGTTGTAGAGAGGTGAGTCTGCGGGGTGCAAGATCCCAGTGCTAAACGCACCAGTCAACGGGCCCCGGCGTTATGACATTTTACACTTCCAACCTGGAGCACAGGTTCTGCATTATTATTATTATTATTAGTAAATTATTAGAAACAATACACAATATAAAACCAAGTGATATACAACGTTACATTGCAAAGGGGTGACAAATTTTAAAAATAAGATCAAGGGATCAACGTAAAAAACGTCTTAATCGTTATTATTTTTAATAATCGTATGTTACGAAAAAAAATTACTTTAAAATATCCGAAAATAAAGTCAATAGAGAGACTACGAAAACCGCGCGGTCATTCACCAGAGGCGTGGGTACGGCGAGCCTACAAGGACCTTACGCAGTGCTCATACAGCGCAATTTTTTCATAAATGAGTTAAATTATCCACGCGTACGATTTTTAACAGCGGATAGGAATAATAGGGTAGTTGACACTACCAATCAATTGACATACTTTTTATGAGCTGTCAAAACGTACCTCTTAAGCTGGTGATAAACTGCGGCGGACGCAGCTCCGGACTCGTCTTGACATTGTGAGATCAAGCGCTGCCATTGGTCTATCCTTCAGACAACTTCCGCCAGCCCAAGGATCGACCAATGGCAGCATTTGACCTTACAATGTCAAGACGAGTCCGAAGCCGCGTCCGCCGCCATCTGTCACCGGTATAAGAATTTGTATGGCAATAGCGGACAGTGACGTCACTGTTTACCAAACTCAACTGACTATCTATTTATTAGTTTCAAAGCAATTAAAAATCTATTTCAAGAAAAAAATTAAAATTATGACAACAAATTAATGAAATAAGGTGTTATTTAAAAAAAGAAGTGTCTCAGAATCATTTATGAATGGTGTCAACATCCCAATTAAATGTGAAATTTTTTTTTGTTTGCATAGATTAAGTTACTGATTCTGAGCCATTCCTGAAGATTTGGCACCCCTTTGCAATGTAACCCTTTGGCTTTAGAGGGTGTACAAAAGAATATTACACCTGATTTAATATGGGGTATTAAATATGTATTGTATATAGAACGGATATAAAATGATAATTAATTAAACAAAAAAAAACATTAAGGGACACATGATCAATTACACAGGATGATTGGGCAAATGATTTTAGAAATCTTTGCAATAAGATTCAACTTTCACTTGAAGAATAGGCTAGTTTCCTGGGTCAAAAAAAGATTACTCTATTTAGTCCGTCAGTTAGATTATCAAAAAATATTGAACCCATATTTTGTCTTTTGTCAATTAAACAAAAAATGACGAAGATAAAGCGCATTAATGTGAGCACGTGACGTCACGCCTTGCTAAAAAGTGTCGCAAAACGTGACGTTACGCGGAACTTTATCGGGCTTATATCTTCATCATTTTCTGTTTGATTGAGAAAGGAAAAAATATATGTCCGGCCACTTCCAACTTACTAGTAATTTTATATTGTACCCTGTAATTTTCACAAGAATGTAGTTCTATTATTAAAAATAACCAACCATATTTGAAAACACTAATATAGATTATGGCTAAATTCGGAATGGTTTTTCTACAAGAAGGGGGCGGGGTCTGGCTGGCGGGCTGCCGGAAGTAGACGGAGGATCTTCCAATAGTAGCGGGCGTTTGACGTCAAGGAAAACAGAGTGGGGGCAAGGTCAAACAATGTCAAGAAGATTCCGACATCCGTTTAGCTAGTGCTTAACAGAATAGTTTACTTATTAGATAATCTTCTCATCTTCCCGGCACAGATGTATTTTTAGCTAAAAGGAAGTTTTGGTCAATGTATGTAAATGAGACACATGAAAAAATTACAATATATTTATTATTATTATCTACCGCTTGATTGAAGTATCTTTTTTTATTATGGACTCAATCCCGCTCTTAAAGCAGAGCAGTGATTCTGCCAATGTCGAGGGTTTTCTTAGCACAGTGTTAACAATAAATAACGGGTGTTGAGTTTTTATTGCTTTTCTTGGATTCAGTGGAGGCTACTCTTCCCGTAGAAGCAGGTTTCAAGACGCTATCGGGTCTAAAGCAAGTTGTCTTGTGACAAGTCACTTGACACTCGATGCGGCGTTGAACACAATGATATTTCAATAGTTTCAGGTCTTTACCACTTCACCGAACATTAGAACACAAACTACACCAGACTTGCACTCTAAAGCTCTTTAAATGATAAATAAAAACCATTAAAATAGATCGACCATGCTTTTCGTTCGACTACCCCCCACCGAATCTCGTGAGTGAGTATCATAAACATGTTCATGTGTGTCATTATTAATAGAAACTTGAGTCATGTCCATGACATTGACATCTTGTGTTAGTATGTCATCATGATGGATGATACTTGTATCATTGCGAGGCTTCTTCCTCAGCGGTCCAGGTTTCCGAATATTGACGATCTTGACGCATGTATTTCTGACTGTGTCGATATAATCGTATGTGTCGGTGTTCCGTGTGTCAGTGTTCCGTGTGGCGGTAACTTTAGCACGTTTATTCCGTCTGCACGGTTGGTGAAGGTGGACGCATCTTATGTGTTCCTTCACCGAGGTTGAAGTAGCGAAGGCCTTGCTGCACAGGTTACAGATGTGGCGACGGACACCCGTGTGTCTCTGCAATTAAATTAAAGTGGTGAACAGAAGGCTTGGCCATTCTTGATGACCTTGGGTTAACCTTGCATGGTCTATAGGAACGGCATAGAGCCTAATTGGCATACCTAAAGATGCAAGCACCTAATAACAGGGATCGGAAACCGGTTATTTTACTATGGAACCGTAACCGGAATAATAAAGGTTTTCGCTAAATTAACTATCACATACTCCAAATACCGACTTAAAAGCTATGGCAAATTTAGTTTTATGGTCAAATCTTTACAACTACTATCAAATATTAGAAATGGGTCTTATACATTCTAAAATAAATATTAACCGGTTTCGATCCTTGAAAGTTATTTTGGTGTACACATATGAAACATCAATCGATAGAGAAAATAATTACAAACAAAAAAACTCTGACAAAATGTCATAAATAATATGTATACTTTGTTCAGAATTTCAGTTTAAATATGTAATATTTACTACAACGTATGTTTCATAAGTGTACACCAAAATAACGTTATTTTAGGTACTTGCAACTAGGTATTGCCAGTCTCGATACAAAAAAGTTCCAAGTCTTTTTTAACGCACTCTTATTAGCTTTACTTTTAACTAATGGGTATGACACATGGAAGCCAGCCTCCACTTCCGGTATCGCATTTGTCCTCTTCGCTTCTTGTTCCGGATTGAGTACACATCGATTTTAGTTTCCTAACTCGAGCGGTGTAGGCGAATATAAACTCGGACCAAGTTTGAAAACACATATCGATTATGGCCAATTTCGGAATGGTTTCCATACAAAGAGGGGGCGGGGTCTGGCTGGCGTTCTGACGGAAGTGGACGGAGGATCTTCCAATAGCAGCGGGCGTTTGACGTCAAGGCAAGCAGAGTGGGGGCAAGGTCGAGCAATGTCAAGAGGAGACTGACATCCATTTGTCACAAGGCGCAATCTAGAAATGGCTAGACTTGGTAACGCAGGATCTAGGCTGGCTTATCCTCTCACCACAATGGCACTCTTAAGAGGCTAAATGTAGCCAAATAGTAATAACAAAAAAAGTTTTTGTGTAAAATCTATAGGTCATATCAATGTTAAAAAGATGGCAGTTATAATTGATCGTATTTCTGACCTAATGCTCATTTTTAAAAGACGATTCTGAAAACATCACTCGATAGAAAACTGAATGAAATGAATCTTGCCTCATCTGAACCTAAATTCAAATTTTTCTCACTTGTACTTAGTAATTGTACTTACAGGTATTAGGCTACCTACATAAATAATTTTATATTATGAAAATTGCAACACCTGAAAAAGGTAATGAAGTATTTAAGTTACATTATATATCTTTAAGATCTCAGTTGTACACTTAATTGACAATAAACGCATTTGAATTAATTGAAATTTGATGATCGTAGGCACAATTATGGCTTTTATAATACAAAAGCAATTGGATACTTTTGATTTTCAATAAAGAGGTTATTTTTATTAAAATCGTGGATTTTGTGGTTTGGAACTTGGGCCCTTTCATTCCAAGCAGTACCTTCTCTGTCACTCCTACTGAGTTCGTCATACGCGGCTCTGCTGTAACGAACATTAAATGGGCATGTCTATTGCTCAAGGTCATTGGTTCTAGTCAGCGAAAGGCCCATTATAGAGGCCACGTTTCAGTTCCATATGTAAAAAGAATATACTGACCACCAAATGCTCTTGCAGAACCTTACTGCGCCGGAACGCTTTGGGACAGTGCGGGCATTTGTTGGGCTTCTCGCCGGTGTGCAGGTACATGTGTTCCTGTAACGAAATCATCCACGTATTTATTTATTTAATAAAGCTTACCTAAATATTTAAAAAGAAGTTATTCACTAAGGTTCGGACTACATGAATCCGGAATTATTCTGACCCGCTAAAAAACGGCCCCGGACAAGGTAGGTCGGGTTCGTTACACCAGTTATAGTCAAGAACCGCTGGACCGATTTTTATGATCATTGATTTGTTGAATGTTGAATAGCAATTCGGAGCGGAGACATTCAACAAATCAATATTAAAATAACGCAAAAATCATGAAAAAAGAAATGTATAAAGGGGCGTTACGAAGTTCGCCGGTACAGCCAGTTAAATATAAATAGAAGCATAATAGAAAATGGGGCAACATGGATAGTCCGTTTAAAGGATTCAAGTCAAGGTTGCGGGCAGCCGCTGGATGCAAACGGCCCAGGAGACGTATTTTTGAATCATGCGAATTCCAATCCGAACACGAAATTGCAAGATTCGCATGCGAATTCCTAAAATCACTATTTTTGAAAATTCATTCCGTGAATTCTGCAACGACCACTCGTTTTTGTTTTCTACTAGTAGAAAGAACGGAAGAATTACATTGACAAGTAAACGTATGTTTGACAGAAATTTGACATAATAACTTTTTATTTACGTTCGTTAATGAGTTTTTGCTTTATGGTTTATGATATTTTCTGCGTGAAACTAAAATAGTTACAAGATTTCAATCTAATAGCTACACCAATTTCGAGTGATTCAAAAATACGTAAAATCGGAAGCAATAGTAACTATTTTCATACACGAATTATTTTCGTGTTCGAATTCAAGATTCATTTCTAATGCTTCAAAAATACGTCTCCAGAGCCGCTCGCCGTGGCTTTTTATAACTGAGGCCTATGTCCAGCAGTGGACTTCTAGTGATGATGATTTACATTTCCCGCGTAGGGAACTAACGTTCACGGGAACGGCACATTTCTAGTACATTGAAGCACATATACTACAGAGTAGAAATGTCATAAGATTTATTCGACAGACACGACCGCTGTTTTCACTATCTGTACTGTTTTAATATGGGCGAGAATTGACAGGACTTAGGACAATTCATTTAAGTAAAGTAGAGGTAAGGAGTACTATCTTCGTTTTGAAGTGTCCGTCAAAGTGCGTTAAAAATAGGTCGCGCCACAGTAGCAACAGGGTAAGTTGTCCAAATGGTTTTTAAAAGGATGGCTTTATTTAAAAGTCAGTAAAATGTTTACAAAATCTTCTTTTCGGAGTCGGCACTCCATACTCGGCATACTTCAATCCGTCAACAACTGCTACATTTATAATGATTTATTTATTTATTTATTGCAATAATGTACATTACCATACCCTTTGCCTATGTTAGCGCCATTTTGGAGGGTTTTGGAACTGTTATTTACATTAGCTGGACACTTTTTCACTTTCCGCCCGTAAGAGATAGTACTCCTTACCTCTCTCCATAATTTCATCTTTTTAAAAATAAAACAAAGTCGGGTTAGTTACACCATTTATAAGTCAAGAACGGGTGGGCCAATTTTTATGACTTATGATTTTTTCGATTTGTCGCCATCCTTCGGGAGAAGAGCAGAATAACTATAAAAGTATCGGAAAAATTCACAAAAAAAAATAAAGAGACGGTACGAAGTTCGCCGGGACAGCTGGTACTAAATGTAAGTGAAAAATCGCTAACTAGTTTCAGAGAAAGATTTTTCGTCTTCTTCTTCATCTATACGGTCAATCCTGGTTGCGTTCAAAGCCATTGTTTTGGAGCCCAGGGTCCGTCCGTCTTAAGCGTCTCTAGTTGTGAGATCATTGGCACGCATGTCAGCCCTCACGACGTCAAGCCCTTTTGCCAGGACCCGGCGGTGGTGGTATGGCCAGACATTTGTTTCCTACGTAGCTCGCCGGTTTCCGCAAAACATGGCCGTACCAGCGTAGGCGACTCTCCTGCAGTTTGTCTGCAATATCACGGACACGAAGGCTGCCGCGGATGCGCGAGTTCCTCACGCGGCCCTTCCGCGTGACTCCGCACATCCACCGCAGCATATTAATCTCCGTGACACGCAGCTCCTGCTTGTGTCGCCCATATAAAAGGACAAATGGAGTCTAGTGTTGCCGCTCGATAGGTCAATATCGATTGTCTATCGATAGCCTATCGTTAGTAGAAGAAAAACGATAAAATCGATAGTCTATCGATTCTAGCGATAGTATCGATATCTCTTATACTGCAATACTATCGGTAAACAGCAATACTATCGATAGTATCGATAGTTTCGATCGCTGCCAGCCAATTAACTATCGATACTATCAATAGTATTGTTCTTCAATATAGAATAGACAATCGATAGTTTTATATTATCGATAGTGATATTTATTTCAATAGTATTGCATTCAGTATGCAGGCATAATGAGTGGTAGAATACCTACTGTGGTATATTCAACAAAATCAAATTAACTAGTGTATTGACTTTATTTAAACGTACGTTTAGTTTTTTAAAATAAATATGGCAATTCTTTGAATTCTTAGGTGGCAATACTATTGAATTAAAGCTCACTATCGATAGTACAAAACTATCGATAGTATCGATAGTCTTCTCGATATATAGATAGAGCAATACTATCGATAGTTCATTGGTTGGCACGATCGAAACTATCGATAGTATTGCTGTTTACCGATAGTATTGCAGTAAAAGAGATATCGATAGTATCGATTGTCCTATCGATCGTATAAATGAATTTAGCGTTCAACTATCGATTGCAAAACTATCGATTTTCCGGCAACACTAAAATGGACAAGGAGGAAAGATTTTTCCTATTGCTGTTTTATACCCTAAGTCTAGTACTCACCACTAGCTGGGTCTTCAGGCGGAACGCCTGCAGGCATACATCGCAAGTGAACGGCTTCTCGCTCGTGTGCAATCTCTTATGTAGATTTAGTGCGTACGGCGACTGAAATTATAAGTTTTAAGTTTACTTTTGAAAGGCATCAAACCTAATGGACCAAACCTAAAGTTGCAAGTACCTAAAATTACGTTATTTTGGTGTACACGTATGAAACATACGCCAATCGACAGAGAAAATAATTATGAACAACAAATACTCTTCGACAAAATGTCGTAAATGATATACTTTGTTCAGAATTTCAGTTTGAATATATTATTTTTATTTACCTACTCATTCAAATGGAAATTCTGAACTAAGTACGTACGTACGTAAATTTACGTCATTTTGTCAGAGTATTTGTTGTTTGTAATTATTTTATTTTATTTTATTGGAAAGGTACTTACACCAACAGTACATATATAAAAAACATTTAAAACTAAAACTACTATAACATAAGCTTCTTATATATGTCGTAGCCATATCGTAAAATTGACCACTTCATGATGTGACCCGCAGTGACCGATCATTTCATAAAATGGTGGTATTTCATGATATGGCCAACTAAAACTGACCATATCTTTTAAACGTCAACATTCGATGATTTCTGATGATGGGATCTATAAGAAAATCATCAAACATTGCATGAACTCCATACCGTGCCAACTGATTTTATACCTATGTTGTAATATATATGTAATATCTTCGGCATTTGTGAACCGATTTGGATGATTCTTTCTTAATTGAATAGCTAATACTTTAAATATGGTATATTGAAAAAGATTTGGAATTATTTCACCTTTAAGGTGGGAAAAATAAGGGATGAAATCGGTGTTCAGCCGGTAACTTATGTTTGTACTCAAATGATTCGTTTTGTTGAGGATGTATCACTAAAAATAGATGAAATAAGTAAATTTTATAAAAAAAAAGTAAACCGACTTCAAAAAACTGAAAATCTAAAAATAATATCAACACATAAGTACCTAATCAGTTACTTTTGGAGTCGGTGCAAACGAAAAAATTCAAACTCTCATCGGAAGGCACCGACTCCAAAAGTAACTGATTCATTATTATTATTATAGTATGTGTTGATATTATTTTTTAAACAAAACTAATAAATGAAAAGACTTGAATAGCTAAATTACCTAACTAACTAACCTCTCAAATGCCGTACCGAACTCTTTGACTTTTTGACGTTGCGCTAGTTTTTTTAGTTGACTTTCGTAAAAATCGCCTAGCTTGGTATCGTAACGATATTTTACTGCACTTTCACCTTCAATTTACACAATATTATTCACTTTTAGATTAAAATATTTGTCCGCCATCATTACTCATCACAAAAACAAAGCAACATTAGCGCCTCTGCCGGTGGGTAATGTAACGATTTTACGATATGATGATCACTGATGTTTGACCATTTCATGAAGTATTCGTGCGTTTGTTGTTGCGTGCTAAACACACGAATACTTCTCGAAGTTTGTATCTCGAGTCGCTCTCGCTTTCATAAACAAGTCTTTTAATTTCGTCTTTTAAAGTCCAGTATTGTGAGATTGCAGGATCTCGCTGGCCAAGGCACAAGCCCACCGGGACCAATCCAACGCTCGCCGAAACGATCATTCAGATAAGCCCGCACGGCATGTTGAAATTGCGCTAGGGCGCCGTCATGCTGGTAGTAGGTAGGATATTACTCCAAAACGTTGCGCCGCTTGCCTAGTACTAGCCTGTGGGTTGCTAATAAAATAGCGGCGCATTTGGCGATAAAGAGCTATAGGGTAGACTGGCGCTCTCCCACGATCTTGGGCCTGCACTGGAACATGAAATGACGCAAAAATAAAAGATTCTTCGTCGTCCTTACAATGCGTTCTCGTGATGAAATTGGCTCGTCTGGGTATCCGTGGTCGGTGGTGAAACACTAAATTGTCCGTGAGATCGTATAATAAAACCATTTTGTAAGTATTGTTGGTTTGTGTATCGTCCCACACATTACGCGGTCCAGGCATTTTGTTGACACTGTTAAATAGCACTGCACTGTTACAAAACCTAATTCACTGCAATCCTGTCCAGTCAAGGTACATACGTTATCACACCTTATTAGACAATGTGGAACTGATTGGCGGCGTGGGCGGGCGCGTGCCGAAAGGCGAGAGGGGTGGCCGGCCGGGCGCGGGCGCGGGCGCAGGGGGGTAAGAGGTCGGCCGGCGTTGTTTGTGTGCGTGCGCGAACTTGAATGAATCTAGGCAATAAAAGCGCGCGCGTTTTGTCGGCGCACTAGTGAAGTAGAGTAGGCTTATTTGATACTTGAATGTTAATTGTAAATTTTTTTTTTCAGTCAAATTTAATTTTTTATTTTAATAGGTACTATTTGCCTCATATTTGGGGAAAGTACTATAAATCAGGGTGTTGATTTCAATCCGAGCGGTATTTATAAAAACAACTTATGATCACATATAGAACAGGTATGAGGAACCAAATATTACAAAATAATTAAACTGAAATTTTAAGCGATTATTTTTTATAAAACCCTTACTGCGCTGTGGCGTCAGACACTGCATTATGTTTACACTGTAATCGTAACACGCGCGAATCGCGTAGCACGCGACAGGTAGGTAGGTACTAACTAGCGGTCATTGCTGATTTCTCTTTATCTGCCGCGTAGGTACGTTATGCCCGAGTGTGTAAGTAGCTATTTTTACCGACTTTTAGAACAAGCGATTTCACGTGTTTGGATTAGTTGATTCCGAATTTCCCTTCCTACTTTAATCGGGCTTAGGACCGACAAACATACCTAAAACTCATCTGTAACAAATAGGTATCGATCGCACGATTTTTCATTAATTTTTCATTAATCGGGAATCTATTGAACCTCAAACTCTAAATTACCTATCTTAATCTAGGCTAACTAAAATCATCTGTACTGTACTGTAACTTGAACACGATTTGAGCCTTCAGTTGGGAATTGAACCTGTAACTTTTTGTATCTTGACCTAGGCTTGGCAAATCTTTTGAAAATTAAAAGAAGTTTTAATTGTTTATAAACTATTTAGTTATTATTACTTAATGAGCAAAAGTCGTGTAGGTAGGTACATCATTTTAACTAACTTCGGGCGATCAATCAGGAATCGAACCGTGAGCTTAAAAGTGTAGATTTACGCTAAACCTTTTCAAAATAAAAAAGTACCTAGATTATTAGAGTCTAAAGTATTTTTGGCGTAGTTAAAAATTTGGAATCAACTTATTTACAACGATTTATCTTTACACCTAGTTTTTTGTACATTTTTATTTACACTAACCTCAATAAATGTTCGAAGTGTCCACCAGACTGAGCAATACACAGTCTAGCACGGCGTCTGGTGTTCCTTTTTAAACTGTTCAACACAAAACGATTTTGTCGAACTGACTCGAATGCACTGACTATTCTCTGTCTTAGGTCGTCAACGTTTGTTGATTCTTCAGTATACACAATACGTTTTACGTCACCCCACAAATAATAGTCTAAGGGCGTTAAGTCTGGGGACCGTGGCGGCCAAAGCACTGGTCCACCACGCCCGATCCACTGACTACCAAATACACGATTTAAATAGTCTCGTACTTGTAAACCGTAATGAGGCGGTGCTCCGTCGTGCTGGTACATTAAATTGGAATATAAAGACAATGGTATGTCTTCCAACATCTCGTCAACGACGTTTTCCAGCAGTCCCTGGTATGTATTATAGCACTGGTGAGGCGGCCTTCGATGAAGTAAGGTCCCAACAGCTGATCCCCTACTATCCCAGCCCACACATTGAGACTAAAACGATGTTGAAAAGAGTCTCGCTTGGTAACGTGTGGGTTGTGGTCGCGGTGGGTCCACCAGTGCTCATTGTGGCAATTGTACACACCAACTCGTGTGAACAAACTTTCGTCTGTCCACAAAATGTTGGCGTCTTGTTTCGAGCGGCGTGGTCAACTTCGAGTAGGTCCTGGACTCTTTGATAGTGAAAAGGGTGTTGTAGCTCCTGCTTAAGTAGACGCCACACGGTCGTGTGGTTGACACCGAAATGCCGACCGGCGTCTCTGGTGCTCGCTCTCGGTTCCCTCTCAAAGTAATCCAAGATATCTTCTTGCAGTCTTACATCAAGACCGACACGGCCTCCCCGACTTCGAGCGTGCCAGGGTTCATGGAACTGTCCATGATCACGTAGTCTTTGCGTCGCCGCGAGCATGACCGATCTCGAGGGTCGTGGACGGTTCGGGAATTGCTCACAAAACATCCTAATAGCTGCACTCAAACTATTGTCAGTTATTGCATACAATCGCACCATTTCAACGAGTTCACCGTTAGAATAATTTTGCGTCATTTTCGCAAAACACAGACAAGTTGCGTACGCGATGTTTTCGGCACAACTGAGTTGCGGCACGGACGAGAACGATATAGCGCGGACTGGGCGATAAAAAGAGATAGCCGCTACTTCACCGTTCGGCGCTACGGCGGCCGGCGCCGGCAAGCCTGAGCGGCGCTCACGCGCCAAACACAAAGGATTGCGGTGCCTTTGTGCTTTGTAGGTATCGTTCGTTCGCACGTTAGCCGGCGCAGCGTGGTGTCGGGGGCCTACTCTAAAAACCTATAGGGTCTATTTTGAAAACCGTGATTATTTATTAATAAAAAAAATATTTTTTCGAATTCTTTTTTTTTTGTGATTCATGATCAGAACAAGGTACATAATCACCTCTGAAAATTCCGCTCGTATTGAAATCAACATCCTGTATAACTTAATTTTAGGTACTTGCAACTTCAGGTATGCCAGGCAGGCTTTTGAAGTGATGCAAACTGCCGTTACAACACCATAACCTAGTTATGATGATGACGGTGATGGTGATGTAACTACGCCACTCACCAGGCACCTACTTCCGAACGGGTCGCATAATACCGCGGCTCCCGCTCTCCCAAGTCGTTGATGGTGATGATGATGATGTATCAGGTGATGGTGACGTAACTGCGTCATTCACCTGGATCCTCCTCCCATACATACCGCGGCACGCACTCTTCCAAGTCGTTGATGATGATGTAACTGCGTCAATCACTTGGCACCCCCTCCCATACATGCCGCTGCACCCGCTCTCCGAGGTCGTGGGCGATAATGATGATGATAAAAGGTGATGATGATGTAACTGTGCTACACCCCGTCTCTCACGCGGCGTATACGTACCACGGTGCCCGCTCTCCCTAGTCGTTGATGATGATGATGATGACAGGTGGTGAAGACGTAACTGCGTCACTACTTAGCACCCGCTCATACACGCGTCCCACACATACCGCGACACCCGTTCTCCCAAGTCGTTGGTGATGATGATGTAACTGCGTAACTTACCTGGCACCCCCTCATACACGCGTCTCACACATACCGCGACACCCGTTCTCCCAAGTTGTCGGTGATGATGATGATGACAGGTGATGAAGACGTAACTGCGTCACTCACCTGACACCCCTTCCCGCACGCATCGCACATGTACCGCGGCGCTTTGCTCTCCGGCTTCGGCCCGATGATACTAATAATGCTACCTTGCACGGACCACACTCGAGTTGGATTCCCTGTACATCAATCATGATTAATTTCGTGCACTTTCTCACCGCCAACAGGAGGCGTGTCGTAAGAGGCGACTAATTCCTGTAGCACAAGACAACAAGCAACGCCTGCGTGCGAAATATTATAATAAAAACTGCGCTCGCCAACCCGCCTGCAAAGCGTGGCGAGTTATAGCAATCCCCCCCGAAGATAGGTCATTGGGGGAGGCCTTTGTTCAGCAGTGGACGTCCTATAGCTGAAGTGATGATTACTTTAAACTAGCAAATCTTGTAAATATGTATACTAGCTGTTGCTTTGACGACCTCCGTAGCCGAGAGGCGAGCATACCGGACTTGGTGTCGCTGTGTTTTGTCTCGTCTCCGTGTCTTGTCTCGAAGCGCTAGTAGGGCCCAAAAAATAAGGAGACATGTTCTGCCCCATATGGGCCAATAATGTTATTATTGACGTTCATAAGTGGCAGTTTTCTGTCCTAAACTGAATAAATGATTTTTGACTTGACTTTTGACTATCTCTGAGGTTCCGGGTTCGATTCCCGGTCGGTCAATGTAGAAAAATTACTTTTCTATATTGTCTCGGGTCTGGGTGTTGTGGTACCGTCGTTATTTCTGATCTTCTGTAACACAAGTGCTTAAGCTACTTACCATAGGATCAGAGCAATGTATGTGATGTTGAAGTTGCCTGCAATGTTGGCGTAGTCGTTGCCAAAATGCCAAACCATAGACTAAACTAAAACTGGATACAAACGGGGAAAGGACGCTTCTTGACATTGCTCTGACCGTCGACTCTTCGTTTCGTTGAGGATACATCGATTTTAGCTAAAACTTGAGTGGTGTAGGTGAATATAAAATCGGACCAAGTTTGAAAACACTAACATCGATTAGCCAGTTTCGGAACAAGAAGGGGCGGAGTCTGGCTGACGGAAGGATCGACCAATGGAAGGGCCGTCTTAACATTATCCCGGGGCCCTGGGGCGCACAAGAATTCGGGGGCCCTATTGCAAAGTAAAAATAAAATACTGTTGGGACGAATTCATGACTTCCAAAAAATAATGTCTTAACATATAAAAGTAAAATAGTTTTAAATCCCTACCCTAATTATAAAATGTTTATTGTCTTGTAACAAAAACAAGCATGTTTAAAAAATCCTTTTTAGATTGTTTATTATCAGTTATTTAATGATTCAGCATCATGATTTCAGCGATAGAACGCACAGTGGTTCAAAAGAAGAAAAAAAATTAATTCAGACATAATATCTGTTTTCGGCAGTATTGTTGTGAATGTCGTGGCAGCCTATAAGTAAGGCAACACTGTAAATATGTATTTTAATTTTAAGTATGTTAATGTGTGGTGTATGCTTTGTTGGTTGTCCTAAATAAATAAATAAAGGCGAATCTAGGTGGACAAAATTCTTTTTGAACTAAAATCAAATCTAAAGGCCATGTTTATTAATGATTTACATAAATGTTCATGAAAGACATACATTACAGTACTTTTTTAACATAAAACCAGTCTAACTTGACATCTTATTGTGAAAGTTTGACAGCTAAGAGGGTAGAAGTATTTCCGGATCCGATGCACTTAAAATATCGGGTGTAAAAAAAGGCTTAACGAAGCCGAATACCACATATTCTACGTATTATTACGATCATTTTTTTCTTTTACACTATACCTGGGAAATGATGGGTTACCGAGTTATTGACAGTCAAAGTTACAATTTTTTTTCATAGATTTTTACAAAATTGACTTCTGTTAGATAAAACTAAACTTTTTTACAAAGAAACATGATTAAAGTTTTCAGTACTTCTTTCATAAAAGGCCTTTAAAGGGCACAGCCGGCAATGAATCGTGCGCACGCACACAACTACGCCGTCTTTCAAATGTGCATGCGCGCTCGCTGTATAGCGCTCACTCGTGTGCGCGCGATCAGCTGTTAGCAGTTATCGAGTTCAATGACGCCTTGCCTTGTACTGACTCGCTCATAGTCTTAGATCGATTGGTTTAATCCATCTTATGAAATTGGTCGAATTATGGAATTTTGTGACTGGCAATTCATTATCTGTTAATTAATTAATAAATTTTATTTATTTATTTATTGAATAACAACAAATCAAATCAACATATCATTTTACGTACATAAACAATTTGAGAAGAAAAAACAAGTTTAAAAGATTATGCCTGTGCAGGTGCATACAACACTTTTACATTAGTACTCGTACGAGATCGACTCAGAAAAAAAAAACTTTGTAATTAACTTTACAACACAATACAAATTATTTCAACAATCCAAATTTGTGGTAGGTTGATGTGCTGTTGTCTGTAAATCGAAAGGTCTTACATTTGAGACGTAGTCCGCTTCTCCTTATCGTGTGGGCTGCAGAAACTGATGTTAGAATTTAAGCCTCCGTAGGAGTCTGACATGACTTCTGTAACGACTGCTGCCAGAAGAAGCAATAGCCAGGATCCACGCCGAAGCACGAAATCTTGTCTTATCTATCAGATAATCAGGTTTATTTAGGCCTGTATTCAATTCTAACCAAATTTTATTAGTGTGCCCACTTGGAAATCAAACGCAGGACCTCCGGATTACGAGCCAACACTCTAACCATTAGAAAACTGAGGCGCGCAGTCTACTACAAACTCCTCAACACAAGTTGTTTGTTTTATTTTCGTATAGCAATTAAACGTACTGAAAACAAGCCAGTCAGATAATCAAGTCTAATATTCAGGCCTGTATTCAATATTCTAACCAAACTGGGAACCACCTGACCCTGAAAAAGTATTTATTTCTAACTTGAGTGCCTACCTAAGAATCGAACGCAGGACCTCCGGATCCAGAGCCACCACTCTAATCATTAGAAGATTTAGAAGACAGAGGAGTGCAGTCTACTACAAATTCCTAATCACAAGTTGCTTGTTTTATTATCGAATATTAATTAAACGTACAACAATTTATTGTTTTAATTGTTGAATACGGCATTAGCTATTTTACGATAAGTACCTAAGTTAAAATCTAACTGGCAAAGGAATAAACGTTCCAAGTTCTGTTGATGAAAAGCCCTACGAAAAAAAAATAGCAATTCTTTATAACGGATAAATCAAACTAATTTCTTTTAGTTAGGCTCGTACTACTCGAGCTATAATCAAGAAATAACATAAAGCTTCATGGCATTTCCTGTTGGAATAATAATAATTTTAAATTTACTCATCATAACTTACTTTAAAACATTTAATTTTTTGAGCACGATTTAAAATAAACGTACCTTTATTTGCCCATAAATTATGAAAAACAAAGCGCCTTCTAAAATCTTCACAAAGTTTTTTGTAAGGTCCCCGTTGTTTAGTTATTCAATGGTTGAACTCCCAGACCCGGAGGTTCTGAATTCGATTCCCAGGCGCTCGCACACAAAAGCATTAAATTTATTGTCTTCTTCTTCTCTTTTATGCAACTCTAGTGCCATAGGCGTCTGACATGACTCATGTAACGATTACTAACGACCGATGCCAGAGGCTGGTACTGCCTACTGTAGCCAGGACCGACAGCTTGTCGTGCCCTTTGAAGCATGGAATCATCTCATATCGGACAATCTGATTGATGGATTCAAGCCTGTAATTTCTAAATTATAACTAACCAATTTATTGGAAACTTTGCGTTCCCACTTTAGAATTGAACCCACGATCTTCCAAAAATCTAACCACTAAACCACTAAGGCGTAATTTGGTCGCGGACCTTAAATAAAACATTTCAGAAATAATTGACATGGGTCGTGGTCGTGATTTACCAAGAGCAAAGCTAAATTGGCTAAGAGCAAAGCCGATATCATTGTTTTCAAAAAATCGTTACGTTGACTTAAAAATTGTGGCAATACCTACCTACAGAAACACCGAGACAAGTGAGGGCTCGCCCCCGTGGCCGTGCGTGAAGGGCGCGGGGCGCGGGGCGCGGGGTACGGGGCGCGGTGTGCGGGGGAGTTTGCGCGAGCGGCGGCGGCGAAATCAAAGCCGAAGAATAATAATGCAATTTGTGAAAATTTTGTTCGGTTTCTAACTTCATCGAATGCGCTTATTACTTGTGATTTTTACTGTTTCCTCTTACAGTTTGTGTTGTGGTGGCAAGTAGTTGAGATTAGTGTGATAGTGGAGTGTTTGTGAAGATGCCTTGGCATCAGTTTAGTGCTCGCGAGTATGTAAACATGGTTTACTGCTACGGTATGGCCCATGGCAATGCTTCCGAAGCATTGCGTATTTACGCAGCTGAATATCCTGATGCGCATCACCCTCGTGATCCGCAAGTGATCACTCGGGCTGTTCAGCGTTTGCTGGACAATCAGCCGATTGTACCCGTTTCGGAGACAGGGCGCGGGTCAATACGCTCTACCACGGAACAAGCCATTTTAGACGTTATGCGGGAAAACCCACGTTTAGGCGTGCGAACAGCTGCTAAAGTGCTGCGGAGAAGGCGAGGTTAGCTTAATTAACGGTTATGTAACGAATACTTTAGAAGACATGCCACTTGTCCAGCTGCGAGAGTCGTGGTACCAGCATGATGGAGCGCCGCCTCACATTGTGAGACCGGTTCGAGAGCGGCTTACGGAGTTATTTGGTGACCACTGGATCGGGAGGTATGGGCCTCACGCGTGGCCTGACCTTATTCACCTTGACTTTTTTTTGTGGGGTTTCGTCAAAGACAGGGTTTTGGACCGTCCTTGTGAAAATAGTGCTTAAATGCGTCAAAACATTATCGACGTATTTGATGAATTAAAACAACGATCAGTGCATGAAGGGATTTTGGAGCGAGTGCATCAAAACACGCTATACCGAGCGCGTGTTTGTTTGGAAATGGGAGGTCGTCAGTTCGAACCACAATTGATTCGTATGGAGAGGCCTGAATTGAGAGGTAAGTAGCTAAACAATTTACAAACATAAGAGGTACCTAATTTAATTGAAACGTGATATTCGTTGTTGTGTTTTTTAAGTAAATTTATACTCATTTGGCGCGCGCGCCGTAATCGGGCGCAGTGCTCTTGCGCCGCCCGGTCGCACGCCGACCACTTACACACACAGGCATAGTCTGTGGCGTGCGCGCTATACATTGCGGGTTAGAAATAAGTTATTTTTTTTTATACCCAAAAATAAAAGTCATTTCCCAGCAATTTTATTTTTTGCATTCTACTTGTTTTTATGTATAGAATTCGTGGTTTTGGGCTTCGTTAAGCCTTTTTTTACACCCTGTATACTCGAAAAATCAAGTTTTATCATATTTGATTGCAAACATCTTGATAATGAATTAGGCATTTGTAATAGTTTAATGTTTTTAAATATAGTACTAAAACTAACTAAAAATAGCACAATATGTTTCCAACACACTTTGAAATGTCAATATGTCGATCGCGAAAACTGAATGATTTCACTATGAAAAATACCTTTCTCCAACATATTTAAATTAATAAAAAAATATCGGAGGGTACTTGTACAAAAAAATTACATGCACTCGTGTCACTGGGATGTCTGCTATTGGTTTTGCTACTACAATGGAAAAAACTAGGTTACCCTTTTTGTCCAGCTAGATTGGCCTTTTGAACTACAGTGGGACGTCCACTACAAAAACAGGCCTCCTCCAACGACTTTCAGATTGGCCAGTTTGAAGCGGCTTCTTGCAACTTTTACCAGGTCGTGATTCGTCTACATAGTGATAAATATTTTATTTTCTTGTTTTGTGACTTTCCTCCGGGATATTTTATTTTTTCATGGTAAAAAATGCTCGTTTTAGGTACGACTTTTGATTCACACATGTCGCATGGCATGTTTAAGTTGCCAGTATTGAGAATCGGCGATTTCGGCGGACCTAATAATAAAGATAAACGATTTATTCTTACTGCGCCTCCGGATGATTTGTGGCGGCTTGGAGTTGTGGACTCGAGCGAAATGCTTGCGGTAGTTGAACTTGTTAAACACCTTGTCGCACTGAAACATACACACTGCAATTACAACGTGAACCACAGAACTTTCCAACAGAAAGTCAAGCCATGTATTCACTAGGGAGCAAAGTTGCTCGACATGTCGCGGGCAGTCGTGGGACACTTTCTTAAAAGTATGCGTCCCACTGCAGGGCACAGGCCTCACCTCAACTATGAGGTGGTGTGTCCCATACTCCACCACGCGCGGGCGCAGTGCGGTGGAGGGGGGTTGTAAGGCCCGTGACTTAACCTTACTGTCAGATGTTATTAAGCCGCCCTAAGGCCTCTGACTAGGCTTCACGACTAGTATCACGCGATATTAGCCGGGACCAACTTTTAACGTGCCTTCCGAAGCACGGAGATGCTTGTGATGAATGTCACTAAATATGGTCGGAATGGTCACTAATCCAATTACAACCGCGCGTAGGAGGCTTAACTTTGGTGATCACTAGTCACTACCAAAGTGCTGCCGCTACTGACTTACAAGCACCTCAAACAGAAAATCAACCTTGCCAAGATATAATAAAGTGCAATCTAGCTCGCATTATACTTGAGTAGGGCTGTAGCCCGGACGTAGGGTTTTCTGACTTCGACAATCTAAATAACAATGGGATTAGTGCCATTAACCATGATATTGTTTCCCTTGTTGGGATTAGTGCCATTAACAATGGCATTGTTCCCATTGTTAAGATTAGTGCCATTAACATTGGCATTATTCCCATGGTTTAGATTAGTGTCATTAACAATGGCATCGTTCCGCAATGGGAATCCCGAAGTCACGATCAATAACAATTTATTGATCGTGACTTCGTGAGTTTACCGAGTTTGCGTGAGTCGAGTTACTGAATTCAGATGTACTTTTAACATTATATGTATTTAAAGTGAGGAGTGCGCCAGACCTGTTTAAACACAGCATGACACACATGACAATTATTAAGATTCTGCGCCTGCACACACAAGTCACAACACAATTCATCATTGATGTCATTGTTGGAATAATTCATTTTTTAACCGACTTCAAAAAGGAGGAGGTTCTCAATTCGTCCGAATCTTTTTTTTTATGTATGTTCAGCGATCATTCGTTACTACGTTAACCGATTTCGATAATTATTTTCTTGTTTGAAAGGTAATACTTTCAGAATAGTTCCATATAAATTTGGTTAAATTCTGATGATGGGATCTATAAGAAAATCATCAAACATTGCATGAACTCCGTACGACGCCAACTGATTTTAGTATCTATCTTACCTAATATCTTTGCCAAATGTGGACCGATTTTGATGATTTTTTAAAAATTAATAGCTTATACTTCAAAGATACTTATAGTGTGAACATTTTCGGAAAAAAAATTACCCCAAAGGGTGGAAAAACAGGAAATGAAATCGGTGTTTAGCAGTTAAATTATGTTTGCACTCGTAAGATTTGTTTTGATTAGGATTTATCACTAAAATAGATGAAATAAGTTAATTTTATAAAAAAAAAAAAAACGGCTTCAAAAAACTAAAAATAATCTTAACACTTAAGTACCTAATGTTACTTTTGGAGTCGGTGCAAACGAAAACATAGAATCTCTCATCGACTGGCACCGACTCCAAAAGTAACTGATTAGGTAATTAAGTGTTAAGATTATTTTTAGCGTTTAAGTTTTTTGAAGTCGGTTTTAATTTTTTTTATAAAATTAACTTATATTATGAAACTTCGCCCACTGAAGTAAAATGACTGCTTTTCTCAAAGGGAAATTTAGATGTTAATTTTCTAAATTCTGATTAATTATTTGTCAGGTAAAAACAAATAGAGCAAGAAGCGAACTTGGTACTCACCCTGTCACATGTACGATATTCTTGGGTTGAATGTGATATGGCTTGGTGGTCTTCCAGAGACTCGGCAGTTGGGCAGCTTATGCCGCACTCCAGGCACGGAACACCCTTCCCACAATAGTTTCCATCAAGATGTTTTGCCAGTGGCTTAGTACCATAGAACTTTACACCGCATTCCATACACTTTGCTAACTTGATATACATACATCTCGAGTGTTGTTGAACCACATGATGTTTTAACAACAAATTCGATTCAACATGGATACCGCACATAAGACAGTTGAAGTCTTCGCATGTCAGCGATGAATGTTTGATCAACACTTCATTAGTTGGAAACCTGAGACCGCACTGTTGGCATTGATGCGGAGATTTTAGTATTTCTCCATGTAGTATGCTTAAATGATATCTCACAGATTTATTGCTTATAAAGGTTTCTCCGCAGCATTTGCACCAGAATAGTTCATTTGGATGGTTTTCTGTTATATGCGAGTTTAACAAACATTTCTTTTCGAAAACTGATTCGCAGTGTTTGCAAGGGAAATTTTTGGTTGGGTTGGCTTGATGACTGATAGCGTGGTGTATTACGTCTGTGAAGCTATTTTTGAAACTAGTGGTGATGAAATCACATTGGTTACATGCGACTCTGAGGGAGTGTGTTCGAAGATGGTTGTTTATCTTTTCAGCTGGACAACGATACTTGCATATATCACACACCGCCGAGCCAGCGGACTCATCGTGAAATTGTTTTATATGGGTCTCCAAATTTTCGTTTTTCATAAAAGTCTTGCCGCAGTCTGCGCAAAACAAAACATTCTTACCAGCATTTTGGCGGATCTTTTCTTGTAATTCTTCGATTTGTTGTTCTTTAGTCAAGTACACTATATTCAAGTTGTACTTCTGGCTGAACTTTTCTAAATGTTCGGTGTCTTCAAATTTGCTTAAGTACTTGGACTTTTTATTCGTTTTGTTTTGTATTTTCATAATTTTCTTCTGAGGTGGTGGCTTTCGTATTTTTGATGCGTCTGGATGGTAGATGTTACTCGAGGTTGGATTTGGAGGTGTAAGTTTTGAGCTTTGTTCTGGGAGTGTGTAAATGTCAGTAGATACGACTGGCAGATCTGGTTCACTGATGTTCGGCGCAATGGTTTTCAGGAAGTCGTCTATATGCATGGCACGTACTGGAAGTTCATTTTTTTTGGGAAGCGAAGCAGACTTATTTTGTTGCAATGGTTGCAAAGATTGTTTAAGTGATACTAGTTGTTGCAATGGTTTGGGTTGCGGTATTGGTACCAGTCTGAATAGTTCGTTATCTTCTGTCTCATCTTCATTTACTTGGTCTTTTTCTTCAGGGGGATCGGCTTTTAACTGTTCTTGTATAATCAGATCCACATGTGATTTCACTTTTTTAAGGTTTATGAGTAACTTGTGGTGTCTTCGATCAATTTGTCCTATGAATGCCGTTGTTAGCTGGAAATAGGTGAATAGATTATTGCAACATTTACTCTCTGCGATAGATGTGATGAGACACATCTGTCGCAAACCCGACGAAAGGTGGAATAAACGGGTTCTCGAGTGAAGACTACGTCTCGGCAAACGTAGTGTACGGTAACGGTTTGATGGACCGATGACCTAAGGAAGATTGCTGGCAGTGGCTGGATAAAAAAAGCGGGATAATGTGCTCTATGGCGCTCTTTGTGCTGATTGATTTAAATATGTCATTTCCTACCAAATAATAATATTTATATTTCAGTGCAGACTCGGGCTGTCTTTGTGTCGTTATGTCTGTCAAAAAAAACGACGGCACTACACCACCCAGAGCCGAAACTACAGAAAAAATTGTTTTCTACATTAACCCGAACCCCAATTCAGAGCCTTTCGGTAACAAATTGTCGACCAGAAAACCACGTGACACTATAGGATTTAACATGAGTGTCACTTGATTCACCGATTGACAACTCGTTATCGAAACGTTCTGAATGGGATTCGGTGAGGGGTAGTTGAACGAAAAGCATGGTCGATCTATTTTAATGGTTTTTATTTATCATTTAGAGAGCTTTAGAGTGCAAGTTTGGTGTAGTTTGTGTTCTAATGTTTGGTGAAGTGATAAAGACCTGAAACTATTGAAATATCATTGTGTTCAACGCCGCATCGAGTGTCAAGTGACTTGTCACAAGACAACTTGCTTTAGACCCGATAGCGTCTTGAAACCTGCTTCTAAGGGAGGAGTAGCCTTCACTGAATCCAAGAAAAGTAATAAATACTAAACACCCGTTATTAATTGTCAAAACACTATATTAAGAATCTCCGACATTGACAGAATCACCGCTCTACTTATAGACCGGAATTGAGTCCATATAAGAAAAAAGTTCTGAATGCTAGACAAGGAGATCCGACATGGACAGTTACGTCAAAGTACACGTCGGCCATACATTTTTAATTGTATAAGTTGTTTTAGAAAGAGACAGGGATATCGCAATTTCATTTTTTTTACATTTACATTATTTTTGTGCATATTCATATTTCAGCGTGCTCGTCTGATCGTCTCTCGGCTACGGAGGTTGTCGATTCGATTAGTATAATTTTGTTTCTACGACGGGCAGCATGTTCGGCGTAGCGGCGCCATGATTCGCTTGAATACAAAGGGTTCCGAGTTCGATTCTGGATTTGGAACAATTAATAATAAATTATTATTTGCAATTGTTACGTATGGTCAACACTTTTATATTTATTTATTTATTTATTTATTTTAGGAAAACCAAGGTTTACAAATTGGTGGTAGGAAACAGTATATGACATTTCTAAACCACTTATAGGTCTTCGCAGGTAGCATTAACATAATGTAGTAATAAGAAAAAAGACACACGCCAAGCACACTGAGCACACTGATACAACATAAAATACGAAAAAACGAACGCGCCAACATAATACATTTAGTTAGTTTGTCTCTAAGTTACACACGTTCATTGCCGCCAGAAATGAACCGTCCGACCAACAGCTGCCTCACCGCCGTAACACTAGTGCTGATATACAAGGTCTAACAAAATCAACTGCGTTCCTTTAAAGAGGGGTATCTATACATCATACTGAATGCGATGACAAAAAATAAGGTATTGTTTTATAGTCATTTTTAAAAGTTATGTTTTCTAACAAAATAAATAAATTAAAACGCAGTCAAAAATGAAACACTCTGTATCTTTTCTTACTCATGCAAACTGTAGTTCACAGATGGTGTGTACGTACACAGCGCACACCAGCATTTTATTACCAAAGATCGTTGTGTGCATCACCCTTGTCAAACCAGCTGATCAGCGATTGGTCGAGTGGCACAGCTAGGCTTTTTTGACCAATCACAGATCAATTGCAACGAAGAATAGCTTCATACACACATGTTAGTACACTAGTGTGTGTAGAATGCACTTTCATGATAATAATGTTTTCGATAACAAACAATGTCAACTAAATTAATAACCAACATCGTTTTTTTGTTACTTCAAGGCTCTAAGGAAAGATAATTTCTGTGTTTTATGAGTTAGATTAAATCTTAGTTGTAGGAACTAGGTAGGTATTTACTTACTTTCTTGTAGTTGTTGTTGTACGTAATTCGTTATTTACCTCTCGAAGCTCTTTAGAATCACTCCTAGCAGAATGGCAAGGTGGATAGAAATAAAGGAAAATAAAGCGGTTTTAAAACATTTATTAATTTAATTCTGACTCTGACTGACTCTATCACACTTTCACAGGCTTTGGACTAACAAGTAGGTTAGCGTAGTAAATAATTTATCTGACTAACAAAAAAATTAAACAAACAAATCAATCAAGTAGGTACCACTTACTCTCAATCTACGCTTACTTGGCGTGTTTAAGTTCATTAAGAGGTTTACAATCTGTACAACAAATTACATTGATCATAATCACATTACAAAAAAACATTGCACAGCAATGCGACGTGCACTTTTACGCGAAATAACAGTCTCTGTCACTTTTTATGTTATAAAGCGTTCACACGGTTTGCAATAAAATTCGCTGTCGTAGTTGTGTCGCACTTTTAATGTTATAATCACCTTCACAATACACTAAGTCCTACACTTAGCCCCACACATGGAAGCCCAAATGTTCAGGCTACTGCTACATCTAGTCTGAAAATGATCGGGCCGAACTAGGTGGGGGTTCTGTTCAGCCCAATAGTAGGCGCCGCGGCGTAGAGGTTAAACATCCAACCACTGGTGAAGCTTCTCTCGTCCGTCCAGAGAATGTTGCAGCTTCTGCGACTTCTGCAAAACTGGACTCGTAGTGTGAAGTCATGCGGCTTCAGCTCTTGAACTAGTGTAAAATGATACAGGCGCCTGCCCCTCGTCTTGCGTCTCGCCGCAGAATTCGCAATAATGACGCCTGCGCCCATGAGCGCTTGGCGAAGACTGACGCTGCATCAGTCGCGCTTGCGATTGGGTTGCCGATCACCCAAATCTGCATCACACTGTCTTCTTATTGAACAGGCTGGCGTGGCCTTCCCTGGTCCCCGACGGGCATAAACAATCTCACTCCAGTCCCTGAACCGCTCACGAAAACGCCCTTAATATCAGCGTAAAGGCGCGCTGCTTTAGCACAAATTAAAGTTGCGATCCTGGTAGCACATAACACTGGACTGACACCGTTGCGGTGTCGCACACGCACGCCGCACGGAAGCGAATTAGAGACTGCGCGGCGCGGGCGCCCGGGCGGTCGTCCTGCAAAAGCCGAAAAGGCTCAAGCTAGGGATGCGCCTAAGATGGGATCATAATTTAAAGGATACTAAAAACTAAAACATACCGGATAACTGATCGTGAATTGGGAACTGACACCTCGCATTTAATTAAGTATTATGGCGAGGTAACCTACTACTTAAACGAAATCGTGAGTGCGACACAAGTTTTTTTTGTACCTTAGCTTTCAACTCGCCAATCTAGTTAAGTGTAACTCTTGTTTTTAGAGTAAAATTATTTTGTCCAAACCGGTAATAAATGTTCTAAAGTGTCAGTTTAAGACAGACAAAGACTGATAAAACATACAACGACTGAATTTAAAACGTCACTAAGGGCCGACTTTTAACAGCCAGTTAACTTTTATTTGAAGAATAAGTTTGACATGTTGACAGTTTTCGTATAGAAAATATGTCAAAGCGTCACTTTAATTCGTCGGTTAAATGATATCTGGCGATTGAAAAATCGGCCCTAAGAATTATTTTTAACGAACTAACTAGGCCATAGCATTTAAACTCGGACATATCGTACTTTATCTAGCAGTTATTTCTTAACTGACAGTCGCAAAATTACCAATATGTATTTTTAAAATGCTTATTCACATAACTACTTACTTGAGTTACTGTAAGTGGCAAAAAGGAAACAACTTCGAGAGAAATCAAAACACTAATAACATGTTTTACTTACCACTTATTATGAAATATGCGCTGATAAGACTATTTTTCGAAACTCATAAAACATTGTTATCGTCTCAATAACTTAGTTAAATCAAATAAAATCAAATTTTAGTTTAAACAAAAATAAAATCTTAATTAGTAATGTAATGAATGAATGATCTGATCTCGTAAAAAACTATGAGCCTAGAAATCAGAACAAATGTGGCACATCCCTATCTATCCGCATGCACACTTTGATTGACCCCGACACGTGCCCGACACCGGCCTTTCGGCTCGAGCGGCATAGTCAGCAGTTTGCGAGTACGGTAGGGCTTCCACGTTAAATAAATATCTAGGACTAGGATTACGATTTTACACGAATGTTTGAGTAGGTTTATTAAAACAATCCATATCATTTTTTATTTAATTATTTTTAGCAAAACAATTATAATCGTGTTTAATTGAACCAAATATCCCATTTTAATACTTTTCTTATTGCAATATTGCGACCGGTTAAGAGTTAAATTCTAGGTAACTTTTAAAGCATTTTTTGAAATGAGTTTGTCCCGTGGTTTGTCAAGTTAATATCAACTTTTACGGTGTCGATTTCATTATCTAGACGACTAGTCAAGAATTAATTACAAAATAGCAAAACCTTTTTATTCCAACAATTTTCCTTATAAACAATAATAATATCTCAAATGTTGAAACTTAAATAATAAGTAAAATGTATTTCAGTTCCTAAAATAGCAAAATGTTTTATTTCCTTACGAATACCTACGATCTTATCTTAGCTAAACAAAATGCTTGTCACCCTATCCAAGATACCGACAAACACGGCGGGGTGCTTTTGTCGGGGCCACCTTTGAAACTTGGTCTTGCTAACTCCAAAATAATTTTACCCCCAAAATTAATTAAAAAATAAAGTAGAATTAAAGAAGGCGAGAAATTAGACTTTAATGACCTTGTTATTTTTAGTTTAAACAACTCGATTGTAGTTTTGTTTGTAAAATTTAATTTAATAGCACATTACACGACGAGTTTACAGCCGTGGTGGGAAGTTGGGAACGGTTAGACGTAACGTCGTACAGCCATTTTTATTGAAGCTGAATAGACGAGAGCATTGATCGAAATTGTCGTTGTCTCCGCGGTATCTTCGTTCTTTCAAAATGATATGTGAATACGGCTTTGGTTACTACGAAAACTAGTGAGTCGTTGAAGTTTTGTTACGTAAATTAGGTCACAACAACACAGTCACACTCTCCGGTCAGTTCGCGAACAACGCACTCTGCGGTCAGCTGTTCGTAGTATCTTGATCGATTATGAAGTACCGCCAACTTTTGATTCTCTCGACGTTGGTTCGGTTACGTGACCGCAAAAATCAACAACCAATTAAAACCCCTAATTCCTAATTCTCTAATTGCGAAACACATAATTCTACTCCAATCCGTAGTGAAAAAAATCCTTATAAAAGAAAACCCACAAACTTTATTTTACCCGAAAATCAGGGTAATTCTTTCATGTTGGTATATCTGAGTTACCGTCGCCGCACCGCCGGTAGTACTATTAGGTATTCTGTGGTTATCTTGAGTGTGTGCATGTGTGGGTCACGTTTGCTTGTGTGCGTGCGAGTGTGTCAATGTAGTAGTAAACAGCTGTAAAGGGTGTAGATTTTAGTAGTTACGGAATGAGATTGTTATGATCAATATCTCCGTAAGTAGCCTGAATTTTTGGCTCAAATTTGGTGAGCCTGCTCAGCTCGATGTACAGATACCCCCATTAAAAGGAATGTAGTTGATTTTGTTAGACCTTATATATGGCTGTGAAACTTGGGTCCTGAAAAAGGAAATTTGCAAGCGGTTGGAAGCATTTGAGATGTGGATTCTTCGGAAAATGTTTCAGATTCCATGGACAAGTTTTACTTCTAACGCTAGGGTCTTGCAGATGGCAGGAACTAATAGGGAGCTCATGTGCGCGATCAAGAAAAGGAAAGTCCTTTTTCGGACATTTGCAGAGAGGTGCGCAGTTTGAATTCCCAATTCTGATTCTGGAGGGAAAAATACCAGGAAAAAGAGCCAGGAAAGAGATCCAGGACGTCAAAGACGCCAATGGTTTGACGACATCAAAGATTGGACGGGCCTTTGCTACCGCGAAATCAAGGACCTAGCCAGCGACCGCCCACGATTTCACATACTGTTCTCCAAACTTCGTTAGAAGATGGCACTTAATGATGATGATGATGAACAATTCGGAAAACGATTTTTTTTCTAAATTAGCTGAGGTCTTTATCTGGTACACTGGTAGGTACATTGTTACATAAGGATGTTAATTTATTACTATAAACCTTTAACTGGTATAAACATTTATTATTTTCATTAGGTTTCAATCTCATCTCAGCATTCAGGAAATTACCTACACAGCATCTTCTCGTTCAATATACTTTAGTATCTAAATCTAAAGTCTACAACCAGTGTGTGTTACCATACCAGTGATGACATATGGAACTGAAACGTGGCCTCTCACTATGGGATCTCCTGTGATTTGTTTGTTTTGTGTGGTGTACAATAAAGAGTATCTATCTATCTATCTATGGGCCTCATAAGAAAGCTCAAGGTCGCACAGCGTGCTATGGAAAGGGCTATGCTCGGTGTTTCCTTGCGAGATCGAATCAGAACTGAGGAGATACGTAAACGAACAAATGTCGCTGACATAGCCCAACGGATTAGCAAGCTGAAGTGGCAGTGGGCGGGGCACATAGCACGTAGAACTGACGGCCGATGAAGCAGAAAGGTTCTAGAATGGGGGCCGCGTACCGGCAAGCGCAGCGTAGGACGTCCACTCACAAGGTCAGACGACCTAGTAAGGGTCTCAGGAAGACGCTGGATGCAGGCCGCTTCCAACCGGCCAATCTGGAAGTCAATGGGGGAGGCCTATATTCAGCAGTGGACGTCCTATGGCTGAAATGATGATGATGGTTTTCTCTTTTCTTAAGAGTGTAAAGTTCACAACATGGTGGCAACTATATAATAACCACCACTGTTTAAAGGCTATGATGTCAGTCAGTGTGGTGTCTTTTGCATATTTATTTATACATCCTGATTAAGAAACGGGTTTTCTAGTAGAGAACGCGCCTTAGCAAAGGTAGTGTAGGGCGTCCCCCAGCTCGCTGGACCGACGGCTTTAGGAAGATGGCTGGCAGTGGCTGGATGAAAAAAGCGGGAGATCGTGCTCTTTGGGGGAGGCTTACGTCTAGCAAGAGACTGCAATAGGAGAATGATGATGATAATGGTGATGAATACCTTTATCCCCTTTTGTAGTGCTCCCTCCAGGATATCTTGTACCCTGCAGCAGCGGTTACGGAACTCCTCAAACTTCATAAGCTGTGTGTAGCACACACCACAAATGTGCTGAGGTAGGTCGTCTAATTCAAATATCTAGGACGAAACACAGTAAAAATAATACATTTAATTGTTTTTATGATTTATACAAGAAAAAAAAGGTTTAAAAAAGTCAGGCTTTTCAATCAAGCCTACGTAAACAAGACACAATAGATATTCTATTGTTATGTGGTCTATTGAGACTGCTTGGATGTTATTGAGTTAAAATAAAAGTATGGATATATAAAATAGTATAATCATGTGTATTAAAATAACAGAAATAGATACTACTATGTATTGGCAACCCCAACATGTTATTTTCTGTATTGTGGTGGCATTGTTAATAATTATTCTTGTGTTGGTACACAGCATCTAGAAAACTGACTCTCTACTTTTGTCACTTGTGTTTCCGCCGTTGAAGTGAATTAATATATATTCATGCATTAAACCTCACAGACGTCTTTTTAATTACCAGCCCTATCACACTTCCAATAAATATAGTTTACACTATGTATTTAGAAATAAGTTTACAATTGATACATTCATATAAAATACACATATTAAATGATAGAATTAATAAAATAAATACTTTAAATAAACTAACTTAACCTAAACTATAAACTACCTACTCAAAAATAAAGGCGTGTCCGTGAGGCATAGAGGCGAGGATACTGGCAGCGTTTCCTCGCTGAATTGCTAAACTAAGCTAAGTTTACAATTGTATTTCAATGTACGAATTTAATGTATAGTGGAGTAAAATACTTTTAGTAACTTTTGTTTAACTTATATATAAGCAATACTAGACTACATCTACTTAAATAAATCTAAAGCAAAGCAAATTATTCAGTAGTACGGTGCACACTTGTTTTAAAATAAAAAAAATACCGGGAATTTAGAAATGATAAAAATATTATATTTATCTTGGCGGGAAATTTAACATCAAGTGGCCTTTCATGCAAAACCCGGAATATTAAACCAAGAAGGTTCCTTATAGAGGAAAACGACTTACTGGATTCCCAAGGACCTCTCCAAAGATTTCATGCAAATTATTCGTGTACATATCATACAATTTGGGGCCCGTGGTAAGACAAGCTCGGCAGGCCAGCGGTGGCATGTTGTCACAGAAAAATAGTGATAGGCGGATAACTGATAATGCGGATTATAATATTACGGACTTAAACGACTTTTCAAGTCAAAACAATGTTCTAATCGCACAATTATAGTTTGTAAATATTGCGATGCGTCAGACAGACTGTCCCTCACTTCACTTGTCATTAATGACATTGACAAGTTTTTTTTTCAAAATCACGTGATGACGTGAGCAACGAAGTCAGACATTATTTGTTTAAAATAACTATTTATAATTTAATAGAAATAATACATGATTAGACAAATATTATATTAACCTATTTATTGGACACAAAAAACTAAAACGCTAAAAATAATCTTAACACTTAAGTACCTAATCAGTTACTTTTGGAGTCGGTGCAAACGAAAACATTGGTCTCTCATTGACTGGCACCGACTCCAAAAGTAACTGATTAGGTACATAAGTGTTAAGATTATTTTTAGCGTTTTAGTTTTTTGAAGTCGGTTTTTATTTTTTTTATAAAATTAACTTATTTCATCCATTTTAGTGATAAATCCTAATTAAAACAAATCTTACGAGTGCAAACATAATTTTACTGCTGAACACCGATTTCATTTCCTATTTTGCCACCCTTAGGGGTGAAATTTTTTCCAAAAATGTTTTATTAAAGTATCTTTGAAGTATAAGCTATTCATTAAAAAAAGAATCATCAAAATCGGTCCACATTTGGCAGAGATATAGGTAAGATAGATACTAACATCAGTTGGCGTGGTACGGAGTTTATGCAATGTTTGATGATTTTCTTATAGATCCCATCATCAGAATTTAACCAAATTTATATGGGACCATTCTGAAAGTATTACCTTTCAAACAAAAAAAAATTTAACGAAATCGGTCAACGCAGTAACGAATGATCGCTGAACATACATAAAAAAAAAAAAAAAAAAAAAAAAAGATACCGACGAATTGAGAACCTCCTCCTTTTTTGAAGTCGGTTGAAAATTTAATATCAATACGACAGGACATCATTGAACGCTAAGGCTTGTTGGTTTTTGTTTCAGAAAACTGAAACCGACATTTTATAAATTGGCTCGAGTCTGGGTGTGCTGCGACGAGATAACATTTCGAGGATAAACGTGAATTTTTATGATGATTTGATGTCAGATTTTATAATTGGAAAATTCGTTCAAGTTAAGTCTCTAAAATTCAAAACTTAATTTTTTTACAAATATGATAACAAAAACGATAGTCTTACTAAATAATAATCAATTTACCTCACTGAGTCATATTTGGTCGACTACAATTATTATGGTCGTAAATATCATTTTTAAACAGAGTATCCCGTAAATTATGGTAATACAACTCTATGATGATATCGGTGTTTGCATCCCATAAAATAGGTTCTGTATATTTAAGGTGCTTCATAAATATCTGCAACGGCTGAAATGGGTAAAAGTATTGCTTATATAGGTAGATTGCGATAGTGAAGGAATTACGTGCCCCGGATCGGTAATTAATTATTTCCGAAAAGACAGTAAATAAATGGTTACCTACTTGCTTCAATTTGCATAACACACTTCATCCGCCCTTGACACTGCGCGGGAGCGGTATAATGTGGAACGTTAGCATTTTTGGACAGATGTGGACGGGTTGAAAACCATTTTAAATTTTTATCGAAACAGCGAACATGGCGGCTATATCTATCATATTTTTACAGTTGGTGTCGATATTTTGCTATATCGTATCATATCATATCGTGTTTTTAGTGCTCATGCTAGGCAGGCTGACTGCAAAAAATTACTTTTTGGGGAAACTATTTCAAGCACTACTTGTTGAGATGTTAATTGAACGAGTAGGTTCCAGTTCCATCCAGCTTATCTGTTTTGCGCGCTGAGAGGTGAGTATTTATACATAGGTACTTCAGGAATAGACTGGTAATTTATAAAAAAAAGCAGATACTTATATTTTCCCATGAATGAATTACCTGCTCACTTTATGCAGTCTGAAATGTTTAGCTTAATAGTATAGCCAAGATTTTAAATTGATCATGAAGTATATTTTGTGCACGGCTGTTTATTTTCTGCCGTATAGCAAAGCCGTCGTATACAAGAATCTGTCCTATCCACGAATCTGTCGAATAGTGAATCTGCGAATTACGAATCTGTCTTACACTGAACAAAGGAGGGAGTCCTTCTAGCGTACTCGCCGAACTATGGCTATAGTTTCGTAAATATAAAGGAACTATTTATTTCCTTTGGACACTATTAAGGAATCATTTATAAAAT
Source organism: Anania hortulata (assembly GCA_963576865.1). Taxonomy (NCBI): domain Eukaryota; kingdom Metazoa; phylum Arthropoda; class Insecta; order Lepidoptera; family Crambidae; genus Anania; species Anania hortulata. The sequence goes on along the minus strand of OY756417.1, from coordinate 863,291 downwards.
AACGCTACGTTATGGTGATAATGCTTATTTGTTTATTTGTAAGAAAACCAACAGCGATAACATAAATATTAAACTAAAGTCTATTAACATACAATAAGGCCAATAACAGGCTTTCCTTAAGTTACAAAACCACATGTTGTCGGTAGGTTGTAAGTGAACATGATTTATTATATTAGGTACAGTAGAAGTTAAAGGTAAACGTCAGGCAAATCAAAAATGATTAGGATTCAGACAAATTGCTCACTATAAAGATATAAATATATCCAAGATACAATAATACAATTAAATATCACACAACTAACATTACACATGTGAAAGTTGGATTTGGTTGAGGTTGGTTGTGACGATGGATGTATCCACATCTGAAGAGCGCATGAATGAATGCTAGTCGAATAAAACATTAAATAAATAGTATGTTTACCTGTCGTTTTATTTACTCCCTTATTTCTACCAAGAAAACAACAGAAATAACAGTTATAATAACATCTTTATTTATTCTAAAGTCAATTAAACATAATATGTATCTACTTATGTCTATGATTTAAATTTTAAGAAAAGTAGAAATATATTTTGGAGTTGGGTCAAAAATGACCCATGTAAAATTCTATCACACAGGGCTATTGCGTATCATTTTTGTAGGTTGCTTCTTAGATATCTCATTTGAGTGATTGGGCAATATTGTAACAATTAAATTTGTTTTTAAAAATATTTATTCTATGAATTGCACTCACTTATTTCCTCAAGCTCCACCTTAATCACCATTTTTTCGACGTTCCCGCAGTTTATTATGTGCGAGTGTAATTCTTTATCATTTGTGAAGGATAGCCCACATTTGACACAGGTAGTTTCTTCCTTAATATTCGAGTTTTGGGAGGCATACTCTGGATGCATAGGTTCATTCTTTATTTGTCCACAATTAATTATGTGCGAGTGTAATTTAATGTCATCATCAAACAATTGCCCACATTTGGCACAGCTATTGCAATTCATGTTTTCTAGCGCTGTGTCATCTGGATCCGCCGGTTCTCTCTTTATTTGTCCACATTTAATTATATGAGAATGTAGTTGTGCGTCATCTGTAAACGATAGCCCACATTTGACACAACTCGTTTCTTCATTCGAGTTTTCTTGAGTTGTGTCGTCTTGATCCAAAGTTTTATCACCATTTTTCATATGCACTCTTCTAATATGCCTTGTGACATCATTAGTGGATTTGAAGAGCTTATTGCAAATACTGCAGGGATATTCTTTACTGTTGTGAGTTTTTTTATGTTTATTCATATACTTTTTCGAGGAATACACTTTATTGCATATATTACATGCGAATTCTCCCTCTTTGGAATGCACAACGTTATTATGTATTTTCAAATGCATAGAACACTTAAATGTTTTCTGACATATATCGCAAGATTTAGCTGCTTCCGGAGGAGCATGAGTTATCCTGATATGTCTCTGTAAATTCAATGGGGATTTGTAAGTTTTGAAACAAATATCGCATGTTGCACTTTGTTCCGAATGAACGGTTTCCATGTGTCTTTTCAAATTGTTCTGATCGCAGAAATCTTTCGAGCACACTCGACAAGCTGTTTCTAATTTATTTTCAGAATGAAACTTCTCATAATGCCACAACAGAGCTGTATTAGTAGTGAATTTTTTTTCACAATCGCTACATTGTAAATCGCCGGTCTTATATTTCTTTCTTTCCATTTTGACAGAGCCGTGTACTGTTGACATGTGTCGATTTAAACTACCATTGGTTTTGAAAACTTTGCTACATACTTCACATGTGACATTTTTGGCACCGTGCACCGCTGCCATGTGCCGTTTATAACCATCTATCGAAGGCAACACTCGATTACATTGCTGGCAGCGGTAAATCAGTCCGTCTGATGGGTGAGCCCACTTCACATGTCGCTGTAATAACATACTATTTTTGAAATCTTTGGAACATTCAGGGCAGGAGACAGTCTGGCCTTCCGGATGCACTTGCTTCATGTGAACTTTCAACCGGTACTTAGTTTTGAAGACTTTCGCACATACTTCACAATTGACATCTTCTTCGGTCTCCGGGTGGCAGTAGAAAATGTGATTGTTCAATTTCTTCTTATTTAAAAAAGTTTTCTCACAATAATCGCAAGCGACTTCTTTATGATCTCCATGCACAGAACTATTGTGGGAACGGAGATGTAGTAATGATTTGAACGTTCTAAAACAGATGTTGCAGTCAACAACATCATTTTCTGTGGAATGTACAAACTTTAAATGTGCTCTGAGGTTGGCTCTGTTCTTGAAAGTATTGTCACATTGCGGACATTTTAATCTATTTATTTTTCCGTTCTCATACACTTTTCCTTCGATTTCTATATTTCTATTCAGTGTGGTTTCAGCTGATGATGACTCTTGCTTAGGTAATTGGTCATGATAGTGATTATATAAGTTTAAATGCCACTCTGTCTCAGCGAGAGCGTTATTTGATGTGTTTACTTCAACAACATCAGTTTCTAGAGGTTCTGGTTTGATGAGTTTGTTGTCTGTTTGTTCTGTTAAAGCTTCATTGAACGGTTTAATTTCAACTTCAACATTGATTTCGGGCTTGATATAAATGTGTTCAGGTTCTGTGTCCATTTTGTTGGATCTGAAAAGAAATAAGATTAATTATAGTTAAGAGGAAATAGCTGGAGTGGAGGAGGCTATCGACATATTACGTCACGAAAGACATTGACATTTTGGATCCCCTGCCCGCCTATGTCACACTTTTTTCCTATCTCTTTAACACACTGTCACATTTAAGTAAGTAATTAGATTTTTGTTGTCAGATACATCTTTTCTCCTTATGATGGCAGAATTGTTTTAGGCAAGTTGTTATCCAGAGTTCAAAACGTTTTTCACTTCAATTGTACCCTTGTTTTACCGTAAAGGAGTGTTATTATTATTAATATACTTACTTGAATTACACTCCAGTTATAAATAACTAGCTTTTGCCCGCAACTTTATCTGCGTTGACCTTACCTGGATAAAAAGTTAATCCAGGCCATGGTTTATCTATCAGTATGCTAAATTTCATCAAAATTCATTCAGCAGTTTTTGTGTGAAAGAACCATACATATATAAATAAATTGTTTACACACAATCACAATCACACGCTTGTACTATGGCGACTAGATAACAGATAAACATACTTAACCTGTCAAGCATGTGTGAACGAGACACAATAGAAATTACATTGTTATGCGACCGCCGGCGTTCTTATAATCCTCAACGGGTTAAATACTTTTATAAACATCCATGACTTAGGTACAAATGCTCGTGCTCAAACATTTGCCCCTTGCGGGATTCGAACCTGCAACCACTGGCTTTATAGTCCAGAGCGCGAACCACTACACCAGACGGTTGTCAAAGACATCCTCACAAACTTTTGCATTTATAATATTAGTAGGATTTAAGCAACATGAATTGTGTGATGAATGAGTGAAATCAAAATCGAACTCTTAGTCAATATGTACTGAACATTCTAAGCAAGTTATTACAAAATATTGCTGTTTATAAGTAGGTAGGTACAGTAAAATGAAGAAAACTACATTGACATGACATGACATTATTGACCAATTTTCATCTTAAAACTCATCACGTAGAGTTCAGTATCAATTGACAATACATAAAGGTTTTGTGGGTGATTGTAAATTGTTAACAACACCGAAACAAGTATATTCGTTCAGTTAATATTGCTGTTGAAAACAAAACAACAAGGAAATTATCAAGCCGAAGACCAACTAGAGATACCACGTAGACGAAGCCGCAGGCACACACACGTTTGAAAGGTATTCTTTCATTGTTTAGAGATAAAGATCTGATTATGAAATTCACTTACCAAACGAGTGGTACTGCTATCAGTTTTGGTAACCAATTGTACTAAACGGGTTTCTTAGTCATTGTAAACAAGATTGATAAAGTTAAATGCAGTTTATCTACATTTAAAATTGTATTTCTGAAGATATTATCGCGAAAACATTCCCTCTGCGACGGACCAAAGAGCAAATGTCATTTTCAATAGAGATGTGTCAGTCAACTCGAGTTAAATTCTCGCTAATTCGATATTTGCCGAATTGCCGACAAATTATTTTATATAAATTAGCGGCTGTCGAGACTTTGAGGGCAGTTGTTATTGTTTCATGTTAGTTTGTCTTGTTGTTGTATATTCGAAAATTGCCATGACTTGTAACTACCATAATATAATATTATTTTCAGGTGTATTGCAATTGCAAATAAGTAATGTTTTAATTCGCAAAACAAAGATATAATGTAATGAACACATACTCATAGCAATAAACCATATGACAACAGTCGATGATAGAAACTAGAATAAAGTACTAGTATAGTTATTATACATATAATAAGATATACTTAAGTAAAGTAACTTATTATAATAAAAACTTCGCTTACTCACCTTTTTATTTTAGTCTTACTGAGCTTAGTAGGAATGCTAGCTAACACAGACCTGTTTAAAATGACGAATTTAGAAATTAAGGGCTTAATCAGCTTTGTCATGCAAATTCGTGTAGCGTGCCTAGAGTTAATTTCGAGTAAAATCGTGTCCGATTTTTTTCGAGTCAGCACATCTCTAGAATATCCCATCTTTCCGAATTTGAATCGATTGTAGCGTACTGAAGTTTAAATTTTGACTACGCTAAAACTAATTTCAGCTCAATTCGGAATTTATCCACCCAAAGAAAATACAAACCCTGGAAAAAAAAATGGCACTACGACTGGAAGGCATACTTGGCACTTGTTCAGTGCTGGAAGGCGCTGCGCATCAATTTTATTACTTCATCAAATGAGGCATTCCAACCCATAGACTTTGAATACGCTTACTATAAATCTATGTTCCAACGAGAAGACCCATCGTGCTTAACGTAACGTATGGTGCCCTCCGACAAGGTGGAACGATGATGCAAAGCTGCTGGCAGAGCGGATAAAAATAATAAGATTTTAATTGTAAACATCTCGAAACGGGGTGCCTGCTTACCTGACGCATGTGGTGGGTGGGAAGCTACTTAGCCGGCAGAAAGGTAAAGTGTGCTACTTTACAAATACAAAATACAAATAGTTTATTTGCCATTCGTCAATGTTAAAAAATAATATTACACGAAGCACCTATTTAGCCATATACAATAGCATGCAAATATGAAGGAAAATTTATTAATTACAATAATATGTCATTGAGCATCCAAATAATTCAATTATAATTATATGCAAAGATTATACAAAATAGCAAGAATATATGTCGTTTACGTTTTATTCTTTAAGGATTTGTCAACCGAGTACCTAATACGTTTTTTCTAAAAGCCATCTACGTAATGATTTGCCAAACATTGGGCGGGAAGATGCCTTATATAAGCCGGTATTTTATTAAAAATAGTCTTGCACATAGCATGCAATAGTCATGACTATTCTTTCCAGCTGACGCCTGAATTTGGGCGTTGTGAGCTTCATGGCCATGTATTGGGCCGTATATGGCCATATATGAGTGACCCCCCCTCCTCCCCCTGTTGCAGCCGAAATAGTATACCGGTGGCTACGCCGAAACCCATGATTCCATTTCAGGAGACGTATTTGTGAATCATGCGAATTCCAATCTGAATACGAAATCGCAAGATTCGCATATTGCGAATTCCTAAAATCACTATTTTTGAAAATTCATTTCGTGAATTCTGCAACGAGTTGTGCTACCCACTATAGAAAATAATAGAATTATAAAAAAAAATTGAATTTTTCGTTTTAAAAGTACCTAAATAAAAAATTATTAAAATATTAAGTGGTGATATTTCTAAAATTGAAAAAAAAACATCTTTTAAGCGGCTGACAAGCGATTTTTTTCCTGGCGGGTACAAATAGGACCCTAAGCCGACTACCTAAAAAAAATTATATCCTTCTGGCCTGGACCTGTATACATGAAACAGGGGCGTGCATCGGTTTCAGATGGGGGTAGGCTGAGAGTGAAAATTGAGTAAGTTTGCGTGAAACAGTAGGCGATCTCGCGGCAGCCTAACATTGGTTAAATTGCACAGAAACGATCTAAGTTGCGCGCTTCAGTAAGGAATAAGTACAGGTAGACGACAAAATGGTTACAGAATATTTATTGTTTATTGTTGAATACGTAATTAATAATTATGGTTAGCTGTCGGTTTTTTATGAAGGTAGGCTCTGCATAATAGCCTACATGGAATGCACGCCCCTGACATGAAATACAAAATCGATTAGCTCGTAAAATAAATAAGATACGACATTGGCTCCTTAATAACTATTGATCGTTATTTTACTAACTGATGACTGATATAAGATTTAGCTTAGAGGTTGCTGCTTCGCCCAATCTCTTTTGGTTTAGCAGCTTAGACGTGAAAACGTAACAGACAGACACAGACCGAGTTACTTTTGTATATAATATTAGTGCCGTGTGGGGACGGCAGTAAAGAATACACTTCCCCACCGCCAACAGGAGGTGTGCCATAAGAGGCGACTAATTCCTCACAAGACGGGCAGCAGCGTCTGCGTGCGAAATCTGTATGGCTATAAAAATATATAACCACATTTCAGGGCCATTAAAAGAGCTACCAGCACAAAAATTTCAAAAGTGTCTCATGCGTGTGTTGCTGGACAGGGCTTATACTCAGTTGCTGATTTTTTCAAAGAATCCTGGACGTGACTTCTGTTACTATTAAAATTTGTTGTATGTACCTACGTTAAATAAGTTCTTTGATTTCTGCTGTGTGACATTTTTTTTACCTAGAATGTTGTTTTATCAAAATATTTGTATCCCTGAGGGCGGGACATAGTGGAACTATAATAATTATGTGCCTGCAACCAACTCTGTATAACCTACATATGGACCACAAATAAATACTTTGAATTTGAATTTTGAAGGCCTTTGTTCAACAGTAGCCTTCCTATGGCTGCAATGATGATGATGATGATAATATTAGTATGGATAAGTGTCATCACCATCATGTCCTCCACACCGTTTTCGGTGACGGCGACTCCTATATGTTCAGCTGGTCAATATGATAGGCGCTGACATGACTTGCAAAGCCGAACTTCGACCTGAAGACACGATCGCAAGGCGTACAATTTGGCTGGCCAGATAAGTTGTAAGTGTACCTGTAAGAGGGCTTGGGTCGAGTCTTCCGTACTTGGCGTCACACATCTATTAGGTCCTCAAGGCGCTTTTCTTCGTAATTTTCCAGACCAGTGCGGACGATATGACGCCATTCCTATTCCTATTCACATATTGCTCTGATCCTAAGGTATCCTAAAGTAAGGATCCTAAAGTAAGGTAAGCAGCTAAAGCACTTGTGTTATAGAAATCAGAAACAGCGACGGTACCATAACACTCAGACCTGACACAACTCAGACAACGTAAAAACGATCGTTTTCTACATTGACCCGACCGAGAATCGAACCTAGGAGTTTACAGATATGTCGCTATCGCCATCGCCAGTGCGCGAATAAGGTCGTCAAGATAGAGAGCATTCTCTTCTGTATCATGTTATTACTTAGACACCAAAGACAGAAACCGTGCTATTTCTGAATCCAAAATTATTACAACAGTAAGTAAATAAGTAAGTAAGTATTCATTTATTTCAACAACAGCATTAGACAAAGAACAAACTGGTGGCCTTGAGGTTATTACAGCACACGGTTAACGTTTTTTCAACCGACTTCAAAAAAGGAGGAGGTTCTCAATTCGCATGTACGTTTTTTTTTTTTGTATGTATGTTACGCGATTACTCCGCCAATTATGAATCGATTTCAATGATTCTTTTTTTGTTTGGTAAAGATATTCGCGGACGGTCTAAGACGGGCAAACTCCTCCCATTCACATGTCGAAATGTTGCAGACCGTCAGGTTACGTTTAAGCACGTCTTTGTAGCGTAGATATTGACCCCCTTGTTTGCGCTTTCCGCATGAAAGTTCGGAATAGAATACTGCCTTAAGCAATAATACTCATTTATTTTGTACAATAGGCCCTCTTCCGGGCACTTATACACGTCCCAAAATACAGCTTAGTCCTACCACCGCTTCGGGACTACATATTGGCTGGTGATGAGAAGAAACGGCGCAACAAACTCAGTCACCTTTGTCAGCCTTTTTACAGGAATACAGTTACAAGACATGTAGTAAGTGCGAGCTAAGCAGGTTAAGTCCATGCACTCTTGTCGTTTAAATAATCGTCTATTATAAAATATACTTTTTTCATAAGGATTTTTGTTGAAATGTTAATTTTGAATTCATGTACAGGTAATTCAACAAGAGTCTGTGGTACTTTATTGAAAAATTTAACACATTTCCCCAAGAATGAATCACCAACTTTGTGTAGTCTGCTCGGAACGGCAAGTTTATTTTTATTTCGGGTATTATATTGATGAAAATCACTTTTTAGGCTTAACAAAGATTTTTTCGAACGTACATAATATTTTCAAAAATGTATTGCGAGGCTACTGTTATTATAATAATATCTTTACAAATCTCCCTCAGTGAGTCACGAGGTCCAAGACAGTATATGGCGCGTACGGCTCTTTTCTGCAACACAAATCTACTATCATCCATGCGTACAACGTGTCCACTCCATCTCAGTAGATGCTTCATTATGAGCACCTCAACTCCGGGCAACCCAGCTCGACGTAAGACATCAGTATTTGGAACACGGTCCTGCTAACTAATGCGCATAGATAACTTACTCATGCGCATTAGGTGGCAAGACCGTGTTCTGAGGTTTAAAGGTTAGGCACGGCTCCCAAATAAAATTGCATATAATAATAGTTCCAAGTAACCATTTAATTCCACACGATAAAATCTGTAGACTATTTACAAATATAATTATTAGTAAAATTCTAAGATAGAATAATAATTTTATGATAGGTACTATGTATTTGATGATGTGTGATAATAATGCAAGGTGGTGGAAATAGTTCACATGTATCAATGATGCCACCAGTGAGGAAAACGTTGTTACACATACATCTTTGACATTCGAACTTATTTAAAATAACGGTACAAAAATATGTGTCTGTTAAGCTAGGTCTCCTGCGATTTTTCGATGAAACATATATATTTTTTTGCCCCTAAACTATATTTCACAATCACAATATACAAGCACGCATGCTTTGGCTGACTGGTGCCCAAACTAGCTGTCCTGTAAAATCGATAATTAAATGTATAATTATCGATTATACATTCAATGTATTTTTCTACATTAAATTTGTTTTTGCAAAATAACTTTTACACAATCTACTTACTTATTGCATAATTTTGTAAAGAATGAAGATTGTAGTGCAATTGTCAAAATCTTTTTATTGTTCAATCAAATTCAATTAATCAAATTAACAATCGAGATTTTAAACTTTTACGCCATTGGAAACGCGGTTTTTGCATAGAAGATATGGTTTCATTAATGTCGTCTGTCAGGACCCCTCTAATTCCATACCTAAGACGCATTTACATTTTTAAAAAATCTTATTTTGAGTTATTAAGGGCTGATTTCAACTAACAGATAGGTATTATTTATAGAATAAGTTTGACATGTTGACAGTTTTATTATAGAAAATGTGTCAAATTTCATTCGTCGGATAAGTCATCTGGCGATTGAAGAATCGGTCCTTAATCCTGTAAAAGTAAAGGTGTAAAGTACTAGTACTAGGCCCTCAGGTTACAAGTTTTTAACAAAACGTGATCGCAGGAGACCTACCTTAATTGTTTTCATCTTCAAAGCTCAACTCGAATAAATTCAAATAGATCGAATAAACAAAATTTTATTTATGCTTTTTTTGCATTCCTTATTATTATTAATAAATAATCTTGTGCCCATTGCATCGTTGACAACTGACTGCAGAGTTTTGTAAAGTGGTCGCTACGCATTAACCAATCGAATTGGCTAGTTTCCTGGGTCTAACAAAACGTGAGCGCAGGAGACCTACCTTAATTGTTTTCATCTTCAAAGCTCAACTCGAATAAATTCAAATAGATCGAATAAACAAAATTTTATTTATGCTTTTTTTGCATTCCTTATTATTATTAATAAATAATCTTATGCCCATTGCATCGTTGACAACTGACTGCAGAGTTTTGTAAAGTGGTCGCTACGCATTAACCAATCGAATTGGCTAGTTTCCTGGGTCAAAAAAAGATCATTCTATTTAGTCCGTCAGTTAGATTATCAAAAAATATTGGACCCTTATACCGGTGACACACGGCAGCCGGACGCCAGTTTCGGAACAGGAAGGGGCGGAGTCTTGCTGAAGGGCTGGCGAAGTTAACGAAAGGATCGACCAATGGCAGCGTTTGACCTTACAATATCAAGACGAGTCCGGAGCCGCGTCCGTCGCCATATGTCACCGGCTTTATTTTGTCTTTTGTCAATCAAACAAAAAATTACGAAGATATAGCGCATCAAACGTCACGGCTTGCTATAAAGCGTCGCAAGACGACGTTACGCGGAACTCTAACTCGAAAAAAAAAACAACTAGCAACTCTAATATTCAAGTTTTCTGTCATTCTTAAAAAAATATTAGTCAGATTTTTAATCAGCGAACAAAATAAAAGGTCAGTAAAAAAGTATATTTTATTATTATTATTAAAGAATAAAAAAATATGACGTACAGAATCGTGTAATATTTTCTTTTTTATTGTTCCAAATAAGAAAAAAAGTTAGAAAAAAATAAAAAATAATTCTTATTATTTGTCTTAACTCTGGTCATAACATGTTTTACCATTAAAAATAAGTTTAAATAAGAGAGATAGATAAAGCCGCATAAACAAGTATCGTCTTGCAGAGAACTCAGAGGCGAAGCCTGCGCGGAGCCATTGCTTTACAAACTAGAGAATCCGGATAATTAATTGCAAATCGATTATTAATCGATAGTGCTGATAAGGTCTAACAACCCATGTAATCGATTATATTGATAGAAGCCATAATTATGTTTACACGTTATCTAGTCGCCATAGTACAAGCTTTAGTTTGGGGCTCGATACTTGGTGTAACTGTGAAAACAAATAATCAATATCACATCGACAATTCGACAGAATCGATTTCTTCTTATAAATTCGATTATAATTGACTAATACAACATAATCGATAATAACGTTAACAGGTTTTGCATGCAACGATGCTATCGTTTTTTTTTTGCAAAATATATCGATTTATTCGTTTAACCGTTTATCGTCGTGTCTCTAACAGAACTATCATTAATATTTTACTTAGGTTACGCTACGCCTCACGATTTTATTTTAGTCTGTTCAATGTCCTATTTTGCTGAGGAGAGTGGTGTTATTAACCAGATTATGTTTTTTTTTCTGTTTACAATATTACCAGTATAATCCAAAAAAACAATTAATTTTTAGATGATCCTGTCCCTCAACCATGAGGGACACTGAAACACGATATGATATGATATAGCGATATATCGACACTAACTGTAAAAATATTATAGATTTAGTCGCCATTTTGGATTTTTATCGAAACAGCGATCATAGTATTTGAAGTCACCGGCACGATGATTCAACATGGCGGCTATATCTATCATATTTTTACAGTTGGTGTCGATATATCGCTATATCATATCATATCGTGTTTTGGTGCTCATGCTAGGGAGGCTGGGTAAACACTATCGATTAATAGATAATCGATTATTCGGCGACACAACTACAGAGATACGTGAACATATTTACCACATAATGTATTAAGTATAACAGACAAAATGAAAAAATATTTACAACAAACTTATATTACTTATTTACAATTACTTAATAATGGTTTTTGTCTATTATTTAACAACTTGTATCCATTAAGCGGAGTCCCCTGCGTCTTAAATTTAATGAAACTAAAGCTTTTTAATCAAGCAACGACTAACAGCGTAGCTAAATAGCTAGGCTATCAGATGCTAGTTGAATAAAAACGATTTATTTTAATTAGGTGCGCAAGAGACGCGGCTTTACAATTATTTAAAAATATTTATATGTCAAATTTTAAAATAAGGACGTTAAAAAGAATACCAGCATTTTAAAGGGTATTTCAGAATCGAGTAATATACAGGAGAACCTTCTGTTAAATGGAATGTTTTTAATTTAAACAAATGAAATAACTATTAGTGACTTCCCAATTTTCTTTTCACACTAACTATGTTAAGATATCGTCCAAATCGGTTAAGCCATTCTCAAGTGATGCTTCCTAATACATGTGTCAATTGATTTTAATTTATACAGGGTGTTAGGGTATCTTACTATGTATATATTTATATAATATTATATGAGGTGCTTCATAAATATCTGCAACGGCTGAAATGGGTAAAAGTATTGCTTATATAGATTACGATAGTAAAGAAATGTTGTGTCCAAACATCATTAATTTTTTCATTAAAAAAATTATAATAAATAAAGATTAGGCTTTATTCTGTCTCAAATCGTCTACATCTGTCCAAAAATGCCAACGTTTCACATTATACCGCTCCCGCGTCAAGGGCGGATGACGTAGTGTGTTATGCAAATTGAGGCAAGTAACCATTTATTTACTGTCTTAACGCAAATAATTAATTACCGATCCGGGGCACGTAATTCCTTCACTATCGTAATCTATATAAGCAATACTTTTACCCATTTCAGCCGTTGCAGATATTTATGAAGCACCTTATACATGCGAAAGTTTTGATGGATGAATGTGTGTGTTACTTAATCATGCCAGAACGGCTAAACAGATCTAAATGAAACACACACAGAAATAGGTTATAGCCTGGAATAGCAGATATGATACTATTTATTCTGAAAAATGTATGGTTCCCGAGAAATTCAAAATAACTGACATTATAACTGGCGGTTCTTACCGTTAGATGTCGCTATTGTTAGCAAATATCTTTTCGGCTTGATTGGGTCACAATCTAACATCCTGTAACATTATAGAATGCAATAAATATATTGAATTGAATTGACCTGTATAGATTTTTCCTTATAATTCTAGGCTCGATTCTGAATCGTCCCTTTCAAGGCTGATACTTGTTTAACACCTCGTTTAATGTACTTATAACCACCAATGATGAAAAAGATAAATTAAATCTTATTCTATAAAAATCTTAACATAACGATTACTTTGACTTGACCATAACAAAATGGCAGTTTGGAAACTATAACACTTAAAACAAATATTTACAGTTTAAACCTATGAAAAAAAAGAAATATATGACATTCATTGATATTATTAATTGTGTGTTATTACAAAAATGTTTAACTTTGCAATATTTAAAAATTTCGTCTAATTCTTTTTAACATCTAACACTGCAATTTATCTAATAAAGATTAATTTCTACACCAAGAATTCGAATCTAAATTGCGTAATAATTTTTAATACTTTTCAATAGTAATATTTATTCAAATTATCATAATAATATTTTATCTATACAATCTTAAAAACATAGAATCGTGAAAAATATGGACCATATTCGCCCTTAATATTGCTTTTATTTATTGATAAATTTATAAAATGTATCGCTTAGAGATGTCCAGACGACTGCCTATTCTTGTTGACCTTTACTTTGTCCTCATCTCACTGTCCAATATAACCATTAACACCAGATATAACCAGAACCTTAAGCTATTACAAATATTTTTCTATGGGTTTGAATATTGTTTATATTTTGTGAGTGGGGCTGATTTGTAAGAGAAAATATGGTTTCGTTGATGTGCTGCTAGGCAGCATCACCCTAAAGTCCATTCCATTTCCCGTTTATTTTTAGATCCGATTTATTCGTTAAAAACTCACTCTCGGCCCTAAGTTGTGACGCGACAATAATGTTACGATACAAACATTATACATGACATTTTGTCGCTCACGCAGAACAATGCCTGAAGTGTGGATGCGATCAGTTGTGAAGGTCACCCAAGGTCAACACAAATAGACACTCCGTGTGTCACTCAAAAAATTACGTCTGCTATGATATAGATAGATACACTACACACGTATTCATGCTACGTACGCTAGAAGTTGGTTGACTGCTCCGATACTATTTGGACACAACTCGAATAGTTAAGCTGAGTCTGCAGTGACCAAACAAAGTCTGCTTACATTATTATCTTGCGGATGTCGTAAGCAATAATTATTACTGCCGACAAATTGACTCTTGGCCTTAATTCCAGTTACTATTATCACAGAAAATTTTACGTGTGTAGTATATTTCTAACAAAAATGTGTTTTTTTTCTGCACAAAAATTTCAACTCTTATAAAAAAAAAGTATTAGAAGAGTTTTATGTAGAGGGAGGCTTCGGAGTAAATGCTAACATTAAACACTAATAAATCGGTAACAAGTCACATTACTAAACACGTTTCGTCGGGCCCAAGAGATGGCGTTGCTTGTACATAAGATTGCAGTGGCGGGTCGCGTTATCGAAAATTAACTTTCTTGCTTTTGAACTTATCATTTTATAATTGTCTTTCATCATCACAATGAACCCCCGTAGAAAAATCAATTATGCTCTATCTTATGCCATTGTTAAAAATAATGTTGAGCAATGGCATTTAGTAATGAATTACAATCCCACCACCCCCACACCTATTTAAGGAGGATGTTATAATGTAAATCTTTCTTCAAACGGTTTCTTGCTTGAACCCTCGCCCTCGGGACTGGGTTTACTTAATTACCTTCGATATCTGAAACTCTTGAAGCCAGAAAGGGTGTTTTTAAAGCATGTGTTTTTAACTTTAATGTTAGCATTAATTCTGTACCACAATTAGCTGATCCACTGCGAAGAATTAGTTTCAGCTACTATTCAGAATCTGACTCTGTTTCGCCAGATTCTGAGGACTCTGAACTCGAAACCGGTTCACATTTGATGAACTCGATCTGTTCTCGTTTCGGTCTGCCTGGCTTCCTTTTAGATCTGACCGGCTTCTCCCGAATTTCCTTCCCATCATCCCCCATCACGGTCTTCACCATTTGGGATATCCTCTTCAGGTGCTGCTGTTCATGTCTTTGTAAATGATTGTTCAGGTATCGTTTGAGTTTGAACTTTTTACCGCATTGATCACACTCGTGTTCATACTTCGTTTCATCTACATCCATATGGACGGAGTTATTGTGACGCCTCAAGTAGTGCGCGTGGGCAAACTCTTTATCACACTTTTCACAGCGCATCTTAGGCTTTGACGGATGAACTATCTTCTTGTGCTTCTTCAGACGAATAGCCGAATGAAAGAACTTGTCGCACAAGTCACATTTTACTTTTGTGTCCATGGAAGAGTGGACTTGCATATGCTCTTTCAAATATTGGTCGTTCTTGAACTCTTTCAAACATTCTGGGCAACTCACTTTGGATTCCAATGGCGGGTGGATGTTTAAGATGTGCCGCTTCATATGATGACGAGACTTGAACGTCATGTCGCAGAACACACACTTGTGGCGCTCGACTTGACCGTGTTGGAAATGCAAGTGTCTGTTAAGGTTTAAGTGACTTTTGTAGAGCTTTTGACAGATGTGGCATTTGTATTTGTCTTTTTCGGCTCTGTGACAGGCATCGATGTGGTACCTCAGTTTGTACGGCACAGCGAACTCTTTCCCGCATTCTGGACATTTGAGTTCAGGCAGCGTGTTGGGGTGTATACGTTTCACGTGCATGTGTAAGGCGCGACGAGTCCTGAATTCTTGGAGACAGAACTGACAGTAGCATTTCTCGTCTTCCGAATAATGTTTGTTCATTCTGTGCATGTACAAATAGTGTTTATTTTTAAAGGTTTTATCGCAAATATCGCACATGACAGCGGATTCCTCTGAAGAGTGAACTCTGGTTGTGTGAAGGTATAGGTTTTGGTAATTCTTGAATTCCTTATTGCACTTCACGCAGATGTATTGTTTGGTTCTTTTGGGAAACATGACGGGTTTCCATGTCGACAGAACTGACTCGTACATCTCCCTTTGTTCGTCTGTTAGCACTTCGCTGTTAACACTGATGAATTTGATGACCTTTTTCTCGTCTTTCGTGTCTTTGACTTCGAGGTCGGGCGGCTGCGGCGGGATGGCTGACTGCGTGGCATTCTGCAGCTCTTCAATATTCGGCTTTTCTTCGGTCATGGTTACCTGGAATGATGAAACACATTATTCTTTAGTTACAACACACTTTTATTAGTTCACTTGTATTGTAATTAACTAATAAATTTGTAATAAAGCTTAGTAGTCGTTTTTAATCCGTCAGCTGTCGCAAACGAGAGACAGCGGACAAATCTGTCTTGTTTTAGAACTTAACGGCTAATCTACTTCTGTCATATTTTCTTCTTCTCGTGTCGATGGCAATTCTCTAAAATTTTTGATGACCATTATTTCGCCACACGAACCGTACTAACGGTGGCGCGAAACAGATTTTCGCGTGTGCAGCTGTCCGAACACGCGGGGCATGATAAAAGGTGGCTCATGGTTTGGGGAGAAACACAGCAGACACGCTGTTGGTGCAGTCAATGTAGTCCCACTTTATTAGATTTTCCATGCAGCAGCCGACCTGTGTTCGCAGCCTGTTTAAGGCTGTCATATTAACCACACACTATAACGGGAATTAAAAAAGATTATTAATAGGTATTTTACTTTAGTTTCGCCATACCTGTTTGTCGGTCCGAGTCTTAGCCTAGATACTTTTAGTACTAGAAAGCCATGAGGAGCCATAAGGATAAGGACAAGCCATAAGGAGTAAAATAAAATATTAAAAATAGAACTAACATGTTCGTAAACGTCTGTCCACCTTGTGGGTGGACAATAATTATACTCTGCGCTTGTTTTCTTCATATAAATAACAAAAAAATTGTTATGTTGCTTTGTTGAAATGGAAACCCATTACTCCCTACCTGTCATGGTATACAGTGGTCTGAGTTACAAAACACAGATATATATATATTTTTTTCTATATTTTTTTGTATATTTACACAATATGAATAATAATTTAATTTATATCTCTTTTTCTTTTGTTTTTTATTCTCTGTTATTATTTTTACCTCTTTTTTATTGTTATATGTAACGGTTTCTGTAGCTTTGTTGTTTTTGTTTTTTTTATTATTATCTTGGCTGTTTAATCATTTAATTCCATGGCCATGATAGGCAATATAGCCTATCATGGCCCCCGCAGAATACCAGTGTCGTGGCATGCCTTGAACTGTCACGACTTATACTGAGCGGGGGACTTTTTTGGCACAAATGCATGTTTTTTTTTCTATTTGATGTAATTGCTAATTTTGTGCCAAATTCTATTCTATCGATCCGAGCAATATTTGGTACAGTTAATAGTCGAGAGTTCCTTGTATGTCGGCAAAATACAGTCCCCGAAGGACGCGAGAAAGAGTCTCTTAGGGAGTGACCCAGTTTTCCGGCGAACGCTAGCGAGAATATAAACGTTAAGGGGTACGAATTTGTATTGCATAAATACATACTTTTTCTGGCGTATTTAATGTTTAGTGTGGATTTTTTCACTGAGGTATTTTGGACGAGAACATGATGCGTAGTTTTCCGAACGCTGCCCAGCCGAGTTGGATTCGACGATCGACCTCCTTCTCAGAATTCGACCTACCCAACTAAGTCACTTGTCCCAGGTAGACATATTTGTCAATAATTTCGAGAGTAGACCTCCCAACCCAACTGATACTGGGTAAGTCGCAACATCATTCGACATGATCTTTGTATTGTCCATGTTCATCCGAAGGCCTACTTGTTGGGAACTGGTTGGGAAAGGGCTATGCTCGGTGTTTCTTTACGAGATCGAATTAGGAATGAGGAGATTCGTAAACGAACAAAAGTCGCTGACATAGCCCAACGGATTAGCAAGCTGAAGTGGCAGTGGGCGGGGCACATAGCACGTAGAACTGACGGCCGATGGGGCAGAAAGGTTCTGGAATGGGGGCTGCGTACCAGCAATCTGGAAGACACTGGGGGAGGCCTATGTTCTATGTTATGTATGGCATTATTATTCCTATTGACGTTATTGACATTTTGTTTTATATTTTATTATGAAGTGACATTGTATTATGTATGTATTAAATTGTTTAACTTGTGTGCGCTTTGGATTATACTGTAAGCACACTTGACAGTGATTGAATAAATATAAATATAAATATGTTCAGCAGTAAACGTCCTTTGGCTGAAATGCTGAATGCTTTTGATTCCTGGCTCTAACTTTAAAATTGTCTCAAAGCAGTAGTAGGGTAAAAAAAATGGGACGTATAAATAAAGGTACTGACAGACATGCTCATAAAAGAGTGCTTTTCCTAGCAATAAGCATGCTAGTTTAGCTTCGATCAAGAATACGCTAGATAACCGGTCAGTTGCTCAAAAACGGTCCAGTAAATAACGCCTCACATCAAATTGGGGTCTTATTTTGTATAAGTTATTATGTACTTTATTTCTTAGAGAGTTGTATTTGTAGTAACGAGACCGGATTTTTACGAACGCGTGTGAATATCGACACAAACAAAACTGCACCTTAACGTTTGTGGTTGAGGCATATGTTAGAACAACTTTTTTTTTCTATTTAATCATATAGAAAGACGGTGCCATATTTGAGTACTGTTTTAATAACCGAGGCGTTATCTAGTGTATTCTTGATCGAAGTAGTTTAGCAATGAGATCAAATCAATACTAGTAAATAGCAAGCTCATAACTAAGCAATCCTCTTCAGACGTGCTCAAAGCACGCTCCATTCCCCCGCGCTACAAGTGGCATGCTCAAAACTCAAATGACGGTTGATTTGTGAGCGTGCTCAAATTAAACATGCTTGTTACTAGGCATGCTTGTTGACAGGTGCTACTTAGTAGCAAGTGCTTAATGGCATGCTTTCGTGCCAGTAATAAGGTACCAAAATAAATATTTTTAAGTGACCAAACTCCGCCACACCTCGAGTTATAAATTTTGACGAGTTTTATGTTTTCTTGACCACATACTGGGTTCGCGAGCATACTACTGGGTTATATTTTATTTGTCTATGGTTAATCAGAGCTCTTCCCACGTAAATCTGCACTAGTCATAATTGTGGGTTTTCAAAAGAGCTGCAGTAAGCTAAGCGGTGCTTAAAATGTTACTCCAATATCCTAATCTCATAGGGCCTTACTACAAAGATAGACTAGGTTTAAACACTGCCTAAAGATTAGCCAACCAATTAAAAAGTATGGTAACATAACCGAGACATGTGTGATGTGTCAATATTCCAAATTGTATAGGGGGCTATAATAGGGGGCCTATAATGTTGTTATTGACGTTCATAAGTGGCAATTTTGTCCTGAATTGAATAAATGATTTTTGACTTTTGACTTTTGTATGGCTATTCTTTAGACATGGTTTAAACCTAGTCTATCTTTTTTGTAATAAGGTCAATAATGTCGCTCGAGTCTCGACACAGCTTGGGCGAAAAGTACACAGCAAAGTGAGGTCTTTGTAATGCGATGCAAGCGAGGAATGTGTGCGAGGATTGTGTAAGACGAATCCTTTGAAATCTAGAAAGGATAGATAGATACTCTTTATTGCACACCATACAAGTAAATTACACATGAATTTTACAGAAAAACGTACAATTTAGGCGGTCTTATCGCTAATAGCGATCTCTTCCAGACAACCTTCAGTTAGAGGACAACCAATAAAGAGGGGAAGGTGGTGCAGAGTTCTTATAATTCTTAAAGGAGTTCGGAAAGTTCTAATAGTTGTACCGAGTACCGCAGTAGCGCGGCTTGATCGACCCAGGTTGTATTATTATTGCAAACCACACACCGCCGAAGTGGGGCTTATACGGGGCATGCAATGTTTGCATCAAACGTCAGCAAGCGCTAAGTTTGTTGTGTTTTGCACCGGTGTGAGTTCTCGCTGACTTTCGAGGGCCTATTAATTTAAAATAACGAATGATTACTGTAAAAGTTTTATTCTCAAATGAGTAATATTATTCTACAACGAAAACGATAGTCGCCCATGACAGCACGTCACCAATGAATCAAGTTTTAATAGAACTGACATCCAGAAGCATGTTTTCGCACTACGCTCGCACAACTGTATGAGCAGTGTGTCGGTCGGTGGTATTTTTAACCGACTTCAAAAAAGGAGGAGGTTCTCAATTCGTCGGAATCTTTTTTTTTATGTATGTTCAGCGATCATTCGTTGACCGATTTCGATAAATATTTTTTTGTTTGAAAGGTAATACTTTCGGAATGGTCCCATATAAATTTGGTTAAAATCTGATGATGGGATCTATAAGAAAATCATCAAACATTGCATGAACTCCGTATCACGCAACTGATTTAAGTATCTATTTTACCTAATATATTTGCCAAATGTGGACCGATTTTGATGATTCTTTTTTTAATGAATAGCTTATACTTCAAAAATACTATGATAAAATATTTTTGGAAAAAAAATTACCCCTAAGGGTGGAAAAATAGGAAATGAAATCGGTGTTCAGCCGTTAAAATATGTTTGCACTCGTAAGATTTGTTTTGATTAGGATTTATCACTAAAATAGATGAAATAAGTAAATTTTATAAAAAAAACGCGTTTAGCGTTTTAGTTTTTTGAAGTCAGTTTTTTTTCTTTATAATGACAAGCCTCTTCTAGAACTTTATAACTTAATAGCTCCGCCCGCGTGGAGTTTGATCTGTCACTAGTATTTATCAACGACCCATGTCACTTGTCACTGTCACTCAACTCAAAATATGTAATCAAATAAATAAACCACATCAATGTATCGCTCTAAAAGTAAAAGAAATTCGCCGATGTATTATTTTACAAAGATTATCATAAAAAACCGGCCAAGTGCGAGTCAAACTCGCGCCCCGAGGGTTCCGTACAAACCTGTCGGTACCTATATAAGTAAAAGTTCACCCAATACGACAATCGAGTCATAGTTATGGTATAATATATTTTTATTGCAAAATGAAATCCATATCATTAAAATCGCGGTTTACGATTTATGACGTACATGGGGCACACTAGAAGTTTTGCACTTCTAGCTAATCTACAGCTAAAGCTAAGCTAAGCTAAGCTAAGCTAAAGTTCTACTAAGTATTTATTTTTGTGTGAAAATCTTAATGCGGTTTACATAATACATCTTTTACCAAGTTTCAAAGTTTAGTTCTTATAGTTTCGTTTCGAATCCATAAGGTTTCCGTTTTTTGTCATTTGACTACGGAACCCTAAAAAGGTTATTAGTAAGTCAACATGTAAAGATAGACAATGGAGTCATGGATTTAAAAAAAAATGAAATGGCAACATTTTCATCATAGGTACAGACAACGGCACGTGAACCTACCTAACAAGTTTAAGGTCATTGAATTGATTTTCAACTTTATGTCCATCGCATAGAGATCAATAACAATTGAGAAAATTTGACATTTTGTGGTAGGTTGACGCGCTGTTGTCTATACTGTATGATTTTTGCGTAACTTTAAGGCTAGCATCCGGAATTTTTCAGAACTCCATACAAAACGGCTCCGGACAAGCCCGGATTCAATCCGATTTGTATGAGGTGCTGAAAAATTCCGGATGCATGTAGTCCGTGCCTAACTGTTTACGCAGCGCACGCAACGGAATCTCTCAAAAGGAATATTTTTTCCCGTTTTTGCATCATTTTTAATTAATTCTCCACATATTTTGTTAAATGATGATGATAAATTGTATTGTTCGTGGCTGTTAAAAAATCGCCCCTTTTAGGATCGGCTTTTTAATACCCAGTTAACTTTATTTTGATAAATATGTTTGACATGTTGACAGTTTTCGTATAGAAAATATGTCAAGCTTCAATTTTATTTGTCGGATAAAAGTTATCTGGCAATGAAAAAATCGGCCATTAGTTGAAAAAACTGACATAAATAATTGCCCTGTTTTTTTATATTTATCACGAAAATAAAAAGCCTTTATATGCTGATAATTATCAAAACTATATTATTATCTTGATAATTTCAAATCGTGCCTACTGCCCAAGACTATATTAAGGTGGTGACTAGTTCTTGAAGAATTAGGTATTCACACCCTGCAGTGGCCATGGTACATATGCTGTGCTGTAGACACGGTATCAAGCTACCTTGTCTGGTCATCACCTTTTCCTTCAGCCAACACAAATTTTCTATTGACCCGTCAGGCCACGGAAACTAGACTAAATAGACATTTTACTGTTAAGCAGCCACAAGTGTGTGGTTTGAGCTAGACAGATGAAGAAACAGCTTTCTTGTTCTTGTACCAATGCCAAAAAAAGATTGATATATGGTGCACCCAGTGATTTGCCACACAAATTGCATTTGTTTTTGCAAATAGGCCATTGAAAGCACTTTTAAACCCTGCCTAAACGGAAGGGTAGATAGACTCTACCCTTCAAGAATATTGGAAAATGGACCCATATTTTGTTTTTTGGTCAATCAAACAAAAAATTATGAAGATAAAGCGCATCAAAGTTTAGTAAGAAGCATGTGACGTCACGCCGTATTACAAAGTGTCTCTTGGCGTGACGTCACGCGGAACTTTAACAGGCTATATCTTCATCATTTTTTGTTTAATTGAGAAAAAAAATACGTATCCAATATTTGCTATTAATCCAACTGACGGACTAACTAGATTTTTTTAGGAAACTAGCATTTAGAGCTATGTGGTTGATGATCTGACTTAGCAGTTCAAGACAGGTGAGGTAGTGGGGACCCTCCCTGAGGCAAGGTTGTGAAATGTACCTGATGACTCTTGACTAGAACAATATGTCACGGATGAAGCTGGATGCGGGCTACACCCAAAGTAGAAAGCTTGCCTCGAATTTCTGAATTATACTAATAACTCTTAGTTTGACAGGACATGCGTGCCAATGATCTCACAACTAGAGACGCTCAAGACCCGAGAAAGCTGACCCTGGGCTCCAAAGTAATGGCTTTGGACGCAACCGGGATTGACCGAATAGATGAAGAGACTAATAATTCTTAGTTTATGCATGCTTTACTAACAATAACTAACATTTTAGATATATAATGAATTAAATGTTGATTTAAATTATCATCATCATCATCATTTCAGCCATAGGACGTCCACTGCTGAACATAGGCCTCCCTATTGACTTCAGATTAGCCGGCTGGAAGTGGCCAGCATTCAGTGTCTTCCTGGGGCCTTTACAGTTTAACGATTAAAATTATATGGAGTTATTATTATAGGTATATGTAAGAATGATGATAGCTTACAATTAGAGTTTAAAATATTGAGCTCTATTCAGGATTCAGTCAAATAAATCAATATTGGACAACATCAAGCCCATTGCTTTGCTCCTATAATAAGTAGCCAAATAACTTGTTACAGAAATCAGAAACATTGACGGTACCACAACACCCAGATACATGGACCGACAGGGAATCAATCGAACCCGGGACCTCAGAGATAGCGACACCAAGTCCAGTATGACCATCTCTGCTAGTAAGGTCCAGATATCATAAATCAGAAAACAAATTCAAATATCATAGTATAAATCCAAAAATTGCTTGTAAATCACAATAACAATGCTTATTTTGCTTAAACATTAAAATGACAGAAGTTACTTGAAAACAAGCTATTAAATAGTCAATATCCTTGAAATCTCCGATATTTTTTTCTATCACAAACAAGAAATACAATAATGTATGTTATTCACAACTAACCTTTTTTATCAACGGGGCGAACACGTTAAACTATTAATGCACTTTACACGTCACGCCTTTATCAAAAACAGAGTCAGCAGGAAAGAAATAAACGCACAAACTGATAAAATGGCTCTTAGCCTCCGGGGAAAACGTTCTGCGACATTATGGCATACCGAATTTTACGTTCAACACACGATATTTGACTACCTCAGTTACAAAATAGGAACCTATATGTAATTGTGAAGGTTTTTTAAAATTAATTTACCTAACTTTAACGAAAATATCGCGTTAATTTGTCTTAGGATAAATTACGACCTTTTGACATTTGCACGGCAAGCGTCAAAACGAGCTGGCTGTCAACAAATAAGTGACAGCTACGTTTAGTTTTTGTACCATCGTCAAAAAATTTTTTAAAAGTAAATACTTTTTACTTTCAATGTAATTTAATATTTGAAAAGTTGACATGTGTTTAAAAATAATAATGACTAATAAATAACAAATTATTCATAAAATTTTTGAAATATTTGATCGATGGTCACGTAGTATGTATGGTAGATAATAAACGTAAAAAGATAGGAATGGCGCCAAATTTTAAATATTCTGTTAATAAAAACTAGTCCGAAAGTCTTTCTTCACATAAAACAAAGCATAGACGTGTTATAGGATTAGTTACACCATTTATAAATAAGAACATGTTGACCGATATTTATGACGTTTGATTTGTATCCGTTCCAAATAGCTAAATAACTATTAAAACACAGGAAAAAAATATTGCGAAAAAAGAGTATGAAGAGGCGGTACGAAGTTCTTTATGTACAACCACATTTTTGTAATAATGGCCCATCGGTTATATATTAACATTGATAAAATATCTAGATTTTCTAAATAAAAGTTGTCCTTTAATAAATGAATTTATGTCGTAGGTAATCTTTTGCTGTGCATACCCGTCAGGCCGGGTATTTATGTAAACTTTATTGCAAAGACATTTTAAAAAAAAGTTGTAAAAATGGCCGATTTAATGCCAAAATCATTATCTACCAGTCAACCATGGGGTCATACAGAGATGGTATAGGCGGTGCAACAAAAAAACTAATTGTGTTAAATTAAATCATACAAAAGTAAATGAATATATACAGTTGTACATACTAGATACATACTTATATAGCTATATACGGTATATACATACATACTTATGCATAATATAATTATATATTATGCCAGTGAGAATCATGGACAGATCAACAGAGAAAAGAGTTAATCCAAAAAATGCTTGCGCAGAGCCTTCTTGAAGGAGAATTTTGCCGTGGATTTTTTGATTTTCAAGGGAAGTCCGTTCCAGAGTCGTACAGACGTCAGGGTGAATGAGCTGGTCATAAAACCGGAAGTGTGACGTGGTGTATACAATTGAAGAGTATCACTTGAACATAATGAACTTGAAAGTATATTGGTCTTCTACATTATGAATACTATAAAGTTTTGAGTAAAAGTTGGTATCGTTTTAGCAATTAAAGTAACAGTGTGTTATTTAATTATCTTTCACTTCACGCTTCAATGAATATAATTGAAAACGAAAGTTATATACTTATAATGCATTTCGCACATCGGCGTCGACGGTATTGCTAAGTTATTTATTTTAATGCAACAGCCGAAGATTTATTTTATTACTATTGTTACTTGTATGATGTACGGCAGCTGTATTTGTCTACATCCAACGTCAGACGCGACCCACGTGC
Organism: Anania hortulata; assembly: GCA_963576865.1. Classification (NCBI taxonomy): domain Eukaryota; kingdom Metazoa; phylum Arthropoda; class Insecta; order Lepidoptera; family Crambidae; genus Anania; species Anania hortulata. The sequence continues at coordinate 837,931 of OY756417.1, read as the reverse complement.
CTCTATTCATGCGTAGACGCACGATCTTAAAATAGTACATTTTCCACATCTAGACCGAGCAGGTCGCGTAGTTACAGTGAGTAAAAATCAGTGAAAATCTTATAAAAAATGCGTGAAATAGTTCACTTGCAGGCGGGGCAGTGCGGCAACCAAATAGGTTCTAAGGTAAAACATTTTTGATGCAGTTGCGTTTTGTTTTTTCAGTGAGTGCATAAAAATTGTGAGCTATTTTTATACGTCACGGTCTATTTGCGAATTGCACCGGTGGCGGAATTGTAGCGGTATTTTTATTTATGAGTATGAATTGTGTTTATAAACACCAATTTGAATGATAACTACGAGTAAATTAACTAATGATATATATTTTTTGGCCATTTATAAAAAAAGTTATCATCATGCAATCATCATTCAATGTTGGACCTAGGCACAGATTAATATAGTTAAGTAAGTAGCAAGCAGAGACGATAAGAACAACGTCTCTGGTAGCAAGCTAGACCTAGGATATGAAGGGTAGAGGTATGGAGGAACCAATGGAAAACCTTGGGAAAACCCTAATAAGTAGCACTTCAATTTTCATATGTTTTAAAGCCGCAAAACTCACAGCTTTTTTTAAAAGTAAATAAATTAACTAATCAATCAAGATAAGACACTCAATCGAAAAAGCTGAGATGGGTAATATTGGATGAAGAAATAACCTTTTTTAGGGGCTCGCAAAAAAATGTAAAAACGGGACCCTATTACTAGACTCCACCGTCCGTCTGTCAATCTGTCACCAGGCTGTATCTCATGACAGTTGAAATTTACACAGATGATGTATTTCTGTTGCCGCTATAACAACAAATACTAAAAACAGAATAAAATTAATATCTAAGTAGCCCCCTCTAAGGTTTTGGTTATTTGCTCGATATTAATAACGGCAACAGGTAGACGCTTGAAACATTCACAGAATATTTAGTTGTATATGCACGTTACAAATAAAAAATTAAAATAAAATAAAATAAATATTTATTTTCTCATTCCATATATCAATCTATAAATGCTATAAATTTTGCAATCCTATTTGTAGCAGGTAAATTTAAGAGTTATAAGAACTCTGCACCACCTTCCCCTCTCTTTATTGGTTGTCTACCTGAAGGTTGTCTGGAAGAGATCGCTGTTAGCGATAAGACCGCCTAAATTGTACGTTTTTCTGTAAAATCATGTGTAATTTACTTCTATGGTGTGCAATAAAGAGTATCTATCTATCTATCAAGCTTGTTTATTTGCCATTTATAAAAAATAATGAGTATTTCTGTTGCCTCTTCCATTATAACTTAGTGTATATTTAATGTTGCATAGATTATGGTACGGAACCCTTCGTGCGCGAGTACGGCTCGCACTGGTCGGTTTTTTATCTTCGTCTTTAACCCCATAGAAAAAGACGAGTAATTGACTTGTAATAATTGCAAGACAATGTGATTTGTGTGACATGCGTGATCTTACAACTAGAGACGCTCAAGACCGCGCGAAGTGGAGGAGTAAATCAAGGAAAGCGGACCCTGGGCTCCAGAGCAATGGCTTTAGACGCAACCGGGATTGACCGTACAGATGAAGAAGAAGAATGTGATTTATGTGGTGGTGTATCTCCCAAACCACCTCATAGTCGAGTAGAGGCTTGCGCCCTGCAGTTGGACGAATATACCTAAGCATACTTTCCTTTTTCAACCGACTTCAAAAAAGGAGGAGGTTCTCAATTCGACTGTATGTTTTTTTTTTTTTGTATGTTTGTTACGCGATTACTCCGCCAATTATAAATCGATTTTAATGATTCTTTTTTTGTTTGGTAGATCATACTTCAGAGGTGATCCCATATAAATTTTATCGAAATTGATTTAGAAGTTTTTGAGAAAATCAACAAATATATACCCAGATAATATTTTGGTTGTGGTTCTTGTTACCTATCTTCGACAAATATGAGCCGATTTTGATGATTTTTATTTTATTGAATAGCTTATACTTCAAAGATGCTATGATAAAAGTTTGCAAAATAAAAATCACCCCCATAGGTAGGAAAATAGGGGATGAAATCGGTGTTCAGCAGTTAGATTAGGATTTATCACTAAAAATAGATAAAATAAGTAAATTTTATTTTAAAAAAAATAAAACCGACTTCAAAATGCTAAAAATAATCCTAACACTTAAGTACCTAATCAGCTTATTTTTTTAAATTTAAATGTCATTTTTGCGGCTTCATAACTATAGTTAATTCACAGTGTATACTTTCCTAATTACGTTTTAACGACTCTTTAACCAGCCTGCCTAGTACGGCGATTCAACATGGCGGCTATATCTTTCATATTTTTTAAATTGGTGGCGATATATCGCTATATCATTTCATACCGTGTGAGCTCATGCTAGGGAGACAGATACAACTTGAACGATTTTAATGTTTGATATACCACCCTGTATTTCAGTTCTGGGAGATAATATCAGACGAGCACGGCATCGACCCCACAGGCCACTACCAGGGCGACAGCGACCTCCAGCTGGAGAGGATCCAGGTGTACTACAATGAGGCAAACGACGGTCAGTTGACCTCCGTACCCGAGAGGCGAGCAAATCCGGACTTATTATCGCTATTCTCTGAGGTCCCGGGTTCGATTCCCGGTCGGTCAATGTAGTTTTTTTTTTTTGTCTCGGGTCTGGTTATTGTGGTACCGTCGTTGTTTCTGTTTTTTTTTTCATTTATTTTGGCACAAACAGTCTTTAAATAAACAGTGTATTTATTAACAGTAATTATACATAAAGACAAGGCAGTGCCGAAACTTAAGTAAGCACTACATTAACAGTAACTAGTACTTGTTGATAACAAACGTTTGTTATATTATAAATCGATTGACTAATTAAAATATTCAGACTACAGTCTATTGACAAATTAGGTAGTTGATTATTGAAATAAGTTGATAAATCTTTTAGTAAAGATTATATATTCAAGAAATAATAATTAATGTTTTAGAATTTTTTTAGAAATACACATTACAATTCTGTAACACAAGTACTTAAGCTACTTATCATAGGATCAGAACAGTGTATGTGATGTTGTCCAATATTTATTTATTTTATTTATTTAGATATTAAGAAGCCAGCAGACATAACTGGTGCCAGTTACTGGCATGCCAAACAGACTGATGCCAGTTGCTGGCATGCCAAGCACACTGGTGTCAGTCAGTTATATACTGGCATGGTAAAGAAGCTACTAAGACTAACTAAGTACTAACCGGTATCATATACTGGCATCATGACATGCCAGTGGAACTGTGAACGATTAACTGGCATGCTAATAGGTTAATGCCAGTTACTGGCATGCCAATTTGACTAATGCCAGTTGATGGCATGTAAAATCAAATCAAATCATTAATTTGTGAAAATTTGGGCATGATTACGTTGCGAGAAGCCGCTAGGCCGCTTCCAACCGGCCGATCGGGAAGTCACTGGGGGGGAGGTCTATGTTCAGCAGTGAAAGCAGTTCGCTGGAATGATGATGATGATGATTATACCATACTTTCCAGGCAAGCGGTTCGTCCCCCGCGCGGTGCTCGTGGATCTGGAACCGGGTACGATGGACGCCATCCGGTCGTCCGGATACGGGCAGCTATTTCGTCCGGACAACTTTGTGTTCGGACAGAGCGGGGCCGGTGAGTAGTAATCGTCTACGCAAACTACAGCTTGACATTTCGGCTGGTAATGCTGTCAGAAGTATTGAAGTTTGTACTAGGTAAGTTAAGTTATACGAATCAAAATGTGCCGAGTAGAGTTGCCTTTCGATAGTCCACTATCACTAAACTATCGATAGTTTACGTCATATCAATAGTATATCTATCGATAGTGTGTCTTTATATTGGAATTAAATTAATGCACTGTGCTGCGCCACAAACGTGAGTCGTAGTAAGACCCCCCACACTAGCGTCTTTCGAGCGTCGTCGTCTCGCCAGCGCTGGGCGGCTGCCGAACGCCGGATTTACGCACGGCGATAACGCAACGTTTTTTTACGGACAAGTACATACAATGTACAACGCAACCCCCTCGCCTCCTCGGCCATCAGCGCGTCGTGCCCGACAGGCGCAACGCTAACGCGACGCCAGCGCGTGTATTCCGGCGTTTGGCAGCCGCTCAGCGTTGGCGTCGCGGCGCCGCTGCGAGTGCCGCGTCGACGCTGTGCCAGCGCTGGCGAGACGACGACCCTCGACGCTAGTTTGGGGGGTCCTTAAGACGTTTGCGCGAAAATTCACTTGATTGTGCGCCTCGACATTTGCGCAAGCAGACTCTGACTGAACATTTGCGCAAATGTATATGACGTGTAACTCTTGTATTAAGAGCGAAATCTATGAGGAGATGATCCAGCTATTCAAATACAACAAGTTATGGTATATCAACATTTAAAAAAAAAAACCCTCTACAAATGATATTACTTACATGACCAAGAAGTTGTATGGGACATCGTTTTTTTTATATGTTGATCCCAGTAGAAGATAGAATATTTGAGGACCAGAATCAGCTCCTGAGAGCTTTTGCATATTTAGAGAAACGTTGTATAAAGTGAATGAGTCGTTGCTAATTTGGCCATCTTTACTACTAATCTAATTTACCTTACTTCCTGTTCGCAGGCAACAACTGGGCTAAGGGACACTACACAGAGGGCGCTGAGCTGGTCGACTCTGTCATGGACGTCGTCAGGAAGGAGGCAGAGCCCTGCGACTGTTTACAAGGTGCGAACAGAAACTGGATTGGCTCTGTAGCGACATCTATCTCGCTACATATAAAACTGACGTATCCTGCATCGCGATATTAAAGTTATCGGAGCGATTGAACCATATATACAAAAACCCGACAAACAAACGTCGGGCAGTAGCCCACCAGGCACAACACCCGTCTGGTAGGAGGATCCTCCCTTTTCAATGGGGGATGAGGAACTTTACATCCTGTTCTCTCTCACCCCCAAAGCTCTAATTGTAGTGCCGGATCCACACGCTTGCCAAACCTCAACAATCTGTCACAAATTCAAACGTGTGGATAGAGTGCTTGATTTGGTTTGCGTAGGTTCACAAGCGCTTGTAGCCGATCCAACAAGAGTCGGTTTTATTTACAAATTAAAGGGAATTAGCCGAAAGCGACGGGTCCACCTACACGTTTTGCGTTTGTAGCGATTAGGAGTTTGCGGCAAGTGCCAAGCGTGTGGATCTGGCATAATATTCTTGTTGAAGGGCAGCGCTGCGTTTCCGACAAGGTGGAACTTTTTCATTTTCTGCAATCACGTTCCGTGCCGTGCCGTGGCGTGTGGGGACGGCCGTAAAGAATACACTTCCCCACCGCCAACAGGAGGCGTGTCGTAAGAGGCGACTGATTTCTCTAGCACAAAACGGGCAGCAGCGTCTGCGTGTGAAATATTATCAAAAACTGAGCTCGCCAACCCGCAGGAAAGGCCTGTGTTCAGCAGTGGACGTCAGACGGCTGAAATGATGAATAGCTTTCCTTATGCAGAGAATGAAAAAGTCAAAAAATTGCCGAGGATCGAGCTCAGTGGTGTGTGTCAACGCGGGATGACTTTGACGATGAATAAATGTTTCTTTTGTGACAACTATTGGTCGTCTCATAAACTCCAACCAATCACAGCTTAAGTTTTAATTTTAAGATCTCTCTTTGGTCGGATCGAGATCTTTATGTCTAACAATAAATTAACTGAAACTGCAAATATTCAATCTACCTTCCTCTACTGGTCAATAGGGTTCCAACTGACGCACTCTCTCGGAGGCGGCACAGGATCAGGCCTGGGCACTCTCCTGCTGAGCAAGCTGCGAGAAGAGTATCCCGACCGCATCGTCAACACATTCAGCGTCATGCCTTCACCTAAGGTTAGTATTCAATGGAGTGAATTTCCAACTTTTGGCTCTCAAATTCGTACGTCGCGGTCTGTTGTGCCACGTTACGTACTGTTGTGGAACGTCCCGCGATCTTGTGAAATGTCCTACGCTGTTGTAAACCGTGGCGCACTGTTCTGGAACCATGCGCATGGTTGTGCAACGTCATGCGTTGTTGTTAAACGTTACCAAACATGTCTTGCAACACGTATAGCCCATCAATTTGTTGCCAGGAGAATATATGGCATGTTACCATTGTTCCCAGGTGTCAGACACGGTGGTAGAACCATACAACGCGACGTTATCAGTGCACCAGCTAGTTGAGAACACGGACGAGACCTTCTGCATTGACAACGAGGCGCTGTATGACATCTGCTTCCGGACCCTTAGGCTGTCCTCACCCACTTACGGAGACCTTAACCATCTGGTGTCGGTAAGTTGAAGAATAAATAGGATCTTGTAATTGGAAAACTAAAATGGCAATTTGACAACCGTTGGGGCAGAATATTTCTCGAGTGGCGACCATGTAGAGACTGGGAGACCCTTCCACCCTGTGGACTGATAACCTAGTCAAAACCAGAACTGTTTTTTGCTGTTGTTGATGTTCAGCAATGGACTTCCAAAGGCTGATGATGAATAGGACAGCAACACTAGTGATATTGTAAATGTACAAGCGATTTTTTTACAATAATTATCCCGGCTACAGTCGCCATAATTGTGTTATTGGAGCCGTCATCGCCAGTTGGCCAGATAGCTCCATAAGTATTCCTGCTAATTGCTAGATACAACATCTTCCGAATTTATTATTACCTTATAAGGTCGTGACGACATAATTGACAACAATGCCCTAAGTGGGGCATTTTAAATTGCCTATGTAAGCGCATATATCTCAAGTCTTCGTTTTCCAATCCGAAGGTTGGCTATATCAACCAAGTCATACGAACACATTTGATTCTCCACATGGCACATACAACACTGAGCCCATAGGCTAGTTTCCTGGGTCAAAAAAATATTAATCTATTTAGTCAGTCAGTTAGATTATAAAAAAATATTGGACCCTTAAGTATTTTGTCTTCTGTCAATCAAACAAAAAATGACAAAGATAAAGCTCATCAATGTTTGGGAGTGACGTCACGCCTTGCTAAAAAGTGTCGCAAGGCGTGACGTTACGCGGAACTTTAACGGGCTATATCTTTATCATTTTATGTTTGGTTGAGAAAATAAAAAATACGTGTCTAATATTTTCTGTTGATCCAACTGACGGACTAATTAGATTTTTTTAGGAAACTAGCCCATTCTTTTCCATCTGCTGCCGGCAGCAGCGTCTTATATCGCTCCACGTAGCTGGATGGGTTATAATACTACTACTCTGGGTTATAATACATGGACGTCAGCAGCCTTCATTTCACATTGCATGACCTTGCCTCTACCTTTGCTTCCGGTATCGCATTCGTCGACTCTCGTTTCTTGTTTGGGATTGAGCATACTGAAACTCGAGTGGTGAAGCCGTATATAAACCCGGACCAAGTTTGAAAACACTGCTATCGATTATGGCCAATTTCGGAATAGTTTCATACAAGAAGGGGGCGGATTCTGGCTGGCGGGCTGACGGAAGTGGACGGAGGATCTTCCAATAGCAGCGGGCGTTTGACGTCAAGGAAAGCAGAGTGGGGCTCCGTGTAGCAGGCGCTTTATCCTTTATTGCTTCTTCCAGCTCACAATGTCAGGAGTGACGACATGCCTCCGCTTCCCCGGTCAGCTGAACGCAGACCTTCGGAAACTAGCTGTTAATATGGTTCCATTCCCGCGGCTCCACTTCTTCATGCCTGGTGAGTCTACGATAGAGATCGCAAAGCAGAAGCTAGAGAGGTGGCAAGGTTCTTGGCTTGTCCTCATCAGGCCATGGTTGAGCTCCCAATGGCCATAAAAACTGACCAGTTCTTGTAAACGGACTGCAAATGGGCTTAAGCGACATTTAGGCCAGCTGAGTGCCTGAATAGAAACTCTTTAGTGCACATCATACAAGTACAAGTAATTACCAGTAATCGGAGTAGGTAGATTGATTTGGGGTCAATGATCTCAAACATTGATGTTAATATGGACATGCCTTCCCTTTGGGATTCAGGAATTTTTTGGTACTTATCAGTTTAAAAAAAAAAGGCATATCCATATTATCCTAGCACTACCACAGTACATCAAATCAATCTACCTACTCCAATCACTGGTAATTATTACACATAATTTTTACCGAAAGAAGTACAATTTAGTCGGTCTTATCGCTAATAGCGATCTCTTCAAGATAACCTTCAGGTAGGTACGCTAATCTTCCAGCCAGCCGGCCAGTACCGGTGTATCACTCTTGAGACGCCTTCCTGATTCCTTCACATTTTGCTGAGTAGCCGCAATTTCAAAACCAGTGCTCTTATGACAAAAAATGTAGTCACTTGTTATATCATACTGTCTAGCTGAATGTTTGGGGTCGGAAAAACGATTTAATTAGCTGAGGGTGAGACCTAATGCTTTGGCAATGGCTTCAACAGTCGACCAAAGGCTGAAGGTAACGATACAAATTGTATCAGCTGTTACGTTACCTACCTCCATATTAAACTCGTCAACAAAAATGGAATTTCTATTGTGTGTTGATTACGCATGCTTGATAACTTAAGTTATATCATTTAATAGTAACCCTGTATAACGTCTTACTTTTGGAATGCGCAGGTTTCGCGCCCCTCACAGCTAGGAACAGTCAAGGATACAGAGCTCTGACGGTACCCGAGTTGACACAACAGGTGGGTAAAATTATATTTTCCATTTTTTTCGATTTATGTTTTGCGCAAAATAACTTGACATGATGCGCAAAATGGACATGATAAGGTGCGCAAAAAAATTAACACATTAAAGGCCTGGCCTACTAGCATAACCACCAAAACACGATATGATACGAGTATGATATGATAAAGCTATATATAGACACTAACTGTAAAAATATGGCAGATTACACCGCCATTTTGATCATTTTAAGTGACTTCACCGGCACGGCGATTCAACATGGCGGCTATATCTGTCATATTTTTACAGTTGGTGTCGATATTTCACTATATCATATCATATCATATCGTGTATTGGTGCTCATGCTAGGGAGGCAGATGTACTTCCTTTTACAATGTCTGCTTCAATTTCTGAGTTCATAAAGCTGATAATGACTATTGTGAACTTTCTTACCCCATAATTAAGTTAATAAAAACTATAAAACAACTACTTTCTCTATCTACTATCTGCCGAGAGGCAAGCACACTGGACACTCGTCGCCATCTGAGGTCCCAGGTTTAATTACTGTTCGGGTCAATGTTGAAATTGTCTCGGGTCTTTATCATATTGTGGTAAGTATCGTTATTGTTTCTGATTTCTGTAACACAAGTGCTTTGGCTACTTACCATAGGATCAGAGCAATGTATGTAATGGTCCACAGGTCACCACGACACTATAGGATTTAATATTACTGTCACGTGATATACCGGTGGTCAATTCGTTATCGAAGGGTGCTGAGTCGGGGGCTTATTGGTCTGTAATGGAGGCCACGTACCGGCAAGCGCAGCGTAGGACCCACAAAGGGGACAGACGACCTGGTAAAGGTTGCAGGACGCCGCCGGATGCAGGCCGCTTCCAACCGGTCAATCTGGAAGTCACTGGGGGAGGCCTATGTTCAGCAGTGGACGTCCTATGGCTGAAATGATGATGATTATGTCAGCTACCTACCTACTTAGGTACATTAGTAGAATAGTGACGTAATCATCTCTATATTGTTATTCTCAGATGTTTAGTCCCACGAACATGATGGCGGCGTGCGACCCCCGCCACGGGAGGTACCTCACGGTGGCCGCCATCTTCCGCGGAAGAATGTCCATGAAGGAGGTAGACGAACAGATGCTCACAGTCCAGGACAAGAACTCTAGGTTAGTCTTTATTATTATCATTTAGTTGACGACTTCCGTAGCCTAGAGGCGAGCATACCGGACTTGGTGTCGCTATCTCTGATGTTCCGGACTCGATCCCCGGTCGGGTCAATGTTGAAAAATAACTTTTCTTATTGTCTCGGGTCTGGGTGTTGTGGTACCGTCGTTGTTGCTGATTTCTGTAACACAAGTGCTTTGGCTACTTACCACAGGATCAGAGCAAAGTATGTGATGTTGTCTAATATTTATTAAAGAAATTATGTAAAAATGACTGCTGGCTTTCTGATTCAAAAAAAGATTATTCTATTTAGTCCGCCAGTTAGATTATCAAAAAATATTGGAACCATATTTTGTTTTTTGTCAATCAAATAAAAAAAAATGACGAAGATGAAGCGCATCAAAGGGAGCACGTGACGTCACGCCTTGCTAAAGTGTCGCAAGGTGTGACGTTACGCGGAACTTTAACGGGATATATCTTCATAATTTTTTGTTTGATTGAGAAAAGAAAAAATATGTGTCCAATATTTACTATTAATCCAACTGACAGACTAATTCGATTTTTTTAGAAAACTAGCCCATTAAAGCAATTTTTCAAGGTCCGAAAAAATGTGTTAACCGCTTAGACGACTAACCCGACGTTCCTCTTAAGCTGTATTTAGGGTAATCCGTATACATATCGAAAGTGCCGTGTGGGGACGGCCAAAGACACTTCCCCACCGCCAACAAAAGGCGTGTCGTAAGAGGCGACTAATTCCTCTAACATGAGCAGGGCAGCAGCATCTGCATGCGAAATGTTATAAAAACTTGCGCTCGCCAACCCGCCTGCCAAGCGTGGCGAGTATTGGTAATGAGGCTTGTGTTCAGCAGTGAACCTATGGTTGAAATGATAATGAATTATGTCGAGCAGGTAGATTTTTCTTTGAAATCCAAAAAGAAATTCCTCGTCGTCCATGGTTATTTAATCATCCCCACTTACCAAAAAGCATCGTGTCTGTTATTTGTCGTCTCCGCTTGGGACATGCATGTACTCCAGTCCACCTACCTAAACTAAGAGTTAAGGATAATTCACTTTGTGAATGTGGCCTAGATGAAGGTTCAGCTGACCTTCTGAGCTGAGCTTTTTTAACTGCCCCAATATTAAATATTATATAAGATTGTAAAGTGTCCGTCACGTTATAAATGTCTGACCAATATGACCGAGCAAATTGGACATTTTCTCAATGTGACCAGACATTTTGGACATTGGACATTAATCGTGCCTACAACTTAAATGTATTTTATTCAATTTTGTCAACCTATCTTTGTAAACCAATTTTATGCGTAATAAACATTATCTATCTTATCTATCTATCTATTGTCACTAACGTCACAATCAGTTCTATTGACAAACTATGAAAAAAAAAATTTGTCACAAATAAGTGCATTATTATAAGAAAGACAGGCTTTAGTAGTGATGATCTGTAACGAAATGAAATTTTTAAAATTAATTTATCTTTCTGCTCGAACAAGCTAAGAAGCGTCGTATCGTTAAGCGCGAGTTTTTTTTTGAGCTCAATCCAGATCCAATTACATGTTTTATTGTATGTTTTTACTGTAAAATACTTAACATTTAAGACTTACTTTAGAGGAATTCTTCTTTGTTTTAAATTTATACTAAAAAAAATATGTGACCATCGTGACAATATAAATGTCCAATTTGACCAAGCATTTATCATAAATGACGGACGCATAATAGCATGACCGTCAATTTACAACTCTAGGTTTGACACTATGACCACTTGCCTGACAATATCCCCCGCCCATGTAATTTTAAATTTATCCTTGGTCTAGTTAACACTCCATTTTTAGAAATCTTAGCAAAATTTATTGCAGACAATAAAATAAAACTGTAGGTTAAATTATCACTTCCTTTTTTATTTCCTCCCACTTTATTCCCATTCTCCTTCCTTATTTATTATCTATATTATTAAATACGTTTATTGGGATGTCTTATTTGTGCTGTTTTCTTTGTTTAAGAGAAATCTAATAAGTATTAAGTACCTACAAGTTTTATTCACTTGAAAACCGTGTAAAAAACTATACTCACTTGACACTGGCGAACGTGGCAACGCGGATTAGCCATTAAACAAAGAAAAGAAGAATACTCCTTAGCGGATTAGCCCGTAAAATATCACTGATCGGAAAAAACGAGATAGACATACAGACATAGAAGATTTTAGGGAAGCTTGAAAAAATAAACGAAAGAAAAACTTAGGCCGGAACCGATTCCTATACGATTGGGTTAACCCATATTTAGGGATTAACCGTAAGCGTCAAGTTTTCAGCCAACTTCTATACGGGTAACCGTTTTTGATAAATAAAATAAATTATTTCCACAATACACCAATTAGCTAGCCCCAAACTAAGCAAATCTTGTACTAGTGCGAATAGATAACGGATAAACATACATAAATAGGTTTAAAACTCAGCTACAAAAATGAAATTAAGAAAAATATCAACCTTTTTTTTGCTCTATTTTCAGTCGTATTGAGAAAGTTTGATAAATTTTACGTCAAATTAAAAGTTTACGAGAATACCGTTTGTGATCGTAATGTTACAGGGAGCGGATCGACACCGGATTGTGACTATTGTTAAATTATGGGAATTGGGTCTCTGGTGAATAGCTTTTCGCGCAAACATCTGTACAATCGCGCAAATAAAAATTTAATTCCGTTCCGTTTCCAGCTACTTCGTGGAGTGGATTCCCAATAACGTGAAGGTGGCCGTGTGCGACGTGCCACCGCGCGGGCTCAAGATGGCGGCTACGTTCGTCGGCAACACCACCGCGATCCAGGAGATCTTCAAGCGGATCTCGGAACAGTTTACTGTCATGTTCCGGCGGAAGGTAAGCTTCATAAAGCCAACGCTATGTGACGCGGATGTATGGAGGGTGAAGTAAGGAGTACTATCTTCGTTTTGTAAAAGTTTCCGTCAAAGTGCGTTAAATAAGGTGGCGCCACAATACCATTAGGATTTTTTAAAGGATGGCTTTATCTTCCATATTTAAAAGTCACTAAAATATTTAAAATGCCCTAACTCGGCATTTCAATCCGTCAACAACTGCTACATTCATCCGTACCCTTTGCCTACGCTAGCGCCATTTTAGAGGATTTTGGAACTGTTATTTAATGCTATAACTGGACACTTTTTGAATTTTCCACCCATAAGAGATAGTACTCCTTACCTCTACCCACAATAAATGTCAGCCTTCTCTTGACATTGCTAGACCTTGCCCCCACCTCTGCGTCCGGTATCGCATCCACACGGATTGTCGTCGAATCTTCGCTTCTTGTTCTAGATTGAGCTTACATCGATTTTAGCTTACTGAAAATCGAGTGGTGAGGGCGAATATAAACTTGAACCAAGACAAGCGCTTGCTAAACGGAGCCTCTTGATATTGCTCGACCTTGCCCCCACTCTGCTTTCCTGGACGTCAAACGCTCGTTGCTATTGAAAGATCCTCCGTCCACTTCCGTCAGCCTGCCAGCCAGGCACCCCGCACCCTTCCTGTTTCAAACTTGGCCCAAGTTTATATTCGCCTACATCACTCGAGTTTCAGTAAGCTAAAATCGATGTATGCTCAATCCGGAACAAGAAGCGAAGAATCGACGGTCAAGCAACATCAAGAGGCAGCCAGCTTCCATTTGTCAGACCTTTAAGCTGGTGACAAACTGCGGCAGACGCAGCTCCGGACTCGTCTTGACATTGTGAGGTCAAGCGCTGCCATTGGTCTATCCTTCAGACAACTTCCGCCAGCCCAAGGATCGACTAATGGCAGCGTTTGACCTTACAATGTCAAGACGAGTCCGGAGCCGCGTCCGCCGCAGTGTGTCACCAGTTTAATCCTCCACTGTCTGTCCAGTCCGATTCGCACTTGGCCGAGTAAAAACTTGAAAACAGATTTTCTCATTATTTGTATGCTTCCAGGCTTTCCTGCATTGGTACACAGGAGAGGGTATGGATGAGATGGAGTTCACGGAAGCAGAGAGCAACATGAACGACCTTGTCTCAGAATATCAACAATACGAGGTATAGTTAATCTATTGACCACATACCTTAAACCGGTGACACACGGCAGCCGGACGCCAGTTTCGGAACAGGAAGGGGCGGAGTCTTGCTGAAGGGCTGGCGAAGTTGACGAAAGGATCGACCAATGGCAGCGTTTGAACTTACAATGTCAAGACGAGTCCGAAGCCGCGTCCGCCGCCATCTGTCACCGACTATAAAGTTAAAATGTCATACGATTTGTTCGACAATATTTTCCGCCATTTTTAAATCTGTATCTGCCATGGATTTAGTACCCCTGTAACCGGATTGAGTACTTCTAAAATGTTACTGGGCTTTACTTAATCCATGGTATCTGCACTGTTTTTTTATGGGCGAGACTTGACAGGAGTTGTCATTTCATACTAAATGTAAGTAAAAAATCACTTACTAGTTTCGGAAAAAGATGGTTCGAATTGCTGCTCCATAGGGTGTGTGCTTAATGAGTTAAACATGCACGAAGGCATAGACAACCTCCGAAGCCGATTATGCCAGACTTGGTGTCGCTATCTGTGAGGTCCCGGGTTCAATTCCCGGTCGGTCAATGTAGAAAAATAACTTTTATATATTATTCGGGTCTGGGTGTTGTGGTATTGTCGTTGTTTCAGATTTCTGTATCACAAGTGTTTATGCTACTTACCACTATAGAACAAGAGCAATTATTTATGTGATGTTACACACACACACACACACATATATTATGCACATTGTTGATTGTATGGTGTAAGTTCACGTTCCCCTCTTTGTATTGTATAAAATGTAACAAAATGTAAATCCAATACTGGCTGTCTGCTTTGTCACCAAGAAAATGTATTCTGTACTTAAGAGCTGTGGATTTTGTAAAAAATTAAATAAATAAATGTCCAATATTTATATAAAAATAGTTGCACAATGTGCTATGGAACAGAAACTTCGATTAAGAATACACTAGATGACCCGTCAGCTACTCAAAAACGACCGAGCCAATAACGCCTCACTTTAAAGTGGGCTCTTATTTTGTATAAGTTATTCTGTACTTTATTACTTAAATCTTAGAGTTGTGTTTATAATGAGTAGTTGCTGCAGATGTGACAAAATAAAATGAGACCTGATTTTTACGAACTTGTGTGAATACGACACAAACAAAACTAACCGCAAACGTTAAGGCATACGTTAGACCTAAATTATTAATTGTTTTATAGTCCTTTTTTCTACTTAATAATATAATTAGACGGTGCCATATTTGAGTACTTTTTTATCAAACGAGGCGTTATCTAGTGCATTCTTGATCGAAGCACAGAATTATAACTGCGAGCTATGCTCGGTGTGTCTTTGCGAGATCGAATCAGAAATGTGAAGATCCGTAAACAAACAAGTCGCTAACAGCCCAACGGATTAATATTTTTTTAAATTAATTGTTTTCACAATCACACCAATTATCTAGCCCCAAACTAAGCAAAGCTTGTACTATGGCGACTAGATAACGGATAAACATACTTAAATATTTTAATAAACCTCCATGACTTACGTACAAATGCTCGTGCTCATCACACAAACATTTGCCCCTTGCGGGATTCGAACCCGCAACCGCTGGCTTTGTAGTCCGGAGCGCGAACCACTACACCAGACCGTCGTCGCCGACGAATTAGCGACTTGAAGTGGCAATGTGCGCACATAGCACTTAGAACTGACGGCCGATGGGGCAGAAAGGTTCTAGAATGGAGGCCGCGTACGCAAGCGCAGCGTAGGACGTCCACCCACAAGGTGGATAGACGACCTGGTCAAGGTCGCAGGATGCCGCTGGATGCAGGCCGCTTCCAACCGGACAATCTGGAAGTCACTGGGGAGGCCTATGTTCAGCAGTGGACGTCCTATTAATCATTGACAGTGCAGTAAGGTGTCAATAACTTTTTATTTATTTCTTTAACAGGAGGTAGGCGTAGAAGACGGAGAATTCGACGAACAAGAGGAAATGCCAGCTGACGAGTTTCCGGAAGAGACGGAACATGAGTAGATTTACTGATACCTACATTATTTTGATTTTAAAACTATATGATAATAATCCACTTAAAATACAAATTACCGCCTCAGGTGACGCAATAAATGAATATAAAGAGACGTAGGTTCGATTCCCACCTGAGGCGATAGATTTTTTTCAAGAGTAATATTATCTTAGTACTATAAGTTTTTCAAGATAAGAAGGGATTTGTGATTTGACACTTCGGATTTACGGTTTCACCCATATTACTTACGATAATATTATCTAAAAATAACTTTTATATTTAATTTATATCAAAATTTTTATTAATTGTGTTATTTGCAAAAACACAATATTCTTTGCCTCTAAAAATCTAAGCAAAAATTGCAAACCAATAATATAGCTCATTGGTTTAAAAAACTAAATTTATATGACTACCTTAAAATACTTGATGCGTAAAACGAACGTTTACCTATAGAGATTGATAATACATAAACACTAAATCGAAGAATCGGTTCGGTCGTCTTGTGAAAACTTATGCGTTGACGTCCATACGAAAGCGTCTGCCTTGTATGAGGTGCGGTGTTTTCTTGGTGACCAGCAGTAGTTCCTGTTTTATCTTTTGTTACTGTTGTTCGTGAAGTTTTTGTTGTTATTTGGTAAAATACAAACAAAAGCAAAAAGGCTTGTCGAAAAACTGTATACGGCACTCTGGCGGTAGGACATTGCAGTAAACCTTGTATTTAAAAAAGGCTATTTAAATAAAAATCGATTAAACTTTATTTATAAACATTCTCGATATTCAAAAAGAATCAGTTGGATTTTGTAAAGGGACATCACTATACGTGTCAACAGTGAAGTGTCACAAAACCCTTCATAACTTGAAAGAACTATAGTAAATGAAGACTTACTGCGTCTACACGAACAGTATTTAACGGAGTGCTTAAGCAAATGATTCTGAAACCTAGCACTTTGCAATAAGGTTGACTTTACATTATCAAGAATTAAATGAGGCAGTGGCATAGCACTGCATGTTCATACTAAATGTAAGTGAAAAATCACGTACGTGTTTCGGAGAAACCTGGTAAATAATGCTGCTCTATAGGGTGTGTGGTCGATGGCTTCGACATACCTAGATAGATGAATAAATTTTAACCAAAAATTACCTTATCACGAGGCATATAAATGAAAATTTTTTACTTGAAAGAACTTTTCAACTGCCTCTGGTGGGATTCACAGCTATAAACATTACTATGACCTCCGTAGCTCAGTTGGAAAAGCCGTCGCTCGGATAGCGAAAGGTCGTGGCCTCAAATTCCACTAGAGGCAGTTGAAAAATTTTTTCAAGTTAAAATATATTCCTTGATATAATAAACTAGCATTAGCACATAGCATTATTGTGAATGCAAAAAATAAAAAAGTTTAAACTATCACAAGGCTGTAAAAGGCAAGGTCAATCAAGGAGAACTACGGTATCTGTTCAACAAACATAAAAAATCTTGTGTCGCCACGCGACTGTATTCAACATAGTACACTGAGTAATGTTTTTGAACCTTAATGCTTTGTAATAAGGCTGACTTTATTTTTATAAGACTTAAAAGGGGTGGGACCACGAAGTTAAATAAGGAAAAATCAATCAAGGTTATAAGAGTCAAGGTCAAGCAAGGCCGTTTGTTCTCCCCGTACGTACTTTTTGGTTTCATGGTGGTAAAAGAGTGAAGTTTAAATAGTATTTCTGTAAACATTAACTACCTGTAAAAAGCGTTCAAGTACTACACGCAATTTTTGAAATAAAAAAATAATGTTTTCAAATGTTGTTTGAACACCCGCTCCCGCCCTTGCAACGCATCGGAACGTTTGACATCCCCCCAAATTGCGAATACTTGGACGCTCTATAACTTCTTTGTATGATGTGTGGATAAAGAGTATCTTTCTACATTATTTATGCCCGAATAGCCGTGTTTTTTTACATTTTCATTGGTTTTATAAGTACTTATTTTAAAAGTCTATGTTTTATACAACTTAAGCTGGTGACAAACTGCAACGGACGCGGCTTTGGACTCGTCGTGACATTGTGAGGTCAAGCGCTGCCATTGGTCTATCCTTCAGACAACTTCCGCCAGCCCAAGTTTCAACCAATGGCAGCGTTTGACCTTACAATGTCAAGAAGAGTCCGGAGCCGCGTCCGCCGCCATCTGTCACCGGTATTACATACATACAAACCTTATTATACAATTATTTCTGTGCTGGCGAAAAATATAAACAAACATATCTCTCATTTTCAGTTTTATATAATACTAGATATTTCAATTTAGTGTAATTTTTAGTTTTAGTAATTATTCTGTATCAAAATATTATTTGATATTACTAAAATTTTGAGGTATTGTGTTTTTTGTTATAAATCTCGTTACTTGTTTATTTATAAGCAGTAACGCCGAAAGGCTTTTCTCATAAACAATCAAGTCCAAAATCTTGGTAATAAATCTATTTGCATATAACTTACTACACATAAACACCATATAAGTACCTTAAATACCTGTTTTTACTGATTTACATTAGAAAACAAATATAATCATGTGTATGTATTAATTACATTTAGAGCGATTTAAGTTTTCTAAATTTAATTTTTAAGACAAATCTAGCTTGTTTTCAATCCAAGATTTTGGACATGACAGTTTGTATGGAAGGCGTTCGAAGACAACATTCTATAATCTATAAAAATATAAGAACGTTTTAACAGTCATGTATTTGGTAAACTTTAATTTGGCCAAAAATGGAGGCTGGACGCGTCTTGACATTGTGGGGTCAAACGCTGCCATTGGTCGATCTTTCCGTCAACTTCCGCCAGTCCGCCAGCAAGACTCCGTCCCTTCCTGTTCCGAAACTGGCTATAATTGATATTAGTGTTTTCAAACTTGGTTCGATTTTATATTCACCTACACCACTCGTGTTTCAGTAAGCTAAAATCGACGTATGCTCAATCCGGAACAAGAAGCGAAGAGTCGACGGTCAAAGCAATGTCAAGACGTTTCTGTCCCCCGTTTGTCACCAGTATAAATAAGTTTTGTCATAGACATAACCTTTGTCTATGGTTTTGTTACAAGTTTCGTCAGTAACGAAAACCTGTACATAAAGTATTAAATCCAAGTTGTTTTTATTTTAATTCATTGTTTTTACAAAATTAAAAACTGCGTTTTAATTTCTATCTTTTATTATTCAAATTAAATTTTATTTTATTTACAGATTTCACAGGCACTTTTCTAATAACTTCATTACCAAAGTGATTATAATTTAAATGATCGTTTAAATTAGATTCGCTTGTTTGTTCTGAATGTAAATTCTCTAAATGATCATAATTAAAACTTTCATTAATATTTGTGACAGTATCTAAATTCGTTGAAGTGCAATCTACGATTTCAATACTTCTGTCAGTAAGTCTAAAATCATTATTCGTCAACATACTGCTTTGCCTATCATTATTATCACTACTTCTGTTCATACAGTCATTAGTCTTGGAACTATTTGAAAGGAAACAAGGTTTAAAACGTTTTTCTTTCGCGATTATCCCTTGATGCTTCTTTCTTTTTAGTGTTTTCTTTTTAAAATCAATCGTATTAATGTCACCCATATTCAATTTGCTTGCATCGCTCTTAATACTGACCGGGCATTCTGTAACATTATTAACCGTTTCTGGTACTTTTACAGAAGTATCTTTCTGCAGATTTCTCAACCGGAATATGACATCTTTTTGACGCTGCAGCAGTTTTTTCCGTGTTTCATTGATATCTTCTAACTCCGGAGCGTAGCATACATGGAGAGAACCGCCGTAGAAATTCTTTGTATCTAACATGCGTTTCGCTAACCTAGCCGACTGTATCTTCTCAAACATTGCGTGATATGTTTCTGTAAATACTTCTGCAACATGTTCTTTGCTCATGTTAAATTGGAGGAGTTTGCCGAATTTAGAGAACAACGCCTTGGCTTCTTGACGAAGGTTAAGGGACGGCACTCCGAAGACCAAGAGATGGTTTGACTCGCTGTTGACAGAGTATACCTATAAACAAGAAATTACAAACTTGATCAGGACATAACTAATTTACACAAGCGATTTTTGAGCATAGGCAACGAGGTAACTGCATCGTTGCGATATCGCAACTCAGAACCCCCTTCGATAGCAAATTGTCGACCAGAAAATCACGTAAGTTGACACTAAAACCAGTGACACTCGGCGGCCGGACGCCAGTTTTGGAACAGGAAGAGGCGGAGTCTTGCTGGCGGGCTGGCAGAAGTTGACGAAAGAATCGACCAATGGCAGCTTTTGACCTCACAAGGTCAAGACGCGTCCAGAGACGCGTCAGTTGCCTTTTGTCACCAGCTTAACGGTATGACACATGGAAGCTAGCTTCCACTTCCGGTATCGCATTCGTCCTCTTCGCTTCTTGTTCCGGATTGAGCACACATCGATTTTAGCTTACTAAAACTCGAGTGGTGTAGGCAAATAAAAACTCGGATCAAGTTTGAAAACGCTTATATCGATTATAGTCACTTTCGGCACGGTTTCTATACAAGAAGGGGGCGGGGTCTGACTGGCGGGCTGACGGAAGTGGACGGAGGATCTTCCAATAGCAGCGGGCGTTTGACATCAAGGCCAGGGCGGGCTTTTAAATTGTGGCGACCCTGGGGCATCCAAGAAGTGGAGGCCCCGAATTTTTTGGAACACATGAAATAACGATTTTCACAGTTCTCAATCTTTAATAGACACACAAAGGTAAATACCTTTCTAAAGGTAAATAATTTTCTTTCTTACCTAAAAAAACGAATCGTGGATTTAGTGGAGGCTCCTTCTTTATGGGGACCCCAGGGCTAGAGCCCTGCCCTGCCCTTAATGCGGCCCTGGAAATCAAGTGGGACTTGCGCACTGGTTTAACGGTTCACAAGGGTTCTGTACAAGCATGAACTATGAAGATAATATTCACATAATACGGGAGATGATTCTCGACGGCTTTATCATGTAAAAAAAAGAGTTTTTTGTTGTAGCCTCAATTTAACTGTTTTTGGATTTTTACTTAACTTGTGCTTTAAGACATAACCTCTTGCTAAAAGGCATCAAACCTAGTTAGTTTAGCTGGGCTTTCTCCGCACTTAGCCTCATGATTGGGCCATTGTGCGTGCTGCTTAGTCTTTCTTACTCCAACCATCCTAGGTCATCCCAGAAGGTCAGCAGTCTTTTCAGACTGCTGCAGGCTTCCGGGAGCGATCCTGGTGATTGGCATCGAACCTAATTGGCATACCTAAAGTTGCAAGTACCTAAAATTACGTTATTTTGGTGTACACACATGAAACATATGACAATTGACAGAGAAAATAATTACAAAAATACAAATACTTGTTGACAAAAACCGTGAACAGAAAGTACACTATTAATTTTAATTACGCTGAGTGTCCCCGGAGTCGGTGCAAAAAAAATTATTCTTTGAAATAAATGATTTGATTTGATTTGAAAGGAAAACATAAAATCTCTCATCTACTGGCACCGACTCTAAAAGTAACTGATTAGGTTAAGATTATTTTTAGCATTTTAGTTTTTTGAAGTTGGTTTTTTTTAAAATAAAATTAACTTATTTCATCTATTTTAGTGATAAATCCTACCTCCTCCTTTTTTGAAGTCGGTTAAAAATGTCGTAAATTATGTTACTTTGTCCAGAATTTCAGTTTGAATATGTTACTTTTTATAATTTTAGGTCAAGGTTAAATATCCTATAGGTATTGATTCCCTTGCTAAACAGCCATATATTTTAATTGTGTTGCCTTAGAAGTTTGATTTGTTCACAGATCCAAGAGAATGCAGCCCTGAGTATTTAATATTAATTTCAACTTGATACCTCGATGCGTTCCTAATGAAAATTGTCTTGACTGAGAGACAGACAATGAAGTAATCCTTCAAGGATTTCTTTTCTTCTTTTTGTGGCATGGAATCTTTAAAAACTTGTCTATTTCCAAGATTAAATCATCAAGTATCAAGTGGAAGACTTAAAGACAGTAAGAAAATTTAAGATTAAACAAAAGATATCTGCTGTTTTATTAAACAAGCTGTCCCGGCGAACTTCGTACTGCCTCTTCATTTTATTTTGTTGTTTTAATATTTATTCTGCTATTCAGAGCGGAGACAAATCTAAAATATCAAAGATCATAAAAATCGGTCCAGCTGTTCTTGACTTATAAATGGTATAGCTTGTTAACTTTGTTTTATATATATAGATCGATCGATGTTTTATATATGACGACCGTCCGGTGTGGTGTTTCGCGTTCCGGACTACAAAGCCAGCGGTTGCGGGTTCGAATTCCGCAAGGGGCAAATGTTTGTATGATAAGCACGAGCATTTGTATGTGTGTTTATCTGTTATCTAGTTGCCATAGTACAAGCTTTGCTTAGTTTGGGGCTAGATAATTGGTGTGATTGTGTAAGCAATTTATTTATTTATCGATTTTTATTGCTGGAAGATTAAAGTTAAAATTATTGGATGTGTGCAATAAGAGACGATCCATATTATGATTTATGATTTATGGCATTTTTACTCAAATATCTACAGAAACTGGCACACTAATTTTATTTATTTAACAAAATCCACATCTCTTAATTAACATTGTTTGGATATTACACATTGACCTTACAGCCAATAACGGATTTACATTATATAGGTTAATCATCAATAAACAATAAATAATAATGATATATCCAGCTTTCTCGTGTTAAGACCCGGTAGACCTATTGCATGTTAACTTTTTTTCCAATGGAATATTTTAAATTTGGAAATATGGAGCAACAACCAGTTACAACAATTTTGTACACAATACACAACACAACAATCTTTTATTTCGACTGCAAACTGGATCCATGACGACATGTAAGTAGGTCGCTGTAGGAGCAACCTTGGTAAAGGATTAATTAAATATTGAGGAATAAGAGATATAATATTTTTCCAGTTCTTTAGCTACATAGGGTAAAAACATGGCCATAATCACAAATAACAAACCTTAACAGCAGTCAGCTTTCGACCTTGCCTGTACGGTAAGCGAGTAGTACATAACGATTCTTGTTCATGGTGAGGCAGTAAAACCCCTCCTTTATTTTCGATTTCCATTGCATACAATTACAATAATTATTTATACGCAATTACAAAATTATTGTTCTTTCAAGTTATGAATGAATATGAAGGATTTTGTTGTTTGTAGTGACACTTCACTGTTGACACATATAGTGATGTGCCCTATAGAAATCCAATCAATTCTTTATGAAAATCGAGTAGTTTATAAAAAAAGTTTATTGGATATTTTAGCAGGTTCAGGTTATATTAAGATGGACTCAAAGTTTTAAAGATTATTTTGGAGGAGATAAATTTAAAAGCAGGCGTCTTCATTGATGTTGTAATTTCAAAGGAAAAAAAATTAAACACACTATTTCACAAACATTTTACATTAATGACAATGACATAAACAAATTTAAGCAACAGCCAATCGTATGGCTGCTGCGTCTAGTTCAGGCACGGGCCTTGTGATTGGCCCGCGCGTTTGACGAGGGGAGAACCGGATACAGCCTTTATTTTTAGGGGAGGCTACACATCGCACTACAATTTTTATTTAATTAACCTTTTACTGCAATGTTCTACTGCCCAGTGCCGTACGGTTTTTGACAAGCTTTCTTTGCATTTTTTGGCATTATGCCAAATAATAACAAAAACTTCACGAAAAACTCAACTAAAATTCAAAAAAGGAACTACGCGAAGCACAACGAAAAAACCGCATCGCATACAAGCCAGACGCTTTCGTATTGACATCAAAGTATACGTTTTCACAAGACGACCGAATTGAACTATCGATTCTATGTCGATTTTTTATTGTCAATCCTATATGTAAACGTTCCGCTTTACGCATCAAGTATTCGAAACAAATCATACAAATTTATTTATACAATCAATAAGCTATTTGATCGGTTATTATTGTATTTTGGAATGGTATAAATTACTGGAATGGAATAAAAATTAATGTAATGGAAAAAAATTATTGCAGCAATGACTGACAGCAGAAGCGACAGCTTACTAAGGACGTACACAGACGTACAACTATAGTCCTTTCAAGATAAGAAGATACTTATGACACTTGGCCTTTTTTCGTTTCACCCATACTATTTACGATAATATTTTATAAATTTTATTTTTAATTTATATCATTGCAAAAACACAATAATCTTTGCCTCTAAAAATCTAAGCAAAAATTACAAACCAATAATATAAGGTGCTTCATAATATCTGCAACGGCTGAAATGGTTAAAGTATTGCCTATATAGATTACGATAGTGAAGGAATTACGTGCCCCGGATCGGTAATTAATTATTTGCGAAAAGACAGTAAATAAATGGTTACTTGCTTCAATTTGCATAACACACTTCGTCATCAGCCCTTGACACTGCGCGGGAGCGGTAAATGTGAAACGTTAGCATTTTTGAACAGATGTGGACGGTTTGACACAGAATAAAGCCTAATCTTTATTTATTTATGTTTTTTATGAAAAAAATAATGACGTTCTGGACATAAATATTCTTTACTATCGTAATCTATATAAGCAATACTTTTACCCATTTCAGCCGTTGCAGATATTTATGAAGCACCTTATATATCTTAATTATTTAACAAATAAATGAATAGGATTTACTTCAATTACTTGATGCGTATAACGGAACGCTTACTTATAGGGATTGACAAAACACAATCGGAACTAAATCGATGAATTGGTTCGGTCGTCTTGTGAAAATCTATGCGTTGACGTCAGTAGTACGAGAGCGTCTGCCTTGTAAGCGATTTGTGTGTTGTGGTACCCCACCACAACACACAAATCGCTTACAACTTATCTTCAATTTTTCGCATAGTTCGTATTTTGACTTTTGTTACTGTTTTTGTAAAGTTTTCGTTATCGTTTAGCTTTTATTTGGTAAAATGCCAAAAAAAGAAAAAAAGAATTGTCAAAAAGCTTTATACGGCACTCTGGCAGTAGAACATTGCAGTATATCTCTAATTTTAAATTCATTTGTTGTTATGTTCATTTGAATAAAAATCGATTAAACTTTCTTCATAAACTTTTTCGATTTTCAAAAAGAATCGGCTGGCTTTCGTTAGGGCCCTTCACTATTTGTCAACAGGGAAATTACGTGACGTGTCTAAAGTTTCTTCTTAACTTGAAAAGGGTATACCTAGAACTATTTTATAAATTACTTGTTTGTCTTACACACGCAGTACCAACAGTGCCAAAATGGCGTTTTCTACCACCAATATAAAAAACAGCTTGTCCGTCCAACAGACCGAAACTTCATGTGCTGTCAATCTGTGGACCAGTAAAGAGTGCTGCCAACTTAGGCGACTTTTTGCCTTTTTTTAGGCTATTTCGAATGGTGTTGAAGAGATCAAAAATTGAGATTGGCGACTGGTTTGCTAAATTGAGGACGACGGATGCCTCTTGATATTGTGGGGACAAACTTCCTTCCGTCAACTTCTGCCAGCCGGCCAGCCAGACTCCGCCCCTTCCTGTATTCGATATTAGTATTTTCTAACATGGTCTGATTTTATATTTACCTACACCACTCTAGTTTCAATAAGCTATAGTCGATGTACGCTCAATCCGGAACAAGGAGCGAAGAACCGACGGTAAGAGCAATGTCAAGACGCGCCCGTCCCCCGTTTATCACCAGCTTAAGGCTAGCAAAAACAGGTCTTCGATTAAAACTTAAAGCCGGTGACAGATGGAGGCGGACGCGGCTGCAGACTCGTCTTGACATTGTGAGGTCAAGCGCTGCCATTGGTCTATCCTTCAGTCAACTTCCACCAGCAAAAGGATCGACCAATGGCTGCGTTTGACCTTACAATGTCAAGACGAGTCCGGAGCCGCGTCCGCCGCCATCTGTCACCGGTATTACTTGATCAGTGGCCCAAGCGTCGGCAAGACTCCGCCTCTTCCTGCACTGATCAGGTAAAACTACGTTATACCGGTGACAGATGGCGGCAGACGCGGCTCCGGACTCGTCTTGACATTGTGAGGTCAAGCGCTGCCATTGGTCTATCCTTCGGACAACTTCCGCCAGCCCAAGGATCGACCAATGGCAGCATTTGACCTTACAATGTCAAGACGAGTCCAGAGCCGCGTCCGCCGCCATCTGTCACCGGTATAATGAATCGTATGTATTTGTGATAAATAGTTGTGTGGAATACCTTCTGCTGCTTGCATACTTATTTAAACAAAGATTCTCATAGGATAGGAGGATTTAAGCCGGTGACAGATGGCGACAGACGGGGCTGTGGACTCGTCTTGACATTGTAAGATCAAACGCTGCCATTGGTCGATCCTTGGGCTGGCGGAAGTTGACTGAAGGATAGACCAATGGCAGCGCTTGACCTCACAATGTCAAGACGAGTCCGCAGGGCGCAGCCCCGTCCGTCGCAGTTTGTCACCAGTTTTAGTACTAAAACCGGTGACAGATGGCGACAGACGCGGCTGCGGACTCGTCTTGACATTGTAAGGTCAAACGCAGCCATTGGTCGATCCTTGGGCTGGCGGAAGTTGTCTGAAGGATAGACCAATGGCAGCGCTTGGCCTCAGTTAACATTGTGAGGTCAAGCGCTACTATTGGTCTGGCCTTCAGTCAACTTCCGCCAGACCAAGGATAGACCAATGGCAGCGTTTGACCTTACAATGTCAAGACGAGTCCGGAGTCGCGTCCGCCGCCATCTGTCACCGGTATGAAATGCAGGTTTTTATTTTAAATTTTAAAATGCTTTAGTTGATTTTGTTCGTTTTGTGTTAGTTGGAGTTGTTACAAGAAGGAAACTGCATTAACAATAACACTTAAAAAAAGGTAGCATTTTAGTCTATCTGACATTACATTTGGCGAATTTATGCTACTTCGTTCATAGGAAAAAAGAAATCGGCGAATTTTAGCTAATTGGCGCAAAATTTCTGGCAACTTGGACTTGTTTGGAGTTGGCAGCACTGCCGGAAAAGGAAATCAAAAGTAACGTGCTTGAAGGAAAGAAGAAAAGAATTTGCAAAACAAAAAAATGGACGTTTTGAATTGCTCAGTACATTCCAATGAGTATTTCCTTCTTTTTTTGTTGCTCTGAAAGTTGTTTTCACATAGGTTTTCTTTTGCAAATGTCTCGGAGAACTGTGTTGTTTTGTTTGTCTGGAAAATGGTTGTTGTGAGAAAAAATCGTTGGAAAAAATACAAAATTGCGAGGTAATCAGAAAATTGTTATCAACTCTTGTTATTATTCGAGCAGATTTTTGGATATCCTGGTGTTATTAGTCAGCTTCTGTGTCCTGCATCTCACACGAACTGGTTTACACACTACACAGTGATTTCCTGTTGATTGAGGGCGGTTTGTATTTTTTGATGATCGAGTTATAATTTTGCTTAGTG
Organism: Anania hortulata; assembly: GCA_963576865.1. Taxonomy (NCBI): domain Eukaryota; kingdom Metazoa; phylum Arthropoda; class Insecta; order Lepidoptera; family Crambidae; genus Anania; species Anania hortulata. The sequence continues at coordinate 810,580 of OY756417.1, read as the reverse complement.
TGCAAATTTTCTTCCACTGTCTTCCACATTGAATTTTATCAAACAAATTCCTCATTGAATTGTCTTGTTGGCTTCGTTTTATCGAAATAATATTCAGTTTCTAAGAGTTGTAATAATGGTGTGATAAATGGGTAGGGTAAATACAAAAATCATATAAAATCATTTATAAAGTTTCCCTGTTAGCTTTGCTGTAGTCTTTTAATCGATTTTCTTGTTGATGGTCTTGGTTGGTTATCCTTTAATTTTGTCCCTTAAACTTGAAAAAGCTAATTTTTGGTCAGAGTTCTGACTTCATAATTTATTTGCTGATTATCTGCAAGCTGTCTGCTAAAATACAAAAATAAACAAAGAAAACTTGATTGTTAATTCCAAAAATCAAACTAAGGCACAGTCTGCTCCCTAATTGCCTTGCCCTACAGGGCCCTAACTATCATATACATAGTTTTTACTGAAATGAATTATAAATTAAACTACACCATCTTAACATTTATGAAATAATATACAAATAAAAACTACGGAAATAGCTATAAAAACCAATAAAACCAATAATAGGGTGGGTACCCAAGATGCTGGCAGCGTTACCTTGCTGGATCACGATGCTTAGTTGCTGTGCAAGGTAGCTGCCAGCTCTTGGGTGACCTTGGGTGAATTGCTATTTTGCTAAACTAATGGTTTAAAGTAGGTCTTCTGTTTGGTCTGCTCGGCATATAATTATATTGCAAGTTTAGTTGTAACTATCCGTCTAACTATCTGTCTATAACTATCTGTCCCAGCGCTGGGAGAATGAATTTAGCGATGTAATGTGTCCAGCAACATTGTCTCCTTTGATACAATAATCAGATTTTATTACATAAATACAAATATTTTCTTTTATTGAATTTTTTATAATATTAAAAGAAATCAGTTTTTTTTGTATTCCACCCTTTTATAACAATATATATTTTAAGTAGCTCGAAATTTCTTAACACTTAGGGACTCGTAACACACATACTCGCTACCGGGTACGCTGGACCCAGTATAATATCCTATGTATTTTTTTAAAAATAATTAATAAAAGTGAATATTTACTTTATTATAGGGATAATAGGTTAATAAACAAAGACAATAAGTAAATCAAATACTTATATTTATTGTTTTAAAATTACATTTTTAAAACAATAAATATTAGTTATTTTGATTACAAAAATCAAGGTTTTTTTACTAAACTTATATGACAAGATTATGGCTAATTGTTAAAATTTCTGAAATTAATTATTTTAAACAAAATCTTTTATATTTTCTTATACTATTAGATGTACCTACTTAAACTTAATAACAATGAGAGATCAATAATTATAGAAAAAAAAAAAAAAAAATTTACAAAATTAAAATATCTTCTTTATGATAAAATCATATTTCAACATTGTTCAGTCTCCTTCTACATCTAGATTTAGGGTACAATTGGTCAAGCCTAAAATATGTGTCGATTCGTCAAGAGCCTTTTTACCTCTCATTTTATTGTTAATTCGTCAAGTAATATAATATTGTTAATTCGACAAGTAATTATATATTGGTCAAATCTATTTATTGGGTCAATTCGTCATAGAAAAGTGCTAATTCGTAAAATTTTAAATAATAATGAATAAAGCCAACAAAATAATGTGCTAATCAACCATTTATTGTTCATAATGTTTGCAACACAATTATACCAATTCTTAGTGTTGTATGTTTATTACTAAATATCAAATTCAAAAAACATATAAAAGGACAAACAATATAAGAATATGATGATGATGCTTCCTTGGCCCCTCATCAGGGACATAGGGCTCGCAGAAGGGCTTTCCAATTTTGTCGATCCTGCGCAGCAACCTCCAGCTCCTCCCAGCTTAAACCAGTTGAAGCAGCCTCTTGTCCAACTTGTCTTATATAAGAATATAATATAATATGCTATAGTATTTTTTATTCTTTAGCGTTTAAAATCCAAACGCCTTATTGAATTTAGACATTTTTAACAGTTATTTTGCCTTTAGCTAATCTGTTTATTTCGCTTTCTTTATTCAAATATTTTTGCAGTCTTTTGTTTCAGTAAAATATATTTAATTTGTTTTAATTTTATTTTAAAGTCTTGTAAATTTAATTCGCTGTTCATAATTAAATAAACCAAAAAAGACTTGGGTTTCTAATAATTTTATTATTGAGGCGGCAATGCCAACCTTCAACGGGATTTGTAGTCTTATCTTTCTGACCGAAGCAACTTATGGGTACAGATTTAGGAGAAAGCCATTGCTTGATGAAGTAAGTTTTAAACTTTCTGATGTTTATAGTCTATTCCAATATGTAAAAAAATATGTACCTACCTTCATTTATAATATTATTTTTGTCACCGTCAGATTGATGCGGTGGTAATGCTATTTTTGTGAATACAAGTAGGAATAGGTAGTCACAGACAGACAAAATACCTACATTTTGGAATTTGATGTATTATTGAAAATTTGACGAATTAGCACTTTTCTAGGACTTACACAATAAATAGACTTGACCAATTTGTACTTACATATAACTAGGCGAATTAACAATATTTTAATACTTGACGAATTTACAATAAAATGAGAGGTAAAAAGGCGCTTTACGAATCGACACATATTTTAGGCTTGACCAGTTGTGCCCTACATCAATTTAGTTATAACAATTTAAACAAACGTGTTTCACATGTTCTCCCAAATTGCTATGTTGCATTTTATGCAATATTTATTGTTGTGTTTTGACATTTAGTTCATTACATCATTGGTAAAACCCTCGTACTTCATACTCTTTAAGTATGGTAAAATAAAAAAAATAAAACAAAGAAGAATTGATTTATTTATTTTTTGTTTCTCGATATTTTGTAAATCTGTAAATTTAATAATAAAATAAAAGTTCAAACATAAGTTTGATTGTTCTTTCGTATTGTTTTTTTGTGTTTGAGGTCTTTTATTTTGTAAAACCAAAATTTGTTTTTGAATTTGTTCCAAATTTTAGAATTAGGAAATAATTTATCAAATGGACTGCGGTTTGTCTATTAATACATACTAAAGTTTTTTTTGTATTTTTAATGATAAGCAAAGCTAATTTATTCTCTTGATACTAATTAAAAACTAATTAACTAATTTAAAAAAAAAGTATTTTTTCCTAAATGTTTTCTCAAAAAGACCCAATTTTATCGTGTTTTTGGAATAAAAACCATCTCTTAGGTCCCGGGTTCGGTTCCCGATCGAGTCAATGTAGAAAACGAATTTTCCTTTTTTGTTTTTGATAGGGTTTGTGTGGTACCGTCTTTATTTCTGAATTCTGTAACACAAGTGCTTTGGCTACTTAGGATCAAAGCAATGTAAGGTAAGATACAAATAAGGCCTAACTAATTTTAAACGCTTATTTGATTAATATATATTTGAAATGGGTGATAAATAAAAGAAAATCATTATTCTTTGGTTCATAAACTTAATGTAATTAAGAAAAAATAACAAAATCTTTCATAAATATGCTATGCGCCGCTCAATAGGCTCGTTATGGGCTACAACAAATTACATAAAAATATAGCTAATAGCAAGAGTTCTCTCAACAATTCATCAAATAAACCAAATGACATTGATATATTCTCAAGCGATTTTACAAGATTCCGCAAGAATTTGATGTATTTGGATTAACTGTTCTTCTGCTGTTTTTCTCTTTAATAATGCACAATAATATGCTACTCTCATAAATAAATGTTGTTACACTAATGTTAATAATTTAGATATTTAACAATTACAAAATATTTAAATCTACTTAAATGCTACGTTAATTCAATTACTTTTGTGTAACACCTGTGATTAAGATAGCACTTAGCTTGATATATTAGCATGTATAGTTAATGTTGTCTAAAATAGTGTATGTCTTGTTGGTGTTAATATATAAATAAAATAAAATAAAATAAAAATAAAAATAAAGAATCACAAAAAAATAGGTTTATCTGGAACCATACTCAAGGGCCTTTTTAAAACATGGTGCTTTAACAAAGCCTACATATTTAATTTATAGGAATATCGTTATTAGAGTGTTTATTATATAATGCTATGTATTTTTCGACCTTTTTAACGAGTGTTTCTATGAGATCCTAGCATAATTTCTAAGCTTAATTGTCAAATATTTTGTTTAAATTGCAAGTCAGACTTCAATTCTCATTTTAGTTAGAAATAAAGTATGATGTAAAAAAAAACGTATCCATACAAACAAAAAACAACAACTAAACATGTCTTCTCAAAGATTTTACAAAATATTGAAAAATTGAATTAATTTGACAGGCCTTATTCCAACAGAGTAACTAAATAAGGCCTGGGTACATAATAGCATAATTTTCTTAGGAACACGAATCAGTCTTACTGATAATACAATGAGGACATACAAAGGCGTCTAGATCACTTTTTGTCAAGCCAACGCAATCCTCGTGGTACCATTGATGGCACTCCACGGATCACACGCATGTCGTCAGACACGTAAGTGGTCATTTAAGCATTTTGTCAGACTGCTAGATGGGAACGCAACTCGTCAGATTCGCAATTGGCCAAATTCGCAATGCGTCAGATTTGCAACCTGTCAAGTACGCAGCTTCGACAGACACGCACCTGGACAGAAACGCATCTCGTCAGATATTAGTAAATAACATCTAGACTGATGTAAAACAGGAGATAAGTAAAATAAAACAGTTTTATTGAGCAAAATTTTTATTAATCTTACAAAATTTGTCTTTTTCAATATTTTTTATTTTTCTAAGTCATGAAAAATCAACTACGTACGCACCTATTATAATTTGTTTCTTAAACTCAATTATGGCTATTTGTACGACTAACAAATACATAAAATAAAAACAAAATATTAAATATGTCAACATTAGTTAACAAATCGTAAACATGTCGAAATATTAAAAAAATAACGAAAGATGTCCATATAAAATCAAGATATCCATCAGAATAAAATAATCAATAATCAGTTATTGTTTTTTTTAAATAGTTTTAATAAAGAAGCTTAAAGAAAATAAATTTATGCAAAAATTTAATTGGAGTTATTCGTTTTGCTCCAATTTACTAGTATATTTTTTTACCTTTTCATCAAAGGCTATTACATAATTGCGGCGATTTTTTTTTGTGAAAAGAATAGGCGGTTTTTCAGTATATAATCGAAGTGTTGTGACTCCTTGGTAATTTTATCTAGAAAAAGATAAAAGTTTGGATGCCTCGGAATTTTGACATTTATTCTGTGATGCCACCCTTCAAGCACGTTAGTAGTGCGATGTTTCGCACCAGAACAGGTCAGTACATCCATCGGTGAAGAAATCAGCCACTGATTATAAAAGTATTTTTGAAATTCTTTGATTTTAGGACTTTCCGGCACAATTTCCAATATTTCGCCCCAACATGAATGTATTAAATCTGCTGGTAATAGAGGGAGAGCTGTTGCTAGCCTTATCATTTTACGTTCTTCCTTAGTTTCACCCATGTTCAAACTTAGCTTTTTTCTTTGCGGCCTTTTGTAAGTGAAAGTAACACCCCGATAGTTTAGTCGCAGGAAACACTTCTTTAATGGCATTAATGACAGCCATTTCGTAGTCACATGTAAAACTACCCATATACTATAAATCTGATGTAAGTTTCCTCGGTCTTGTTTGGTAGCAAGCCGTAAATCACTGAACCGTCACATCTCATAATGCCAACTTCGCAAAATGCCAACCGCTCGCAAAATGACAACTTCTCAGAATGCCAACTTCTCGAAATGCCAACTTCTCGAAATGCCAACTTCTCGAAATGCCAACTTCTCGAAATGCCAACTTCTCGAAATGCCAACTTCTCAGAATGTCAACTTCTCAAAATGCCAACTTCTCAAAATGCCAACTTCTCAGAATGACAACTTTCAAAATGACAACTTTTCAAGGGGCAGACCGGTAGGCATAAAAAATGACTAAAATCTAAAAAATCACACATTTTATGTACCCCTAGACCGTATAAACAAATAATAATACATATTATTACTAGGTAACGGGCAAAAAAATTAGTCTCAAATCAAAGTCCAATCAAATTGTAATGTCATACCATGACTTGTAGTTCGGTATGCAGAAACTCAAAAAATAAATAATTAACATTATTTGTTACTTATAACTAATTACACAAAGAAATCACAGTAAATCAAATAATTGTAATATGAAATATAAGTAACATTATTTTGTTACTTTTTACTAATTATACAAAAAAATACAGTAAATCAAATTGTAATATAAAATATAATTAACATTGAGTATTTATTATTTATACTTATTTTTTAAACAAAGAAAGTCTCAAATAGATAATTCTTTTTATGAATCTTGGTATATCGAGTTCACTGTCTAGCAGTTTCTTTAATTTTTTTTCGTATTTTTCATCAAAAACAATATCTCGGAGTCTTCTTTTGTTACCCAATGTTTGAAATAACGAAGCAGTAATACGTTGATTCCAATGTTTCGCTTCTTTGCGAAGTTTGAACAAAAAATGATACAAATTGGGATTTTTCGTGATTCGTCCATTTAGGCGATAGTGCCAACCTTCTAAGGCATTTGTGGTGCGGTGGCGCTGATTGGCACAGCTTAAACTGGATGCTGGAAACTTAGGAAACCACTGCCTCTCAAAGTAGTCACGAAAACGAGTCATTTCGGCACTGTTTGGAGAATTATCTAAAATATGACGCCAAGCAGCAGGAATATAATTCGCAGGTAATAATGGAAACATTGCTGCCATCCTGATAACATTTCGCCCTTCTGGGGTAGCGTTTAATTATTTTTTTTTTGCATATTTCCAAACCGCGTCATTGAAATGGAGGTAGCATACACTGATTACGGTTTCAGAAAAGATTTTCGAAACAGCATTAATTTGCGCCAGTTCGTAATCGCACTTAAATGTCTCAATGTCTACCTTCATATTTTTTATGATTGCAAATAATCTATTATATGTCTATCTATCTATGTAATCTATAAAAAAATAAGTAATAATCAATGTTAATTATATTTTATATTACAATTTGATTTACTGTATTTTTTTGTATAATTAGTAAAAAGTAACAAAATAATGTTACTTATATTTCATATTACAATTATTTGATTTACTGTGATTGACTTGATTTGAGACTAATTTTTTGCCCGTTACCTAGTAATAATATGTATTATTATTTGTTTATACGGTCTAGGGGTACATAAAATGTGTGATTTTTTAGATTTTAGTAATTTTTTATGCCTACCGGTCTGCCCCTTGAAAAGTTGGCATTCTGAGAAGTTGGCATTCTGAGAAGTTGGCATTCTGAGAAGTTGGCATTCTGAGAAGTTGGCATTCTGAGAAGTTGGCATTCTGAGAAGTTGGCATTCTGAGAAGTTGGCATTCTGAGAAGTTGGCATTCTGAGAAGTTGGCATTCTAAGAAGTTGGCATTCTAAGAAGTAGGCATTCTGAGAAGTTGGCATTCTGAGAAGTTGGCATTATGAGATGAGACGACTGGAACTATATTCGTAGTTTGAACACATGAGTCTAAATCTAAATGTAGCGAGTACATTTGGTAAAATGGCGGTGGCGTTGCACGAAACGTCCCATCACCAAAATAGTCACCTGGTGGATCTTTCGTTGCTTTCATTATTTTTTTGGAAATCTTTGACACAAAAAAAAATTTATCATGATCACCATCTTCAATTATTTGAAAGTACTCTGAAAACGCTGTTGGCACTTTTACTTCAGATAAATGGGAAAACGATAGTTTTTTGCATTTTAGATATCTCTTTCTGGTCCCGTATAAAGTATCCTGAATGTTTTTAAATGTAGTTATAATGTCCAAATCGTTTTTATTATTGCGTTTTATATCCAAGAATTTTTTCTCAAAAATACCTTGTATAGCCGAAAAATCTTCGCACACATCTTTTTTACATTGATCCTTTGCCAGCAGCACTTTGTTTTTGCGGGACTCCTTCAAACATGTGTGTGGACTTTTTTTCACTATATTTTCTTTTTTCATATCCAGAGTAATAGATGCACAACAAGAGGATCTAACACATCGCTAGTTTGTAGTTTTATTTTTGTTTTCCTTGTTACAAGTGTATTGAAAACTATCGTACAGTAACAAATCTTTACCTCGTTTACTAGTTATGAATTTAAAAGCTTTATTATCCATTTTAATTAAGAAACGAAGGGCACGTGTGCAGAATGCATCCAGACAGGTGGGCCCAAATCGTCACCCGATGGGTACCTACGGCGGTCGCCGAAGAGGTAGACCCAAAAAAAGATGGTGTGACGACTTGGTTAACTTAACGAGGGATTGGGAGTCATTGGCGATGGATAGAGATCGATGGAAGAGTCTGAGGGAGACCTTTGCCCAGCAGTGGGATTGAAAAGGTTGATAAAAAAATATATTAAAAAACAGCAGTAAGCAAGTTTGCCGAAACAACAAAATACTTAATCTACCAAACCAAAGGTTATTATAAAAAAAAACCAAGTACCCACGTTTCAAAACATTAGTAAAAATACTGCTTAAATTAATACTTTTTACTGCTTAAATTAATACCACGAAGATAGATGGCGTTATCCCTGAGTCTGTCTTTTAAGCCACCTAACTGCATAGGCCTCTTGACATCTGCTTACAAATTTCAGTCCAGTTGCGTATCTGTCGAAATGCGCATCTGTCCGATTGCGTTTCTGCCGAACTGCGTATTTGACAAGTTGCGAATCTGGCAAGTAGCGAATCTGGCAAATTGCGAATTTGACGAGTCGCGATTTTGTCGATTTGCGTATTTTGACTAAATACGTATTTGACCACTTGCGTGTCTGACAACATGCGTGTGATCCTTCCAGAGTTTTATGATTACATAATTTCTTATTGGCCAACAAAACAGCCATTGTTACGCTGACGCACTAGACGTGCGTCCGTGCAAAATAAAATGATTGTTATTAGTATTTGAAACAAGTAACATTTTGATACTATATACATTTTTATTCTACAGCTACCTCTCTAATAAACGTAAAATATAGATATAGTCCCATAATAATAATAATATAATCTTTAGGCCCAGGAAGTTGGGCCACTTTTATTACATACTTCGGCTCGCGCAGCACGCCGCGCGCTTTTAAAAAGAAACTTGTGAAAATATTGTTTAATTTAGCGTTATTATTTATTACGTTAAATAGGTAACACATTCAAGATCATAAGACTTTCATTTCTGTTTCATTTTACTAATTGGTATAGGTTTAAGAAAACAATAAACGGAAAAGGTCCCAATGTTGAGATGTCGATATTTTATAGGACTTCCGTGTTGTGATTAATTATTTACAATTCTAAATATACGTCAATATAGTCCATAAAATAACCTTTTTAATGACATATAACATAATAGGGCTTGTTATACAAAAACATCATAAAAATTGCACTAAGTTGATAAATATTCGCCCGATTTACCGCGCCGAGCCGATGTCCGATCGGAAGCGGATGACTGTACGCTCGGGGTCGTGCGAGGTCAAGGGCGCGCACGAGTGAATACCGGGTGTTTCAATTTATCTATATGCGTTGTGAATAACAATTAGTACTTATTTTTGTTATAACAAAAATTTTATTGTTAAAATAATAATTTTATATACCTATTATTATTTAAAGTGTTTTAGTAAACACTATGATAATAATCAAGGGAAAAATAAAAACGTATGAACTTATAAAACTTTTACTTAATATAATTACAATGTTTACAACACTTTGTTCTGTTCATTGTTATACGGTTTGGTATATTATACACATATAAACACATACATCAAATGTACTAAAAATAGGGTGAAAATTATTATTCTACGAAATTACATGTTTTTTTTCTACGTTAACTTATAGGCAGTCGATTTTTTCAAGTGTTATATTAATTAAACTTATACACAGTTAGAGAAGTCCAGAAATGAGATTGATCTCTCGAAGATCACACTTTACTGCTACTAAGCTACAAAAAATCAAAATAGGCCGTCGACACGTTCGGGGACGCGAGTGCACCACTCTCGCGGTGAGTATGGCTGCCGCTGAGGTATATCATTCATAAACATACAATGTGTGTTACAATCCCACCCGGCCACGGCGTCAAAAAAGGCGGTGGTTGTGTCAGTAAGCTGTGCGGGTGCTACCTTTCTGGTACTCCAGAGGAAAAAAAGAGTACCGCAGTATTTCGTCGGTTATAGCACATTTTTTGTGACGGGGCTACAGCGTGTGTGACCCAGCCCGGCCACGCTTCTATTCGCCACAAAATTTTTGCTCTAACTGGTGAAATACTGCGGTACTCTTATTTTCCTCTTGAGTACCAGAAAGTACGCACGTGTACAGCTTACTGTCACAACCAACGCCTTTTTCGACGCCGTGGCCGGGTGGTATTGTAACAATCATTCAACTATACCATTTATTAACATACATACAAACCATACGTAACTCGGTCAAAAATAATCTTCTTTCACAGCAACGACCCAGCAAAAAAATTTAAAAAATCTTCCCAGTTTTAAACAGGAGTTACAATTTTTTTAATTGATGGTATTCAGCCCAGCAGGGGCCGAGGCATAATGGTACAGTGCAGAATGTGCACATCGATGTAACCATTGAGCGCCGGCCTGCTGCAGTGCATCGCACACATCTGAACTGTTTATGTTTATTTTTGCCGGGTATTTTGTCTGTTTGGGCGGGAAAATGGTCTGCCTTCTGAAGCCGTCTTGTCTTTTTGTCTAGCTCACAAGCTGGAGGTGCCCGGTTGAATGTGGTCTCTTTACTCACAGAGAAACGTTCCAAAAGACCGCGGGCCACTTCGGAACGAAATTCCCTGTGAGTGAGAGGTCTGGGCATTGAATTTTTGGTGTATATTATGAAAGTGTTCAAAAGGCTGGTATTTAACAGCCTTTTAAACACTTTCATATACCATTTTTGGCCCCTTTTCCTCTCCATGGGGTACATGGAGAGCTTCTGGTCCTTGGAGTCAACCCCGCCCATATATTTGTTATATTCTATAATAGAAATTGGTTTTAAAATTCTTTCGCCTGCTCGCTGAGCAGGTAACTGTTCATCGTTGTGGTAGGTCGACATTGCGGTGACTAGTTTGACGTCTTTCCAGGCGATCAAACTAATGTCACCGCAATGCCGAGCCACCTGTTGGTTTCTCCGCATGAGCTTTTCATTAGCGCTTTTGATGTCTTCGGGAATATTAATCCGGCGACGATTAATAGTCCCGATAACATCCGTGCGCCTCCTTTTTAAAAATCTGGTCAATGATAATTGGTTATACCAATTATCCATGACCAGTGTGTGTCCGACGTCTAAGTATCCATCCATGAGTTCTAGAACGACCTTGGCGGTGCAGTTCTCGGATCCATGGATGGATTCCGCGGATATTGATGAATTTTTGCCTGCGTAAAGTAAGTACCTTAGCTGGTATCCGGTCGTTGCCTCACAAAGTTCGAAGGATTTAATCCCGAACCGGGCCGCCTTAGTACGGATACACTGTACCCAGCTAAGGCGACCCTTCCAGAGCAGCAGCGACTCATCCAGGCTAAGGTGCTTACTAGGGGTATAGAGTTCAACAAATTTCTCGTTACAGTGTTTAATGATGGAAAGAATTTTAAAAATTTTTTTTTCATATGTTGACAAATTGGGTTCGTTCCAGTTATTATCCACGAAATGCAAGAATCGCGTTATTACGAAAAATCGATTTCGTGACATGACTTGTCGCAATGCTGGCATTTCGAGGATCCCTGTTGTCCAATAATCTCGGACTCTTGCCCTGTAACATATTGACATGTATATAAGCACGGCAAAATACCGGTACATTTCTTCAACTGTGGTGTCGGTCCAGTCCAGATATTTTGGAAGACCGTTTTCAGTCTCAGTCAATGGAGCTATAATTTGCCATGCATATCGGTTTGTCTCTCTTACGATATCTCCCATAATTTTTTCATCCCATACTTCCATAAATATTTGCACAGGGTCTTGAGACCCCACCGTTGGGCCAGGTATACGCAAGTATGTTTCCTCTTGGCCGAAAAACGACGAAAAATCTGCGGACCAAGAGAAAACATCCAGGCCTTCGTACTTTTGACTCACCGGAAGTTGCTCAAGACTCTCATCCACCCCATCACTAATCACTCTCTCTTCACCCATAGCTACATCTTCGCATTTTCCGTGCTTTTGAGCCACGGTAGGTGGCTCATGTTCCTCATCCACCCCATCACTAATCACTTTCTCTACCTCGGTAGCTGTATCTTCGCATTCTCCCTCATCTGTCCCATTGCCAAACACTATCTCTTCATTCATAACATTGCATCCATCATCTCCTCCCAGCCCTACCTCCTCGTCGCGAAATCGTCTCATCCTGAATCGCTCCTCCTGCATGTTATACACCCTCTCTTCCTCATCGTCTCCCCTCTCTTCCTCATCGTCTCCCCTCTCTTCCTCGTCGTCTCCGTCAGACTCAAACTCGCTGCCAGAATCCACCAAGATTTTGGCGATTTCCTTTTTGCTGAGTTTGAGTGTGCGACGAGCCTTCTTGGGACGAGAGCCAGAAGAGGGCGTTAACACTTCCGGCGTCGTTGGCGGCTTCCAAACCTAATAAAAGTAATCTAACCGTCACCCAAGATCTGCCACAGCCAACAAACAATCACAGATAAAAATTGGCAGCTTTGAGCGGGATTCGAACCTTAATTATCTTAAGTCTGCGCTGTTAGTTGGTTTTAAGAGATATTTTAGCAAGAAAAATTGCTTTAAAAAGCAGCAAAATTATTAGTAATATAAGATGCAAAACGTTCAGTTAGCAAGTTTTAGAAAAATTGAAATGCTTGCTTTCATTGTTAGTAAAGACGAACTTTAAAGGCCTTATAAATAACCAATACCTCAAAAACAACGACTTATTCATGCCGTTTAGTTGCATTGATATCCTCCTGAGGCCCAGATTTTATACAGCTTGGTTATCATTGTGGTCCGCAGTCCTACCAGTAGGACTAAAGCTTTGTAGTCATTCAGACCCAACAGCATTTTGCTTTTTTTTTAAACTTAGAAAAGTTATATCTCAGACTTTGTTTCAGGGCATGTTAGTTATCATCTTAAGATACTATTTATGATCATCTAATTATAAAATAATAAGTACTACTGGTAGGACCTCGAGCTTCACTTAGGTGTAAGATATTTTTAAAGATAAATTTGAAAAATAAATAAAAATGCCCTGTTTTTGTTATAATCAATAATGCTCTTTATTTTACTTATTGGAATAATAATCAACCTTTTTTTCAGTCACATTTTCTTTTCTATCTCGGACTTTTTCATTCACTAAGCAATCTCGAAACAAAAATTCTAAAACAGTATCAAAACAAAAATACTATCGAAAAACAATCTCGAGACAAACTTACTAATAAACAAAACAATATGCTTTTATTGCACTTATCGTAATAATAATCAGCCTTTTAATCAGACATACAATCTGCAAAATCTTTGACTTTTCATTTAACAATCTCACCAACACCAGCTGATCTGATGCTACGTGATCTGGGTCTTCCTCATCCTCGAAAAGAAACAAATCTCGATAGCTGCATGTTATCTTCCGAATCAGAGCTTGAATTAGCGTTATGGGCTTGTGTATCTTCATTTTCCTCTTCAACCATATCTTCGACTTCTTCATCTAGGTCATCAATTTCTGAATCACTAAGAGCGATTCCAATTTCTTCGTCGTTTAAACCTGTAAAAATGCATACCTACTTTCAACAAACCAGCAATTCCAGCAAAGAAACTTATGCGTATAGGTAACTTTTGATATTATGTGTTAGTATTTAATAAAACGTTAGTATTGGCAACCAATTTTATAAAAAACTAATAATATTTCGAATATAACAATAGTAGTCATTGTAATCCTCGGTCCTACCTATAGGACATAATAGTTCAACAACACGTGTTTCGTAAATAAATGAAAAAATCCACAAAATTATTACACCATTTTGTCAAACAGTCATTAAAAGTCATAATTTATTCACACAAAAACCAGAAATAACTAGGATTATTATAACAATTACAGATTAACTTACCTCTTATCCGTGAACCTGCCATTGTGCCACCTGATTTTGACATAATGACGTTTCTTTTTTTTTTTGAAGTTTGTAATGTTGCCATAATCTGGTTACAAGTTTATTCAATTAGAAATTCGGATACATCAATTTTACCTGGTGCGAAATTTAAAATGGAAATATCAAGATTTACAATAAGTCCTACTGTTAGGACCGTGGGCCTCAGGAGGATATACATTTGAAAAAAAAAAACATGTATACACAAAAACCACACATCGAAAAAAAAATACCTATTTTAAAGGTTTCGTGTTTTGGCATTCACGCAGACAAGCCGCGGGCACAGTTAGTTTGTAATAAATATTTACCCTGAGACGGGACCCCGATGGTGTAGAGTCATAAATTACAGCCTCCTCCCCCGAACAGGTAACTGTCCCGCCTGAAGACTGCTGTGCAGGATAGGCTGGCACCAATTTTTTGGACATTTCTGTAAATACAGAGGTTTCTTATCAAAAGTATGACTTACTTAGACTGGCCTGTGGCATCTCAGAAATTTCGTCTATGGATAGTTATAATAGTGTTTTCTTATAATACGTTTCATTTAAATAAAAATATTAAATATTATTAAACATCACATACATTACTCTGATCCTGTGGTAAGTAGACAAAGCACTTGTGTTACAGAAATCAGAAACAACGACGGTACCACAACACCCAGACCCGAGACAATATAGAAAAGTTATTTTTCTACATTGACCCGACCGGGAATCGAACCCGGAACCTCAGAAATAGCGACACCAAGTCCGGTATGCTCGCCTGTCGGCTACGGAGGTCATTATATTATTATAATTAATTCTTTTTACTATTATTTAATATTTTTTTGATATGTATATAAAATTTCACGACAACTGCAAAACCCCAAGGGTCACCCAATAATAACATAAATAATTTTAAAAAATACTAAAAAGTGAAAGATAGATTAAACACGTTATAATAAGTGTCTTGGGTCCCATCATCAGAACTTGACTTCAGTGACAATGGGACTATTTTTTACCCACACTCTTTTTGAAATGGAAAATGGTTAAAACGAAATAGTAAAAAAAAAAAAAACAGTCTACTATTGACGGAGAAATCGCGGAACATAAACAAAAAAACCGGTTATTGCCGGTAATTTCTTGAAACGAATTTATTTACGTACAACCTTAAAAGAAAACAAAAAGTTATTCAAACTCAGGACACTGACTTAAAAACTATTTAAGTTTACAGCTCTAAGCTAATACTAGCCACTAGTCTGCCACCTGTATAATTTCTGACGTCACGGCATCTGTACAACAAGCGAAAGCGTGGCAAAAATGTGCCGTGTAAAGTCAGCTCTATTTCGTCACAATAAGGGCGTTGTGACAGCACTTAAAAGTTTTGATTGAAATAACTACAAAATATTATTCAAATTGAAAACAATGTAATATCTACATTCTATGATAAATTATCCGTGTAATGATGTGCGTTTTTAACAGTCTCTTAATGCTGTTTTTTTAGGAACAGTGTAAAAAAAATCGTTTCCGCGCTAACTATCAACATCAATTTCACTTCGGTAAATCGATAAATATTGAATAGCCACTTATCAAAAATGGTGAAATGTGTGTCAAAATGGATAGTCATAAAAATTATCTGTGTGATAATGTGCAATTTCAATAGTTTTTAATGTTTCAATGCACAATAACAACAAAAACAATGCTCGCGCC
The DNA here is from genome assembly GCA_963576865.1 of Anania hortulata. Classification (NCBI taxonomy): domain Eukaryota; kingdom Metazoa; phylum Arthropoda; class Insecta; order Lepidoptera; family Crambidae; genus Anania; species Anania hortulata. The sequence continues at coordinate 794,792 of OY756417.1, read as the reverse complement.
GACAAGATCATTTCAATTTACACGATAAACGATATTACAAATGAAATACGATTGTTAACACTTATTACAACTTAAAAACTGAAAACAATAGATAATATGGCAAAAAACTTACCTTTTCACACTAAAATAATTTTAGAATTTACTATTTTACGACACGACACTATTGTTGACAGTGACAAATGACACAACACTGACAGCAATATACAAAAGTACTCTGTGACTGACAGTCAGGAAATGGTTTTTCTATTCCATTAGCCGAGCAAAGAAATAATAGCAGTTTTAATTCAAAATATATAGAATCAAAATTAAGTGACGGTGATGTCAAAGGTGCAGCGCGACTTTTGTTCTCCGACGACCTCGTTGCGCCCAATTCTCCTGATACCCTCTCAGCTTTACAAAGTAAGCATCCACTTTCAGCAGCTAACAGCCAACTTCCCAATCAACCGGATCCTGCACAACCATATCTTCAGACAACTCCAGAAGCAGTAATGAGCGCCATCAATTCCTTTCGTAGTGGCTCTGCCGGCGGCATGGACGGCCTTACTCCCCAGCATTTAAAAGATCTAATAAGTGTCAGTTGTGGTGAGTCCGGTAGTGTCCTACTGGGGAAATTGGTGGGCCTCATTAATGTTATGCTTTCTGGTAGTGTCAACCCACATTTCACAGGTTTTTTATATGGTGCCAACCTCTGTGCGCTTAAAAAAAGGGATGGCGGTATTAGGCCCATAGCCGTAGGCTCCGTTTTGCGTCGCCTTGCTGCCAAACTATGCTGTAGGGCTATTTCAGATAATCTTGCAGCATATTTTGAGCCTGTTCAACTCGGTTTTGGCATTAAAGGGGGTTGTGAAGCCGCCATTCACTCTGCCCGTACATTTGTACTTAATAACCCAAATGATATATTGCTGAAAGTGGATGTCACAAACGCCTTCAACTCGATAGATAGAGGCACTTTGTTGACACAAATTAAGTCCAGGACTCCGACTATTTATCCATTTCTTTGGCAGTGTTACAGCACTCCAAGTAAACTACAATTTAGGGATAAATTGATAGAGTCAGCAGTTGGTTGTCAACAAGGTGACCCTCTAGGTCCTGCTATTTTTGGCCTCTCCATTCATCCTTTAATTAATCAGGTAAATTCTAAATTTAACGTGTGGTATTTAGATGACGGTACCCTTGGAGGTGACCCTAATACTGTTTTGGCTGACCTAACTTCTCTGATTCAAAATTTCAATAATGCTGGTCTAGATTTAAATTTCGCTAAATGTGAGTTGTTCATTCCAGACACTTGTCATGATCCCAATTCCATTATTCAAAATTTCAATAACATTGCTCCCAATTTGAAAATAATTAAAAAAGATTCTTTTCGCCTCCTTGGGTCGCCAATATTTGAGGAATCTTTCGGCCCTTTTGTTGAGGAAAAATTAAATAGTTTTGATATTGTTTCCGATCGTATTGTCAAAATTAATACTCATTTCGCCTACACAATTATCCGCTATTGTCTTTTTGCCCCAAAATTCACATTTTGTGTCCGTTCTTCTCATTTTTGGAAATTTCCAGGTTTGACTTCAAAATTAGACGACTCTGTTAAAAACATTCTTTCTTCTGTGCTGAACCTCTCTTTGGATTGTCGAACCTGGACCCAGGCCTCACTCCCTATCAGGTTTGGAGGTATTGGGATACGCAAAATTTCTAGTGTTGCTCTCCCTGCTTTCTTGTCCTCGGCTCATAGCACCCAAGTGCTGGTTACTAAAATACTTAGCAAGTCTTTTGGTAATCCAGCAATTGCCTATCAAGCCGAGGCCATCAACTCATGGAGACAATTATGCGCTGAAGATATTCCTTCGTCGGTATCTTCACAAAGACAATGGGACGAGCCGCTCTGTAGACTAGTACGGAATAATTTATTAAACACGTCTACTAGTCCTGCAGATCGGGCTCGTCTCCTTGCCGTGGCCGAGTGGGAATCAGGACTATGGCTTCAATCTCTCCCATCTCCACAGCTAGGTACTTTTTTAGACAATACTTCCTTTAACCTTGCTGTATCTCTTCGTTTGGGGGCACCATGCAATGTCCCACATCGTTGTCCCTGCGGCGATATGGTTGACTCACTGGGTCATCACGGCCTGTCGTGCAGCAGAAGCGCCGGGAGATTTTCCCGACACACCAGCCTTAACGACATCATCCGCAGGGCTCTTGCTAGCGCTTCGATACCGGCTATTCTTGAACCGAATGGCCTGGTGCGGAGTGATGGCAGGAGGCCTGATGGTATGACCTTGGTTCCGTGGAAGATGGGTCGGCCCCTAGTGTGGGACGCAACCTGTGTTGACACACTGGCTCCGACTCATCTTCCACAAACCTCGTCAGGGGTAGGCACTGCTGCTGCATCAGCGGAGTCCCTCAAACGTCGCAAATATGCAGATATTAGTAATACCTGCATATTTGAACCTTTTGGGGTTGAGACGCTCGGGCCTTGGGGACCTAGCGCACATCGGCTGTACAGTCAGTTAGCCAAGCGGCTGATTGATTGTACGGGCGATCGGAGGGCTGGCGCATTTCTAGGCCAACGTATCAGTTTGGCTATACAGCGTGGAAATGCGGCCAGCGTTTTGGGGACTATGTCACTGTGTTCGGACGGCGATCTGGGACCCATTTTTTATTTGTGATTTATTTTGTAAATATTTATTTGGTAAGTTTTAGTTTTAAGTTTAATTTTAGTTTTCTTTGTATATAACCTAGGACTAAATTGGTTGTTTAAATAAATAATAAATATAAAATAAAAATTTAAAATACTTATGTAATTATTTCGTTCATTTTATTTAACCTTTGGCTGACGACCTGGTCTAAATGTAACTCTAAACGCCGCGGTACCGTCTTATAAACGTAAAAAATTAAATTGAAATTAAATTAAAGTAAACAATTCTGCACTGTAAAGGTTTTACTAATTGATTGTTACATGTTTTAGGTGAATTAATTACAGATAAAATTAAAGTACCATCCTTATTTTAAGAATAATCAACATTTATTCAATACACAATAATTGCTTAGCTAAATTCAGGAACTTAATTCAGTCTTTTTTTTTAAATCTATCTAAAAATCGAAAAATAAACTTAAAAAATCGTTACTTCTTTGTACCATAATTTAAAAATAACAAAAATAATATTAGTCTATCTTCAATAATAAAAAAATGACAAGTCACATATTTGGTACATTTTTGGTACATTTTTAACGTCGTAGTCGTAGACATACAGTCATTGCATACTTGAAGACAGCAAGTAAGACACATTGGCTTTTTGCATTGTTAGTAATAGTACTTTGTTCTTATTTTTAGGCGACTTGGACAAATTGCACACGTATTCCGCGTTCCAGGATCTGGATTAGGTTGGCTTTTTTAAAAAGGTGCTTCAGGCATATCGGCTGGTCCAATAACACGCTCTATTCGCTGTGTGCGCGATGACAGCGCCCCTAGTGACCACAATTGTTGTGGACTTGAGTCTCTCAAATTATGGCAACTGGATGGTTTGAGAATGATTTTCGGATTGTTTTTCTTCGAAATTAGATGAAAATATCTTAAAAGTTTGCGCATGTTATAATAAGTGATTTTCTTACTTGAACTAAAATACGAATTTTATAATACCTACGAGATTTTAATCAATACAACATGATATAACTTTCCAACCTCAAAATGTGCAAAAAGGGAAAAAAAAAATTATTAGCACAGCGTGTGAGAGACTTTGAAGAGCTCAGAACCAACGGACAAAGCTACTTAATAAGATCTGTGACCATAAGACAAACGTCTGTAACACAAATTTCCTACAAACTTTTTTCTTTTTACAGCTGCAGCCATCCATTTATTTCTTTGCTCCAATTTCCATCTTGATGTTGGAAACAATAAAACATGTACGAAATGTTTTTCCTATTGTTTCTACACTTTATAGCAGAACACGTATGACCCATATCGCGAATTTTAACGTTTTCACTTAATAATACTTGTTAACGTTAGTATGGAATTCTATGGAAATATATATAATATATAATTTGACACAAGACAGTCCAGAGTTTTTTCACATTTCTGCTACATTGCTTGCTGCGATCGATTTGACGGCCCCCACCACCCACTTCGCACATAGCGAATAGTTAGCCGAAGTTCACGGGGGATCCTGTCATTATACACACGTAATTTCATTTCAGGCAGAATTAATTCTTGATAAAGTGACAGTAGAAAAGGGCCACGCCTCATATTATCTTTATTTGTGCATTTATTGTAAAGCACAAGAATTGATACCGCTCAAATCTATCAACCTGTTAAACAAAACCATAGGCCAGCGTCGTGTTCTTCGAGAGCAAGAATAGTTAGAGCATTTTTTGTCCACTTCATCTACGCCCCCTTTTTTCTTATTATAGTCTATAATCATGATAGGCTTATTAGTAGCATCATCAGTTTCTTTAGTGTGGTGCATTGACGATACTAGTATGACAAAGGATACTATAGCATTGAGGACTATTTAAATGACTTTTTAGGTTAATTTTTGACATGTATTATCAAAACTGTTTTTTTTTCTGGAAATTTAATTGACATTATTATTTTGTGTTTAGACTGAATGACTTAATGTACTCAATAATTTAATTTAGATGACATTGTATTTGAATATTATTACTTTAATTTGATATTTTTAAATAATTTTATTGGAATTTTATAAAACATTTGTATGCCTTTAAGGTAGATCATATTGGGCCCCTTTTAATTGTAACAACTGACTTCTATACCTATGATGACGAATAAATATTTCATTTCATTTCATTTACAGATTTTTTCGGTTTTGTTACTTAGGACACCATGGTAATAATCTTTAGTAAAACCGTACACCGAAGTACCTTCTACCCTGGGGTGCGCATTTTCTTACATAACTTTTCAATTCCTATTATTGGAGGTCCGAAAATATTTCTCATACCATTTAAAACCATAATGATCATTCTTCATAAAACATTTAAAAACATAATCATTGAAATTCATAATACCACTAATCATACACTTAGTTTTTACTAATATTTGTTTTCATATATTTTTCTATACTAATGATCGAAACTCATAATCATTCGAATAAATAACTATAATATTCATAAACGTGATTTATTCTAATATTTGTTTTTAAAATTTTCTTAATGATAAGTGTATTTATCCATATTATTGAAAATCATGATGTCTATATTCATTCATTTGTTTTATACTAAAATATTGATTTTCATATAGTTTTTAATCATAAGTGTAAATGAAACGGGATAGGTAATAGTCAATATTTTTGATACGTGAAATAGAATTAGCATAATTTATAGAAATTCAAGAAGATTTATACTCCCAAGTGGATAAATAAAAGTAAGTGAGGTTCTATACGAATGAAACTATAAATATCAGGTTCGATTAGTAAATATTAAAACAGGCAATATTTTGTGCTACTAACGTGACAGAAACGAATCGCTGCAAAACCAACTCCACGTAGTCTTGTCTGCCCTACCCCTAGAGTGTTATTTAAAAGCCGGAGGCGCGGAGGGAGGGCAGCCCTCGCCCGCTGTAACGATGCTCAGGCGCCCGGGTGAGCTGCGGAAGCGAGCGTAGGTGCCTGAGCCTCGTTACGCAAGGGCGGAAGGGCTGCACTTCCCGCAGCGCCGGAGACGAGGAGATACTAATGCCTGGATGCATGCTGCATGCTTATCTACTTGATTTAATACACAACATACAATTTTAATATCTACTAGGTACTTTCCTAACCTACCTACTTACTAATAAATCAAAATTATTTTCAATCTTTACGATTTTGGAAAATGACATTATAAGTTAAATTATTTTCTTAGTATTGCCTTTCTTAATACAAAAATTATGATGATTGTCTGTTATAAAGTAAGTTATTCTGAACAACGACATTATGATTTGAAGTATGTTCTTAGTAACAACATTATTAATTAAAGCAATATGATCATTATACATAATCTTTAATTCTAAGATTTTTTGCTTTCATCTTGTAAAATTAATTTCATTTAAATAAAATAAACAGTTTAAATTTAAACATTTTTTTTTCATTGAATGTTATGAAGAAAAAAGATCTGAAAAAAAAAATGTATTTAAAATGGTTCTTGGTATTCACAGTATTAATAAAAAAATTATGATCACTAACTGTTATGAGCTTCGTTGGTAGTAATAAAAATGTATGAATCAAAAAAGTATGAAAAATAAAATTATGAAGAGTGATTATTATGAACACAAATTGGTAGTAAGACAAAGAATAGGATTTAGAATATTATGTGAGCCAATATGGACCCTCTACCCTGTCTTTGTGGGGTTGAAATTCTGATAGAATTTCCTTCTTGTTCTTTTTCACGGTTCCTAAGTAAGTTAGACCACGATCTTTTAATGCATACAAAAGTTCGATTGAGGTAAACCAGTTATCTGCAGTGATATTGCGGTTACTACCTCCGAGACCTTTACTGAGCCGTATTACAGATTGTGAAGGGATTCCAAGGCGCTTCTCTGCGTCACTTAGACCTTTACCATCAGAAAGCAGTTAAAGGAAATTATTTACACACCTTTATGTTCAAAGACTCCGAACAGTTCTGTCGCCAGTTAATGCATCTCCAGAGACTCCAACCACTTTTATAGTCTTTCTTCTTAGTGTACTGGTAGCCAGCTCTGAGCAAAACTTTGCCACCATTTCTGTTAATAAATGTTAATGTTATCCTTCGACATTCTAAAACCACAGCTATGAAGTTTTATGTCTTAAACATTATATTGCACATATTACTATGCTATCTTTGATTGAACAAGAACACCAATTCATTATTAGTAAAGTAAGTAAATAAGGTATTAAACATTTACCTGAACTACCACTATCACAGATTACCACAGATGCCACTACTCAATTCACTAGATAATATTCTCTAACTAATCCATTTGAATACGTAAGGGAGCTAAGAATATCACTGATTAGGTCAAAATTATGACTGACCCACTGATAGTCCCTTCTCCCTTCCTTAGAGATCGCTTTGAATGTTCTCCTATCAGCGTTCAGTAATGCGCAAGTCAATGACGTCAAGCAACTTACTCGATGCTGATTGGTTTGGACTTTTACCTTTTAACTCCCAAACGGTAACCGGTTACCACACGTCCATTGTTATTCAATTAATATCTATTTTACACAGGCGTTTATGATGATGAAAAATTAAACTGATGACTGAACTGATGAATTAAACAAAATTAAACTGATGAACAATTTGCTGCACGTGTTGTTTTTCTGCTAAGTAACAAAGGTATATGACCATGACCGTTAATGTGTGGTTAAAATTGGTCTTTTCTAATAAATTAAATTAATCAAAGATAAACCCTTTAACGTGTTTTATTGTTAAATGTACGTTATGTACGACGTTACCAACCAAAAACAGTTTTATATGTATTAGGGGATCAGATGGGAATAAAATATTAATATTTTATTAGCTATTCAAACCGATCCCATACAGAGGGGATCGGATGGGAATAAAAAATAAAACTGATCGTTCAGGGCATCGGTTGCAGGGGATCGGATGGGAATTTCTCTGATTATCTATCCTACTTCGAGTAATCAAAATCATTGGTAGTGTGTACCTTGATATTATGTTTTAAAAGTATTTTCTTAGCTTTCAAGACGTCTATGTGAACAACCACCCAATCACTACTGTTCTTTTAACTGTAGGACCAGCTTAATTATACTTGGAGATTTTTGTTTTTCGCTGTTCATATAATTTATCTAAGATCTGAAAGTGTACGACATACATCTGGGCTTCTTTGTTCTGTGTTCTTTAGTAATTATTCCACTTCTTGTAGTCTATGTGATTATTAACGTTTACTTTCTTATTAGTGCTTGAAAAAACGACATGAGTGAGAAGAATTAATTAGAATTTCCAATAAATCCATTGAAATTATCAACGAATTCCTTTTTATCTGCTACGCACAATTTATTTTTATACTTAGTTATTGTTTTGTAATGTATAATGTATCCTCGCTTGCTGATGTTGAGGGTTAAGGTGTTCATGTAAGTCCCAGCATGCTCGCTTCTTGCATTGACGCCACCAAATTAATTAATCAATAAAAATAAATCATAAATAAAAAACGATATACCAGAGACAACACAACTCAGCACTGACTACTTGTGAGCGCCGGCCAGTGATTGCATACTCTCTGGTATTGCTCTGTCTGTGGTGTCTGGTGTGGCACAAGCACAACGTAGGTAGTTTTACATGATCTGTGATCAGTGGCTGGTCTGTCTCTTCAATTATACTCTACTATTGGTCTGTCCGCCATGTCGTTTACGGTGAAAATTTGTAACAACATGGTGCCACGTTTAAAAGCCACGTCAGAGCACACGTATCTTTTTGTTTTTTTTCTTAATTTCATTTTTATGATAACGTAATTGCTTGTGTCAGAACCTGTGCTAGACAGCTTAGCTCTTCTTATTAGGTTTTTCTAGTGATTGTTCCATTTTTCGTAATCTATGTGGTTAAGTAAGACTGACGAAACTGAAAAATGGCCCACACACTAGTGGTACTTAATTTCATTTCTCGTATTACATAATTGATTGGCGCTTATGTCAGAACTAGCTAAGCTAGACAGCTTTGCTCTTCTTATTGGGTTTTTCTAGTGATTGTTCCATTTCTCGTAATCAATGTGGTTTGTTGCGTGTACCTCGACTATGGTACATGCTATTGATATTACATTTCTAAAGAATCTTATCTTCTATGACGTAAGTGTTTTCATTTCTCATAATCCATGTGATTAGCGCTTATTCGGTTAAGGGGGTGTACCAAAGGGGGTGCGAGACTTAGCCGAATTTTCGAAGGCATTTTGTATGGAGCTGGGACTTAAAAAAAATTTCACTGATTTTATATGGAATATTGACAGCCGAATTTTCGATCGTGTTTTGTATGAAGCTGGGACTTGTAAAATCTTTCACTTTTTGCTTCCACCTTGTGTAGCAAATGGGTTCCCGAGACAGCCGAATTTTCGAAGGCATTTTGTATGGAGCAGAGACTTGAGTTTTCACGAATTTACTTAGGAAAAATAACCAACTCACACTTGACCGTTTTTTTAGGTTAGAATAATATGGGCCTAGGCTCCGTCCGGGGTTTTAAGGGGGTCCGAAATTTGAATATTTTTTGGATCCGACGCACCGTTATTGAGATATTTGCAGATTTTCTAGTCTAGTAATATGAAGCAGACTTATAATTTTTTTCACTTTTTTCTTACCTTGTGTCGCAAATGGGGCGCGACGCAATGCCAAAAATTTTAATAGAACCAATAACTAATTGCGTTTACCCTGACTCGCCGTGGTCCTTTGGCCGTGGTACTTGTCTGCCCGATACTAGAGTGCAATTCAAAAGCCGGAGGCGCGGAGGGAGAGCAGCCTCCGCCCACTGTAACAAGGCGGAGGCGAGCGTGGGTGACTATATCTTGTTACGTAAGGGCGAGGAGGCTGCTCTTCCCGCAGCGCCGGAGACGAGGAAAACCGAATTGGATTACGTCCCACCCACGTAATTTATCAAATTAAAACTTACTGGTGACGGCGGGGACAATTTGGCGAGCATCTGCAGGAACTCGTCTTGATCCCTCGCTTATTCGGTCCAGGATATATATCCCGGACACGATGTATATCCCGGATAAGACGACGGAAGCGAGCGGCATCGCTGAGCAGGGGTTTCAGTACATTATGGCGGTACATATATTCCCCCATGTACCACCTTATTTTATTATCACTGCGACAAGTCCTGCAGTGCCGTTTTAATTCAAGCAATTGCCGCTCTATGCTGTTGGTATGCACCTTAACACTCACGTTTGGTGAGTTTGGCAGTGGTTCTCCCAGAGCGGCATTGACTGGAATATCCACAGTCCCATTCACACATTCCACACTGTGGTTCACCGTGCTGTGTCCCCGCATTCCCATTCGCAAATGAACGCCATTATAGGACCGATGCATGTCTGTCATGAGGTACGAGTTTGGTAGTATGTTTGTTAGTTTTATTTTGGATGAGCTCTACGTGGATTTTTTTTGTTAATCGGCTGATGCATCCAAAGGCCTAAGTCTGGCTGCGCAACATCCGCCCGCGGTGGTATTTCCTAGTGTATAGTCTCGTCCATCTCTACGACGTCATCACTACCGCCAATCGGCATGCGGTCGTGTGATTCAGCCACTTCGCACACCTCTCGCAAGAAGTGATATATTTGAATGGCCGATTTTTTTGTCACTCCGACGTCTTTGGCTGCTTGCGTAACTTTATCTCTGCGAATAAAGTGCGAATCAACGAAGCAAGTATTCCATCCCGTTCTTTATTGATTGTTCCACTTTTTATGGTCGATGTGGTTAGAGCTTATGTCAGAACCTGTGCTAGACATCTTTGCAACTCTCTTCAAACTAGGATAGTGATTATCCTACTTCGAGTAATCAAAATCTTTTGTAGTGTGTATCTTGATATTATGTTTTAAAAGTATTTTCTTAGCTTTCAAGACGTCTATGTGAACAATCACCTGATAGGATTATAACTGTTATAGGGTTATGACGAACTCCTGGTATGGGTTCGCCCACATCCCGTCCTAAGATTGTATAAAGCCTCTCTTGCAGAGGGGTTAATTTTATTAATATTGGTGGCCCTCCTCCTTCAAACACATAAAATCTATATATATATATAGAAGTACAATATTAACAGAAAGATGAAAAAGAAATAATATAATATACATGGTGCTATTCACTAACTACTTTCCTGTGATTTGTTTGTTTTGTGTGGTGTACAATAAAGAGTATCTATCTATCTATCTATAACTTACCTGTAGCTACTTTTTCAGTCTTTTCTTATTTAATTTTCTTCAGCAGCCTATGTTTGAATTCATTGTACAACTAAAGAGAGGGCATTGAATGCGTAAGTTCTAACTAGTTTACATTATTGACTTTGGTCACATTAGTTACATTATGAGATGCAAAATACAAAAAAAAATGAAACGGATGAATTTACTCTTGATGAACCATGCATCAACAGTTACTGACCATGCGCTATTGCTCTGCTGTCTTTTGGACGCAGTCTGCCGATATGCTGTTTAAGATTCCAGCGCAATCTTGCCAAAGTCTTTTCGCCAGACTGCGCCCCTCTTTAGAGCGTGAGCAGTGCCTAAGGGTTAACTCCGGCTGCCCCTCCAAAAACTCTATGAGTGCCTCTAACTGCTGGACACTCATCGTATTCGCCTAAAAAAAGAAAATGTTAATGTTCTATAATTTTACTAATTACATACTTTTACTGAGTTCTTCAGATGTTCAATGTAATTTTGCAAGTACTTACCGATTAGAAATATAGGTTTTTATCCGAACAAACAGCAAAACAACCAACAAACTTTTTCTAATAGTTTCAAATCCAGTTCCATCCAGTTTCATCCAAAACAAAACAAGTTTTTTGATGTCACATTGACATAGCAGATGACAAATGCTTTTTTAATTTCAAATTATCTTTTAGACCAGACGTAATACAGCCACCAAATTTTGAAAAAAAACAGTTTTTAATATCGTTAGATCATGTTTTATAAACAAGGCACTTTATTTTGACAAAACTAATATGTAATTGAATCGCAGAAACTCAAAAAACGAATATTTTAAATGTAATAATAGTTCGTTCACTCATTCAGTCCCATTGTAGATTATAAAACACAACAGTCGGCAACACCGATGACCATACAGCTGAGAGTCCATTAAGATTCCATTACGACTAAATTGATATTACATAAAAATTTTAGCAGAATACCCAATTTGTCACAATCGTAATGGACTCGTAATTGAGTCGTAATAGAATATCAATTGCATGTAGTTTAAATAAAATTAGTAGACTTGGGGCCCAGGTCTCTGGATTATTTATTGACAGTTGGTTTGCTGTCTGTTGCATATTTATTTATTATTATTAATAAGCTGTTCCTTGTTGTGCTGTTTTATTAAATAAATCTGCAGTAGTTTCTTATTTTATGACGTCTTCTCGTCGTCGTCTCGTCTCAAACCAAAAGCGCGTTTATAGCAACTTTTTTATGATTTCTGCTGATCCATATCAATCAATCGCATCCTGATAGCATGACTGGAACAACATAATTTGCAAAATAGTTTTCATATAGGTTTTGCTTGATTTGTTCTAAAATTTCACTTGCCTTGTCTAATAAAATCGGCACAAATTAATTAACCTGATACTACTCAACACTTACATAATACTTAACTAAAACTTAACTACAAGCAATTAAGCGAACAAAACAGCAAACTAAATACCTTATATTTCTGAGTAATGATACTTAGTTTTGCTAAAATGTTTTCTGTGACAGTAGAAACTAGACCCATCCCTACGATTAAAGTTTTCTAATTGTCTAAAATGTCTTGTGAATGCTATCTATCTACTAGTGCAACACCCCGGCACGGCAAAGTAGACGCATTTTTAGTGCACAGTAAGTTTTATTTTAAGTGAGATCAGTTGCTACGAGTATTAAGCCATGACCTCAATTTTATAAATTTAGTATGTCATTTTTCAATTAGGCATAGTAAGCAGATCATGATAAAAATAAAACGGAACTACAACGGGACGGGTTGAATTATAAGAAACAAAACTAAAAAGTTATCTTCCATTGATTATAAAAACTGGAATAATGACTAGGGAACCAATTCATGCCAAACTGCCACAGTTCGCGTAAATGTAAAAAAATAAAACAAATTGTGTACACACAATGTGTATCTTACACATGTTCTGCATCTCCTAATTAAAAGTTGGGTATTTTCATTGCTATTAAGTGAGCCTTTTTCTGTGAACTCTGTGGTTTCAGAATATTATCGTTATCAAATCGGCGAAATTCAAATTGAGACGACAAGCTTTTTTTAGGATAGAAAAGTCGTGAAGAGGAATAATACTTATGATTTGCAATTCATATTGATTATGAAAAATGAAATAATTACTAGGGAACCCAGTACATATCAAAATGTCTCGTCACGCGACAAAGACGACGTGCCATGACGTAAATTTTATTGCTTATTAGTGAGTCTTTTTCTATGATGCCTCTTACACCTAGAATCGTATGAGGCATCGTATTGTATTGTAAAAATCTCATGAGCTTTCGCTGAATAGTTTCCAATCTGTTGATATATACATTGTACTGGGGACACCAAACTTGTGAACAATACTCGAGGACACTGCGCACAAACGCACAATAAAGTATCTTAACTTTAATACTAGAGAACTGAGAAGACGACCTCATCACAAATCCATGTGTTTTTCGTAAGTAAGTTTAGTGTCGTGGATGACACCCAAATCCCTAATTTCACTGACGCGTTTGAGACTGCCCGGTTTTAGCGAGTAATTATATAAAATGGGCTTTGGCTTGCGGGTATAAGTTATCGAACAACATTTGTCAATATTAAGGTCTAATTTATTAAGATAGCAATAATCTTTAAGCCTTTCAAGATCCCACTGCATGAGAATAACATCGTGATTCGTTCGATCATTTTGATTATTGCTTGTAAGTTAGTCTTTTTCTGTGAACTCTGTAGGTTCACACTAATGTTCATCATCTGCGATATTCAAGTTGACGCGACAATTCTTCAAACATAAGCAAAGTAAAAGTTTATTCAGTATAAAACTTTAACAGTAAAACTTTATTTATACATTGATATAAATTGTATAAACACATTATATTTACAAAATAAGAATGTGCTGATAACACTAGACAATGCTTACGCTACTAACTATATTAATACCTACTACGCAAGGTGTATTGTAACAAGTCATAATAGTAGTAAGTTATTATGACATAGGCATATAGGTCAAGTTGGTGATTTTAAATAATCATAGTTAAGTTAGGGAGAAGCCAGTCGCCCCATCACAACACTGTTTAGGACGAATTGTAGTCGTAGATGACATTGATGGGGCTTTCTGAGAAGTAAGATTAGTTGCTATAATGCCATGACGTTTTACTTCAAAACATTGTTTATTGCTTGTGAGCCTTTATTGTGAACGTGGGTTCAGAATTAGTAAAGATATATAAACCTTGGTTTATCCACATTATATGAAATAATTATTAAGGAAGCAGCTTTAATGGATGAAATAAGAGGGTGATGTCAGTCAGGATACAGCAACACAGGATAGCTCTTGCACCTGGCTAGGACATCTCGCTTTAAAAAAGTTTTCTTCAATGGAAGCTGAATCTCCATTGTAGAGTCAAAAAACTCAGTATCTAAAAACACAGTATCTATACCAGGATTTTAAAAAAGCTCGCGTGTAATATACCCGTAATTGTGCTCCCAATGTAACGCGTTTCAATGGCAAATCTCAATGCCATCTTTCCGCCGCCAGACTTATGTTCTGTTGTTTGTTTGTTTGATTGTTTATCTTCAATTAGGTTTGTATTTTCTATGTGAAAATTAGTATGTTTTGTTATTGATTGCTTGTAAGTTAGTCTTTTTCTGTGAAATCTGGGGTTTCACGCTAATTTTCATCATCTGCGATGTTCAAGTTGACACGACAAGCTTTTTCACACTTAAATATTGTCATTATAGTTGAGTTAGGGAGAAGCCAGTCGCCCCATTACCAGCACTGTTAAGGACGAATTGTAGTAAAAGATAACATTGATGGGGCTTTCTGAGAAGTGGATTAATTGCTATAAGGCCATGACGTTCTAATTCAAAATAGTACTTTTATTGCTCATTAGTGAGTCTTTTTCTGTGAACTCTGTGGGTTCAGATAAATTTTCTATCGTCGTCAAATCTGCGATATTTAAATTGACACAAGCCTTTTTAAGTATTATGGCATAGGAAAGGCGTGACGAAAAATAATACTTAAAAAATGTCATGAATATTGAATCTGAAATGCATAACAGTCACTGTGAAACGACTCACGCCAAAGGCCACAATTTGCTTTGGTGTCCGGTAAAAAAAGGACAATTACATTGTTTGTCTTCAATATGGTCTGTATCTGTTTGAAATTTAGTATGTTTTGTCATTGCTTGTAAGTTAGTCTTTTTCTGTGAACTCTGTGGTTTCACACAAATTTTCATCGTCTGTGATATTCAAGTTGACGCGACAAGCTTTCTTCAAACTTAAATATTGACATATTAGTTGAGTTATTGAAAACCCAGTCGCCTCATTACCAGTACTATTAAGGACAAATTGTAGTGAAAGATGACATTGATAAGACTATCTGAGAAGTGAGATCAGTCCTATAAGGCCAAGACATTTGCATAAAGGAGAAGGGGATTTCTGGGCCCTTAATGTAAGTAGATGAAGTATGGTTTAAAAAAATTGTCATATTTTTCCATCCTAATATACAAAAAATCTGCCCATTTCTCCTCCTGGAGATTGAGCAATAAGAAAAACAATATTTTTATGCAGTCACTGCAAAGTCGATTAAAATAATATCGATTTATGTAAATAAGATAACACAATTGATAAAAAAGAAATACTTTTGGTCTATCCTAGGCAATTAACGCAAACAAAATAATTATTTGCATTAAAATAAATACATTAAGCTATTTTAACCTAAAAAAAAAAGATATCGATTATTAATCGATTACATAAATAAAACTGATACTGTATATTTATTCTGTGCACTGATACTGACAGCTGGCTTGTCAAATAAATAATTAAATAATCGTTGGATCACTCGACGTTTCATATTTTACGTTTCTGCGTGTGCGTTTTATTTGAGTGATTTCATATTATCCTTTTGTATTTCATCGACCACGGCTTTGTTTCACTAATTCTGACCCTGCCTAACCTGAACGACCTTGCAATGCTTTAAATCTGGACACGGAAGATCTTGCACGTCTGACTTGGATTTATTACTTTAGATTTTTCTACCGGCATGGACTGGATACAGAAGATAATGGATCTCTGTGTAAACTGTGTAACACCGACTAGTCGTAGTCACTGTATGCACTAGGCAGGCGACCCCTAAACGATGAAACTGCTTTGCATGTATTTTAACAATGGCTTGCACCTCAGTCTGTAAGTATACCTTATCTAACCAGTTGTTGTCGTCTAGTTTGTGGCCTAAATGTAAATAACTATATAAGTAACGTTAAAATATCTTTTGTATTTCAGAAATCAGCTGTTTATTACATAACCTTACTTTTACTAAACCCTTAATTATTCGGCTCTGAGAATGACAAAAACCGCAGAATTTTCAGTCAAGGTTTGCCAAGTATCAATCTATTCATTTACACCATTTTCATCTTATTACATCCAGAGCCCAAATTTGTATGGAAACGTTTCCATCTCCTTTAGTACATTTTTCAATAAGGCATACTTTGCAGACCAGGATAAAATTAAAACGGAATTACAACGGACGGGTTGAATCATAAGAAAAAAAACTGACTGATAGAAAAATAACACAATTAATTACGTGCACACAATGTACATGTGTTTGTGTGTGTTTGTGTATGTGTTTTTTACACATGTTCTGCATCATCCATTTAAGTTTAGTATTTTCATGGCTATTCAGTGAGCCTTTTTCTGTGAACTGTGGTTTCACACAAATTTTCATCATCTGCGATGTTCAAGTTGACACGACAAGCTTTCTTCAAAATTAAATATTGACATCATAGTTAAGTTAGGGAGAAGCCAGTCGCCCCATTACCAGCACTGTCAAGGACGATTTATAGTGAAAGATGACATTCATGGGGCTATCCGAGAAGTGAGATTAGTTGATATAAAGCCATAACGGTCTACTTTAAAAAAGTTATTTTATTGCTTATATGTTAGTCTTTTTCTGTTAAGTGGGTTAGAATAGTTTTCTATCGAGTAAAATCTGCGATAGTTATTCAAATTGACACCATAAGCCTTTTCAAGTTTTATAACATAGGAAAAGTGTTAAGAAAAATAATATTTATGAATTAAAGTGTAACAATCACTGGAACGACTTACGCCCAAGGCCAAAATTCGCGCGGGTGTCCGGTAGAAAAAGACAAATGGTAACATTATTTATCTTCAATATGGCATCTCCATGTTATTTTAAGATTTTTTTTAACGAATCATCGTTTTGATAAAACATCATCTTTGTTGCATGCTTCTTTGCAGTTTGCGATAGTGTACAGAGATGGAATTTTCTGTTGATTGTTTACCAGTCTTCTGAAATTGTCTATAATTTGTAATTGTTTATAAAATGAAATCCTTAGATATACAGGATGGCCGGGGAGTTGACGTTCAAAGCTAAAATTTAGATGACTTACATCAAGGTGTATCCTAATCACCCCATGTATGTTTTACGGTTTTGCTTAGTTTAGGAGATGGCTGAAAGCCACCTTCCCGCTCTCTTCTGTCTGCCCTTGGATTGACTTCCACCTGAACCTGAAAGATATTTTTTTATTAACTATTTTACTTACCCATGTCGGTATCAACATGGTGTTTGTTCACCTGCAGTTTGGTTTCCTGTATTCTGGTTTTAAAACCGTCATCCATTGCCTGGATGATCTTCCTTTCTAGTCCACAGACAGATAACATGTCCACTTCGGTCTCGGATTCTAATCTAATATTAGCGAGCCTTGGTTCTTAAATGTTCTGACTATTTTATGATTTTAAAATCGAGTGTCTTCCAGGCTGCCTTGGGGTCCTTCTTTAAACACCCCACAGTGCATTAAGATATTTCGGGCTGATAATATAGACATACAGATCGTGTGGGCATCAAATGTGGTCTATTTTCTGTCCTATTTTTTTAAAACCAAAACAATTGTTTCCACTTTTTTGTAGCCTAGAAGACTTATACTTATTAAGTGCATAGGTGAGTTTAAATGCGATGAAAGTCTTTCGATGGATGAACCGCTAAGTATTTTATTCATATTATTACACCAATTTTCAGCTGACTTGCTAAAGAAGTGGCATCGCTTCCGCTGCTTTAGAGAGTTTGTTGGTGCGGAGGCACCGCCTGTAACAGAAGAGCTAACAGGAGTATCATCTTCAGATTTATCATCAGTAAACAGTTAATAAATAAATAACTACGCCTACATCTGATTCCCAGTTAGTATTGCGGGACTGAGGGCCCAAAAGGTGTGTGATCAATAGAAATTAAAATAAACTTTGAAATGTATAGAGATTAGGGTTGTTATTTCTTTGGTTAAGTGCTCTAATACGACCTAAAAAGTTTTTAAGAGGATCTTTGCGTTAAATTACGACCAATTCGAAATGAAACTTTTAAGAATAATGATCCAGTTTTAAATACTTGGAACTTACTTTCTCTGTGTTGTATTAGGCTCAAGAAAATTAATATTATGTAATGTACGAATGGCTTCTTGCTAAAATTCGACATGTCGTGATATTTTCTTAACCTCTTTTACCGGTCCTGGCATTTTGCCAGAAAGCAGAGCTCCCGCGTGACCCGTTGACGCTGTTAAACAGTCTGTCGAAGAACAGTACTGCCTCTGATGTGGTTCCCATAGTGCTTATTGGTGTCCCGTCTGCGAGGTTTCCTGACAAATAAATATAAATAAATTGAGATTTTCAGTAGTGTTGGAAACGCTCGTTGTTAGAGACTAAAGAAGGAAATCCCTCATTGATATCTGGAATCATTCTGTTTATTATTCAGGCTGTCGTCACTTCTGATTGATTTAAAATATCGTACCTTCGAGTACTCAAAAAGATTCTTGTAACAAAGATCATTGTTACTCATCTCTCTTGTAATTTATTATTATTTATTTATTTACAGGCAGGCAGTTGAAACAACTAATGATTGCCCGTATCAGGTTGTTCTTCTTTTTTTTTATGTATGCAGTTCAAAATGCTTATCTAGCCTGATATAATTTGAGTGACAATCCTGCTAATTTGAAGAAATAAATCTAAGCAGTTCAAGAACAACTTTATGAAATACTGTGGGATGTTTGATGTTCAATTGTTAGTTGAAAGTGTATGACTTGGTTATCAAATGGTCCCATTGTTTCTCCTTTAATTTTACATTCATCTAACGCTACTTTGATGATCATTATAGGGAAAGGGTCCAAGCTTTTTGCATGATTCCTTCAAATCCTCCTTGATTATAATGACAAAAGTCTCCTGCAACAGGTTATCCATTCTCACCAACCATAAAAAGAGTTAGATGTGAACTCAATACTACAAGGCACCTATGGAACTATAGATGGGAGTCGGAATAAAGGTTAGTTTTTCCATGAAGTAATTCTAACTCTGCAAATAGAAACTTATTGAGGGCTGTATCTTTAGAGCTGATTCCATTTGGACAGGTCAAAGTTAATATTGTAATTACCATCATGAGCAATAGTTGAGGCCACCTTATCCATCCTCTTTGCCACTTCCAGTTCTGTGTTTGTCATTGTTTGTTCTCTTAAAAATGGTAATATATTATCACTCAAAGCTTTTTCAAGACAAACTTACATGAGTCGCATCACATAAGTCTGTTTGCAGAAAACACGTCCATCCAAATTTAGCTCTCTCTCCATCCTGCATAACTGTACAATGTCATCTCTTAAATGATTATAAAGTAGGTTTTCTTGTTCCATTTGCTTCAAGCTGTAACACAGCGGGATGGTATGTGCTATTTTTTTGCCAGTTAAGCTAGCTCGTGGGTCCTCAGGCGCTCAAAGACTCTTACAAGAAAACTGTGCAGGGCGCCACTTGCTTTAACTACAAGCAAGAAAGAGTGAAGTTGAATTAATGGAGAGAAAGAAAATACTAAATTGTCTTTTCCTGGTTTATTTTTAAAAAGAAAGGCTACTTACAACCAATTTATGGGCATTCTGCCACAATACAAATAAAAACTATGTAAAAACAAAGTATATTTTAACAGTACAGGAATTGCAAGTAAAAAAATAAAATCAAGCTTATAGCTCATATACACTATTTTGAAATAACTAAATTCAACGTAGTGTATGTGATTCCACACCAATGATGAGATATAACAATTACTAAAGAGTAGGTGTCATCAACAACAAAATTACAAATATCTAGAATCGCAGCTGCGTTGTGTCCTATACTTAGTTCTATAGTAAAACAACACTTATTCTAACTTGGCCTATGAATATCACTAATGAGGTTAAATAAGAAGGTTTATAAATACCTTAGCATTGATTAAGAACTTATGATAAATTATATGTGTAACATCACTGCGGAGAACCACACATGTCCCTTCCTCGGATCTCGACGATATAAAGTTCCAGTCCTCGGAGAACACGAGGGTGTGCCAAGCTGGGCATTAATTTAAGCCTGTAAAGCATACACAAGCATGAGTACAGCAGGTTATGAGCCACACGTGCACTGCGGGACAGCACGTGGGAGTAGTATGCGACATGGTCAAAGAAAGTTGCGCACGCGGCTTCGTGCTGGATTGATTTGCAAAGGCATCCATGAACACAGCAGCAGGAGCCAGACACACGTGCACATGACGCAACAAAGAAAAAGCATGCTTACCCAAAAGCAACTTAAAGTGACAAAACCGCATCATCAGGGTGCGACGTTACAAACAAACCTAAAAGAAACAAGCATCTATATAAGATCTCACCATAACAAATGAAATAAACGCAAGAAAACAGGCGTACCAAGCCTCGAAGGTTTCTTACCAAGAGAAGACAAAAATAAATCACGTTTCTACTGGATTTCTTACAAAATGCCCATCACGGCATTAGGTCGCCATGACGCACCAGGCGCCTCCACATATTTTATTTTCTTCATTTTGTTTGAACGAAAGAAACTATTTGGGACGCAAGCAATGTGCTCGCATCCAAAAAGAAAGATCCGGTCAAATCTCAATGTCATGTCTGACATAATATCCCCCTCTCTGGTCGCGTTTAGTTTCGCGCAACACTTGAACGCAAAAAGCATAAATGATTCATTTTTTTTATCCGTCAACGCAGAACAAAACACCGCTGAAAATCCCCAAAAAATAATTGAAACTGAAAAACATCAATTACAGCCTTCATATGTTCTTTTAATAAAAATACACCACCTACTTTAGATGTGCAAGCTATAAGTTAATGCTGAAAAAAAGGTAGTTGTGAGAAACGGAACATAACGGATGGCAAAGATATACCGATAGATGGCGTTGTCTAGTAAATGGGAATTCTGCGTTTGGCCAAGAAATAAAAATCCAAGTAAAAAAATTTTTGAAGAGAATCATTTCAAACATAATTATTAAAAATCAAAAATATTTGTAACGACGTGTTACAAAGCAACCTCTTCTTCTTCCCCCTTCAATAAACGAGCCAAAACTCGGCTAATAAGTACCACTCCCAATAGGTTTTTTTTGGTTGCACAAAATCTTAAATGCACAGGGATCATATAGCAGGAACTATTTCTCTCTGGGCGGAGCGGGTGTCCTTTAAGAATTCTTTCTCATCAATTTCCAGGTTTAACTCATAATTCTTTTTTATATATTATCCAATTCATGTAAGGGTATTTCCATTCTCTTTCTTGCTCTTCGAAGCCTGGAGTCGACTAACCAGTCTTCCATTAGGGATTTAATTTTCTCAGTGATTTCATGCGCCGAATAGTGTCCACGTTTTCGAAAGAAATATTAAAAATAAGTTTCCCAAAATTTCCATCAGACTTTCTTTGCTATTGTAACGTTTAATTTATAACGTTTATCTTCAATATGGTCTGTATCTATTTGAAAATTAGTATGTTTTGTCATTGCTTGTAAGTTAGTCTTTTTCTGTGAACTCTGTGGTTTCACACAAATTTTCATCGTCTGTGATATTCAAGTTGACGCGACAAGCTTTCTTCAAACTTAAATATTGATAGTTTAGCTAAGTTAGGGAGAAGCCAGTCGCCCCATAACCAGCACTGTTAAAGAAAATTTGTAGTGAAAGTTGACATTGATAGGGTTATCTGAGAAGTGAGATCAGTGCTATAAAAGGCCAAGACAATTGCATACATTTGGTACATTTTTCAATTTGGAAAACTTAGCAGACCAGGATAAAATTTAAATGAAAATAAAACGGACGGGTTGAAACTTGTATCATATGAAAGAAAATTGTCGAATTTTCTTCCATTGATTATAAAACGTGGAATAATGACTAGCGAACCAATTCATTTCCAATGTTACAATTCGCGCGAGTAGAAAAATAACACAATTAATTACGTGCACACAATGTATTTCTTTAACATGTTCTACATCATCCATTTAAGTTTAGTATTTTCATGGCTATTAAGTGAGCCTTTTTCTGTGAAACTGTGGTTTCACACAAATTTTCATCATCTGCGATGTTCAAGTTGACACGACAAGCTTTTTTCAAACTTATATATTGACATCATAGTTAAGTTAGGGAGAAGCCAGTCGCCCCATTACCAGCACTGTCAAGGACGATTTATAGTGAAAGATGACATTCATGGGGCTATCCGAGAAGTGAGATTAGTTGATATAAAGCCATAACGGTCTACTTTAAAAAAGTTATTTTATTGCTTATATGTTAGTCTTTTTCTGTTAAGTGGGTTAGAATAATTTTCTATCGAGTAAAATCTGCGATAGTTATTCAAATTGACACCATAAGCCTTTTCAAGTTGTATAACATAGGAAAAGTGTTAAGAAAAATAATATTTATGAATTGAAAGTGTAACGATTTACGCCCAACGCCAAAATTCGCGCCGGTGTTTGGTAGAAAAAGACAAATGGTTACATTATTTATCTTCAATATGGCATCTCTATGTTATTTTAAGAAAGATACACGAATTTCTGCTTTAGACGGTTTCCTTTTAGATCAAAAATGTTTATAACGAATCCCCGTTTTAATAAAACATCATCTTTGTTGCATGCTTCTTCGCAGTTTGCGATAGTGCACACAGATGGAATTTTCTGTTGACTGTTTACCGTCTTCTGAAATTGCCTATAATTTGTAATTGTTTATAAAATGAAATCCTTAGATATACAGGGTGGCCGGGGAGTTGACGTTCAAAGCTAAAATTTAGATGCCTCACATAAAGGTGTATGCAAATCACCCCCATGTATGTTTCACGATTTTGCTTAGTTTAGGAGATGGCTGAAAACCACCTTCCCGCTCTCGTCTGTCTGCCCTTGGATTGACTTCCACCTGAACCTAAAAGATATTTTTTTATTAACTATTTTACCTACCCATGTCGGTATCACCATGGTGTTTGTTCACCTGTAGTTTGGTTTCCTGTATTTTGGTTTTAAAACCGTCATCAATTGCCTGGCTGAATGATTTTCTTTTCTAGTCCACAGACAGATAACATGTCCACTCCGGACACTCCGGTCTCGGATTCTAATCTAATATTAGCGAGCCTTGGTTCTTGAATGTTCAGTATATTTTATGATTCTAAAATCGAGTGTCTTCCAGGCTGCCTTGGGGCTCTTTTTTAAACACTCCACAGTGCATTAAGATATTTCGGGCTGATAATATAGATATACAGATCGTGTGGGCATCAAATGTGGTCTATTTTCTGTCCTATTTTTTTTAAAACCAAAACAATTGTTTCCACTTTTTTGTAGCCTAGAAGACTTATACTTATTAAGTGCATAGGTGAGTTTAAATGCGATGAAAGTATTTCGATGGATGAACCGCTAAGTATTTTATTCATACTATTACACCAATTTTAACACAAACGATTATTACAGTGATCAGCCAATTGAGAGTGTGTGTCGACGGATATAAAAAAAACTCATTACGAATATGTTAACTACTTCTGGATTATGGGTAAAATTAAATCGCGAAATTTAACTAAATCGCGAAATATTTGCACAAATTCGGGAGTGGGATACTAAAGGTATAATTAATATAATTGGCTACGCTCTCTATGGGTAATCCATGAATGGATCGAGGAAACATCCTTCGTTTTTATTGTTTTATTGCGTGAATGGCACTTAAGTCTTTTTCAGCTTTCCGACAACATAGCGTGCATTAAAAGCTGACTTGCTGAAGAAGTGGCAATCGCTTCCGCTGCTTTAGAGAGTTCGGTGGTGCGGAGGCACCGCCTGTAACAGAAGAGCCAACAGGAGTATCATCTTCACATTTATCATCAGTAAACAGTTAATAAATAAATAAATACGCCTACATCTGATTCGCAATTAGTATTGCGGGACTGAGGGCCCAAAAGGTGTGTGATCAATAGAGATTTTAATGAACTTTGGAATGTATAGGGATTATAGGGTTGCTATTTCTTTGGTTAAGTGCTCTAATACGACCTAAAAAGTTTTTAAGAGGATCTTTGCGTTAAATTACGACCAATTCGAAATGAAACTTTTAAGAGTGATGATCTCGTTTTAAATACTTGGAACTTACTTTCTCTGTGTTGCATTAGGCTTAAGAAAATTAATATTATGTAATGTACGAATGGCTTCTTGCTAAAATTCGACATATCGTGATATTTTCTTATCCTCTTTTACCGGTCCTCGCAGTACTGCCTCTGATGTGGTTCCCATAGTGCTTATTGGTGTCCCGTCTGCGAGGTTTCCTGACAAATAAATATAAATAAATTGAGATTTTCAGTAGTGTTGGAAACGCTCGTTGTTAGAGACTAAAGAAGGAAATCCCTCATTGATATCTGGAATCATTCTGTTTATTATTCAGGCTGTCGTCACTTCTGATCGATTTAAAATATCGTACCTTCGAGTACTCAAAAAGATTCTTGTAACAAAGATCATTGTTACTCATCTCTCTTGTAATTTATTATTATTTATTTATTTACAGGCAGGCAGTTGAAACAACTAATGATTGCCCGTATCAGGTTGTTCTTCTTTTTTTTTATGTATGCAGTTCAAAATGCTTATCTAGCCTGATATAATTTGAGTGACAATCCTGCTAATTTGTAGAAATAAATCTAAGCAGTTCAAGAAAAACTTTATGAAATACTGTGGGATGTTTGATGTTCAATTGTTAGTTGAAAGTGTATGACTTGGTTATCAAAAGGTCCCATTGTTTCTCCTTTAATTTTACATTCATCTAACGCTACTTTGATGATCATTATAGGGAAAGGGTCCAAGCTTTTTGCATGATTCCTTCAAATCCTCCTTGATTTTAATGACAAAAGTCTCCTGCAACAGGTTATCCATTCTCACCAACCATAAAAAGAGTTAGATGTGAACTCAATACTACAAGGCACCTATGGAACTATAGATGGGAGTCGGAATAAAGGTTAGTTTTTCCATGAAGTAATTCTAACTCTGCAAATAGAAGCTTACTGAGGGGGAGTGTCTTTAGAGCTGATTCCATTTGGACAGGTCAAAGTTAATATTGTAATTACCATCATGAGCAATAGTTGAGGCCACCTTATCCATCCTCTTTGCCACTTCCAGTTCTGTGTTTGTCATTGTTTGTTCTCTTAAAAATGGTAATATATTATCACTCAAAGCTTCTTCAAGACAAACTTACATGAGTCGCATCACATAAGTCTGTTTGCAGAAAACACGTCCATTCAAATTTAGCTCTCTCTCCATCCTGCATAACTGTACAATGTCATCTCTTAAATGATTATAAAGTAGGTTTTCTTGTTCCATTTGCTTCAAGCTGTAACACAGCGGGATGGTATGTGCTATTTTTTTGCCAGTTAAGCTAGCTCGTGGGTCCTCAGGCGCTCAAAGACTCTTACAAGAAAACTGTGCAGGGCGCCACTTGCTTTAACTACAAGCAAGAAAGAGTGAAGTTGAATTAATGGAGAGAAAGAAAATACTAAATTGTCTTCTCCTGGTTTATTTTTAAAAAGAAAGGCTACTTACATCCAATTTATGGGTATTCTGCCACAATACAAATAAAAACTATGTAAAAACAAAGTATAGTAAAGTAAAGCATACACAAGCATGAGTACAGCAGGTTATGAGCCACACGTGCACTGCGGGACAGCACGTGGGAGTAGTATGCGACATGGTCAAAGAAAGTTGCGCACGCGGCTTCGTGCTGGATTGATTTGCAAAGGCAGCCATGAGCACAGCAGCAGGAGCCAGACACACGTGCACATGACGCAACAAAGAAAAAGCATGCTTACCCAAAAGCAACTTGAAGTGACAAAACCGCATCATCAGGGTGCGACGTTACAAACAAACCTAAAAGAAACAAGCATCTATATAAGATCTCACCATAACAAATGAAATAAACGCAAGAAAACAGGCGAACCAAGCCTCAAAGGTTTCTTACCAAGAGAAGACAAAAATAAATCACATTTCTACTGGATTTCTTACAAAATGCCCATCACGGCATTAGGTCGCCATGACGCACCAGGCGCCTCCACATATTTTATTTTCTTCATTTTGTTTGAACGAAAGAAACTATTTGGGACGCAAGCAATGTGCTCGCATCCAAAAAGAAAGATCCGGTCAAATCTCAATGTCATGTCTGACATAATATCCCTCCTCCTCCCTCTCTGGTCGCGTTTAGTTTCGCGCAACACTTGAACGCAAAAAGCATAAATGATTCATTTTTTTTATCCGTCAACGCAGAACAAAACACCGCTGAAAATCCCCAAAAAGTAATTGAAACTGAAAAACATCAATTACAACCTTTATATGTTATTTTAATAAAAATACATTACCTACTTTAGATGTGCAAGTTATAAGTTAATGCTGAAAAAAAGGTAGTTGGCAGAAACAGAACATAACGGATGGCAAAGATATACCGATAGATGGCGTTGTCTAGTAAATGGGAATTCTGCGTTTGGCCAAGAAATAAAAATCCAAGTAAAAAAATTGTTGAAAAGAGAAACATTTCAAACATAATTATTAAAATCAAAAATATTTGTAACGACGTGTTACAAAGCAACCTCTTCTTCTTCCCCCCCTTCAATAAACGAGCCAAAACTCGGCTAATAAGTACCACTCCCAATAGGTTTTTTTGGTTGTACAAAGTCTTAAATGCACATGGATCATATGGCAGGAACCATTCCTCTCTGGGCGGAGCGGTGTCCTTTAACAGGACTTCTTCTTCTCACTTCTTTCTCATCAATTTCCAGATTTAACTCATAATTCTTTTTTATATATTATCCCATTCATGTAAAGGTATTTCCATTCTCTCTCTTACTCTTAGAAGCCTGGAGTCTACTAACCAGTCTTCCAATAGGGATTTAATTTTCTCAGTGATTTCATGCGCCGAATAGTGTCCACGTTTTCGAAAGAAATATTAAAAATAAGTTTCCCAAAATTTCCATAAGACTTTCTTTGCTATTGTAACGTTTAATTTATAACGTTTATCTTCAATATGGTCTATTTGAAAATTAGTATGTTTTGTCATTGCTTGTAAGTTAGTCTTTTTCTGTGAACTCTGTGGTTTCACACAAATTTTCATCGTCTGTGATATTCAAGTTGACGCGACAAGCTTTCTTCAAACTTAAATATTGATAGTTTAGCTAAGTTAGGGAGAAGCCAGTCTCCCCATAACCAGCACTGTTAAGACAATTTGTAGTGAAAGTTGACATTGATAGGGTTATCTGAGAAGTGAGATCAGTGTTATAAAGCCAAGACAATTGCATACATTTGGTACATTTTTCAATTTGGCAAACTTAGCAGACCAGGATAAAAATAAAACGGACGGGTTGAAACTTGAAACATATGAAAGAAAACTGACGAATTTTCTTCCATTGATTATAAAACGTGGAATAAAAACTAGCGAACCAATTCATTTCCAATGTTACAGTTCGCGCGAGTAGAAAAATAACACAATTAATTACGTGCACACAATGTATTTCTTAAACATGTTCTGCATCATCCATTTAAGTTTAGTAATTTCATGGCTATTAAGTGAGTGAGTAATTAGGGATTTAATTTTTACCTTCAATATTGTCTGTATCTATTTGAAAATTAGTATGTTTACTCATTGCTTGTAAGTTAGTCTTTTTCTGTAAACTCAGTGGTTTCACACAAATTTTCATCATCTGCGATGTTCAAGTTGACACGACAAGCTTTCTTCAAAATTAAATATTGACATCATAGTTAAGTTAGGGAGAAGACAGTCGCCCCATTACCAGCACTGTCAAGGACGATTTGTAGTGAAAGATGACATTCATGGGGCTATCCGAGAAGTGAGATTAGTTGATATAAAGCCATAACGGTCTACTTCAAAAAAGTTATTTTATTGCTCATATGTTAGTCTTTTTCTGTTAAGTGGGTTAGAATAGTTTTCTATCGAGTAAAATCTGCGATAGTTATTCAAATTGACACCATAAGCCTTTTCAAGTTTTATAACATAGGAAAAGTGTTAAGAAAAATAATAAATCGTTTATTAAAATACAAGAAAAGCAGATACATTCTTAACAGTACAACTTAAAAACTATACAGTGCCAAGGAGTTACCTTTGCCTGAACTAGGTAGAAACCTGTGCTTCAGGCGAGAGTGAACTTAAATGAACTTCTAGGTGACATAAATTAACAGTAATTAATTATTAAAAATAGGGAAAATATACAATTTAAAGTTTTCGATACTATCAATCTATTTTACTTACATATTAAAAGTAATTGTTCAGTTTTATCGTAGGACAAAGATAGTAAATACTTAACTATTTCTAATTTACAGTTATAATAATTTAGCTCATATAAATTAAGTATTTTATTTAGTCTATTGTATAGAAATGGTCCTAGAAATGTAAAAAAACCTATTTGTAAAAGTGTATTTTGAGGTTGATTGTGTGATGCAAACTATATCTCTACGTCGTTTATTAGTAATGTCAGCATTATAAGGAAGTAGTACATGTTGTTTTAGTAATACGTGCATTATAAACAATTGTCGGACAGTCAGCACATTACACGACTTATACAATGTCGCCCGGGCGCAAGTGACCGCCCGAAATATTTTGAATATACATGAAAAATTATCGAGAAAAAACCTTAAAAGGGGGGGTCTATCTTTATTACTTTTTAAGTTATTGATTTTTTTAATTTTTGAGTAGAGTCTGTGACCTTGTTTTACATTTTGTACAATTTCTCCGATGATATTAGCTCGATTTCAGATTTCTTTGATGTTTCTTAAAGCTTAAAAGTTACTTTATCACGCTACTTAGCATACATAATCCATAACTGCTAACTTTAATTAAAAAAATGGAATTTAGACCAAAAAATCGAAGAAAATATTGAGTTTTTTTTTTAAATCGGACGTCTAAGTCATAACCTGTCCGCTTAAGAGAGCTTTTTTCTTCATAATTACTAGTCTGTAACTTATGACCAATAAAATCAGGTAACCTTGTAAGTATTATCTCTTTTAAATTTCAAACTACAACTTGTCGAAAAGGGGTCTCTCAGGTAGAAAACGGTAAAAAAAAGGTCGGGTAACAATGGGGCGTACACCACGTGCAAACTCTTTTCAGTTAGCCCTGAACTGAATGAAGCACCGGTACTTTATTTAGTTGTTCGGTTACCTATCTCGAGACGCTACGTGTTTTGTGATCTGTGCGCTTTTCAACTTGTAAAGACATTTTTCATCAAGTGAACTCCTGTCATCATTATGATACGATTGCGTGATTTACCGCCATCTCATGTGGCGGATATGCATTTCGTATACGGTTTTTGCAATGGAAATGCACGCTCCGCGGTCGCAGAATACAGTCGTCGATATCCAGATAGGCCAGTACTTGGCTATCGCTCTTTCATTGCTGTGCATCGTCGTTTTTGCGAACGAGGTTTATTCCCACAACGAAACGAGACTAGCGTGAGAGTTAACGTCGACGTGGAAGAGGAGGTACTAAGACTAGTACGTGCTGACCCCATGACCAGTATCCGTCTCCTGTCGATAAGAGTCGGTATACCAAGAATACGCGTCTGGAGAATATTGAAAAGAGAAGGTCTGCATCCGTATCATTTCCGGCGTGCTCAACATCTGGGGGTTGTCGATTACCGTGCGAGATCTGTCTTTTGTGGCTGGATAATTACACAGCAACGAAACAACACACATTTTATGAAAAACATTTTGTGGACAGACGAAGCCACATTTACCAGAGCGGGTATCACTAACCATCGAAATTTACATGTCTGGGCCGCTGAAAACCCTCACGTAATTAGAGAGACATCTTTCCAGACTCAATTCTCTATTAACGTATGGGCTGGAATGATTGGCGATCAACTCATCGGCCCGTTTGAGTTACCAAGCAGACTTAACCAACAGGCGTATTTGGACTTCTTAACAAATACGTTGCCCTTGCTTTTGGGTGACGTTCCATTAGCGACGAGAAGGCGAATGGTGTTGCAGTTAGATGGAGCTCCAGCACATTTTGCACGTACAGTTCGTGATTATTTAAATGAAAGGTGGGTCCAGTGGATCGGTAGAGGAGGACCTATTGCCTGGCCGCCAAGATCTCCGGATCTTACACCATTAGACTTTTATTTTTGGGGGTACATGAAACAGAAAGTGTACGCTGTGCCCATAGAAAGCCGCGAGCAATTGACGGCTAGAATTTTCACAGCTGCAGCAGAAATAAAAGAAAATCCTGCAGAATTGCGTCGAACAACACAAAGTGTTGCCATGAGGGCCATTGTGTGTTTACAGGAGGGTGGGGGCCATTTTGAAAATGTAATTAATTAATTTTTTGTTTTTATGATGATTTTGATGATTTGTCACGGCTTTTTGAAATTAAAATTAAGAAATTTTGTTTTCTAATTAAAGGCCATTTTTCCCTTACCAATTTGTTTTTTATTTCAAAAAATCCTCTTCAATTATTTACTTGTTTGACACTTGTGAGTTCGGTTTTAATTATTTGTTTAATTTACTTTCCTTAATTAATTGTAGTTTGCCTCTTATTTTATTGAAGTAAGGTATCAACAATTATTGTTATTTTGTAGTTTTGATGACCTAGATTAATAATAATAAATAAAAAAGCTCTCTTAAGCTGACAGTTTACGACTTACACGTCTGTTTCTTAAAAAAACTCAATATTTTCTTCGATTTTTTGGTCTAAATTCCATTTTTTTAATTAAAGTTAGCAGTTCTGGATTATGTATGCTAAGTAGCGTGATAAAGTAACTTTTAAGCTTTAAGAAACATCAAAGAAATCTGAAATCGAGCTAATATCATCGGAGAAATTGTACAAAATGTAAAACAAGGTCACAGACTCTACTCAAAAATTAAAAAAATCAATAACTTAAAAAGTAATAAAGATAGACCCCCCCTTTTAAGGTTTTTTCTCGATAATTTTTCATGTATATTCAAAATATTTCGGGCGGTCACTTGCGCCCGGGCGACATTGTATAATAGGTTAGTAGGATGGAAAAAAGGTAGGGAGTTGGCTACTTTTAGGATTGCTCTTTGAACTCGTTCAAGTGGGATCAAGATAGTTTTTAATGCTCCGCCCCATGACGTGATGCAATACTGGATTATGGATTGACATAAGGCTAGGTATACTTGTGTAATTAATTTTGGATCAGCGATTGATCGGAGTTTTTTGAAAACGTATATTAATTTACGGACCCTGTTAACTAAATTTTCAATGTGAGGTCTGAAAGACAGTGTTTCGTCTATTATAATTCCTAGATATTTCAAGTTATCAGTGCTAAGGATAGTAGGACAGTTACATGTGTTGACTACTGGGTTTTGGCAGTGATGTGCATTTAATTGAAAGCTATTAATATTACGATGGCGGCGCATGCAGAAGTGTATGATTTTTGTCTTGTCAGTGTTTAAGGTTAGTAGGTTACAGTGAAGCCAATTATTTACCATATTAAAGCCTAGCTGTGCATTTTCATATAACTCCGTGCAGGTTTTGCCTGTAAATATAAGCGCAGTATCGTCGGCGTAAGATATGATTTTACCATGCTCTATATTAAGTTAATATTTATGAATTAAAGTGTAACAATCACTGGAACGACTTACGCCCAACGCCAAAATTCGCGCGGGTGTCCGGTAGAAAAAGACAAATGGTTACATTATTTATCTTCAATATGGCATCTCCATGTTATTTTAAGATTTTTTTTAACGAATCATCATTTTGATAAAACATCATTTTTGTTGCATGTTTCTTTGCAGTTTGCGATAGTGCACAGAGATGGAATTTTCTGTTGATTGTTTACCAGTCTTCTGAAATTGTCTATAATTTGTAATTGTTTATAAAATGAAATCCTTAGATGTACAGGGTGGCCGGGGAGTTGACGTTCAAAGCTAAAATTTAGATGCCTTACATCAAGGTGTATCCAAATCACCCTCATGTATGTTTTACGAATTTGCTTAGTTTAGGAGATGGCTGAAAGCCACCTTTCCGCTCTCTTCTGTCTGCCCTTGAATTGACTTCCACCTGAACCTGAAAGAGATTTTTTTACTAACTATTTTACTTACCCATGTCGGTATCACCATGGTGTTTGTTCACCTGCAGTTTGGTTTCCTGTATTCTGGTTTTAAAACCGTCATCAATTGCCTGGATAATCTTCCTTTCTATTCCACAGACAGATAACATGTCCAACCCGCAGATAACATGTCCAACCCGCAGATAACATGTCCAACCCGCCTCGGATTCTAATCTAATATTAGCGAGCCTTGGTTCTTGAATGTTCTGTATATTTTATGATTTTAAAATCGAGTGTCTTCCAGGCTGCCTTGGGGTCCTTCTTTAAACACCCCACAGCGCATTATGATATTTCGGGCTGATAATATAGACATACAGATCGTGTGGGCATCAAATGTCTATTTTCTGTCCTATTTTTTTAAAACCAAAACAATTGTTTCCACTTTTTTGTAGCCTAGAAGACTTATACTTATTAAGTGCATAGATGAGTTTAAATGCGATGAAAGTCTTTCGATGGATGAACCGCTAAGTATTGTATTCATACTATTACACCAATTTTAACACAAACGATTATTACAGTGATCAGCCAATTGAGTGTGTGTCGACGAATATAAAAAAACTCATTACGAATATGTTTAACTACTTCTGGTTTATGGGTAAAAATCGTGTTAATTAATTTAACAAAATCGCGAAATATTTGCACAAATTCGGGAGTGTAATACTAAAGTTTACCCTTTAATTGGCTAAGCTCTCTTCTCTTCTCTTCTGTTACAGGCGGGAGGCACCGCCTGTAACAGAAAAGCCAACAGGAGTATCATCTTCACATTTATCATCAGTAAACAGTTAATAAATAAATAACTACGCCTACATCTGATTCGCAATTAGTATTGCGGGACTGAGGGCCCAAAAGGTGTGTGATCAATAGAAATTTAAATGAACTTTCGAATGTATACGGATTAGGGTTGTTATTTCTTTGGTTAAGTGCTCTAATACGATCTAAAAAGTTTTTAAGAGGATCTTTGATATCCAGTTTTAAATACTTGGAACGAACGAAAGAGTACGAAAGAGAAAGTAATTCTCTGTGTTGTATTAGGCTCAAGAAAATAATATAATGTAATGTACGAATGGCTTCTTGCTAAAATTCGACATGTCGTGATATTTTCTAAACCGCTTTTACCGGTCCTCGCATTTTGCCAGAAAGCAGAGCCCCCGCATGACCCCTTGACGCTGTTAAACAGTCTTGTCGAAAAACAGTACTGCCTCTGATGTGGTCCCCATAGTGCTGCTTATTGGTGTCCCGTCTGCGAGGTTTCCTGACAAATGAATATAAATAAATTGAGATTTTCAGTAGTGTTGGAAACGCTCGTTATTAGAGACTAAAGAAGGAAATCCCTCATTAATATCTGGAATCATTATGTTTAATCTTTTCAGGCTTTTGTCTTTTCAAGATGTAATTTCATCAGGAGTAAATAAAGTTTGACAGACCAGTATACACTCTTCTATTGTTTAGGATGTACTTCTCTTCAAAATAAAGATGGCAGACCAAATCAAATACAAATAATTTGATAGTGTATACTTTCAGTCAAACTGTACGAATGAATCGATAACACTGCAAACAGCGAGTTGTTGTTGATATCGCATTAAAAAACAAAATTTTCGGGAAATAACCATTCGGTTTTTGAGCTGTTTTTTGGAATGAGATCTTAAAGCTGGATTTCTTGGTAGAAGGTACTGCATCCATACAGCCCGGATTCTTCATCCTTCATTGTCAATTTTTTGACCGTCCTCATTAACTAAAAACTCTTTTGCAAAAGATTCAGGTATACTCGTGTGTTATTTTTAGATTGTGGAATTGTTGAAAGAATTCATTGCAGTGGGTCTCAGTTTTGAGGAGTTGTTAAATAAAAGAAAAATTTATTTATGTAAAAGTTAGTTTTAATTTTTTATTAAGGCTAATTTCCTTTGCCTACGAGGGCGGCACTGAAAATTTCGGGAATCAAGGAAGTGACACAACATTACTATTTAAAAATGCATTTATTGCTTTTCAAAGTATTCTCCGCGAAATTTGACACATTTTTCTATACGACGGAACCAATCATTGAAGCAACCATTCCATTCGGAAGTTTGGGTCTCTAAAATGGCCGTTTTGTAGGCGTCCACAGCTTCTTCAGGTGATGAAAAACTCTGACCACGCAATTTATTCTTTATTTTAGGGAAAGTATAGAAATCATTAGGGCTTAGGTCGGGGCTGTACGGCGGATGGTCTAATAATTCTATGTTTTCTTGCTCTAAAAACTGTGCGCGGTGTGAGAACTCGCATTGTCGTGATGGAGGATGATGCGGCGGTTGCAGTTCTCTTTACGGAGTTCAGAAACGACCTGTGGCAAACAAATGCTAGCATACCATTCTGCATTAACCGTTCTTTGTCCCTCAAGAGGAATAGTCGCAACATGGCCGGTTTTGGAGACAAACGTGGCCACCATTTTTTTTGCAACACTCCGTGAACGAACAATTTTTGTTGGCTTTAACTCATTTTCGAACACCCAAACTCGTGACTGGTTTTTTGTTTCGGGTTCGTACGCGTTTATCCAGGATTCGTCACCTGATACGATGTTGTATACAGCATTTGAGGATCCTGCGTGGAATCTTTCGAGAGTTCTCACGCACCAAGTAACTCGAGCCGCTTGTTGCTCTTTACAGCGAATGCGGTATCCATCGGGAAAACAACTTTTTTACACCTAATTGTTCATGCAAGATTATTTGTATTTGACTCATGCCAATGTCTAAAGTTGCCTGAATTTCGCGGTATGTTACATGTCGATCTTCCTCAATCAGCTTACGCACAGCATCAACGTTTTCTTAGGTGACTGCAGTTTTTGGACGACCTTGACGGGGATCATCACTGAGCTTGACACGTCCACGTTGAAATTCAGCAAACCAGCGATGAATTGTGGTTTTGGATGGGGCTTCATTACCATGCAGAAATCATTCGTCATGTCAACACACTGTTTTTGTATTAAACCACTTCGAAAGTCATAATAAATTATCGCTCTTGAATTTTCTCGAGTCAATTCCATTTTCTCAACGACTAAACAAGTTTGACAAGACCTTGTGATAAGACCAGGAACTTTTTTAAAATAAATAAATGGTATTCGATTTTTAAAACCAAGGAGGTTGCAATTAAAAAGATTTTAATATGACAGGAACAGTGGAAATATTCCATTCCCGATACTTTTAGTGCAGCCCTTGTATAATACGTAGGTCGCACTAAAGTTTTGCGTAACTTAAAAAAACAACATGTTATAACAAAAAAATTATGTTTATTGCTCTTGCTATGTAAATACTCTCCTTTATATTTTAAACATTTTTCATGCGATCGAACCATTTTTTAAAACAGGAGGACCACAGATCTGAAGGCATGTTTTCTACGTGCTGATTGAAAGCTATCACTGCCTCTTCGGAGTTGGTAAAAGTGAAACCTCTCATCAAATCTTTGATTTTGGGAATTTTGAAAATACAGAAATCACAGGGTGCTAGGTCGGGGCTATGCGCAGGATGGGTGACGAATTGTACTTTTTCGGAAACTAAAAATGACTTTGTTTTGTTGGCCGTGTGTGAAGAAGCGTTGTCATGATGTAAAGGGTCTTTCAACAAGGACGGGTCGATGTTAAAGTTCAATAAAACAAGATGTGTGTGAGATATTAACGAAATGTATTTTTTATTTGAAAGGCCCATTTATGCCATTATGGATGGAATATGACACCGTTCAAATGTCCGCCGCGGCTTCGTATGGTGGCACGAATCCGAAAGGTCCAATTTTTAATGACTCTGCTGCATAGATCCGGCTGAATCTGAGCGGCCTGCGTTATGTTGGCTTTCAGGGCAACGGTCGATTATGGCTTATTGGCATAGACCTGCGACTTCAGAAAACCGCACAAGAAAAAGTCTAGCGGAGTCAAATCACACGATCTTGGTGGCCAATTCACGTCACCTCTGCGAGAGATAACCCTACCCTCAAACCGTATGTCCATTGTATCGTTCGCAGTGTGGCAAGTAGCGCCATCTTGCTGGAACCACATGTGGTTCACGTCCATATTGTTCAATACAAGCCAAAATAAATTTATCATTGATCTGTAGCGCTCGCCGTTGACGGTGATGGCCTCGCCAACGTCGTTTTCGAAGAAGTACGGACCAATGACGCCGCCAGACCGAAATCCGCACCAAACAGTAACTTTTTGTGGATGCATTGCCACCTGGTGAACCTCATGTGGGTTGTGGTCATCCCATATACGGAAATTTTGCTTATTAACAAAACCATTCATCCAAAAATGTGCCTCGTCGCTTAAGATTATTTTTCGGCCAAAATCGGGAGTCTTCTTCCAAGCGTTCCGAAGCCCATTCAGCGAACACACGGCGTTGTCTATGGTCATTAACTTTGAGCTCTTGGGTCAGTTGGATCTTGTACGGATGCAGGCCCAAGTCCTGACGCAAAATTCTCCAAGTTGAAGTCTGCGAAAAGCCAAGTTCTTTTGCACGGCGAGAAATCGACTGCCTCGGAGTCTCCTGAACACTCGCGTACATCGGCGATGTTCTCGGCCGATCTGGGC
This sequence comes from Anania hortulata, assembly GCA_963576865.1. NCBI lineage: Eukaryota > Metazoa > Arthropoda > Insecta > Lepidoptera > Crambidae > Anania > Anania hortulata. The sequence goes on along the minus strand of OY756417.1, from coordinate 758,033 downwards.
GTTCCTTTGACGTAAAGGTGTTGGTTGGTTGTTTACCAAACCGGTTGTCTATAATTTGGTCACCAATCGTTGGACAGTAGACTTTAAAGGGCCACCGCGTCTGCCGTAAAATGGGCGCAATGCGCGCAACGTTTGCACTAACGAACACTCATTTTGATAATAAAGCTTTATCATTTGCACATGCTGCTCAACCGTGTAACTTGCCATGGTGATTTGGCATCAGCGACTAAATAAGAAAAAACAGATTTGACAGATGCCGCCAAAACAAAATGGCCGCCACAGATTATTAACATCGACCCGCTCTGTATGAAAGACCTTTTAGGAGAACGCGGCTTTTGGGTCGTCTTTCGCGAACTTTTTCTAACACCCTGGGGTAAACAAATGGTAGAATACCACTCGGCATTAATACTCTTGATCTTCAAGTGAAATTGTACAGATGGGACCCGACCCCGGGCCAGTGGCCAGTGGCCATATCGCCGCTTCTCTTGAAAAGTGGACAATCTCAAAATTACCGAACTTTACAGCTCCTGTAAAGTTTAAGCACAGTGGATTGAAGCCAAACAAGCGATGGAACAAAGGCAACTTAATCAAACAAGTGTGGAAGTATGAAAAACAAGTATGTTGTACCATCGCTCACATCTACTTAATAGCTATAAAACATGTTGACAACATTTTCTTATTGTAATCTTATTTGCGGGGAGGTATCGTGGCCAAACGTGTTTTTTTAGTATCGAAACTGACATAAAAAACGATGTATCTCGGGAGTCACGCGGTGTTTCGATTAGATTTTTTTTATGGTAATAATACTTATATTACCTACATTTTTTCCAAACAAACAAGGTGCGCACCTTAAGAGGTATAAGGTTTGATCGATTTGTAATATTATACCTACAAATATTCTTATAAATTATTTAATCGATACAAATAAACTTAGAATTTTAATATATTGGTAACTTATTGACACATGTCTTGGTCTTCATAGACCAGGCCATGTGCCAATGAGTTACTAATACATTAAAATTCTAAGTTTATTTGAATCGATTTAATAATTTGTAAGAATATTTGTAGGTATAATATTAAAAATCGATCGACCCTTATACCTTCGCGCACCATGTTTGTTTGGAAAAAAATTAGTTAATATAAGTATTATTACCATTTAAAAAATCTAATCGAAACAACGCGTGACTCCCGAGATACACACCAGAAGAATTACGTCAGGTGGTCTGGGGTGCTCTCAAGCACGTACAGATTGGAAAGCGGGGTGAGGCAAGGGGGGATAAGCTCACCGATGCTTTTCAGCTTGTATGTGAACAAGCTAATTGATGAGCTCAGCAGTGCGGGAGGGAGTTGGCTGTTCTGTTGATGGTACCTTTGTCAACAATATAAGTTACGCTGATGATATGGTACTGCTGTGCCCATCGATCAGTGCTCTTAACAGGATGATTGGCATCTGTGAGAGATATGCGCTGGCCCACGGTCTCAGGTACAACTGTGCCAAAAGTGAGTTGCTAGTCTTTAAAGCTAAGAGTAAAACATATAAAGTTCCGCCTGTTAAGCTCAATGGCACGCCTCTGAGACAAGTAAACAGCTTTAAGTACCTGGGACATTGGATTACCGAGTCACTAAAGGATGACCTAGATCTAGAAATCCCTTTCTAGATCTAGGTCATCCTCGCTCCCGCGTAGGGCACTGTGCGTTAGGGCAAATATGCTTTCCCGCAGGTTTGGGCGTTGCACGAAACCTGTAAAAATTACGCTTTTTAACCCACTTGGTCCTGAATTAACTTTTATCGCTCACTTGATTTGAAATTCCGTGTATCGACTAAAAACGTGACATAAAATGCATAAAAAATAATTAAAAAAATATTCCGTTTTTGGAAAAGCCGGAAAATGCCGTGTCGTAAACGACACAGTAGGAGAATCTACTACTATCATCATAATTAACTTTATTGATTGGATTATGCTTCGACATAAATAAGAAACTCGTTTAATATGTTTTAACAAATTATATTACTTGTTTTTTTTTTTATTACTTACTAGAGGCATGATATGCTTCAAAACATGTTTTTGGATGTAATGTTACGTTACATTTTATACAAAAAAAATTGGCACTTTTATGACAAAAGACACACCGCAAACGATCATCTCTGTACTTTACTAAATGGCCCTTGTGATCGTATCGTAATACACTTAAAACACTGCGATGGTCGTCCACCCCTGCGACTGTCGTCTGCTTTCTTGTTTGTCTCAAGCAGACTCACAGCAATATTTCTCCGGAATTTCAGATGGTCCAGTTGTCCTCCATTTTCTTTATACAATCGCCAAGCATTATGAGTGGCCATATCAAGGCAGTGGCAGATCAGTGAGAAATACCACTTCTTACCTCGAATACTTGTTCTGTAAAGGCTGATGTTCTGATCGGAACGATCTACACCACCCATGTTTTCGTAGTTAGACTTTATAATACCAGGTTGGTCTACAAGTACGTTTTTTTTTTTTTGTTGAGAAAACCGCTTCACTTTATTCACTGGCAACACCTTTACAGCATTTGATGCTACAGTGACCACACTATTGTCGTTCCACTTGTATACTACAATGTTCTCGGCTCTTGTGGATTTATATTTATACGCGCCACGCTCAGATTTTTGCAACTCCTTATTTGGGGGCAAGGGGCATTTAGATAATCGATTTTCTCTTACCGTTCCTGTAGCTTTCAAACTACGCTTACGAAGCTCTTCAACGAGTGGAATGGAAGTAAAAAAGTTATCAAAAAAAAATGAAAAGGTACTTCTGTATCAATTTTTCGAAGTTCGTCAGCGTACTGTAAGACCACACTAGCACCCAGCCCCAGACTTTTGTATTTATTTGCATGATTTCCTTGCTGTCCTTGATATGGTTGGAACCAAATCACATAGCCTAGTCGTGTAGCTCCCACCCAAAACTTATAACCCCATCTAATAGGTTTGCCACGTATAAATTGTTTACATGGGTGGCCACCGTAATATGGTATCATAGCTTCGTCAATACTGTGGCATTCTTGAAATGGAGCAAATTTTTTGAAGTATCCATTCAACGAATCAAAAAGAGGTCTCAGTTTAGCAAATTTGTCATTCAGGTCCAGTTGGGTATTGTAGTAACAATGAATGTTCGTCATTATAAAATTGAATCTGTCTCTTGACATTGCTGTAAAAACGATAGCCATGCCACAATCAGACGAATTTTCCCAGTACATGCTTCGTCGTGGGACAGTCACATAACCACTAAAGAGTAGGATTCCCAAAAAGCATTTCATCTCACTAGAGGAAATATTACCACCATCTTTGTATTTCTGTATAGCGTATAAATTTGTATAATTTACCAGCATTTCAATAATCGAATTGTCAAACAAACATTCGAAGCAATCAATGGGTTTTAGGTTATTGACTGGTCCTTCTACATTTTGCCACGAGTTATGTGTCGGCCTTATATCCCTGGAGCTCCATGTATAGGTTTTATTTTTTATAACTCGTTACATTAGGTACGCTTTTTGAAGTAGATGGTATTGGTTCTTCAATATTGACAGGAGTCGGAGCATTGTGTATTGGATACCGAACATCAACACAGTCAATGCGTCGCCTTTTAGAAAGTTCAGCTAATGATAAATAGTCACCTTCACTATCATCTGAGTCTTCATCAGGTTGAACTTCAGCAGATGCTAATAGTTGAGACCCTGGGAGGTTTTGAAGTAAAACCAAGTCCTCATCCCCCGAGTCTTCATCCGTAACCTCAGCGTTACAATTTTCAGGAGGTGTTATAGTTATGAAGTCAGGAACTTCAATATCATCATTTTGCTCCAATTCGTCAATAATTTCGTTCAGACTTAGTGGTTTTCGTAAATTTCTATAACAAATAAACAAGCATTACAGATAGTAGTACATTTTCCTACTGTCTCGTTTACGGAACAGACAAAATAAAAGCAAAATTTTCAACAAAAACGTAAAAAAATGACCTGTATTTTTATTTATCAAAGTAAGCAAGAAACAGATATTGTTTGTTACATCACATTTAATTGGAAAAGGATTTTAAAAATGTGTAAACTTACCTTGAACTAGTCATTGTAATAATCACGATATTTAACCTTATTTTGCACAAGTAAAATTAACTGCAAGTCACGGCTATCACTTTGCATTTACTGACTAATATCCTCAACGTCTAATAGCAGCATCAAAAACTTTTCTAAACTACCTTTATAAACTTCAATTTTTTTTTTAAGTTGGTGTGTCGTAAAAGACACAGTAGGAGCAAGTGGGTAGCATATTGCCACTCTCTATACACGTGCAGCCTGTGGACACATTACACCCAAGGAGCGTACCGGGCCCTACGCACTCAGTATAACAACGCATTCAGGGGGTTGATTGGGCTGCCACGACACTGCAGCGCGCATCAGGGATGCTAGCGGCAGCCGAAGTCGATAGCCTCGGCTATCATTAGCGGAGCGGAGCGCATAGCGTCCCTGTTGAAGCGGGTGCGGGGCAGCACCAACAGCCTCCTGGAGACGGTCGCGGCGAGACTGGACGTGGACAGTGCCATTATGCAGCACTGGACGCGCGTCCAGATCGCCAAAGAAACCAAAATAAATTATAATACGTTTTTGCACTAACATGCGTTGACCGATTTCAATAATATTTTTTTGGTTCGAAAGGTAACACTTTCAGAATGGTCCCATATAAATTTGGTTAAACTCTGATGATGAGATCTATAAGAAAATCATCAAACATTGCATGAACTCCGTACCACTCCCAACTGATTTTGTTATCTATCTTACCAAATATCTTTGCCAAATGTGAACCGATTTCAATGATTCTTTTTTTAATGAATAGCTTATACTTCAAAGATACTATAATAAAACATTTTCGGAAAAAAATCATCCCTAAGGGTGGAAAAATAGGAAATGAAATCGGTGTTCAGCAGTTAAATTATGTTTGCACTCGTAAGATTTGTTTTGATTAGGATTTATCACTAAAATAGATGAAATAAGTTAATTATATAAAAACGGTTTTTAAAAAATAAAAACCGTAAATTAACCATAAATTATTAGCGACGAAGAGCATGCGGCGTGTGTGGGGCCCGATTTCGATCAACTTTTTACCGAGACAGACTCCTTTTTTCTGTGCGTTTTCTGAAGCGTCCGTCTTCCCCGCTCCCCTCACACACCCCGCGCTAACCGCGCATTTAAGCTTAAAGTTAAGTAACAATCAAAGGCTAGTTAAAACTAGATTGTTGTGTATTCGCGTCGCTAACAATTACTAAAAGACAAAGACTAAAAGTATAGACAATTAGCATCATGGCACATTAGCGTGTCCTCTGTTTGACCTCTTTCTTGCACGACGTTGCTCGACGTTTGTGAGTTGCTCGATGCTCGATGTGGTAGCTTCTGGACTTCCGAACTTACCGCCAGGCAAGAGGTTAACCCTTTTGCTGAACCGATCGAAATTATCGTCAGTTAACCCTTTTGCTGAACCGATCGAAATTCTCGTCAGTTAACCGTACCGAATCGATAAGGCCAATTGTTATAAATCGTGTCTGCGCATTTTCAAGAGCAGCTTCAGCCCGAAGCTCCTCTATACGGAGGACCATGGTTCTCCATTCCTCGAGAGAACTAGCAGCTGCTAAAAATGACATAAATAAAAATATAACCTCTTTTTGTGATTTTGATCTACGAGTATGTCCCTAAGTAAAAGTTGTAAATGAAAGTAGAATCTTCCTAAAAAGCAAGTTATCTATTCAATTCAATCAATACTTTTATTCCATAACCATAATATGTTTAATCAAAGTAGATCTTATTCGTCAGGTGCAGTTTAATTTGGAGCAATTTGCAAGGCATAGAGTCCGCATCGCATCGCATCCAAGCAATAGCAATTTATATTATTATTATTAGTTGATTGTTTAATCTGAGTACATTAGGCCAAGAAAGTGGTCTATTACCCTAAGGTTGAAAATCATTCGCGCGTCATATAACAACAGAGTTGATTTTCCATGCAAAATTATTTTGACAGCTACTAGACAAAGAAAGCATCTCTATCATATATCTATGACAAAAAGAAGTGAATATTAAAATTGTTCATCTATTTCATTGTTAATTTTGCCAAAACTGGTAGACCACTTTCTTGGCCGACCGTACCTTAAATTCATTTAGTATCTTAACTCATAGCCTAGAATATTTTATATATGTAGAAATAATTTAATATGTCCATATCAATTAAGTGAAAGAACAATGTTTTATACTATTTTATAGTTTTTTGTAGAGACTGTAGGTTGCTTATCATCATATCTGCAGTGTCCACATTTTTTGTGTAATTTATTACACATTCCAGTTTTATTAGTGTCAATCCGGTGTTTATGAATAGATGTAATCATGTGTATATTCTTTTTGTCACACCATTTTAATGCTATCATCGTATCAGAATATCTTGCGTCTTTTCCCCCCCTTTTTAGCTTAAACTATATGGATTATTTAGCCAAATGTTATATGGTATGGCGTGTAAATAGCCAAACACCTACAGAAGGGATAAGGGAAATCTGTCTTACATCAATAACCAAAATATGACTGAGTTCCATGAGCGATAGGAGAAAAATGGTGCGGCAGTAGTTCAAAATTTATAATTGTAATCACTACAAAGTAATCCGCACAAGGCACTTACCAGTCTGCAAAACGCTAGGTGGGATCCTCCGGAGGTGGATGGATTATTTTTAACAATAGCAAAATTGGTGACGATATTCGAAGCTAACAGATTTAAATTTGAATTTAAATTTAATTAAGCCAGTCCTCCTTTTATTTTCTGTACCGCATGTATGAATATTACGCTGTTTTAGAAAATATGATAACTTGGGGCTAAAATGCCAGTTGTCTAAATAAAGTTTTCTGTTTGTTCCATTAAATGTTTTTATAAGAGTTACAGCGATTGAACCACACATCTAAAACTGCGTTTAATCTTAGTTTGTGCACAATAAATAATAAAGTCTAATATGATTCCAGTTTGAACATCACATTACTGAAAGAGCTTATTTTATTTATTTAGGACAACCAACAAAACACTCACTTAATACATGATTTACACATATACGGTCAAAGGTTACATCACTTAATTAAAGGCTGCCACGGCAAGCAATATAAACAAGTTATTATTAGCTTAAACAGAAAGAATTTACAGCAATTGCATCAGCCCTGCGATAATTGACATTTATTATCTTGGGGTCGAAATCAATTCTTATATTAATATCAACGATATTAAATACCCGATATTAAGTATTTAATATTGTGTCGCTATTTCTGAGGTCTTGGGTTCGATTCCCGGTCGGTCAATGTAGAAAAATAACTTTTCTATATTGTCTTGGGTCTGGGTGTTGCGGTACCGTCGTTGGTTCTGATTTTTGTAAAACACTGCTTAGGCTACTTATAGTATCAGAGCAATGTATGTGATGTCCAATATTTATATTTATTACGACTTTCTGCCGGACCAGTGGAACAAAATCTGGTTATCCGGATTACTGGGACATCAAAGTGTAGAACGGGAGCGAATCTTCCATTCATTATACGTTATCGTTACAGGTGACAGCCCATCCACCTAGTGTAGCTCCAGCGTTGGTACAGTAGCATGATCCGGGAGCAGCGTTAAGCCCACGGTTAGTGCGGCGACGGTGCATTACTTCGATACCAGTCTGATTTGCAGTTGCTGCAGCGATGTGCTGCCGTAGAATATATACTTGTTGTCTTCTCAAATAGAGATAGGTGTTGGTTGCGCGTTTCGTTCGTCTGACTCTGTACTCTGGAGACCGGTGGACTGTATCTAAATAAAAACGGGACGGGCAAAGAACTTCAAAGACGCGAGCTGGTCTGCAGTGAGAAAATTTCAAAGGTGATGACGGAAGGGGCGGTCGGTATACACACGTACAAAAATGCAAGAAGAACCAGGCTGGGCGGAAAATGACAATAAGGACACAACCTGGTGGAAGAAGAAAGGAATGCACGTACCTTTAGCTCCTGGCAGCTGCAGATGGGGTTGCAGGTGTCTTTCTTGGACACACCACGTGATAGCACGTGGTCGAGCACGAGGGCGGCCAGGTTTCTTCTCTCAACACGCACAACGAACGTAATAGCACAATGCTGATAACACAACACTATAGCATAGAATTTGGTATACCGAGACACAACACAATTAACTTATCGCGAGAACAATTATTAAGCGATCACTTGCGAGGCGGCGCGAAGCGGACTTTTCTTGTCTACGATTTCAACACAACTGTCGCGCGAACGCAGCGACATCTTCAAGCACCGCGAAGATTTCTTCCGCGGTTCCATATGTTCGTACTCTTCTTACGGTACGTGCGGGAAAAGGATAGGAAGAAGGAAGTGCATTTTGTACGCGCATAGACCAACTAAATTTAACAAATTACAAACTACTAAGGGCGCGATAAAAATGGCGGAATGAAATCAGTCCGTAAATTCGGCGCAACCAGGTGTAATAGATTTGCTGGGCCCTGTGGCTCTACAAAGGATAATTTTGAGCTTGAGGTTTTAATTGTTTAATAGATTACCAACGTCATGTCAAAATTAACAATGAAATGGCTTAAGGCTAACTGTTCCTACATTTACAGGTAACCACAGCATGCATGCATCAGAGATATTCTGAAGTGTAATCAACCCGTTCTTATTTTTGTCACGGCGATACTCTACCATGGCGAATCCTTAATTCTGACTTTTAAAATTTTGTTCAATATGTCATCTCCCCCTTTTTCTCGTTGACAAAAATGTTACATGCCAATTATAGAACAATGCCATGCTTTATGTGGTGAAAGTTATTTTAAGTTCACATTTCTAATAAAATATTGGTTATAATACCTGTTAGTAGAGGTAACAATATGACAATCTCTGTATTCACATAAAATTCAAAGATGTCTAATTCTGATGATGAAGGAGAAATATTTACTGATGGCAAAACACCACTAAACTATAAATATTGTATATCATGACAAATAGACTGTGTTCGTGATAGGAACAAGGCAATTAAATAATTGGAGATATTGAGAATTTAGTGGTTTTATTACAAAGGTAGCAAAGTAAATTTTACAACAATGTTACTGGTAAATGTTAAGTAGTAATTCACGAAGCTACTAATACGGGGGAAGGCTCAAGCCGATCTGCCGCTGGTCGCGCCCGCCGCCGAAGAGCTCCGTAACATTTGCGATAGCGAGATCGTGAGGCTTCCTATTGGCTGGTGTCGATGACCCATTGGCTGGTGTCGATGACCCATTGGCTGGTGTCGATGACGTGATCTCAGCGCCTTCCGATTTGTAAAGACGCGCAGTGTGGTGTGGACAGAAGGTTAAGAGCGACTTTTAGCATTTCAATCAAAAAATCGCCGAAATAGTGCAGTCGCAATCGATCGCAGATAGGGTTGCCACGCCCAAGGCCAATTAAAAAGCCAATTTAGCCCTGAAAGCCTGACACTGAATTTTTCTAAAAAATACTTTTGGTTCCTACAAATCGCGAGTCGTGCGTGCGTTTTTACCAAAGCCCGCCTTATTTATACAAGGTCTAACAAAATCATCTGCGTTCCTTCCTCGCCTGTACATCATAATGAATACGATGACAAAAAAAGGTATTGTTTTATAGTCATTTTTAAGGTTTCTTAAAATTCATTTTTATATAAATAGATAATTGATAGCTAAACATAGTTGAAACTTTTACAAGCTTAATTTCAAGAATTAACAAGTCCACGCTCCCCAATAGGGGGAGAGTGGACGCCACAGAAATTATGTTTCCCCTTGGGCATATAAAATTCATTGGATAATAAATAGAATCGTACCGTTCAGTAATGACTCGACTTAATTAAGACTCCACAAACACCAAACAATACCGCGATCTAGCTTAAGACAACGCCATCTATGGGGAAATATTCCAACAAGTCGAGTTACTTTTTCTGATTAACGAATAAATCGAATTGAATAAAGTAATAAGAAGAAATCATGGTTTCTGTAATGTTATCAAATGTCTGTCCATTAGATAGATTAATATAAAAGCGAAAACTGAATCACTTACAAAACACGAAATATCGAAAAAGTTCAAGTACATTTAACTTTTGCTTTTAAAAAAGCCAGGATTTAAAAAAAATACCAACTAAACAATAATTTATTGAGATATTGCCGTATTTTCACAAGATTATCCATAATTACGCATCATATGTAAAGTGTAAAGTTCTCCAAACATCAATCAGTAACGAACATAACAAAAGACTGGCCATAAAAGGTCAGTTTCGGATGGCGTCGAGATAGAGAACAAAGGGCCACGGACAAATGTTTTTTTTTCTAAAAATTAAAATAGGTATACCTGTTTAGGTACTACCTAAATAAATTGCATCGGGAAACTGTATTAATAAGCAATGATCATAAATTGTTATTCTTGAAAGAATAATAGCTTTTTGTAAATATCAATTGTACTCAAGGATCGAAACCGGTTAATATTTATTTAAGAATGTATAAGACCCATTTCTAATATTTGATAGTAGTTGTAAAGATTTGGCCATAAAACTAAATCTGCCATAGGTTTTAAGTCGGTATTTGGAGTATGTGATAGTTAATTTAGCAAAAACCTTTATTATTTCGGTTAATATTCTAACATTAACCTAATAATATTTACCTAATATATTTTTCTAATTGACTGTCCCAACCAGAGGCGGTGAGGTCATGTTCCAAAAAAAATATACTAATAATAAAATCATTTATTTGCCAGATGTATTACTATCGTATTTTTTATTTAAATATACTTGGTTTTATTTTTATTGTTTAGAAGTCATACACACACAATACAGAATAACATAAAAATATGGATTTAATGAAATATATCGATCGATAATGATGATAATGAAGGGAAAGAAGGTTTGCTTTAAGCTTATAAGTATTTATTTATTTAAACTTTATTGTGGGTAAAACACATGTGGGTACAATTGGCGGACTTAATGCTATACAGTATTCTCTACCAGTCAACCTTGAAGTGATGCAGATAGTGGAGTTTGTGGCGGAGTATGAAGTAACTGATAAGTATTTCTTTATTTAAATGTACAAAATTAGGCAAGTTTCGTAATGAAGCGGTAAAACAAACTCCGTCAATATTAGCTGCCGGTAAAATCAAGTACATCGGCTAATCTCTGATTGGCATGTTTCTAATATGTCTGGCATCGCAGAGCTCAGGCAACATATGTGACATATAGAAATATTTTAATTTACCTTTCATATTTTGTTCCCAAAAATGATCGTCTCTTTTAATGTTTTCAATTTTTATTTCTCTTTCACGTCCAGACCACACCCCAAAAATGCATGTACTTCTGCCGGTAATGTGTAACTGACCCTGAACTTGTATAAACCTAGGATGTCTATAATTTATAACAAGCCCGTCTTTTGATTTCTTCCAAAAATTTACTTTCTTTGTGTCTATTGCGTCGTCTGTGGATGTTTTGAAGGCTGATATTGGGCACTTTATTTCTACTATAGTGTCATTGCCTACAACTCCGTCAGGTGAGGCACAGGCAAATCTTTATCGATGAAAAGACCGCAAGGCTTTATTTTCATTTTAAGTTGTTCTTTTAACTGTTACAACTAGCGCAGTAGTTTCATTTTCAATCCCGTGTTTTAAAGACGGAACAACAAAGGTATTTTGGGTAAATGAGACTCTTTATCAAATTTATAGCACTTGTTGTTGGTTGCCTATTTACAACTTTGGCAAAATTAGTAAAATTGTTGCTTTTTCTATTTTAATTCTTTCATTTTCCGAGCATGGCAAATTTCTTAATCTACACCTGCAATACTCCAACGCTGACATGTCTGGTTTTTGACAATGTTCACCATAATCCTTATCACGTAATTCTATTTTTGTAAACAATGTTTTTTTTTCTTCTGCGTTCATTGTTAGAAGCACGAATTCGTTTCGACGTTGTTCTTCCAGTTTTTTAACTGAGGCCCTGGGACTTTTCCCCGAAATAGACCTGTATAGAGGCCGTTTGGTATTAAACGAAACCACCGCAGCATTACATCTGGACTCATAACCACGGCGCATCGAAAAATTTCGTCGGGGTCCAGAACGCCGGAACTGAACCTCCGGGCGTCTCCCTCACAATTTGCAGCAGTGTATGTAAAATCTATCGATTGTAATTTAACAGGCATCGAAGTATGGTCTCGATAGTCTTGTTCCTCATCATATCTATGTTTAAATTTTGCCTATAAAATATATGTATAAAGGTATTTTGATTATACAAAATTGTTGTAACGCACTTTGTATAGTGTATGCTCTTTTTTAAAGTTCATACTAATTAACATACTCGTACCTACTAATTAGATATTTCCTTATTTATTCTGACTTGTATTTCCTTTATGGCATCGGCCACAAAAGATTTCTATTTAGCCTAATATTCAAATGGTTGATAATGCCACATGGTATCAAGATCAAGATTTTTTAAAAATCTGTAATTTAAATTAAATTTAAATTACTATTTTATTATTTTTTAGTACACGTCACCCTAAAAAAAATGAGACTCCTGTACCCAGAAGCTGCGGGGTAATGATAAATACTTATTTAATTTAATTATTAAGTCTTTATTCAGGCAAATTACACCCATTCATACACATATTCTCAAGCCACAACATATTTAAATAGTCATTGAATAATAAAAATAAAATTAAAATTATTAATATTGAATGTAAATATCATCATCATCATCATCATCATTTCAGCCATAGGACGTCCACTGCTGAACATAGGCCTCCCCCTGTGACTTCCAGATTGGCCGGTTGAAAGCGGCTCACATCCAGCGGCTTCCGGCAACCTTTACCAGGTCGTCTGTCCACCTTGTAGGTGGACGTCCTACGCTGCGCTTGCCGGTACGAGGCCTCCATTCCAGAACCTTTCTGCCCCATCGGCCGTCAGTTCTACGAGCTATGTGCCCCGCCCACTGCCACTTCAGTTGGGCTATGTCAGCAACTTTTGTTCGTTTACGAATCTCCTCATTCCTGATTCGATCCCGCAAAGAAACGCCGAGCATAGCCCTTTCCATAGCACGCTGTGCAATCTTGAGCTTTCTCATGAGGCCCATAGTGAGAGGCCACGTTTCAGTTCCATATGTCATCACTGGTAACACACACTGGTTGTAGACTTTCGTCTTTAGGCACTTGAGGTATTTTGGACGAGAAGATGTATATATAAGAATGTAAAGATCAATGCATTTAAAAAATATTGAATAAATTAAAATTAAAACAAAAAACTAATAAATTTGGTATAAAATTAAAAATCATTAAATAAATAAATGTCGTACATATAACTTAATTTGAATAACAACTGCTTATCATGCTAATAAATTCTTTTCGGCATAGGCACAGTAATATGCCTTTCACAAAAGGGGTCCTCAGTCTGTGTACTTCTTCATAAAGTACCCCCTTTTTTTCGGAGTACGGCACACAACTGCCCAGTTCTCTTCTGTCGACAGCCGAAACTCTGTCGACCCCGCCCAGTTCTCTTCTGTCGACAGCCGACACTCTGTCGACCCCGCCCAGTTCTCTTCTGTCGACCCCCCAGAACTGGACAAGTTGGGCCCCGTATCTGCCTCCGCTGTGTTTGGGCTCGCCTGCTCGACATCTGTAACAACATCATTTGTATATTAACACATTTCAATTATATTTTCTTGTTAACACTTTTAGACACTCAATGTTATATTACCGCAGTCGGGCTTCGAAGGCGGCTTCGAAGCGGGCGAGCCCGCGGACGACGTGCACGATGAGGAGGTCACGCACGGCAAAGGCGAATGGGTCACCGCGTCCGCTTGCCTGCTACTCGACGGACGCAGAGACATCAAAGTTTTTCTACAAAACAAGTGGAAGTAATTATTAGGTGCTTAAAGTCAATTTAAAAAATCATGAATGCACTATGCATAAAGCATAACAGTAATTTGGTATACTGTCTGATAAACCAAACCAATTTCTATATAAGGGTTAAAAAGGTTAAAATTCAAAAGAAAGTAAATAAAACACTTTCTGGTGTTCACTTTCGATTTTTGTTTTTTTTGCTGTGTCCTCACCATATCTGAAATGTAGACAATGATTAGTTGATGGATTCTTTGCAGAAATATTTCTGCAGATAAAAACAACCCAAAACATAAGTCTGCACAGCAAGCAAAAATATTAAATAATATAGCTAAGTATTTTTAAAAATTACCCTTCGCTGCTCGGCGACCGCAACCGCTTTCGCGTCTCTTCGGGGAAAGTGTAATTATAGACATATGATTACCTGATGGACTCTGCTAAAATATTTCTGATACCAAGGCCCAAGGCCAAAGGCGGATTACTAAGGGCATCAGAAAATCATGTGTGTCGAAAAGAAACCTTCGCTTTAAATACTATGCCAACTCTAATAATTATAATAAAATAAGGTATCAAAAGCATTCTTCTATATTAAAGAAATGCATACAAAAATCACAAAGGTTATCAAATGAAAAATATCTGAAATCAAATAAAAACATTTGCAAAGCGACGTGGAATTTAATAAAGTCATTAGAACAGACAGATGCCGTTAATAATAGTAATTACATAGATAAAATAATAAATAATAATACGCTGACATTAAATTTGAATGACATATGTAATAGTTTTAATGAATTCTTTATTGACATGACTAACAAATCATCAAAAATTAAATTGACATCTAATAATTCTAATATCCAATCCATGAATACATGCATTTTCCTTTACCCAACCACAGCTGATGAAATATTCAAAATAATAAATTCTCTCAAAAACACAGCTTCGGTAGGATATGACGAATTACCTACAAAAATTTTAAAATATTGTTCAGTGATTTTATCTGATGTTTTGAGTCACCTAGTAAATAAATCGATGACTGAAGGCAGATTTCCAGAACATTTAAAACTGTCTGTAATTTACCCGGTACATAAAAAAGACGAAAAAACTAAAATGGATAATTATAGACCAATTGCACTAATCCCTGTATTAGCTAAAGTATTCGAAAAAGCTTTACATACAAGAATATACAATTTTCTCGAAATGCATAATATTTTAGTAAATGAACAAAACGGATTTCGTAAGAGTAAATCCACTACGCTTGCGACATTTAACTTAATAAAGAGTATAACTAAGAATATAGATGAAAACGTAGATGTGACTGCTATATTCTTTGACATGAGCAAGGCATTTGATTTCGTATCTCATGAGATTCTTCTCCAAAAATGTGAAAAATATGGTATAAGAGGAACAGCATTAAACTGGCTTAGATCTTATCTCCATAAAAGACGTCAGTACGTCCAAATTAAATCTTTAAACTCTCGCAACGAAGAAACCACTTCAAAATCTGTAGTTTCTCTAAATAATGTAGGTGTCCCACAGGGAACAATATTAGGACCTTTATTATTCATAATTTACATCAATGACCTGCCTAACGTAACCAATCATCAATGTAACCTATTTGCAGATGATATATCAGTTGTAATCTCAAAAGCTCCCAACCAAAACTATACTGAAGAAATTAACAACACTATCATACTAATATCAAATTGGTTGGAAAATAATAACTTACACATGAATCCTAATAAAACTAAATACGTACAATTTTTTAACAGAAAACCTAAAGATAATCTTAGTATTAAAATTAACGACGAAAATATGACTAAATCGGAGACAGTTGTTTTCTTGGGTTTTATTATAGATAGTCAGTGTTCGTGGAAACAGCACATAGAAAACGTATGCAAAAAAATCAACAGATTTTCTTATGCTCTTTGGCGTCTAACGACCCAAGTAAATCAGAAAGCTGCTCTAATGGCATATCATGGATATGTAGCATCCAACCTCAAATACGGGCTAATATTTTGGGGGAATTCCATAGATATGCCTAGAGCCTTCATATCTCAAAAGCGATGTGTTCGTGCCATATGCAACGTTCCTCCTCTAACCTCATGCAAGCAACTATTTCCCGATCTGAATCTCCTATCTCTTCCATCAATGTATATTCTGGAATGTTGTGTCTTTGTAAAAACTTATCCGTCTTTATTTGTGCATCAAGATGATTATGCAACTAAATCAATCAGACATCGGGGAAGGCTATTGTTGCCCAAGATACGAACCACTTTATATAAAAGAAACTGTTATCCAAGCTGTATAAAAATATATAATAAACTGCCGCATTCATTGACTGAACTACCATTAAATTTATTTAAAAATAAACTATTTAACTGGCTCAAGATAAAATGTTTCTACTCAGTTAATGAATATCTAGATTGTAAAGTTGACATTACCTAATAATTAATAACTGACATAACTGACGTTTTTTCAAAAGGTATGTATGCGTGTATAAATTTGATTAATAACTTAAATTGTTTGGAGGCGACTTATCTCTGACTTGTTTGTTGTTTGTTGATATATTTGTATGCTATTGACTATGGCTGAATAAGTGAAACCTATATATGTTTGTAACCTTATGATGTACCCTATTCAAAACAAATAAATTATTCTTGATTCTTGATTCTTGATACCTATAAATTTAAGACAACACAATACACTTCATTTTACAATTAAGCAATATCTCTAATAACCGTAGTTAGTACCAATAAGGGCCGCTTGCACGTTCTAGAGTTAACTTAAATAACTCCGAGTTAGTTGCTACTCCAGTTTTAAATAAATAATTTGCCTCGCACCGGTACGAGTTAAGGGTTAACCATAGGTTAAATCATTAAAAATGTAACCTATCGAATTTGGCAGGTTAAGATCCTAACTCTGGGTTTACTTATGTCAAACTAGGGAGGTTATGTTGATGTTAAATGATTGATTTTAGTTTTGTGTGTTAGTTTTGCTATAAATATTGATTTTCATTACAACGATGAGTGAATTTTTGTTCTCTGATGATGATGAAGAAATAATCGACTATATAAGTTCGGATTTTTTAATAGAAGAGTTGGGGAAAGAATTGATCATTTTAACATATGGAGAGACAATGCATTTCATAGAAGATTTCGACTCGAAAAATAAAGTGTTCTGTATTTATTAAATAAAATCGAACATGCATTAATACAACCTACACACAACAGGTAAGTAATTAATATATTGCAGACTGATGATAGTAAATAAATAATCCAATACCTAACTACACAAGCTTTCTTTTATTATTTTCACAGCGAGGCTTTGTCACCCATGAACCAGTTACTATGTACGTTGAGGTTTTATGCTACAGGAAGCCAATTATTGACATGTGAAGACTTTGTTGGTGTACACGAGTCAACGGCATGTCGAACAATTCACCGAGTGACTGATGCTATTGCACGATTGTATATTTATGCCTACTACAGAGGAAGAGCAGAGGCAAGCTGCAATGGAATTTTACCAAATATCTCGATTTCCACGCATCATTGGAGCTATAGACTGCACTCATGTGCGAATTAAGTCACCAGGTAGGATTCTATGATTATGGAATAGGTACCATATGTGATGTTTTTTATTTGCCATAGCATTTACATTATGTAATAAAATTTTTAAAAAGATTAATAGTATTTTGTTATATAGACTCTATATATATTAATAACATAAAAATTATGCGGCTATATATTTTCTTTTTTTATTTATAGGAGGAGAAACCGCTGAAATCTACAGGAACAGGAAGGGCTACTTTTCATTAAATATGCAGGCAATATCTACTGCCGATTTGATGTTTAATGATATTGTTGCAAGATGGCATGGGTCTGCTCATGATTCCCACATTTGGGACAATAGTAATCAACGCAGACATTTTCTACAGAGAGCTTATGGAAATTACTGCTTGCTTGGTGATAGTGGATATTATGCACAAACCACATTTATGATGACACCACTAGCAAATGTAAGCACTCGGAATGAATCTTCGTACAATGAAGCTCAAATAAGAACAAGAAATACTATTGAGCGTACATTTGGTGTATGGAAAAGAAGATTGTATTATTTATTGTAACCTAATAATAACCTATTGTAACCAGAGGGATTCAAGTACACTTGAGCAGGATACCTGGTATCATCATTGCCACTTGTGTTCTACACAATTTAGCACGACTGAGAAATGATTCCGAACCACCTACTGATCCAGAGTATCCTCCTATATTGGAAGACAACGAACAAGGACCAGCCATCAACAATTTGCTGACAAATAGCAACAGAAACACACCTGGATATCTTGCACGTGAAGTTTTAATAGAACAACATTTTGGAACATTAATTTAAATTTAAAAATTGATATTATTGTCATTATAAAATGTATCTAAAACAAAGATCTGTAAGATTTCAATAAAACATGTGTTTAGTTCAAGTTAAGTTTATTTAATTATAATTTATCTAATTCACGTTTTCTTAATTCTTCGTTATGAGTATATTTTTTTGTTGCATCCTCTATCTCCATAGACCGTAACAAACGGTTATGTTCCAATTTTTCCTTTTCTTCCAAAAGCTGCATTTTCAAAAGTTCTTTTTGTATTCCCACAAACTCCATCTTTTCTGCGGCTAGTATCTTACATTTCTCTGCTACTGATTGTTTCTCTAGTATCTGTGACTCGTCTTCTTTTTCCTGAAAATGTAAATTTGTTTACATACAAAAAAAATAATGTATAATTAGTAAGAAATACAAATTTTATTAATATTAGACAATACTTACGAGTTAATAAATCATGTGGCTTCCTCTTCAAATTTGCCCTGTTGTTTGTAAAATAAGATGACAGATCATCCTTGGGCATGTGTGTAGTATTAGGAGTTACAAGAACAACAATCACAGAGTGTTTCTGGATCTTGAGATGGTTGTTTATCTTAAAATAATAAAATTAAACTTAAGCAAACAAAAAAAAACTATAGTAAAAAATAATAGAAATACCAAGACCAGAAGTAAGTAAGTAAGTAAGTAAGTAAGCGTTCAGGCGGCGATTTCGCAAAACAGTAAGTTGGATAAAACGATCATTTGCTGCTAATGTAGCCCTAGGTCTGCCCGTACTTAGTCGGCGATCAAATGCTCCAGTCTCCTCTCTGGAATTGTCTGTAAACCCTTTGTACTGAAGATCTGCTGATTCGAAGTCTCCTAGCGACCTCACGCTGCGAAATGCCTGCTTGAAGTAGAGCTACCGCTTGAGCTGCTTCGTGAGGTGTCGTATCCATTATTGACCGAAGAAATTAGCAAAAATATCAAAAATATACGCGTTGGATGTAAACGATGGACTCCAATTAAAGAAATTATAAGAAATATCCGACTACCCTCATTGTATTAAAAAAAAAAGCTAATCGAGAACTCCAAGTTGAAACAGAGCAAATCGTATGTTTCGTGTTTGACTGTTATGTGAATTGACGGTACTTTAGCATAAATTTGTGGTCATTTCAATCAACATAAAACGACTTTTTTGTAGGTATAACTTTGATAGTTCTAAAATTTATACATTTTGAGATAATCGAATCCGAGTTCTGGGGTAGCTGATGGCCCGGTTTATTTGCTGTCCAGTGTAAATAGGTACTTACCACTTACAGAACTATTTTTTCCGGACTAAAAAGCCAAGCGGGCGGCCCCGCGCGTGTGTGATGAGCAAGATGTCTGCCTATCCAAGTCATGGATGTTTATTACGTATTATCGGGTTAAACCATAATTTAATTTAGGGCTAGATAATTTATTAAGGTTGTTTACACTATTCTTAAATAATTATAAGAAAACATTTACTTAAACTGCCACCTTATTTTAGGCCTTATTACCCGGCACATTATAATTAATTTGTATATATCATTTTATATACAAGTTCATTTATTAGTTTCGGAAGCTCTGTACAAATTAGAGTTGAAAACTCTAACTTGTATAGAGCTCCCGATCTTGGTTATTGTTTATAATTAATTTAATTCTTTTTCCGGTTGCCGCCACCGCCGCCCGCCACCGCTCCTGCGCCGCCTGGAGCTCGGCCGGCGTCATCGGGGGCGGGTCCCGGTCGCGGAACGCCGGCCCCGACAGCCGCAGGAAGGCCAGCCGAGCCGCACGGTAGGCGCGTTTGCCGAGGGTCGAGTCCTGCGCTTCGGTCGCCTCCACACCGACCTCGTCGACCGGCGTGGTTGGTTCGACCGAGTTTCTTGCTGTTCTTCTCGGCGCTAGCCCACAATTGTCCCGAAGTAGTGGTAGGGTAAAAAAAAATTGGGACGTGTAAAAGAGCTTAATTTAGGGCCTATTTGCAGAATACATTGGTTTTATTGGTTATTTATTTTATTGGCGGCCAGCAGAGGCGCTGTCTCCTCACTAAAAGAGAACACAACAATTACTTAACATAATTTTATAAAAAATAATCAATAATGAATAAGTGACAATTGCAAGTGCACCCACAAGGTGGACAGACGACCTGGTAACGGTTGTAGGAAGCCGCTGGATGCGGGCCTGAACTTAAAGAAGTCCACTGCTTATTAAGTCTTTATTTCCAAATAAATGTTATTAGTTTAATGTGTAAGTAACAGCATGCTAATACGTAATTAGTCGTTCGTAGAACTCATATTCCAAGTCAAGTATCTAAAAACAATAAACAATCAAGTAAATAGAAATGTTCAATACAGATGACACAGACGATTGTTTTTTTTTTTGTTAAAGTTAACTACGACAAATATTTATTATAACCTTACCTACCTCGTCGAATATTCAAAACGGAAAGAAGTTGTTTGGTAGGTACTTGATCCTTGTCAGTTTTTTTTTTTGTTCCGATAGAAACAGGCTAAGGTCAGGGACCATGCGGCCTAGTCATCAGTTAAAATAAAGTTATTCATTAGTAATAGATAATTTATTTAAAATCGAAGAATTTTGAATAAAATTTCATCGTTTTAATGAACGTACTTCAATAAAACGTAAGAGCGTAAAATCACACTTACCTGTATGCATGACCTTTACGAGTATGAGCACCTGGACAGGCTGCTGTGCCATGTACAAATGACAGGCAAAGCAAGTTGCATTGCTATAAATCACTGACCAGAAACAACTATGGAAATTCAAAGGCCTATAATGTAATAACATATTAGGAGGTTGGTACCTTACCTTAACTTCTTAATGTGACTGTTGGGACTTGGCAGTTGTGTTTGATTAAGATTTGTTCTCAGCAGGGGGGCGTTCATCGGCTTGCTTAGTTAATGTCGTACCATAGACTATATTAAAAACAAGTTGTTAAATATCTCAATTATCAGTACGACCGGGTGAACCTTAAAGCCGGTGACAGATGGCGACGGACGCGGCTCCGGACTCGTCTTGATATTGTGAGGACAAGCGCAGCCATTGTTGGTCTATCGTTCAGACAACTTCCGCCAGCCTAAGGATAGACCAATGGCAGCGCTTGACCTCACAATGTCAAGACGAGTCCGGAGCTGCGTCCGTCGCCATCTGTCACCGGATTTATTAATTAATCGATTTTATAGTAGATTCTATGTTGATTGAGTAGGTAAAAAAAGAGGTCAGATGTCCAAGGCCTTCAAACTATTTAAAAAAAACGAAAATTTAGTAAAATTATTTGCAAGTCAATATTAATACTAACTAGCTGACCCAGCGAACTTTGTTCAGCCAATTCGTATATATGGGTCATTGTCAAATTTTGCGCAGGTAAATTTAACTTAATATCATATTTTTTTTGAAAAAATATATGTTTAGATTTTACTTTTTTCTATGTCCGTGTCCGTTAAAACAACTGCATTATCATCTATTATAGCTGGTCGCGATGTTCAACCAATAATTTAAGATTTATTCCACATTTAATGGATCAGGGTGTAAAAAAAATACAACTTTATTACCAATTAGTTTTACCTTTTATTATGAAATTAAACAAGTCAGTAGCAAATATTTTGGTATTCATATTAAACAGTCTTATATCTTTTACATATAATTAGAATCATAACAGTCTTTTGTTAAGTTTAACAATCATTAATCTAAACTCTTAAACAACTCTGTTACTTATTGAATATTAAAATACCTTAAATTCTACTTAAGTCCTCCAAATATCTATATATTAACAGCTAACTGGAACATAATACTGTATAAATATCTATTAAATTAACGCATCGCAATATTTGCTATATTATATTGACCAGCTTCTCTTTAAAATCTTACTTAGTTCTTTAATCTTTGGGACAGAAAAGTAACAGAGTTGTAACACAGTAACATAGTTGTTCTTTTTATTGTACATTACGTAATAATTTGCACTTATTAAGCATGAGATCTAAATCACCTAATCAATAAACTTTAATAATGTCAAAAATAAACTTATGACTATAATTTACCAATCAAGAGCTTACTTTCTTATATATTTTTTCTCTTAATAGAAATAAAAATTAGAATGTCATGAAAGAGGAACTAAAAAGTTGAAGTTACTTATTTCTCAAATATATCTAAGGGGTTATCAAATTGGTAGTATACCCTTTTACCTTTGCAGACCTTTTTAGGTTCTGGAACAATGGCAAGTAAATTATCAAAAGGCTCATAGGATAAATCAGTCTCAACTAATTTGAATTTTGTTGCAGTGTTGTCAATTGCCTTAAAAAACATAATTTTAACTTCACCATCCTCTTCTACTTCAGACAAGGCTTTACCCAGGTAGACGTAATCCTGTTTTGAGCTGGAAACTTTTACTAAGACGCAAATACCTTCTTTTATTTTATTAGCATGAATATTTTCCATTTCAATCAAGGCATTTTCATTTTCCTTTGATGTGCAGGGTTGTGCAACTGAATAGGTAGGTTTTTCTTTTAAAGATATCAAAGGGGCATCATTAACATCATCGGAGTCTGAGCTATAGACAAATCTATAAAACCCTTTTGTTCGCTTTTGATAAAGGTTGCTTATATCGGACAGCATATTTTTATCGCAATTGGAGGGAGTTGACTGTTCTACTGCAGTTTTCAATGGAAAGTAATTCTTAGGATTCATACAAGTGCAAAAGCCGCGCTGACAAAAACAACTTAAATTTCTATACTTTAGAACTCCAGGCTCCTCAGAGAAAACTTGATGAACTTTCATTGTACCTAATAATGGCACGATATTGTCCGGGATCTGTGTTGAACTTTGTTCAATATCCTCATTTGTTATCAGATGTAGCCTCACTTTACTCACATCTTTCAAAGCAAGATAGAATTTTGTGGCATCAGGTATATCATTTCCATGTGCAACAAGTTGGTCTGCAGCCCGTTTTAAAAAACCACCGATCCCGTCTGCTGCACCCTTGCCATGGCCCGCCTCGAAAAAATTCCATGTTACTTTGGTAAACTGGTAGTTAGAGAATAACTTTGTACATATCAGATAAAAATTCTGTTTTTGGCGGTATTGAGTGGCGGGGCCGTCTGAAAATACATGCAGGACATTTACTTCCGGAAATTTCTCTTGAATTGAAGCAAAGATGGGATGGAGGTGAGCCCATATTGCAGCTGGATTGTGTGAAAGATTTCCAGACACGGTACAAAACGATGATACCTCTATTTTATGGTCTGAACAACGACTGTAGATCACTCCAGTGTGCAAGGACACTTGATTTCGGGAACCACCAAAATGATGAGATTGTACCTCTTCAAAACATTTGCAGCTGTAATTTTCACTGAAGTCAATGTGCAGTGCAATTTCATTAGTGGTCAACTCATCTATGCATTTTCTGTAGTTTCTGTACTGTGTCTTGATGTAATAAATATGCCTTTTAAATTCCTCTAGTGTAATTTCAAACTTTTCCATCAGTGCCTTTCCCGTACTTTCTGTTTCCTCTTTAACGTTTTTTGTAACTTTGATTTTCTTTCCTGCCTTCTCTATCACTTCAGTTTTACTTATCCATTGAGGATATCTTACTATGATTTCGTCTTTTGACGTATCAAAATTAGTTGTTTTTGATAGGCATACGGAACAGATTCCTGTCATACATGCTAATGAATCTGGATTGCATACTTGGTCTACAATAATCTTATTAAGATCTGATGTTGGAATAACTTTGTTTTTGCACAAAGCAAATGCTAAGTATTGGATATTAGTATGAATTCGACACAAGCATGTTTCTCTTGCAGCGACAGTAGGAGGCACAACAAAAAATGGTCTGTAACGTGTAAAAGTTTTGTAACTGCATCTCAAGGCAGGATTTTCCTGCTTAAAAGATACATAAAGGTTCTTCATATTATCGAGTAAGTAGCGCTTCTGCATTTTATCTTTCTTTAGAGACACGGCTTCCTTTTTTCCAGCAGTTGCCCTTGATATGTCGTCACGTTCGAAAAATTCCTTGATTTTAGTACTTAAAATCTTTACTTTAAAAAGAGGTTGTTGTTTTCTTACGTAACCCTGGTCCACAGCAAGACATTCTTTTATAATTTGTGTTTTCTGCCTAGAACCTTTAACGGTCTTCTCTTCAAATATTTTTTGAATAGCAACTTTTTCCTTCCGGGTTTTTACATTTTTATAGCGTTTTTTAATAGCATTTGATAAAATCTGATATTTCTGTTGATTAGATCGATTGCCGTCTTCATTTTGAAATCGTTTTTGTTTTTCTCTGTTGTATCGTTTTTTGTACTTTTCGTATCTCTTGTTTACTGCCTCTAATTGTTCCTTTAATTTCATATTATCTCTAAATAGCTTTGATCTGTTTCTTTTTATTTGCTTCCTGCCGCGTACCGCTGCTGATGTAGAGTTAGGAGTGCTTTCACGAGAAGTAGACAGCCGAGGTGTAGATAAATGACGATAAGCTCTCAAAACAACTTGATGTTGATCTGTGTGGGCTGGACTATTTGAACGAGGGGGTGATGACTCTGGAGTGTGCATAATCATTCTGAGAGCTTTGGCTTTATCTCTTCGTCTGGCATTCGCACATCGCCATTTCTTTTTTATTGCTCGATGTTCACGTGTTGTTAAATCACGTACTAAGCGTTTGTTTGCATGGTATCTTTCTCTATCTTTTCTTTTGGTTTCTTCTTCCTTCTCTTGATTATTTCTACGGCGTTCCCGGTATCGTCGCTGCTTCTCAGCAGGCGTAAGAGGCATTTTAATAACGCAAACAACGCATAGTATCCTGTAACAATGAGTTTTTCGGGTTATTTATATTTATTATTTCAATTTATTTGTATACATATAACAAATTTATCCATTGCTTGAGACAACTGATTAAAAAAAATTACATTTGTAACATAATATTTTAGCCAAATAACAGAATATAATGGCTTATGCAACTCTGTTACTTTCTAAACAACTCTGTTACCACACGATAGTAACAGAGTTGCGTAGTAACAGAGTGGTAAATTTTACATTCCATTATACACAAGACAAAAAATAAAGCGTAAAGTAAAATATTTCGTTCACATTTAACACATTTACCCCTCAGACAATAAACTGAACGTAAACTAATGAAAAAATATTCATTTACTTACGTGAATAGGTAGGTAACAAGGTGGACGGGCAATTTAAACACGCAGCACGTTCAACACCTTGCGGTCGACTGTCGAGCGACATACCCCTCCCCCCAACCTAACGAACTCCCACGACGAATGCAGACATTTCGCCCAAAATAAAACAGTGTCCAAAACAGCGCCATCTTCATTTTGAGTCGTGAATTAGTTAGTAACATAGTGAACCAGCCGGTTCCAGATAGTACGTGGGACAAAGTTTAGAAAATTATTTAAAAACTAAATTTTAATACTGACTGATTTTAAAACATATTTTATTGAATATTTATAATACTCTGTTTACGATTATAATTTATATTAAGAGGGTTACTATAGTAGAAAATGCATTTATATGATGTTTATTGTAACGGAATGCTACATGGGACAGGTACAATTTGTAAGGAAAACCTTTCTGTTACCACTAATGACCATTTTGTTAATTGAAAAAAATTGAAAAATATCGAAACTTGAGTCTTTATTCCAATAATGGATGTTCGCTATAGCGATGTATTTTGTATTTAATATATAATTCGTTAAGGATTTTGACATTATTAATAACAAAAAAATAAATAATGTTGAGGGACTCGTTTACCTGCGCAAAATTTGACAATGACCCATATAGGAAAATAAAATCGTTGTTTATTTATTTGGCAGGCACGTCTAACGCGGTCGTAGTGCGCTGAGGCTCCATCCTGCTGGAAGTACATTCCACAGCGTAGATGAAGCAGCAGTTCCTCCAAGGTTCCTTGGAGTATGAACTATCGGCCTTTTAGCCTGCAACCAAACATCTATAAATTACCCGCCTCATGTCTCGAAGAGCGACTTGCAATATAATATCATCATCATTTCAGTCATAGGACGTCCACTGCTGAACAAAGGCCTCCCCTAATGACTTATCTTCAGGGGGGATTACCAATACTCGCCACGTTCGGCAGGCGGGTTCGGCGAGCGCAGTTTTTTATAAGATTTTGCACGATGTCTCGTGCGAGGCACGCCTCTTGTTGGTGGTGAGGAAGTGTATTCTTTACGGCCGTCCCCACACGACGCACACTTGCAATATACATACAGTAAAATATACACAGTTTTATGGATGAATTATATAGTTATCTTTTCATACATGCATACTAGACAGGTAAAGCTAATACCATTATCTAAAAAAAATACAAAATCCTAAAACCTGGGCTAGGTAGAACAGGTTCCCTTGTAAACAATTTCTATAGAACATCCTTTTGTTTTTACAATCTTTTACTTGCTTCTATAGGAATTGGACGACAGGAATGATCCTACAGAAATTTGACAACAGAACCAAAGGAACTCTCAGTACCTAGTAACTCTGGTTTCTAATCCGGAGGTCGTGGGTTCGACACTCGCACAGGAGAAACATTTATGTGATGAACATTTCTACACCTGACGACCTCTGTAGCCGAGAGGCGAGCATACCAGACTTGGTGTCGCTATCTCTCGAGGTTCCGGGTTGACGGCGTTATTTTATTCTGCATCCAAAGATGCTAAGAAAACACGCACATGTGTTAGCCGCACATACGACGGCATTTAATGTCTGCAACGGTAATACAAGGTGTGATAATAAATCTATATAAGATTTTCAGATCCTAAAAGGACCCCTCAAAAATTGTTGGGTACTTCGGTCGGCTTTGACTTAAAACTAAATGTATAATAAAATTAATTTACTATGTATACATGTATGTATTTCATTATTAAAGCAATATTTAAGCCGATGATATAATCTTTCTGAAAAATCACAACACCGCGATCTAACTTACGTCAACGCCATCTATTTTGTTTGTAAGAATTATTACATCCAAATTATTTCAAAGGATTTGTACGTATTAAATTATTTATTGTGTGATAGTTTTTTTTTAATAAAATGAAAAGAGAATGGGAAAAAACATGAATCCTGGTATAGGTGGGGCGGGCCACTTGCAAATCGTCGTAATGTGTAACTGACCCTGAACTTGTATAAACCTAGGATGTCTATAATTTATAACAAGCCCGTCTTTTGATTTCTTCCAAAAATTTACTTTCTTTTTGTCTATTGCGTCGTCTATGGATGTTTTGAAGGCTGATATTGGGCACTTTATTTCTACTATAGTGTCATTGCCTACAACTCCATCAGGTGAGGCACCTAAAAACGGCAAATCTTTATCGATGAAAAGACCGCAAGGCTCTATTTTGATTTTAAGTTGTTCTTTTAACTGTTCTAGCGCAGTAGTTTCATTTTCAATCCCGTGTTTTAAAGACGGAACATGACAAAGGTATTTTGGGTAAATGAGACTCTTATCAAATTTATAGCACTTGTAGTTGGTTGCCTATTTACAACTTTGGCAAAATTAGTAAAATTGTTGCTTTTTCTATTTTTTTTATATTTTTATAATTGGACGTGAACGTCCTGAAGCGGAATTAGCGTAGAGTGAGGCCCAATATCATACAGGGGCTCATCTCTCGGTGGTGTCTCTTCTGTGGCTGGCTTAATGGCAGAGGAATTGATCTTCTCTGTTTTCTTGGCCTCTATTCTCTTTTTAAAGTTAGAGGATCTGTTGGATTGGCGCGGCTTAGCTTGTACGCGATATATTTTAATTCTTTAATTTTCCGAGCATGGCAAATTTCTTAAAAACTCTTATCTACACCTGCAATACTCCAACGCTGACATGTCTGGTTTTTGACATTGTTCACCATAATCCATATCACGTAATTCTATTTTTGTAAACAATGATTTTTTTCTTCTGCGTTCATTGTTAAAAGCACGAATTCGTTTCGACGTTTTTCTTCCAGTGTTTTAACCGAGGCCCTGGGACTTTTCCCCGAAATAGACCTGTGTAGAGGCCGTTTGGTATTAAACGAAATCACCGCAGCATTACATCTGGACTCATAACCACGGCGCATCGAAAAATTCCGTCGGGGTCCAGAACGCCGGAACTGAACCTCCGGGCGTCTCCCTCACAATTTGCAGCAGTGTATGTAAAATCTATCGATTGTAATTTAACAGGCATCGAAGTATGGTCTCTATAGTCTTGTTCCTCATCATATCTATGTTTATATTTTGCCTATAAAATATATGTATAAAGGTATTTTGATTATACAAAATTGTTGTAACGTACTTTGTATAGTGTATGCTCTTTTTTAAAGTTCATACTAATTAACATACTCGTACCTACTAATTAGATATTTCCTTATTTATTCTGACTTGTATTTCCTTTATGGCATCGGCCACAATAGATTTCTATTTAGCCTAATATTCAAATGGTTGATAATGCCACATGGTATCAAGATCAAGATTTTTAAAAAATCTGTAATTTAAATTAAATTTAAATTACTATTTTATTATTTTTTAGTACACGTCACCCTAAAAAAAATGAGGCTCCTGTACCCAGAAGCTGCGGGGTAATGATAAATACTTATTTAATTTAATTTAATTACTAAGTCTTTATTCAGGCAAATTACACCCATTCTCACACATATTCTAAAGCCACAACATATTTAAACAGTCACTGAATAATAAAAATAAAATTAAAATAATTAAAATTGAATGTAAAGATCACAGCAATTAAAAAATATTGAATAAATTAAAATTAAAACAAAAAACTAATAAATTTGGTATAAAATTAAAAATCATTAAATAAACAAATGTCGTACATATAACTTAATTTAAATAAGAACTGCTTATCATGCTAATAAATTCTTTTCGGCATAGGCACAGTAATATGCCTTTCACAAAAGGGGTCCTCAGTCTGTGTACTTCTTCATAAAGTACCCCCTTTTTTTCGGAGTACGGCACACAACTGCCCAGTTCTCTTCTGTCGACAGCCGAAACTCTATCGACCCCGCCCAGTTCTCTTCTGTCGACCCCCCAGAACTGGACAAGTTGGGCCCCGTATCTGCCTCCGCTGTGTTTGGGCTCGCCTGCTCGACATCTGTAACAACATCATTTGTATATTAACACATTTCAATTATATTTTCTTGTTAACACTTTTAGACACTCAATGTTATATTACCGCAGTCGGGCTTCGAAGGCGGCTTCGAAGCGGGCGAGCCCGCGGACGACGTGCACGATGAGGAGGACATGCACGGTGAGGAGGTCACGCACGGCAAAGGCGAATGGGTTACCGCGTCCGCTTGCCTGCTACTCGACGGACGCGGAGACATCAAAGTTTTTCTACAAAACAAGTGGAAGTGATAATGAGGTGCTTAGTCAATTTAAAAAAACATGAATGCACTATGCATAAAGCATTACAGTAATTTGGTATACTGTCTGATAAACCAAACCAATTTCTATATAAGGGTTAAAAAGGTTAAAATTTAAAAGAAAGTAAATAAAACACTTTCTGGTGTTCACTTTTGATTTTAGTTTTTTTTGCTGTGTCCTTACCATATCTGAAATGTAGACAATGATTACTTGATGGATTCTTTGCAGAAATATTTTTGCAGATAAATAAAACCAATTTATTTCTGCAAATAGGCATAAATTAAACTCTTTTACACGTCCCAATTTTTTTTTTACCCTACCACTGCTTCGGGACAATTGTGGGCTAGCGCCGAGAAGAAGCAGCGCAAGAAACTCGGTCACTATTGTCAGCCTCTTTTTAAATAGTATGTTTACATTACAAGATAATATGTACCTGTGCGAGCAGGACAGTATTTAATTCTATACATTTTAATTAATTAAATAGTCATTTACAGTGTAATAAACTTTTTTCATTAAAAACCATCTTGACATGCGATTTAAATTTATGTATAGGTAGTTCAGCAATAGACTGCGGCAATTTGTTAAAAAAGCGAATACATTTTCCGATGAACGAATTACCTACTTTATGCAGCCTGAAATTTGGAACGGCAAGTTTGTCTTTATTCCGGGTATTATGATTATGAATGTCACTTTTCTCAGGAAATATGTGCAGGTTTTTACGAATGTACATAATATTTTTATAAATGAATTGAGAAGCCACTGTTAATATATTAATTTCCTTGAACAGATCTTTTAACGAGTTCGAGGTCTAAGGTCGTAAATTGCCCGTACAGCTCTCTTTTGTAGTACAAAGATAGACTCAATATCTGCTGCTGAGCCCCATAACAATATTCCATATGACATTATACTGTGAAAATAGCTAAAATACACCAATCTTGCCGTTCCAACATCAGTCAATTGTCTTATCTTTCTCACGGCATAAGCAGCTGAACTAAGTCTTCCCGACAGAGTCTCAACATGAGCACCCCATTGCAGACGGGAATCTAAAGTTATTCCCAAAAAGGTAGTGGAACTAGACGTATCTAGTCGTTCATCTTTTACAGTAAGATATTTTGGGACTTGCTTTATCTAAGCCCGCGTACGTTTTGGTAATAGAATGATAAATTTCGATTCTTTACATTCTTATCACTCATTCTTAAGGGAAACATTAATTAACAACACCATAATAATATAATAAAAACATAGTTCCAACACAGTTAAATCGGTCATATAGATAACCGCGGGCAAGTAATGCATTAAATAGCAAAAAATAATAACCAGTCCAAAAGCAATTATAAAGAATAGTAAGACTCGACGGGTTGAATTCCCAATGAGTGATAAGTGCGTAAGCGCGGCAAAGTAAACAACGCAAGGCAAGAGGTGCTAGCGCAAGCGAGACAGGTGTTGGCCTAATAGCAGGCCATTTACGCAAAAATGACCAGAAGCGCGCAACACAATAAGCAAGCGTTAACTTACAAGGAATGAGAGTAACTTACAAGGAATGAGTTGAAAACTCTAACTTGTATAGAGCTCCCGATCTTGGTTATTGTTTATAATTAATTTAATTCTCTTTTCGGCCGCCGCCACCGCCGCCAGGCACCGCTCCTGCGCCGCCTGGAGCTCGGCCGGCGTCATCGGGGCCCGGCGCGCCGGGGGCAGGTCCTGGTCGCGGAACGCCGGCCCCGACAGCCGCAGGAAGGCCAGCCGAGCCGCACAGTAGGCGCGTTCGCCGAGGATCGCGGTCGCGTTCTGCGTGGTTGCCAGCAGAGGCGCTGTCTCCTCACTAAAAGAGAACATAACATTTACTTGTCATAAAAATATTATCTCATTTTAATACAGAAATTGTTTAGCAAAAAATTATCAATAATGAATAAGTGACAATTGCAAATGCACCCATAAGGTGGACAGACGACCTGGTAATGGTTGCAGAAAGCCGCTGGATGCAGGCCGCTTACAACCGGCCAATCTGGAAGTCAATGGGGGAAGCCTATGTTTAGCAAGTGGTAAGTCAAACTGTGGGGATAACAACAAGTTTTTGTTGTTTTGGTACAGTTAACTTTGTACTAAATTACCTACTCTTCATTCATTAAAATACTAGCTAAACTAGGCTTGAGTTAGTTTAATT
Source organism: Anania hortulata (assembly GCA_963576865.1). Lineage (NCBI taxonomy): Eukaryota > Metazoa > Arthropoda > Insecta > Lepidoptera > Crambidae > Anania > Anania hortulata. Next base: position 726,235 of record OY756417.1, on the reverse strand, counting down.
AGGTAATAATCACATGACTTATCATTACCTACTGAAACAGTGCGCACTCTGCCTAATGACCGAATTACTTTTTGTCAAGTAATTAGTGTAAAGCGCTGCACATATTTTACTACTAATCCACAATGCCTAAGCTCGGAAGCACTTACACTCACACACTCATTAAAATTCACCTCGGGCATTCAGACAGTAATATTTGATAAAATATTAAGGTAGTACTTACTCGTATCCATAGGCACAACAGCCAAACCACCTCTGCCAACTCCACCACGCCAGACCGCGCGGAGCTCCATCACTGAGAAACAAAATTATAATTTGAAGCACCCTAAACCCATTTCTGAAGAACTTCAAAGGCATTACATGTTTACATCGTGCATATTACGTATACACAACACAACAATCAAAGAAAACCATTTAGAAAACAAATAAAGTTTTGTATTTGTAAAAAAAAAAAAAGTTAGTTAAAGTTTGTAAAAGAAATGGCGACCGACACCGAAGGCGAATAGGGTTAGATTTTCATGTAAGGGTTCTTTTTTCCAAAAGCAGGCACACAAGGCGACGAGCACTTTACTATATTATTTCCAATTGCTTAATAAGCAGTGGACTTCTTTAAGTTATCAAGTCTTTATTTCCAAATGAATGTTCGTAATTACGTATTAGCATGCTGTTACTTACACAAGTCTTTATTTCAAAATGAATGTTCGTAATTACGTATTAGCATGCTGTTACTTACACAAAGTCGTTCGTAGAACTCATATTCAAAGTCAAGTATCTGAACCTCACAATGTCAAGACGAGTCCGGAGCCGCGTCCGTCGCCATCTGTCACCCGATTTATTAATTAATCGATTTGATAGTTGATTCTAGGTTGATTGAGTAGGTAAAAACAGTGCTCAGATGTCCAAGGCCGTGAAACTATTAAAAAAAACGAAAATTTAGTAAAATGTTTTGCAAGTCAATATTAATACTAACTAGCTGACCCAGCGAACTTCGTTCCGCCATTCTTTGTAATCTAAGCACACTAAGCACTAAACAAAATATTTGTACATATATTTAATTTTGTAGTAGGTAAAAATAAGATTATATTACCTATAAAGTAATGGTTTGTGTTCATTGACCTTGACAAAATATTCATGTCGTGAGGTGGCAAATGATGTGCTCCCGTTCACTGTCAAAAAGATCGCCTTGTTTGTGGCCCGTGCACCGGCATGGAGCACGTACCCTATAGAGTAGAAATGTCATATGATTTGTTCGACAAAATTTTCCGCCAATTTTTAATCTGTATCTGTGCTGTTTTTGTATGGGTGAGCGTTGACGTGTCCTGTCATTTCAAACTAAATGTAAGTGAAGAATCACTTACTAGTTTCGGAGAAAGATGATTTGTATTGCTGCTCTATAATTAGGGTATGTACTCGATTTGCACCGGAGAACAGCAGCGCCGTCCAGCTTTCCAAAAAAAAACATATGTCAGCGTATACTCACAGCATTACCTGTCTATATAAACCGGAAATTAACTGAATAAAAGAATACCGGCTAGAAACAGACAGGCGTAAAATGTAAAAAAAAAACAGTAAATCGTTTTATTTAAAAAAAACTCCTTCACACAATAAATAATTTAATACGTAGAAATCGATTGAAATAATTTGGATGTAATAATTCTTACAAACTTCAATAGATGGCGTTGACGTAAGTTAGATCGCGGTAGAGTTGTGATTTTGCAGAAAGATTTCTTTACTAATGAATTTTATACACATGTACATAGCAAATAAATTTTATTATACACTTAGTTTTAAGTCAAAACCAAACCAACCGAAGTACGAGTACCCTAAAATTTTTGAGGGGTCCTATTAGGACCTGAAAATCTTATTAAAATAGATATCGAATTATGATCACACCTTGTATATAAAGCTACATAGGTATGCTATTACGTTCAAAGTTCAATGTAGATGATAAACACAAGCTGTTTTGAGCCCATGATTACCCTCCCAGAGCTATCCCCCTTGAATCCCCTCTTGGCAACGGATGCCCTAACTCCAAATCTTGTCACGCCTGTCCTTACTTCATCAAAAAACGCTTTAAATAATGTCATAATCTCCGCGATCGGAGTAGCGATAAGAAAGTTTATTTTTATATTCCGGGCCTTAACCTTCTCAACTATTGTCCTGACTGATACATCAACGTCATGTACTTTCGATGTATAGTCAAGGAATCGAGCGTATCCCGGCTTATCGCTCTTCTTTTCTAAGACAAGTGAAGACCGTCATTAGGAATCCTGCTACTTCATCAGATAAGTCAACATCTATTATATTGTTTCGGAGATTATCCGCCAAGTTAAAAGAATTTTCACTTTTCTCTGCAATTATTATTTCAGTTATCTGTATTAATTTTTCAATCTCTTCATCCCTTTCCCTGGTCACATTTTCTTCGGTCTCCATCGGGGTACTTGAGGTGCTGGCCATTTTGTTGTTATCTTTACCTTTCTTAATTTTTCAATATTGTCTCTGTTAATGCTCGAGCAAACACGAGCTAATTAAGTCTTTAATTTCTTCCTATAAGCTTAATTAAATTGACATAATTTTAATTACACACCGTAGGTGTAAGTCGCACTGATGTTTGGATTGATTTTCACACGCAAAACGTGTGCCTCCGTATAGGCGTTTCGTCTCACGTAAAACGTTTTTCGCCGTACTATCGTTCGGGCTGATAACGCGATTTACGCGTAGGCCGCACGTGCGACCGTTAACACGTTGACTGCTGAAAACACCATTGCTGTGTTTTTTGGAGTGCAACGTCTGTTCGGGCGTCACACCTTTACGTGTTTTATATTTTTCCATACGGCTATGCGGGGCCTGCACGTAAAGCGTGTTTGCGACTTGGTAGGTTTATTGCTAGATCAAATGAATGACGAGAAAATACGGCGATTCACGATTCCACGCCGATTTCTTAATCTTTTACTCAAATCGTCGCTCTATAACACCTATTGATTTAAGAGCTTTGTTGTTATAATTTGATAAAACCAGAACAAGGAAAAAACATGTTCGTCCTCTTCAGACATTTAGTTATCCAAAATTAAAGTTTATTACCTACTTGCTTGTTGACAAACTGCCTCCTGAGTCGTATGTTTGTCTGAAGCATTATTTCCATACTTCACCCAGTTTATTATAATGTGAAAAATAGGATGACAGAAACACGTAATAATTACTTTTAATTGTTATTATATTAATGCCGATCGATCTTAATGATGCCACACGGCAAATAGCCATATTTATTATTTGACTATCTGTAATTGCCCGCGACTTCGTTCGCGTGGCCCTTAGTTTATTTATAAGTAATTTTCTGCGCAACTTTCTTATTTTTTTCTTTCAAAAGAACCTTGTCCTAACTGTAGGTAAATAACACAACAAAAAAAGAATTAGCGTAATTGTTCCATCGCGTGATGCAATGACCTTGGGAAATAGACAAATAGAGATTCATTTTTTTATAAATAGACAATTGATAGCTAAGCATAGTTGAAACTTTTAAAAGCTCAATTTCAAGAATTAACAAGTCCACGCTCCCCAATATGGGGAGAGTGGACTCCACAAAAATTTGTTTCCCAATAGGTACTTAAAATTCATTGTTTAATAAATAGAATCGTACCGTTGAGTAATGACTCGACTTACTTAGGACTCCGAAAAAACCAAACAATACCGCGATCTAGCTTAAGACAAGGCCATCTTTGGGAAAATATTCCAACAAGTCGAGTTACTTTTTCTGATTAACGAATAAATCGAATTGAATAAAGTAATAAGAAGAAATCATGGTATCTTTAATGTTATCAAAATGTCTGTCCATTAGATAGAATAATATAAAAGCGAAAACTGAATCACTGACAAAACAAGAAATATCGAAAAAGTTCAAGTACATTTAACTTTTGCTTTTAAAAAAGCCAGGATTTAAAAAAAACAACAACAATAATTTATTGAGATATTGCCGTATTTTCACAAGAATATCCATAATTACGCATCATATGTAAAATGTAAAGTTTTCCAAACATTGATTTATCAATCAGTAACGAACATAACAAAAGACTGGCCATAAAAGGTCAGTTGCGGATGGCGTCGAGATAGAGAACAAAGGGCCACGGACCGATGGTTTTTTTTCTAAAAATTAAAATAGTTATACCTGTTTAGGTACTACCTAAATAAATTGCATCGGGAAACTGTATTAATAAGCAATGATCATAAATTGTTATTCTTGAAAGAATAATAGCTTTTTGTAAACATCAATTGTAACTTCTTTGTAGAGTATTAGATAGAAACACTTTATTATACACCATACAAAGAAGTTACAATTGTTTTATAAAGTGAAACGTTTTTGGTACATAATGTCGAAAAAACAACAAGGCGCAAAGGGCCAAAGTAGGTAGGTAGGTACCTCGAATAAACTTGGAGAACAAAAGTCGTTTGTTTAAAAAAAAACTTAATGCCGTGGCGTTTATTATTTTGATGATAATCATTATCACTGTACCTATATGGCTTATTTGATCAAATATCTGAATTTAACTACGTGCGTAACTGGCTCTATTCATTTAAAATAAAGCTTTATATATTTGTTACACTATTACACTTTTACAATCCCGGTGCCATCGACTGGAGCACTGCACTGCTGTAATAAGGACCCTTGACTGGCTGCTATTATCTATATTTGACTCCCACCAAGGCAAAATTTAATAATTCACGATATCGATTAAATATGTATGGATATTACTGATTTAGTTTCCTGCATCTGCGTGTCTTAATTATTAATGGCCGAAACATAGGCAGCGCAGTCATTTGCAGTACACGTCAAAAAGTTCTCGACTCTGTCCTGAAATTTGTATGTATTTAATTTTCATGACTTAAGGGCCCTTACCTCCAATAGGGGAGGTAAGAGCAAAAAATAAGCGTAGGCAGGCGTAGCGAAAATTGATTTTATTTACATACTATAATAAATAATAAATATAAAATATTTGTCTAATATAATATTTTTCTAATTGACTGTCCCAACCAGAGGCGGTGAGGTCATGTTCCAAAAAAATACTCATCGCGTTCTAACTCAAGATAACGACATCTTTTGGCGCCGGAGGATGTTAATCGGTATACTTATTGCTATTGTATATTAAAAATTCACTCAAGTGCCCATATATCACTGTGGACCCGATTCCTTAACCATAATTTTATCTACAATTGCAACCACAATCGACAATACGACCTGGTGAACTTTATTAATTAATTATCCATAGTAGATTTTGTAAATAAACCGTGGATTGTGTGTGTGTGTGTTTTAAGCCGTAAAACAAAAAAAAACCAAATAAATTCCAAGTCAATATTCGTAATAAAAATAACCGAAACAGTATTAACTTGTAATGTAGGTAAGCACTAAACAAAGTAATTGTTTAAAAAATCATTTTGTATTAGGTAGGTATAAATAAGATATGTACTTTTATTTAAATAAACGATAGATCAACCTTACATTAAAAACAACTATTTTATTTAAACTACCAACAATTAATTTACTTTAAGTCCAAAAGAAAAGAAAATTACCTACTTATTTATTAAAAACCGAGGTAGAAATATACGAAAATTAATAGGATATTGTTTGCAAATTTAAGCAAAGAGAAAATACTGGTTTTCTTTTTAAAATTTTATTGGATAATGAAATAATCGACTCTTGTTTGTCCGATAAATGTTACTTTGAAAAAATATTGCCAATAATTTTTTATGCAAAATTATATTATAAAGTGATAAGTATGTAATTCAAAGTAGGTCATTATTATTAATTATTACCGACTCTTTTGAAATATTCAACAAAGTAAGTTGGGTAAAAGTACTGTGTAACATGACAACAAATAAAATCCAGCTAATTTGGAAATTAATTTCTAGAACTCCGTAGCTGAGTCGTCATATTTCTGGTTCCGGGTTCGATACTCGGTCGGGTCCGTGTAGATAACGAACTGTTTATGTTGAACAGTTAACTTTTATTTGCACTCTTATGATTCGTTTTATTGATGATGTATCACTAAAAATAACTAAAATGTCATTATCATTCTATTTTTTTAAATCAAATTTATTACATAAGTAGATTATCTCAGGCAAATGTATTAATAAACGTGCAATGCAGTCATCTAAGTGAATAATTACATTATGAAAATATAGAAATAGATTTCACATCTCACAGGCTCAACGCTCAGGATCTCCCTCTCCCGGGATTAAGGGTCCCCGAACACGGCAATAACATGCGGCCTAGTTTGGGAAGGGAAACTAGGAAAACCCTATCAAGGCCACTACTATGGCCTCACGCCACGCAGGACCCAAGAGCAGGCCCTGCCGCTGTCCCTTCGAGAGCGGATTCTCCCCATTGCTTTTTTATTGTGGTCGCTCCACTTGACCCGGGCAAATGCCCCGACGGTCCCCGGTCCCCTTCCATGGGGGATAACGGGTTGCCCGGCGGGCCCGCCAGACGCCTTAGGCGCCTATAGGCGGGCGTCGCCGCGCTGGTGGGAATTCAGCCGCCCGCACGCTCCGTGCGCGCGGACGTTGCCTAGGTAACACCACGAGGAGGTAGCCCACCTTGTTTCCAAATTACAAATTAATAAACAAATTTGATCTTTTGCACTATTTAATGTAATCGATGCATTGCAGTCCGACCTATTGACGCAGCGCCAGTTAGTTGATCCATTTTTGCGGGTGATGCGTCCAAGCTGCCATAGAAGTGGTGGTGCTGAGTTGTCCTTGATGACCACCAGGGTGCCTTCCTTCAGTTCTCCAACGGATCGATGCCACCTTTGTTTCTGTTGGAGCCAAAGAACATATTCATGTGAAAACCTCAACCAGAATTGATTTTTCAAGAACTGGATCCGCTGCCAACGCCCAAGTGATGATAAGTTGGCAGAAATATGAGACTGAGGCACAGAACTAAGAGACCGTCCTATTAAAAAGTGGGCTGGCGTTAATGGAGCAAGATCATTTGGATCATCAGAGAGAGCCCGATTGGCCTTGAGTTTAATATTGCTTCAATTTGAATTAACAAGGTTGACATCTCCTCAAAATTAAGGTGAGTTAGACCTAGTATTCGCCTAAGATGATGCTTAATAGATTTTATCGCAGACTCCCAAATTCCTTTAAAGTGCGGTACATTTACTGGAATAAAGGAGAACTGTATACCGTTCTCTGTTATTGAGTTAGTTAAGTTTTCATTAAATAGTTTCGAGAATTCGTTGCAAGTACCCCGGCGAGCAATGAACCTATTTAAGGCAGCGATGTGGGCTTCCTTAGTTACATCTGAAACTAATTCAAGGTGCATTGCTTTAGTTGAAAGGCACACAAAGGCACATATATATATGATTTTATCAGAACTCAACCTCTGCCTTTTCGGTTAGCTGTCATGACTGGCCCTGCATGGTCAACACCGGTTTGCAGAAATGGAAATTCTAGTTCAACTCTCTCTTTGGGCAGGCTGCCCATTATGGGTTGGATAGTTGTACCTTTGAATCGACAGCATTTGACGCATTTGTGGACAGTGCTTTTTGCTAAGTTTCTACCACCAAGTGCCCAATATTTATGCCTAACTGTTGCTAAAAGCAACTGTGGACCTGCATGCATCAATATCATGTGATAGTTTTCAAACATTAGCCTACACAGATCATGCTTGGCACTAAGCAATATTGGATGTTTTACATCACTCTAATAATATTATGTTCATCAAGAAATGGTGTGAAAGCATTAAGCTTACTATGATTTGGCAGTGTTCTATTAGACAACATTGAATCATATTCTTCAGGAAATGATTCCCTTTGTGATATAATTATGAGAATTTGACTTGCTTGGTTGTGTTCTTGCAGCGCCAATGCACCTTTACGCTTGTGACTGTTTCTGCAATTATTTATGAATCTTAAAACATATGCAGTAATGCGATTTAATTTCGACAAATTTGAATGATTTTTTATTAATTTCGAAAATACATTAATTTCATTTGCTCGCCTATCATTTACTAATAAAGCTTGTTGTGTCGTTTCAGGTAATACAAGTTCAGAAGTTGGAAGTTTAGGCCAATGTGATGGATCCTTTTGCAAAAATGTTGGACCTGTCCACCACAATGAAGATTGACCTAACCTATCAGCACTAAGGCCCCGAGACACTAAGTCTGCAGGATTATCTTTAGATGGCACATAGTTCCATTTATGACCAATTTATTTTCTTGTATTTCACTAACTCTGTGACGCACAAATGTTTTAAGGTGTAATGGAGAAGAAGCTATCCATCCTAATGTGATAGTTGAATCAGACCAAAATATGCATTCTTTAAACTCTAAGGTGAAAGACTGTTTGTCTTTGTTGAAAAGCTTTACACCTAGGTGAGCAGCGCTTAACTCTAGACGAGGTAAAGTTACATGTGGTTTAATTGGTGCTACTCTACTTTTAGAAGCTACAAGACGGACACAAATAGATCCATCTCTACCTATACTGCGCACATAGATGCAGGCACCATTTCACTGGCATCTGTAAATGTATGCAATGTTATATCCGAATAGTTGTGTATTTTGATGCATCTTGGAATAGATAGTTCATTTAAATGTAGTAAAGTTTTAGAAAAATGAATCCATAAGTCTTTTATTTCATTAGGAACCTCCTCATCCCATGAACATTTGCATATCCAAAGCTTTTGTATGATAAGTTTTGCCTCAATTATGCACGGAGAAACAAGGCCAAGTGGGTCGAAGACGTGTGCAATTGTTGATAGAATTGAACGCTTGTTAATGTTGTTTTCTAAATTGAGATTGATTGAGAAGGTAAATGTGTCTAATAAGCACTTCCAATTCAAACCTAAAGTTTTTGATGACTCATTAATTAGTATTAATGCGTCATCAAAAACAAAAACTAAACAAAATCTTAGTAGATTAACAGAATCAGAAATTGTACTCCCCTTGCAAACTGATTGTAATATGTCATTATTATTTGAATGCCATTTTCTTAAGTTGAGTTTGGCTGATTCTAGGGTTTCTGTGACCTTATGACATAATGTAATTGTTTCTTGAACTGTTTCACTACCTGACAAGAAGTCATCAACGTAGAAGTCATGACAGATGGCATGCTTTACACTGTCATCTATAGATTCATAACCCAATTGAGTAAGAAACCTTGTCGCTAGATATGGAGCAGAAGCTGTTTCATAGGTATCTGTATTTAATGTGTATTCCTCTATAGGACCTGAAGAATGGGACCTCCATAATATTTTTTGCAAAGAACGTTGTGATTCTACAATCTCTATTTGCCTATACATCTTTTCAATGTCTGCTGATACTACAAAGTTATGTTGACGGAATCGAATAAGTATTGAAAGTAAATCATCTAGTATGGTAGGGCCTATTAATTGTATTTGATTAAATGATTTTCCTGAGGATGTGGGTGCTGACCCATTGAAAACTACTCTGAGTTTGGTGGTAGTGCTAGATTCTCTTAACACTCCATGATGAGGTAGATAACACGACACTGTGTTTGAACTGCTTTCACTTTCATGTGGCCTAAGCGAAGGTACTCCTCAAGGAAATCTACATACATTTCTTTCAAAATGACATTTCGTTGTAGCCTACGTTCCAGGGATAGGAATGTAGCAACTGCACGTTGATACGAGTCTCCTAAAACACTAGGTTCTTCCTTTAGAGGAATGGTCACCACAAATCTTCCATCGTCACTGCGTGTAGTAGTTAAAAGGAAGGTCGCAGACACGTTTTTGTGGACTCAAATGATACTTAGAATTCACTGCCTCTAACTCCCAGAATCGCGAAATATCTACATTATCATTATGTAGGATTTGCCTTTGGTGGCCTATCTATGCTGCCCGACACTAACCATCCTAATTTTGTTTCATATAGGGTAGGTTGACATTTCCCTAGCGGAATGCGACTCTGACCTAGTATGTTCCAGAAAATTTCTGCACCTACTAGTATGTCTATGGTATCAGGTATATTGAACGTCGGATCGGCCAATTTAATTCCTGAGGGTAGTTTTAAATTTTCCCTATGAATGTATGATGAGGGTATGGCTGTAGAAATATTTGATAGTACATAGCAATCGATGCTAGCCTTAAATTGTTTGTTAAAGGAATGAATTTGAATAGTGCAAGACTGCGTACTATTTAAAGTATGATTATTGATACCTGTTATTTTGGAGTTGACTGTGGAAGTGTGTTTAGTTTTAATTTACTGCAAACATCTTAAGTAATAAAATTTGTGGTGCTGCCATTATTCAACAAAACTCTTGCAGTATGCAATTTACCCTTAGCATCTGCGACTTTAATCAGTGCCGTTGATAATAGTACTTGTGTAGAAGTACCAGATGCGACTGAGCTGACAGAGCTCTGCAATGTAATAGCGCTTAAGGCTATCTCTGGATTAGGCATTGAAGAGTCTTTATCAATGTGAATAAGTGTATTGTGTGTCTTATTGCAATATTGCACTTTGATAGTCTGCACTGGGATTCATTGTGACCGTGACACAAGCAATTTAGGCAAACTTTAAATGCTTTAGCTTTATTTAATCTAGCTTCCACAGGCAACTTTCTAAACGAAAAGCAATTAAACAGATTGTGACACTTATTGCACACAGGGCACTGAGATTGACTGTTGCTGTTTAACGAATTTCTACGTCTGTTACTATCACCCAATGTGGTAACCTTAAAACCTTTCGACTTTAAATGGTGGGTACACCCAGAATTATTTTTATTAGTTTCTAGGGTTTCCAGAAAGTCTGCTCTACTCAATAAAAATTGTTGAAATGATTTTAGAGATGGGACAGCTGACTCTGAATTCTTTTTCTGTTCCCATTCCCTAGAAGTGTTCCCATCTAGTTTGCTGGACATTATGTGTACAATTAGTGTATCCCAATGGTCTGTAGGTTGACCTAAGTTTTGCAAAGCGCGTAGGTTCTTATTAGTTATATCAAGGATATTTCGTCACGCTTGACTAGACTCTTTTGCTGCAGAATCTGCATTAAATAACGCATTGACATGATGATTTATTAACAATTTTGGATTGTCATACCTATCTGAAAGCAATTGCCATGCTATTGGATAGTTGTCGAGTGTGATATCCAAACTCTGAATTATAAGCGCAGCACTACCCTTAAGTGAAGCGCGTAAATAATGAAACTTATTTATAGTGTTGATAGAATCATTATTGTGAATTAGGTCCCGTCGGCGCCACCACTAGCGGGTTCGCCGCTTGGTAAAAGGCACCCCTTTTGCACTCCACATTGGCCCGATCACGCCTGCTAGTATGGGGCTCGACACGTACGAGTCTGAGGCTTCGCGCACTCGGCCGGGTCGGACCTAGGCTGTGCGCCTTCAGCGCACGCCACAACTGCCCGGGTTAAGCTGACGAATGTCTTCCTCAAAGGCACTCAGCGATAGGTCCGTCCATAACAATTTTTAAAAAAATGTTTAATGAGAGATATGTATCTCTAAATGCAAGCCAACCATGATAGCCACCCTCGAAGCGAGGCAAATCAATTTTTGGTAAATTAATAATTATAATTGTGCGCCTTAACAACAGTGGAAGCAGCACTTACCTCGATATCTGTCTCGCCGGAGTTGCGCCTGGATCGATGCATTATGACTTGAGCCGAAGCCATGCAGTCGTAGTAGGTGTCTTCAAAAAGTTGGCGCTCTTTGTCAACTACCCCCTCGCCTGCAGGCTCCGACTCCGACAGCATTTCTATTTCGGTCTGTAAAGCATCGAATTCATCGAATGTAGTAATTATCTTGTCGTATCGCAATTGGAGTTGTGCTAACTGAAGCTGTGTTAGTTTGGGCTCTGCTTGCAATCCCTTTACGAAGTTTTGAAAAGTAGTCAATTTGCCCTTTATTGCTCCCCTTTTATATTTAAGATTTTTAGATTCAGTCATTTTTTTTTTTGTTGGGTAGTTTAAAAAAACTGTAAATTAGTCAACTGTTGAATAAAATTCAACAGAAATAACGGAAATAATTAAACAATTTTTCTTGAATCTGTTACCTAGAACAATAAATTGATGCGGTGCCGATAAAAACCGTTACCCACCTCACTAGTTCGGAATTTCGGACCGTTATTTTCAGCTTGTCAGCTGACAGCGGCTGATACAATAGCGTAATTAAACAACAGCCACCGTTAGTTTATCTCGAATAAATTAAATCAATTCTGTGATTGAATTAATATACTTTAAAGCAACTATTTATTTGTTAATAATAATGGAAATTCCGTTTCTAAGATGATGTGATCTAACGATATTTGCAAAAAGTGAGGTTAAGTGAATTTAAATGCTGAAAATGTAAATAAATCTTGTTAATTAAGGGATTTGTACTCTGCTGTTCAAATTGATTAGTGCAACCGAAAGGAAATGAGTCGTGAATTTGAAATGTGGACGTTATAAATTGCCCAACTCAATTGAATTTTAAATTTCAGGCTGTTAAGGTCTGCCTAAATCAGTGGAATTGATGAAAATGCTATGAATTTGAGATCTTTGAAGACGCCCAAATCACTGGATGATGATGATATTTGAATTAGAGGCTGTTGGATACCCCCAAAGTGATTATGAAACGAAAAAGATTGACTTCAGGACGCTGCAAATCGCCCAATTGAATGTGAATCTACTTTAGAACGCTGAAAAGCGTCTAAATGGATTGATTTTAGATCGCAAAATGCGCCTAAATGAATGCAGAGGGTGAAAAATGTATGTAGGCAATTGAATTTACCTCTACAATGTACTACTAAAGAGAAAGGAAAAATTAGAAACGGTCTCACTGTCCTTGTGCCTCCGACCGCCTTGTAGATGATGATCTTGATCTTCTTTCTTCTGGCTTGGACGGCTGGAACGTTCCAATGGTGTTTTTTTTCTTTTAGGCACCCTGCTGGCTCTCTGTCCTCCCGGCTCCCTGGATATTCCCGGCTTGGCTGGCGTAACTCAGTTGGCTGCTGACACCCACGGAGATGACCGGGTGACTCTGCAGATTCCTTCTTGTTTCTTCAACAGTCGCTGAACGGCTCGAATATGTAGGATTCTTATTATTTTTATTATTGCATACTGCAAGAGTTTTGTTGGATATAATATATTTATTGTTATGATATGTATGGAAATCATACACCACCATTTGAAACTGATGGTAACAATACCGATTTGGTCGAAGATTCACAAATCCATGAGGCTGGTCATTTTGGTGAAGATTTTGACTCGGACGATTCTGTTCGAGACAAGGATTATTGCCCATCTTCATCAGAATCGTCATCTGAAGAAGATGAAGATGGTACATCGACTTTAAAAATAAAATTATTAACAGCTCAAAATGCAATATTGACCAAGACAACCGAACCTCTTGCGTGCGATGTTGTAAAAGCAAAAGTTTCTCTGAAATGTACAAATACTATTCAACCTCTTGTGGACAAATGCACCGTCAAAGAAAAAGCTTTTTACAAACGTAGAAATACGTTGGATTCTCTTAGATCACTTCAAGATTTGAACTTACAGAGCCAAGTGTTGCCCCGTAAGAGGACAAAGAGTTGTGTTGGCTCACTTAGTGATGAACCTTTTTTGAGCAAAGAAAATGATAGAATCATTATAAAAGAAAAAGTTCCGCATTCTTCTTCTCTTCATACTCTAGATACCTCCCGGTCCCTGCAGGATTCAAACATACAAACGATGAGCCGCAATAGAAGCAAGAGTTGCAATGATTTTTTTCTATCAAACAATCCCGATCTACTAAAAAAAAGGAAAAAAATATAGCACCAGCTTAGCGGAAAGAAGGCAAGTAATTGTGAACAATAGAAGACAAGAGCACAGAGTGAAGCCAAGATGTAATGATAAATGTCAGAAAAAATGTTTAAATGTTTTTGACGATACAATTCGTGAAGCTGTTAACAGTCTATTTTGGAAACCGACCTGGTAAGAGAGACGTAATTTTATCTTAACTGTTGCCTATGAGCTATACCGATCTCATGTCAAGAAAATGAATATATCTTACACGAGACTTGGGAACGAAGAATGTGAGGCGTGTGAAGGATATGATTTGCATAAAAAGCAAACTTCTCACGATGTACTTATAGAATTAGTTGCTGAATGTGATATTTGTATTAACTGGGCAAAGGCATCATGAAAAGTACACTAAGGCTAGAGACCTGTATGAATTACATAAAACCCAAGAGCAAAGTTCTTCCCAGATATTCTACAGTACCGATTTAGAAAAAGTGATAGTGCTACCGCGACTTGACACCTTTAAGACAGTAATTTTCTGTAATAGACCCATTGTTTTTAATCAAACTTTTTCTCCTTTGGGCAAAATAACTCTTGAATCAAAACCACTTACAGTACTTTGGTATGACGGCATAGCTGGTGTAACCGATTCGTTCGTAGTCTATAAATTGTAAATAAAAACCAATATAATTTTCTCGTTAGGTCTTTACTTTAAGACGTCAAATCGATCACAAAACAAAACAATATCAAAAAATAATCCAAAGACAATAAAAAGTAAAAAATACAAAAAGTTTGTTATCAAAAGAGTGTCCATTCATGGACATCCTACCCTCTTTAAAGAAGTAAAATTTTTTAAAGTGGGCGTCGTAACGTTCCTCCGGATGTCCGTACATTGACTACTCTGACCACACCATCTCGTCCCGGGAACAGGGCTGCGATCACGCCTCGTGGCCAGGTTCCCCTCGGCAGGTCTCCGTCCCCGATGAGGACCGGGTCCCCAACCTTGATCGCAACATTTGTTCCCGGAACACGTCGTGGGGCCAGGATTGGCAGATATTCCGTCACCCAGCGGCGCCAGAAATGATCGGCAAGCCGTAGAGCCTTCCGCCAACTGCTTCTGCGTGACAAGTCGGAGTCACTCAGGTCATCTGAAGGGAATGGCCGCCCTGATGATCCCCCTAACAAAAAATGGTTGGGGGTAAGTGCCTCTGGATAGTCCGCGTCCGGAGAGATGTGAGTGAGAGGCCGCGTATTTACAATAGCCTCAGCCTCCGCCAATAGGGTTGTTAGCACTTCCTCCCGCGGGGATCGCTCCCGCAAAGTCGCCTTCAGTGCCGTTTTTATATTTCACACGAGCGAGTAGGAAACAGGTGGATATTATGAGTGCATTTTATCATTTTCTGCTACGATACCGGGACATACGGACCAAAAATATTTGGCTCGACAACTGCAGCTCGCAAAACAAAAATTGGTTGCTTTGTTCCTTTTTGACTCATATGGTGAATAGTGATCTAATCTCTGCGGAGAATATTATTTTACACTACTTCGAACCAGGTCACACCTTTATGAGTTGTGATCAGGTTCATCATCAAGTGGAGTTAGCGATGAAAAGGAAAGGTAAACTGTATGATTACGCCGATTTTGTTGAATGTGTAAGTACGATAAATCATGAAGAGGTTGATTTTAATTCTACGACACTGCAAAGCTTCTTGAATTTAACAAATTATGTATCAGAGCGTCGTATTAACATTAAGAATATGTCACAAGTGTGTTTCCAGCGAAAAATGTACGACCTAATGTACAAGAATAATTTCGACGATGAATATGTCACGTTACGATTTATGAGTGATAAATACTTAAGAAGCCCAAGTATAATGACTGTAACTTTTCGCAAAAAAAGTTTTGTGTTGAAAAAAAATAAAAGAAAATATTGTTAATAAATTTTTTGCGTTAATGCCAGCGCATAAAATGCTTTTTGGTGGAATTTACCAACATTTGATTAAGGTTGTGGCTAATAAAGACTGATTGATTTAAGATTGTTATTCTTATCATAATAATATGTCAAAATAAATGTTAAAATTAAAATATATTTATATATTGTTTTATAATGTGTATTAAGTTTGATTTCAGAGTGATTACTTTTATTTTTTAACAAGAATATTTTTTCTAATGACGTTTGATGCTAGTACAAACCGACTGTTTTATGTATCTAACTAAGTGAAACGTTAGTGCATTTATTTTCTTTCGAGTTTAACTTAGTTGTAGAACCCGCGATATGTTTGATTCTGATAAGTACTTACTAATTGCAAAAAAATAATGTAAAACACTAAAAATAATGAATGATGACATTATTTTTAAATCCTAGTTTTTATCACTTGAAATTTCAATTTCAGGTACATTTTGTGGTTTGCCATGCGATTTTTGGATATAGGATTTTAAAATGATTATTTAATATTTAATTTGTTTAGAAGAAGTTGCAATTTTTTATTTTGTAATCACCATGCCCGATAGTTTTGTGGCAATAAAGAACTTGTCTTTGCAAAAACTTTGTTTGATTTTATTAGTTAACGTTTAATTTTGCAGGATTCGAAAAATACAGATGTGGATAGTGCTAGCCTAAAAAGTAGTTATATGAAAAGGTTTAATAATTAGCCGCCTTTAAGTTATGCATAGCTGTATTAAAAGTTGTTAAAAAATCTTGGAAGAGAAGTTAAGCGATAACTTCTTGGCTAAAAGGCGGCTATAATAAGTAATTAGCTGCTTTTTTGTTATGGATAAGATCTATATAATATCATTCAGTACTAGATTTGAAAAACGCAAAATAACATAACTGCTTTATAGCTATGTAAATGTTCATAACTTCCTGTCTCTAAAAAATACTTTTGGCAGTTATTAATAAATCCATAACTTAAAATCAGTTATGAATCTTTAGCCGCCATTTAGTTCTGCACACTTGAAGCAAGCCTTAAAATTTTACAATGTCAGAAAGGAAAATGTGTATTTATTGACGTAATTATTAATATTTTACAAAATAAACTTACGTCATGAGAAGGTTGAAAAAAATACCTTTTTTTTGGTATATGACAACATGACAAAATGTTTATAGATACTGAGGAGCATCGGTTTGAAATTTTTGCCGCTTTTTTCTGCTCTAGCTCAAAATAAGAATTTGTCATTTAGCGGCCTTTAAGCCTATAGACGGCAGAACTCCCTCCACCATTATTACAAACTTAATCTGGGAACCTGAACCAAAAACAATTTGTAATTTAGTGTATTAAAAATACTAAAATAATGGCTTATAATCTACCTTACTTTTAAGACGTTTTGGACGACACCCTGATGAACCGTCAATGGGATTTGAATTGTTTTTATCCAATATCACATCGACTGATTCTAGAGCTTGTTCGGGCTCGTTTTGTACATTATCCGCGTCCGTTTCATCTGTCGCTCCCTCCCTCCTGTCCTCTGGCGCAGACTTCTACTCCTGATCTAGGGGACAGGGTTAAGGTTGCGCGAGAACCGCAGTGGGCGAAGACGCTGTCCATCCAAATTTGTTTGTGATAAGTATGAAGCTCCAGATCAGCCCTTCATTTCGATACTCCCAAAGCAATAACAGCAAGAGGAGGGGAAAGTAAATCTGAGTGGATCGAGCTGTTGTTAATAGCAGGATACTCGTATCACCAAACTCCTTTAGTATCCCTGCTATCGCTCCAGGAGTTCTAGCTTCTTACAGCAATTTGCAATCTCTTGTGCCATCGGTAACATGTAAAGACTGTTAACCAGTGCGTTGGACAATAGAGTGATGTTTGTCCTCCATTACTAATAAGATTGCTTGAGGCAACGGACCAAGGCTTCTGATAACCCCAGTTCTCCTTTTAGGTGCTGATCGAATGCGAACTATGTTCTCGTTATGTGAAAAAGATTTACAAACTTGTTTGTAAATGTTTTTAAATGACAACCGATCTGTCGCCTTACCACTGAATAGAGGTAGATCGGGTGTCGCGGAGTTTAGAGAACTCCACGATTAAGGTAAATATACTAATGTAATTACGATTAGTGATCTGTCAGTGTGATCTTTATTGTAGTGATTATATCTTCCTTGGTATAATCATAGATAATGTAGATACATTCTTTATGTTCGGTTGGCATTAATGCTGGGCATTAAGTTGTCGGTATGTTGGCAGAATGTATAAAATTGCGCGGGCACGCGAGAGTTTTGGTAGCGGCGGGACGCCATGACGGGAACTACGCAAATGAAAAGAAACAGTAAGTGTTTTATAATGTTTATTTCGATCTTGAGTATAGCTCGAGAATGCCTATCGCGTGGCCTGTGATACTGTCCCTGCGAGGGGCTAATAGATGCGAGGCATGGGAGGGTGTTATGGGGAGGATGGTGACCCTCATCGGAGCTTGGCTCCGATCGCACGGACTCTGCTCTGAGAATGAGCAGTTAGGGTGTTAGTAGCTAGATACCTGCGCTGGCGGGAGTGGTGCGGACCTGCCGTCATTGGACGTGCAGATGTGGTACCTAATAGCGAGATTCCTGCGCGGGCAGGAAAGGCGTGGACCTGCCGTTTAGGACGTACAGAGGTGACGCTTGTTATTCATATTCCTGCGCTGGCAGGAAGGGTGCGGACCTGCCGTCTTCGGACGTGCAGAGATGGCACTTGTTGTTACCTGCGCGGGCAGGTGAGAGAGCCCAATGGGGGATGGTATCGTAGGGGGCGTGATGGTCATTTTCTATCTAATGTCGTCTTAGAAATGTTATATGTACTCGTGTTATGTATTCGAAGCGGATTCGCGGCGACATTAATTGGTGGAGGTGCTGGGATATTCGATTGAGATGTTACTGGCTCGAATTAGTTATTATAATCGATTATCAGGTTACCAGTCTTGAAATATACTTCAAGAGATCGAACATAATCCACATCTCGATTGATAATGAATCCCACAAGACCTGTTTATACAGCGTAATTCAGTTTTTTTTTTAAACTATGTTGTACACCGATCAACCCCCCCCCGGCTTTTTGCGTGCTGAATTGCAGCAATATTCTTATTTCATAGTCCGTAAAACTACCCGGTTAACCTAAAATTTAGAATAAAACAAATGCATTTATTTTGTATTGATAAAATATTTAATCTGTGGTATGTTTTTTTTGTATGGATCTTTTGAAAATATTATTTTATCGATTGAAGAATCTGATCTATTTATCGATTGATATTTAATTATATTGTTTTTTTGTATATTTGATCAATTTGTATTGAATAAGATAAATTACATAAAAAAGAATGTGTTTTATTTTATCTTTAACAATATTTTAGAAGTTACTATTTTAACATTTTATATGGCCTTTATTGTCATTAAAACATACATTTGCGGAAAGTGTGTAAAAGTGAAAGTTAAATGAATCGATTCCGTTTAACCCATTGAATAATGGAGGTTGTCTCGACACTACGGTTTTAGTCTATGTCTACTCTACAATTTTCATTTTGCATCGTAAAAAGTTTTACCCGCCATATCGTGATGTTTGTATTGAACAAAGTTCTGGTAAATTAAAAAAAACCAGTGCAGTTATTAAAACATTTTAAAATAATTGGAAATAAGCAAGCAATTAATGTTAAAGCAATCAGGTAAACGAATAGTTTTCGTAAGTATCCCCTCAGCGTCAAAAATGGCGTAGAACAAGAGAATCATTTTACCAAATTTTTCAGCTAGTGGAGTGTTTATGAGGATTTGCTCGCATTAAATTGAACCAAATGGAACATGAATTGGACTGATGAAAACTCCAAGTAAGGAGTAAAAGCTATCCGTGCGTCAATTTTTAATTTTGAGAACCTTTGTGCAGCCAGTAGTAAGTCCAATTTACGAACTCGAAGTAAGTAAGTACTACATTAAAATACCCGTAACATACTGCTAAAATATGAGACATGTATTTATGTCATACACGTTTTCAAATTACAGATAATAAACGGGATCTTAAGCCAAGAGGCAGTGTACTTTAGACCACCAACAAAATGGAGGAAACACTTAGAAACCAACTTATGAAACGCCAAAAACTGCTTAGAGATCTACAAACTAGGTCGCGGGAGTGTTTAGCTAAATATGAAGAGACAGGTGTAAAAGAGGAAGAGGTAGCAAACATTAAACTGGAAATCAGATTACAATTGGAAAATTTTAATAAGTCTTTATCGTTTTATATAGACAAGGTCAAAGAACCCAACTTTGACCTCATAGAAAAATGCAACGATGACCAACTGGAAGTAGAAAAGTTGCAACTCCAAATAGAATCAATTGCTCAGTGGATAAAGCCAGCAGCTATGACAACTAACAGTAAGCTTCCTAAACTGGAACTTATAAAATTTAATGGAAATATATTGAACTTCTCGGAGTTCTTTGAAAGATTTGAAGCCACAGTTCAAGATAAACCTATCAGAGATGCTGAGAAATTAGCCTATCTCCTTGGCTCTCTAGAAGGTAAGGCTCTTGAGTCTGTTCGAGGCCTTAATGCTGAAGGTGATTACCAGATTGCAATAGATATTCTTAAGAAGCATTATTGCTCCAAGTCTCTACTTGTTGATGCTCACTACCAAGCCTTAGAAGAGTTACCAAAAGCAACAAACTCTGCTTATGAATGCCGACACACCTTAAATGAAATCGAAAAGCATTTGCGAATTTTGCAATCACTCGGGGAAGATGTCAATAACAATCATCTCAGAGTAACTATCGGAAACAAATTTCCCTACAACATCATTTATCAGTTAAACTTGATTACACCGGGTGATAGGAATGTAAGTGTGCTACGCGAAGGCCTGGAGAAGGTAATTACTGCTTTAGAAAGAGCAGGCAAAGACGGCAACACTGAAGTATATCAACAACCTGCTCAAGCCTCGTCCACTGAAGCACTACATATTCGGGTGCAGCAAAAACGGCCATACCACCATGATATTGCGAGGGATTTTAAAAGACCCAAGAAGGAATGTGTGTTTTGTCATAAAAATCATTTTAGCGACAATTGTGAAACATTTGTATCTCTTAAAGATCGTCGTGCTAGACTTAAACGTAATTGTTTCAAATGCCTTAAATACGGTCACATGTCAGGAAAATGCAGAACAAGATAACGCTGCTTTTACTGTAAATCAGACAAACATCATAGGGCGATTTGCCCTATTAAGAGGATAAGCAAGTCAAGCGAAGGGAGGAGCAAGCCGCTTGATACTCAAAAGGAAGTAGAAACTGCCGCTGCAGGTATTGAAAATATAAAACTTACTTTACAAAGTAATCGTTCAGAGGGTTGTATTGTAAATGTGAATAGTACTCATACAATTTCCTTTTTGCAGACTGCAACGGCAAAAATAAGATATAAGGATAAAGAACTTTCATGCCGTATACTTCTTGATAGTGGTAGCCAAAGAAGTTATATCACATCAAGAGTGGCATCTAAATTAAGTTTACAACCTGATAAAGAAGATCAATTATTAATATTTACTTTCGGAATGGACAACCCCAAAGAGACTTCCAGTCCTTCAGTGGAGTTGGTAGTTGAAACTAAAAGGGGGAACCAAAAGAAAATTAGGGTAAATATTGTTCCTCACATTACAAATAGAGTACCGGTGACAAATTTAGAAAAAGAAGCAATAGACATTTCTGCTGATGATGATTCCATGGGGGAGTCCATAGATATGTTGATTGGTAATGATTATTACTTTTCATTTTTAAGAAATGAAAACAAGAAAATTGGTGAAAATTTATTCATTTTAAATACTGACTTTGGATGGATTTTAACTGGCAATACAGAACTGAAGGAGACAAACAATGTATTGTCAGTGGTGACGTATTGCCAATGCCATGAGTCTAGCTGCCCTTACTTTGTTAAGCCTGATCTTCCACTAAGAAATATTGACATGAAATTCTTATGGACTCTAGAAAGCATAGGGATTACAGACTCTCCTAAAACTACGAAAGAAGAAGAGGCGGTCCAATTCTTTAACGACACAGTCGGATATGAAGCGGGAAGATACCAAGTGAGATGGCCCTACATCCAGTATCCACCAGAATTACCTACTAATTACGGCTTGGCCTATGGAAGGTTGAAAAACCTAATACAACGATCGGGCAAAGAAACACTAATGGAATATGACAGAATCTTACAAGAACAACTAAATTCTAACATAATAGAAATGGTAGAAGAGGATAGGATTTCATCCTATCAAGTAAACACACCAGTTCACTATCTTCCTCATCATAGGGTTCGACAAGAGGGAAAACGAGGTCGGATTGTATATGATGCCTCGGCTAAACTGAAAGATCAGAAAAGCCTCAATGAATGTCTGTATCGAGGTCCATCAATGCTTGAGGACCTGATCGGCCTACTATTACAATTTAGGACAAACAAAATTGGCATTACTGCAGACGTCGAGAAAGCTTTTTTGCAAGTCGGTCTCAAGCAAGAAGATAGAGATGTGACGCGATTCCTATGGCTGAAAGATATAAACAAGAGTATATCAGAGGAAAATCTACTACATCTCAGATTTTGCAGAGTTCCTTTCGGGATTATAAGTAGTCCCTTCATATGGACGCTTGCACGTTGGTTTTGGTGATCTTTTTTACCATGTTCATCCATTGGGACAGCAACCTGCCCTGCTCTTGCAGTGCAGTAAGAGAGCCAGTTTTTTCAGCCAGCACCTATTTTGCTAGTGTCATCTGCAAATCGCAAGTTATCGATGAGTGGACCCCCAATCCAACTGCCTCCGTCCCAGTTCTCAAGCACTCTTCTTATGTGCTCATCGGCCAAGTTGGCGAAATGCATCGCTGACGTAAACTACGTTCCGGCCTAAACATGTCAGAAACTTCGTCCTCCAGTCCCGCTCTTGCTGCTGAGGTTACAGACAACGCACTAGAAAGATAAGATGGTTAGGTGCTCTCTCTCACTCTCTATCTCTTTTATCACTTCAATAATCATGGTCCAACACACACACCGATACAGTGTTCCAATCTTCTGTTGAGAATATAAAGAAGCACTTTTCTAGTTATTAGAGATATTAGAGAGAGTTGACCTTTTCTTGTGTAGAAGAATAACCACTGATTCAGTCCAATCTTCGGGCCACTTTCCTGACCACCAAACTTTTTAGCATATAGTGTGAAGTATTTGGGACTTCTTCATTGACTTTACACAGTCAGCTTCAGGCCTAGATTTGAAACTATGGACCGCAGATCTCCACCTTTTACCTATGAGTAAGTAGTCTATTTGGTTTTTGTATTGACCGTCTGGAGGTATCCAAGTGTATAATATTCTGGCATGCTGATGGAAACCCGTTCGGGGACTGTTCTAACCTAACCTACGCGAAAGGAGTCGGTTCGCCGAACTCAACACCTACTCAGTTCAATAGTTGGCTGCTCACATTTCACAGCCTGCTAGTGGGGTGATGCCGTGTGTACAGGATCATCTCTAATCCTATGCCTGGCAAGAGCCGTACGTAGGCGATGCACGAAACTCGTCCTTACAGTTTCCATGTAACTATCGTCAACATACGTTCCGAGATACACCAGGTTTTTTAATGGGTGGACCTTGTCGAGAAACAGTTGTGAAAGCTACTGTTTTCTGACATAGTAACCCCAAATAACAATGCTGCGTATGCTATGCGAAAAGCATTTTCCCTGCGCTAAAAAAAAGGTTACATCATTGAGCAAAAGGCGCAGGCCGAGCGAGCGGTATTACTTTACAATTTTTTTTCTGAGGTATTTTATTTATCATTTAAAATAATGAATTTCTTTATAGAATTAGTTTTTTTTTTTTCGAAATTCCGAAACTGACGGAGGTAGTTTTGTAAGCCAGTTTCGATACTAAAAATTACGATACGATACTGCGGGCGACTAGGGCGTGCCTAGTGAACAGGGATTTGATTTCCACAAACAATATTACGTGACATTACTTTGAACCTGGCATACGTTTATGAGCTCAGATCAAGTGCACCACCAGGTTGAACTAGCAATGAAAAAGAAAGGAAAATTATACGTCTTTCCAGGTCCATTAATAATAGCAAAGTAATAGTAGAATCTCTCTCACCAGAATAGTTTATAAAGATTCCCGTTTCGTCGCATTTCGTCCACTTCGCATTTGGTCTACTACGTCCACATTGCAAAACGTCAATTTTGTATTTTGTCAACTTTTGATATGAGAGTGCTAAGTATAATTAAATCAAAAAATGTAATGCCATCTGCCATCTGCATGTGCCATTACGTTACGAGAGTATTTTTTTATCGAAATGAATATGAATATAATATAAATTAACATTATTGTGCTTGGTTTGTTTCGTAATATTGAAAGGCGTGCAAATTTTAAGCAAAATTCTAAAGATAAATAAATAAATATTAGACAACATTGCATACATTGCTCTGATCCTATGATAAGTAGCTTAAGCACTTGTGTTACAGAAATCAGACACAACCACGGTATCACAACACCTAGACCCGAGACAATATAGAAAAAATATTTTTCTATATTGTCGGTCGGCCAGTCACGACCGGGACTTGAACCCGGGACCTCAGACGGCTACGGAGGTCGTTAAAAAAGATACCCCTTGAGTTGTCCTATCTGCAAACAGTTCGCTAATATTTGTGCCTCACTAGATTCCTTAACACCAACCGTGCCGTCTTGCAGATGCACAATGGGTCCTTTTTACCCCTACATTAGAAGCGATTCAAATTAGCTAAGTTTTTTAATTAAACGTGCAATAAAAACTTTCTGCTTACGTGATACTGGCGGGTCAGTGTTACCACGGCGCGCCATGTTCATCGCCATAAAAAAGAAGAAGATGGACAATGGACAGTCGTTACAAATGACAGTTGCCATACACACGCGAAGGATGTGGGTGGATGTTGCCCTCAATTAAACCTGCAGGGTGATTACGGGAACGCTAAAACCTACGCCTTTAAACGTCCTCTACTCCCTAGCTGGAATAAAGATAAAGATAAAGATCATTTATTTGCTAGAAACAGGTTACATAAGATGGTAGGTACAAAGTAGGATCCATGTTTCGCTGTATACATTCCAGCATGCAAACTGTAAAAAAGTTAATTAATAAGCTGCTAAATTTTTGAATCAAAATATTCGCTTACAGTGTAAAAATTACAAAGAATTAACCAAGCATGCAAGACTTTTTTAAATTTATGTAATGGTAAAAGTTTTACATGGGCTGGCAACTTATTATATATTTTTATGCCCATTGCGTAGCAATTTTTTTGGTATAGTCTTATTCTAGGAGCGTTACTAAGTACTAACCTATCAGGATTTCTTGTATTCCTAGGGTATACTTCTGCAGCTTTTTTAAAAAGGTACATGTGCTGCTTTACAAAACATGACATTTCATAGATATATAAGCATGGCAAAGACAGGATATTCAATTTTTTAAATAAAGATTTACAGCTTTGTAATGGATGTGCCATACAGATTGCTCTAACACATTTTTTTTGTGTAATGAAGGCCTTGTTAAAATCTGTGCTATTGCCCCATAGAATAATGCCATACCTGAGAACTGAATCTACATAACCATGGTAAGCAAGTAAAGCTGTATGCTGCGACGTCGTTTTCCTGAGCCTTCTAAGAGCATAAACAAATTTATTAATTTTTTTACATAATTCTTCAATGTGGTTTTTCCAGTTTAGCTGCTTATCCATTGTAATACCTAAAAATTCACACTTTTTTGATCGTCAATAGTATTATTACCCAAAGTTACAATAATGTCATTTATTACATTGAAATTCATAAGTTTTGTCTTAGTCAAATTAACATTTAAATTATTAGAATTAAGCCATGTCATTATTACATTTATTGTGTTGTGTATGTCAAGTAAGTGTCTATCTAATGAATTATTCTGGTTTATTATTATTTTCGTTTTTACTATTATAGATATGTCATCTGCATATAAAATCGTTTGATAAGGGGAAATTTCTGTGATGTCGTTAATATAAATAATAAATAATAAAGGTCCCAGAACGCTACCCTGGGGCACACCGTACTTATTGGTTTTGTATTCGGATTTGAATTTGGTGACAACCTGTTCAGTATTTAACTTGATAACCTCTACACATTGTTCTCGATTAAATAAGTACGATTTTATCCAATCCAAAGCCCGGCCTCTGATGCCACTGCATTCCAATTTGTGCAAAAGAATGTCATGGGATACAAAATCAAACGCTTTGGTCATGTCAAAATATAAAACTGATGTCAAATATTTTTTATCTAAATTTAGTAATATGTCATGTACAAGATTAAAAGCTGCTAGAGTGGTCGATTTTCCTTTTTGAAAACCAAATTGTTGCTGTTTAATAATGCAATTCTTAACGAAAAAGTCGTTTAGACGCTTATGCATAGCTTTTTCATATAGCTTTGAGAAAACCGAGATAAGAGCAATTGGGCGATAATTTCCTGGAACACTACTGTCACCTTTTTTATGTAGGGGTTTTACTATAGATTTTTTGAGAAATTCCGGAAACACACCACATTCAAGGGAAAGGTTTATTAGATACGCTAATATTTCGCATAACTCAACCTCACACGCCTTTACAACCTTGGTTGACACTTCATCGAAACCTTCAGCGTTGGTATCACTAAGAGATGAGATGTGGTTCTTAACCTCGGTGACAGTAACTGGTCTTAGAAAAATTGTACTTTGACAACTATTGCTGGATGTAGATTTTGGTTTGATAATTGTGTTATTATTTGTGAGGTCCAAGAGATAATCATTAAAAGCTGTTGCTATTGCTGTAGGGTCCGTAATGGGTTTTTCGGATGTTTCGCATTTGATTTCACTAATGCACCTTGGAGGACTAAGCGCTTTGTCTTTGATTATGCTCCATGCTGACTTACAAGAATTTCGACCATTTGCCATACGTTTGTTATTTTGTATTTTTTGCGAACACCACTATACATTTCTTCAATAAACGTGAATATGATTCATATCTTTTTTTGTTTATTTCAGTTTTGTTTTTATAATATTTTAATCGTAAGTTTCTTTTTTCCTACAGCATAGTTTTAATCCATTAGAGATCCATCTAGCTTTAGATTCTCTGTTCATTTTTATATTATTTACAGGGAAACACAAATCATAAAATAATTTAAATAAGTTATAAAAATTCTGAAAGGCTATATTAGGATCAACTTCCATGTATGTTTGAGAGAAGGATAAATTTTTCAAACAATTTTTAAACTTTTCAATATTTTCGTCACAATCCTTTTTTGTGAGAAACCATGTTTTCAGTTGAAGCTGTTTACGATCTACTTGAAATGTAAGCATTTGTGCTGTTTCATGATCTGATAGACCTAATGGTAATACTGAGCCTTCAGCTTCATCAATATTGCTAATAATATGGTCAATACACGAATTGATTCGAGTTTGTGTAGTAATGTGTAGTTTAAGATTATAATTTATTGTCAAATCTGTTAGAGTACTCCAACGATTACAACTTTTTTCTTAGTTCTGTATGATAAATAGTGTAACATTGATTGTAGAATTTGGAAGAAGTAGTCAATGTTGGAAGTAGGCGTCCTATATATAAGGTGTTAAAAAATCAATGTCAAATATTTTAAGGGGTAACTGAGACTACCACATGGATCATATTTAAGAGAAATTTAAAACTATAGAACGGATTTGAATAAATCGAAAAAAGAAAATGTTTATTGATATAAATAATTTATATCATCCTGTACATGATCGCAAACTCCCACAAACGCAAACAAACACTCTCGCACGATGCTAATACTAGTCAAAACCCATTCATAATCCCTAGGATCTCATTCATGCGCACATAAAATCATACGACACACAAGCTCATGCTAGACATTGGGTGTGTGTGTATGAATGAATTTTCTTTGAGATAGAAACACTGTTATCATTTCTGTCTCACTCGTTTCATGTCATTGTTGTGTGTGTGTGTGTGTGTGTGTGTGTGTGTGTGTGTGTGTGCATGTGTGACGTACCTACTCCTTTTAGATAATTGCCGCGAGTTGCAGAAAGGCTTAAGAAAGCTAATTGTATGGGTTATCTGTCAAAACAAGTGCCAGATAGGTTATCCAGAACTTATCAGCCAGTATTAAAACTGGGCCTTATTATCTTTAAAGACGACTTATAGCTATAATGCAGGTCTGTAACATAACGTTCGTACACAAAATAGAAAAATAAGTGTTAATGCTGTCTTTAAAGATAATACATTCTTCAGCAACTGACAGTTTGTCACTTTATGTTGTAATTTTAATGTTAATTACTTCTATCAGTTCTTACGGTAAAATAAAAATACAGTTAAATTGAAAAAAAACATTTTTAATTAAATTACACATGTTGACAATTCATAAATACACTTATTACTAAAAATATCACTTTTATTTTAAGAACACAAAACAAATAAAGAATTTCCACCTCCCATCACACTTTTCCAGGCTTTGGACTGGCAAGTAAGCGTAAAATAATTTATTACTCATCACCTGATTTAATGCAACATAATCCTATGGAGATAGGTACTACTAGGCTATTTCTATCAGTCAATGCAGATAACAAGGTTTACTTACTCTTACTTGGCGTGTTTAAAGGCAGTTCATTATTATGTACAAAATCACAGTCACTTATTTACAAAATTATTTACAATAGTTGTTGGAAGTGCCCCCCATTCTCCTGAATGCAAAGCGCAGCCCTTTTTAAAATATGCCTATGCACACGCACTAAACTTTCACTGTCGCCGCGCATTGTTTCAAAAGCACTAATGATTCGTGCTTTTAATTGCTCGGCACTGGTGATGGTGTGGCCATCTTGACCATACACGAGATCCTTAGCACGGCCCCAGACGTGGAAGTCCAGCGGCGTCAGGTCTGGCGAGCGTGCTGGCCAAGCAATAGGCCCACCGCGTCCGATCCACCGATCCTGAAAACGTGCCGTCAGGTACTCGCGGACATGGCGGTCGTAATGCGCGGGCGCGCCGTCGTGTTGGTAGTGCATCTGCTGCATAAGATTTAGCGGCACATCTTCTAACAACTCCTCCAACTCTCTTTCAAGGAATTCCAAGTAAACGGCGCCATTCAGCCGATTAAAAAATACTGGTCCTATCAGCTGATGTCCTAGTAGCCCAGCCCAAACATTCACGCTGAACCGCGTCTGAAAATGATCTGGACGCGCCAGATGTGGATTCTCCTCAGACCAGTAGTGAGCATTGTGGATATTGAACATGCCCACTCTGGTGAAGGTGCACTCATCCGTCCACAATATGTTGGCTAGGCTGTTACGCCGGATCCACTGACAGAACTCCACGCGTGGCGCGTAGTCCTGCGGCATCAGCTCCTGCACTCTCGTGATGTGGTAGGGGTGTCTTCGCTCCCTCTTCAGCACTTTCCACACATACACATGGTTAGTGTTGAAAACGGCAGCAGCATCCCTCGTACTGGCGGTCGGGTGGAGCTCGAAGAAATTCAGCACGTCCTCTTCAAGCTGTACTGAAGTGCGAGGTCTGCCAGCGTCACCAGAAGGCATGAACCTACCACTTTCACGAAACCGTTGTTCAGCCCCTTAGATTGTGCGTGGACACACGCGCACACCGTGCCGTTCGTGGAACAGCCTTACTGCTTCCACTAAACTGTAGTTTGCCTCATGGTAGCACATAACCATGTTGAGGTAATCAGAGTCCGAATACCTGTATGGCATGGTGAGACTTCGCAATTAACGTCAAACACAAGAGAAGGTCTAGCGCCGATTGATTGATTGTTGTGACTGTTTTGCAATTTGCAGGAGTAATAATAAATAAAAAGCGCATACCTATGGCACGTGTAAGTGTAGCGTTAGCAAAAAAAAATCATTCAATTATTTGGTGTTATTGTTTTTTTGGTGTAATTATTTTTTACTTATCAATTCGAATCTTGTATTACCATGCTAAACTACAAATTAAGATTGCTACTAGTTCTTACCAGTGATACCAAATCAAATAATAGGTACAGTACGCGGCGGTAGTATGCAGTATGCACATCGAGCTAAAAAGAGAGATAATCCGTGCGACAGAAACGACGTTCTATGAAAGCCGAAACTAACCGATTATCTTACTCGTTAGCTTGATGTTCATTCTAGCGCCGCGTATTGTACCTACTAATTATTTAACTTGTTATAATTGGTATTAACTAGTAGCTTAGCAATCTTAAGTTTTCAAGGTACTAGCCAGTTGTACCCTTCCCTCCCTCCCTCTTTAGCTCCATGTGCGTGCATTCCCTACCGCCGGATACTGTAAGTACAAGTATTCAACATTTTATCCTTTACGTTGAATAAACAGCAATCAAAAATGTATCTGTCTAATCACTAAAATGCATTTATCATGTAAATTTACTATGTATCTACATGTGGTGAAGTAGTCGCAGTCAACTTCCAGACGGGATTCAGAAAAATGTGTTAAATTATGCCCCGTTTGAGTGTTTGGGAGACGAATAACAGTTTCGTTGTACAGGGTATACCCCAGTTTAACCTTATTGATACCTATAAATTATTGCGTACCTACGCAACGTCTGGCTCATTGAATTTACTTTTAGTCCTTAGTAAATAAACCAACGCACAACACAAAGCATAAAAAATCATCTAAAAAGCAGGTTCAAATTAATTGTTATTTATTTTAGATAAGCGTACTCGTCCTTAACCTTAGATCAAGGTCAGTAAGAGTACTCCGAAACATAACTAGTTTGCCGGGGATCGGATCCAAGACCTTAACCTTACCCTAAAAGCACTTAGCCATCAATCCTTTTTTAATTCATAAGAAATGTAAAATAAGAAACTGTTTTTGTTAACAGTACTTTCTCGGTCTTTCGGCATTTCCTAAATCGTGTGTGTTCCGCCGCCCTCAGAAACTTAAAAAATAAAATCAACCTTATGATAACGAATTAGAATCTAAAATTGAATATCGACTGTTTTTAAAGCGGTATCTTTGACTCGCATTTGGACAAATGCCGCCTTTACACTAAAATTTTGAAATTTAAATCGATTTACATCGATTTAGAGTTTATAATTGAATAAAAGTCGTTCGTCCTTCGGCAGATTTTGGCAATAAATCATAGTAGCACGCACACAAGCGAGCGTTTCTTGCTGTACGGAGTAGTTTGTCCGTAGTAGTGATCAGGTGTTATAGGATGTTGATATTTGAGTTTATTATCAAACTTTCGATCGTGTTTTTCTCGAAAACTAAGGCTTAAATTAAAAAAAATTTCATACAAAAATTGTTAGTCACAACGTAAACTCATTACCCTTAAAATATTTGACACTGATTTTTTAACACCTTATATACAAACAATTATTAGATTATATGTGGGAATTTCAATACCACAGCATTCAAATGTTTTAGTAGTTGCTAGGTTATTGATTTTTTCGATATGCTTAAACCTTAGGCCTCTCTTTAGAAGAATACACACGCCTCCTCGTTTTTTGTTTCTAGAATAGAATGAAGCCATTTCGTAGTCAGTCAAACGAAAATTTTGTTCACTTCCTGACTTCAAAAAGGTTTCTGACAAACATATAATATCTGGTTCACGTCCTAAATGGACCAGGTCAGCGATAGTCAGTTCTAATATATCTCTTTTCGA
Organism: Anania hortulata; assembly: GCA_963576865.1. Lineage (NCBI taxonomy): Eukaryota > Metazoa > Arthropoda > Insecta > Lepidoptera > Crambidae > Anania > Anania hortulata. The sequence continues at coordinate 694,912 of OY756417.1, read as the reverse complement.
ATTAGCACCTGCAATATTTTGATGTAAAACACGCATATTTTTATCAATGGTCTCGAAAAAGACAAATACTTGAGCCTGTATTCTTGTTTTGAGGAGGTAGCCCAGTGTTGTGATTATGAGTCTTTTGTAATACTTTAAAATAATAGGGGATAGTGCCCTTGATGGGCGCATGATTCGGTGTAGGACTTTTGCGTTCATCGTGGCCACAGGGTGGAGTAGGTCTTCTACGCATTTGATTTAAGAAACAAGACTCATATAGAGGGATATCAATTGCAACATTAATTTTTGAACACATTAGGTCCAGAAACCGGGAGTGATTCATATTTATCCGATCAACATTAACAACAATGCAATTAGTGAATCTACTAGCAGTTAATTTTATATCATTGTTTAGCATTGTTTCATTTAAATGTTTGTTATAATTTATGGGCAAAATGATAACGTTTGTGTGTCGTAACTCATGCAATGCTATACAAATATTTGCAATAAATGCTTTAGGATTGGTATCATGGCTGCCTGTACAGATAATTACAAAATCAGATGCAGTTAGATCCTGTTTAACATTAATACAATCCTTTAGAGTTTCCGATGAAGGAGCATTTGGTTTAACCAATGCAGATGGTTTGTATTGATTATTCCAATTTTTTGCTCTATATTTCAATAGTTTTCCGGACAAACCAAGAGCTTGTTCATCTCCTAGTACAACTATTTTGTGTTTTGTTACAGCTTCATTTCTTAGTGAGACAGATGTTGAGAAGTTGCTATTGTGCTGATTTTCGCAGCCAACCTTGCTGGGGGTTTTAACTATTTGCTGTATCTGAGTCTCATTTAATTCAAAACAGGACTTTAGGTTATCTTCGTCTAGGCTCAGATGTGACCGCGTAAAGTCTATCCTTTTTTGTCCTTTTTTGCCTCTATCCTTCCTTGTTGTAGATCGGCATATCTGACTTAGTCTTTCAGTTTTCTTTTCATAGCTCTTTATTTTATTCTTCAGGGAACCATTTTCCAATACCAAGACATCAATTTGATTTTCAGCTATTTTCAATTTCATTTCTAAATCGATAAGTTTTGATTTTAGTTCAGATAATTCCTCTCTTGCGCTAAATGTCGTTTCAGGACAACTTATGTTTAATACAGATGTTTCTGGGACGGAGGAATCGTCATCGTCGGAAATGTCTGTGTGAAGGGACTCGAGAGAGTTGTCAGTTGAAACATTGATAATATATTTTTTTCGTTCAGTAACAAAATTCTGTGGAGTTGATGTATTTGTTGTAGGTGCGGTGGTGGATGTTGATGGATTATCGTTGCAGAGTTCACGTCTTTCATTTAGGCATCTCTCAGACTTCCAATTATTGCTTTTCTTCTGTTTAATTAAGGCAAATAATTTTTCTGACACCGTTGTGCAATCGAGGTGGTGCCATCTTTTACAAAGAATACATGTGAGTATCCGTCTATCAGTAATATTTTTGTTACATTTTGCGCAATGATCCGCCATCGAAATACCTTTATGTCCGCTGCTCCTGTGTAAGTGTCCGCTTGGCTCCCGTGTGTGCCACCGCGCCGTGGACCGGTCGTCGCTTGAGCGCTCGGTGTAGGTAGGCAGGTGACTCACCAGCAGCCGGCTCCGTGCGAAGCGCAGCGAGACGTTATGTATCAGTCCAAAACAAATACGTTGGGTGTAATTTTTAAATTACTTTTGCTTATATTTTCGTAGTTAATATATGTTTCTTGACACTGTTTTCACCATTACGTAGCTTGCTTCTTTAGCTTTACGCTAGTATATAAAAGCACTTTTGTCGCAAACTTTTTATACGTTTTAGGATTTAATAAACGAAGAGAAAACGAATAGCAGGTCTGCCTTCTACCAGCGGCGCGCGCGACCCTAATAAAACCCTAAAGCGGGGAATAGCTCCCCCGTGTGTTCGGCGCCAGGTTGCTTGCTCCATTGAAAGGCTCAAGCAAGAAGAAGATAGCAGGCACCCGTTGTATGGACATATACCTTCACCCCCACGTCTTAAGAGTCGCCGCAGCTTTATGCGTAACACCGAGCCACTTAGCGTGGACCCACCTAAGGCCAGAGAACAGCTGTGGTCGGATAAATTCGCCCCCAACAACCCATCCATCCCCATAGCTGAGAAGCTGCCGCCAGGTCACAATCTTCCCTGGCCCATTTGGAAGGCGTTGAACAGACTTCGTTCAGGTGGAGGCAGATGCAATGAACTCAGGAAAAGGTGGGGTTTTACTGAGGACGACACGTGCGAGTGTGGCGCCTTACAGTCTATGCCACACTTAATGTCGTGCCCTACCTCTCCTGCCACCTGCACGCAAGAGGACCTTTACAACGCCAACCAGAAGGCCATTGATGTTGCCACTTTTTGGGCGCAAAGAGTTTAATTGCCATTGACTCGAGAAGAAGAAGACAGTTGCGTGTGACATTACGTGTAGAATAATATCACAACTGCAATGGTCGACATGGACGAAGATATTGAAGTGGGCACCAATCAAAAATGTAATGACACACTGATGTATCATGGTTATCGGTATAATCTCCATAAAACAAATAAAAATGGAACTTCAGTATGGAGATGTCACCAAAGAACGAAATGTAGTGCATCTGCTACACTGGATGCAACAAAAAAAAGGAATTTACGGCAAACACAAGTCTGTGAATCAGACCCTAGTAAAAGTGAGTCAGGAAAACTGATGACAGTATTAAAAACAGCAGTATGCAATGATTTAGACCTAGTTCAGAGCATATTTGAAGACAAAACGGCCGATATGGTGCCTGAATCAATCCCGAAATTTGAGTCTGTTATTCTCTCTACCGATCACGAAAGAAATATATAAAACAAATACTATGACTTTTGACTGCTTTAAAAATGTCTCTCCCGGAAGCGTTTAAAAAAAACTTCTTGTTGTTTGAAGATGGTGAAGAGGAAAAAATATTGGTGTTCAGAACAAATTTGGCTCAAAAAATAATTAAAAGCGCTGGTAATTACTACGCAGACGGCACCTTTGAATCAGCTCCGAAGCCTTTTTACCAATTGTACGTCGTGCATCTTGATTTGACTTCTTTAAAAACATCCACAAACATAGTACCAGTCTTCTACTGTGTGTTACCTAATAAAACTGAAGCGACCTACTTGCGACTTTTTAGAATATTAAAGGAAAACCTTGGAGTCAGAATGAATTCATTCAAGTGCGATTACGAAAAAGCGCAGTTGAACGCTGCGAATATTTTTTCCACAGATGATGCGTAAGTAACCAGATGCTACCATCATTTCAATGATGCAATATGGCGGTATTCTAAAAAAATATAACAAGGACGAGATGTGTCAAGAATGAGTGCAACGATTTCATCATTTCCAGCCACACATATATGATTTATATTAGAAACTGGCTCCGTTTGTGAAAAGATGAATCAATTTCGACGATATTTCGAATGGTACCTGAAATTATCGCCAAGTATTCTGAGCTGCGCGCATCAACGCCATAAAACGACAAATGCGTTTGAAGGTTGGCACTCGCAGCTCAATAAGCGAATTCCGAAAAGTCGCTGACATAGCCCAACGGATTATTAGCAAGCTGAAGTGGCAGTGACGGCCGATGGGGCAGAAAGGTTCTAGAATGGAGGCCGCGTACCGGCAAGCGCAGGGCGGAGAATGGTTAATCATTAAGACATGGTTGATGATTCCTCTACTCCCAGCATCTATAAGTCCGATGCTGGGTTTGGCGAACGGTTTAGGGAGTAGCGCAGGTCGCAAAGATCCCCCTTAACAAGGCCAGTGGACTATCCTTCCCGAGGTTGCCGCCTGTTCTTGGCCAATTGCCTTATGCAACTGGTATAACAAAAACCTCTGGTCGTCACCCAAGATCCTAACCCCGACCCATCCTCACTTCCTCAACCAATCCCGCAGAGCCGAACCGTGGCGGCGCATAACCACACCTAGGCCCACATAGCCTTGGGGCACTAAATCCCCCCAAAAATTTGCACCACACGCACCAAGGGCAGGTAGTGTGAGTCTCATCTGGCATCTTTCGCCAACAGCCCCAAAAACCTACAATGTCAGCACTCGGTAAACAGAAACTACCCCAGGAGAATCCCTGGCTCGGTCTGCTCCTCATATTCTGGGGGGGCAACCCGTGCTCAGGACCAGGCTCAAGCCTGGACCTGTCAGGCCTCGCAGAGGCTATACCAAACACTGGCACACCTACTGTGTCAGAGTGGACCGTAGCCGCTCATAAGCGCCCTTGCAAAAGGGGTAACGCTAATGCAGCGGCACACTCAAACAAAACAGGACTGAAGGGCCAACCAGAACGCAGTCGCCTTAACAGGCGCGCGAGAAGGGAGGCCTTGCAGCCCAAAAAGACAACTAACGGGACAGCCGACGCAGCAGCGGAAACGCAGCGCGGACCTGCGCCGCCTACGTCCACGGAGACGGCAACGGCACAGGGAACAACGGCTTTACCGCTACCACCACCACCACCACCACCACAGCTGAAAAAAAGGCGTAAGCAGAGAGGTAATCGCGGTCGGCGGAACGCTGCGACTGCTCCCACTGCTCCTGAAAAGGAATAGCCTGGGGATGGGAATTGTCCGGACGGACGCGTTTCTCGAGCCCGACTGGACGAAACCCAATCACCTAGGGGGGAAGCATAACGCGCGAAAACTGACGCGAAACTAAAGCGGGCGATGAGCTACGCAGACGCGAACCAATCGCATCTGAGAGTAGCGATTATCACCGTCCCGCCGAGGGACCTCTCGCAGAAGCAGGCAGACTGTACTGTCTCCACCGTCTCCGAGCGCGCAAGCTCCATCTTTCCGCGGACGCCCCTTCCTAATGGACGGAGCACTAGCGATGTGGTGTGAGGACGCGAATGCTCTCAGCTGGTTGGCCAACGCGACGAAAACCATGCCATCACCCATACCCGGCACCACTCTGACTGTCATTAAGCAGTCAAAAATAAAAAATAAGCTTAAGGCGGGGCTTCTTATCCACACTCGCATCACTGACGCTGCCACGCTGCACAGAGTCCTTTGTGCCCAGAACCCGTGGTACAAAGTCGACTCCTGGCAGTGTTACGACATGACGGTGGACCAGAAGCCTCAAGAGGTAGATTCCAAAGATAAGGTGGTCCACCTTATACTAGGAATCCCTGAGGACCAAAAGCAAACCATCCTGGAGAGAGACCGCCGGGTAGCCCACATGTTCGGAAGTGGGTATATCCGTTTCTTCTCCCCAGAAGAGACGACAACAGCCGGAAATCAACCAGCAGCGGTAAGTGAGGCCACTGGGAAGGAAACCTCCAGGGCCATCCACCTCAGCTCCCCAACCGGGTACGAGCAAGATGGACATGAACTCGCCCCTGCACATTGAGGGTAGCACCAGCGACGAAGATGACGTCCTGCGTAGTCCCTAGCTCCCTCATGTCATTCAAACCAACCTCCAGCAAAAACAAATAGCGGCGGCCACTCTTCGCAGAGTGCTGGAGGAAGACAACAAGTCCGTCGCCATGATACAAGAACCCTGGATCAGAAACAACAGGGTCTGCGGTCTAAATAACATCGGTGGTAAGTTGCTGCTGGACACCTCGGTTGAAAAACCGAGAACCTGCATATTTATGCCCAAAACCATAACAACTACTTTGCTTAACCAATTCTGTTCTAGAGACCTCACGGCTGTGAAAATACTTACAGAACAACAAACCGTCCTAGTGTTAGCTTTAGCGTATATGCCCAGCGATGGCCAAACTCCTCCAAGAGAACTAGCCGAACTGGTGCAACACTGCGAAGCACACGACTGAGATCTGATCATCTCCGCAGACTGCAACGCGCATCACCGGCTGTGAGGAAGTAAGGACACAAACAAAAGGGGTGAGTCACTAGCCTAATACTTATACCAAGCAAACCTGAACATTATGAACAGAGGTACGGAACCTACATTTGTAAGCTCAAGGTACCAAACTATTATAGACATTACCATGGCAACACACGCGGCGACCAACCTCATTGAAGGATGGCATGTGTCGAACGAGCCATCCTTTGCAGACCATCGCCGCGTGTGTTTTCAAATACAATACAAGCAAACAAACCCTGTCATGGGACAACCGATGGTAATATCGCAACCCCCGCAAAACGGATATAACAAGGTACACAAATCTACTAACCAAAGCACTAGGTGACACGCAACCAACCGACGTAATACTTAGTACTAACAACATAGAATCAAACATACAATTCCTAACTACAACTCTTACAGATAGTTATGAACTGGCATGTCCTGTTGTAATACCCAAAGACCTGGAAAAAAGGACCTGGTGGGGGCCAGAACTTGAACGGTTACGCAAGGGACTCAGGACACTTTTTAACCGAGCAAAAAACACCAGATCCACTGAGGACTGGGAGAAATACAAAACAGCACAAAAGTACTACAAGAAGCGGATTAGATTCCGGAGAACAAGGGTCGCAGGAAGACGCTGGATGCAGGCCGGTTTCAACCGGCCAATCTGGAAGTCAATTCAGCAGTGGACGTCCTATGGCTAAAATGATGATGATGGACGTGGTCGGCTACAACCAGTCGGCCGTCCTACCAAATTTGAACATGTGGAACCGTCGTTCCGGCCAAATGCTTCTCAGACGCATTGGCAACGCCGCCGACGAGAGACGTTAAGATGGTCGAGGGAGTGATCAGTGAACGAGAAGTGATATAAAATATCTTAGAACTTTATAAGGACTTCCACTGTATGGGATTTAACTCATAATGATTATTCTAACAAAGATCTTAGCAATCAATAGTATTCAATTTTGCTTGAAGTACTTAAAAAGTAAGATACGAGTAGTGCGGCTACATTAAAGAATCTAAAAAATAAACTTGATAATATGCGTACATCTTATAAGAGGGAGCGAAAATAGGTAAGCTAATTTAAGGTAAATCAAACATTTTAAAGTAATCATGTTTGTTTTTATTTACTAGTCTACCTTTTTTATCGTGAGGAAATGCTGTCACGCACATCCTCCAGCCACGGGGAAACGGCTGGACTGGAGGCGTGTGTGGGAATCAGGGCTCAGAAGGAGCCCTCCTACCCACTTGAAACCTTACGGTGCCCGCCAGTGCTTTAGGTGAAACGGAGCCAAAGGTTTCGCCACTGGCCGCAGCCGCAGGCATGCTTCTGGTCTCCGCTCCACCCGTGTTAGACAAGACTGCTATACCAAAAGTGTTAGAAGTAAGCCGAGTTTGCTTCACCGGAAAATTTAAAAATCAAGACACCTACAAAAGTTTATATAGGAAAAAGGAAAGTGAAATTAAATAACGACAATGTTGAACCTACAGAAGATCCAGAATATGAGTAGGGGATTATTGGGTATTTTAAAACAGTTTTTTCACATCATTGGTCTCACTATCGTTTGATCAATAATGTAAAAAAACTGTTTTAGAATCCCCAATAATCCCTTCGCAAAAGCGCATTATGTTGTTAGATACGCAAATATCACTGATGATCAAGACCTCACTCTGTGCGATAGATTGCTCAATAACAAATGAAAGTACATCGCACTTTCAGTAAATGCATTTGATCCTGTTCTGAGCTACACTTTTTAATCATCAACGCAAGAATACTGGTATCAGTTCGTTGAAACCCACCATTCACGACGCACATAGGGGTATTTGATAAAAAAAGTCGATCAAAATTATGTATTGCCCTTAATTTATTTATTGTCATTAAAATGTAATCAAAAATGTAGAAAAAAATACTTTCACATATTTTTAAAACTTTGAAATAAATGTAAAAAAATATGATTTGTTACTATTTATTGCAATATGTCCTATTTAATATTTATTTATATATATTTTTTTCCTAGCAAATAAACTGAATTGACTTATCAAACGGACTGACAGACATTTAAAATTTATATAAATTAAATAGATACCACATACGACAGTAAGACCTGGTGAACCTTATCAATCAAGTAATCCATAGTAGATTTATTAAACCCTTCGCGTGCCACTTACCCGATATAGACAGAAAAAAAAACAAAGTAATTTGCAAGTCATTAATCGTACTAAATATCAACGAAACCGTATCAATTTGTAATGTAAGCACAAAATGTATTTGTAAAAAATATTTCATTTTGTCGTAGGAATGAATAGGACAACGACATAAAATATTATTGTTTGATTTGATATTTTGCCACTGTATCAGTTGACCTATTATCAATTTGATTCTTATTGTTACCCCGGCGTTTCATTTGTTCGAAAAACTTATTACCGAACTTGGCTTGGCCGAAATAACATTTGTTCGAAGTACTATGTTTCAAGTGTGTCGTGCGGTGTGCCGCGATCTTACATCTAGCTTTGAAAATGCATCCCCTGGTGATATTTTGCCTTCGGTACAACAAACTGAAAAGAGGAAGCAATACGGAGAGGAAAAACAGCCGTCATTACTTCAACTCCTTATAAAAATGAGCTGGAGAACTTGAAAAAACTGAGGAAAGTATCCAATCCTAATGATCCTCGGCTCAAAAAAAAATGCTAAGAAGAAACAAAAGACTACAGTTGCAGCCAAGACGAAAAATGACGATGATGAAGATACAATTTGTCTCTATTGTAATGATGAAAATCATCGTTTTCTGAAATCATCCGAAGGTTGGGTAGGCTGCCAGCTTTGTGGACGTTGGGCTCACAATGGTTGTGCTGGTGTGGATGATGAAAACACCGAAGAAATTCATATTTGTATTTATTGTGATAATAATTAGCTTACCCCATCTTGCCCCATTTTCATTACCCCATCTTACCCCATGGTAAGGGGCAAGATGGTTTTTCGAAAGTTCCTATCAAATCATTTATTTTTAAAAAATGCTATAAGTTCATCTCCCAAAGACTATGCCAAATAGTAGTTAGATTAATAAGGCATTGTGCCATAAATAAATAAGCATAATAAACGCAATGATTATACTGTATTTTTGGTATTTTCCTTAGATACCCCATCATGCCCCCCCTTCCCCTACTGTTCGTTATTGTGAAGTTTGTGTTGTGGATTTTACGATGTCCGCCGACGATGTTAAGAGCCAACTTCTTAGCATGTTTGGTGAAACGTAAGTACAAATCTAATTATTACTTTACCGTTTTATAATAATGTTTAGGAAAACGGATGATAATTCAAGACTTTAATTTCTTTTAATGTAATTTTTATATGTTAATATTATTCTGTCTTTAAAATAAGTGTATCTCTCCTCTTTAATAAGAATGTTTTTATAGATAATAATTTGTAACGTTGTACGTACATTGTCATGTAATTATTACTATTACACACATTAAAATACTATTATGAACATATTTTATAATTTATTAATATCCTAATTATATCTAATCTGCAAATTATTAATCAAACAATGACCCTTATTAATCAAAAATAATATTTACAATTAAAACTACTAAATTAAAATATTATCTGTAACAATAAACCGTTTTACAATTTCACGAATTACTGCGCGGGCCCCTAAAACTCGCATGGAACAATCTATTGTTCTCTCGAACCTTCGAGACGGGCAGCGGTTGCGGGATGCTCCGCGACCGTCGCCCAATCACCTGGACATTCACTCTCGAGCTCGCCTTCTGTGCGCACGAACAATGTGACTATATTCATATGCACGTCTTTCGCTATATGATCTTTCACTTATTATGTCGACTTTTTCGGTCACGTATTGACCGTATCGACTTTAAGTACTCGTAGTTCTTTACAAGTGCGTGTTGTGCTATTCCCCGATAGGGTAAGTGATGAACAGTGTTATTTTGCTTGTTTTTGTAGGTAATTGCGTAGTAACTTTGTGTACGAACAATATAACGGTTTTCTCTTTGAACACTTAGTGTTAATGTTTCTCTTTCGCACTTTGGCGTAATTACATAATAATTAGTCATCTTGTATTTGCAATTGGCGTAAAAAGTATTCGTAAATATTACCCGTAAGCTTATTTTTATTTGTAAACTCCGCACTGATTGATTGCGATCACAGCCACTTCACCTTCTACTTATTAGGACATTCTTCCTGAGTGGCTTGGCTTGGCTTGGCTTTGCTATGCTGGTGTGATCGTAGTCGTCAGGCGTCGTCAACTGCCTGGCTTAAGCTGGATCCTCGTATCTTTCAGGGAACAATATTGGGAGTTGGCGATACGGAGTCGGGACTTCGGACGCGGAGGATTGCACCGGCACAGTCTACGGCCAGCCATCTGCTATCTCCGGCTTTCACCACATCAGGGAAGTCCAGACCTGCGGAAGTAGCTAACAGTCGGGCCTTTGTCACCCTAGTACCCAAATAAATGATTGTGTTCACGTTGTGGGTTTCCTTACACACCTTCATTAGGTAGGTACCCACACCTGAAACGTAACAAATTATGAATCCCGAAATTATTTCTTTTATTGATAGATATCATTAATGGTAACATCAAAATGACCTCCAGTAAATATATTGAATGTTTACCTCGAATTTAGTTTACGAAATTTAGGCGATAAATTAAAACTAAGTTGTGGTGAGTATGAGAATGGACTCCCTTTTCCGCACTTAGACTCAAATTCGGTCCTTTTTGCGTAGGGGTATGATGGTTACGGATATAACCAGCCTAGCTCCGCCCAGAAGCGCAGAAGTTTCCTGGGTTTTTCACAGGCTTCGCGGAGCGACCTTGGGTTGTCAAGGATTTCATTACGTTGTTATGCAACCGCCTCACATTCCAGGACTACGTGGATGGCAGTTTCCTCTGCAGTGAGACATGCCCTACAGAGAGGGCTACATTGTGGTGTAAAATAGTTTATATAATAATGAAATAGGTATAGTTTATGAGCAATATAATAATGTATAATGTTGTTTTTACAAAAGAATTATGTTAAGAGAATTCGTAGTTGTGGATCTTTTAATAACTGTGATAAAATAATTCCATTAATTAAATTAAACTGCAGTTTTTTCCCTATAATATTCCATTAATTAAATTAAAATAAACTGCAGTTTGTTCCCTATAATATTCAATAAGTAAAGAATAAATTTTACAATACATTTTATAAATCTGGCACCTTCACAGCAAAATGTAATAATTCACGATACCGATTAATACGTATGCATAGACTAATTAAGTTTCCTGTACCCCTGCAACTGAGTATCATAAATAATAATTGCCGAAACATACGCAGTCATTTGCAGTAAACGTCAAAATTTTAACGGACAATCGTGTAATCAAAATTAAGTTTGTCACCAAAGAATAATATGTCATAAGTATTTTTATTGCTTAATTCAGTTTGATGTAGTTTTTGTCAACAATGGTGTTTTTGCAAACAACCTACTAAAAAACACCCTAAGTTGTAAATTAAGCAAAACTTGACGCTTTTGTTTTTTTCAATAAATATGTAATTATGTGTTATACAGAAAAGAAATGTATGCGCCCATCGCTGGAGTGCCCAATGTAAGATCTAAGTCGTATTTTTTGCATAAATTTTTTTGGTGTTAGTAATTTGCGTATCTACCTGTACTTTCTTACATGCACTGCTCAGAATAAAATATGAATTAAACTTGTGTTTACGTAGCATTCCCATAAATTTGCACTTATACAGGGTGTAACGAAATGGTGAAATAAAACTTTAAGGGGTTATTCTACGGCTAAATTACATCAACTTTTTCAATGGGACCAACATCGAAATCTCAAAAAAAAATTGACGTTTCCATACAAACTGATGCCAGCTGGTCGCGTTTTAGTATGGGAAAGTGGTTTTTTTTTTTGCGAATTCGATGTTGGTCCCATAGAAAAAGTTGATGTAATTTAGCCGTAGAATAACCCCTTAAAGTTTTATTTCACCTTTTCGTTACACTCTGTATAAAACCTAACATTAAATAGATAACCTAATTTCTAATTTGTACTAACTAACTACGGTTATTTGAGCTATTGCTTAATTATAAAATGAATCGGTGTGCTGACTCGTGTATTGTGTTGTCTTAAATTTATGGGTATCTGAAATATTTTAGCAGAGTCCATCAGGTAATCATATGTCTATAATTAGTTTCCCCGAAGAGACGCGAAAGCGTTTGCGGTCGCCGTGCAGTGAGGGGTATTTTTTTAAAATACTTAGCTATATTATTTAATATTTTCGCTTGCTGTGCAGACTTGTATTTTGGGTTGTTTTTATCTGCAGAAATATTTCTGCAAAGAATCCATCAAGTAATCATTGTCTACATTTCAGATATGGTGAGGAGGACACCGCAAAAAAAAACTAAAATCGAAAGTGAAGACCAGTAAGTGTTTTATTTACTTTCTTTTAAATTTTAACTTTTCTAACCCTTATATAGAAATTGGTTTGGTTTATCAGACAGTATACCAAATTACTGTTATGCTTTACGCATAGTGCATTCATGTTTTTAAAATTGACTTTAAGCACCTCATAATCACTTGCACTTGTTTTGTAGAAAAACTTTGATGTCACCGCGTCCGTCGACGAGCAGGCAAGCGGACGCGGTGACCCATTTCTCGTCGTGCGCGTCCTCCGCGGGCTCACCCGTTTCGGCGGCCCTCGCCTTGCGAGACCCGACTCTGGCAATATAACAGGTATCTAAAAATGTTATAACTAGATAAAAAGGTTTAATTGATATGTGTATGTGTGTATATTTATACAAATGATGTTTGTTACATATTTCGGGCATGTCGTGCAGGCAAGCCCCGCAACGGCGGAGGCTGATACGGTGCCCAACTCGCCCGGTCCTGGGGGCTCGACAGAGCTTAGGCTGTCGACGGTGGAGAACTGGGCAGCTGTGTGCGCCGTACTTCCCAGAAAAAGAGGTACTTTACGAAGGAGTTTACAGACTCTTAGGACTTCTGTTCCAATGCATGTAAAAAAAATGAATGTTATTTTATTTACAACTCTGCTTAGCTTACTTAAAAAAAATAGGAAACCAAAAAAAAATTTTGTTTAGTTCTCTTTTTTAATAATATATTTTAATACTTATCATATCACATCATATGTCTATAATTACAGATCCCTCGAGGAGACGCGAAAGCGGTCGTCGTGCAGTGAGGGGTATCTTTTTAAATAGCTTTATTTATTTATATGCATAAGAAATATTTCAGCAAGAATCCATCAAGTAATCATTGTCTTTATTTCAGATCCGGTGAGGAGGAAACAGCAAAACAAAATTAAGAGAGAGAAGACCAGTAAGTGTTTTGTTTTCTTACTTTTAATTTCATTCTTTCTAACCCTTTCATCAAAATTGGTTTGGTTTATCAGCTGGTAAACTGAATTACTGTTATATTGATATGTAGTGCTTAGTGCATTTATGTTTAAATTGAATTGATCACCTCCTAATAACTTCCACTTATTTAGTAGAAAATTAAAAATACGTTTATGTCGTGTCACTCTTGTGGAAACTCGGCAAAAAAACAAAAGTTGTGAGAGAAGACCAATAAGTGTTTTTTTTCCCATTAATGTTAACCTTTCTAATCCTTATATCAAAATTGGTTTATTTCATCAGCTGGTACACCGAATTACTGTTATATTTATGCATAGTGATTAGTGCAATCATGTTTTTTTAAATTAAGCACCTCCAAATCACTTCCACCTATTTTGTAGAAAAACGTTTATGACACCGCGTCTGTCGACGAGTACGCAAGCGGACGCGGTGACCCATTCTTCTTGCACATCCTCATCGTGCACGTACTCGTCGTGTGCGTCCTCAGCGGGCTCGCCCGCTTCGGCGCCGCCGTCGGAACCTGACTCCGGTAATATAAAATTGGATGTGTAAAAGTGTGTGTAACTAAAAAAGGTATAATTAATGTGTGTAAATATACAAATGAGGTTGTTACAGATGTCAAGCAGGCGAGTTTCAACATGGAGGCGAATACAGTGCCCGACTCGCCCGGTTCTGGGGGCTCGACAGAGCTTTGGCTGTCGACGGAGGCGAACTGGGCAGTTGTGTACCGTACTTCGCAGAAAAGGGGGTACTTTGTGAAGGAGTTTACAGACTCTTAGGACTCTACATAAAGTACCTGTTCCTATGCATGTAAGAAAAATTTAAAATGCGATTTTATTTACAACTCTATGCTTAACTTAATAAAAAAAAGTACACGTTTTGTTTTTGACGTGATAACGTCTTTAAAATCGTTTTAGTCGGGTGACATGTTCAGAAACTTGTGTCACACCAAAACCTCACGAGCGCGATCGCAGGTATAACGAGAGAGAGACGGACCGATCTCCCGTCTCATCTCGAGCGCTGCCAGTCATTCCGTGAAACTTGTCACGCGGAATCCTCACGAGCGGAGGCTGGCATAGCGTTCGAGTGAGTGTACCGATCTTCCGTCTCTCTCACTCTAGCGGCATACAAACGAATGGAGATTTTCTCGTGCGGTTAAGTTTTCGTTGAATGTTTAACAGTGAAACAAAATAAATAAATGATATAATATAATTATAATTATATTCATATAATGTATGAAGAAAAATGTATATCATAGTCGAATAAGTAAACTTGTCATTTTACACCCGAAATTTATCATCAAAAGTGTGAATAAAACGATAAATGTAATTTAAATTTTGAAAAAATTGTTATCTTCATTAATTCCTTACTTCCCAAAAACTTATATCACCAATAAGACGTTATCACGTAAACATCTCGATCGTAAACCTACTTTACAAACAACCAATTTTTATTAAATTAAAGTGTTTAGTCATCTTTTTTATTTATACATTTTAATACTTATCATATTATGACATGTCTATAATTACAGATCCCCCGAGGAGACGTCAAAACGGTTGCGGTCGTCGTGCAGTGAGGGGAATTTTTTGTAAATAGCTTTATTACTTATATTGTAAGGAATATTTCAGCAAAGAATCCATCAAGTAATTGTTTATATTTCAGATCCGGTGAGATGGAAACAGCAAAAAAAATGAAGAGAGAAGACCAGTAAGTTTTTTATTTTCTTTCTTTGAAATTTCAAGCTTTTTAACCCTTACAGCAAAATTAGTTTGGTTTACTATCTGGTACACCAAATTACTATTATATTTATGTATAGCGTTTAGTGCATAATTGACTTTAAGCACCTCCTAATCACTTCCACTATTTTGTAGAAATACGTTGATGCCACTACGTCCGTCGAAGAGTAGGCAAGCGGATGCGGTGACCCATTCCTCTGTATGATGTAAGAAAAATTTAGAATGTTATTTTATTTACAACGGTTTTTAGCTTGGTTTGCTAAAAAAATAGTACACCTTTTGTTTTTTTTATAAATAGTGTAATAAGTTTAGTAATCTTTTTTGTTAATATATTATAGTACTTATCATATCATGTCATATGTCTATACCTCCGAGGAGACGCGAAAACGGCGGTCGTCGTGCAGTGAGGCGTAATTTACTATTTTACACGACCCACACTCCCCAAACTACATGAAACAACGTTTTACTTACCAAGGCTCCACCACTTCGCGCAATCTTCGATCTTCCCACGATCTTAGTCTCTTCATTCCCCCTCATAAATCTGGGTTCCTGTCCGATTCCTTCACTCTTTCAGCTATTCGCCTTTGGAATTCTCTCCCCCTTAGTATAAAACAATCTCCGTCAAAATTTGTGTTTAAAAAATCATTACGTCAGCATTATCTTGTCACCTCTCAGAACTGACCACTCTACTATTACTCAACTCCTTTTTTGTATGTTTCTTTCTCTTCTTTTTCACACTTTCAATTAATAATCATCGACTTCCCTAATATATTATATAGTATGTATTATAGTATGTATTTATTATTGTCTAAATTGTTAGGTATGTGTATGTATTTTACTCGTCTTAAAAAATATGTCGGATACTTTATACTCCGCCACTGACTACATTATCTGCATTACCTCAAGGTTGACTGGTAGAGAATGTTGTATAGCATTAAGTCCGCCAATTGTACTTACTTGTGCAATAAAGCTTAAATAAATCAATAAATAAATAAAATTTAATAGCTTTATTACTTATATTGTTGCTTGTTGTGCAGACTCGTGTTTTGCGTTGTATTTATTTATCTGCATAAAAAATATTTCAGCAAAGAATCCATCAAGTAATTGTCTATATTTCAGATAAGGTGAGGAGAAAACAGCAAAAAAAAAATTAAGAGAAGTAAGTGATTTATTATCTTTCTTTTAAATTTCAACCTTTTTTAACCCTTACATCAACACTGGTTTTATTTATCAGCTGGTACACCAAATTACTACCATATTTATGTATAGCGTTTAGTGCATTCTTGTTTTTTTTATTTGACTGAGCACCTCCTAAATACTTCCACTTATTTTGTAGAAATACGTTGATGCCACTGCGTCCGTCGACGAGTAGGCAAGCGGACGCGGTGACCCATTCCTCTTGCACGTCCTCATGTACTCGTCGTGCGCGTCCTCCTTAGGCTCGCCCGCTTCGGCGCCGCCTTCGGAACCCGACTCCGGTAATATAAAATTGGGTTTCTAAAAGTGGTCAACTATATAAAAAGGTATAATTATTAATGAATATGTGTCAATTTACAAATGAAGTTGTTACAGATGTCAGGCGAGCGAATACAGTGCCTAACTCGCCCGGTTCTGGGAGCTCGACAGAGCTTCGGCTGTCGACGGAGAAGAATTGGGCAGTTTTGAGCCGTACTCCCAAGAAAAGAGGGTACTTTATGAAGGAGTTAACAGGCTTTGAGGACTTATGCGTGTAAAAAAAATGCTGCAAAATTGCCACCCCGAAGTAATTTTTAGCCTATCCTCCGATTAAAATAGGAATTTTAAATACCTTACGACAAAATATTTAGAGAAGACCAGTAAATGTTTTTTTTTTCTTTTAATTTTTAAACTTATTAAACTTACATTAACATTCGTTTGGTTAACATCAGCTGGTACACTAAATTTCTGTAATATTTATGCATAGTGTTAAGTGCATTCATGTTTTTTTTAAATTGACTTTTAAGTACCTCACTTCCACTTGTTTTGTAAAAAAAACGTTGATGTCACCGCGTCTGTCGACAAGTAAAGCAGACGCAGTGACGACCCATTCCTCGTCGTGCGTCCTCCGCGGGCTCGCCCGCTTCGGAGACGGAACCTGACTCTGGTAATACAACATTAGGTGTCTAAAAGTGTGTAACTACATACAAAGGTGTAATTAATATACAAATTACATATGTTTGTTACAGATTAAGAAGGTGTAGAGGAGGCAAGCCTTAATACGGCTGAGACTAAACTGGTCTGGTTCTGGGGGCTCGACAGAACTTCGGCTGTCGACAGAGGAGAACTGGGCAGTTGTGTGTACTCCCCAGAAAAGAGGGTACTTTATGAAGGAGTTTTATTAACTTAAAGTTTGGATGTTGGCAGTGATTATGACAACGAAAAATGAACGACAAAACCGGAATAAAAAGGGCCTTACTGGAACCACATAACTAACCTTCGCCGTCGGTGTCAGTCGCCATTTCTTTTACAATCTTTAACGAACTTTGTTTTCTGAATAGTTTTCTTTGATTGTTTTGTTGTGTACACGTAATAAGCACGATGTAAATATGTAATGCCTTTGAAGATCTTCAGAAATGGGTTTAGGGTGCTTCAAATTATAATTTTATTTCGCAGTGATGGAGCTCCGCGCGGGCTGGCGTGGTGGAGGTGGCAGAGGTGGTTTAGCTGTTGTGCCTATGGCTACGAGTAAGTTTAATATTTTATCAAATATTACTGTCTGAATGCCCGGGAATAATTTTAATGAGTGTGTGAGTGTAAGTGCTTCCGAGCTTAGGCCTTGTGGATCAGCAGTATGTGCAGCGCTTTACACTAATTACTTGACAAAAAGTAAATCGGTCATTAGGCAGAGTGCGCACTGTTTCAGTAGGTAATTATAAGTCATGTGATTATTACCTAACTAAACTAACTCGAGCCTAGTTTAGCTAGTATTTTAATGAATGAAGAGTAGGTAATTTAGTACAAAGTTAACTGTACCCAAACAACAAAAAAATACTTGTTTAGTAAGCACTTAGTGGAACTTAATGCAAGTTGCAAGTACAAGTCAATACACAAATTATTTCCAATCCCAACGGTTTAAGGACTTGCCACTTGCACTTCATCATCATTTCAGCCATAGGACGTCTACTGCTAAACAGGCCTCCCCATTGTCTTCCTGATAGTACGGTTGAAAGCGGCCTGCATCCAGCGGCTTCCTGCAACCGTTACCAGGTCGTCTGTCCACCTTGTGGCCACTGCGCACTTGCTATTGTCACTCATTCATTATTATTTTTTTGGTAACAATTTCTGTATTAGAATGAGATAATATTTTTATGAATGTTGTGTTCTCTTTTAGTGCGGAGACAGCGCTGGCCGCCACGCAGGTCGACGAGGTCGGCGTCCAGGCCACCGACGTCCAGGACGCGCTGAGCGAACGCGGCTTCCGTGCGGCCCGGCTGGCTACCTGCGGCTGCCGGGGCCGGCGTTCCGCGACCGGGACCTGCCCCCGACGACGCCGGCCGAGCTCCAGGCGGCGCAGGAGCGGTGGCGGGCGGCGGTCGCGGCGGCGGCGGCCGAAACCCGAATAAAATTGATTATAAATAATCGGAAGCTATTTACAAGTTAGAGTATTCAACTCTAATTTGTACAGAGATCTCGAAACTAATAAATGAACTTGTATATAAAATGATATTTTATTTAGCAACTCAATGCTTGGGTTGCAATAAATTATTTTAACACTTACTGAGCTAGTTTCCTAAAAAGAACTAAATAGTCCGTCAGTTGGATTAACAGAAAATATTGGACATGTATTTTTTCTTTTCTCAATCAAACTAAAAATGATGAAGATATAGCCCATTAAAGTTCCGCGTAACGTCACGCTTTGCGACACTTTTTAGCAAGGCGTGACGTCACTCCCAAACTTTGATGCGCTTTATCTTCGTCATTTTTTGTTTGATTAAAAAAGACAAAATA
The DNA here is from genome assembly GCA_963576865.1 of Anania hortulata. Lineage (NCBI taxonomy): Eukaryota > Metazoa > Arthropoda > Insecta > Lepidoptera > Crambidae > Anania > Anania hortulata. The sequence continues at coordinate 675,995 of OY756417.1, read as the reverse complement.
TGAGTCCAATATTTTTTGATAATCTAACTAACGGACTAAATAGAATAATCTTTTTTTGACCCAGGAAACTAGCCCATTAGCTAGCCCCAAACTAAGCAAAGCTTGCTATGGCAACTATATAACGGATAATTACCTTAATATTTTACATATTTTATTAAACATAATTAAATACATTTATGAACATGCAGGACTTATTTATTTATTTATTTATTTAATAGGAGCAACCAACAAATCTTACTCCAATGATACAATTAACAAGTAACAGGTTTAAAATATGAGCTAAGTGTATATTCAGTTACAGGCTGCCACGACTTGCAAATGTATGTGTATAGTTTACTTTTAAAACAAGAGCTTACTTATAAAATAACTTATATACAAATACTCATCATCACACAAACAATTGCTCCTTGCTGGATTCGAACCCGGTACTGCTTAATTTCGTAGTCCGAAGTGCGAACCAGTAGACATAAGATAAAAATAAATATGCAGTTACACTTTAGACAAATAGTTGAAAATTAATTAATTTAATATAAAATTTGGTAATTTATAATTATCGAGTAAATAATATATGTCTATACAATCACCAATTATACTATCTAGCATCCATGACCTGGATGGGCTCTTGCTCATCATATTATTTTTTTAACCCGGCTATGCTAAGGTATTTTGTGCTAAATTTGTACTCTATAGAGACTGATAACATTTAATGCTCACCATAATTCACAATACTAAATAATTGACTCACTATTCAACCCTAAAGGTATTCGTAATCAGGGGCGTGCATTGGTTTCAGATGGGGGTAGGCTGTGAGTGAAAATTGAGTAAGTTTGCGTGAAACAGTAGGCGATCTCGCGGCAGCCTAACATTGGTTAAATTGCACAGAAACGATCTAAGTTGCGCGCTTTAGTAAGGAATAAGTACAGGTAGACGACAAAATGGTTACAGAATATTTATTGTTTATTGTTGAATACGTAATTAATAATTCTGGTTAGCTGTCGGTTTTTTATGAAGGTAGGCTCTGCATAATAGCCTATATGGAATGCACGCCCCTGTTCGTAATGTAAATTACTAGATTTTGTTAAAATAAATAAAATATTAGACAACATCACACACATTGCTCTGATCCTATGATAAGTAGCTTAAGCACTTACGTTACAGAAATCAGAAACGACGGTACCACAAACACCCAGACCCGACACAATATATAAAAGTTATTATTCTACATCGACCTACCGAGAATCGAACCCGGGACCTTAGAGATAGTGGCACTAAGTCCTGTATGCTTGCCTCTCGGCTACGGAGGTCGTGTTTAAAGATCTTCAGAAGTGTGTTTAGGGTGCTTTAAATTATAATTTTATTTCTCAGTGATGGTGCTCGAGGTCCTCGGCGCGGTCTGGCATGGTGGCGGCCGCAGCGATGGTTTAGTTGCTGTGCCTATGGCTACGAGTAAGTACGAGTAACCTTACTATTTTATTAAATATTATTTATTACATTTAAGATGTAGCTATGGATAGCCATCTGACTGGCCCAGTCTGGATCTGATGCACTAGACTACAGTCCAGCGGTCCAGTGATACACCAACAATTTCTTGGGTGAATAGAGTAATATCTCTGATTGACACTAAAAAAGACCGCAACCACAGATGCGGCCAAAATTCTTAGGAAAAAACCGGTACCACGCACTGGCCAAGCCAAAAGACGAGTACGGACTATGGAATCCCTACTGGTGAATGGCATAAACGAGGGCAAAAAGTATACAAGCCTCATGGTGGTCGAAGCCCTAATATATTGGAACTTAGTCATGGCAATCTAACACGCTAAAGCCAGTGAAGCCCTACTGATCGGATACTACAAACAACTTCCATACATAAACAGAAACAACCTTTCGCCTTTTCCTACGATAGACCAAAACTAACATCACAATGGAACTGCTGTGTATGTACTCCAAAAAACCATAAACGAAATAGCGACATTTACTCGACGATCTCTAACGCTAAAAAGATACACAGGTGCTAAGAACAAACGCGAAGGGGACCTTATATCTTGTCCACGCCCAGAAGGACGAAAAACATCCTAACTCCTGACCAGCGTCAGAAGATTTTAAAGTTTTGCAATTTTTAAACAACAAAAAAAAATTTCCTCGCCGTGCGTATCCTCCTCGTCGTGCACGTCCTCTGCGGGCTCGCCCGCTTCAGCGCCGCCTTCGGAACCGGTCTCCAATAATAAAACATTGGGTGTCTAAAAGTGTTTAAGAGCAGGCGAGCCCCAACACGGCGGACCCAAACCCTGTACACCGAGCACGCACACTCACCAAAGAAGGCAGCCCCGGCACCAGTGCCATTGGCCACGCAGAGGACGAAGGTGAAGGCGACGCTCCCTCCTGAAACCAAGACAGCAGCACGTAGGGTCTCAGCGGAAACCTTTACGGTGTCGCCGGGACCCAGACAAGAACCAGTGAAACCCACCGATAGAGTGAGCCAGGCCAGGGGATGGCTTCAGAAAGCGAAAACCCACATTGGGGATTCTCGCAACCTGAGGGCAGACCTAAAGGCCGGGATCCGGGCGGTGGAAAAACTCTACCAACTGGTCAAGGAGGAAGCAGCTGCGCAAGCCGGACCTGCAAAACAAAACAAAGAGGATGAGAAATCAGGGAAAGGACAGAGAGAGGGGGAAAAAGGACGAATAATAGTTCAGGAATTTACAGGAACTGAAAGAAAAGAACTGATAAGGATGATGAAGGAGCAGAGCGATAAAATAGACAAAACACAGAGGGAAATGGAGAAGCTAAAGGAGTCCATCGCCCTACAGCAGGAGACTACGCAGAGACACCTGACTTACGCAAGTGCAGCATCAGCGCCTCCAAAAAGACTGACGACAGAGAAGAGCGCGCTCCACTCCATTGTCATCGCCTCTAAGGATGATGAAGAAGAATAACACAGAAGTTGCAAATACTTTTGAGAATTTCTTCTCAAACATAGCTACCTCTACAACTAAAGAACTTGCATCTTCTGCTGAACTAGCTGAGTCTCTTTTAAAGTCAGGTGTTAATGAGTGTCAATCTCCATTAAATTTTAGACATATAAACGCTGAGGAAATACTAAAAACATTTAGGGAATTGAATATGAAAAAAACTAAGGATCTATGGGGAATCTCTGTCAATATCATTAATACAATAATAAATGCAATAGCCCCTCACCTTACAATTATATTTAACAAATGTATTGATGATGGAGAATTCCCAACTTTAATGAAATTTAGCAAAATTATTCCTTTATTTAAATCGGGTAAGAAAACTGATCCCTCCAATTTTCGACCAATATCTATCTTACCCGTACTTAGTAAAATTTTTGAAAAAATATTGTTTAATCAACTTTTATCTCACTTTGTCCTAAATAAGTTACTACATGATAAACAATACGGTTTCACCAAAGGTAGAAATACTACCGATGCTGGAGTTGCACTCCTAAAACATGTATTCGATGCATGGGAGAGTAAGCAAGATGCTTTAGGTATCTTCTGTGATCTTTCTAAGGCCTTTGATTGTGTAGATCATCAAACTTTACTAAAAAAATTGAGACATTATGGGGTTTCAAAAGAGTCCTTAGATTTATTAAACTCTTACCTCACAGGCAGAACTCAAAAAGTATGTATAAATGGAACTGAATCTTCAGGGTCACCTCTTACCATGGGTGTACCGCAGGGATCAATATTAGGACCCCTGCTATTTCTAATTTATATAAATGACCTTCCTTACTTTGCAACCGACCTATGTGAGGTGGTATTATTTGCAGATGATACATCACTGATCTTTAAAATTAAAAGAGGTCAAGAATCTTTTGACGATGTAAATAGTGCACTCTCGCGGGTTCTGCATTGGTTTAGTACCAACAATCTTTTGCTCAATGCAAGCAAAACGAAATGCATAAAATTTACAATGCCAAATGTAAGGCAGGTCTCAACAAATATCATTGTAAAAGATGAACGACTGGATACTAGTAATTCCGCTACCTTTTTGGGAATAACTTTAGATTCCCGTCTGCAATGGGGTGCTCATATTGAGACTCTGTCAGGAAGACTTAGTTCAGCTGCTTATGCTGTGGGAAAGATAAGACAATTGACTGATGTTGGAACGGCAAGATTAGTGTATTTTAGCTACTTTCATAGTATAATGTCATACGGAATATTGTTATGGGGCTCAGCAGCCGATATTGAATCTATCTTTGTACTACAAAAGAGAGCTGTACGGGCAATTTACAACCTTCGACCACGAGACTCATTAAAAGAACTGTTTAAGGAAATTAATATACTTACAGTGGCCTCTCAATTCATTTATGAAAATATTATGTACATTCGCAAAAACCTGCATCTTTTCCCTAAGAAAAGTGACAAACATAATTTTAATACCCGGAATAAAGATAAACTTGCTGTTTCAAATTTCAGACTGCATAAAGTGAGTAATTCGTTCATGGGGAAATGTATTCGCTTTTTTAACAAATTACCAGTCTATTGTTGAACTACCCATGTTTGAGTTTAAATCGCATGTTAAGATTATTTTGATGAAAAAGGGTTATTATACTGTTAATGACTATTTAAATGATAAAAATGTCTGGAATTAAATACTGCCCTGCTCGCACAGGTATACATTATTTTCTTTTCCTTTTTTTTGTGGCAGCTAGTGGTGACTGAGTTTGTTCCGGCGTTTCTTCTCAGCACTTGCCAGATTGTCTGTGTCTTGTCTCGAAGCGCTAGTAGGGCCCAAAAAATAAGGAGACATGTTCTGCCCCATATGGGCCAATAATGTTATTATTGACGTTCATAAGTGGCAGTTTTCTGCCCTAAACTGAATAAATGATTTTTGACTTTGACTTTGACTTTGATGCTGAGACGGGAGATGAGGTGATGAGGCAAGTCAGGGAAGATGGGTGACAGTGGAAAGGGTCCGCAAAGTTAAAGACAAAAGGGTTATACTTGGCTGCAGAACAATAGAGGAACGCGATAAAGTGAAGGAAAGGCTAACAAGCGCCTCGGGTCGTCCCCACTTCGAGGATATGAAGAATCAAGATCCTATGGTGATTCTCAAGGATGTAATCGCGAGTCACAAAGTCAAAGTCAAAGTCTAAAATCATTTATTCAATTCAGGACAAAATTGCCACTTATGAACGTCAATAACAACATTATAGGCCCCTAGGGGGCCAGAACATGTCTTCTTATTTTTTGGGCCCTACTAGCGCTTCGAGACAAGACACAGACAATCTGGCAAGTGCTGAGAAGAAACGCCGGAACAAACTCAGTCACCACTAGCTGCCACACAAAAAATATAAATCAAGCTGGACTGACCATACATTCTTGTCATCAAGATAGTCTTGAATTTTATAATACCCCTTAGACATCAGTGTAGTTTTGACATGTGACTTAAATTTATTAATAGGAAGTTTGGTAACATTGTGAGGTATATTATTGAAAAATTTCATACAATTTCCCAAGAATGAATTACTTGTTTTGGCCAATCTAAAGTTTGGGACTACAAGTTTGTTTTTGTTTCTGGTGTTATTTTCTTTATAAAAAGATCTAAATTTTTGCGTACGTACTCATGATATTATCAAATATGTATTGAGAGGCCACAGTGAGTATGTTAATTTCTTTAAAGAAATCTCTCAGGGATTCACGCGGACTAAGTTTGTATATAGCACGAATAGCTCTTTTCTGTAAAATAAAGATGGTATCGATGTCCGCAGCAGAACCCCACAAGAGAAGACCATAAGACATAATACTATCTATGAAAGTAACTGAAATACACCAGTCTTGCCGTTACAACGTCAGTTAGATGTCTAATTTTTCTAACCGCAAAGGCAGCTGAAGCAAGTCTCCCAGCCAGAGTGTCAACATGTGGTCCCCATTGCAACTTCGAATCCAATGTAATGCCCAGAAAAACAGTGGAGTTTGATAGATCAAGTTTTTCACCATTTAGTAAAATTACTGTGTTAGCTTGTTTCACGTTAGGCATAGTAAATTTAATACATTTGTTTTTTTTTGTATTAAGAAGTAAGTTGTTACTTGTGAACCAATTTAATACCTTAGAGAGAGCTCCGCTTACATCGTCAAATACCTCTTCGCCTCTTTTTAATTTGAAGATTAAAGAAGTATCATCAGCAAACAGAACTATCTCACAGGAGTCTTTAGAATAGAAAGGGAGATCGTTAATATAGATCAAAAATAGCAACGGTCCCAATATTGAGCCCTGGGGCACTCCTATTTGAAGCGGGGCGCCAGAAGAGTTAGTACCATTAACGTTTACTGTTTGTAATCTGCCTGAGAGGTAAGAATTTAACAATTTTGATGCGTTATTAGATACACCGTAATGTTTTAGCTTCATAATAAGTGTTTGGCGATCGACACAATCAAACGCCTTCGATAAATCACAGAACACACCTATCGCATCATGTTTATCTTCATACGCACCCAAAATGTGTTTGACAAGTGCCACCCCAGCATCTGTTGTATTTCTACCTTTAGAAAAACCAAACTGTTTCTCGTGCAGTAAATTGTTAAGTTTAAACAGCGACCAAGATATCCTTACAGCACTGAAAAACCAGAACAGTAGTATATTCCGAGACCTTGAAGTGAAAGACGACCGCGTGGAGGTCAAATTCAGGCGCAAAACACGGAACCAACTCATGAACCATGTCATTCTCAGTTTCTCCACAGATTTACAACCGCATGATGGACAGAGAAGCTGTCCATATCGACATCCAGAGGATACGGGTTGCTGACCAATTCCCGCTTGTCCAGTGCTTCATGTGTTTGGCGTACGGACACAGGAGGAGGTTCTGCAAGGAAACCATTCCGAAATGCACACACTGTGGAGAGCCGCACATGAAGAGCGAATGCCCAGACTGGTTGGCTTCGATACCGCCGAAGTGCTGTAACTGCACTGCGGCGAAGCTAGAGATGACAGAGCACAATGTGTACAGCCCGGAGTGCGAAGTGCGCAGGAGGTGGGAGGCACTGGCACGAGCTAAAGTACAATATTGCTGAGGTGGTTCCAACGTGTTCCGGGGCAGGCGTCCCCACCAGATGTTATGCAGTGGCCCAAGCGAACCTACAACGCAAACAACTTGCAACGACCGAACTCATGGTGGAGGCCAGCAAACGCAAATTGGCGTTTGCGCTAGTACAGGAACCCTATGTGGGAGGGGTGAGAAGAATGAAGGACTACCGTGGGGCGAGTCTTCCAGAACGCAGCAGTAGGAGATGGGACTGTAAAAGCGGCGATAGTCGTCTTCGACGGTGAGCTCGACTTTATACAGTGCCCGAAACACACTAGCGACAACATAGTCGCAGTGAGGATCCGAACCAGCGCCTGGGAAATCGCGGCGGTGTCCTTCTACTTTGAACCGGATCAACCCATTGGGCCATACCTGGAGCAGCTGAGGAAGGTCGTAGAGGAGCTGGGCCCAAGATTATTGCTGATAGGCGGAGACAGTAACGCCAAGAGTACCTGGTGGGGCAGCACCGTAGAAGACACAGGGGCGTAGAAATGTCCGGGACCCTGGAAGAGTCAGGATTACAGGTACTCAACAGAGGTGATACACCCACTTTTGACTTGACACCGTAAGGGGTACGAAGGTGTACACCAGCTTAGTAGACATCACAGCCTGTACGGAAGACCTATTAGAACTGGTCGATAACTGGAGGGTAGACCAGGAGATGACGAGCTCTGACCACAATGCCATAACGTTCGACGTAAAACTCCGCAGAGATAGAGGACTGAGAGTTCAAAGAACTACAAGACTCTACAATACCAAAAAGGCGAAATGGGATCTATTCGACACCACTCTATCGGAGGCCAAGTCTCAAATGAACATATCTGTAGAACATATTAACAGCTTAACCAGTAAGAACCAGATTGAGAAACTCACGAGACTACACAGAGGCCATAACTACAGCATGTAGGACTAGCATCCCAGCCAAAAAGAGTACAGAGGTACTCAAGATCCCATGGTGGAATGACGAGCTCGCAAGGCTGAAAAAAGTTACCACTACCTTCAGGTGTAAGATCAGGCATGCGGCACCGCACCGCAGAGACATAGTGGTACAGATGTTTGGAGTCTTTATGACGCCAAATTAAAGGATAACCAGTGCCACTAGCCCCTCTTGTCCTCAACTCTGGACAAAGTTAAAGGCAACAACCCGACCAGGCTTAACTCTTCCTTTTACTCTTCAGAGTCAAGCAGCCGTATATATTCCCCTGACAAGAGAAGTGTCAGCAAATATTATTCTCGCATTTTTCAATGGGAAATCAGACCCCTTAGACAAAATTCGAGACTTATTCAATCCCCCTCCACCGGATTTCAAGGCAAGAGCAGGAAGACTCCTTACCACATACTATTTATGCTGTATCAAGTACCTGACCGATATCAACATGGCATCCATCTTGCAAGGAGACACCCGTTGCCGCGTAATGATTGACGACCTCCAAGCAATTCCATCAGTATCAAGGGCTGTTTATCTCGGCCAGAAATCACTGAAGAGGGACATTCCCAAGGAGATGGTGGCATTCCATGCAGTTTATGGAGCATACGCAGCTTGCCGGCCGGTAGCCACAAAAAGGAGCTTCCGAGAATGGATTGCTAAAAGGTACTCCTCTTTCCTAGCTTCAATCCAATACACTGCAGAAGTCGGAATAAATCTCCCCATTCAAGAGGGAGGTACGTACGTTAATGAAACGGCAGTAGAGAGACCCATTATTAGGAAAGTTATATATCAGGTAACAAAACTCGTGACAAAAGACATATAGACTACTTCGTACCATTGGCAGGTTTTTGTTTTTGTTTCTTCTTTTTATATTCCAATAGTTACTAACGTCAGAATTCTACCATGTCTTTTCTTGAAGATCCAGTAGACGCCCCGAGGACGACAGCTTCTTGTCTTTAATCCACCCGTGAATTAGACGTTCCGCTACTTCTTCTGCGGTAATACCAACCATCGGAAAAACTTCAGGCCACCGAGAGAATCTATCAATTGCTGTAAGGCAGTAAGAAAAGCCGTTTGAAATCGGCAACGGGCCGATTATGTCAATATGAATGCGCCTAAATCTGGCAGTCGGAGTGGAGAAAGTCCCTAGTGGAGCTGACACATGACGGGTCACTTTACATTTTTGACAGGCAAGGCATTCTTTTGCCCATGTACGACAGTCTTTGTTAATACCAGGCCAAACATAACGGTCAGAAATAAGTCGTGCGGTGGCAGTTTTACCCGGGTGACTTAGGTTGTGAAGATCATTGAATGCAGCTCGACGAAAAGACTTAGTTAGGTAGGGGCGCGGTCTGCCAGTAGATACGTCGCAAAATATAGAGATGTTACTGCCTGGAATAACTACTTTGGAGAGTTGAAGGCTAGAGTTTTTTTGGCAAAGATTGGCTAGTTCCAAATCAGATTCTTGGGATTTGGCGAGATTTTCATAATCTTGAACTAATGAAATGACATCTACCCTAGATAAAGCGTCGGCAACCACATTGTCCTGACCCCTAATATACTGAATGTCAGTAGTAAACTGACTAATAAATGATAGTTGATTAATTTGCGGAGGAGGAAGTTTTTCACGTCGTTGAGTAAAAGCATACAGTAAGGGCTTATGGTCAGTATAAATTGTTGCATGTTGGACTTCGAGGATATATCGAAAATGTTGGACACTTTCGTATACAGCCAGAAGTTCTCTGTAATATGTCGGTAGCGCAGCTTGCTTGGTTGAAAGTTTTTTACTAAAAAATGCTAAGGGCTGCCATTCATCACCTACTTTTTGTTGAAGGCAAGCGCCGATATGGGAACTAAAGGCATCAGTAAAAAGGCCCAGTGGTACTTCCGATCGAGGATGAGCTAAAATAGCTACAGAAGATAGACTATTTTTGCATGCCTCAAAATGCTGCAATAACTCGTTTGTCCATACAAAAGGCTTAGCACCTTTCCCACCAATAGCAGTTAGAGCATTAATCAGGGGTGCTTGATGTTTGGATGCGTTAGGCAGAAACTTTCTATAAAAATTAATCATTCCGAGAAAACGTCGAACACCTTGTACTGTTTTAGGGGGAGGAAAATTAATGAGGTCTTTGATACGGTCGGCTGGAGGGTGAGTACCGTCAGCGTTAATAGTATAACCAAGAAAAATTATTTGATTGGCACCAAGAACACATTTTGATGGATTAATCACCATACCGTAATCATAAAGCCTCTGGAAACGTAACGTACGTATGCAAAACAGAAGTCTAGGCCTCGCACAACCTCATCCATGAACCTTTGAAAGGTTTGCCCGGCGTTTCTAAGACCAAAAGTCATATACGGGAACTCATATAAACCAAACGGTGTTGTAATAGCAGTTTTGCACACGTCATCCCGATGGACGGGAATTTGATGATAAGCTTTTGCTAAATCTAAGGTGCTAAAAATGGATGACCCAGCTAAGTTGTGGCTGAAATCGCCTATATGTTTAACTGGGTAGGAATCAGGAATAGTACGAGCATTAAGGGCACGATAATCACCGCATGGTCGCCACAATGATTCTTTTTTGGGAACCATGTGCAGTGGTGAGGCCCAAGGGCTACTTGATGGACGTGCCGTTCCGCATTTGACCATATCCTCAAATTCCTTTTTAGCAGCTAACATTTTTTGGGGAGCAAGACGACGAGGGCGACAGCATACAGGAGGCCCATCTGTCGTAAGAATGTAGTGTACAGTACTGTGTTTTACCAATCTTGGAAGGCCCGGAGGACGGGTCAGATCTGGGAATTCTCGCAAAAGCTCAGTGAAAGGGGAGTTATCATCAAAAATGGTTTTAACACTCTGTTGGCGATGAGAGGCAATGGAGGCTGGAGTCGTCAGTCCAGTTTGACCATCACGAAGAAGTTTATGCCGGCAATCAGGAAGGAGATTATAATAAGCCAAAAAATCAGATCCTATGATCGCTATCGCCACATCAGCGATGACAAAATTCCATTTGAAATCACGCCGAAGGCCGAAATTGAGAACAAGAGTACGGCAACCATAAGTATTTATGTTTGTTCCATTAGCTGCAGTCAACTGAAACCCGGAAGATTTTTGTTGAACATCGACAAGTTTTTTAGGAAAAATGCATAGATCAGATCCGGTATCTAACAAAAAATTTACTTTACTATTTTTGTCTGTAACAAAAAGACGGCGACCGGCTAAATTGCAGTCAGAGGTCGCCATTACTGACTGCTGTTCTGATTTCCCGAATCGGTCCAAAAACAAGGCTCAATGCACTTCTTTGCTTTGACACCAAAGCGGTAATGATACCAGCACAAACGTCGCGATTCTGGTGATGATGATCTAGATCCTGATTTAGACCGAGCTCGTGAAGAATCCTTAGACTTGTGCTGGACGGCAAGGGCGGCAACCTGACTACTTAACTGATGTAATTGAGATGTAATTTCTGCTAAATTATAAGGTTGTTCTTCCGTTCTGATAGCGTTGACGTTAATTGGTGAAACTTCGATAATTTTGTCGGCTATTTCCGCGATTTTTTCAAGGGATAACTCAGATTGTGTTGTTAAAATCGCCTGAATTTATTGAGGTAACCGCTGTAGCCATAGTTCGCGAAAAATTTTTTCGTCAGTCAAATTTTTACCCGCAAGAGATCTCAAATGGCGGAGGAACTGAGTTGGCTTACGATCACCAATCTCTTCTCCAGAAATAAGTTGTCTTACACGTTGCGCTTCCGAAATTGAAAATCGACGAATCATTTCACTTTTAATCCACTCATATCGTTGGCCTTTAGGCGGAGGGTTTATAACAAGATCTTCAACCTCATGTGCTAACCTGGAGTCGATTTGGGCAACAACGTAATTATATTTCGTCTCATCAACACTTATTTGGGACAATGCAAATTGCGCTTCTATATGAGCGAACCACGCTGCTGGGCGGTCTAGCCAAAACGGCGCTAACTTCGGGCTGACAGCAAAAGACTTGGGAGCGGTATCAACGAATGATGTTGAGGAACCTGCTGACGGCTGAGTACCTAACTGATTTTGAAGCTCAAAATTTTGCTTTAATAGCACATTATTTTGCTTTAATAGTTCATCTAGCCGATTTTGCAATTCTTTTATTTCAGACATTATGGAAACGCCGCTTGTTACTACCTTTATCTAAATACCTTATATTCTATCTATATCTATTGAAATACAGGTGTTAAAATACAAACATGTATAAATCAAGAAAATCAGGATGCAACCTTACACCGGAGAGTACTGTCCAGTCTGTGAGCCGGCAAGAGATTCAAGTCATGGTGCACGTCGAGAATGCCGCTGTAAAACCAGCAAGCGCGAGCGGGCAGCGATGGTTCTTTGATGGCAGCGTGCAGCGTGCTGGAGGACAACTGACGCCTCGATGACGGATTACAATTTTCAATGCCTGGAGAGCGTGATTATTATTCCATCGTAAAATTAAATATATTGACACATTAGATTTTTATTTACGTCGGGGTCACCACTTTGGAGTCTTTATGACGCTCCAATTATTTGCAACTTTGTGTTGGTGGTTAAATAATAACGCTGGAAGCTATGGTTGAATTAGCTATATTAACATTACCACACATACAATTACTGTTAATAACGTTTTCACAATTAACTCTCATGACATGAAAAACCCCATCAACAAAACGTAGTCATAGCAGCAGTCCATAGTGCCAACCGAACTGTCTTTCCACGGCTTTGGCACCAGAGACATTTGCCACAGATGTTCTATTTCACGAAGTCCGTTTGGCTATGAATGTTGTAAGGCGTGTGCATGCACGCTATCTTAGTGTGCGTAACCTCGGGAGAGGCTCAGTCACGATCGCGGCGCCGTCCGGGTCACTAGTGCTTTTGAGTCCGCGCTAAAGTTTTTCGGAGAGTAACGTTAGCATGGCAAGTAAACGGAGAAGAGTTGTCCACAGTGAGGTAACTTTTTTAAAAACTTTTTACAATAACATCCACACTAATAAATACTCTTTATGACCTAATGCCTTTAATAAATACCCTTATGCCTTTGTAAATTTAATTTGTAAGGGTCGTCTATTGTTATTTTTTTTTTTGTGTGCAATAAAGAGTTTATCTATATAATATTACAAAATGAGTTACTAGAAATAGAATAGAAATAGAAATATTCTTTATTTGCAAAAACATTATTATAACTTATTTCCATTTGGTTTTGTTTTAAGGTCGAAGCATGATAGCTAGCGTTTATCACTTTCTAAGTGAAGAGTATGAATTTACGAAATCAGTTATGGAACCTAACTGTGATTTGTCTCATTTACGAGATATTACACGGCGTGCAGCTGAGGCTACAGGTGTTTCTATGAAAACTGTTCAACGGATATTAAAAGAAGAGAAGGGACTGACATCCTCTTCATCAAAATTCACTTCTCCTATGAAGAAAAGAAGAAAGCGGAATAATAAGATAGGGGGCGTCCATAAATTACGTGAGGTGTTTAAGGGGGGGAGGGGGTCGAGTCAAATCTCATCTAATCTTACGTTGGGGAGAGGGGGGGTCTCGGCAAATATCACGCTTTTTTTTTTCTGATTGAAACAAAAAAAAATTATGCTATTTTGGTCCATTTAATCCAGATTATATATGCTTAAGATTTAATCTTTATCCCGTTATTTGGCAAAAATATTGCGTGCCATTAAGGTAGTCTTTTTTTAATCACCGTAGTTACGATTTAAGTATTCTATTGTTAAATATTTATTATACTTATAATTAAACTCAGCAATATTGATTACTAGTCTTAACTAGTCGTAAATAAAAGCACGAAGCAATTTTTTTCTTCTTTTACAATAACAATCCAACGCGTTTACGTAAAAAACCCACATTTTGAAAAATCTCACGTGAGATTGGGGGATGGGGGAGGGGGTTGAACAAAATCTCACCAGGGGGGGAGGGAGCGACAGAAAATTAAAAAAAACACCTCACGTAATTTATGGACGCCCCCAAGAAATAGATAATTTAACAGCCGATGTTGTTCGCAGTACTATCCAAAATTTCCATGTCATTCATAAAGAAATTCCAACGTTGGCTAAGATATAACTTTGAAGGTTGTATAGAAACTGTTCGTCAGTTGTTACTGAAGTTAGGGTACAAGTGGCGTAAAACAGAGAATAACCGTAAAGTTTTGATGGAGCGTCATGGTATACAAATGTGGCGTTTAAAGTTTTTGAAGAAAATGGCAGAATATCGCAGTCAAGGTCGGCCAATTGTGTATACCGATGAAAGTTATGTCCTTTCGACACACGTGCGAAACAACACCTCGGCACAACAAAAAGAGAGCACGCCATTCTTAAAAAAAAATTCCACGGGCACTCGCTTTATATTAGTGCACGCGGGAACAAAGGATGGGTTTATTGAAAATGCTGCATTGATTTACAATGCCAACTCAACAGCTGGCGATTATCATTCTAACATGAGCTATGATAATTATGTTAAATGGCTAAACGAAAAACTTTTACCCAATTTAGCTCCAGGCTCTGTCATTGTCTTAGACAATGCTTCATATCACAATACACGGTCTGAAAAACTTTCGACATCGGCTACAAAGAAAGAAGATATGAAGCAATAGCTCAGGGATAAGGGTATACCATTTGAGCAATCTCTCCTTAAATTGGAATTGTACGACATTATAAAAAACCACAAAGCTGAACACATAGCGTACAAAATTGATGATTTTATTAAGAGCAAGGGTTTTGAGGTCATACGCCTCCCACCCAGAATTAAATGCCATTGAAAACATTCGGAGGATTGTAAAAAAATAAATTGCATCAAAGAATATCGAGCAAAATATGACAAACACGGAAACACTGATCAACGAAAGTTTGTATCGAGTAAGCAGCGAAACATGACAAAAAACGTGTGCTCATGTCGAAAAAATTGAAAAAGAATACTTAAAATACGTCGACCTGGGTTTTGAGTTCATAATTAATTTGCAGGACGATTTCGACGACAGCGAATCGGAACTTGAATCCGATAGTGATTAAGTGCTGTTTTTTTGTGTCTATTCTGTAATAAATAAAAATACTTATTTACCTACAACTGTTGTGCTTCTATTCAATGCAACCTATCATTCAGTTATCATTATCAGTATCAAACAGTTTAGATCTTTATGCTCACTCTAAAATTACTACTTATGTACATCAAATTGGCGAAGCATTTGAATTTGAATTCTAATATCTAAAAAACAAACATAAATTAAAAATATTCAGTGTGTCAGATTTCTTTGCTAACGCTCCCTACGTTTACACACACAAGCGCGCTTATCAGTACACGTCACTACTACAACCAGAGCCAAACGGACTTCGTGAAATAGAATATCTATAGCTGAATACCTGAAAAAGAAAGAAGAATACGAGTGCCAAGCCAAGAAAGCCCAAATAGACAGTTGGAAGGAGTTCTGCAGCAAACAAGACCGAGAAGGCCTATGGGAGGGGATTTACAGAGTAATAGGCCGGACCGCCAGGAGAACAGAGGATATGACCCTAATCAAAGATGGAGCACAGCTAAACCTAAAAGAATCGGCGAACTTACTAGCGGAGACATTCTACCCACAAGACCTGGAGGAAACTGACAACGAACACCATCGCTGGACTAGAGAAGCGGCGAAGTCGGTAAACGTACATTGTCATGATGAACAACATGACCCACCGTTTACCCAGATGGAGCTAAAGACCACGATAGGGAGTTTCAACCCAAAGAAGGCCCCAGGAGCGGATGGCTTCACAGCAGACATCTGCAGCCGGGCTATCCACCAGGACCTGGACGCCTTCCTTGCCCTATTTAACAAGTGTCTACTGATCGGGCACTTCCCGGACATCTGGAAGTAGGCCACAGTCGTAGTATTAAGAAAACCGGGCAAGGATGATTATACGAACCCCAAAGCATATAGACCGATAGGTCTTTTGCCGGTGCTGGGGAAGGTCCTGGAGAAGATCATAGTAGCAAGGATGAAATGGCATCTAGTACCGAGGTTTAGTACTCGCCAGTACGGCTTCATGCCCCAGAAAAGCACCGAGGTCGGCCTCTATACGCTAATACACCGCATTAAGGGTAAGATTGAGCTGAAAAAGCTGGTAACCCTAGTGTCATTGGATATAGAGAGGGCCTTCGACAGCGCCTGGTGGCCGGCAATCCGAGACCGAATCCGGCTGAGGAAAAGTGCCAGGTAAATATCAGGAGGCTACTGGATGGCTATCTGGAGCGCAGAAAAGTCAGGGTAAGATTCGCCGGGGAAGAAGCGGAAAGGAAAACGAATAAAGGATGCGTGCAAGGGTCAATCGGCGGTCCAATACTTTGGAATCTTCTGCTGGACCCTTTGTTGCAAGAGCTGGAGAAGATGGGACACTACGTCCAGGCTTTTGCTGATGTAGTTATGGTTTTTGACGGAGACACTGCAGGAGGAATAACCAGACAGGCAAACGCGGCACTGAACTACGTGCAACAGTGGGGACTTCAGAGCAAACTGAGATTCGCACCACACAAGACCTTTGCTATGGTCCTCACCAGAAAACTAAAGCACGACACTCCACGCCTGACGATGGGGGGGATTGACATCGCCATCTCTAAAGAAATAAAGATCTTAGGGCTCACTATCGACGATAGGTTAACCTTTAATTCACACATAGCCCATCAGGCCAAAAGAGCGCTCGAGATTTATAAGCAGTTGTCCAGGGCCGCGAAAATTAATTGAGGTTTGCACGCGGAAGTGATCCGTTTGATCTACGTCGCGACAGTAGAACCCGTAATTATGTACGCAGCGGCAGCGTGGGCCCCGGTGGCCGGAAAAATCGGAGTTCAAAAGATTCTGAACTTTCTTTCTGAATTCTGAAGATTCTGAAGTTCAAAGAATCAAGAACAAAGAAGGGTTTTGCGCAGAAACTATGCAAATCTTACCGGACAGTCTCCCTACACTCGGCGCTGACTCTGGCGGGGATACTACCTCTCGACCTCAGAATACAGGAGGCAGCTGTCCTGTATGGGATGAAGAGAGGGTCATTCCTTCTAGAGCTAGGAGACAGGGAAACCGTGAGCCCGGTGAGATTTGCCGACACTCCACATCCGGCCGTGCACGCGGCTATTGGTTTCGAGTGCCTGGTAGACTAAAACCTATTAGACAGGAACAATGTGCAGGAAGTGCGAATATTCACTGACGGCAGCAAAATGGAGGGGAAGGTTGGAGCCGCACTTTCCATTTGGAAAGGTGAGGCCGAAATCCGTAACCGAAAATGTTGTCTGTCCGAATACTGCACTGTCTACCAGGCGGAACTACTGGCCGCGTGCATGGCGACACGGGTGACCTTGGAGCGGAAAGAAAGGAGTTATGGCATCTACAGCGATTCGATGGCCACTTTGGAGACGATCGCAAACCATAGCTCCTTCCACCCCCTTGCCGTCGAGACTGTATGAAATGTATAACCTTAATGTTAAAATGAGTAGTCTTTAAATATGTACACAAAATCGTTTCATAAAGCTAAAAATGTATTATATTAAAACCCTTACAAAAGAAAAATGTATTAGAATTAGGAAAATATAAGACCTGTAGCATTTTATTTAAATAAAGAATAACCCAAAAAAGAAAATAAAAAATAAACCCTTTGAAGTTCAATCCTGAACGAATACTCGGGGGACAGGGCCGCTACAAAAAAAAAACACGGCGGAGGCTGATAACGTGCCCAACTTGCCCGGTTCTGGGAGCTCGAGAGAGCTTCGGCTGTCAACGTAGGAGACCTGAGCAATTTTGTGCCGTACTTTCCAAAAAACTTCTTTATGAAGGAGTTTACAGACTCTGAGGACTTATTGACTATAGTCAATTTTTATTTGTTGTTTGGGTATACCCAAACAACAAATAAAAATTGATGTTTAGTAAGCGCCTCAGTGCATTGAAACTTAGGCTTAAGTCTATTATGTAAGTGGCAAATGCAAGTCAATACACCTATTATTTCCATCCACACTGTATAAGGATATGCCACTCGCACTTGTCACTAATCATTTTTAATGATTTAATTGTTTGCCGAAGAATTTTTGCATTCAAATATGATAATATTTCTATGCCAAGAGAAACATTTAGTTTGTGTTCTCTATTAGTGAGGAGACAGCGCCGCTGCTGGCCGCCACGCAGGGTTCCGGTAGGCTATAAAAGAGTCAGCTAGTGACCTTACAGCCACATCGAAGCTTCCGATGAATCCTCTGGTTCGCTTTATTGGTATCGCAAACGACCTGGACGACGCCAGGCTTGTGGGCGCAGTTGAGCGGCAAAATGCCGGATTGCTGGCGGCGTCTTTGGACCCCATGGTAAGAGTGCAGCGCAGGACGAAAGGAAGGACCCCTCAGATGACAAACGTCGTCCTGGAGGTGGACTCTCCGACCTAGGCTGCAGGCTGCAACAAAAAATTTAAGGTTGGCTACCAAACCGTGGTGGCCGTGGACCAGTCGTCTGTGGTTCAGTGTTTCAGGTGCCTGGCCAGAAACTGCAAGGCCAAGGAGACTTGCGCCGGGGCGCATGACACCCGTGGGTTCCCAAATCGTGAGAACGCTCCGGGAGCATTACTGCAACCCAGACTCAGCCCATCCGGGCTACAGCCACGAGTGTCCCCAGTGGCAGCGCTGGGACATGATAGCGAGAAGAGCAGTTAAATATTGCTAAGGGCGTCTTAAAGTTTGTTCAGGTTAACTTGGACGCGGAGTGCCTAGAAAATGCAGCTCAAATTCATGCCACCGCGATCTTAGTTCAGGAGCCGTGTGTGGGATCAGCGGAACGCCTCACGTCCTCTAACTACAAGCCGCGAACACAAGCGAGCTTTCTCCCGCGAAATCGGCTGTAGTCGTCGCCGACCCAACCGTTCAACTTATTGTTAATCCGGACCACGTCACTCATAACATAGTATGTGCCACTATCGCCATAATGGGTATAGGCTGTGCCTCGTCGTAAGTGTTTACTTCGAGGGTAAGGCAGATATCGCAGGCTACTTGACATCCCTTTCTGCCATGCTGGACTCTACCAACGCTGACGGGATCATCGTGTTCGGAGACGTTAACGCCAAAAGTCCCTGGTGATGCGAGAAGGAGCATGATAGGGAGCGGCCATGGCAGATTTCCTAGCACACAAGGATTTACAGGTGGCAAACGTGGGCTCCACACCCACCAATACACCTTCAAAGGAGGAAAGCTATACAAGCGCATAGTGGATAAAAATGCTTCCTCACCATCGCTCATAGCCGCTGAAAATTAAAAACGTGTACCACCGTGTTGTAATTCAAACCAAGTCTAAAGGATAATTTATTCTGACAACAAAAGTCTAACAAATTTGACATCTAAAAACTGAAATTTAGCCACCCTTGCGCTTTTGATAGCTTCTAATTTGTAGTCTCAGGTAAATTAACGCGCAAGAGTAGATATAAAACCTTATTTAATTGCTTTTTTGGCTTATATTTACATATTTGATTGAAATTTCCATACAAAAAATGTAACTTTCTTATAAATTGGCTAAATTAAAAAAAAAAAACATTCAGTATTTCAGATTTAGGCTATTAAAGCACAACCCCGTTATTTTCAGCGAGCTGTGAACCTTAGTTATTTTATTATAAATTTTTTAAACTTCTAAATTTACGCAAATTTCAGTTTATCAGTCCTACTGAAAAAAAAAACTTCTGAGACCCGGTGTTCTTTCATCGCCATTCGATCCGGCTTCGCGAGACCTATCCCAGGACAACACTCACGCACCCCTGCGACGTCACGAAGGGCAAAAAGAGCATGCTGCCGCCGAGGGGCAAGAGGACGGGTGTCGCCATGGACGAGGTGACGGTGAGGGCCAATGAGTATCTCCAGGTAGGCCTCAACGCCCTGAATCTGGACGGGAATATGAAAAGGGAACGCAAGGAGGAGTGCCTCCAAGAGCACATCAAAGAAACCCTCGCATGTCCGTGGAGGACCGACAAACTCACAGAGTTGAAAAAACGGGCCATAACGCTCGGTCGCCGACTACGAAGAGCTTGTCCTGCACGCCCACCACACGTACTGAAGGACTTTCTTCAAGCGCGCACAACCTACAAAGAGACCATCCAGAAGCGCATCACGGAGAGCTGGAAGGAATTTTGTACTCGGCAGGAGGGGGAAGACACGTGGCGCTGTGCGTACAGGATAATAAAGAAAACTGCCAAGCCCGGACTGGGAGACGAGCGCCTCCTGAAGAATCCTGTCACCGGCGACGTCATGTCACCCGCTGCTTCGACTGCGTTGCTCGCGGATACTTTCTACCCTCCAGACGACCCAGAGAAGGATGCCGAGTACCACAAAAAGGTCAGAGAGGCGGTGGCGCGCAAGCTGGCAGCCCTCGGTGACACGAGGGAGAATGCTAAGCCGCCCTTCACCGACTACGAATTGGCCACTGTATTCGCAGGCATGAGCCCGAAAAATATCTGGCGTTTATCGAGCCAACTCGGTACTCCTGACGCTGTACAACCGGTGTCGACAGTTGGGCTGCGTCCAGGAGTCGATCGGCGGACCTTTACTTTGGAACGTGCAGTTAGTCCCCCTCCTTAGGGAGGCGGAGAGTCTTGAAGCGCACGTTCAGGTATTCGCTGACGATATAGTGATCGTCGCCGCAGCCCGGGATGCCGATGCCCTAGAGAGAAAGATCAACAAAGCCCTGGAGTCGGTGGCAGAATGGGGCCGCCGAAATAAGATGCGATTCGCCCCGCCCCCGCTAAGACCCAGGCAATGTTGATAACCAAGAAGCTGAAGTACGAATTACCCCGCTTTGAGCTCTTGGGTACTCAGTTGAAGCTCGCGGACACTGTACGGCTTCTTGGTTTAACCATCGATTGCCACCTGAGTTGTAAGGACCACCTAGAAGAGGTGACAGCCAAGGCTATAGGCCTTTACAGGGCCATTAGTAGAGCAACGCGAGCCCAGTGGGGCTTGAATCCCAAGATTCTGTGGACGTTGACCGTCCTATACGCAGCCAGTGCATGGGCCCAGATTGCCAATAAGGTATACGCCCGCACACGATTGGACCGACTTACCAGGATCTTTGGGATACAACTGTCTAAGGCGCACTCTACTACCTCTCTGACATCTGCGGCACTGCTGGCAAGGACCATTTCGCTGGACCTAAGGGCCGCAGAGCAACTTGCTCTCTATGAGACAAAGCGGGGAAAGCCGTTGGAGGGACTACCCGGGTCACGGCTCCAGGAACGGCTGCCAGGGGCGACCTGCAAGCCAGAATGGAGGTCTGCAACGGCGCAAACTCTAGGACCCCTCACGGCAATGTTAGCCGCCTACAAATACCGTAATAAGTAGGTCGAGCTGTAAAACGAGAGTTGGTCCATGTGCCCAACGCAATAAATCTTTGCAATGCGATGTATGGTCGCTGTAGTAGAAGTTGCCCCTGCTTTGAGTGCTTTCTCAGATGCCGTGTTAATTGCAGGAGCAAGTAATGCGCAAAGGGCCTTCTATCTAGGCTAATGTATGCAAGTTATGCAACCACTACTGTTGTTGAACTACAAAAGTGGAATTACAAGAAAACAGGACACTGCTGACGGTCATGATATCCCAGAGGACAAGGCAACATGCATCCACATTCCGCATTATGCATTAAACAAGTCATACCCTGAACATTCAATACAAAAGTCAATTAAAATAGTGCTGTCACAAGACAATGTCTCATACGATCAAACAGCCTCTCAATTCCAATCATTTCCCGTCAGTACTCAGACATTGCTCACAAGTCGACCATTTTCCTTTCCAGCGACTTCTTATGAAAAGACAGTTTCCCGTACTCATGCCCTTTTGAGTAAGAGCTATGACAGGCACATCAAGCCATAGTAGGTAACTGTGCCTCCTCTCTTCTCAATTGCTGCGCTTTTAACGGCAGTGAATTCACATCCTCAACATGAGCATCTCTTAGACTTTATCCTGTCCCTGATAATACGCACCGTATTTGGTCAAAATACCGCCGTACCGTCCAACGTAGCTAACAAACTTTCCCAATTCCTACAACTCTGTTATTAATAGACTGTGTGGAACTAGTGGAACTGCCAGAGTATAAGAAGTAATAACACAAACTTACTTATTTAATCAATAAATAGTCTCCATCCGTTCTAACTGTCTCGGTGACGTATCTGGTGCCTGATTCGCTTTTCCGTGTCTTAGGCTGCTTATGTCTTCGGGATGATAGGATCAATGGATATGGAGGGAGTGCTTTCTTAGTAAAGCGCCCTTTTTTTTCTCTACTTCCTCTTTTCCCCACATAGGACAATAATGTCCAGGGAAGAACTTTGTTAACTTTGCTGCTGGAAGCCGAGTCCGTCGTCAAATCTCGTCCACACACACGTGCCCGTCGATAATGAAGAGGCTCCAACATTAACGCCGAACCATTTCCTGATCGGTAAATCATCGCTCATGCTTGGACCTTATTACCTCACAGATAGAGATCTGGTAGGCACAGCAGGTTGGCCAAAAGCTCTTCGCTTAGCCGATCATTGCTGGAACCGGTGGGTGCAAGAGTATCTACCAGTTCTAGCACCACGCCGAGCAGGAAGCAGTGCCACTTCCAATCAGCTGTCGATAGGCGACGTTGTTATCATCTGTGACGGAAATCGCCCTTGTGGCGGCTGGCCCAAAGAAAGAATTTCAAAGACTGGTAGATCTTGTCTTGTAGGTCAAGATGGTATAGTCAAGAGTAAAGTAGTGGATGTGACTACAGCCGAGGGAGTATTAAAGCGTCCTGTGCGCAAACTAGCCCCTATTGTAAAAATAAACTAGTTTTCTTTTTTTTTGTTTTCAAGGCTCATTCGCATTCTTAATAAAACAACGACTGAATTAAAATTTTTGGAAAAACGACTAAGTGAAATAATGACATAAAAAAGCAAGTCTCACAACATAATACATAAAAAACCGCCCTTATTCTGTAAAAAATAAGGTAAATAATAGATGAGTCTCTATTTGCCCCACCCCGCGCATCTGCTTCACATGTCGAATAACGGCCGATTCAGTATTGCTTTGGCAGCCGAACGCGGAGCTTGTGTCAAACGCTGGCTGATTTTGAGATACTTCGTTGTATTACTTAAACTTCTGGTAAGTTTCTTAAACATTTTTTAGAATGATAACGACCGATTTTGTAATCGGTCATTGTTTTAGTAAATTCATTTGTGCTTGTAATGAATAAATTTTAATTGAGTCTCTATTATACTAAAGCTTCTTTTCCCCGAATCGAGTCCCACTATACCAGGGCAACATCATCTTGTGAATATATATCTCCTGGTAGAACACTTACCGAAATTTATCAGGATTTTGTAGAGCAACAACAAAAAAAAGGAAGACCAACAGGCAAGTTTTGCAATTTTTATGAATTGTTTAAAGACTCGGGTATAAAAATACATCAACCTAAAAAGTACCTCTGTGATTTATGTAGAAATTATATGTTAGCACCCAATGAGTCTTTGAAAGAAGAGTATGAGACACATATAATAGAGAAGGAACTGTCAAGAGAAGAAATAATGAAAGACCGTCACGCAATAGATGAAAATAATATTTGTGCCGTTTATTACCTGGAAGCTATTTTGCAGGCACCCTTCGGAAATGAACTGCTTCAACTTTACTATTGCAGAATTAGCCATTAAAAAAACACAGATGAAGAAAGCAACAAAGCTTACACAAATGCTTACAGTTACTTCTGGGATGAAACCAAAGGTCAAAAAGAAATTGGTAAACGAATGGAGCACAAGTAAGTCTCTATATGTTACTTTTTACTCGGACAATTGCTGTGGGCAGAATAAAAATAAATACATTACAACGTTGTACATGTATGCGTTACAAAAATTTGAGAACATTAACTCTATACGCCACAAATATTTAATAAAAGGCCATACTCAAAATGAAAATGATAATGAACACAAGTTTGATCGATAAGGATATACAAAAAATCCTAAAAGCAGACACGATTTATACTCCAGTGCAATAACCATATTCGGGTTCAGGCGCAATAGGGCTAATTCTCATTATGGCAACCGACTTGCTAATGGACTACTTCTCATTTTGGCTACTTCTCACTTGGGCTACTTCTCAAAATTTGGGAATGTTTATTGAAATAAGTACTGTCTTTATGTTGTAACGTTGCACGTACATGTTTTAATTAAATAATGAATTATAATTATTATCACATAATCAAATTATTTTTTTTACGATTTTATTTTGTTTTTTTTTTACTAAAATCAAATAAATAAACTTTTATTATACTAACAAATACATTTTACATTTTACAAACTACTTAATAAATATATTTACATTCCTCAAATTAAATCATTAAATTATACATATCAATTAACTATTTTAACCTAAACTAAACCTATCTTAAAATCTATACAATAATGTAAATGAACACCTCTGAGCGCACACTAAAATATTTGTGTCGTCTCGCGCGCATGAAGTATTCATATAATTTTCTCATATTAGATATTCAGATAATTTTTTCATAGTGTCGTGGACACAATACCTACATAATCAAGCCTTAATTAAAATATTATGCTGTGTTCACTCTTAACCGTGTGATATTCCCGCACCCACATATTGGTGAGTAAAGTGCAAAATGTTGGGTAGCTTATGCCTGAACGATGAAGTAGCCCAATGGTAGTTTTAATCATCTCATTTTAAAAAATACCAAGTTATTGCTGTAAACATTGTTAATTAGCTCCATTGGCCGTTACACAATTTTAAATCAGTGCTTCGCACCTACCTACATTAATTATCAAAATAATTAGATGCTTTTCTCTTCTTTTTTTCTTCCTGCTGTGCTTTTTGTAACTCCGCTCTGCTTGTGAACACAAACACGCTTACATTCTTTTGCACCGGTTCTCGCCCATGGTCTCATCAATAAAGGGTGTTCACAAGAGGCGGAGCAAGTGGGTACTCCAACTAAGACTGTGTGATGTTTCACAGGGTGCAACTTTAATGCTGTAATGCGACCTTAGTACAAGCAGTTTTGAGCTCGTCAGGCCTTACACAACCACCATCTCGACGGCTGGGTTGAGACATCCCGACCGTCACTCCTGACCCGACCATATCAGGGCAGTACCGGATCACGACGGCAAATTTAGACCTGGCTTACACCATCCACGACCCACTACTTGTATTTTTTTTATTTATATAAATTTTTTAAAAGGTGACTTGGCTTAATTATTTTACCTCCCAAGTAGGTAGGTACTAACGACGTCAACGTCATAATGTAGATAAACATATTTATTCATTCATAAGAGATCAATGACATTATTTTAAGAATTAATCAACATTAATTGAACCAACGTAATAGTTAAGTTTACAATATTATAAGTATTACTTCTTGTAATTACTTTAGTCAGGTTTAAAACTAAAATTTATTTATTTATAACATACACAAATCAATATTTAAAGGATAGGTAAACATTAGTAGGTGTCACTTCTTTTAATTACTTTAATTTCAATAAAATCAACATAAATCCACACAATAATCAACAATAAATCAACATAATAATTAACAATGTATTATTTTGATTCCTTTAAATAAGAAGCTGGTAATAAGTCATTTTCTTTAAAAAATTAATAACGGTTATTTGACCACTTTTTAGTTTGGTAAGTACTTTTTTATACTTTTTGTCGAAATTAATGTATTTGTTATGTCCCCTTTTTTTTGGTTTGGTTACGGCTGTTCTTGAGTTTGGATTCGAAATGCCTGGCTTCTTTTCGGAGTTTCTGTAAAAATAAAAATAAACTTGGACGCTTGGGAATTTTCACATTTATCCGATGGTGGCACCCCTCAAAAGCGTTGGTAGTTCGATAGCGTTGTCCAGAGCAACTAAGAAGCGCAGGGTTCATTCTTGGATACCACTGTTTTGCAAAGTATTTTAAAAACGTTTCAAACAATGGTAACAACGATTCATTTTCAATAATCTCTGTTAGTTTTTGGCAACCCTCTGGAATATTCTCTGCGGGTAAAAGTGGTACAATAGCAATTTTTCTTATAATCTGTCTTGTTTCTTTTCTTTTAGTCAAATTTAATTCTTTCGCCTTCTTCCAGATGGCTTTTTCATAGTGAAAATAACACCCGGTTATTTGCGCATCAGGCTATATGGTTTTTACCGCGTTCATTATACCTAATTCATAGTCACATTTAAAGTTGGTAATATGTATTAATTTTCAATACACTTTTCATTATGTTGAAAAACTTTATATACGTGTCTTGATTTTTATTTGGAAGTAACGCATACACTACAGGTATAATTTGTGTGCTTTTTGAATCAGAACATAAGTCCACATGTAAGGTAAAAAGCTGGTAGATCGGCTTGGGTACAGATTTAAAAGTGCCATCTGCAAAATATCGGCTGTTATGTTTACGTCGATATTTGATGCGAAAACTAATATTTTGTCGCGTTCTCCATCATCTGCTACTAGAATTTCATCGCTTAAAGCTTCTGGTATGGACACTTGAGCCAAATCTTGAAAAATCTGATGATCTGCATGTAAAAAAAAAATTCTCGCTTGGTACAAACAATCTTTTTTTTTCATGAAAAGTCAGAATTGATGCTTTGGATGTGCTCGGTTCAAAGGTCAAATTATCAAATTTATTTTCAAACATTCCCTTAATGGGTTCTAAATTTGTACATACCAATTCCTTGAGCGTACACATTGCTAAATATACAGTATTTTTATCATAATCTGCCTGACAAGTATGTTGGGACTGCCTCATGATTTGGTTTTCAGTTTTATTTAAAGTAACAGATGCATTGCATTCTCTTTTGTTTGTACAACGCCACAAAACACTTATCTTGGTTAACTTTTTTAGTTTTATTGTATCTATATCCATTGTGCAACAGAGCGTCGTTACCTCTTTGATTTTTCACAAACACAAGTTCTTCTTCCATCTTTTCGAATTATAAACAACAATAATTGAGACAATCCCCCGTTTTACGATCGATCAAAAAATAAAATTAAGACACCCACATTTTCCATAACATAAATTACTTAGTACCCACATTTTAATCCTATTCAAGAATGTAACTTTTCTTTTTTAATAAGTGCATTATTAATGACAATTATTACTCGTGTATCTAAAACTAATGAATTATTAAATTAAATACAATGATTTCCTGGTGCATATACTTTATTATCTATTATTATTTAATCCATTACCTACTATAGACTACAACATTTTGTTTTATCCAGCGCCATCTATTTGCATTACGTGACAACTTATATTATTGTGGACGTATAAGGTGGATGGCAGTATTGTGCTTTTACTAGAAAATCGGGTAGGAAATGACAGATGGCGCTACGCGTACTACGCGCCGTCATATTGCTTTGTTTATGTTAAAAAATAAATAAATGTTAGTTTCAAACCAGACTAAAGTAGTTACAAGTAGTAAGTATTACTTATAAATTTATAATATTGTATACTTACATATTGGTGCAATTAATGTTGATTTATTCTTTAAATAATGTCATTGATCTCTTATGAATGAATAAACATGTTTATGTACATAAAGACAGTACTTATTTCAGTAAACATTCCCAAATTTTGAAAAGTAGCCCTAATGAGAAGTAGATCTAATGAGAAGTAGCCCTAATGAGAAGTAGCCGTAATGAGAAGTAGATCTAATAAGAAGTAGCCCAAGTGAGAAGTAGCCCTAATCAGAAGTAACCAAAATGAGAAGTGGCCATAATGAGAAGTAGTCCATTAGCGAGTCGGTTGCCATAGTGAGAATTAGCCCTAATGCGCCTAAACCATGATGATTTTGAATTTGAAATTTCAAAATCATTTGATAAAATGTTTTTTTTTTTATATCAAGCGATTAAAAGAAATATTTTTTACTGAATCTAAAACTACATATTCCTAGGCTTTTAAAAGTATGTTTAGTGTGTACTTACTCCTCTTAGTTCCAATTCTATAGCAGTTTAATGAATGTGCTCTAAAAATACAAAAAATTTTTTGGTATTTACCCAAAGTTTGCAATTTAAAATTCGGTCATTATTTTATTATGAGTGCGAATATATTGAAGTGAATTTTTTGAATTAATTAATAGCAGCCTGATGAATCATTTGCTTTCAACTTACATAATATGCTGTTATGTTCGGATCAGTCCGCGGCTTTTTGTTTTGTAAGATCCCTTAGGTGCCTTACAGGGCCATGTCGAGGACAGACCTTTTCTCAGAAGTTTATAGTATTTGAATACTTTTTCATTATTGATCGTCGTTTTTTGTATTGTGTTGTCAGAGTCGTTTTTTTGCCAGTGTTTCTGCATTTTAAGTTGCTTTTATCTTTTTAATTATACTGTTTACTACTACCACAGGAGTTTGATTTGCTGTCCGCCACAGGTGGGCTCTAATTTGGATGTAGAGAATGTTGAAGTTAACAGACATAGAAACTCCTTAACAAAAAAGTAAACATATACATAGACAGCAGTGACAATATGTGTCAAAAACTTGTAAAAAAAAAACGTCTGTCGGTTCGTGAAGTAAAAACAAACAAAACTGTGATTTCGATAAAAATAATCTAAAACATCCGCGCAAATAATTCTAATTTATAAAAGTGTGTTAGTAGTATATTATTTCGTAACTGCCTGTGCTCTGCGATTTAAAGATAGGACTGGTAAGATCTTTAAATTATATCAGAGAACTCCTCCAAAACAAAATACAAGCGCCGTCAGGAGGACTACCTGTTTTTCGAGAAATATGTACCCGATTTCACGGATTTGGAAAGAGGAGTTAGATAACAGCTACAGCTCAGCACCTGACATTACAGATCTTTAAAATCCAAAAGCCTTGGATGTCCATGCCACTTTGGCTCTGGAGCAATTGTAGGCCCGCGAAGGTTCTGTAGCTCCGAAACAATCTCTCATATCTTAACAGAGGGCCTAAGATCTACAGAACTTTGGACAACTAGTCAACGACACTTGCACCCAGGACCATTTTCTGGGTTTGGCGAAAGGCATTGCGCCTTGACTCCAAAGCAATGGACACCAAAAAAGTAAGACGAAAAGAGGAAGTGGAAGGCTGATACTGCTATCTACTTTTTAATTAATTATTATTGAAGTCGTTTTCACTTTTTTATGTTTTTGTTATGGCAAACTCCTAACGGTTCTTATCGGGATTTGAATAGAAATGTCCGTTAATTTGCCACAAACTGATGTTCATTACACTTTCCACAACTTTGAACTTAGGTACATTGAAATAATAATTAAGAAGACAACGAATTTAAATTAACAAATATGAATATCGCGGTAGTTGCGTAGTTAGCGCAGATAGCAAGGTGGGCGTGGATTCGCCGTCACACACTGGGGCAAGGTATATGGAGACAGTATAGACCGATTCGCACTAGCCCTGCCGAGCGGTCGATAGATACGCTCTCGCTCTTCATTGTTCGCGCAAAACCAGTGAAAGCGTAAAACCTTATAAAAACCTGGACATAACCTTCCAAACAAAAATAATATTAACAGCAAAACTAAAGAGCAAAGTTTAGTTCAGCAATTTTTAGAAGATGATCAAGCAAGAAGCCGTTAAGCAACAGGAAGGAATGAATTTCTGACTCGTAAACAAATTAAAAAACAGAAAAGGTATTTCCTTGACAGTATGAAAAATCATCTTTAAGAGAAGTTTTTGAAAATTATTCCATATAAAATCGGTTACTACTTACCCGAGTCCGACCATTTAGGGTGGTTCCCCCAAAATTAAGAACTATTTGTGAGATATAAGAAAAAATAATATCTCCTCACGCTGCAAGTTTGAAATAGTACTAATAGATAGTGAGTACTCCTAAATCGACACTCCACGTGTAATGTTGTATATTGTTATGTAGTAGTTTTATTATACATGTATTTTTACACGCCACCATGATGGCAAAACATGTGATACTTATTATTTATTTATTTTATTTATTAGGCTCTTCAACAATGAGTACACTATTACAAACAAAAAATCATAATGCACATAACTTAATTGTCTAAGTTAAATATTATTATCTGTCATTTACCATGTTTTATGCCAATAAATAATTTATTTCTTTCTTTCCACAAAATACATTTTAAAGTTCCACGAAAAATGGGCCCACCTCCGGAATTTACTTAAGAAGAAGAAGTTAAATTAGTGAATTGGCTAATAATAAAATCCAATTTAGGATTTCCGATGCACCCAGACGATGTTTTTGATACAATCCAGATATTTCTGACCGAATCAGATCGTGAAACAACGATGGTTGTCGTTATTTTTAAAACGACATCCTGAGCTAACCAAACGAAGTGCGGAAATGATTTCAAAAGCCAGAGTATAGGTAAAGGAGCATACTCGTATACTCGTATCAGTAATTTGTTAACTCAATTAGAAGTTCGGTAAGAAGAAGAAGGCACTTACTCGTATATAATGTGATCCATCTCGAGTGATCAATGCGGACAAGAGACCTCTCCAAACATGCCATAAAACCGGTCTGTTATCGGGACCTAAAAATTATAAAGATAGTATTGAATGCGGCAAAGATAAAGAATCTATCACAGTTTTATGTTATTTTTTAACAAGATGTATAAGTTCAAAGCATTTTAACTTATACATACATACATACTTATACGTCTGCGCACCGCTCCCGCGCAATAACACTTCTCAATTCAATTCAATATATTTATTGCATTCTATAATGTTACACAGGTGTTATAATTAGATACATAAAATAGATCATTATAGACCCTGTAGGGCACAACAATAAGATAGGTATTGTGGGCAGAGAGGATGACGCCATGCATAATTAGATCAATTTGTTTATTTTAAGAAGTTGTAAAGAATTAAAATAATTAAGAAATTATATGATAATTATTGAATAATTTATTGAATAACATAATCAAATAAATAGTATTTTTAGGCATTTAAATATTTATTTATCTTTGGATTTCATTTATTGTTTTAGATTGTTCATTTAAGTATTCGTTTATTGTGTAATAACATTTATTTATTAACATTAATTTTAATTGTTTTATAAATTTTAAATCATTTACTTCATTTTTCATAGACTCCGGCAATCTGTTGTAAATTCGTATGGACATAACGTATGGGCTGGAAGAATGAATCTTTAGACGGACAGTAGGTAGAATCAATTTATTTTTATATCTTAGCGAGTAATGTAGATTAGCGCGGTTTTGATATAAGTTTGGGTGTTTCCTAACAAATTTACACATTTCTAGAATGTACATACATGGCAGGGGGAGTATGTTAAACCTTTGAAAGTATGGTTTGCAGCTTTCAGTCTGTTTTATATAGGCTAAGATTCTAATAAGTTTTTTCTGGAGGATGAAAAGAGTAGATGCGTCGGTACTATTTCCCCATAGAATGAGACCGTAGCTTAGCCAAGCCACGTAGGCATAGTAAGTACTGAGTGCCGCTTCAAGGTCAGTGGTCTTTTTCACTTCATAAAGTGCATACGCATAGCTAGATAGTTTTGATTTTATTTTCTGGACGTGTGCTTTCCAATTTAAGTGGGTATCTATTTCTACGCCAAGCAATGTGAATGTGTTGACCGATTCCAATTTAATACCGTTGTAAGTGACGTCTATATTTAGTGCCTTTTTCTGATATGGGTGAAAAGTCATAATTTTTTTTTTTTCAAAATTTATTTCTAAATTCTGGTCGTCCATCCAGTTGGAGATTATTGAAAAAAGGTGGGTAAGTTTTTTATTTAAAATGGCAGTATTGTTATTGCTTGACGAAAGCAGCGAAATATCGTCTGCGAACAGAACGCACGGCTCCTCCACTATCTTAGGCAGGTCGTTGCGTTGATGTAAATCAAAAAAAGGAAACATCCAACGACGCTTCCCTGGGGGATTGACGCGTTAAGGATCCTACAGCCTGAGCGGACTTGAGAGATTACTTTAGAAAAGCTATCATAGTGGTCAATTTCTACGAATTGCTCCCTGTTTTCAAGATACGACGCGAACCATTTGTATGACCTACCGCGAATACCTACTCCGTATAATTTTTGAAGAAGTATATTGTATTGGACCTTGTCGTAGGCTTTTGTCATGTCCAATAGAACACTCACGGCATATTTTTTGCAATCTAATATTTTATTAATTTCTTCTATAAATTTAAATATTGCTAGGGTAGTGGACCGGTTTTTGCGAAACCCGCCATTGACCACGATCGCGCGGGCACCTATGTCGGGCTATTTAATATGTACATCTTTCCTCGTCATAATTACAAGCAAATACAGTCTCATCTTTTATTTCATAACTTTCCTGTAGGATCCTTCTTATTTAGTTTAGGCTTTCAGGAACACATCTCGACCTTCTTGACTATTCAGAGTAGGAATTCTTGACCATCGCACACGCCTTTTAAAAATACGCGTAGGCATACTATAGGAATTGCCTTACATGATATTTGCGCAAAATACTCTGACATTTTCCACCTTCCCGGTGATCAACTAAGTTTAACTGAAACTTTTGATCAACCAATAAATGTTAAAATCATACAGATTACCCGAAATTCAAAAACAGGAAGTACAAACACAAATCAACAAAATGTTAAATCAAGACATCATTCGACCCTTATTGTCTCTCTGGTCTTCTCCTATCTGGATAGTCCTAAAAAAATTAAATTCTTTTAGGACTATCCAGCTTCTGGCATAAAGAAATAGCGCATCGTAACAGATTATCGCAAATTAAATGATATCACTATTGGAGAAACTTACCCTAACATAACAAAACTGAACTCTTGGATCAATTAGGAAAATCAATGCGAGATGGATAGAGAATAAGAATAACAATAATTTTATTTAGACAGAGCGTAGTTCAGGTTTTAATTAGCTCCTGTACTCATCATGGCATACCAAACACCATTATCACAGATAAGTTTAGTTTGTAAAATTACATAAAATACAACACCAGAAAAATTTACATTGACATTAAATAGACGGGAGCAGCAGTGCCTTACACGTTGCAACCAGGTGGTTGGTGCAGGCAAAGCAGGTGCTTTCTGCTATAATTTGACTGAAAAGATCTTGAACTGATAATATGATATTTATAGAAGTGACGAAAGCGGTGACTTAAAACCTCCAGCTTACCGTTGTAATATTGCCATGAGATGGCATTATATTGATATCTCTTCAGTTTCTTACCGCAATGACATGTTATTTAAGTTTTGTTGCATTAACATTTATTTGTCATTTTTATTATATAAACACTTCTTGAGTTTTAATAAATTTATTTCAATGCAGAAAGCATTGACAGACATGTTACTTAAGTTTTTTTGTACTTACTTTTAGCTGACAATTTATTATATTGACATGTTGTCAAGTTCCTTTTTTGCATTAACATGATGACATGATACTATTTAGCATTGTTCGAACATTTATTGCATTGAACAGGAGATCCATATTCTCTTGACCAAACCAATTTCCTCCAATACGGGCGATTTTATCAGCAGTCAGTCAGCGAGTCCAACAGTATCATCTCAGAGGATTACCAACTGATAGCAGCGGAAACAAAATCAACAACTGTGAACTGAAATACGAACATACTATCTTGCGCTTCTGATATTATCTATTCACTAGTTTCAGTCAGGTTAACGAGATTCTATCCGGCAAAAATTCGCCCACTTACCCTTTGGTCATTTACTATATCAACTTTTCTAAATATGGCCTGGTCGGACGACGAATAGAAGTGAGGCGTATTTATCGAAACAGGTATTTAGAACAGATATTTTAAAGAAACCAGCAATACTTGTTATCTCATACGCTAAATACTTGTTACTGTCGGTAACAGCAGTCCCAGAAGTAACAACTGCTCCAACGAAACAGTTGTTACTGAAGTAACATCAGTCCCAGTTGTTCCACTGGAACAAGTGTTACTCAAGTAACAGCAGTCACAACAGTAACAATTGTTACAGCTGTTACGTCCGAAGAACACATATTTCAACCTACTAACTTAAAATGTATCTAAATACAGTGTAATTAAAGGCTACTTTCCAATTTCGTAATTTAGAAAGGTGAAGGAACAGATATTTCAAGCTACTAAATTAAAATAAAATATAAAATCATAAGTGTATTATGCAACCATTGACTTCCTAATTTAGAAAGGTTGTGTATCTGTTATTTTATACGACTAGATTGAAATGTCAAGTTTTATGCAAGAGACTTCTAAATCTGGATGCATTAAATATCTGTTATTTTCTCATTCAGGTTATTTCGGATACACATACCATATTACAGACAGACATTATTTGAGCTCAACATGAGCTTCAAAGACAAAATAATCAATCTGACAAACGAAAGGTAATTTTGACAATACCTGTTCATTACTTTGAAATGCCTTTTATGAGGTTTACGTAAATTATTTTGATGTGAGCGTGTGAAGAGACTAATGTTATCTCTTATTTTTTTCATTCGGATACACACCAAACCGCACCATAGGATATAGATGAGCTCAAAGGAGCTCAGCTCACAAAAAAGACAGTTAATTCTGTTTTATTTTAAACAAATCTAAGATGAATGATATTAGTACCTATTTCTGTTTTATAAATTGACTGATTTATTAAAATCATGCTTCATTCAATTCTGTTTTTTGCCAATTGCTTTTGTTTTCTGTATTCTAATCACTGACCTGTTTATACTAAACAAACCACTTCGAACAAATCGATCGAATAGTAAACGTTAATTTATATTACTTTTCAATCGATTTAAGTAAAGTGCTTAATTTTTAGAACTCATACTAGGTCTCTATCTAGACTGGCAGTCCCGCCACACATACGAATGACAGCTAATTGTGTGGACCTTTTTTAATGTCACAAAGTGAGAGTGCTGAGAACTAATTTTGGAGAATGCTAAGACTGCCTATCTTGCGTCCTTTACTAAATTAGTTTCATGGTTCGCTCGCATCTGTTTAAACTGTAGCCTACGGCACTAAAATTGCGATCGTCTAGTAGGGATGACTTTATTTTGACAGCGGCTAGTCCAGGTTTTTACAGGTCAGTGATTCATTCATTGATGTATTAGATGTTCTTTGTTCAAAAATGTTTTGACCTATTTTTTTCATTCTGAAGTTACAAACTCTGTCTAATCTGTGTTACAAACTTTTGCGAATAATAACGAGTTTTGTCTGTAATCTTTCAGAGTAATTAAACTTGAACTAAAAATTGTTTTAGGAAGACAGTCTTGATCTGATTTATGAAACTATGAATATTTATATGACTTGTGATAAAAATTAATATTTTTTTGAGATATTTGTGTTCAGATTTTCCTGTCTCAAGATAAAATGAAAAACAAGTTATTTCAATAGAAAAACATATGAAAATATATTTTTATGTTGGTGTAGTTTTGTGGAGTATTCTGGTATATTCTGTAAGGCTTGCTATCAAACACTGCAGAAGATAGCCATATTTCAGCCACATTCTTCTTACAGTGAACCAAATATCATGCAATTTTTGCTTGTTATTTTGTAACACGTATTTGGAACTGTTATTTTTCTGCAATAGTAACAGTGATAACAGATATTGACTTTTACCTAGTATAACCCACCTCTAACGACGAAGTCGATTTTATCTCCAATATACCCCCTGCTCAGTCTATTTCAGAGAACCGACTAATACGAACACCAAACGTTGTCTGGAAGAGATCGCTATTAGCGATAAGACCGCCTAAATTGTACATCTTTCTGTAAAAATCATGTGTATTTAACTTGTATGGTGTGCAATAAAGAGTATCTATCTATCAAACTTGATTTGCGATTTATAACTTGCGATCACAATAACAGATATTCTGATTAATGTAGATTTGTACGTCATCTTAAGGGAGAAGTTAGAATCTTTGACAGACAATGCATCTTGTACAGAAGATGGAACATTCGACAGTAAACAGTAAAACCAATAAAACCAATTTATTTCTGTAAATAGGCCTAAATTAAGCTCTTTTACACGTCCCAATATATTTTTTTACCCTACCACTGCTTCGGGACAATATTGTGGGCTAGTGCCGAGAAGAAGCAGCGCAAGAAACTCGGTCACTATTGTCAGCCTCTTTTTAAATAGTGTGTTTGCATTACAAGATAAAATGAACATGTGCGAGCACGGCAGTATTTAATTCCATACATTTTTATCATTTAAATAGTCATTTACAGTGTAATAACCTTTTTTCATTAAAATCATCTTGACATGCAATTTAAATTCATACATAGGCAGTTCAGCAATGGACTGTGGTAATTTGTTAAAAAAGCGAATACATTTTCCCATAAACGAATTACCCACTTTATGCAGTCTGAAATTTGGAACGGCAAGTTTATCTTTATTCCGGGTATTAATATTATGCATGTCACTCTTTTTAGGAAATAGATGCAGGTTTTTGCGAATATACATGATATTTTCATAAATGAATTGAGAAGCCACTGTTAGTATATTAATTTCCTTGAACAGTTCCTTCAACGAGTCTCGGGGTCTGAGGTCGTAAATTGCCCGTACAGCTCTCTTTTGTAGCACAAAAATAGATTCAATATCTGCTACTGAGCCCCATAATAATATTCCATATGACATTATACTGTGAAAATAGCTAAAGTACACCAATCTTGCCGTTCCAACATCAGTCAATTGTCTTATCTTTCTCACGGCATAAGCAGCTGAACTAAGTCTTCCTGATAGAGTCTCAATATGAGCACCCCATTGCAAATGGGAATCTAAAGTGATTCCTAAAAAGGTAGTGGAACTAGATGTATCTAGCAGTTCATCTTTTACAGTTATATGTGTTGGGACCAGTTTTACGTTCGGCATTGTGAATTTAATACATTTTGTTTTATTTGCATTAAGCATAAGATTATTGGCAGTGTTAAAATAAAAAATCATTTTTTTACCATTTCCATTAGCGAACACTTACATAAACATAGGCCATTTCAAGAATAGGTCCTTCTCAGAATAAGTCTTTCAGCAAATGAATCTAAAGTATAATAGGGTATTTAACGAATACGGCATTTGAAGAACGAGGGATTTCGCGAATAAGTCCTTATACGACTGCAGGTCATTTTGCGAATAGGTCCAATATCCACAAAGCGGCGGTGCCCGCCTCTAGACGCCTAAGGCGTCTGGTAGGCCCGCCGGGCGACCTGTTATCCCCCATGGAGGGGGACCGGGGACTGTCGGGGCATTTGCTCGGGTCAAGTGGAGCGACCACAATAAAAAGCAGTAGGGTTCTCTCCCGAAGGGACAGCGGCAGGGCTCGCGGTTGGGTCCTGCGGTGCGCGAGGCCATAGTAGTGGCCCGATAGGGTTTTCCTGGGTTCCCCTCACCAAATCCAGGCCACGTGTTATAGCCGTGCGTGAGGACCTGTAATCCCGGGAGAAGGGGATCCTGGTTGTTGAGCCTGTGGCAGAGCACCCGCCACCCAGGCAACACACAGCTTCGGCCCCAGATTCCAAGCACTCAGGCTGCCCTGGTCTAGCTAAACCAGTATCAATCGGCTGGAGGTGGCCGGCTTAATCGCCGCATTAAGGAGGGGTGGGGGGCAGGCCGAAGGCACGCTCAGCGTATGTGTGTTAGTCGACTCTAACCGGTCGCGAAAAGATCTAGCACTCGGACCCCTTTAAAAGTGCCTGCCTCCTATATCCGGCACGTAACTCTGGTCTAAGGCTCCCCAAATGTGTGGGCTCCAGGTGGACAGAGGCGTGCTGGATGAAGAAAACTTGTTTGTATATAGGACATGGACACCTTTCATTTCAAAAACTCGTCCAAACCTCGGCCGTTCATGGAGCCGCAGTAGACGCACCTCGCCTAATTACGGGACGCCAACCGCTTCCATGGCAGATCTCGCTCCTGTTCGTCCGTTCGGGGAAAACACCATCACAACTTAGGTACCTACAAGATCGCCTAAAATTAATTACGTAAGAACACCAATGACGATTCCAAAAAGCGGTTCAAGAAGTCAGAAAAGGACCTTATCGTATGGAAATACAACGATATGCTCAGCGTCCTTTCAGGATCTAACATCCTAAACCCTGCAAGCATGATTGACCATTCAGTGACTGCTGAGGTCGTGCGTAGTCTGAGAGGAGCTCTCATAGCTCAAACTTCCAGAACCCGCCCCAAAGCAGTCATTCTTTGAAATTGTCCTTAGCCAAAAGGCCCCCAAAGACATCGGCATCAATTAACGTCCCCAAAACTCGCCCAGCTATAATCGTGGCTTCTAAACGCTCAGTACTCAGTGCCTCAGAGACACTAGAAAATTTCAAGCGTATCATTCCGCGACACTAATTTTGCCCCTGCGAATGTAAAGTTTGTTTCCAACAATAAGTTGCGCGTGGAATTCGACTCCGAGCCGCAACGCGAGGCGAAACGTAAGAAAATTGACAGTCAGTCAGACAGACACCCCATGAGCCAACAACGTTTTAATCACCTCACTTTATTTATATTGAACATGATTTACTCCGAGTTTTGATATCAACAGCATTATTTATAAATTTGCCCAAATTAAATCAAGAAAAGTTTGTTTGTAACAGTTTTGTTTTATTTAATACCATAAACTCGATAAGTACCTAACCTAAAACAGTCTAAGGGCTTCTGATAGAATTTGCTACAGGCCCCGCGCTGGTTTAATCCGGCATTATCCTACGGTACCTATCGTTTCATGCTCTGGAATAAATAACGTATTATTGCATATTAAAGAGGAGTTTTAATCATCAGCACCAGGCACAGCGACCCATACACAATACTTAAGTTACACTCCGCTACATTGATCTTCAGCCGTACGGTTCAGCTCCAAAGAGTAGCCTTCTAACATTTTAAAGTCTATTTCTAAGGCTGAACCTGCAGAAGTTTCAAGATCAATTAGACTATACAAATGTAAGGGATCGTGGTGAAAGCAATTCAGATCGATTGATTTTCGCTATACAAGATGCTATTTTAACGCACAGGGAAAATTTCAACAAATGAATGCGCCTTCTGTTTGTGTCACTTAAAGCTGCGTGACAGTTCTCGTAAATGCGTATTCATGAACACTTGCATGCCAGAACAAAGATATCGAATGCTGAGGATTGATTCTGAGAATTCTGAACCATACAAAAACTTATTTGACAGATTATAAGCATCTTAGTCTAGGTGACTTCGTAATCTGGTACGATGTTATTTCGTCGTCGATGTTGATGAAGATCAGCAAGATATTGACGCATACGAAACTCACAACGAGGACGTCCCTGTTGGTCCATACATTACTTGACAGTCTCGGAAGAATGAGAAAAAGAACACGTCCAGCCATACTTCGAACACGTTATTTTACGTTGGCCTCAGACCCAGAAGCGCATTATTATTCCTTAATATTGACTCATATTTCATTCCAGGCAGAAGAAGAATTGTTAGATGGATTCGACAGTGACATTAGGTGAATCTCGCCGTATGCATCGCAAACATTTGGAATAATAAACAATGAGTGAGAAAAGGACCATTTCTATCTAAAACTAAGACAACATTTAGGTTTTGTCTAGAGATGTGCCGACTATGCCTTTGGCCGACTAGCCGACTAGTCGGCAGCAAAATGGCCGACTAGTCGGCTAGGCCGATCATTACTTTCGGTAAAATCCGGGTGACGTCGGAAATGTTTGTGAGCGCGCTCTCGGCTCGTAAAATCGGCGCGCGGCCGGCGCCCACGCAGACCTGTCAGGACATGTTTTTGTTGACATTGCGTCGTTCATTCTACGTCATTCATTATTTGTAAACATAAAAACCGGCGATTTATTGGTTTTTAATGAAATAAAGAATATATAACGTTCAATTACTAAGCTAACACAGTGCAAATAATTGAATTAATAGTGAAATTAACTAAATAA
This sequence comes from Anania hortulata, assembly GCA_963576865.1. NCBI lineage: Eukaryota > Metazoa > Arthropoda > Insecta > Lepidoptera > Crambidae > Anania > Anania hortulata. Next base: position 636,163 of record OY756417.1, on the reverse strand, counting down.
GATTGTTTGCGTCATGTCGATCGAGACAATGGTAGAAATGTGGCGAAAGCCATCGATGACTCGATTTTTAAGGGAGTTCCTTGTTGCATACATACCAGACGCATAGTAACTCACTTCAACCATTCTAATATAGCTCAGTAAAAACTTCGTGATTTGCGGAGAGAACTTCCTTACCAGACCACCAGCTTGTTCAAGACATATCTACTAGGTGGAATTCGTCGTACTACATAATGTCCCGCTTGTTTGAACAAATACGTGCTGTTTCTTTATACCTGGCTGAAACTTCTGTAAATTTTGAAAATTTGTCAACTGAAGAGTGGGTATTACTTGGAAAAAGTCTTGAACTATTGAAGCCATTTGAAGAGATTACGAAGATCATAAGTTCAAGTTGCACTTCATTATCTGAAGTAATACCTCATTTGAAAACATTGCAAAAATACCTACAAAATTATAACGATGAAAATAATGATATAATGGAAATCAAAAATCTATTAGCTAATGATTTGAAAATCAGATTTGACTTAAATGACAACAAGCTCTTCACTCTGGCCACATTATTGGTTCGGAGAAATCGATTGTTGCCAGAAAAAGCAGAAGCTTTAGTCTTTCTGCATCATAATTTGCCCCTTATTAAAAAATATAAAAGCTAGAGGAATACTCTTGTTAAACTTTAGTCTTTATTGCCATTTTTTGATTAATGATGAGTAGTACATTGTTTTGTTTGTTAACTAGATTCTTATTAGGCTATGGTATAATAGTTATTTTTTGTTGTTGATGTTTATTTTACTTGATTTCTAGATCTCAGTACAATTTATTATTTTGAAATAGGAACTTGTTCTATATAATATACAAAGTACACATAGAACAAGTTCCTATTTCTAGGTTGTAGTGTAAAGTAAACCTACCTACTTATTTCTAATATTTTGTTAAAAAAGTTTGTTGAACCAATTAATACTCACTTACTATACTTAGATACTTCTAGTATTGTTTTATTTTATTAATATCGAGATTGAATAACTTAAGGGGATGTCAAAGGAAGAGCTCCTATTTTTTAAGTTATAATTGAATCTACTTATTACCAATAATTGTTTGCTTTAACCTATATTTTGTTATTTTATAAAAGACGAAAAGGAAGAGTTACTATTTAAATTTTCTACCAATTATTAAATTGTATTGTAAACTGAAACTGTGATTCTTATAATAAAAAATAACAAGAGTAAAGATACAATTTCATTTCAATCACCCTCTCTATTTTTTTAAGCATATTAACATGAGTGAGAAGCGGGCCGACTAGTCGGCGGATTTAGCCGACTAGTCGCCGACAGAGTTGGGCGTAATCAACTACTTTTGTAATCTGATTAATAATCTGATTAAAAATAATCATGATTACTTTTAATCAGATTGAAGTAGTCATGATTACTTTTAATCAAACTACAAATGTAATCTTTAATCTTGATTACAGTAGTTAGTAATCAAGATTACGTGATTATTGTTGTGTTGTGTCAATCAAAAAATCACGTCATGTAGCTGTCGTTCGTTAACATGTCAACTTTATTCATCTATATAATTGATATTTTATTGAGTATTATTTGAAGTTATAAATTGTATTTAGGTAACTTGAAATTGTGAACTTGGTTTTTTGTGTTACTTAAGACAAGACGCGCGGTAAGGGTGGGGGGATGGGGTATCGTATGATCTCGGACGAGCCAATCACAGCGTAGGCATTGTTGCGCGCAGCGTTACAAGCGGTTGATCTCGTGCGCCATTTTGTCAACGCGCCAGTCAATGCGCATCAGTCAAACTTATCAAGCGCAAAGCGACGAACGTTATTTTTGTGTCAATACTGAAACAAGTGCAAGTTTTTAACGTTTGTTTCTGGAAATATTGTGGAAGTATAAGTTAGGTTTTGAGGATCGAACATTATCTTATGTCAAATGGCGTCAAGTTCGTTTTCATCTTTGAGTAATAGTTCTGAATCGGAAAATAGACAGAATGAACGAGCAGCAGAGATACCATGTTACCTTGACGGCAAGTTTTTTATTTATTCTGAAACGGAGTCCACGAATACTAAAAAAGTTGCAATTTGTACATTTTGTCGACCCAAAGAAGTAAAAATTTGCGGTTTTAACAATTCGTCATCAAATTTTGTTACCCATCTCAAACGAAGACACGGAGAAGATATATACAAGGAGTATCAGAGTCACTTGAAAGGTCTAAAAAAAAACAAACGATCTTTGAGAACATCTAACCGCTGTCAGTCAGAAATAAGAGATAGTAGCGATGAACCTGCAGGGCTGACGATTTCACAAGAGCAATTTAATGAAAATATTTTAAAGTTTTTCATCCATTCTATGATTCCTTTACAAGCCATAGAAGATCCATTTTTTAGGAAAATCTTTGACAGTTTAAATATAACAACCAAAGGACTGAATGTTGTCAGCAGGAGAACTTTGGGACGCTTGATTGATGACTATTATATAAAGGAAATTACAAACATCAAGAGTGAATTTCTCAATGTAAAGGAAGTCTGCACAACTGCTGATATTTGGTCGGCAAAAACTCGAAGTTTTCTGGGCGTGACGGCACACTGGCTTGACTCAAACTTACAAAGGAAATCAAAAACCCTGGCATGCCGAAGATTTTCAGGTACGCACAGCTATGACCGAATAGCTATTTTACTTGATGCAATACATTGTGAATTTGGTCTGGACTCACGCAAAGTTCTAGCCATGGTCACTGATAATGGCAGTAATTTCGTCAAAGCATTTAAAGAATTCGGTTTAGATATAGATATTTTTGAAAATATTACTGATAGCGCTTATGGCAACTCAGCATCGGAAGATAGTCCTATCGTCGGCGAAGATTTTGACTTCGAGATCAGTTCAATGTCACACTTCAACACTCTAAATGAAGTTGATCCTTTAACTTTTGATAAGGATGTTATTCCACAGTCAACGACACTAGAATTTCCCGTTCATTTGAGATGTTCTGCCCACAAGCTCAATTTATGTGCCACTACGGACGCCAATAAAGTGTTAAGGAATAACGAAACAACTCTTGCCAATATTCATAACCAAGTTATTAAGAAATGCAACAATTTGTGGAACTCTGCCGGTCGTCCTAAATCAGCTGAAATAATACATGGCATTGTTGGACATACACTTTCTAAACCAGGAATCACGAGATGGAACAGCCTTTACGATGGACTAAAACAAATTGCATCGATACAGGATAAGAGTGTACAGTTGTACTTGGCATTGGGACTAACAAACGTTTTACGTAACAATGATTTCCAATACATCAATGAATATTTGCGTTGTTCTAAACCAATAGCAGAGGCCCTGGATATAATGAAAGGCGAAAAAGATATGTATTACGGTATTTTACTGCCATGCTTAGTATCTCTGCGTAAAAAATTGCAAAAACTCAACAGAGAATCGCTTGTTTTTTGCAAAAAGTTGGCAGAAAAATATTTGGAAAGCGTGGAAGAGCGTTTTTCTGAGTTTTTTGACGTCTCCTCGAAGGTTGCTCAAAATGCTACAGTAGCTGCGATATCTTATCCTAGGTTTAAGGATAAATGGATGGCATGCATGAATATAGAACATCATTCCAGAATCAAATCAATTTTCAAGGCAGCTGTTGTCAGGGAAATGAGGCACCTGAAACGTTTCAAGATACACTAAATAATAGATATGAAGATAGCTATTTTGAGTTTGATACAGATTCGTCAGAAACTGATTCAATAGGAGATATGCACCAAGTTCAGCGATCTAAGGCAGATGCCATTATTTCTCATTATCTAGCAGATCAAGATAAAGATGTGTCCATGCTAAATAGATATCCTGAAATCAAAAATGTTTTCAAGAAATATAATACGCCTCTGCCGTCCTCGGGTCCAGTTGAAAGACTTTTCTCATATGCAACTATGACCAATTCACCCAAGTCACATAGACTTTCAGATGAAATGTTTGAAAAGAGGGTGCTTATGAAATCTAATTTAAGCCGCTCATAATTAATAACATTCCTATAATAACAATCCAGTACACTTTTGCGTAAAATATTGAATCTAAAAATAGCAATTTACGAGACTGATTTATTAAATAAAAACATTTAAGAGACTGATTAAATAATAAAGATGATTTATTGTTATATAATTTGTTTTTTATTTGATTTTCAAGTCTTCAAAGGTCAATCAATCAATCATTAAAAGTAATCAAGATTATGATTACAAACTAATAATCATTAATTACCAAATATGATTACTTTCGTGATTATTTTTTGTAATCTGTAATCATGATTAAAGATTACACATTGTAATCATAATCGGTAATCATTAATCTGATTACATTTTGCCCAAGTCTGGTCGCCGACTACAAAAATGGCCGACTAGTCGGCTTTACCGACTAGTCGGTAAATCTCTATTTGTCTTGGTACGCCAACTTTAACCAAAATGTTTCATTACTGTGTGAGAAGTAGGATGACAAGTATTTTATACAAGAATGTTCATTTCATAACGATCAAAATAATAAACAAAAAATAAAGAAAAAACTTAAAAAATTGTTTAAAACCTACTACGAAAATTTTCATAAACATTAAATACAATTTGTTTACAGAAACATCAAAGCGAACAATGAAAAAGATTGGGAGAAAATTCTCTAAAAAGGTGACCTATTGAAACTTAGTGAGATTTTTTTTCTTTTTAAGGAAATGACATTCTTATAGAGATGTTTTCCTGAAAGAGAAAACTTTTTATGGTTAATAAAACGAATCAGAACTGTATCGGACTATCGCAAGGACCCATTTTATCCTGCTTTATTGTACATTGTACAAGGTATCCTGAAACCTAGTACTATGTTATAGAACAGAAAACCCATTTTTTTTTAAATTTTTTACAGGCCAAAAACCTCTCGCCTCTTGGGCGGTAATGACCGGCAATAGCACAATTGGCCGGGACCAGGGCAAAAGAGAAAAAAAACGACGTATGATGCGTGCAGTATCAAGCCTTCTGCATCTTTGCTGGAAGCGAGCCGCCGTCGAATCCCAGTCTTTTCAGGTGTACACCTAATGTGACTGGGATTAACCCGTTTGCCGATATAACAATTGGCATGATTTCAGTTTGAAAGTTTTTTGCGAACGTGTTTTAGATTTAAAATTAAAATTATGATACTAATTAGTATCACCGCATTATTTCTGTTATATTGGAAGGTTCTATAGATGTTTTGTTTTATATATTAAATGTGCCTTTTTAAACTTTATTTTTATATTTTTTTACTTTTTGTCATTTCCTTTTGTTTTTACTTGTCTTACTCTCTCTGTCATAAAACGAATACAATGTTTCACGATTATACTGAAATTGATAGCGTTTAATTCTTTTTATCCTCTTCCGTGCCGTGTGGGGACGACCGTAAAGAATACACTTGCCTACCGCCACCCGGGTGCGGGTCGTAAGAGACGACCAATTCCTGTAGCACGAGACGGGCAGCAGCGTCTGCGTGCGAAATGTTATAAAAAACTGCGCTCGCCAACCCGCCTGCCAAGCGTGGCGAGTATTGGCAATCCCCCCTCAATGAAAGTCATTGGGGGAGGCCTATGTTCAGCAGTGGACGTCCTATGGCTGGAATGATGATGATCCTCTTCCCAATCCTTTGTCCTTCTCACGTGCCGCTTACATGAAGTTTTATTGATAATAGGTAGTTATGATTTTATTTTATTTGTGTAATCAGTGCAATCTGTCTGTTGTACGAAAGAGTCATTTTAGCAAAGAAACATTCGAGAAAGAGACATTTTGGGAGAGCAATATGTATATCGAGAAAGGGAGTTTTAGGGAAGTGGACATTTTGGGAAAGGGACCTTTTGAAACCTAGGGCAGTTTGTTTATTTGAATACTGCATTGGCTGACCCTCACATGACCCACACTTTGTTGGCAAAATCACAAGACTAGGGGGGAAAGCAGATTTTGGAGAAGATACTAAGCCGAAAAGAAAGAAAAGGTAATGAAAAGGTAAAGTTGGCAAAGTTTGTGCCGATACTACAAAAAAGAAACGGAAAACGTGGGCGCAAAGAAACTGCCTACCAACTGCCCAGAATGTAAGGTGCCTCTATGTTGTCATCTTTGTTTTAAAATATATCACACTCGCAAGGATTATACGTATACCTACAGACTTACCACCGTGTAAATAAAAAACAATTATGAAAGTAACAATGATAGATATTTTTTATAAATCTTATAATATCGACAAAAATCGCCGGCGCAACTCGCTATGAAACGGTAATTTGAAAGTTTTTGAAGTCGGTTGTATTTGTTTTTATTAACTTCATTCGTCCACTTTTGTGATAAGTCCTCATCAAGACGAATCAGAAGAGTGAAAAGAACAGTCAGCTGCTAAACACCGATTTCATCCCCTATTTTTCCACCCTTAGGGGAGAACTTTTCACTCAATCTTTGAAGTCCAGATTTTATTTTATTTTATTAGGACAACCAACAAGACAAGCACAATTACAAACAAATTGGTAAGACATGCAAATATTGGCTATAGACTAAGTGCCGTCTTAATAACAGGTTGCCACGGCATGCAATAATGGACTACATAATTTTTTAGTTACATAAGTGACCTTAATTATATTGTTGCTATATTAGCTATTAATTATACAAATATCATTATACTAATATTAAAATAAACAATTTACCATACTTGAATAATTCTCATTTTAAAGAGTTACATCACATCTATAACTTTTTTAATTACTTTAAAATTAGAAAAATCGATAACGTACAACTCAACAAAATTAGACATTGACTAAACAGATAAAGATAACAAAACCCTCCTCTTAAACTTTCCCATGGAGTCAGCAAAGATGTCGATGTCACATTCTCTGCTGAGTTTATTGTATTGTCTTTGGAGTCTATTCATGGTGGCATGGTGACTTAGGTTGCTTTTGGACAAATTTGTTGAAAAAGGAACGTATCTGCTGCGACGCGGTAACTTATAAGGAACGTTCAACTTTAATAGACTGTAATATCTCGGGACAATCAACTGCGCTGTTAATGACCTTATATAGAAACATTTGATCTAATAACTGCCTGCGCTCTCGCAAACTTTTTAATTTAAAGTAGTCTTTATTATTTAGCGAAGATATTGCGTAACGCAGATACAAAAATTGGCATGGTATGGATGGAGTTCATGCAATGTTTGAAGATTATGAGATTCCATTATCAGAACTTAACCAAATTTATATGGGACCATTCATGAAGAACAAAGAAAGAATCATCGAAGTCGGTCAAAGTGGTAATACATAAAAATATGAATTAAGATTCTGACAAATTGAGAACTTCCTCTTTTTAATTTGAAATCTGTTAAAAAGACAGAGATAGTCAATCAAATAGAGAACTTCCACCTTTTAAAGTATGTTGAAAGGTAATAATTAAAACACAATAATACTTTTAATACATCACATTTATTTAAAAAATATATATTCTATTATACATTAAAAGCGAATCTGAATGTCAACAGTTTTTTGGCGGTAAAGCCGGTGACAGATGGCGGCGGACGCGGCTTCGGACTCGTCTTGACATTGTAAGGTCAAACGCTGCCATTGGTCTATTCTTCAGTCAACTTCCACCAGCCCAAGGATCGACCAATGGCAGCATTTGACCTTACAATGTCAAGACGAGTCCGCTGCCGCGTCCGCCTCCATCTGTCACCGGCTTAAGTTTCATATACTTTCAGATTATTACCGCCCACCTAAAAATTATATGGACACGCCAGCCCGCCCCCCTAGCATGACCACCAAAAGACGATATGATATAGCAATTTATCGACACCAACTGCAAAAATATGATAGATATAGCCGCCATGTTGAATAGCCGTGCCGGTGATGGCACCATGTTATAATCGCGTCGCTTTAACATGGCGTCTATGTCTATCATATTTTTAAAGATATTTGACGATAAATCGCTGTATCATATCATATCGTGTTATAGTGGTCATGCTAGGTGGGCTGGTTGTATAAATGTATTAGTGTTGCCGAAAAATCGATAGCTTAACTATAGACAGTTGTAATCTAAAATCAGTTACTCCATCATTAGTACTATTTAATTTTAAGAACTCTGCAACACTTTCCCCTTTCTTTAATGGTTGTCCTCTACCTAAAAGTTGTCTGGAAGAGATCGCTATTAGCGATAAGACCGCCTAAATTGTACATCTTTCTGTAAAAATCATGTGTATTTTACTTGTATGGTGTGCAATAAAGAGTATCTATCTATCTACTATCAAAGTCAAAGTCAAAAATCATTTATTCAATTTAGGACAGAAAATTGCCACTTATGAACGTCAATAATATCATTATTGGCCCATATGGGGCCAGAACATGTCTCCTTATTTTTTGGGCCCTACTAGCGCTTCGAGACAAGACACAGACAATCTGGCGAGTGCTGAGAAGAAACGCCGGAACAAACTCAGTCACCACTAGCTGCCACAAAAAAATATAAAATCAAAATAAACAGGTAGGTACATCAGTTTAGTGCAGGCTGGACTGACCATACATTTTTGTCATCAAGATAGTCTTGAATTTAATAATACCCCTAAGACATCAGGGTAGTTTTGACATGTGAATAAATTTATTAATAGGAACATTATAAGGTAAATAACAATGTAAGGTATATTATTGAAAAATTTAATACAATTTCCCAAGAATGAATTACTTGTTTTAGCCAATCTGAAGTTTGGAACTACATTTTTTTTTGTTTCGATAGTACCACAGATTGTATCGATACTATCCATAGCTTCGTTAACGTCAATACTATTTATATAGCAATAGTGTCGATAATATAGACAACAATACATTCAAATACTGATAAAAATTTAATGCTTTATACACTACCATCGAGGTAGCGCATTACTATAGAGTATCTAATTACATTCTCACTAAATATTGTGTAACTTAAAGAATTTTTAGTAAATTCAGTTTTTAAAAAAATAGTTAGTAAATCCCAAGGCGTATCCATATTATTACTTTGCATATCCATTCACTGAGATAAATACACATGCGAAATGTCCACGTCTCATCGCTATCCGGGCGAGGGCTCTTCCAACTGAGCTACCAAAAACATTACGATTGTAAAAACAAACAGTTTCAGTACTGCTTTAGCATAAATATGTGTACTGTGGCCGATTGGCCAGAGATTTTCTGGCTAATCGTACGGCCACAGTAAACATACACAAACAAATAATTTATATATGTACATATAATAAAACTGTATTAAGTCGAAGAAAAAAAAAACAGTCCCCAGGCTTTCTCTATGATCAACAACAGTCCAAAACATGCGTTTTAAGAATTCTTGTAAATAATAAAACCTTAATGAAAACATTTTAGCTGAGTGGTTAATACTTGAGTGTAACTGCTACTACTTCTAGGCGTTTGTAGTAAAGTTGACTTTTCATATGACAATTGAGAAGTCTTAAGAACGAGAACATCCCAGTTTAATATGCGTAAACTAACGCGAAACTACAAGGCTAGCGAGGACACAGTGCAGAACCTGTGTATGGCGCAACTGCCCAGCTCGGTCAGGGCGATGCTTGCAGCAAGTCAAGACCAAAAGTTCACATACACCGGAGATGAACTCGGAAACATAACATACCAGAAGTAATCAGAAGTAAGCCACAGTCAACACACGTCGGAGGTGGCAGCTACAAGGTGATCAGAATAACAAGCCAGCAATGAACGACAAAATGACAGAGCTACTATTACAAATTAATAAGCTATGCCAAGAAGTTGCATCGTTGAGGCAACAGGTTAGTGGCGACGGACAGCCGGCTAATAGGAATAGCAGACCACAGAGTAGAGGCAGGCAGTTTACACATTAGAATTGAAATTGGAACTCGGAAACATAACATACCAGAATTGTCTCAATCAATCGAAAGTGATTAGGAATTGGATATCTTCTCGTACGAAAGCTTTGATGACGTCAATTCAGAATCATGAAGAGTTCATAGTAAACGAGATTTATCTATTAAGTCCAAACATATCTCTAGATTGGATCGTTTTGACACAATCAACACACGTCGGAGGTGGCAGCTACAAGTGACCAGAATAACAAGCCAGCAATAAACGACACAATCACAGAGCTACTGTCACATATTAATAAGCTGGGCCTAGAAGTTGCATCGTTAAGGCAACAAGTTAGTGCCGGCAGACAGCCGGCCTATAGGAATAGCAGACCACAGAGTAGAGGCAGGCAGTTCACACACCAGAATTGAAATTGGAACTCGGAAACATAACATACCAGAATTGTCTCAATCAATCGAAAGTGATTAGGAATTGGATATCTTCTCGTACGAAAGCTTTGATGACGTCAACTCAGAATCATCATGAGTTCATAGTGAACGAAATGTCTCTAGTAAGACTTAACAAATATCTAGATTGAATCGTTTGGATTGTTTACATACACCGGAGAGGAATTCGGAAGCATAACATACCAGAAGTAAGCCACAGTCAACACACGTCAAAGGTGGCAGCTAGCTACAAGTGGCCAGAATAATAAGCTAGCAATGAACGACACAATGACAGAGCTACTGTCAGAAATATAAATTTCTAGGCCCAGCTTATCAAAGCTGGGCCTAGAAGTTGCATCGTTGAGGCAACAGGTTAGGGGCGAATTGGCGACGGACAGCCGGCCAATAGGAATAGCAGACCACAGAGTAGAGGCAGGCAGTTTACACACCAGAATTGAAATTGGAACTCAGAAACATAACATACCAGAATTGTCTTAATCAATCGAAAGTGAACAGGAGTTGGATATCTTCTCGTACGAAAGCTTTGATGACGTCAATTCAGAATCATGAAGAGTCCATAGTAAACGAGATTTATCTATTAAGTCCAAACATATCTCTAGATTGAATCGTTTTGACACAGTCAACACACGTCGGAAGTGGCAGCTACAAGTGACCAGAATTACAAGCCAGCAATAAACGACACAATCACAGAGCTACTGTCACAAATTAATAAGCTGGGCCTAGAAGTTGCATCGTTAAGGCAACAAGTTAGTGTCGGCAGACAGCCGGCCTATAGGAATAGCAGACCACAGAGTAGAGGCAGGCAGTTTATACACCAGAGTTGGTATTAGAACTCGGAAACATAACATACCAGAATTGTCTTAATAAATCGAAAGTGAACAGGAGTTGGATATCTTCTCGTAAGAAAGCTTTGATGACGTCAATTCAGAATCATCAAGAGTTTATACTGAACAAGATGTCTAGAAAGACTAAACAAATCTCTAGATTGGATCGTTTGGATTGTTTACATACACCAGATAGGAACTCGGAAACATAACATACCAGAGGTAACCGGAAGTAAGCCACAGTCAACATACGTCGGAGGTGGCAGCTACAAGTGACCAGAGTAACAAGCCAGCAATGAACGACAAAATGACAGAGCTACTATCACAAATTAATAAGCTATGCCAAGAAGTTGCATCGTAGAGGCAACATGTTAGTGGCGACAGACAGCCGGCCAATAGGAATAGCAGACCACAGAGTAGAGGCAGGCAGTTTACACACCAGAATTGAAATTGGAACTCGGAAACATAACATACCAGAATTGTCTCAATCAATCGAAAGTGATTAGGAATTGGATATCTTCTCGTACGAAAGCTTTGATGACGTCAATTCAGAATCATCATGAGTTCATAGTGAACGAAATGTCTCTAGTAAGACTTAACAAATATCTAGATTGAATCGTTTGGATTGTTTACATACACCAGAGAGGAACTCGGAAACATGACATACCAGAGGTAACCGGAAGTAAGCCACAGTCAACATACGTCGGAGGTGGCAGCTACAAGTGACCAGAGTAACAAGCCAGCAATGAAAGACACGATGACAGAGCTACTGTCACAAATTAATAAGCTATGCCCAGAAGTTGCATCGTTGAGGCAACAGGTTAGTGGCGACGGACAACCGGCCTATAGGAATAGCAGATCACAGAGTAGAGGCAGGCAGTTTATACATCAGAATTGATATTGGAACTCGGAAACATAACATACCAGAATTGTCTTAATCAATCGAAAGTGAACAGAAATTGGATATCTTCTCGTACGAAAGCTTTGATGACGTCAAATCAGAATCATCATGATAGTGAACGAGATGTCTCTAGTAAGACTTAACAAATATCTAGATTGAATCGTTTGGATTGTTTACATACACCGAAAAGGAATTCAGAAGCATAACATACCAGAAGTAAGCCACAGTCAACACACGTCAGAGGTGGCAGCTAGCTACAAGTGGCCAGAATAATAAGCTAGCAATGAACGACACAATGACAGAGCTACTGTCACAAAAAAGAGGCAGGCAGTATACACACCAGAGTTGAAATTAAAACTTGGAAACATAACATACCAGAATCGTTGAGGCAACAGGTTATTGGCGACGGACAGCCGGCCTATAGGAATAGCAGACCACAGAGTAGAGGCAGGCAGTTTACACATCAGAATTGATATTGGAACTCGGAAACATAACATACCAGAATTGTCTCAATCAATCGAAAGTGAACAGGAATTGGATATCTTCTCGTACGAAAGCTTTGATGACGTCAAATAAGAATCATCATGAGTTTATAGTGAACGAGATGTCTCTAGTAAGACTTAACAAATCTCTAGATTGGATCGTTTTGACTGTTTACATACATCAGAGAGAAACTCTGAAACATAATATACCAGAAGTAACCAGAAGTAAGCCACAGTCTACACACGTCGGAAGTGGCAGCTACAAGTGACCAGAATAACAAGCCAGCAATAAACGACACAATGACAGAGCTACTGTCACAAAAAAAGAGGCAGGCAGTTTACACACCAGGGTTGAAATTAAAACTCGGAAACATAACATACCAGAATTGTCTTAATCAATCGAAAGTGAACAGGAGTTAGATTATCTACTTGTACGAAAGCATTCATTGACTGGTTCAGTCTTTGACTGAAAAAATGGCAGACTGTGACTCGCCAGCGATGAATGGTGGCTTAGTCAATGGCCGACAAAAAGCTAAGGAAGGAAAAGTAGCTCTGGTCTTTTAACGAAGATCATTTACTCCCCGAGGGTCTGACATAACGTGCCCACTCTGCACTTACGAACCACATACACCCTTCGAGCATCATGGTTTAGAGAGGCCACTCTGACTGGCCGGTAAAGGCAAGTCAGAAATGACAGTCCTGCAGACCTCTAGGAGACAACTCGTTCACTGTGAAGTCTTGGTGATTGGCTACTTAACCAATCACCAAGAGTTCATAGTGAACGAGATGTCTCCCAAACATATTATCTCTAGATTGGATCGTTTGGATTGTTTACATACCCCGGAGAGGAACTCAGAAACATAACATACCAGAATTGTCTCAATTAACCGTAACATAACAGGTATTGGGCTTCTTTTTTTACAAAAGCTTTAAAAGACGTCAATTCGGAATGATTTAGAGTTATGTTTGTTAAAAGACAAATCTAATCTCTGACTAAATCATGGAATGTCAGAGAACCCAGCATGTGTACATGAACTATAACAGCTAATGACAAATGAATTTGATTTATTGAAGGATGGAAGAAATTGATTCTGTGCTATTGATGGAGACTACCCGGCCACCTGTCTGGTTCAGTCTATGACTGAAAGGTGGACTGTGTACTGAATGGTGGCTTAGTCAATAGCTAACAACAAGCTAAGGAAGGAGAAGTAGCTCTGGTCTTTAAACAAAGATAATTTGCTCCCTAAGGGTCCGAAATAATGTGCCAACTCGGCAGTTACGAACCATATCCACCCTTCGAGCATCATGGTTTAGCGAGGCCACTCTGACCGACCGGTTAGGATAAGTCAGAAGTGACAGTCCTGCAGACCTCTGGGAGACATCTCGTTTACTGTGAAGTCTTGATGATTGGCTACTTGACCAATCACCAAGAGTTCATGTTATCTCTAGATAGGATCGTTTGGATTGTTTAATATACACCAGAAAGGAACTCGGAAACATAACATACCAGAATTATCTCAACCAATCGTTAGTGATCAGGAATTGGACACCTTCTTCTACAAAAGCTTTGATGATGTCAATTCAAAATGATTTAGAGTTATGTCTGTTAAAAGTTAAATCTAATCTCTGACTAAATCATGGAATGTCAGAGAAGCTAGCCAGCATGTGTACATAAACTAACAGCTTATGACAAATGAATTTGATTTATTGAAGGAGGATGGAAGAAATGGATTCTGTGCTATTGATGGAGACTACCGGTCACCTGTCTGGTTCAGTCTTCGTCTGAAAAAATGGCAGACGGTGACTCTCCAGCAACTTAATGGTGGCTTAGTCAATGGCCAACAACAAGCTAAGGAAGGAGATGTAGCTCTGGTCTTTAAACGAAGATCATTTGCTCCCTATGGGTCCGAAATAACGTGCCCACAAGGCACTTACGAACCACATCCACCCTTCGAGCATCATGGTCTAGAGAGACCACTCTGACCGGCCTGTTAAGGCAAGTCAGAAGTGAGTTCCGCAGACCTCTGGGAGACATCTCGTTCACTATGAAGTCTTGATGATTAGCTAGCATTACGCCAATTATCAAGAGTTCATAGTAAACGAGATGTCTTCCAAACATATTACAAGATTAGATCGTTTGGATTGTTTACATACGCCGGAGAACTCGGAAGCATAACATACCACAATTGTCTGAATTAACCGTAAAACAGGTATTGGACAACTCCTTTTACAAAAGCTTTGATGACGTCAATTCAGAATGATTTAGTTATGTTTGTTAACAGATAAATTTAATCGCTGACTAAATCATGGAATGTCAGTGAATATATCATTTTTAAGAAACTGCAGCTAATGAATTAGGGTAATTAAAACAGGATAGAGGAACTGGGTTCTGGGCTATTGATGAAGACTATCGGTGGCGGCCACCTGTCTGATTAAGTCTTCGACTAAAACATGGTAAGCGGTAACTAGCCAGTAACTGAATAGTGGCTTATTCGATGGCTAACAACTAGTTAAAAATAGAGAAGTAGCTCTAATCTTTAAACGAAGAGCACCTACTCCCCCAGGGTTTCGCATCACATGCCCACTCCCGACATACGAACCACATACACTCTTTAAGCATCATACTCCAACGACTCCACTCAGGCCGGCTGGCGGGTTAGGGCAAGCCTGAGGTTTCTTCTTACAATACCAGCAAAATGAGAAATTACATTTAACACATGAAAATGCCTTATTTTGTATCATTTCTAACATAAAGATGTAAATAACGACAACCCTATTATTGTTTATTAATTTATCAACCTTAATTACGAAGGTAAGCCAAAAACATCAATACACCTTCATACAAGACTTTTATAAGCAACGTGTTTAAAAATTCGCCGAAAAACAGATCTAGTTCATTTTTTATTAAAGACAATATAATGCTACATGTTCGTATTTTGACGTTAAGTTACTCAGCTGTCATATTTATTAAGAAAACAAAAAAATACAAGTATAAGACCTCCGTTAACGGTGAGACAATATTCTCGTCCATACTGAGCCCATACAAACCGCGACCGTCAGACGGGCGCTCCATATGCAACGATGTACAAAGTTATCATTGGTTGCAGTTCGATTGCGAGTGGCGCTAGTTGCATACATTTAAATCGCAAATGCAATTAGCGAGCAAATACTTTGCAAGAAGATCCACCCTTCGCGTATCATGCTCTAAGGACTTCACTCTGGCCAGCCGATTAAGGCAAGCCAGAGGTTAGGTTAGTTTTACAGGCACTTCCTTTCTCCTGTGTTTATCGCAAATAAACGATTGAATTTGAATGTAACAGGTTCGCCATCTTGAATTTCTCCTTTCTGTAGACCCGTCTGACGGGCGCTACCCCAGTTTAAACGATGTTCCTATTTTTTATCTTAAAAAAAAAGAACATCGTAATAAAGTAGAAAAACGTATTCTCAGAAAATTTTACATGTTACCAACCTTAATTCTTCTTACAATACCAGCAAAATGAGAAATGACTGATATTCAACATGAAAAATACCCTATTTTGTATCATTTTCAAATATAAAGACCTAAATAACGACACAACTATTATTGTTTATTAATTCATTAACCTTAATTAAGAAGATAAGCCAAAAACATCAATACACCTTTACACTTAACTTTTATAAGAAACGTGTTTAAAAATTCACCGAATAACAGCCCTAATTCATTTTTAATTAAAAGATAATTTAGGCTACATGTTCGTATTTTGACTTTAAGTTATTTTGCTGTAATGTTTATTCAAGAAAACAAAAAAATTGTAAAAGATCTCCGTTAACGGAGAGACAATATTCTCGTCCATACTGAGCCCTTACAACGAAACAAGGGATTATTTACCGAGAAGTTGATACTGGAACTCGGAAACATAACATACCAGAATTGTCTTAATTAATCGAATGTAAACAGGAATCAGACAGAGATTTGTGATTTGACTGATTGCGATTCATACTCTACGATCTCTCTACTCATACGATGAAGTTAATTCAAAATGATTGAAAGTTTTGTAAAAAGCTGGATCAAATTTCTGACGAAATCATGAAATGTAGTCACTATACCTTACATATTATGTACAGGGACTATTGCAGCTAATAACAAATGAGTTTTGTTTATTGAAAGGGGATGAGGATGACCCAAAACCCATTCTGTCTTGGGCTATTGATAGAGCCTACCGGTTACCTGTCTGGTTCAGTCCCCGACTGAATAAATGACAGGTGGTGCCTCGCCGGCAACTGAATGACATGGCAAGACTAAGAAAAACATTGTTCTTAGCGGTTAAGGGTGGGAAAAATCTATAAAAATCCGGTACGAAGTCAAGAATCGCTTGTTAGCAATCTATGAAGAATCGTATAACCCGCAAATTAAGAAAAATAATTATCGAATTAGAATTAGGCAATCAAGAGGCCGTCTCAAATCCTGCGCAGCGTAAAATGACTTGCCACAAATAAACTTCAAGACGACTTCGTGTACTATAGCAGATCGATTACCGTCTCAGAGTCGTAGTTTCTGAGGGAGAAGACTTTATCGGCCATAGCAACATTATATTGCTCAAATACTTGATGTTATTGCTACTACTTCCAAGCGTTTGGAGTTAAGTCGTAGATCTAAAATTCTACATTTAAGAAGACAAAGAACGAGCACATCTAGTGTCGAACCGGAATTAAATGCATTTTCAATTAATCCAAAATAATTACAAACCTAGGATTTGCGAACTACTCGTCCATTATTGTAAAACGCGCTCTCAATCAAGGTGGAGCTATAATAGCGGCTACTTGTTTTTTTTTTGTGTGAAATCGCCTGACGGCTTCCAATTACTATCAGCAAACTGCTGCAAGATAGAGACAGCACATACACACGTAAGCCATAAGCGCTATCAGAGCGGTTGGAAACTTTGCTCATACTAACGCTGAACGCTTCTTCTGCTTCAGGTGTCCAATCTATGCATATAATATGTCTAGAGATATTTTCTAACCCAAATATTCAATTTCAGATTTACCGAAACAGCTTTTGCTTGAATTAATGCAAATGCCAAATCGATTGAAATATGTAAAGCTGCTGGCAGTGGATGGTAAGAAAAGACGAGGTTTTGGTTCAGCGGCGTCTGGTGTGCCCAGATGGAAGAAGCCACCAGCAGTAGACTGATGTGGAAAGACCGAAAGAAAAGATAGATACTCTTTATTGTACAGTACACCACACAATAGAAACAAATCACAGGAAAATAAATACATTTGAATATGATAATTCCGATGAAAACGTGGAAGACTATATAGGACACTATTTAAAAATTCGACAAGACATGTTTATGCACTTAATTCTTTATTATAACACTTATTAATACCGTGTTTATATGCAAATAAAAGTTGATTCATTGACTGACATAAT
Organism: Anania hortulata; assembly: GCA_963576865.1. Classification (NCBI taxonomy): domain Eukaryota; kingdom Metazoa; phylum Arthropoda; class Insecta; order Lepidoptera; family Crambidae; genus Anania; species Anania hortulata. The sequence continues at coordinate 618,254 of OY756417.1, read as the reverse complement.
CTATATAATATATAAAACAAAGTCGAGTTAGTTTCACCATTTATAAGTCGAGAACGGTTGAACCGATTTTTATGATCTTTGATTTGTTAGATTTGTCTCCGAATAGCAGAATAACTATTAAAAAAAACTGAAATTTAAAAAAAAATTAAGTGGCGGTACGAAGTTCGCCGGGACAGCTAGTATTGTAAATAATACTAGATAAAATATAGACTATTTACATACATAATATAAGAATAATAGGAGTGCTACCCTGTCAGCTGGAGCTGATTCCACTCATACAAACTGATCGTCTGCCGCATGGACTGGGCACATATTGTAGTAAACATGCAGCATACATGGCCAGCCCAGGCAGCTTCAGCTCTTGTTTAGTGTTTCAGACCTTACAAGCATGTCGTCGGACAGGCTCTCCTAGGGAGTAGTAGGGATTCGCGGATTCTGGACCACTCCGAAGTTGGTCGCAGTTGCGGGACGGGGTCAACGCTTGAGAACGTGCGGCGCCGGAGTAGTAGTAAGGATTCGGGTTCTCGACCGCTCTGAAGTTGGCTGCAGTTTGCGGGCTTGAAAGTAATTTTTGCCGAAGTTCGTGGGGCTTGATACGCATTTTTTTCTTGTTATCCGGTCAAAATATGGCAAATACAGTGTTTTCAGAAAGTAGTAGGGGTTCGCGGGTTCTGGAACACTCTGAAGTTGGTCGCAGCTGGGGGACCAAGGCTTGAGGACGTGCGGCGCCGTAGTAGTAGGGATTCGCGGGTTCTCGGCCGCTCTGAAGTTGGCCGCAGTTTGCGGGCTTAAAAGTAAATTTTTGACAATGTTGCGGGGCTTGAAACGCTTTATTTTGGTCATTCGGTCAAAAAATGGCGAATACAGTGTTTTCAGAGAGTAGTAGGGATTCGCGGATTCTGGAACACGCTGAAGTCGGTCGCAGTTGCGGGACCAAGGCTTGAGGAGGTGCGGCGCCAGAATAGAAGTATGGATTCGCGGGTTCTAGACCACTCTGAAGTGGGCTGCAGGTTACGGACTTCAAAATCATTTTTTGGCAAAGTTCGCGGGGCTTCAAACACATTTTTTTGTTTGGTCATTCGGTGAAAATATGGCAAAAACAGTATATTTAAAGACTAGTAGGGATTCGCGGTTTCTGGACCGGTCTGAAGTTGGTCGTAGTTGCTGGACCAAGGCTTGAGAAGGTGCAGTGCCTCTTTATTATTTTTGTACCCAAAAGACTTACTGGAAATCATTCTAAATCTATCTGACTGAGATTCTTGACGAGCCTATTTTCCTATTAGAATATCTATCCTAATAAGATACTTACTATAAAAACTAACTGGATTTTTTAATAGCTAATACTTGTACACAGTTCAACTTAAAATAGAATAAGACTAACTGGAATTACAAAGAACTTGGGTGTAAAATTGTAAAGAAACATTTCATGTATTATAACAAACGCATTTAAAAATAAATAGTATTGTTTAAAAATAAATAACATTGATTGAATGGGTTTGGGGATTTTTTTTTAAAATAATTAAATTTTTATAATTTTCTTATGCTTTGTTCTAAAAATAAAATGCATTTATAACAATATATGAAATCTTTCTTTACAGTTGTATACCCATGTTCTTTGTAGAAGTAAGTCCAGTAACAGACTTATTCAATTTCAAGAGTGCTTGTATTAACTATTAACAAATCCCAGTTAATTATAATTTTCGTTGCGTATCTTATTAGGTTGGCTGATATTCTAATAAGAAAATAGAAAGTAAGAATCTCCGTCAGATAGATTTAGAATGGTTTCCTGTAAGTCTTTTAGGAACGAGAATTAAAAAGAGACACTTCTCAACCCTCGGTCCGGCAACTGCGACCAACTTCAGAGCGGTCCAGAATCCGCGAATCTCTACTACTCTCTGAATACACTGTATTCGCCATTTTTTGGCCGAATGACCAAAAAAAAAATGCGTACAAGCCCTGCGAACTTCAGTCAAATTGACTTTTAAGTCCGCAAACAGCGGCCAACTTCAGAGCGGTCCAGAATCCGCGAATCCCTACTACTACTCCGGCGTCACATCTTCTCAAACCTTGGTCCCGTCCCGCAACTGCGACTAACTTCAGAGTATTCCAGAACCCGCAAATTCCTATGCCTTTCTGAAAACACTGTATTCGCCATATTTTGATTGAAAGACCAAAAAAAGAAGCGTTTCAAGCCCCGCGGACTTCGCCAAGAATTGACTTTTAAGCCCGCAAACTGCGGCCAACTTCAGAGTGGTCCAGAACCTGAGAATCCCTACTACTCTCTGAAAACATTGTATTCGCCAATGACCAAAAAAAATCGCGTTTCAAGCCCGGCGAACTTCGCCGAAAATTGTCTTTTAATCCGCACATCGTACTAACTACTTCTTGTCCCGTCACGCAACTGCGACCAACTTCAAATTGGTCCAGGACCCTCGCATCCCTATTACTTTAGGGGCACATAGGTCAGCTTGCGCAACTCAGGATTAATGAATTTAGTCTCGAACCACACTCTAACTGTTTATATATGTGTGTAGAGATATTTAATAAGATACCAGAATGTATAACTTGTGGCAAGTGATGTGCTCCCGTTCAGTGTCAAAGTTTGCCTTGTGGCACGTGATCGGGAGCACAGCAGCGCCGTCCAGCTTTACAAAAACAATCACTCACTGCATTACCTGTCTGCATTGCAATGGAAAGATAGACTAAGGAAGTAAGTTTATTTTTTTTGCACATTAGGTAGTGAGGAAAAATCTGCGGCCAGTGACGATGACGACGATGCCTCCGTTGGCATTTCACGTATGCTCAGACTGGCCCAGATCAAATAAATAACACCAAATAAATAAATAAAGAAATATTGGAACACCGCTCAGAACGTGTTTTGCACGCCCGGGTTTCGCGTGCATATGTCTCTTCGCCGCTTCCAGCTTTTAGCTCGGCTGTTGCACTTCACCAACAGCGAAGAGCTATGCAGGAGAAACCTGGATGCGTTTGAAGCAAAACTGTTCAAGGTGCAACCCATAATTGACATTTGAACAGACGATTTTCGGAAATGTATGAGATGCGTTAAAACATTGCATTGGACGAGTCACTTCTCCAATTGAAGGGGTGGTTGGCCATCAACCAGTTTATTCCCAACAACGGGTGCGGTGGGAATAAAGAGCTATGAGGTGTGCGATTCTCAGACCGGCTATTTATGGCGGGTTGAAATACACGCGCACAAGAAAGCGGCGACGGAGCAATGTTGCAGAGTCTTCCAGAACTGTTACAGGCGACGACACCGACGAATGTGTTGCGCCTGTTGGAGGGCTTGGAGTACAGGGGACATACTGTCTGGATGGAAAACTTCACAACTCGCCGGCCCTCGCGCGCAAACTGATTGGCAACTTGTTCTTGCCGAGTTGACCAACCTGACGAAGGCCAGCAAGAGACCTGGGCAACTTACCGGCGTGACCAGTGGTGTTGTCGTTCTCATGGTATGGAGAGATCAAAATCGCGTTGCGATGATCTCTACGTACCATGGGAACGCTGTTTCCACTGAGAACGCGAATCGTTACACTTATTCTCATCCGGGACTACAATATCTGCATGGAGGGGGGGAGATAAGAAGGACCAAATGCTGGTTACATACCCGATTGAGCGTAAGCACCCTTAACACACTTTCATCATACATAAGCAGTCTTCCACTGCCACTTCCCTTAACCACCGTTAAACCAATTTCCGTTCGCAGTTGGTCTTGTCCTTTCTGGACAGACACTATACTTCTTCTTCCAATCCTTCCATATCGGATTAGTACGAGGGATGCGAGGGTGCACCTCCCCGCTGAGTACCCATTCGCGCTACTACTGCTCTCCATACGTGCTAGTATCCAAAGTGTGGGATTTATATAACGAATCTAAGACCTTGCCTATTTCAAACAAGATTGCATGCATGGCTATTGGACAATAACTTTTACAGCATATAATAATTACTTACCTAATTGAATAATTTTGACATACATTTTAATAACTTTTTATATTTTTAATTGTGACATTAATTAATATTGTACATGCCATTGAATGGCGAAACATGTCGGAATTTTTATATTACTTATTTTATTATCTTCATGTACCGTGTTTCTATGTAAATTGTTTAAAGTACGTACATTAGTTAAATTATTAGTTAATATTTGCGATCACGCATGATTATGAAATTGCACTTTGGTTGCGACAACATTTGGGACAGCGACATTAGTGAATCTCGCCGTATGAATCGTAACAATAAAGTAATGTTCCATAAGAAGCCAATCGGTTAACTTGGGTTGATAAATTGGTAATTTATTAACAACATTTTAAATATCCCATGGGCACTCATACTTGACGTTATAGCTGACCGTTACTTAAATAAATGAATTTAAATTAAATTTGATTTGAAATACTTACAAAGTTTTAAATAAGTTAGAAGTGGGTTAAAAACTATTTCCAAGATTTGATTATACCAGTGAAGCTAATATGAAAACCTGATATAAATAAATTAGGTTTAAGTGCAGAATTGTCCTTCTTGACTGTGTAGCGCCCGTCTGACGGTCGCGGTTTGTATGGGCTCAGTATGAACGAGAATTTTGTCAAAATAAATTCAAACGTTTATTGCATGTCACATTATACACACAAAATAAAGGTATACATGTGACGCCCTGTCATACCGTTAACGGAGGTTTTAGTATTTTACTTGTAATTTTTTATGTATTCTTGAATGAATATGACAACAGAGTAACTAAACGTCAAAACGCGAACATGTTGCAATATATAATCTTTCGATTAAAAACAAAATGGGGCTGTTTTTCGGCAGACTTTTTTAAACACGTTTCCTATAAAAGTTTTGTATGAAGGTGTATTGATGTTTTTAGCTTACCTTCTTAATTAAGGTTAATAAATTGATAAACATTAATAGTTGTGTCGTTATTTACATTTTTTTATTGGAAAATGATACAAAATAGGGTAGTTATTGAGTTAAATATCAGTTATTTCTTATTTTTCTGGTATTGTAAGAAGAATTAAGGTTTGTTACCATAGAAAATTATCTGGGAATACGTTTTTCTACTTTATATCCATACTTTTTAAACAGAAATATATATAAAAAATCATTAAAAATGGGTCCATCTCGTCCTGAGTGTGGCGCGACCGTCAGACGGCTCCACAGAAAAGAGAAACTTGATATCTCCACGCGTTCCGGAGATAAAGGATCTTGTTAGAACGGATAGCAAAGTGATCCTATAAGTAATAAATACTGGATGAAATTAATGTTAATTGACGATTTTACACTGATTCTATTGTTCTAATTCTACTTTATTGACATTCTTTCGTGATTTATTTGTGATTTGAATTTTTTATTGATTTTATTGACATTCGAAAATTAGCATTAATTAATAGGATTAATTTTTATGACTCCATCTGACTGATGACCAGTGATCGGAATAGGTAGATTGATTTGGGGTCAATGATCTCAAACATTGATGTTAATATGGACATGCCTCCGGGATTCCGGCATTTCTTAGTATCAGTTTTTGAAAAAAAAGGCATATCCATATTATGCTAACACTACCGAAGTACATCGAATCAATCTACCTATTCCGATCACTGCTGATGACTAATTATCATTATTATAATGTCATCCTTTCATGATGTACCTATTTGTAATTTGCTGATCAAATTTTACTCTTACCCGTCGATACTATAATTAGTCTTATAAACGTTTTGGAACTTGTATTCTGTTAGCTTTTAAGATATTTGGAATAAATAAATAAAATTAAATAAGGGTTCCGTTTTTTCCTTTCTAGGTACGGAACCCTAGAAAGAAATCCCTCATTCCCTTGGACAAGCTATAACTTGAGAACGACTTTATCGATTTAAATTTATCTTTTTTTAAGTTTTACTAATACTCTAACTTAACTTTGGCTACGCTCATGCAAGCCACATTGAGAAAAAAAACTTTGTAGAAATCTTCTTAAGTAAAGAAAAATGAAGAAAGTTGCACAGAACATCCTTCATGAATAAACTAAAGACCATCAACATTTTCATGTCATTTTAAGTAAATGCGAAAATGCGGCACGGATCTTGAGCGCTGGGCGAAAGATGCGCAGAAGACCAATTACGTAATTGGCCAACCGCGCGACGCAACTTAACCTCCGGCTGGGATTGGTAGCTTGCTTCGCACACACGCGTCTCTGATACGATGATCGTCGCGTAAGATGCGCAAAGCGATCCCCACTCTTTCCTCCAGCGCTCAAGATCCGTGCCGGGATCGTAGCAACCCTAATTGCGAGTTTAAGTAATCGCAACTGTTTAGGGTTGCTGCAATTGGTGATTTAAATTAGGAATATGCATATATTTTTATTTGGTCTTAAAATATGTACTTACATATAATTAATAAAACTTAAAGAATTTTCGAAAAATATTAATAAATTTATTACAACGCATCAAAGTCGTGTGCTAGACAAGGAGATCTGACATGTACCGTGACGTCACAGTACACGTCCGCCATAAATTTTTCATTGTAAAAGTTGTTTTAGAAAGAGACAGGTACATCTCATTTTCTAATTACTGTATTACGGTTATTTTTTACCTAAAATCAATTTTGTTTTCAATAGTATCACTATAATTTCATACAATTTCCTGTAAATATAGTAAAAACAATACATACATATTCATTACATTACATTTACATACAAATTCCCTATTAGGATTCCCGAATCGAATCGAATACGGGCTGGTAGCTGAGTTGTGTAAACGCGGCATAATCTTCGATCAAGAATACACTGGATAACGCCTCGCTTAAAACAGTACTCAAATATGGCACCGTCTTACTATATTATTGGGTAGAAAAAAGGACTATAAAACAATCAATAATTTAGTTCTAATGTATGCCTTAACCGCAAACGTTAAGGCGCAGTTTTGTTTGTGTCAATATTACACATGTTCGTAAAAATCCGGTCTCATTTTATATTGACACATCTGCAGATGACTTCATCATCATCATCATTCCAGTCATAGGACGCCCACTGCTGAACATAGGCCTCCCCCATTGACTTCCAGATTGGCCGGTTGGAAGCGGCCTGCATCCAGCGTCTTCCTGCGACCTTTACCAGGTCGTCTGACCACCTTGTGAGTGGACGTCCTACGCTGCGCTTGCCGGTACGCGGCCTCCATTCTAGAACCTTTCTGCCCCATCGGCCATCAGTTCTACGTGCTATGTGCCCCGCCCACTGCCACTTCAGATACACTGCAGATGACTTAAGGTCTAAGAAATGAAGTACAGAATAAGTTATACAATTTAGGCACGATTCCATCGAACACAAAGTTAAACCAGTTTAACTATAACAGGAATAACTTTACTTCTTGAATTAACTTTTTGATAACTTCGTTTGCGTTTTTCCAACTTACTTCAGGAATACACTATTCTCAGTTTTATTTTATTGTGAATGATGAACGAATGGATAAACCCACTAAAATCCATGTAATCTATTTCTTCTAAGTTGTCATCAATTACTACAACAATTAAATTTTGTAGGATAACAGAATGCCAATGGTAGGTTATACAACTTGACAGTTTCTAGGTGACAAGAGTGGATTTGACAAGTGACAACTTAGACATTTAATTATTCTCAGTATAATTGAAACACTGACAAAATCGCCTGTTTAAATATTTTTCATAGATTAGTGGTTGGTAGAATGAATAATCAGCTTACTCTAGATTAAGCAGTGGTATACTCTCAAGTTAAAACTTACACCAGCTTGGTCGAATCCGGTCTTGAAACTTTTTTTTTGCATTCACAATAATGCTAGTTTATTAATTCAATAAAAATAATATTTAAATGAGAAAAAAATTATGCTATTTTTATTAGCGAAACACTTGAGCACTTTTTATCGTTAAATGTTACCATTTATACCGTGTTTTGTGCAAATAAACGATGATTATTTATGAACATTTTTTTTTTGAGAATCAGTCGCCCAGATTTCGAAATGTCGTCGGTTAATCCCACCAGGGGCAGTTGATATTTTTTTTTAAAGAAAATTATTTTTCTTGAAATAACTTATACAAAATAAGACCCCACTTTGAAGTAATAACAATAATAACAATCTTTATTGGCTATACATGTTTCCTGATCTTGAAACTTATTATGACCAGTGTTAATTTTAAGAAATGAAATGAAATGAAAATGAAATGAAAAGTATTTATTTCTCAGAAAGTGGTAGCTTATGGTCTTATAAATAAACAAGGACTTTTTAAATATGACAATAAAAGATAATATGTTTGATAATTGATTTAACTTTTTTTAATCAGATATTTTATTTATAGGCTTTTTTTTTTTTTTTTTTTTTCCTTCCTATAAATAGAATATCTGATTATGTGTAAATATCTTAGGGACTTTTAATTTTACATTTTGTATTTTCTTTATTTCTTTTAGGGTTAGCGTTTAAGTTATTTTCGTTTTGAGTTTGTAAATATTGTTTGTGATTAAATAAATTTAGTGATTATGATTATTACGATTTCCATAACATGTAAACATACAAGTAATAAGTATGACATGTAAACCAATTACTATGTTAATATTTCTACGTCATTATTGGCAGAATGTGTTGAACCTGTTTAAGCTTAAGTTAGCCTGTGTCAGGAGACACCATTCTTCCTAAAAATAGTAATAGTAGTAGTCGTTAATGAGTAGCTGACCGGTTATTTAGTGTATTATTGATCGAAGGGCATAGAGTTGTAAATTGACGGCCATATGCTATAAGCGTCCGTCATTTATGATAAATGCTCAGTCACATTGGACATTTATTGTCACGGTGGTCACATTTTTTTTTTGTATAAACTAAAAAAAAAATCCTCTAAAGTAAGTCTTGAATGTATCTGGATTGAACAAAAACAAAAACTTGCGCGTGACGCTTTTTAGCTTGTTCGTGCAGAAAGATAAATTAATTTTAGAAATTTCATTTCGTTATAGATCATCACTACTAAAGCCTATCTTTCTTATAATAATGCACTTATTTGTGTCAATTTTTTTAAATAGTTTATCAATAGAATTGATTGTGACGTTAGTGTCAATAAGTGTCCAAAATGTCCGGTCACATTGAGAAAATGTCCAATTCGCTCGGTCATATTGGTCAGACATTTATAACGTGACGGACACTTTACATTCATATTGTAGGATACGCAAGGGGACTCACACCCATCAGGTCTCATTGAAGCCTTCCGTCTTCATGTCGTTCAGACCTAACTCTTCGTTCTGTTCGAAGGACCGGACGTAACGGGTGATCTTTAGACCTGCAAACAAAATATACAGGGTTATTTTTAAAACGTCAACGACGGTACCACAACACCCATACCCGAGGCAATACAGAAAAGTCATTTTTCTACATTCATCATCATCATTTACATTGACCGACCGGGAATCGTACCCGGGACCTAAGAGATACCAAGTCCGGTGTGCTCGCCTCTCGGCTACGGAAGTCCTCCTTATACAGGGTTATTTTATGGTACAAAAAATACACTGCTTCATAAAAACTGATGTCAGCTGATCGGCTAAGTATGCTAGTTTTTTTTTGTGATTCCGATGTTGGTCTCATAGAAAAAGTTGTTTTATTTGAGCACCAGAATCGGCCCCTAGGAGGTTGTTGATGTTTTACAAATAACCTTGAGATGCTGTAAGTATCGAGATAGCTTCGATGCTGTGTCGAGTTAGCTTCGATGCTGTGTCGAGTTACGTCTCGATGCTGTGTCGAGTTAGCTTCGATGCTGTGTCGAGTTACGTCTCGATGCTGTGTCGAGTTAGCTTTGATGCTGTGTCGAGTTAGCAACAATGTTGCATCGAGTTAGCTTCGATGCTGTGTCGAGTTAGCAACAATGTTGCATCGAGTTAGCTTCGATGCTGTGTCGAGTTAGTAACAATGCTGTGTCGAGTTAGCGACAATATTGTATCGAGTTAGCAACAATGTTGTATCGAGTTAGCTTCGATGCTGTATCGAGTTAGCGACAATATTGTATCGAGTTAGCTTCGATGCTGTGTCGAGTTAGCAACAATGTTGTATCGAGTTAGCATCGATGCTGTGTCGAGTTGGCGACCATGTTACATCGAGTTATCTTCGATGCTGTGTCGAGTTAGCAACAATGTTGATTCGAGTTAGCATCAATGCTGTGTCGAGTTAGCGACAATATTGTATCGAGTTAGCTTCGATGCTGTGTCGAGTTAGCAACAATGTTGTATCGAGTTAGCTTCGATGCTGTGTCGAGTTAGCAACAATGTTGTATCGAGTTGGCATCGATGCTGTGTCGAGTTAGCAACAATGTTGCATCAAGTTATCATCGATGCTGTGTCGAGTTAGCAACAATGTTGTATCGAGTTGGCATCGATGCTGAGTCAAGTTAGCAACAATGTTGCATCGAGTTAGCATCGATGCTGTGTCGAGTTACCAACAATGTTGCATCGAGTTAGCTTCGATGCTGTGTCGAGTTAGCAACAATGTTGTATCGAGTTGGCATCGATGCTGTGTCGAGTTAGCAACAATGTTGCCTCGAGTTAGCTTCGATGCTGTGTCGAGTTAGCAACAATGTTGCAACGAGTTAGCTTCGATGCTGTGTCGAGTTAGCAACTGTTGCAACGAGTTAGCTTCGATGCTGTGTCGAGTTAGTAAAAATGTTGTATCCAGTTAGCATCGATGCTGTATCGAGTTGGCGACGATGCTATAACAAGTTAGCAACGATACTATATTTTTGTGTTATAG